>OZ010795.1:81882545-83262389 GCA_963932465.1 Maratus speciosus | reverse complement strand
TAAAATTAAATGCCAATAATGGATGATATTAAATGTCACATTCATTTGCTATTAAACACGTACATGTGTTTGTTACATCATTAAATGATTTTTAAGTCGACGTTTAATTAGTATTTTTATTAAAGTTTTACTAATTTGTTTGTTCTTTCGTTATTTTAAATAAAATTATGTAATTTTGTATAATTTGGCGAAATTGTTTACGGGATAATCAAGTAGTACCGTTCGTATTAATTATTAAGAATATCCGAATTTTCTAATATGTATTTATTGAATAGTGATTTGTACAAAATAAATCGAAAGTATTCTGCGCATGCATTTACCTGTATTTATGCTGCATCAAGTGATGTAATGTACAAACAAATTTGCTTGGCGCACTACTATTATACCATGTGACATCAGATTAAAAATCTCCGGAATAAAAACCGTTTAAAATGTATCGTTTTATTATATGACGAAATTTTCCCTATTAAATGGAAGTGTCATGTAATAATTTATTTATTCAAAATTTATTAATATTTTAATATTCACGGGTACATATATTACACTGGTTTCCAAAATTAAGGTAAAACAACAAAAGTAGCGATTACCCAAAATGTTACAAGTAGATTTTAATAAAACTGAGACACAATGTACAACACATAGTAAGGTATAAAATAACATTAAAATAAATTACCAGACGATTTTGGTGTTTAAGAAATTAATGCAGTTATAAAATAAACAAAATAAATGTGTCAGTTCCGTATAGGAAAAGTACCTTTAATATGGAGTATGATTACCCATAGAAGCAATGCAGCCCATACAGCCATGTGCGATACTGTCAATTATGCGATCGACAAGTTCGCTGGGAAGTGCGAGCCATTGCTCTTGTAAAGCAGTTGTAAGCGAGGCAAGGGTGTGAGGAGTGGGATTGAGAGCAGCAACACATTTTCCTAAAGCATGCCAAAGATACTCGATGGAATTCATGTCCAGTCATCGCGCTGGCCATTCCATGCGCTGAATTGTATGGTGCTGAAGATAATCTTCTACGATGTGAGCCCTATGCGGTCTAGCGTTATCGTCCTGAAACAGAAAATCATTACCTATTGCACCAGCATAAGAGTGCACATAAGCATCAAGAATACCATCTCTATAGACGTGAGCACTGACAGATCCACGTGGAAAGACATGGAGGCATGTACGTCCATCCAAAGAGGTACCATCCCAAACACGGACACTGCCTCCTCCATACGAATCTCTTTTGCGAATGTTTTCAATGAATGAATTCCCTGTTCTCTCCAAATCAAACAATGTCCACTATCGCTTTGAAGGCTAAACTGGAATTCATTTGTGAAGAGAACACACTTCCATTGATCAGCCGTCCAGTGGACATGTTGACGTGCCCAGCTTAAACGTTCTCTCCGGTGACATGAGGTGAGCGGCACACAAATGTCTGGTTGCATCGCATAAAGACCACCTTTATGAAGTTTTCTAGGCACAGTAGACGTTGATACCAAACTACCAATGGCTGCAAAAAGGGAAGCTCTAAAATGAGAGGGGGTTGTTGTTCTATTCCTTCGTACACATAACCACAAATATCGGTCATCAGTGCTTGGCGTAGCTCTTGCCCGTCTTTGGCTAAACCTTCTGGAGGACGATCCAGTGGTTTGAAATTGTTTCCAAAGACTATGAACAAGAGAAGAATTCATATTTAGCCGTCTGGCCACGTCTGTCTGACTTTGGCCTACATCCAATCTTCCAATAGCTCTATATCGCAGTTATGCGGGCAAATGATACCTCGAGGTCATACTGATGATTTGGCTATTTCGGTTTTCTTATCTCATAATCACAGCGACACCAGCAGCCGTACTCTCTAGCATGCATTTTTATGCTCCGCACAAATGACGCAATCCGATTGCAGCGCCACTAATTTGCATTTTGTAATTTTAATCTTCATCTTTTTGTTAACAACATATCCAAATTTCATATGGGTAGTTTAATTTTTGAACGCGTTATCGCACTTTTTGTCATTTTTCCTTAATTTTTGGAAACCAGTGTATTTAACTTAAATGTATTTGAAAATGTTATGTGAGTTTTTTTAAAGATGAGCTAATATTAACCATTAAAAGTTTTTTACGTGTAACTTATTAATTATTTTATGTAATTTAAAATGAGGTACTTTAATCTTACGATATTTAATTTTTGATCCTTTTATAAATGACGTAATTAACACCTTTAAATGCGTATCGCGTTTGACAGTTTTTATTATTATAAAGTTTTCGTACTACAGTAAACTCTGTCTAAGTGGGAATCTATCGTGACCAAGAAAATTTTCCGCAGTATACAATATTCCGCCTTAGACAAATGTCTATGGATGTCTTAGATAAATGTCTATGTCTCTATGTCTATGGATTCGCAGGGACTTGAAAATCCTTCCGAGTTAGACAGATTTCCATCTTACACAGAGTTCGCCTTACAGAGATTTTACTGTATTTTAATATTTTTGTGTAAATATTTTGTCGTAATTTTCCTTATTTTCTGCTTTTAACATGTGTTCATGAAATTCTTATTTTAAAATTTCTTTCTGTTTTTAAGATTATTCATGTCATTTTCTCTTTAAAATTGAAAAGAAAACCACTTTTTCCGCCTATGAAATTTGAAATTAACAGACAATTTTTATCTCCTAAAATAAATTGTTTCCAGATGATCGAAATGTGAATTTTTTTTTTTTTTTGATATATATATATTTTTTTAATTTCCTTGAAAAACATAATTTAATATCAATATTGTTTCATGATCAATTTAAATAAAAGCTATTATTTCAATTATCAGTTTTAAAATGAGAAAAAGAAGAAATCTAATAATCCCTATAATTTTTCTCTGTTCTCCCATTTGAAAAACATAATGGAGTAATTTTGTTGCCATTACAGATTTTCTCTACAGAAATGTATTTAAAATTAGAAAAATAAATATTTCGAAAACCAATTCTATAGTATTACAATGTTAATATTTATAACTTTTTTAAATAGAAGTGTTAAGGTTATGAGAGCAGTTTATTTCAGGAAACATGTTTCCTTCATTATGCTAAATTTTACAGAAAATAAAATCATGATTTTATTTTAATTTGATGTTTTGTGCGATCACCATTTTTTATGACTTTTGAAAGTATTTTGACCATAAAAAATTTAAATATACAGTTATTGTTCATGTTGTTCAATTTTATTAGTTATGTTCTATAGTATTAAGCTAACAATTAGTCAAATTTGAATAAAAAATTGCGATATTTTATTGAAGTGTTATTTTTATGATGATGATGGAATCATACCTTTATTTCCGTAATATTTTTGAATTGTCCCCAAAATGTATTGTATTTCTTTTTCTTATGATGTAATAGTTATTTGCATATACGAACAACTAATGAAAATTGTAAGTGTAAAATATTTCGCTTCAGTGATATTTTCCTGTTATTATTTGTATGTAGTTTTTTTTTTTTTTCATTTTAATTGAATTTATCATTTTTTTTTTCATTTTCATTGATTTTATCATTTTTTTTCTTTTTATATTAAAAACGCTTCCGTAATGAATTTTATATTTGAATGTTCTTCAAAAAATTATGTAGCTATTTAAATGTATATAGGTATATGTGTAATATAATCATTTGTATATTTAAACTTCTTTATTGTGCTAGAAAAAAGTGATTTAAATGCTTTTTCAAGGCAGAGATTTATGTATAGAAAAGATTAAACTATGTATTTCGACATTCGTAGTTAGATCCCACAGGTATCATACGTAGTTATAAATTATAATAGTGTTATGAAATATATAACCTGAAATTAAAAAGAAAAATCCTGATTTTTTTTTCTATTGTAAAAATTCTATCTTGTTTCAGAACTGTTACGTTAAATTTAAAATCGACTTTTGAGCTTTCTATCTTACTGCATGTTTAGATAAACACTTATAAGATAATTTAGATTGTAAAATATAGGAAGTATAATATGTAGAAGAGTTACATATAGCTGTGTACTTAGATTTATAGAAATTTTTAAAGAAAGGTGAAAGAAGATCGGGAAATGCAGAATTCTACCATATTGGTAATTGAACTGATTGACTTTATGTTACAAATTGCATGTTTTCCTGTAGGAGTTATACTTTGAAAAACGTCATTTAATATAACAAAACACAATAAGTCCATTATATGATTTCATTTCATACTTAACACCTGAGACGAGTTCATTCGGTTTAATTAAAAAAAAAAAAAAAAGTCACTTAAGTTGCCACGGAAATAATTCGAATCTCACAAGAAAAAATAGTTAAATATATATGACATTTTACAATTGTGCCAATTTAAATTAATAATTCTGTAATAAATGTTTACTTTTCGTAGAAAAAATAGTGAAATATGAGAAATATTTTAAAACGCGTTGCATTGACGTCAAATTATAAATAATAAAGATAAATTATATTTCCAACGAACAGAAAACCACACTTTATATCTGTTGCCATTTCAATTTGCAAGTGTATTTTAATATTAGATTTTTCCCCCTTAATACGCTACTATAGCTTGTATATTACAAAAGTATGGGAGATTAAGCTAATTTGTATAATTACATTTATAATTACAAAAGCAAATTAATTTTCTCCAGTATTAAAAAATAATAATATAAGTAAAGGAATAATTGTTTCTGTCTCATACAAGATATATCCATTAATTTGTCATAAAGACAACGAATAAATATTTTAATTAGTTAATTGTCTACAGATTTACTTTTAAGTTCCAATTTCATTTTTCGAAATTTGAAATTAATTTCAGTAGAATAACATTTTATTCGGAGAAATGTTGCGTTTTTAATTAAACTAAATTGCTTCGAAATATAATAGCTGCGTGTAGCAGTAATTAAAATTTTAATAATTAAAGCAATGTAATCTAACTAAGGGAGACTAGGGAGGGTTGGCCCACTTTTTACCCGACTGCCAAGAAGGGTTATATGTTTCATGCGTATCTGGGTATGGGGATTTTTTTTATACCATCAAAACATCCCAAGGCCTGGAAGGATTTTAATGAATTAGGTCTCTATCGATTCATCTTAAGCGTCCGATGGTTATAGGCTAGCTTTTGTTTTTATAAATTTAAAATGGCGGCCGTAAAATACGAAATGGAGGTAGAGTCGAAAAAAAATTATGCACCACACTGAGTGGCGTATCATTGGATAGTTCTTTCAAAATGAAGACGATGTTTCATTGACTATTTTACAGTCAGAAGCTCAGTTTAAATGTTACACAACCTAGAAGTTGTGCACGTTAGAACTCTGCCTTTACTGTAATGCTAACTTTCATAGATATCTACAGACCTAATCAAAACAGTGTTTATAGATAGGAACTAATAATTAAACACAATTTATAAGTCATCAATACAAGTAAATAATAATAAAAAAAACCGTAAGTAATATAAAAAATAGTTTCACATCGATGAGAAATAATTAATTAGTTCGCTTTTTAAGCAGTTGGGTTTTTTGATTTTTTTTTAATTTAATATATTTATTACAAAATGATTTTTTATTTTTTAAATATTGAACATAGATATGAAGTTTCATATATCATTAATTCGTTATGCAATCAGTTATCAAAATAAAATTGCTACGTAAGTATAATATATAAGAAATTTGAAAAAATGATTGATTTTAATCTTGAGATAATAATAAGTCAATGAGATATGAGGGGGCTGAGAGGCTTTACATATGAGAGGGTTGTACCAATATATGGGATGCTTGACCCACTTTGTTTTATTTCGAAATATTTGTGAAGAGAAGTAAAATCAGTTTAAAAAATAACTTTACGCTACATGCTTTAATTATTTAAAAAAATATTTTTGAAAATACGATGCTCAAACAAACCTGTTTAGACGTAATCGCAAGTCAGAGGAGAAAAATGTTGTTTTAAACACGATTTTTTCTGAGCGGGTATAATTGTCTAGCAGAGAAAAGGAAATTTTAACATTTAACACAGTATTTCGTTAGGGACACGTTCGGTTTTCATAGGGCTTCATGTATTATTATGTCCGTATTTATGGGCCGCTGTCCCGCTTTTGTCCCTTGTCCTTTGTCTCCTTTTGTGACACTCGAACTGGCAACTCAAGTTGTCACATAGTTTGGCTTCATCTCACTGTATTCATCCTCGTGAAATTTGTCTACATACCTTCCTAAATTTTTTCGATCAGTGCTATGGTCTTTTTGAGCCGCATTGGCATTTAACTTATCATTGACATATTTTAGCCCATTCAGGGGTTAATTAGTACTTAAGTACTAACTTGTTGAAATAAATAACTGTCACCGGAATTTACGAACAAATTTATTTGCAAATAAGAAAAAAAGCTATATTACACATACATATTAAATGGAAAATACTTTAGCAAATTTCTGGTGCCGCTGTGGCGCTTGTGAATTGTAATTAAGTGGTTTCACAAACATACCGACTGCTGGTTTAATACTTTCTAGTCCCATCTAGTCTTTTCCACTGTTTCTATTTTCCTATACTAAGTAATATTTAAATGGGGAAAAAAAGTAGCTATCAACTTTTCCCTTTATATTCCATTATTTTATTTCTTGCAGTGGATATTATATCAATTTTTCACATCTTTCTTTAATCAGATTAAAACATTTTCTTTTTCGTCCCCCATTTTACTGTAGGGTAATACTGCAGAATAAATGTACCATGTTTTTTTTCTACACAACCATTACCTTTCATTATGCACAGTGTATACTAAAATGATTTCCAAAATCACTTAATTAAGGGAGCCTTGAGCATCTAGTCAACCCTCACTCACACTGACTGGGTCAAGCCTTCCCACATGGCACTTTTCTAAAGAATAGCACATTGTTATGTTAAGCCTATCTTACTGTATCTTTATGTCTGGAATGAAAGCTCGAAATCTCTGCATTACTTAAAACCTACTTACTTAAATTTCTATGATATTTTTTATCTGAAAAAAGCTTACAAAATATTACTGAAAAACCCAACTGTTAGGTAGAAAACGGACCACAGTTAATTTTTTCCACACCTATTTCCATTATTTGTGAGAAATAAAGATTGTTGTTTGAGCCTTTCCTGTAGCATTGGTTGACACCTATTGATAAAACTCTGAAATTCTTTTAAATATGAAACTTGATGGGAGGATTAAGCCTCCCCTATGGTCAACACTCCTAGTCTCTCCTAAATGATTTTTTTCAATCATAATAGCTATTTCTACATTTTTTAAGCTGTAGGAACGTTGTAGTATATTTTATTTCATATTTTGAAATTGTTGTTATAATTCTCATTTATTTTAAAATTAACGCAATAATCGAAGTGATTGTATAGTTAGACATAGATGTAAAAAAATAATTTACACCAGATTTTTCTCCAAACAGATTTGCAGAATTATTTAGATACTATATGTAATTGTAGAATGTGAGCGTATAAATAACTTTGTACTTATGGCTCAATTCAGTAAGATAATGCGTTTTATATTTGAAAAAGGAACTTTTAAACAAAAGTATATTAATGGTTGTGAAATGTTCAGAACTTTCAAGCAACTGTAAAGTGAAACATGCTTAAAGACGTTTCATTTGTGTACATTTATAGAAAATAGAATTTCTTTATACTCAATTATCTATCTGTTTTGTGTGATATAATTGTGTAGTGATAATGGTGGAATTACTCAATGAATAGATACGAATATTGTTGTTCTCTTAGATGAAATATTGTCGAATTATGTTATAGCGCCTCTTTCAAATGACGTTTACAGTGTTGCCAAATCTCCTGCTTTTTGCACACCATTATTATCTTACAAGGTGAGGACCAACCTTGTTAATCACGGATTTTGATTATTTTAATATATGTTGTAGGGTAGACACCCCTTAGTGTCAAGTTCAACGGATTTTATCCAATGCCTCTTAGTTCTTGAAAAACCGGGGGGGGGGGGGGATCTAATATTAGTACCCAACTTAAATACTTACTTCGCAACAAAAATTATAGGATAGTCGTAGCTCAGTTGGCATGGCGTTTGCCGGCTGATCCGTGGCCCCGGGATCGATACCTGCATGCGCTACATTTTTGTTTTATAAATATAGTTGTAATTATAATTTAATAATTTCAATTGAAAATTTAACATCATATATTAATTATAACGTTAACAAACTTAAATTTATCATTTCTTATATGTAAACTATTATTTCTCATCCATTACAGAGGTTTAAAAAGAAATTGGATCTACTATTGAATGATAAAAATTCCAAAATCGTGACAACTTATGTTGTGGTGCCATCTAGTTATGATAAAAAGAAGGAATATTCAAATAAAATAAAAATAAAAGCAGGAAGAAGATAAAGGGAAAAGCAAAATAATTGAAAGCGCAATCATCCTTATTACAAATTTTAAAATCTCTACTATGCAAAAAATCGGTTGTAATTTAATTTTGATGCTAATTTTTAATATAATTATGCTTCTTACTTTAAAAACAGAATAATAGTATTATCGCATTGGCTTCCTTTGTAAAGCAATGCGTAAATGATGTTTCTTTAAAATCACGAATTGACACAATTGCTCAATATCATTGCATAGATAAAGAATATATGAAATACATTTTGAAAGTGATTTTTTTTAAATAACAGTTTTATGATGTTTTATTACAACTATTTAGTTAAAAGTAAAAAATTAAATAGGTTAAAATTATAATTGATATTCAATATTAAAAATTTTAATTGACAATGAGATTATTAAGTTATACTTACAAGTAAATTTATAAAACAAAAAATGAGAAAAACAAGTGTAGTTCATTCAGGTATCGAACCCGAGCCCGCGAATCAGCCGGTAAACACCATACCAACTGAGCTACGACTAACCTATCATTGTTGTTGCAAAGTAAGTATTTAAGTTGTGCACTAATATTAGACCCCCCCCCCCTGTTCCTCAAGAACTAAGGAGCATTGGATAAAATCCGTTGAACCTGACACTAAGGGGCATCTACCCTACAACATATATTAAAATAATCAAAATCTGTGATTAACAAGGTTGGCTCTCTCCTTGTTAGTGAAAATGTTGTTCTTTAAAATCGGCCAAATGTTCCAATTAAATAAAAGAACATTGAATGTATTAAAATACTGGTATCCAAAAAGCCGGAGACTTAGCAGCTCTGCGTTTAATAAAATGTTGTGGAAATTTCTTTATCCAATAACAATCAAACATTGTTATTTGATAATCACCACATAGTAATCAAAATTTATATTCATTATATAATGGAATTTTACCTATTCTCAACAAAGAACTCTATTACATCGTGTTTAACATACCCTTATCATTTGGAAAATGGAACAAGTTCGTTAAAGTTAATATTCAATAAATTACTTCCGTTATCTTGTGTCAGCAATAAACAATCAATAAATCATTTGTATTAAACTGAGAAATAGGCATATTTTTTTTAAACATTGTACATTGATATTTTCAATGTTTATAATTTAACGTTTCTAGACGAACAAATGGTTTAAATGATATTTTGTTATCACACAACACAATATTATAAAACTCATAATATTTAAAAACTAAATAAATATTGGAAACAGGTTTTTTTATTATTTTCAATTTCTTTATCCACAATAATACAATTCCTGGTTCTTTTGCAAAACCTGAAGGAATGATTTTTATATTTTGCAATTTTTGTAAACCCAAAGTTCTTTAGTAACTTAAGGGAATTTTACACAATAATAAAAATGATACTCTTTATCCCAAAAAAATCTTGTAACGTACTCTATATTAATTAAATAGTATTTTAAAAATTACCGAAAATAGAAAATTTATTTATGTAAAAAATCAGAAAAAAATAGAATTTAGAGACTGTATGAACAGTCTGAATGCAAATAACTTATAGAATACATTATCTGTTATTTATATACCGTGAAAGTTCACAAAACACTAAAACATAACGTTAAAACTCCAGTTTCTAAAAATAAACCAATATCGCAATTCATTAAAAGAAGGAAGGATTGAAAAGCAGAAATAATTAACCCTAAAAGAAAATATTTTAATAATTTCTTTCATAAAACTATCTCGTTTTTAAAATTATTTCTTCAAAAGTCTAAGTAATGATAATTTGAATGTATCAGATTTTTTTTTTTTAATTGATATATGCATTAGCGTTTGAAAATTTGAGTTGTATCACCTAATGCTTTATTTTTATTTTAAAATTGATTCTTCATTTACAAAGAAAAGAAAAGATATTTCAAATTACTCTTTCAATTCTGGTTTACCATTTCAGCTATCAATGAGATTGTGTAGCCACTAAATAAATTATAAAAAAAAAATCGAGGTAAAAAGAAACTTTATTTTTTAAACTGCGTCTTCATCAAATTATTATAATTATTTAAAATTAATATTGTACTCTTCACCACTGTGTAATGTGATTATTATTTTTATTCTTTTTTACTTTCCAAACGCAAGAAGGGATTGCGATCTAGATTTGCATGCATGTATGCACGTTTCATGTATTTGAATTTTAACTTGACGAATATGTTTTAAACTATTATCCAAAGAACTGGCTATAGTTTTCTGTACAAGTCGGCCAAAGGATTAGGTATTTAATCAAATTACAAAGAATAACCAAGCAATTTTGCAATCACTTCTATACGGGGGATCACGAAAAAAGCGGGGCATAGCGTAACTGACGAATATTTCGTCTATGATATTCAAACAAGCGTAGCGCAGACGCAACGACTATGGTATCAAAACTGAAAGGATTGTGTCTCAATACTACCTATTCCATTTTGTCAGAAATGTATAACTATTTTATTCTTACCTTCTTGGTCCATGTATCTGTGTTTAAAAAGTCGAGTGACGTCGGATCAAACTTTGTTTTAACTTTTAAATTAAAAACTGATTCTTCGTTTAAAAAAGAAATATATATTTCTAATTGCGTTTTCAATATTGTCTCATTATTCAGGAAAATGATTAGGTGATTTAAAAATTATTATTTTAGGAATTATTAAACAAAACTATAGAATATTAAAACAACTGGTACAGTAAATAATAATTTCCAAATAATATATTTTATAATTTAAATTTTGTTTGTTTTATCATTTACACATTTTATAAATTAAAAATTAAAGTTTTCAGCCTTAAATTATTTTATTTAGTATAGCGATTCACTCTCTATAAAATTTATTTGTAGTTGTTCTGTAGCCTCCATTACATCTAATAATTAAATATTATGTCATTAAGATACTACAAAACCCATTAACGTTTAAATGTACCTTTGAATGATGCTTGAAGTAATTGTTTGCGAATTTAGTGAAATTTATATTCAATTCATTTAAAGTGAATAATATATTTGGGCATATTTTTTCCACTGAATTACTATCTTAAAATCTGATATTTAGTGGATTTACGATATAACAATTCGTTTATAAATCTACCAAAATAAATTAATTTATTAAACTAAGAGTAAAATTATAAAATTTTGTGTATCCCTTATAACGCTTAGAAAATTTTAGAGTATATGTTATATTTTTAAATTTCTTAAAAAAAAATATTTTCGTGATTAAAAAAAGCAACTAAGCATGCATTAAAAAGAATTTATTAGGGTTCCGTACGTTCCGTAAAAACGGAACCATTATAAGTTCATTCCTGTGTCTATCTGTCCGTCTGTCACAGCCATTTTACACTTAAACAATGGATCTTGGAAAGTTCAAATTAGGGGAAGTAATGAAGGCAATTGACTCAAATATTTGCAGATTATAAAACATTCACAAGTATATATATGAAAAATAGAGCGGGGCTAATTAGGTTGCTCGAAAAAAAAAATGTCTCCTATGTATATCGTGTGGGGTATCGTGTAAAAGCGTTTGTAACGCTGAACTCAAATATATATTTCTCTTACGTTTAGATACTATATTTTCAGAGATATCGTCAAACATTTAGCGCAAAAATATATCCCCCCCTCCCTTTTATTTCCGAATCTACTTAAACTAAAATTTAAAAAAAAAAAATAAAATAAAAGCAGTATATGTTAATTTAAATCTTACTGAAAAATTATAGCGACTACCCTAGGTCACATAGTTTTCGAGAAAAGCGCATTTTTCCGTTACCACAAATTTTGATTTGCGGGTATTCAGCAAAGGAGTGAGGAGCGCTTGCGGTACGTATTGTAGTAGAAATTCAAAAGCATTGTTGATAACGATTTTCGAAAAAAATCTTTTTTAATTAGCCGAGATGATAACTTTAAGAGGAACGGACGGTTTGGACATACACAATGACACTGGGGTCGTCCTCTATGTACAATCGGCTTTTAAAACCCAGGTAACAACATTTAATGATATAATTTTTAATTAATTTTTTAACTACTTTTCAGCAGTGAAATTACGCTTGAAATTATTGAATATTAAAGACGTGAATAATGACTTTGCTAACAAGTCGTAAACCAACTTACTGAAAAATGTCCAAGTCGGGAATCGAACCCGGACCCCTGGAATAGATCTCCAGTGCTCTACCCCTAAGTCACAAGGACGATGCCCAGCTTGGCATCTTTCACTTATATAAGTCGGTAAAGCTGCAACTGCAGCACTAGATGGAAAAGTCTCCATGAGCACACAATCTAGTGGCGAAACATGAGACGCAAATGAACCCAGCATTGGTGAATATACAATTTTTAATTAATCTTTCAACTACTTTTCAGCAGTGAAATTGCGCTTAAAATTATTGAATATTAAAGATGTGAATAATCACTTTGCTAACAAGTCGTAAACCAACTTAGTGAAAAATGTCCGGGACCCAGCTTGGAGCATGTCTCAAAAGAACTGTGGTTATATGTCAAGATTGCAGTGAAGACTGGATCATTTGAAGCTTTAAACATTTAAAATGTTGTTGTAGAATATAATCGCATGTTTTATTAATATTTTCAAATACATGAATAAATGAAATATTTTTTTTTTTTTTCTATGATTAGGTCTAAGACGTAATATGTTCAGTTTTTTGAAAGCGGTTATAAAATTAAAGTATATTTTCAAACCCATAATTTTCGCAACTTTTTCCGAGTATATTTGTCTGTGTATTGATTTATATACAACTTTCAACGAGACTATCAATTCTAAAGTATGAATTTTTATTATTAATATATATGTTACCATACAAACATTTTAAATTTACAGCATTAATATGAACATTAAAATAAAAAATCAGATATTATGGTCTATGTAAAATCAAAGCTACTGGGCGCAAACAGTTAGAAAATTAGGAAATAACTCTTCTAAAATATTTTTTAGACGTTTTTAATGTATTATTCTCTTAAGTAAGTACATAAAGCTTATTAGAACAATATTGTGAGATTATTATAGAAAAAATCTATAAAACGACTATAAAACAAGCTGTTGGCTATGCTTTCAAAATTAAAATAAAAGCTTATTTCTCTTTTATGTATTTTAAATAAATAAAAGTGATGTTTTTTTTTTATTTAAATAATTTTCTTTTGAAAATATTAGAGAAAATATTCTTAAAAAACAAATTTTTAAGATTCTTAAATCAATCCTTTTATTTGAAATACAAGCATATTATAAGTAATCGGCTTTATAATATCGGGGCATCAAGCAATATTATTCAGAATAAAAGGTTTAAAGGATTTTGAATATGGAATTTAGCGAAAAAATATAAAATATAAGATTAAGTCGCCATCGGATGTAATGTTTACTATTTGTTTAGTGTTTTTTTCGAATCAAATACATTTATATTGCAAATACTTCCAGGCGATAAATCATTTGGACTGAAATATTGAAAAAGTAGGAAACAGTAAGATGTATAAATTAAATAAACGAAATTAAGAAGAAATTTACATGTTCATTTGGACTTTTTCTACATTTGTTTAAAATGAATTTTTACAGTTTAATAGGTTTAAAAAGGAAATACACTTCACATACATTTATGAAATATTATGTACCAGCATTTCTTTTTAATGTTAATGAATTCAAAAAAGGTTTACATATTAATATTTGTCATGATCTGCGAAACCTATTGAGGCGTTAAAATAATTCAATGACTACATAAATATGGCTAAAAACACTGAACATCAATGGTTTTTGTCACATAAGAGAAATCATCTAATTCTAGATTAATTTTTGCACTGATTCCTCATATGCTTTCCGTTTTTCTTCTAGTTCTTCAAATTTAATCTTTTTTGTACAATTTAATGCAAATTTTAGATACAATAAATGTCGAATGAATTCCCTTTTTTAGATACTGACTATTGGATTATTTGCTTGAGATCTGCATATTCTTCACATTTATCTGTCTGTTATTAAGCCTAATTTACATAATTCTCAATAGTGTAATGTTTAGATTACTATAAACTTTAAAATAGTTGCCACGTGATTGACATAATGATTTTCGAGAATAGATTTTTATGCTGATTTCAAATCTGCAATCTGTTTCCAGAGTTGGCATGCTTTAGGGAATATTCCTGCTAAAATATCAGTATTTTTTAAATAGAAAAACACATCTAGATTAAATTCAGTAAATTTCGCCTTATTTAAAGAGAGATTTTCTGTAAGAAAGTACTGGTGCAGAAGAATTTCCTGTTCTGGTAATTCCTTGAAGAGTGGTAACCCTGGTTTCCTTAGATCACGTTCCGTTTTTGAGTAAAATAAATTTCTACTTTTGTATGGTATTGACACAGGTTTTATATAAGATGTTTTTTAGAGGTATGTACCTCATTGTCAAAACGATTAAAAGTGCCAGATCTCTATCAGGAACATAAACAACAATCTTTATAATCGTAAAAAAAATGTGCAGTAAACTATTTGCAGTACATCATAGTGTAGCATAAAAAGCGATTTCTAGCTTTTTTGTCCAAAAAAAAATAAAATTCACGTTTCTAAAAGTAATAATAAAATAATTGGGTAAGTGTGATCACAGATCGGCCAGAGGGTTTCGTTTAATATTCCATTCAAAACACTTTATCTTTTTGAAAAATCTATTAGTTTCACATTTCGCAGGGGGCGCACTCGATTCTAAACAAATATCTATCCGAACGAAAACCCGTTTTACATACTATCCGTAGATATATTAGTCGACGTGATTTGGCCCATAGCACCCGAGATCAGTAGGCGCACCTGGTGGTAAAAAATGGAACGAAAATATATAAGGCTATGGTGCATAATATGAAAGAAGGGTCAAAGGAGTGTCGGCAAAAGTTAGAAAATTTCCACCTGGTTAAAAGGGCGGAGATTAGAAAAATTACTTAAAATACACAAGTTAGAGCCCGGAGGGGTAAATAATATAAGACTTTTTGAAGATTTTATGATTTGTCGTGTGGTCTGAGGTATTCAGCTATACGTATGCAAAATTTCATGTCTCCAACTTAATTAGGGTCTCTCTTAGAAAGAATTGCTTAAAATACATATGTGGTAGCTCAAAGTGTTAAACGTAAGACTTTTTCAAGATTTTATGATTTGTCACTTGGCATTAGGTGTTCTTCTATAAGTATGCAAAATTTCAAATCTCCAATTTAATTATGGGCTCAGTTAGAAAGAATTGCTGAAAATACACGAGCTGGAGTTGAAAGGATTAAATATAAAACTTTTTCAAAATTTATTATTTGATGTGTAATCTGGGATGTTGAGCTATAAGCATGCAAACTTTCACGCCTCCAAACTAATTAAGCACTCACTTAGAAAGAATTGTTTAAAATACACATGTAGGAGCCCAAAGGGTTAAATGTACGACTTTTTCCAAAATTTTATCCCTTGTTGTTTGATGTGAGGTGTCCAGCAATAAGTATGCAAAATTTCACGCCTCCAACATAATTAGGGGCTCATTTAGAGAGAATCGTTTAAAATACACATGTGGGAGCCCAAAGGGTTAAATGTACGACTTTTTCAAAATTTCATGATTTTTCGTATGATGTGAGGTGTTCAGATATAAGTACCCGAAATCTCATGTCCCCGACATAATTAGGGGCTCACTTAGAAAGAATTGTTTAAAACACACATGTGGGAGTTACCGTCTCCTTTACCGACATTAATTCTTCTGCGAGTTAAACCGATTAATTAAATAATAATTAATATTTCAGATTGTAATTAAGATAGGACTTAGAAATAGGTATCAATGAAATCAGCGAGTAATTTGACATCAGGATGCCAAAAAATTAATCAAAAAATTTAATATTTAAAAAGTTAAAATTTCGTATTAAAATATGCTATTATGTAAAACCGCAGCGTCGTCATGTCTACCTGTTCTCCCGCCGAATTGAAATCTTTTTTCCTTGTCTCTCCAATTAAAGAAATTAAATTTTTATCGATCGATTTTTAGTGGATATTTTAACTTATACACATCGCAGAAATGTGAACTTTATACCAAATGAAAGTAGATTTTTTTTTCTACGTCTATCTATTCCATTTACAAATTTCTCGGACCAATATTTTCTGATATGCGGTTTCGCTTTAAAATGTCCACTTCATTTGTCAGCTTAATTTCCTCCGTTGTAACCCTGCATCGGCTGATTTTACTGACAACCCTTAGGAGAAACAAGGATGATTTGGAGTAGGTCCGTTTGAACCTGCGTTAAAAAAGGTGGATTGGTTAATTTTAGAAGTTAATTAGCCCGTAATTCAGTTAATTACCAACTTTTTCAAAATTTTATGATTTGTTGTTTGATGTGAGGTATTCAGCTATAAGTACCCAAAATTTCAAGTCTCTAACATGTATAGTTTCTGAGAACGGGCTCTGTGACGGACAGACAGACAAAGGAGTGAGACGAATAAGGTTTCGTCAGATGAACGAAATCCTAAAAACTTTAAATAAAAATTTGCAAATTAGGCACAGTCTTTCATAGTTACGTCTCAATATAATCTTTAAAGCAACGTTCTTGTAAAGTAAAATAGGCACTAATAAAAAAAATAAAATAAAAAAAATAAAAAAAAATAAATAAAAAATCCAACATGATAATGATTTATGCTTTAAATTTGTTTTACAAAATTTCGATAAATCAAAATATGGAAATATCTCAAAAACAAAACATGCTGGGATAAATCTAAAACTAGATTCGGAATCATCACAAAAATCGGCATAAGAAACAACCATTTTGAATTTGTGAAAGAACAAACTTCGATTTTTTTTACCAGTATAATTCTTGTGATTCTTTCGTAAATCAAATTCGATAACAGCAAATAATTTTCGCGTATATGGAATTTTATATAAAATAGAAAACATTCTAAAATCTGCTGATGGGTCTTTCTGTTAATCATATATTAATAAAGTATTAAATATACATCAGAAAAAACATTATCTAACCAATGGGACAATAACCTAACAAAACCAAACAGTGACATTTTCGGTAGTAAAATAAAGATTCAAATTTCGTTATTACTAAGACTAAGATAACTAAGATAAGCATATATTTTAACTTGAAAACTGTAGAACAAAAATTTAGAAGTTTACGTTATTACTTATCAAACACATTTTTATAATTTTTTTCATATCTCATTATTTCACATGAATGCATGATGCTTATTAGAAAATTTTTATGATATTATTACAAAAGAAAAAAAACATACAAAAATTAAATAATCAATGAAAACGTCATGTTTTTAAAATTAAAACAGCAGATTATTTCTTTTTCCATATTTAAAGAAATAAAAAGGATGAGATATACTTTTTTATTCAAATATTTTTCTTTTCAAAACTTAAACAGAATCTCCTTAAAAACAAATGCATTTTAACATTCTTAAAACAATCCCTTGTTTTTGCAATACAAGCATGTAATGAATAATCGGATTTATGATCTCGCAACATCAAGCAATTTTATTATGTTTAAAAGGTTTAAATCTTTTTGAATATGACATTTAACGAGATATACAAAACACTGAAAATATAAGATTTATTGTATATGGAATTTATTTTATTTATTTCATTCGTGCTTTATTTCCAATCAAAATACGTTTAGGTGAAAAAAAAAAAAAAAACATGAAATAAACCAATTGGGCAAAAATATGGAAAAAAGGTAAAACTGTCAATATTACAACGTAAATAAACAAAATTAAAAAGAAATTACAATAGTCATTCGAATTCTTTTCTTTATGAATTAAAATGATTTTTGCAGTTTGATAGGATTAAAGAGCATATTAAGCACTGTGTTTAAAGTATGTAAGAAATGCGACCTACTAAAATTAAGATTTTGTGAAATTTAAATGTAATAGTTAACGTTTATTCAGTGGAAATAAAAATTCAGTTTATTTCGCCGTACACAATACCTGTCAGATATCTGCATTTATCGCCACTTAAATGGGGTATTTAACACCACTCGTGAGTACATGACAACTGCAGCAATAATTGAAAATAAACTGTGTATTTTAAGCATCCAATTTATCTTGAGCATACTTCTTTTGGCAAGTTTTTTTAATCAGACCATTGGCCAAGACTATTAGAAAAACGAACATGTTAGGAGAGCAAGGTCAAGTAAAGTTTACGAAAGATTAGAAGAACTAAAACATAATTTCGTATAGCTGTCCGCGTTCTAATTCTTGTTCACCCCGTAACTAAACTTGGTAAAATAAAGGATTTAAAATTCAGGAATAAATCAATTTCGCCGAAAGTAAACCACTAAAAAATTGACAATAGAAAATTTCCTCCTACGGCTATAAATTGTATAGTTAAAGATAATGATTAGGATATTTAACTTTGATTGGATTATAATAAACAAAAAATTCTAAAGATTTATATAAAATAAAGAAAACCTTTATGTCTCAATTTTTAGACATATTTATACAACTGACGCGAGGGAAATAAATGCCCAAAGTAGGAATTCTGTTCTCCATAATATTTACTGTCTTTCTTTTTAGATAAATTTGAATTTTATTTACAAGTGTTTTACGAAATTACTTTCCATACTAGAAATAATATGTTGATAGAAATTATAATGATACACATTGTATTATCACCTTAAAAACGTTTTTCCTAAAACTTCCTAAATGAGGTATTCATTTTCTGTTCAAAATCTTACGTTATGTTTATTTTAAAGTGCAGTTATACGTAATAATAAAAAGTAATGAAAAATATATAAACTATTTAATTTTAACAGCCTTTTTTTTGTTTAAATATATGCATTTTTTAATCAAATGTCATGAATTTTTGTAAAAGGTCATCTTCATGTACAAGAAGTTTTGAAGCCACATTTTTAAAATCTATAAAAAATAGAAATTTTAAAATTACATAAGGAATATACCTTAACCTCTCGATGCGTATTTTTAAAAATTAAAATAGGTTCAAAAATTGCGCATTTATTTTATTACATATTTCAAATCTACATATATTTTATAGTTAAAATATGTAATTTTCTTTTTTAAAAGAGCTCTTTTTTTATTATACAATTGTATCATAAAATAAAGGTCGCGGGAATCGTGGGTTGAGTTTACGTTTACGTTGCCCGTAGAAATCGCGTGATGTGCATCTGCAGGGTTAACTGTCAAATCTAAATAAGCATTTCTCAATGAAAAATATATGTCTTCTCTAAATTCAAACTATGGCAAAGTTGCAATCATTCAGGTATAATTTCAACAAGCTGAGCTTAAAAATTTACATAAATACTTCTTGAAAGGAAAAGTCCTTCCGGCTTGTTTTGAGAAATTTAATGAATTCACTTCATTTTACTCACCCTACGAAGCTAAAACTTATTCTAAACGGTTATAGAAGATTCATTTCTTATTTTTAAGTTCATGTTAATAACAATTTTGCGTAATTAGTCAGCTATATCTAAGATGGCTTTATTTATGGCTATATATTTTTTGTCACCAAATCTAGTGATAATTCGTCATGCGTAGCGAAGCATGGTGAAAATTTCACGCTGTCGAATATAAACATACAGTTTTATGCGTATTAGAGAAAATGCTTACAACAATGAATGGAAATTCGCAAGAAACCGCATCCACTAAACACTCAAAAATTAAACCCATTTATGCAGAAATCCCTTATTTTTAATCAGATGCCATGTTTCAAAATATCGGCCACAATAAAATTTCAAATTGCTATCTATGAGCCATTTTTAACTTCGCCATTAGCCATTAAGTTGACATTAGCTTAACATTAGCCATTTATGACTTCGGTTTGTCTGTCGTCTGCCGTGTGCCTGTCGATGCTCTAATATGAGTAAATATTTTCGGATTGATATGTAATTGATAAGTGTTATTGATATTTGCCATGGCATGTCTGGTATTGAAAATGAATTCTGTATCATTCGTGTTTCATTAACAGAGGCGTTCAAAGGTATTCCGTTTCTTTATTGTCTGTGGGAAAAATTAATTTGTGGTGTATTTTAATAGTGTTACACAATGTGAAACATAATGAAATTGTTACACACTATATTTTTTACACTAGAAGTTGGTTTTTATCGAATGTACTACGTTTAACACTTAGAGTACGCGCACAAGGAAACTCGAATGTATTTCGTTGCATTATGCTCTACGTAAAAAAAATCGTTTGTAGCATAATTTAACGATATTTTTCGGTTACAAACATAATGAAATCGATATAACTTTTCATTTATTGTATGCGTTTTTAGTTTAACTAACTTTTTGCACACTACGAGGTGTGTGTCAAATCTATAGAACATATACACGGTTTCATAAAAGAATTCGCATCCATTACTGTGATAGCTTTAAGCCATTCATATAGTGAATGGCTTAAAGCATTAAAGCATTGTTTTTAACACTTTCGAACATAGTTGATTTTTTTTTTAATAAATTCAGTTTATCTGTTCGCGCTTTAACTCGCGTAAATACAGTCGATTGTAATGAAATTGATGTAGGTTATTGGGGTTTGCCCAGACTTGTTTGCTATTAAAAATGAATTGTGTAGCATTTACGGCTCATTTACAGGGACATTCAAAATAATTCTGTTACAATATGGCCTATGGGTAAATATCGATCACGGTGTATTTTAATCATATTGTACTATTTTAAATATATTAAGATTTATGTATATCACTGAGATGTATTACAAAACGCTTATTGTGGATTTGAGTTTGCATATAATTTATCGTTCACTTACACACAAAAATATTTTACTAGAGTACTATATATGAACAATACATTGCTGGAAGTGCGTTTTCAGTTTTGGTAGGCGCTTTAAAATTTAACTATTTTTTTGCATGTTGTATTGTTGTTTGCATGTTGTTTGTATTTGTTGACTCAATTTTGTGTGTATGCATTTTATAAATCATATACAAGATTACAGAAAAGATGTCAAGTATATTTACATTTATTGGTAGAAATTGCAGATTAGAAATTTTCAACTGTGCTATGCGTTTAATTGAACTGACGTTTAGCATACTATATAGTATACATAAAAATCTAACAAGCATATACAGGGATGCACACAAAATTCCGATATTTTTTCAACTATTCCGACCATTAATGGTTATTGCAGTAATTGATTTTTTAACTGCTTCATGCTTTTTCAAAATTGTTCATTTATAGTTCTTTCATGTTAATAAACTGTAAAGTTTTAATAAAGTATTCTGAATGGGTTGGAATGAGTTACATAATCTATGCTTGAAGCATGATTTTTCGTTATTGGGTAATTCAGATGTGATAGAAATAATACTTTATCGAGGAATATATATATCGTGCCCAAACAGTTAACGAAAAAAAACCATTTTGGTATCTAATGTTTATTTCTTTTTGAATTTGAAATCGGAAATTAATAGGTATTCTGAAGCAACAATGTTGAATGTTGCTGGTGGATGATCTCGATCGAGATTTTGGTATGCTCTATTCAAAAGCGTATTCCCATCCGAATCTGTTCACAAATATGAGTGCTACCGTATGACAATAAAATTGTAAGACAGTAAAATTATACGTTAGAAAGTTTTGGGCATGATGGTATTGATTGGCGAAAATATTCCAAATTTTTCCGGAATATCATTTCTCCAGATGACTGCAATAAACATATTCATAGTTTTTTTTAAACTGAGACTACCTAAAGAGTATTATTGCATTTATATACCTAGAATTCATATATGTAGTATACAAACAAATATGGAAGTAAGTACGTATCGTTCGGAAATATATAATTCCTTAACCTTTATTCTTAGAGGCGTAGTTCTAAATACAAAAATGTTTCGAATTTTGTTCTTAAAAGTGATTACCCTTAAATATAAATGATAATAACTTCGATGGTAAGACTATTTAATTTAAACTCAACATGACATGCTTAAGGGATACAAAACCGTTACTTAATAATTTAATACATTTTAGAAGTATTTTAGGAGGATTGAAGGATTAATTAAGTGTGAATTTATAGGGATTTTCTGCACTAGATATTAATCCACTCAAATATTTTATTTTAACTATTTTTCTTAGTATTTTGTAGAATTAAGTAATGTAAAAATATAAAGTTATTACAATAGAAATATAGAAATATTTCTGAATTGAAAAATCCACTCCCCTACTTTCTCAAGTGCTTTTTTGTCTCAATTTACATCATCTTTAATAGTGATTGCCCTTAAATATAAAGGACAATAACTTCGATGGTAAAACTATTTAATTTCAACTCAATGGATAAACATTTATATCAATGACATTTGCTGTCAATATTCTGGTTTTTATAAGAAATTAAATACATTTTGAAAAATAAACGTTTCTAAAAAAAAAAAAAAATGATTCAAATATTACCACATAAAAAAGAACTTTATTATATTATTTAATAAAATAAATTTTATTGTATCATGTATTTTTTTAATTTAAGCAAACCCCTCAAGTTTAGCACCTTTACTGATAGATTTCATGTGAAATCTTGACCAGTGACTATGAATGAGCCAGAAAAGACACGAGGATGTATTGTTTACTACATGAATACCAAAACAGATCAACAAGGGACACATTTAAAACATTGGAACTTTTAAGTTAATTCTTCATTTTATTAGATTGTTTCATTTCTATCGTTGTTTACAACTAAAATTTTCAATTTTGTAATAATAGAAATTATTTAACCCTCTCAGCGGTATGCCTGTGTTTTTCTGTTTTCCCGAAACAAATTTAATCTCCTGTAGACAAAAATATTTTTAACAGAATTGTATTTCAAGATGTATATCAAGTAAAGGGGCATGATCTGTAATTTAGAAACAAGCAGGGAAAGAAAATTTTTATTAAGATTATTTTTATAAGCATTTTTATGAAAATGTAGGAAAGGCCTCAAGACGATTGGAGGGTTAAATATTGATGTATCTTCTATGTAAACATTTAGATAAGTTAAAATATTTTGTGAAAATAAACATTTTCCATGGAATTTCCTGACAGTTCAACAAATCTAAATTATTCAGAAATGCGGTGGAATAGATTTATTCTTTAAAAACTGTAATCTATTAGAACTCAAATCTGTTACTGTGTTTTACATATTGACGATGATAAAATACTTTCCATTTTTCTTCTACTAGAAATAAAATTAAGGACATTAACATTCATTAACATACATTTTTAAACTTATACATGGTTTTTCAAAAGTACTAAGATAATTTTAACACAGACGATAACTGAAAGAAATATATAGATTGGCTGTTTTTAATTTTAATATTTTTTCTAACGGTGTTTATTCATGTAGCTAATACTTTTGTTGTGATAATTTATTTTAAATCAATACTCAATCCTTAGAGACATTTTGGTACCGCTGAATATTTTAATCCTTCATGTAACAGAGTTCGAGATAATGCCACCTTATCATTGTTTAAAACTTGTTGGCCTGTGTTTGATATCACCTTCTACCTAAAAAAATCGGGATTTGCCATTAAAAGTTTTATGTTGAAGTTATTAGTAATGTAATTCTCTTTTATATCTCTCCGGAAATGTATATTTTTATATCTTAATGAATTAGAACGAAGCCATCATATCATTAACACTATCTCATGACGACTTATTAATTATGGTGCAATCTGAGGTTAGTGGACAGCCCACTACACTGGATTTTTAGATCATATAGATGAATACGCATGCTGTAGAATAATGAAGAAAATATAACATATTACCTTCAAGTATGAGGGCATTCCGCAATATACACTGAAGATCTGCGTGTAACATTTTTTAAGTTTTCTGAAAAAAACTGAATAAAAGTTCCACTTCGAAAATTTAAATGTGTTTTAAAATATAAATTTACCAAGAGATCTGTAAATATTAGATTATTAGAAAGAGAGAAACTCTAATTCTTCACAGTGATAATGTCAATTGGACAAAAGTAAATGATCAATGATTTTGAGATATTCGTCATACAGTGAGTTTCTTAAAGATATGAAAAAAAAAAAACAAAAAAAAAAAACAAGATGATTTAAAAATTAGTTATGGAAACTTATATCTATAAAAAATGATATGTAAGAAAACATTTTGTCATCATTTCTAGACAGCATTTTTAAAGTGTTGAAATATGAATAAATTTAAATGATTTATCTCCATCGTGTTCATTTAAAGTGATGTCATCAGAATTATATGTTTTGTGTGGCTATTTTGGGAGGTTAATTGCAAGATCTTAACTTTTAAATAACGAAATATAGAGAATTTTGAGAAATAATTTACAGATAGACTAGATAATTGTAATATATATATTATGCACAAGTTAGTAGTATATACCTTTAATATGATAAAATATGTACCCTATATATATATAATCCTAATGAATCGATTTGAAACGAATTTATGTAACGATTCTGTGAAACGACTGATTAAACAACTGATTACGTTTCAAGGAGATTTCTCCTAAAATATGGAATACTTTGCGATGAAATTAACACCAAAAATCCGTATTGATCTACAGATCTCAAAACTGGTAAGAATTTAAAAATTAGAATTAGTTTTCGAAATATTAATTTTTTTTCTAATTTTAAATACCTTTTTTCTAATGATGGCAACTCAAATTTTAATCATAACAGATATTTGTTTTCATATTTTAGAAAAAGTTATTTTAAATTAATTTGGCGACGAGTTTGGCCTCCCTTAAATGTATGCAAAGAAATGCATCATGTTACTTTTATTCAGAATTCAATTTGTATTTCATTATCATTTTATTTAATACAAAACTTTCATTTAAAATTGAAACCTTTAAAATAAATGGCTTTTACTTCATTCTTTTTTTTAAACGAAACGTAACGAAAAATATTAGACACATATGTCATATACGCAACAGGGTACCAAAATGGTGTTATTTTGCCTGACATGGTAACCCGGCTATTGTTGCTTATTTATTAATAAATGTTTAGTTGAATTTATTTTCATTTTATTTACAAAAAATGTTATAAATTGTTTTGTTCTATAGTTATTATAGTTATTAATTATTTTATTTTAATTTATTGTTATTTCATTTTAAAAATAACAGAAAATAATTTAAAAATACATATGTAACAGGCATTTGAAAACGAGGTTTTCGCCAAATTGTCGTAAACAAAAATCACGCCAAACCCGGTGCGTATGTGACAATGCAACAAATCATGAGATTTAATTTCCACTTCAAAGCAACGTTTTAACCCGTTAATAGTCGGGCGTTGGTCTTTTCCCCGCCGGAAATTCGTTATCTTCCTGTAACTCATTTCCTGTTAAAGTTACGATACCGAAATTCCGTGTAGCTGACCTTGAGTGTTCACACTCTTGTGTAGTAAAATTGCAAGTCATTCCTGTTATTTCTTAGCATTTTATCGCATTCTTAAGGTTCAATCGGTCTAAATGACCGCGTTGCCACCACTTGCGTTAGTTAAATTTTTCCCACTCGTGTTCATCCTTTCCCATTTCAGCAAAATCTGTGGGGGAATGTTTCTTCGAGTACGGACTCTCTGCCTGTTGTTATCTCGTCTTTCTTTCTTTCTGCTATTTTACCCGTTCATAGTGTATTTTTTTTTTTTTTTACTTTTAGAATGTGACTTAAAATCGTTTTATTATATTAGTTGTGAAGTCAGTTCGCACAAAAAACTGATGGATGGTCACTTATATATATTTTTTTTCATTGTCATATATTGCGTGAATAAATTCTCAAATTGATAATCGTTTAAATATGGAAAAAAAGATGAAATTCATCATCATTATTTGTAAGAACTTGCTGCCCATTTATTACTGGAACATATAAATGAAAGAAACAGACGATAACACTGCCAGACCATTAAAAAAGAGAGAAGAGAATTTTGTGGGCATCAGTAAAAAAATTGCCGTATCTCCAAAATCTGAAAACTATCGTTTTTGTACAAAAAAACAAATTCGAAAGATGAAACAATTTTCTCAGCAATGTAGCATATATATATCTGCGAAGAACACACATATAATTTATTTGTACAATAAGAAAAATAATGAAAATTTTATAATGTAGGTTAGAAATTACGCAAATAAAAATCTCTTTTTGATAATTCAGTGAATGCTTATACTAAGATAAAAAAATATATTTTAAGTATTTTTCTAAAATTTATCTATTGTTAAATTTTCATACTGTAAGTAAAAACACATTTTTTTTAACAATGCCGCAAAAAATGTTTTTTTTTTAATTATTATTATTGAAATCCAATAGAGGCTTGGGGAATGTATCTAACAAATTTAAATTTGTTGTCCTTCACCAATTGTTCAAACTTGTTTTTTCAGAATAATGTTTTCCAGAATATGAGAGAAAATTCATTTAAATTAAATTATTCCTGCATATTTATATTTCGGAGAAAATTTTCTTATTGTTTTTATTATTTTAATGAATGTTATTATAAAACAATAAATTATAACATTAATACCTTATTATGAAATGTACAATTGAATATTTATTTTAATTAAATAGTTGCTGTAAAATACATCCCTATTAAGATGAACATTTCAGTGATTCTATTAATTAAAATAATTTATCCATCTTAGGATTTAAATCTACAATTGCAAATGTATTTAAATTAAATATATAATTTCAGTAACTTATTTATTATTTGCTTTATATAAGCGAAGTTCACATCCAGAGTATTTATTCAAGGGCGCTGCTCCCACCCTGAAATAAGTAGAAAAACTACAAATCGAGCATTTTTATCTGAAAAATGGATTTAATCACAAAATCTCGCAACCCCCTCCCTCCTCTCCCCCCTCATACACACGCAGACACCCCACAAAATAAATAAATAAATAAAACGTAGTTACAACATTTACAACATTTACATTTATAATTTCGAAGTTAAGTATTTTTTACCTTTTTCTTTATTATATATATATATATATATATGCATATATAATTATACATTTTTAATAATATTTGGTGTATGTGGTGTTTGTGATTTCATAATTATTGGTAATTTTCATTATTTTTCAATGGTATTGTTGTACAGAAAGTTTATATATATATATATATATATATATATATATATCTATAAATATTGTCTTTAATTGTTTATTGCATCAAATTTGATGGTTTTTCACATGTTTTAAATTAATTAATCGTCCGCAATATGCTGATGAATTAGTGGTATAGTATTTGATTTTCTTTTGCATGTCATAGGTTCCATTTTTACATTCAGTTTAATTGTTCAATTTAATGTCAGTGTAATATATTGATGCTAAATTTATTAATTTTATTTTATTAAATGGATAGAGAGAGCCGGAGTATCATAAAAATCTACCTGACTCTGATTCTGTCCTTCCAAAATAAATAAATAAATAAATAAATAAATAAAAATACCACTATCACTAATTTAGATTAATATTCGTAAATGTTTTCCTACTAATTATTGATTCATAGTAACATCAGAAATTCAATCAAATCCTTTACTATTTACTTTTAAATATTTGTGCAAAACGAAGAAAGAGTTATAAAAACATTTATCTAGATGCCAATGAATATATACTTAAGCGAAATAAATAATTGCTGTAAAAAGTTGTAAAATGAATAATTGCTGTAATCTTTTAAAGTTCAGTCAATATTTCACCCTACGTTATCCGTTTTCGATCATCTGATAACACCGGCAAGTTTCCCCTTCGTTTTCGGCCTGCTGGTAACGGCGGCAAATGGACAGAACGCGACTACTAACGTTCTAAAAAATGTCGCGATAACTCTCGGGTTAATGTCATTACTTCTCCCGTCGACCAATTTCGCCAAATTATACAAATTGACATTTTTTTAAAATAACAAATGAACAAATAAATTAGTATAACATTAATAGAAATAAAAATAAAACGTCGAAATAAAAATCACTTCATATCGTGAACATGTGTAACTTCCTTAAAGTCAAGTGAATATGTCATTTACGAGCAACCATTATTGACATTTAATCTTATAGTTTAGCGACAGATTTTTGGTCGATGGGATAACCAAGTAGCACCGTTTTAATTTACCGTACGAAAAATAAAAAAAATGCTAACTGGCGAGTTAAAAAAAGGTATTGGCGAGATTTTTACCCGGCTAACATAAAAGTACCAGGAATTCATTGTGATCATGGCAACTTTTATGTAGTTTTATTCGAAAAAATAATTTTGATTCTTTAATAAAAATGGAAACCTTTCTTATGAAAAGCGAAGGAATTAGCCCGTTGTTTATGGCAGTTACATGACTTGGACTATTATAATATAAACGAAATAAGGGGGATAGAATAATATTCGGCGACTTATCACACCTGTGGCTGGCTAACATTAAACTACCAAATTGCCGCCTGGAATATAAAAAGCGAAGGGATCCGCCTGGAGCTGTTGATGATAGTCACATGACTTAGGCTATTATTATAGAGATTCTTTTCAATTTTAAAAACAGCGCAAAGAATAATATTTCCTAACGATTAAAAATTTATTTTCACGTGACTATTAAAAACAAAAAAAAAAACTTTAAAATTACTATTAAATGAGTAAAAGGTAGGAAGATATTGAAAATTATGTCCTGAAAATCGTATTTACACGTGAATATTAAAAGGGAAAGGAAACTCTATAGTAATAAATACATTAATATGCGTTTAACCGTCTCACGGACAAGGCACTTCTATTCGTAAAATCTTGAAATCAGTGAATGGCACCAGAATTTACAAACAAATTTCGAAATACGAAAATGCTTTTGTTCACTTACTTGATCACCCGACCGGAGCACCAACCAAAGAATGGCATAGGATGTAATGCTCCGGTGGAAAATCCCCACAACAAATTACCGATGCCGGACATCGGAAAGCACCCAAAATAACAAGGAAAAGGCACATATTCTGACGAACTTACATAGTAAATCGTAAATTTACAAAACAATTGATGTTGCTTTCATAATAATAATAAAAAAAAACAATAGTGAAGTGACTTAAATGTATAACAAAAGTTAAGACTATAAATCCTTGTTCAAGATTATGAAGTGTAAATGTTCATTAAAGTTCACTGTTCACTAATGTTCAAATGAGTTCAGTGTTCAAAAGAAAAATGTTCATAAAAGTTTTATATAAGAAAAACTAACTTGAAGAAAGATCACCATAATGTTCAGACCTCAAGAGAAAATCACCGCCAACAAATATGTCAGACAAAGGACAGTTACTATAAAAGGCACAATGTTGAGCCTTTGGTGTAGTGTCAGAAGATCACGTAATGTCCGTAGCGAACCACTGATGAGTATTAACAGTATGATAGAAGTAAAATGTTACAAGTGTAAAAATTATCAAAATTTATACCCAATAAATGAGTATCCCCTATTAAGTGCGTTGTACATAGCACACAGTTTTCTATAGTTTGAACGGGTGATGAGAAAGTTTCGAATGTTCCATCTCAGTATACAATTACTGTTGAATTTAAATGTACAAGGCATTAACGGACAATGTCCAAACAAATAATGTTGTATACTTCCTACATCACCACAGTTGCACGTGTTATTTGGGCGTTTTCCTATTTTAAACAGATACTGTGGAAATGCTCCATGTGAAGAAAGACAATAACCTATCACCTGGGATTCACATAGAAATAAATCGTCAACCTTGTTTAATATCGCATAAGTATCTCTTCCCTTCTCCGAATTTTCAGAAGAAACCTGCCATTGATCATGTAGAAGTGTTTTAAAATGACGCTTTAAAATAGAAGTTGGTGCAGGAATGCGTAGAACTTTATCATACAGATAATTTATAATAATTGATTTTGGCAACATGTCCGCTCTTTCATTTCCTGATATTCCAACATGCGATTTTATCCTGCCAATATATATGACTTTATTATGTAACAAGCGCAAATAGTTGAAGATATTAAAAAGCTGACTGTTAGATGAAAATAAGTGCTGAAGAGCATAAATTGATGACAGGCTGTCAGTATAAAGATGAAATGAATAATGCGGGGTGCCGATGCACCAACTGATAGCCTCGTCTATCGCAGCCAATTCTGCTTGAAAAACAGAGTTATAGTCATGTAATTTTAATCTCATGTCTATCATAAAAGAATTCCTATACCAAACCGTAAATACAGCTCCTACACTGTTCATCATTTGAGAACCATCAGTATACAATATCGGATGATTCACCACTGGTACTGTATCCACCACTGGCTTAACAAATTTTATATTTAAGTTTTTAAAAAAGTAAGGATAATTATATGTCCTCAGTTTATTCATAAAATCTTCACCTTTAAAACACATATTGTCAATCAAGACTGTACTATTTCCATAAATGATATTATAACGCTTAGAAGACAAATTCAGTTCTATGTCAAGTGGTGGAGCACCCACCAAAACACACAATGCGTCACTAGAAATCGTACGATATGCCTTTAAGACAGATAGCAGACATAGACGTTGACATGAGAGTAATCTTGTTATTCCATGTTGATTTAAGTCAGGCATCCAGATCTCATGCCCATATGAAATATGTTTCTTCAAGACGGTATTGTACCATATTTTAAGATAAATAGAATGAAGACCTCTATCACGGATTCTGGTTTGGCGCATTTTACACGTGAATTCGTTAAGCCTAGTTCGAATCATATCTAGGTGATCCATCCAGCGAAAATTGCTGTCAAGTAGAAATCCCAAATATAGAATATTGTCCTTTACACTGATACTTTTGTCATTATGTTTAAAAATTGGTCTTCTTTTACTAAGAGTGTGGCTCCCAAACAGTATTGCGGCTGACTTCTCTGCACTAATTTGCAAATGATGTATAGAGCATATCCGAAAAGTGATGAACACTAGTATTCATTTTATGTTCTAGCGCAGAGCGCGGATCTGCGCCCTCTATAATAACGCTATCATCAGCATAAGAAATAATCAGTAATCCTCTCTGCTTGCAACTCTTTAAAATCCTGTCAGCAACTAGTGTCCAGATAAACGGCCCAAGACATGACCCTTGCGGGCAGCCACGGAATACGTGAAACCATGTTAATCCATGCGTATATTTAAAAGAAATAAGTCTATGGCTCATGTAATGTTTAAGTGTAGACTTCATGTAATCAAAAATAGGTAAGATATTTATGATATCGGCTACAATACGCCAATCCAAAACGTCGAAGGCACCACTGATATCAAAAGAAATCATTGCACAGTATTTATATATTGATAGTGTTTCTCCAATGATATTCTTTAACGCAGAAAGTGCTGTCAAGGTGTTCCGTCTCTCACGAAAGCCATGTTGTCCCTCATCAAGATAATTAGAAGACTCCAGCATTGTAATAACTCGAAGTTTTAAAAATCTTTCATATAACTTACCCATCATAGGGAGAAGAGTAATAGGTCGATGCGAATTAATTATTTCAGCTGTCCTATTAGGTTTTCGAAAAAAGATGATCATTCTTCGTTTACAACATTTTGGGAAGTGACCAAGTGAAAAACAAGTATTAAATAGCGTGAACATAAGAGTTGTAAATCTGTTACACAAATTTTTAATAATTATTCCATCAATATCGTCCGGTCCTGGAGCTTTATTTATGTCCTGAAGGCGCAGTACGTGAAATAGTTCTTTTTCTTAAAATGGAATAAAATCAGGTGATGAGGAATAATTGAATGAGTTAATGTACTCATAAGGGACAGAAGGTCGATAATCCACGTCAAAAGGAGCAGACATAAGGCTATGTGCTACGCTATCATATGTGTCAAAAACAGAAGATTCTTCTAATGTAGTAAAGATCATGTCGTTATGTTTCAGGTTTTTACCTGAGACATGTCTGTATAGAGACCCATAGGCATTATCAGTGCGTTCACAGAATGACAGCCAACCCTGTCGTTTTGCACGACGTAAATTACTTTTGTATTATCTTCTAGCAGTAAGATATTTATCCTTGTAATCTTCTCTATTCAAATTCTTCCTATAACGCTTATATAAGGCGTTAACTTTGTTTATTTCAACACTAAGAATTTCTGTATACCATTTTGCCGTAGGTTTATATGATAATGAACCTCTTTTAAAACAAGCACTCATAATCTCATGCAAAAGGTCATGAAAATTAGCCGTCCAATCTTCTAGTGCATCAGGACTAAAAACTCTACATAAAGTGTTCATCAACAGAGGGAGATACTCCAAGAGTCTTTTGTTGAAATTATATAAACTCTTGTTTTTTGTTTTATATCTAGTGTAGGTCTTAAATGAGGGATCAAGAACAAGGTGAAACCTGATGTAGAGATGATCGCTGTATGAAAAGACACTATCATCTACAGACCAGCCATCCAAAACCTGTACAATTTCGTTACCGCCCAGCGTAAGATATGGATGGCCCTTTCGGTCGTATTGAACGTAACTATGAGGTGCCTCTGTGTCATTTAAAATAAATAGACTGTGAGACATTAGTTACTCCAAAAGAGGCTCAGCCCTATCACTGACGCAAGTATATCCCATCATCTTAAGCGGGACGTTGGAGTCTCCTCCAATCACATGTCTGGAAAAATCTGGATAAAAGTCAGTCCATGGGTCCATGTCATCTTGAAAATTTCCAGAAGGTGGTGAGTACACTGAACCAATAATAATGATACCTTTTGCTGTTTGTAAGTTTACAAAAATACTCTTACTCGACTCAAAACTTTTCACGCATGCATGTCCTGACAAAGTTGAAATAATAACTGCAGTACCACCAAAAGAAATAAAATAAACCCAGTCAGGAGAAACACCAACAAAACAACCGTTAACCAAATATGGATCTTGACAAAGTACAAAATGTACGTTAAAAGATAATACGTATTTAATAAGAGCATCAGTGGCGTCCGCACAGTGATGAAGATTTATCTGGACAAAATGTAATCCGTAATCATCAGCCGAAGAGACCGAGACAACTATCACAATCGTTTGGCTAAAAGTCCATTCCTGTAAGCCTTAAAAGACGGACAGTTCGGGCTATCGACGCGATGGGAATGATCAATTTCACCATCCTGAAAGAAGCAATTACTGCAAGTAACTGTGTCCACGGTGCAATCCTTTATGTTGTGCTTTCCTGCACATTTTACACATTGTAGATCCCCAGCACATCTATTTGCAACATCACCAAAAGCTTGACATTTATAGCATCGCACGACTGGTATATACTCAACCATGCGGTACCTCTCCATGTCTATACAAATCCTACGACGTGCCAAAAGATAATCAAAACTTTCCTTATCCATGTCCAATAGCCAGTTATGTCTACCGCTCTAGTCACAATCCTCCTAACAACCTCAAAAATATCTCGAGGAGCCTCAATAGTTCTACCTGAATTTTTTGCATCCACACTCAATCCCTCCAAAGCACATCTGACCGATCTCACAACCTCCTTTTCATCAACAACAGAATCCACACCCACAATCAATAATCTTTCTCTTTTCCTACGCGGAGTCTCCACTTTTAATTTGTCCTTGATTTCCGATTCGACAAGCAAATTCTTCAATTTATCGCACTCTTTGACTTAACCTTTAAAATCAATTGTCCAGCCTTTGTAACCACAACATCTCCCGGAGTCGGGATATCTGTAATTCCTCGCCACATATTCTTTACCTCTTTTTTAACATTGTCTATGGAATCATCTCCAGAGGACGTAATGATAACTGTGTAGTCAGAGTCTTGGCCGTGACTAGTTTTAACAACGTCATCCAATGTTGTTATGACAGTCATCCAAAACCTCCCTAACAGTACAGAAACGCTGGGCAAGGGCCTGATAGGCCTTGTTGTCAGTGACCATTGTTTTTATCTTCACCTCATTGACAACACAGTCTCTGTGAGTCTTAACCAATCTTTTAGAGATGTAGTCGAAACAATGTCTGACATTTGTCATAATATTTTCAGTCACTTTCCGACCTTTGTTCCGCTGATTCTCTAAAGTCTCATAAAGAAATTATTGAACTTTTCTAATAGAGGTCGGAAACTCCAATTCCTCTATTTCCTCCAGTAAATTCTCCAGCTTCCCCATTACCAATGAACAATTACAAAGACAAAACTACCACAGAATGACGTAGAAGGACAATCAGCCGGTCACAAACGGAACAAACTCTCAGTGTATAGATATATAGCCACCCTGCAGGATCGACAAAAAGACAAATGAACCAAAGTGAAGCAAAACTACTAAAACTGGAAAAAAAAACCCACATTGCCAACCGCCAAATACACAGAACATGTGATAAAAATAACCAAATAATCTACAAATCTCAAAGCGTACCCTAGAAACCACACGCAAACTAAACCAAGTCCAGATTAAATTAACAATATAAATGTAAAGCATTTAGACAATGCTAGCTCCATAATACAAAATCTCCAACACACTACAGAACTCAAAGCATAACCCAGCAACAATATATAATCTAAAACAAGTACAGATTAAATTGAAAGCATTTAGACAAGGCTCAGTCCATAAACCAAATCTCTAACACACAAAAGGGAAATTTTCATCCCAATATTCTGATGCTAATGTGGCATTTAAGAATTAAAATTAAGTGGTCCAAAAATGAACCACCGCCCTTGAAGGGGTTAAAGCAGCAAATTTTAGTAATTGTATTATGTCAATCGTTTTATAACGCTGTTATAAAAATACCGAGAGACAAAGACTCTGTTTACTTAATTCATTTTATTTTAGCTTCTTTTCAAATGTTTAACTGATCTTCTTTAACCAAACATGAAAACAAACATTGGATGTCTTAACAGCAACTGATTCTACCTTAAATTTTCGCAATCAAAGGGAATTGAATGGAAACCCGTGTACAAGGAGATCGTTACAGGTTTTTTCAGTATAATTCAATCTTCTCTAATCTTTTTAAAACTGATCAGATTAGCGTACTTTTAGATTCTACAGTGTCTGAACGGGGTTGGCGAGCGTAGCTTGCAGGGGGCAGAGCTCCCTAGTTTCAAAATAATATTATCATCCTGCGTTTACAAAATTTCATTAAGCAGTTGTAAGTTCGCTTCCTTTATATATTTATTTTTTTATATGATTATTTTTAAATTTAACATTTCTTTATTAAAATTTCAAATTTTATTGTGATGAATATCCAGGAAGCAAGTTTTGTTTTCTGTATTTGGCGATAAACAGCTAAGGTCTACATCAAATACAGGAAATAAGCATAAAAAAGTATTAAAAAAAACATCTTATATTATACAATATATAAAATTTTATATAATCTGTTGTCAGCTGATGATCCATATATAGTTTATTAGAAAAATCTTATGCTCAAAGTTTGGTGAAAAATATTGAAAATCAATTCTTTTGAATTTGAAATATTATTTTATTAAGGAATGCCTGTTTTAAATATTCAGTCTGCTTTATATTAAAGTTTTCTACTATATCGCATCAATTTATCTATATATTCCTTTTTTTCACAGACATAAGTTTTATCAAAAATCAGAGTGATGCTATGACTGCATACTTTCTAAGACAAAATTTATTTTTAAAATCGTTAAGTTACAACTGGGTTATTTAAGCTTTTTGAAACTAATAAGCTTGTTCCATGTATTGAATTTCGAGAAAATGTTATTTGTAAAATATAATTATTTGAGGAAGATCAGATCACAAGTCAAAAATTTATTTTAGAAAAATTGCTTTATTTAAGTTACCAATCTTTTTATCGCATTTTTCTGAATACGTCTTTCAAAATTGAAAACAAAATATTTGTTGATATGTTTAACTGTTACTCAGGTAAAACAAAATCTTCTTAAGCTGATCTAAAATTGCAAATTAATTTTTTAAGCAAGAGTTGATTAACGTTTACGAAAGCATAAATTAACTCAGTGTATGTTATATATGAACTGTTCTTAAAACGAATTAATGTGCTGCAGTACATGTAATATTTTTCAGGTAGAAGTTATTGCCATTATTCAATTTTTATTAAAGTGTAATTTCCATTCTGATACTTTGAAAATACTTTTCTCTATGTTCGTTTGTTTTAAAAGTTTTTCACGCGAACAAGATGTTTTTTATATATCACTATTAATCGTTTAATGTGTTTGCTGAAAAAAAAATACATTAAGTAAAAATAGTGATTTATATGTTGGTGATGCGCCTATCTTTTAACAATATTGCCCAACCTGCAAATAATCCTTGGCCGAACTTCCGCCGGATGTCCTACTCTGACTATTATTCGTCCGGGCGATATCAGTCCCTGAGATCGGCAGTAAAGGCTTTTCGACCGCTGGGCAAACGGACTGAGGATCATAGGAACGTGACATACAGTGCATAGGTTTTGAACATACTAACCGATCTCTTTATGACTACTGAGTCCAGGAAGTTTTCTTGTTATTTTTCTAGCCCCCACCCCAACCGCAGTTTTGTTGCCCTCCTGCTCTTGCGGTTTACTAGCTGTGAAAACCCTACCCTTTAAAATTTGTGTTAAAAATAATTTATAAACAAGTACAAGATTTCTCTTCAAGTAAAATAATAATTTATAACTTTGAAATTATTATCTTTTAAATAAAATATACACGTAAAAGTGATTTTTTTTTCGTGAAAAAAAATTGCTTAGCAAATTTTCTTCCCAAATTAGTAAACATCTAAAAATAATAAATGAGAGCCCGACAAATGTTGCAAACGATGTCTTGATTTTAGAAGAAATATTATGTGCTGATTTTTAGGAATTATGAATAGTCATTCATACTTAAAAAAAAAAAATATTTTGATAAATAAGAGCACAATGAAATACACTGTTGTACTCTTACCTTAAATAATTGGGTATAAAGACTAGATTACTTAGGTCGATTTAGATAAATAAATTGAAAATAATGTGTGTTAGATAATAGCTAAAATTTTTAATATTAAAACAATTATTTGCGTCAAATTCGTTTTTAAAGAAAGATTAGATCATGTATTAAAATAAAAAAATTAATATAGCACTTTTAAGAAACATGTCTATATATTTTTTTAATTATCAAAATAGTTTATAACATTAAGATTTTAGTCAGGTCTAAACTAATAATAAAGAAAAATATTTCACGTTTTCTACAATGTAATATATTCATAAAATAAAACAATCTCATCTCTTATTTTAATTTCTGAATTGCATCAAAATTTGTTACTAATAAGTAGAGTTTCCATAAATGACAAAAAAAAAAGATCAAATTCCCATTTTTTAGGTTTTTCTTATTTCCTGCAGCCCTCGCTTTATTACAGTTTCGCGAGGTGAAAAGTATCCAGTATTTGCCTAACACCCGTTCATTCAAAGAAGTTTTTACGGCAGTTTTCCTGTTTTACAATATTCTAGCTTAAAGAAAGAGAAAGAAAAAACGCAAATTGTTCTTGAATGTTTTAATTTTATTATCTAATATTCTTAATTTTTAATTTATTAATTTAAATAACAAAAACAATCTAGTATTTCCAAATATATATATATGTATATAATTCTTTTTTTTCTACTTATTAAAACTAATTTTTAAGTAAGAATAACTATTCGTAATACCATTAAAATAGTGCACAATTTCCTTCCAACTTCTAGAGAAGTTTGCAGTAAATATCGAAGGTTCATTTATTTTTAAAAGATGAAAAATTACTAATTTCTGAAGAAATTGCTAAGAAATTTATATTCACTCACTTCACATAACTTCTTTGCATGACAGTGTCCCTTTTCCGACTGGTTTAAAATGACCTTGCAAGATAAATAGAAAGAACTTTGAGGGGTTGGATAAGGTGGGAGACAAAAGACTTGAAATGGAGTGGGAAGTAACGTGATTCGTAAACTGACAGAAACTGCAGGGGATATTGGTGAGGGACACAAATTGTCGGGAATTGGTCGGATAATAAATTCGGTCGACATTATTTTTGTGATTAAAATCATCAAGCCAAATCCATAGGATATTTCGATCTCCTGCCAATACCAGCATTGTACTACTTTAAAAGAGTATGATCTATCGACATCATAATAATGTTAGTGGGCGATTACCGATATTCCGCCGATATTTCGGATAAATTGTCCAATTGATTTTGTCATCTGTTGGTGTCTGGGTGGTGTATTTCTCGAGAGACACTTTTTAACTATGAAAAGCATAATCAAAAGCAAATAACAAGCTATTCATATGTAACAGAAAAAAAAAATTAATTCTTTAATATTGATGGCATTTTTAAACAAAATGAATTAAAGAATATATTATCAAAATACCTGTAAGTAAAACTTAAGTATACAAGTGCTAAATTGTCATAAACATTTTGGAATTAAAAATTGCTTACCAACTACAGACTTTTACCTAGTTGGTTTTTCGGCGCCTGGCTTCAACAGTGTTACCACAGTTAATATGTGTGTTTCCGCCGATCATAGGAAATACACTCAAATAACCTTAAAACTTGGGGTAATGATTCGGATATCCCTATCATTCTCCCCAGTGTTTTAGTGGAATTACTCACTTGGGCACAGTAAGCAAATGAAGCTGTTTCATATTTTCAAAAGTTATCCGATTTTATTTCAAAGTCCCTGATATAAGTTAGTGGTGTTTAGTATAAATTTCCCAATAGGTGACGCTGCTATGCTGCATTTTTCCCGATTTTCACAATAGCTCTATCTCAAATGCTAATGCATGGATTTTCATCAAACTTCAGATTCAGTTAGAAGTTGACATAAGTTGTTGATTATTAAATTTTGGTGCAATTCACCTAACCGGTGGCGCGGATATGCTGCATTTTTCAGGAAGTATTAACATGTATGAGATATGATTTTTTGGGATTGCCAAATCCAACTAGTTTTTCATGTTTTTATTTATTTGTTTTTTTCATATCGCAATGCTAGAAAATAAATATCGAAGGAAGAAACATTCTCTCTGTGCCCCCACATAAAATTTATGCTGAGTATCCAAACTTGTTCCAGTCGGGCAAACATACAAACATACTTTAAAATGTAACTTTTGAATATATATCGTCTGAGTAAAAGAACTCCGTCTAAATATGTGTTTTTCTTAAGATTACAGAAACACCGGAAATTATTATATGTATGATCTTCCAATACAAAAATATTTTAAGTGAATATAATACGTTATTCTATCTTTTTAAATTTCAAGAATCTCTTTACAGTTATCGAAAATATTTTCGTGTATTGAAATTTTTTGTTCCCATACGATTCTAAAATTTAATATACAAGAATATAATTTGTAAAATTGGTTTTAAAATACTGTTTTTTTTTCCAATAGATTAAACTTCAGGTATCGATAACTTTAAAATTCTATGTTTTGAGAAAGTTGATATCGTTGAATTGGGAAATATATATCAAAATTTATATAATACATTAGAAAAGCATAAGAGAAAGGAGTCTGAATATTGAATACAGACATTCGATAATCAAAGGATAGCACAAGTGAAATGAGATTATTTCCAATACTTTCTCAAAACTTTATGAAAGCGACTCGACGATTTTTCGAATAAACTATGTATGATTCATTAATTGACAATAAATTAATCTTACATATATTAATTTTGCAGCTTCATGATTTAACATGCTTTTTTATTATTTCATTTGAATACTTTTCATAGCGTTCATGTAGGAAGTTATCAGTTTATTGATGCAAACTGAAATCATGAAAATCGTCATAAAAAGACTGTTTATTTAAAAAATAGTATCAGTATTCATTTAAATTAAAAAAGTCCTTCCGGCCAGTGCCGGGAGGAAGAGGTAGCTTTCATAATCCTTATTTTAAAAAAGCCAACTTATATCATGCAAACACACGAAGCTCAATTTAGTGGAAACCGAATATAGGAGATTCAATACTAATTTTTATTAATATAATGAATGAGAATTTCGCGAAATTAGTCAGCTTTATCCAAGCTGCTTTTCTTTAAAGTAACTTATATTTGGCTGCCAAATTCGGCAATTTCTTAAAGTGCCTGTCAATTTAAGACAACATGGTGGATGAGGCTAAGCAGTGAACTTGGTTGAGACCTTAGTAATTGCTGTGCACATGCTCACTCACATCGGAATCGGTTAATATATAGGAGTGCTGTCGCATGCAAAAAATCAGATTTTTCAAAATGTCACCCACAATAGAAATTGAAAGAGCTATATCTGAGCCATTTTTTAAGGTAAAGACAAACAAAAAATGCTCCTGAATCCTTATATCAAGATCAAATAAGAAAGAAACCTTTTTCAATTTCTAATTTTTTTGCACCTCACTTTAAATATATATATATTTTTTAATTTAATGGCCGCCATTTTGAAACAAGATGGCTGATGAATCTGGCCAGCGAACATGGTCGAGGTGTTGCTGTATACTATCCACATGCCTTCTTACATCGAAATAGGCGAATACGTGTGTTATCGCGTGACAAATACAAGATCGTTTCAAAATGTTAGCCATGCTAGAAATTCAAAGTGCTATAAATCAACCATTTTTTAAGATATCAACAAAAGAACAAATTTTCAGAAACAAAAACTGCTCCGGAATCTTTGTATCAAGGCCAAACACATAAAAAAAATCTTTTTCATTTTCTAATTTTTTAATACCTCATTTTGAATTTTAAATTTAATTTTTTTTAATGGCAACCCTTTTGAAACAAGATGGCGATTGAAGCTGGCCAACGAACTCGGTCGAGACATTGGTATGTACTATGTACAGACCAAGTTACATCCAAATAGTTTCATAAATACGCCTGTTATCGCGTGACTAAAATCAATTCGTTTTAAAATGTCAGCCACAAGAGAAATTCAAAATGCTATTACTCAGCCATTTTTTTTTTAGATATAGACGAAAGAAAAACTGTTCCGGAATCTTTGTATTAAGGTCAAACACATACAAAAAAATCTTTTTCATTTTCCAATTTTTTGGTATCTCATTTAAATTTTTTTATTTGTTAATTTTTTTAAATGGCCGCCATTTTGAAACAAGATGGCGGATGAAGCTGGACAACGAATTCGGTCGAGATATTTGTATGTACTATGTACACACCAAGGTACATCCAAGTCGGTTCATAAATACGCCTGTTATTACGTGAGAAAAATCAGGACGTTTCAAAATGTCAGCCACGCTAGAAATTCAAAATGCTATAACTCAGCCATTTCTTAAGATATAGACGAAACAAAAACTGCTCCCGAATCTTTTTATCAAGGCCAAACACATAAGAAGAAAATATTTTTTCAATTTTCAATTTTTGGTACCACATTTCAAATTTAAATTTTTCTTAAAAATTTTAATGGCCGCCATTTTTAAACAAGATGGCGGGTGAAGCTGGCCAACGAACCCGGTCGAGACATTGGTATGTACTATGTATAAACGAAGTTACATCCAAATCGGTTCATAAATACGCCTTTTATCGCGTGACAAAATTCAGGACGTTTCAAAATGTCAGCCACGCTAGAAATTCAAAATGGTATAACTCAGCCATTTTTTAAGATATAGACGAAATAAAAACTGCTCCGAAATCTTTGTATAAAGGTCAAATACATAAGAAAAAAATATTTTTCCATTTTCAATTTTTTGGTACCACATTTCAAATTTTAAATTTTTAAAAAAATTTTAAATGGCCGCCATTTTGAAACAAAATGGCGGATGAAGCTGGCCAACGAACTCGGTCGAGACATTGGTATGTACTATGTACACACCGAATTACATCGAAATCGGTTCATAAATACGCCTTTTATCGCGTGACAAAATTCAGGACGTTTCAAAATGTCAGCCACGCTAGAAATTCAAAATGCTATAACTCAGCCATTTTTTAAGATATAGACGAAACAAAAACTGCTCCGGAATCTTTGTATAAAGGTCAAATACATAAGAAAAAAATATTTTTCCATTTTTAATTTTTTGGTACCACATTTCAAGTTTTAAATTTTTTTTTAAATTTTAAATGTCCGCCATTTTGAAACAAAACGGCGGATGAAGCTGGCCAACGAACTCGGTCGAGAGATTGGTATGTATTATGTACACACCGAATTACATCGAAATCGGTTCATGATTACGGGAGTTACAGTGTGACATAGGTCATATATATATATATATATATATATATATATATATATATCAATTTTGAACGGAGGGTGGTTTCGGGGTCTGGGGGTCATGATCGATGAAAATATACCAAAATTTTTTGAAATCGCTTTCCTCCGAACGGCTGCAATAGGTAGCTTTTTTGTAAAGAAAGCTACCTAAAAGATTATCTATGATTTATATACGGGTATAAGGGATGAAAATTCAAAAGTATGTTCTTGTTCAAGGGGTCTTGGGACACTTAAATTTGAAAAAAAAAGACCATTTTCAACATTCAAAAACCTGAAATAGTTTAGAACACAATTTTCATTGGAATGAAAGATATAAGTATGTTCTTTCATTTCATGTATTCAAAAAGCAGATAAGATGCAGAATTTGCATTTATAGGAAGCTCCAAACTATTAGACATTTGAGGAGCAGACAAGTGGTATAAAAGATTACTCGCAGGATTGCAAAATAAATATTGCAACTAGAAGGATAATTTTTGTGCTTACTTATACTTCAAATTGTAATAATAATCCTGAACCTAAATAAATTTGTATTTAAAGTATTTTTATATTTTTAATTGAAAGTTATATTTAGCTAAAGCAAAATTTTGAAAATTTCAACACTATAATTAACTAAAAATTTTTTTTTCAAGAATAAAAATAAATTTTAGGTTTAGTTTGTACTGACAAGGAAAATCTCTTTACTAGGCATATCAGAATTTTTTTTAAAAATACCAATTAAAGTACTTATGTATGTAATAAAGGGTCAGTCAAATTTAGCGGCGGAATTGCAGTAGAAAGTCTGTAAAAAATAAAATTATTTCGAGCATTTGGCGCGAAAAGACGAAAGTGTCACGCAATTCGGCGAGCAGAACTTTTCCTCGCCAAAAGCAAATGATTTTAATGCACCTAAAAATTGTTTGTTAATTGATTTTTAGAATGCGTGTAAAAACTATTTAATGAATTTAAACATAAACAATGAGAGAGTTTAATATATTTTTTTTTCGTATTCCATATTTATGTTGCTTGTTATTTAATTATATTACTTTAAAAACAATTTCATATATAAAAATACTTTCATATATTTAAGCGCATTCCAAAATAAAGGCAAGATTCATTTACCAGTTATTCATTTAATATCAAATAATTCGTCGTTTCCATAGCAACAAAATTGAATCGAAAGTGCTCAATTGGACTTAATTGTGAGATACTGAAATAATTTTAATTTTTTAAACTTTTTTTTATTCATAAAATCTGATATTTAACTTTCATTGCAAATATATATATGAAACAACTATAGTTAAATCAAACTAATACTGACAAAAATAATTTAATTACATTAGATTTACTTAAACAAGATCAATATGAAACATTTTTATCTTAAAGAGTATTCGACATGAAAAAGTATTTTTCGAAATTTCATTTCATCTGCAACCGATGATAAATCGCCAAATAAACGAAATTTTCATTATTTTTTTACTAACGTTCTATCGAGGCTCCGCCAAAAAAAAAATTATAAACATATACGTCCACATGAGAAGAACACTCTGTAATTTTTTCCGGTTTTTCTGAATATACCGTATGGATACATTCCTTGTGAGTATTATGAAACATTTAAAATTTTCATAGAAAAATATCAGAAGTGTTTGAGATATTATGCGCGTTATGTCCAAAAATGTCATTTGGAGAAGCATGACATCAAAGTTTCGGACACGCGAATTCAGCTATTGAGAGGTTATAATTCTGAAAGACATACATTCTGTTCTAATGGGAATTTTAAGGAAACAATTTTATCAAAATGTTCAGAAAAGACAGGAGTTTAGCATCTAGAAATTAAAATTTCGAATATTTTGAAGCTTTAAGATTCCTGAGACGCGTTAAGAAACAGCATTTGATAAAAGTAATTGAAAATATTTTATCAAAAAACAAACAAGAAAAAAACATATTATTACTGAGTTTAGAGTAATGTAAATGATTTTCATGATCTATTCTATATTTTAGTAATTTTTCTAAATTTTGCACATTACTTGAATTGCAATTTTTATCTCTGTCAACTGATTACTTAACACTAGATTACTATCTTTATAAAACGTACGTTATTGCTGTCGCTGTATCAGTGAGATAACATGATGTTATTTCGATATTTATACACTTTATACAGCAATTCTTTAGAGAGAGATAGTAGTAGAATAACAGAATAAAAGCGTATACGCTTTTTCCTTAACCACCAAAACAAAACAAATGTATACATATACTAAATTTGCGCCTAAAAAGACGCCTTTGCAGTCAGAAGAAATTCACCGTATCTTGCAGATACATGAATATAAATCGAGTGTTTAATGTACCACAGAACATAAGGGAGAATTCTGTTAATATATCATCCTGTTAATATAAATAACAAAACAAAAGGATGAAATATGTAACATTTTTTCAATTTTTTTTTTACATTTCACTTTGTTTGACTAAGCCAAATGGAAATACTGACAACTTGCATTGTTACATAGCATTGTCTATTATTGTAAGATTTTAAAACCATGTTTAATCGTTTTGCATTTTTCTTTTTAAAAAAAATATTTTTTCATATGTGCAAGTAAGTCAAGGGAAGATATCACTCACTTGTTTATATTCCCATGTTTAAAAATAGTACATTTCGGAAATTGTAGAGTAAGCGAAATTTCAGTTAGAATAGCTATCGGTAATGTAATATGTAAAAAGTGTTTATACGCTGTTATAACCTTCAACATTGAAAGTGTCATTTCTGTTTGATATTAAAATGAATCGCTTTGTTTGTAAACAAATTTTCAATACTATAGACAATACTAAACAAATTTTCAATACTCAATAACTTAGTTGCGGCCACAAAATAATCGATAAAATCACTTTTATTCGTAGACCGCTTACGATAAAATCACGCTAAAGGTGGCATTATAAAAAATGTTTTCCCCTAGGATATGAATGCAATTTCTAAAATAACGATCGCCTACGTATTACTATTAGCATAAATTTCAAGTTTCGATAGAGTAACACTAACTTGTATTCCATTAACTTGTGCTCCATGTGTAACATTATTTGTGTTCCTTGTATCTAATCTGTAATTTCTGAATTTGTTGTAATTTACAAAATAGTGATCATCTACGTATTACCAGTTGCGAAAATTCAATTTTTCAAATAATACCACTAAACTTTGACATTATTTATGTTCCTTGTATCTAATCAGCCCGAGAAATAATACAAATTGCACTAAAAATACACATATATATAGATGTAGAAATAAATTCGAAGCGGGATTCCGTTTTCTCAGTCGTTCAGCAGTAAAAGATTTATGTTGGATGGTACATCCATCTCTTTGTTTTGTCTCCAGTAAATCATCAAATCCTTCGCAATATATCATCAAATGAGATGGGTAGAAAAACAATACTGATGAGAATCGACTGATACTGACAGATCCATATACACTAGATGCGAAACGGATTATAACTGATATTGATGAGAGGTACAAAATCGCATCTGAGGTAGTGCATAATGTTTGTTGTATTGTGAGCGTATAATGACATGAGAAATAATAGAGAAAGTGCCCTATCATTGAATAAACTGAATCTATATTTTGTGTCCTGTATAATCATCTTGATGACAGGTTTCGACCAATGCTGTCTCATGTAACGTAGTTGGTATGTGGTCAGGGAAGTCGTTTTCAGGGACTTTTTATATATCGCTTGCATTCTCTGCTGGTCTCATAAATGTGATCTTTAGGTCTTCAAAGTTCGATGGCACGTGTAATCCAAAGGTGAGCATCATAAAATAAACTCAAAACGCGAATATCGCAGATGTGAAGAGATGCGTCAAGCATTATTTTCGAACTAATATCTATGTGAGATATGTAAACATTCTTTGGCTAATGGCATTTAAACACATCAAATATATTTTATCTAAAATCCTAAGTCATCATGCAATATGCATACACAAAAAAGCAACATTTTTCGAATGTCTAAAAAATAAGAAATTTATAAATACCTATATTTATATTTCAAAATTATTTATATAACAGTGAATTAATATCAATTTTAGTTTATTCTGAAAACTTGAATTCTATTTTAGCTGAAGCGATTTCTTGAATAAGAAGGATCTTTGGGAAGAGGGTAAATGTAGCACAGATGCTAATCATGTACTTTGTTTCAAATTTGCATCTTCTGTTACATAAGTGGCTCTCTTAGTACGCTTATTATGTCTTTAAAGGTTAATTGGAAATATAACACAACCACGTACGGAAATATCCCATATTTTCTAGTTACCTATGGCTCATCCATACATTCATTAAGTTCATAAACATCAGCAGTCAATATATTTTCGAGCATTAAACAATCCTTTATAAAAATAATGTTTTTTTAGTTTACCACTGATTTTTATAAAAAAAAAATTCCAGTAGCTTTTATTTCTCATTAATGTGTTTTCTGAAGCAGGAATATTGGTCCTTTGGAGGTTGTGATATCTCAATTAAACATTTTCTATTGCGTAACTGAAATAAAAATGCAAAAGTAACAAAGTAATATTAATTTTAGAAATGAGGTTAATGATGTTTATTTATCATGTTTGTCTATAAAACATGTATGTTGAACATGGAAATTTTTTTTAAGTATTTAGATAATCCGAAAGCCTACATTTACTTAAAAAAAACAAATGAATTGTATATAAAATTAATCGGAAGTTGTTTCAAATATAAGTCGCAGCAAATGCATTTTGCATTTATAAAACCTTCTTGAAATTCCGAAAATATATTAGTTCTTGTCACTTTTTTATGATAAGAAAGGCTTTTCTGAATCATGAGTAAATCGAAAGAAGTTATTGCATATTTTCATTTAAGGTTTTGTGATATTTTCATTGATCAAGAAACTTCAAACTTTCTTTTCGCAGTGTATGTTAAATCTGCATCGATTTAGAACACATCAAAAATTTGAGCTCTAATGTACAATTCACACGACATACTTTAATTTATATATCCCCCCCCCCCCCCAAAAAAAAAAAAAAACAAACCTCCCAGTTAAAATTTTAGTTTTTTCCTTCAATACACTGAATGGAACCAAACATAATCTAGGGTTTTATTTTAATAAAAATCACCATTTTAATATACAAAATTATTAATAAATTCACATTTAAAACTTATTTTAATCGTAATATATTTTTGTTCTCAATTATGGATGTTGGTAAATAATATAAATATGTACTCCTAAAGTGATTTATGTTTATTTGTATTTCCGAGGAATAATTTTTAAATTTAGGCTTAATGTACTGCTGGGGTCAACGTGGCCCGATAAAAAAAAAAAAAAAAAAAAAAAAAAAAAAAAAAAAAAAAAAAAAAAAAATACTGTTTTACGTTTACATTTCTTTTTTTAAATAATTCAACAGAAAGGAATAACAATAGCCACTCCAACATATTCCTTTTCAAAACGTTTTTTAAATTCGTTGACACGCGTATTTGTTCACGCGTCAGGAGATCATGTTCAAGATCAATATTTTTATACCTTTTAAACGGACTCTGATTATTCATGCCTGTTGCAAAACTGTGTTTAAGTTTCTAATATTCTCCAAAGCAATTGTGCCTGTGAGTGTACAGCAACAACGTGTTAATTACTAAAAATGATGAATTGTAGACATTTGTATGTCCTTGATGTAGCTTAACTAATGTAAGTCTCTGCCAGCGAAGAGGAAGATGTATAAGAGTATGAAAATCATACAAATGATGGAACTGAAACTAAAAGTTCTGACAACAATTTCGATATTGATATTCAACGAATGCACAATAAACAGAATATGTTCAATAATCATAAAATAAAGTGGAAATTGGATCCTCTTCCACATTCCGGTAGATTATTTTTTTCTAATATAAAAGCTACTCCAGGTGGCAAACGTTATGCAACAGCAAGGATAACAAACGTAAAAAGTGCATTTGAGACAGTATTATATTCCACAATTGAAAACAGTGTTGCTACATAGTGGACTTTTTTGTACCCATATTGTTGATTGGCACCGCTTTTTGAAACAGAAATATTTGGCTTATTTAAAAATAGATTAAAAATTTTCAAAAATAAGGAGAATTATACTGTTTTAAAAAATGGGTGACTAGTCCATAAATCTGAATTAATAAAGTCCCCAACCTGGCAACACTGATTGAAAACGAAATCATTAAAATGACAAATATTAAAGAGGGAAAATTGTATGAAAAAGAGTGGGAAAATATTGAAAATTACACATTTCAAGCTTATATTGGATTATTATTATTAGTTGGTGTTTACAAAACGTGCAGATAATCAACAAAAAGATTCTTAGATAAAGAAAAAAGCAGATACATAAGGTATGTCCCAACGAAATAAAGACACCGTAATTGTGTGCCGTAACTGGACACGAAAAAAAATCTATTAAGAACGAAACAAATACATTAAGAAAGTCTATATACAAATTCATATTTACAAGAAGTAACTCGCTCCCTGCCCCATCTAGTCAGGCGAAAAAGACGAATGTGTAAAAATAGAGAAGAAAAAGTGTCCCTCAGAAATAAAGCCACTGACAATATTGATATTTATTGGTAACTACCGACATTCGATCTTTGCAGTTAACATGTTTATGACGATAGGAAGTTGTCAAATACTTGTTCTGTGCCTGTAGAACTTTGTGCAGACTTTAGAAGGTTATATTTTCTATTTCTCCTGTGGTATTGCAATTGGAAAGAAAACCCAGCTAAAAAGCTTAAGAATGGACAGATAACAGCTTTTAAGGAATAAGGTCATTCAAATATACCAATATCTAAGCAAATCCAACGATCTAAAACCATAATAGATAATTTTGAAAATCAAGTCAATGCATACGGGTACAAAAAAAGTAGGCGTACATGCAGAAAAATGACTTTCAGGCAGGAAAGAGAAGTTTTGCGTCGTCATTCATAAGGTATTATTTCCCTAAAACAATTAACCAAGGAGGATAACATCCCAGTGACAAAATCAACCTTGTCACGAATTGAAAAACGTACACGCAACTTGCGATATAAGAAAAGGAAACAGCAGCCCATGTTGAAAGCTATCCACATGCAAGGGAAAGTCGATTGGACTAAATATCATCAAACCTGGAAGGACTAGTGGCATCGTGTTATAGTCTCAGATGAGAAAAAAAATTAATTTGGATGGGCCATACGGCCTTGCTTTCTATTAGTATGACATGAGGGAAGAAACAGAAATTTTCTCCAAAAGATAGCAAGGTGGAGGCTTATTAATGGTATAAGGAGACGTCGGCTATTGAGGTAAACATAACCTGGCTTTTTTCTCAGGCCGCATGAAGGCTACCGATTACCAATAAATGCAAGAAAACTATTTAATGCCATTTGCTAAGAGAATTGGTGGACTAAGTTGGATTTTCCAGCAGGACAAGACCTCCATTTACGTTTCAAAATCCTCCTGGGAATGGTTTGGGATAATCGGGTTCATGTAAAGGAATGGCCTGCCCTTTTCCATGATCTCAATCCCCAAGAAAGTATGTTAGGTATCCTCAGTAGGGTTTTGTATGCCAATGGCAGACAGTTTGAGTATGTGGCAAAATTGAAGGTCGTCATCATTGAAGCGTGGAGAATGCAGATGCTACTGCCCTCTATTTGTAAACCATCTACTGCCAACTATTTGTAAATGGAATGCCACATCGTATTTTTCAAGTCATATATAACCATGACATATATATTTTCTATTAACAGTAGTGGCTTTATTTCGGCTGGAGACTCCCCCCCCCCCCTCTCTTTTTTTACAAATTTATTCTTTTCCTGCCCATGTAAGTCAAGGAGTGAGTTACTCCTTCTAAATATGTTTTTGTATATAGACTTTCTTAATATATTTGTTTCGTTGTTATTGGTTTGTTGTGTGTCCAATTACAGCACACAATCACGGTAGCTTTATTTTGGTGGGACACAACTTATTTCGAGCAACATTGCCCCTCGTAATCTTTTACACCATATAGAGAGTTATTCCTTTGAATAATAAATCCGCTCATCAAGAAAGAAAGTCTGTAGATAAAATAGCTACTGTGCAAGGTATCTGGGAAAATTGGGTAGGATTCTACAAAGATTGTATTATTCGAATAAAAATGTTACTGTTGATAAACAATTAGTACGGTTTCGTGGCTGATGTCCATTCAAGCAGTATATGGCTAGTAAACCATCAAAGTATGGGATAAAAATGTGGATTGTAAGAGACAGTAAAAGTGCGTACGTACTGAAAACACAAGATTATACGGTAAAATAATGAGGATCTGTGACAGAGAAATATCAAAGTATGCGAATTGTGAGTGATCTTATTTATGAGTATTCGGGGCACAATGTTGCATGTGACAATTTTTTCCCATCCTACATCTTAGGACAACTTGTTAAAAAATGGAAAATAGCTATGATTGATACCATCAGAAAAAATAAACCAGAACATTCTGAAGAAATGTCAAAACGGTGCGCAGCTCATTATTTTATTTTACAGAGGACACAGCAGTTGTAATCTACATCCCAAAAAAGAAATAAAATGTTTTTCTTATGAGAACTTTGCATCATAATAAAGAAGTTAGCAAGAGACCTAACAAAACCCCAAAAATGTTATTAGATTATAATGCAATTAAAAGGCTGCTAATACACTTATCAACTTTTGAACACCTACACTTGTAAGAAAAAAACAAATCGCTGTCCAATGTTAGTATTTTATAACATGCTTGATACTTCTGTGGGCAATGAATTTATTTATTAGTGTATGAAACGCGCAAGGTGCAGGTTCTTTAAATCAAGCAACAAAACTAATATATTTTGCTAAAATTGTAAGAAATATATTTGCAAATCTTATTTAAAATATTAGTGTCCCAATTGGAAAAACATTTCTAAAATGGTACCTTTAATTTACTGCTAGAAATGATAATATTCTGAATGTGTAATAAATATCGACAGAACAGCAGGGATAATACTACTGATTTGCAATAGTGATTTATTAAAAAAAGAAATCTAACTGTGTTCTATGAAGACTCATATGTTACAGATATATTATAAATATTTTCTAATATATTACAACGTTGACAGTATAAACACAATCTACTGAATCGTATGTTTATATACCTGGATAATTTCCGTCGGTAAACCCCGGGTGATTTTTTTATTATTAAAAAAATTATGTAGGCTCAAACAAAAATACAAGGATTTTTAAAATGTTTTCATGTATAAGTGCATCTGTAGCATTTTTATTCTTGCATTGATTTCATTTGAAATGAAAATATCTACATTGTAATGCAGATATCATTGTAGAAACAAAGAGGACATTTCACACAATGGAATTTATTGCCAAACAGAGTGGGTTTCCGCTTTATCATGTTAACCCGTGACTGCCCAGAAAAAGGGCAAACTTGTAATGTTGTTTTCTCAGAATTTCCTTTTTTTTATGCTACAAAAAGAATATTTTTCCAACATGATATAAAAACACTTAGTTTCAGATATGAGTATAACACATGAGCGTATTAAAGGTTACTCAATGTTTTGAAACTGCGCTATAATAGTGAATGACATTAATTTGAATAATGCATCATCTGCAGTGAAACCTGCAGATTAGTGAACGGATATATCAGTTCACGGCGATGAGAAGGTTAATAGATTAATTAATTATTTAAAAAATCATAAAATTTTTCAATAACACCTCAACAAAGAAGAAATACTGCAAGATGAGTTACATACCTCGCCCATTTTAAAAACTAAGCTTTGCATTTTTTCCCATTTCAAACAAATGTAATTGCTGTCCCGTAACAAAGCCGAAGAAATTACTGAGTGAAAATAATGATCCTTGCTTGCGAAATGAAAATTTCGAAGTGTGCATAATTCCATTTGATGCTGAAAAACATCAACAGGTGGAATATATCGGGACTCGAAAATTGAAAACTGGATAAAAGAACATAAAAATGACATACGTTTCAATAAACCAGCTGGTATTGAAACGGCTACCGGTATTTCTAGACATACCAATATGAGAACTTTAAAATTGATTTCAATAATTTAAGACTTGTATACCCTCTCTAGAATTATTATGAACTAACAATCCATGAATCTACAGAAATAGTAAGCAGGAGTGGAAAAGCATAAACTGACACTTGTCTTATAACGTTCCAAATATTTGGCTATGTTTGATGAGAGAGTAATGATTTATAATAAAAAATTCTTCCCTCCTCTGCTACAACGTTCTTGTTTTTCGCCGTGTTAGTGGTATCGACCATGGAATTCGGATTAATGGTTTTGAAACTGGATTTTTATGAGTTAGATATGCACAAGTAGTGTTCGTAACACAAGTTTAAATCTGAAATCCTGATGGAGGCTATGTACATAACCGAAAGTACTGATTTTTACATAATTTTAGACGGTATTAATCATCATTTAGATAATGAAATGAACCTATTAGGTATTTGCATATTTAAAAGAACATAAACAGTTTGAACTTTTAATTTTAAACCAACAGGCGTGGCAATCTGCGCAGAAAGTATCGAAATATTTATGACTTACTCTATGTAAAACTATAACGTACTTCAGGCTGTATTATAAAAGCTGTATTTTTAATCAATAGAAATTATCCGCGTCATTTTTGACGAACAGTTGTAATGAAATAATGTGAAATTGCAGATATAGAACAATATGCGAACAACATGACTGTTGCTACATTTTTATGCTGTGTTATTATATTTTTATCAACAATTATGAAGAAAATCTAAATATATTCACTAGATTAATATATGGGATATTTTAGTGAATACAAATTTTAGGTTTCTTTGTTTGAAATGGCTGTACACGTAAAGGCCAGTTTGTTTGTGAATTCGGCCTTTTCTTGCAGTAGGTAAATTTTTATGTGAATTTTTAATTTAAGAATGTTTACATGTTACACATTGTAATTACCTATTGAAGCATTTCAAATTACATAAATATTATTTAGTGTAACTTGTAATATTTTAACTATTTTTTCACAATACTTTTCTTACTTACTTTTATTTATTTTTAATTAATATATACGTGAGTAACTCGACATTCAATATATATTATGAAAAATGTGCTACGTTTGAGTATTAAGTAAAATTAGTTTTGTAGTCCCCACTTTTATAAAGTAGAATACACGATTTAAATAATTAACATATCACATTACCATGAAACCCCACTTTAGAATCTACTTAGGAAATAACGTTTAATATATATATTTATTGTCTACGTGACACATTTCTATTCACATTATCAACATATTTACAACTGTATTAAATTGAGAAAAAATCTTGCTTGTTTAAACATTGATTCGCGCGGAGAAAAAAGAATCAACTTCATACTAGCATATAAAGAAGACTCGAGCTTTCAAAACTATGACAACGTGTAATGACAGGAATAAAGATTTTGCCGATTATTGCTGCCACCTATCGTAATATTCTTTTAATATTTCTGATATGCCCGTTACAGTGTTTTTCTTCCAGTATACTGGTTTCCAAAAATTAAGGAAAATCAACAATTACTCAAAATGTTACAAGTAGATTTTAATAAAACTGAGCCACAATGTACAACATATAGTAAGGCATAAAATAGCATTAAAAGAAATTACCAGACGATTGTGGTGTTTCCGAAATTAACACAACTATAAAATAAACAAAATAAATGAGTCAGTTTGGTATATAAAAAGTACCTTTAATATGGAGTATGATATCCCCTAGATACAACACAGCACATAATGCAATGTGTGGTACTGTCAATTATGCGATCGATAAGTGCGCTGGGAAGTGCGAGCCATTGCTCTTGTAAAGCAGTTGTAAGCGTGGAAAGGATCTGAGGAGGGGTATTGAGAGCAGCGACACATCTTCCTAAGGCATCCCAAACATGCTTGACGGAATACAAGTCCGGTGATTGAGCTGGCCATTCCATGCGCGGAATTGCTTGGTGTTGACGATAATCTTTTAGGATGCGAGCCCTGCGAGGTCTAGCGTTATCGTCCAATAACAGGAAATCATTAACTATTGCACCGGCATAAGGACGCACATAAGCATCAAGAATGTCATCTCTATAGACGTGAGCATTCTCAATTCCACTTGGAAAGACATGGAGGTCTGAAAGTCCGCCCAAAGATATGCCATCCAACACACAGACACTGCCTCCTCCATACGAATCTCTTTTACGAATGTTTGATGGATGATAGCGTGTTCCATGTTCTCTCCAAATATATCAAAGCCTACTATTGCTTTGAAGGCTGAACTAGAACCCATCCGTGAAGAGAACACGCTACCATAGACCAGCTGTCCCATGGACATGTTGACGTGCCCACCTTAAACGTTCCCTCCGGTGATATGAGGTGAGCGGCATACAAATATCTGGTTGCATCGCATAAAGACCACCTTATTGAAGCCTTCTACGCACAGTAGAATTTCATACCAACCTTCCAGGAGCAGCAAGAGAGAATCTAAGATGAGAGGGTGTTACTATTCTATTCTTTCGTGCACATAACTGCAAATATCGGTCATCGGTGCTTGTCGTAGCTCTTGCCTGTCCTTGACTAAACCTTCTGGAGGTCGAACCAGTAATTTAAAATTGTTTTCAAAGCCTATGAACAACATAAAGACTCAGGTTTAGCCATCTGGCAACGTCTATATGACTTTGACCTACCTCAAATCTTCCAATAGCTGTATATTGCAGTTATGTGAACAAATGATACCTCGAGGTCATACTACGAATTGGCTCTTTCAGTTTTCTTCTATCTTAATTACAGCTACCCCAGCAGCCGTACTCTCTAGCATGCACTTTTATGCTCCTCACAGATGACACAATCCGATTGCAGAGTCACTAATTAGCATTTTGTAATTTTATGCGGTATCTTTTAGTTAACAACATATGCAAATTTCATACGGATATGTTCATTTTTGAACGAGTTATTGCTCTTTTTGTGATTTTTCCTTAATTTTTTGAAACTTGTGTACTTTTACAAATAAGGCTAATAACGATAGTTAATGACGTACAATAAAAAAAAGTACACATTTATCAAAATTTATAAATAATATATAATTATAAATATTTAGTATTTTAATTATTAGAAAATTAAATATTATATTCTATATAATAGGAAACAAAACTCTAAAAAAATATAGGAAACAAAACACTATAAAATGTAAAAGGAAAGTTTTGTATATAGTATTACATTCAATAATATTAGAATATTGAAATATAACGTCTTTAATTTTTTAAATACATAAATTCATTGAACATAAAAATGTTTATTCATCCATCGTTTAAATGCTGAAGTTTTAAACTTGAAGAACGTTATGTAAAATTTAGATGAGCCATATTTCTTCTCAGTCGTTAAAAGTTTCGTAAAAGTTTGTGGTTGTGGAACATTCGCGGAATGTTCCTTTTAATTATATGTTGCATGTAAAAGAGAATTTTTCTTTCAATTCAAAGTTCGTTATTATTTTGTTATATTTTCCAATATATTTCATTTTTCTTCATCAAAATTCCTTAAAGAATGTCAATATATGTCAGTATATTACACTTGTAATCAATAAAATTACGAAAAAGTACAAAATTTTTTAATGGATTTTTCAAACAGTTTAGGAAATTTCCATGGAAAAATATATTGCTTGTAAAAAAAAAAAAAATAAAAATAAAATAAAATAAAATAAAAATAAATTAAAATAAAATAAAATTTGATCTGGAATCTTTTTGGTTAATCCATCGCATTTTCTTTTACAGTAACTTTTTCAGATGAGTTTTAACGGAACTGAAAATTTGCTAATGCATTGCTTTATTACAACATATTCATATGAGAGACTAAATGTGTATTTATCCATTATTTTACTGATTTATATTTAAATAATACAGGATGTGTATCTCAGAAATCTCCTTGATGTGAAAAAAATACACAATAATATTAAAAACATGTAAGTTTATCTGAATGATACAACTAAGAATATTAAATTTAATGTAATTGTTCGCTATTTATTATTATATTTTCATTGTCAATAGTTATATTATTAGACTATCTTAAATATTGTATAAAATTTTTGCGCAAAATGTGTAAAACCAAATAAAAAAATATCAGATAAATATTCCGATAAAAAAATGGAAAATACATCAGTAAGAATAACGTAATTATTTTGGGCTTTGAGTTCAATTCCACTAGATGTATAAAAAAATACTAAAGATTAGGACTTAAAAGCTTTTACATCGTCTGATATCTTATTTTTTTCTCTAATCCAATCAAAGTTAATCTTGTGAATGATTTTCAGAAAGTGCCACTATCTATATTATATACATTGAGATTTTCTATTTTTAGTCTTATTAATGGTTTTCATTTTTTACAATCAACTTAATTCTGGAGTTTAAGCACTTTATTTCCTTTTTTTGCTTTATACTTTTAGGTTTTTCTGCAGCATATAATATAATTATCTATCATATTTATTGAACTAGAACACACGTTTTTTCTAAGCATGTTCAAACTAAAACAGAAAAAATAATTGACTCAAAGAATTATCCCAATAAAACTTCCAAATGTTTTTTTTTTTTTTTTTTTTTTTTTAATGTATAATGAAATTAAACTTTTAATGTAAGATGAAATTGTGATTATTTAGGTTTTGTTCATTTTTCGAAATAAAGTTATGTATTTTTCAATGATTAATATTTACGTATTCGCAAGAATGACTATTGTGATTTTTGTGTTGTACTTTAGTTTAGCAACCCTAGGCATACATATTTTCCATCCACAACTTGGCTTCCACTAACAAAGGGATATAATTTTATGAAGATTTCTGGATTTCATAATGTCATGTAGAGCATTGTACAGCATATATTACTGAAACATTACATAATAGTAGCAAACAAGAAAGAATAAACATATATTCAACTATCCGGCGACAACCATAGCTCATCTGTAAGAAATATTTCGATCCTCACAGACTAATAAATTTATAATTATAAAACTCTCAAACAACTAAGGTGTTTCTTTATAAATAAATATATTTCTACAATATTGATCGGAAATTCTCCATTTTATTACTGTGAAGCACATATATTTAATGTAAAAAATTATAAACTACAACTTACTTTTTCGAAAATCGTAAATGAATATTACACTGAATAAACAATCACTTAAATTTTTTAAATAGTTTAAATGCAAACTTTTTAATCTTCTGTAATTTGGTTGCACTGAGATTTAAGAATATTCGTAATAAAAAAACATATTTTACAAACATGAAAAATAAGTATATTGAGATGAAGTTTCACAACAAATTCCATTTATGAATATAATTTTTTCATATTGGATGGTATAAAAATTTAAATTGTTCAATGTTTTGGTTGCACGAAAAGCTAAGTATGTAGTAAAATCTTTACCCCTTTCCTTATAAAATCCGTTTTAGTCACAGAGATATTTTTGATATGCGCATATTATAATCTATTTTGCAATCATAATTTATTTTTTCTTAAAACATAGTTTAAGAGGGTTTGCGAATTGGGATTGTCTATATTCTGTCAATCTGACTGCCCGTGCTTTAATTCGTATAAATATATTCGGCCAATGTAAATAAGTACGAAGCCGTTATCGGTTATGATAGTAACTAACCGCACATTTCCAGGATACATCCAGACATTTGTTGGACCGAGACCATTCACTATAACGTGTAGGCTGATATCCTAATTTTGAGCATGGTTCTCTTTGATAGAAGTACCTTACCTGAAATTACAGTTCGATTTATACAACAAAGTTCAGATACAAAGTATGTATTTACAATTTTAAAATTGCTAATGTACTTTTAATTTTATGATAAAATTTTCAATCCTATGTACGGCATTAAATCAACTTTGTAAAACGTTACTCCACACAGTTTTTCCACAAAAAAGGAATGACTCAAAAGAAAATAATAAATTATTTTACATAGAAAGAAAAAGCATAAAATATATTAAATATACATCACGAACAATATACATTTTAAACATTATTCATTTATAAAATTTAAATCTTAAACGAATGATAAAATTTATATTTTTTATCTAGACATTTGTTCACGACTATAGTTTTTGACTTTAAAATATTCCCTTTAGTATTACTTATGTTTACGTTTTAAGCATAAAAACGAAAAGTGCGATAAGAAAAGGCGTATTCAGTCCCCTGGAAATAATATCAAGAGCGACATAAGATGCGTTCTTTGAAATCTTTCATTCTGTTTAGTCAGTTATAAAGAGTCACTTAAAGATTGTTGATGACTATCTCAGAGCTACATCAAAACTAACAGCAAGAAGTGATCAATAATTCTTTATCTCCTAAAGACATGCATTAGAAGGAAGAAATTTCCATTCATCACTTGCGAAGGAGTAAGAGGTAGAGATAAAAATGTTTAATGAAATCACTTCTGTGTAAAATGACATAATATTGTTTGTTTTGTTGTGAGTAAGTTTTGTTAGAACACTTAAAGAGCTTCAAGAATTTTGTTTTCAGAGCACTATTTCAAAAAGTTATTGACAAGTATTTTTAATTTTGTTCTCATGTATTAATATATACATTATAGCATATATATATTCGCAATATATCTTATATATCGTAAATATATCTTTTTCAGTAAAAAAGTGGTATTTTTCTGTTATACTTCACATTAGAAGACAGTTCTATGATAATCATTCTAAACAAATGTGATCGTATTTCCTTTATACTAAATATTGGATTTTGTTAATATATATTTTATGTTGTTGTTGTTAATACAAATTTCAAAATAACAGGGTTTATTTAATATTTTTAATTTTGTTTTTATTTTAAAATATTTTAATTGACTTCGCATTTATTACTTTTATATGTATGTATAAGTAAAAAAAGGTTTTTTTTTTTCATTTATACTTCATATTACAAGACATTTCTAAGATATTTTTTACAAACTAATGTGATGGGATTTCCTTAATACTAATTATTGGGATTTGCTTATACTTCTATGTCTTTTTTTTACAAATTCAACGAACAGGATTATTTATGATAGGATATATATATATATATATATATATATATATTCTTTTAATCATTTTATATCTTTAAAAAAAATGTGTTTTTTATTGTTATGAAAGTTTTTTAATTCCGTTACATTTGACGAATCTATACTGGTAAAATAAAATTTCGCTCTGTCCGTCTGTGTGCGTGTTCGCGATGAATACCGAAATCCACAGTATGTACGACGCTGAAAATTTGTGTAACAGTGGTACAAGGCCTCTTTTAATACACCCATACTCCATTTTTAAGATTTTGTTAATTAATTGAGATATTTATTAAAAACGACAGTAAACTATTATAAAAAAATCACCTTTTTAAGGGGTCCGGAACATATTTTAAAATAATGTTTATTTATTGAGATAAAATTCTGAATTTTTTTATGATGGTTAACCTTATCATTTGTAAACATAATCACATGATAAAACTTCTCATAATTTTAATAAAAAAATTAAAATTTAAAATTTATTAAAAAAGTGGGGTAAGTTAAAGTCCTTATAACTCGAAAACTTATTTATAGAATTTCAATTTTTTTTCTTTAAATAAACAGAAACATATAAGTTTTAATTTAGATTCGCCATTTTTAAAAATATTAATTTATAAAAAATTAAAAATATTTAACGAAAAAAAAAAGTAGTACAACTTTTTTTTTTATCATATTTTCAAAAATAAATATTTTTTTCAAATATGCTGAATCCAAATTAAAATAAAACAATTGAAAAATATGTGTTCCAAGCTTTATATTTACCGGTTCTCGAGTTATAAGAATTTAAATACGAGAAATGGTGAAAAAATCTATCATGAAGAAAAACTCATTTTTAAAAGAAGTCGTTTCCGTGACAGCGATTGCTTGAAAGCTAGATTTTGAAAACAAACCAAAACTAAAAAATTAATATTTTTTGTTCTAATTCAGATAGAAACATGATTTAAATGTCATTTTATGCAGGATAAAACAGAGAAATTTGTAATGAAATAAAATATTTTGCGAAATTTGAAGATTTTTCTGTCCCGAACCCTCTTAATTGCGACCGGGGAAAGACACTTGCACATCATATGCATAAACCCATTTACGCAGTGGGAGGAAGCTAACATCATAGCGAAGAACCGACCGTTCAATAGTCTTAATGTTGCTCATAGTTTACCAAAGTTCGAATTTATTTTTAAAATAAATTAAATAAAATATATTTTCTAATATATTTTAAAACAAACAAACAAAATTAAAGCTTTTAAAATTAATAAAATTGCAATTTGCTCATTCATTAAAAAATGTTCATAATTTATTTTTTAGAATGTTGAAAAAAAAATATTCGTATGTAAAATATATTCTTATCTAACATATATAGTAATATAAAAATATATAGAGTGTCAATCAAGTTAAAAAATCTATTTTATTCAAAAAAGCAAACATTTCTTCTCGAATGAAATTCAAAATATAATATTCATATTTTACATCTAAGAATCAAATTATCTGTCATTTAAAATATATCTAATATGCAGTAATTTTTGTCATCTATAATTCTATAAGTGTTACAACACCAACCATTAATTTAATTAACTAAATAAAGTTTAATACATGAAATAAAATGGCATTTTAATTCAACTTCTATTTCTGTAACAGGGTATTATCAACAAATCCTTTCAAATGAAATATTTATACTTTCAATAAAATAAAACCTACCTAACTTAAATAAAACCAATATTAAGTTGATCCAATAAAAATGCGCACACTTTACTTATTAAAATATATTTCAATTTATTCTTATATAGAAATAATCAATATTCGGATATTGTTTTTTGTATATTTTGCTTACTGTGGTTCGCCTTCTGTAGATGTCCTTAAACACTTTATGCCCAAATTTATGAATTCATGAAAATTTCATGTATTAAAGTATTTTTTGTGAATTTCTGAAACTACATTACAAGATTTAGACAATCGTTTAATAAATTGTAGAAAGATTATTACAATTGAATTTGATTAATTAAATTTGAATTTATATGGATTTTGTGCAGTATTTATAACTCCACTCAAATCCTTTATTTAAATATATTTTTTAGTAATTTGTAGAATTAGGAAATGTACAAATATAATGATGTCACAATTGAAATATAGCTATATTTCCGAACTGAAACTTCTCACCCCCAAATCTTTCAACGTCAAATAAGGTTAAAAGGCAAACGAAATCATACATTTAAAAATATTTTTGTTTTGTGCAATCAATAATGCTTTTGAAACAAGATTAAGCAAAGTATCTATAACTCATTCTAAACTGTATTGCTACTAACCGATGTATTAAATGAATTTTATAACAAGTTATTTTAATGGTACTTTAAATTACCGTCGGTTTATAAAGGGTTAAATTTTATAGCCGGAATATAAGACAAATTTTAAACTGAACATAAATTACGCTTGAGATTCCAGTTCATAAACTTCAAACATAAAAAAGGACACTTTCTGAAAGTCTTTTTCATTATTTTTTTGGTTGATTTATTTCAAGTTGATTGATTTTTTTATAACATTTTTTAAAATAGAAATCAAAGAAAAATTGCTGTACTTGTTGTATTTCATTAATACACCACAAAAACATCCGCTTTTATGTTTGACAGATATTTATGTTCTTACCTTTAAAAAATCTCAACATACTTTGATTAATTTTCATTGTAAACTTCGTATCAGGAAATGTTTGTTTCATTTCGATGAAAATATATAATCGAAGTGAGGTTATTAGTTCGTCGAAAAAATAATGTAAGTGTTGTGTACTCTGTACAATGATAAATTCCGTATGAAGTATTTATAAAATCTTCTATGAAATAGAAATTTTATTTTTATATTTATTGTATTTAAAAATTGTTTCAGAATATCAAAAATTGAATACATCAAAAAATGTGACCAAACATATAATATATATATAAAATAATTTGAATTTCTTTCATTTTCTGTTACTAATATTGTATTATGTTACTAATTCAGGGTACCTACATGTCAGGTAGTTTCCTTGATTCAGGCGAGGCTTCGAGGGAAAACTCCCCTTTTGAAATCGCGTGATTATGTAAATCGAGTTTTTCTACATGAAAATACTGGTAATTTCCCTGAAAGTGCAAGAACCCTGTAATACTAACGGAGTTTTTTTTTTTTTTTTTTTTTTTTTTTTTGAAAAGTAATACTTTACGAACACTTATTTAAAAATTAGTCTCATCCTGAAAAATCAATTAAATCTGTCGCATATTACCATCATAATTGCAATGAAATTTGAAAATTATATTATATTTTTGTTTCTCATAGTAAAATATAAACAAATACAACTTGAAATATATATATATATATATATATGTGTGTGTGTGTGTGTGTGTATATATATATGTGTGTGTGTGTATATATATATGTGTGTATATATATGTGTGTGTGTGTATATATCTGTATATATATGTGTGTACATATATATGAGTTATTGAAAGATTACTAGCCATATTGCTCAAAATTAATAAATATATTATTTTATATTTTTTAACTATCCTCGTGGTGTACTTAATATTTCGTAATCTATATATATATATGTATACGTATATGTATACGTATTTATATATTTACGTGTGTGAGAATTATATACTTTCATGTGTGTTACTTATTCAGATACTTCATATGCTAGACATTAATGTATTGCTTAATTAGATTCATGTTCATATACTTAGAATATACAAAAATATTTACAAGAAATATCTCACAATAGATTTAAGAACATTTTTATTAAAAATAAAGTATTGATGGATAATAAGAAATTTTCCATAATCTGAATTCACATCAGTACATTATATTAATTAGTATTTATGTTAATTTTTGGGATGCTATTATTATAAATGATAAGACGGTAGTGCAGTGAGAAATCACTAAGTAATTTTATTATGCATTATTTTTCTACCATATACTACGGTTTATTAAAATAAATAATTTTTTGTCTGTACTTTTTAGAAACTAAAGGTTTAAGTTCTAGTATAACGAAAAAAGTAATAAGAAATTAAATAAATCTATTTAAAAATAAATATAGAGATTCAATTCGAGAAAAGTAAAACTTCCATGTTTACAATGATTCGAATATTTCCACTTGTATGATACATCATTTCAAAAACTAGCTACATGTATTTATCTTACAGCTAATACTAGTTGCTGAAATTTATTATCAATAAAAATTTCGACTGTACGAATGGTTTTTTTTGTTTGTTTTTTTTCTTTTGGCGGAATTTGGAATTCTCTAAAAACCTTTGTAAATATTAAACGTCAAGGATATATTGTTGTTCATACGTCATTAATTTTGCCATGAAATGTTATATACAAATTTTTGCAAATTTTCTATTTGTAATTAAATAAAATACATTTATTATAGCTATCTTTATTTATTCTAAATGGTTTTCTATGTGTTTTTATTTTAACAAATGATAAGATAAGAAATTAACGCAAATTGCAAACTGCAGTAATAATCAAAATGCATTTAAAGTAAAAAAATTGTATTATTAACGTTTTAAAAATAAATACAAAATCTGTCTTTTTTCAATATAAATTTAATTTACTAAAACATACTTTAAATGAGTATATTTATTTTTAATTTTTCTATGTTATAAATTCGATTTATAACTTATATTGTCTAATTTGTAATTATTAAGAAAACTTTAAATATTGAGATTGGATGTAATAAGACAATACTTTAAGAATCCAATTTATTTTTAAATTCACAAAATATTACTTTATTATCATTTATTTTAAAAAGGTGTCTCCGTGTAAAAATGTCATTTTGTTTGAATTGTTTAAAAAATATGGATAAGAATTAATAAGAATAGTCATAATTGTAGTAATTTCATGTCATGGTAACTTCGATGATATTATGAAAACAGTTACTGGAATATCTAAGAAAATTATCAATGCATACGATTTATGAAGGAAAGTCATAGTTTTCTAAATACCTAACAACAAATTATTATTAACAACAAATTTAATTTTTAGCGGAAAATAAAGTAATGTATACGCAAATCAACGCATTTAACGCGTCTAGATCACAGTACAGTAAGCAAGTTGAAACTCAATATGTAAACGTGTTAATGAATATAGTGAAATGAAATTTTTTCTAAAAATGCAGATAAAACTTAAAATAATGATTTTTAAATTCTTATACTACTATTCAAATAATGAAATTCAGATTTTTAAATGTTATTTAACATAATCATTAAATGTAACAATATAAATAAATTTTTGGTCCAACTATAATATATATGCTAGCAATTACTGGCTAAAATCAGTTATACGTGAACATAACCTCCAACAAATTCCACTTTCTCTTTTATTTCAAAGATAGGGAAAATATCTTTTCTGACGACAAATAGGGTATCTGTTAATTACTATCATAAAGCGTGGCTGTCTTTTTTATATTGACACCAACTTTATATTCATCTAAAATTTGAACATTTGATTTTTTTCTTTTTTGCGATTGTTTTCGATTAAAAAACATAGTTATGTTCGATTCGATAGTTGTATAATTTATTCATACTTAAAAGTACGTTTTAATGCATGATAAATACATATTTGCTGTGAAAACAAAGCTTTATTCTCGATGACATTTAAGATAATAAAAAGAAAACAGGAGGCGGTAGCAGAAAACATCAGTTCGTCCAGTTGACAGCTGAAATCCCAATATGAGTAAAAACAAGATTCGCATATTAAAATGCAACTGGTCTTTCAAGTCAAGCCTTGGTGGAAAATACCTGCAAACCCGATTTTAGAGATTGGCAGATAATTTTTTCACAGTGCTTTCCAGATCCCAGTCCAACATCATTCCTTACCTTTGGGTTCAGAAATAATCAATTGTAAACCTTCCGATCAACCACTAAAATTGTGTCTGCAGATTGTTTCCATAAAAATATGACTTGACAGACAAGTTGCATTTCAATAATCTAATCGGGTTCTGTCTAACACTGGAATTTCAGCCATCAACTCGATTAGGTTATGGTCTATATTGCCACTCCTTGTCTAAAAGCAACAAGTTAAAATATTTTGCTTTCATTAAATCATGTTCAACGAAATATTTATTTGTTTCAAAATGTGTTGAATTATTTAAGTGGTCTCGGTATTCTTAATGCTTCAGAATTTTGGAAATTATTTTTTTTTTATGTTAAACGCCTACTTTTTTCTGACAATACTGATTTATATAATTGTTTCGTTAAAATTTCCATTAGAATCGAAGGTATGGCTTTTCGAATTATACCCACTCAGTAGCTGAAGCGACTTTAAAGTGATTTTTCTCCAAATGACGATTTTGGGCATAGCGTGCACGATATCTAATAAACTCCTGAATATTCTTTCATGAAATTTTCGAAACATATGTTTTATGTTAGTCTGTATAAAATAAACCTAAAATTTTCCTTTTTTTTTTTTTTTTTTTTTGTCTAAAGAAATATTTTTCTTAGGTGATTATACTGTTGGAATTTTCAAATTTCTGTACTAGATAAATACAACTTTCTATTAAAAAATATAAAAATGCTTTAAATAGAAATTTATTTAAGTTCACATAATTTATTACAATGAAGAAGCAGCAAAAGTTTCATTCAAAATTTATTTTGTAATCCTGTGCGCAAAGTGTTATACCAATTTCCGGCTCGTCCAATGCCTGATAGTTTGGATCCTTCTATAAATGCTAATTCTTCATCTTGAAATCTTTTAAATACATGAAATAAAAGGGCATTTTTCATCCCAATAAAAAATGCATTTTAAAATAATATATATTTTAAGATATTAAATGTTGAAAATGGTCATTTATTTTCATTTTTTTTCCAATTTTCCTGAGATCCCTTAAGACCCCTGACATTACAATTGATACTCTTGAGATCGAAAGCTAATGTATTTTTTACGAGTAAGGAGTAACGTAATATACAGCATTCCTTAAATATTTTTCAGCTACCATATTTACTGTTGTGATGACTGTGACCATATTTAATGACTGTGAAGTAATGTCACCCATCTAAATTTCCCAAACAGTGAATTTAAAAAAAAAAGTCATCAAATGTTTATGAATACAAAGCTAATAACATAAAAACTAAAATAACATAATTTTATATTTAAACATGAAAAACTTGCTATTTAGAAACATTATTTACCTATTTATTTTTTTAAGTCGCTACAAATATCTTCCATTTCTTATTAATCAGTAAACATATTTCTAAATTATTTTAGGCATACAACATTTATTCTTTAGACTGCACATGCTTTAAATGAAGATTTGTTAAATTTAGAAAATGATAAGCTTGGCAATGCCAAACACAGATACCTTAAATTTATTCCAGTCCTCTATCACAGCTATAACCTCTTATTTTTAACTGGCATATTTTGGTACGGTTTTTATTGTTTTCCTACTTGCAAAATACTCGCTTTGAAAATTGACTATCATCTACAATGCATTTCTGCATTCATAATTCATATCTTATAGCCGTACATGCTGGCATTGCAGTGGATTTCAGAAGCCCGTTTGATATTGTATATCGAATTCACCGTTTCTCAGGACAAAGTACTTATCATATCACCAAAACGCATTACGTTTTTCAATATCAAACCAATTTTGTTTTATATTTACGCAATAAATCCCCCAACGGTGATACATAATATTCTCTTATGAGTTGCTGAAAACACCCTGTTAATTCCAAATAATTTTAGATATCATTGGAGAATTTCATTTCGGGAAAGTACATAACCCCCTTGTTTTAAGTTGTAAAGATAAAATTTACACTTCTAAATTTACAATTCTATAACTTTTTAATATTTATTTCTAGTTTATATTCTGACGCAGTCAGTAGAGAAAGTTTAATTTTTCCTAATATCTTTTTTTTAAGCTTTATTTTCTTTCCTTCCGGATTAATTTTTTGAATGAAATTATCGGGTGATCTAAATATATTTCGACCTTGTTTACTTTTAGCAATTTACGAACACATTTGTAAACGAAAAAAAAATATTTTTTTTAAATACAATACTAGAATTTATTGACTCCGAATAGACACTAAAATAATACCTGCTGGCCATCGAGTTACAGAATATTTGTATTTCGCACATCCTTGTTTATTTTCTACATGTAGTAAACCATTTTTAAGATCCATCGTAGTGAATACTTCTGCAGAATGTAATTTATGTATGATGTCTTTTTAAGATCCATCGTAGTGAATACTTCTGCAGAATGTAATTTATGTATGATGTCTTCTATGACAGGCTGAATATCATTTTCTTGTGGGTTTCTTTTGAAGAACTATGTAATCAATATAATTTTTACTAACTGCAACTGCAAGCAATGGAAAATATAAATAGTTCATGCGAATAATTCCTCTTCAATATGAGTGTGTAGCATATTCTTTTTGGAGGAGAGTCATCTCCGTAGCTAAGAACAATATGGAATCCCGAAATTTCGATGAATTTTTATACTCTCGTCACATTTGCTGAAATTCATTATTACTGTAAATCTACACGTAGTGTATGTTGACGTGGAGTATTAAAATATTAGTCTGCCCGAAAGCGGTACTACTGACATGTATGTATACGAAACAGAAGCTTTGCGGGAAATTTCTTCCACATTAAGTTTTGAACTGGGTGTGGTTTTGGGTTCTACGGGTCTTGATCGGCGTAGATCCGCGTTTTTTCATACATTCCAACATAAAGTAGAATTTTTTACTCAGTATTTCTAGGGAAATCTTTCTAGTAGACTTTCCTATGAAATAATTCTAATATACATTGAAATAATTTTTCAAAATGATCAACTAAAATAAAGAAATGTGAATTCCATCATAGCTTATCTTATTAGAACTAAAAGTTCGTTTATTTTTTAACAATACTTAGTTCAAACTGAAAAATGGGTATACAACATATTTAAAAGAACCAAATTCTTATATTACATTTTAAAATATACTGTAATGCTGTAATCGCAAGGAACATACTGAATGCACTATTTTAATTTTTTATTAAAATCCTTGCAGTTAGCGCAGTGAACATTATCACAAATTTTGTTTAAGAGTTTTCTTTATCCAAAAGTATATTATGTTTCTGTATATTTTCAATAGTCTATATAAAATTTGAGTTTCTATTAGAGAATTCAGACATTATCTGTGATGTCCAATATGTATATATTGAAGAATGATATAAACACAAATATTTTCAAAATTTAGAAACGAGGGGACATATTAATTAATTGAAAATGAAAATAAATATTCACATATTTTTAGCATATAGATAACACGAAACGCAGCATAATATTATGTTTAATTTTATAATCTTAAATATTTTCTTTATGCTATCATTGAAGACTCAAACATGAGTTTTTTATTTCATGGATGTTAAATTTGAATGCCTAATGTAAGAAACATTATCACGATATTGAAATTTTTTGATTTTCTGATTAAAAAATGCGTGAAGTTCATGAAAATTTACATAACTTCTTCACAAAACAGCAAAGTTGTAATTACCAGCATTGGAGATAAAAGGAAAATACATATATTTTCTCCTCATTTAAAATTTTTAAAATTGTTATCTATAAAACAAATTTCATGCAAATCAATAAACTAAATACATTCATTATTAAAATTTTGATGAAAATATTGAAAATCCATGTGTTTGAATTTTTATTTTGCTTCGTGCATTAAATATTAACTTTAAATAATCGGATTCCTTTCTGTTAAAGAATATTAAAATATTGCATCGATTAATCTATACTACTTTCTCTTTGAAATCAGCATTTAATGAAAACGAATAATTTCAAAAAGGTAATGTAAAAGAATCTTTCATCAAGTTAAAATATACTTATTTTCAAATCGGAAATGTAAATTTAAAGAGTTTCACAAAATTATCAACTTAATGGTATGAATCGTTCTCTCGAATTCTTTGCAATTTTACAGTTTTTATCTTTTTTAAAATATTTCATATTACAAATTTATGTTTATTAAATTTCAGTACACAGCGTTTTTTTTTTTTTTTAAGTTTACTCTACAAGATTGTTTATCACTAAATGATACATTTAAATTTCTCAAAACAGAAAAAAAAAATAAAAAAGTTTGATCATCTCAAATTGAATAATATTACTAGAATTCATGAAAAGATTTACAAACGTATCTATAAACATCTAAATAAGAATAACATTGAAAAAATAACCTAACATAGTTTGTAATATATTAAATAAAAATATGATTGATTCAGTTACGGAATTAATGAAAAATAGGAGTATTTCCGAAAATTCAAACAAAGCAAATAATATTTTTCAGATTGTTCTCATTTAATTTTTTATATTTTAATAAGATTTCGTTGTTTGAATAACATATTAAGTTTCTTTGTAACTGTTTCAGTACAGACAATTGACATATCATCCTGAAATACAGATAAGTAGAATATATAGTGTTACTAGCATGTTGAGCATTACATATTTTATAATATTTAAATATTTTATATTTAAAAACAGAGGGATTATAAATTGTAAAAAAAAAAAAAAAAAAAAAAAAAAAAAACACTTTTTCTGCCAAAAAGAGCAGCTGCATACTCAGAAAAAATTTTTAATTTCGTGATACATTAGAAAAGTATACCATAACTTATTAATTATTTAGAAGTTTTATAAGTTATGAAAGTTAATGTATGAATTTAATTTCTTCTAATATTTGCTTCTCAGATTGATTTTGTTTTTCTATAGAAATGGATTCGATTTTTAAAGTTAAATCAGAATGAAGCACACCACAAATAGTTTGTTCAAACAGCATGAAAAATCGAACAACAAAATTAAATCTCATACACATATGCCTGTGTGATTAAAAAAATATATATTTATTTATTTATTTTCCGTTCATAATTAATAAAAAGCAAATACAAAAATATAGACAATTTAATTAAAGAGTTTAAAATGCAGTAAAATCTTTAAAAATAACATTTAACATCAGTATTGTAAATAAACGCGAATCCACGAGAGATGACATAAATGGAACTTGCTTTTGAGAACATGCGTCACAAACAATTAAGCACGAGGGGGATATTTCAGTCAGATTTAAAATGGTATATTCTTTTGGAGTATAAACTATCCTCCTTGAATGGGAATTTTGCAGATCTAGTAAAGCATGCCTCCAGGAAAAATAAATATATGTAATTTAAAAGTGTTTAGTTAAATTGTATGTATTTTTGTATTTGTTTTTAATATGTGATCTTATTCTATATATTATATGAATAATGATTTATTAATTGTAATTATATGTAGGTATTATATCTGTATTGCACACACACATAATGACACGCAATAATGTTCATTTTAAATTTTGACGGAATTGTGCCCATATTTATGGAGGACAAGCGGATTTCAGCATTACATTCAATAACGAAATTATTAAAAATACGTTATATATATATTTTTAAAAATGCAATTTTATAATGGTTGTGCTCTGTAATTTTCTATAGTCCTATTGATTAATAAAACTGTCCCTTGAATCCGCCTCACATCCATGTAAATGGTGACATCCCCGTCATCCATTGCACCGATGAAAGAATGGTGAATGCTGCTGAAAATAAAATGCAATTAGTACAATCTCGCTATGTTTACAATATCGTTTTATCTCCTTACACCAGTGTAATAATTTGACAAACTTGTTTCAGTCTCCTTGGATAAAACTTATATTGATATAACAAAAATGTATTGCATTCATCAATTCTTGAAAAAATAATATTGTTATTTTTTATAAATATTTTATTCTAAGTATTATAATACAAGGCAAAAGTTTTAAAGCTAAACAGCTATTTATCTTTTTGTTCGTGAGACTTATACTGTATTCACAACTTAAAAAAAAGATAAATTATTTTTGTCAATAACGTTTCTGTAACTTTTTTTAAGATTTATTTCTTGAAGCTCAATTTTATTGATAACATGTTTCAAAAAGAATTCGAACATAACTTTATTTTCCTTGTTGTACATAGCAGTCCATTTGTATATAGCAGTGACAATATTTCTATGAAAAATTTATAACTTCAAATTTTACGAAAATATATGTTTAAAGAAATCCCGAAAAACTCAATTTAATAAATTTTCTTTGAAAACTTCTTTACAAAGAACACTTAACTTTTCGATGAAGATGGATAGATAAAGTTTGATGATTTGTTTCCTTCATAAAATATAAGCCAGATATTATTTTCTGTACAGTGATAAATTGCCTTTAAAGCTTCTGTAAAATTTTCTTTCAAGATGAAATTTTTGTGTTTTTTGAAGGTAAACGACAAGATTAAATTAAGAAAAAAAGTGCATTTTATCGTTTTGTAAATGAAGTCTTTTTAACAATAGCATTGGATTTTAAAACATTTTAAAAGTTTCACTACATTAAGCTGCGAAATTTTCTGACAAACTTTATATAAAAATAATTTTTCTAAATTTTCTTTCAACTTTATAATTTCTTTAACATGTCCAGATAGTGTATCGAATCGTTGTGTTTCTGGTATCATGGCACACATGGAGAGTGGGTGTATAGCTATCTTTAAAACAAATAATTATTGATCATGACGATCGGGTATCAATTCTTTTTTTCGCCATATTTAGAGGTTTCATCACATAAAACCGAATCTTTATTTTAGTATATACCTTTAACATTACTGTACACATTTACCGATATTTTAAATGATTTCCTTTGTAAAAAGTTATGAATATTGCATAATGCGAGTTGTAATTAAGTCTGTGATTCATATATACTATTCTAAATTCTAAATACGTTGTATAGGAGCAATCTGTGGAACGTTATTTCATTTCATATAAGGAACATGTCTGATAAAAATATCAGCGACATAATACCCTTATTATTAAAGTTATGAACGAATCTCCAGTTTCGACTTCGAGTGATATAAACTGTTTTTGTAACTGGAAAAGTTATTACTGACACTACTCTGTTTTAGAAAAAAAAAAGTTTTTTGTCTTTTAGAGAACAATTCCACTCCAAAAAGTTTGTGGAATTGTTTTGGAACAATTATTTATCTGTTTTAGTATCTCAATTTATACTATATACTTATCAGTTTATCTATCTATCTATCTATCTATATATAGTTTATATAATTTGGAGTATCTGTCCGTTTTTTAACTCGAGTAATTGTAACCGAAATGGCATGTAATTAATATACGTTTTTACGGTTCACCATGATGTCATCGGTATTGAAAATGAAGTGTGCAGTATGTATACTTCGTTTACAGAAGAACGAAAAAGAATGCCATTCCATAATTATCGTTAAGAAAATATCGTTTGTAAAGTATTTTAATGATATTATATGTTTTCACAATATCGAAAATGATAAATATATATATGTAGGATGGTTATATGTAAAATGTTAATTTATTGATGACTTGAATAACTAGACGTTGGGATGACAACACATGAAATTTAATATAATTCTATAAAAACAATTTTACACCACTTCGTTGATAGCTTCTTCAAATACAGTACATTTCTCACTTAAAACTTATATTATACGTCATAAGCCGATGCTTCATGACCAATATAACTTTATAGATAGACTCTTTTCTAATTTTTTAATATCTCCAAATTTTGATCTCGTGATCGTGAATTTTCATAACTCATGCTTTCAAATCATGGATAATAAAGATACCAGAGAGTTAGTAAATTTTCTGATTATGCACGTTATAAAGAAAATAAAGTATGTTTAAATTCAAGTCTTACAAATCCGTCATCCTGACATGATGGCGTTTCGACATCAGTATCTTGGGTTACTATTTTTTTATGCTTAAAAAGCTAAACTATTGTGATTTTTTTGTATGTTTTTCTTTCACCTAAAATTTTGATTACATGTTCGATACACATACACATATATTTAATCTATTCGAGTCCTCCATGAAATTAATCTACAGACCACGGCTTCATGTATTCGGCCTCGGTTGACGTCTTTCCTGAACTTTCATGATCTCCTACTTTCTCTACTTCATACCAATCATGATTATTGACTGCACTTATCTCGCATGGCCCCAAATATTTTTTTTTAAGTTTGATAGCATTGCCAATTTGCGTATTCGTTATAGCGACGATATCCCCTAATTTGAATTTTCGTGGTTGTTTTCTTTTCTCATCAAACTGCACCTTATTTTCTTCTTGTGTTTTGAGTATATTTTTCTTTGCCTCTTCTCTCATGGCTTCGCGTTCTTCTAACATACATTCGGCAATTTCTTCTTGATGTTTTGCATGTCACTGTCCTTCATTTTAACCCCTGTAATTAATTCAAAGGGACTATACTTGGTGCTTCGTGTTATTGTGCTATTGAAAATTCTTTGTAGTTTTGGTACATAGTTATACCACTTGTATTCGTCATTACTAGATAATTTTGACAAAACGGATATCAACACTCTGTGTAAATTTCTTCTTGGCCTCCAAGTTGTTATCTTTAGAGGCTCAATTCCTTCTTTTGTACAATATTCCTTGAACTCGCTTTCAGTAAAATCTTTTACTTTATCGGTTATAATTTCAGTTGGGTTCCCGAAAGTTGTTTGTTATAGTTCCAATTTGTCTATTACTTCCTTGACCGACTCTGATTTCACTGGATAAAACCATGCGAACTTCGTAAATGCATCTACTACGGTGCAAATATATTGATATTTTTTATTTGTAAGAGGTAATGCATCTATGTGATCGATGTGATAGGTTTCCAATGGTTTGTCTCTATTTGGTATAGGGGTCCTTCATCTTTTCCTTGCTTCCTTTTATATAAGATACATTCAACACAGTTCGCGATTATTTTTTTATAATTTCTTCCTTAATCCAGCTGTGTAAAATTCTTGCTTCACTAGATCTTTCGTCTTTGGTACCTCAAAGTGTCCTCTTTCGTGAATTTTTCGTTTAATTTCAAGTTCCATCTCTTCCGGCACCTACAACATTTCTTTTCAGTTCTTGATTCTGTATAATACACCATCTTTTACTAAGTAATTATCGGACGATCCATATTTATCAAGTAACTTGAAGCATTGTATAGATTCTTCTAGCTTTTGCACTGTTGTGATTCTTTTCGTTCTATCCCTTACTGATTCTTTATAACAAACCTTTCGAGCCGTTTCGTAAATATCTAATTTGATAACTAAGCCGTCTATCTTTTACATTACTAACAATTCCTCTGCAAAATGTGTCTTTCCTTCCGCAAGTAAATTATGCCTAATTTGATTAACTACAATTAATTCCGATAATTCCTAAAAGTCATCTATTTGAAGACCGTCAATTCATTGCTTGGTGTACTCCTTGATCTCATAAGCGAAATCGCACCAATTAGCCGATATCTCCTTTCTAAGTGAGAAAAATTTCAGCCTAAACTCTTATGGTGATAGTTTGTAGCGTTTTAAAAGAATACTTTTTATGTAATCATAATCATGCATTTTGGGTGCACTCTCTCTTGTTATTATATTAATCACATCTAATGGCATTAGGTTAATTAAATAGTTGACCAACTCTTTTTTATCAATGACCGTTAGTTCCATTTGCCTTTCGTACATAGCGCATTATAAAATAATATCATTCCTACTATCATATTTTTTAATAATCTAAGCAATTCATATTGCTTATCTGGATTTGTCCTTAGGTTCACATAGATGTGTTGTCTTGAATTTTTCTGTAGTTGTATATTCGTAATCTAAAACTCTGTTTCGCGATCTTTTTCTTCCAATTCTATTCTCCATTTTCCCTCTTCCAGTTCCATTTTCAGTTTCTTTTCTTCAAGCTCAGTTTTTTTCTTTTCTAGCCTTTTCTTCAAGCTCACCTTTTTCTTTTCTAGCCTTCTCTTCAAGCTCAACCTTTTCTTTTCTAGCCTTCTCTTCAAGCTCAGCTTTTTCTTTTCTAGCCGTCATAATTAATTCTAAGCGGTCCTTTATAAAATATTCGTCGTGAACCTCCCAGCTTTTAATAAGCTTAATTAGTACAGGGATTGTCGGTATTTTTTAATCCCGCATTCATCGCAAAGATTTATTATATCAGTTATCTTAGCCTTGTTTAGGATTCCCATATCTATTATTCAATATTGTACTTGAATAAATACGATTACAGTTATTACGTTTGCCTTGTTAATTCACAATTCAACCTTTGGCACTGGCGATTTACAACAGTTTCGTTTTGATTCATATTTGATTACTTATTCCGCTGCTAGTTGCATAAGATTCCGATTATTTATTCCATTACTAGTCGCTTAAGATTCAGGTATCGAACCCCCAAATTTATAGGATGGTTATATGTAAAATGTCGATTTATTAATGACTTGAATAAATAGACGTTGGAATTACAACACATGAAGTTTAATACAATTCTATAAAAATAATTTTACACCACTTTGTAGATAGCTTCTTAAAATGCATTATATTTCTCACTTAAAACCTATAATACACTTTCTTTCGAATAATTCGATTAGGCTTAACAGTGCCTTCCTTGGCATTTCAGAAGGCCGATGCTTCATGAACATTATAATTTAATGGACTGACTCTTTTCAAATTTTGAATATCTCCAAACCTTGATCTCATGATCGTGAATTTTCATAACTCATGCTTTCAAATCATGAATAATAAAAATACCAGAGCGTCAGTTAATTTGCTGAACAAGCACATCAGAAAAAAATAAACAATTTTAAAATTCAAATCCTATATATATATATATATATATACTAAGGGGCTCTGCCCCCAGCAAGCTACGCTCGCCAACCCCCGTTCAGACACCGCAGAATACACGCTAATCTAATCGGTTTAAAAAATATTATAGAAGATTGAATTATACGGAAAAGAGCTGTGCAGATCTCCCTGTAAACGGGTTTCCATTCAATTTCCTTTGATTTCAAAAATTTAAGGCCGAATCAGTTGCTGTTAAGACATCCAATGTTGTTTTCGTGTTTGAATAAAGAGGATCAGTTAAACGTTTCAAAAGAAGCTAAAAATAAAAGGAATTGGGTGTACAGAGTCTTTGTCTCCCGGTATTTTAAAACAATTTCTATAACAATAGCCTAAGTCATGTGACTATCATCAAGAGTTCATGGCGAACCACTTCGCTTTTTATATTCCTGGTGCCATTTTGGTACTTTAATATTAGTCAGGTACAGGTGATAAGTCGCCAAATATTATTCTATCGCCATCATTTCATCTATATTATAATAGTCCAAGTCATGTAACTGCCATAAATAAATACGCTCTGATCCCTTCGCTTTTCATATGAAAGTTTGGCCCAGATATCACATACGGCCCCATATTGGCGCGATTTTTTTTTTCCGGCGCTAATTTGGGGAAAAGATCAACAACATACACAACAACATCCGGCTTATCAAATCAAGCAAAATAACGATATTATGGCGCCAATTAAGTACCCGTTGCGTATATGACATTGGCGTCAGAAAAACATAGCGCCAATATGGGACCTATGTGGCATCTGTGCCGAAAGTTTTCCATTTCAATTTTTAAAAAAATCAATATTTTTTTCGAATAATACTACATAAAAGCATTGTCGCAAAGAATTATTGGTACTGTATCGCTAGCCGGGTGCAAATCTCGCCAATAACTATTTATCAACTCGCCAGTTAGCATTTTTTTTCGAGTGGTAAATTATAACATTTCTTTGAAGTTGGAATTAAATGTCATCGTTTGTTACATAATTTAATATTTGGCCATATGCCATGTACGCACCCGGTTTGGCGTGTTTTATTTTACGAAAATTTGGCGAAATCCTCGTTTTCGAATACCAGTTACATATGTATTTTTGGTACTACTTAGTTATCCCGTCGAACAAAAATCTATCACCAAACTATAAGATTAAATGCAAATAATAGTTGATAAATGTCACATTCACTTGACTTTAAGCAAGTTACACGTCTTTACCTCATCAAGTGATTTTTATTTTGACGTTTTATTTGTATATTTATTAATGTTATACTATTTTCTTTGTTCTTTCGTTATTTAAAATAAAAATTATGTCAATTTGTATAATTTGGCGATTTATATAATTTGGCGAAATGGGTCGATGGAATAACTAAGTAGTACCGTATTTTTTAATTATTTTCTATTATTTTTTATTTTTAAAGGAAAATAACAAAAAAAATAATAAACTATAACACAAAACAATTTATGTAATTTAAAAAAAGTAAATAAACTCTTATTATTAAATAAACAACAATAGCCGGGTTACCATGTCAACCAAAATAATGCCATTTTGGCGCCAATTAGGTACCCCGGTGCGTATATGACATCTGTGCCTAATATTTTTCTTTTCATTTCGTATAAAAAAAATAAAGAAGTGAAAGCCATTTATTTTAAATGTTTCTGCTTGTATTAAATAAAATGATAATGAAATACAAATTGAATTATGAATAAAAGTAACATGATACATTTCTTAGCATCCATTTAAAGGAGGCCAGGCTTCTCGCCAAATTAGTTTAAAATAGTAACCTTTTCTAAAACATGAAAAAAATATATATCTGTTTGATTAAAATTTCAGTTGCCATCATTAGAAAAATGTATATAAAATTAGAAAAAAATTAATATTTCAAAAACTAATTCGAATTTAAAAATTCTAATACCAGTTTTGAAATATGCGGATCAATATTTATTTTTGGTGTTAATTTCATCGCAAAGTAATCCTGTTTTTTAGGAGAAATCACCGTGAAACGTAATCAGTTGTTTAATCAGTCGATTCAAAGAATCGCTACACTTCAGGCGTTTCATATATTCGTTTCGTTAGGATTTTATATGTATAGGGTATATATATATATATATATATATATATATATATATTTCATATAAATAATGAAAAAATTATTGCACAACTGGAGCTAATAGCAGCTCATATTAGATGCAACAAAGATATATATCATTACTTTAAAATGCAAAAACACCATAACTCAGTTAGGTTAACTCTGTCCTCCCACTGATGAAGAACAGACTGTTTTTTGTTTTTCGCCTGTCTTTTACTTGTTTATTTAAAGACTTTTTATAGTTAAATATTGCAGATATACACCTTCTTTTCTGAGATATGGTATTTTTGCATTTTAAAGTAATGAAATATATATATATACCGGGTGTCCCAAAAATAACTGATGGATTTTAAAATTCAATAACTTCCAAACGGTGAAAGATATTTAAAAAATTCTTGCAGGAGGGTTATGCAAGATGTCAGGAGTTTTTTTTACTGTGATTCTTGATTTTAGTTCGAATTACAAACAATAGATGGCGCTGACAGCAATTGACGCTCAGTCGAGGCCGAAACTGACGTCAATCAACACTGATGCGAAGGAAGGAAATTAAGGCTATGGAGTGGGTCTCATTCGCCAGTAGAATCTTGCTCTTAGGGCCCAATTCTGAACCCATTCGATATGATTTCAATGGAGTGCGTTCTTGCCATGTAAACAACAAATTCTTCGATAGTTGAAACACTTCGTTAACAACTGGGCATGAATTTAAGAAGTAGTATTCAAGTTTGCAGGCAATTTTACATTGATGAAGTTTTATTTTCCTGGATTAAATTACTTTTTATGGTCCGATTTAAAAAATATTTTATGCATCGTATTTTAAAACTTGGTGAAAAGATTTAGTATTTTTTGTTGTTGTTAAGAATTTCATAACTTTTATTACATTCTGATAAATTTTAGATTTTAAAGGGGTCTCAGGACAAAACTCTTAAAATTGCAAAAAAATGAAAAGAAAAAGATCATTTTCAACATTTAATATTTTAAAATGCATATGATTTAAAAACACAAATTTAATTGTGTTGAATGATATAAGTATGTTCTTTCGTTTCATGTATTTAAAAAAAAAAGTCAAGTTGCAAAATTGGTATTTATAGGGGACTCCAAACTGTCACCTATTTGTAGAGCAGAAAATTGGTATGACAGCTTACGCTCCGGATTACAAAATAAATTTTGTCACTAAAATTACCTGTTTTGTGCCTAATTATACTTTAGATTACAATAATTATCCTAAACCTAAATACATTTGTATTTAAAGAATTTTTACATTTTTAATGCAAAGTTGTATTTAGCTAATACAAAATTTTGAGAATTTCAACAGTATAATCACCTAAAAAAATATTTTTTTTGAACAGTAAAAAGGAAATTTTAGGTTCAGTTTATACAGACTGAAACATATTTTTTTTTGAAGTGAATTTTTTTATGTCATGAAAAAATATTCATAAGTTTTTGAGATATCCTGCTCGTTATGCCCAAAAACGTCATTTGGAGAAAAATGAGTTCAAATCTTCGGAAATGCCGCTTCAGCTATTGCGCGGGTATAATTCTAAAAATCCCTGCCGGCCCGACCTACAGGCGGAAGTAGATTTCGAAGTTAAGTATACAAATTTCACAAAAAAAAAATCTAAATCATGATTAGTGATAAACACACTTCAACAATTTTATCTGGTCGCTTTTCACAAGTTTTTATTTCATTTTTATATAATAGCTGGTTTTATCAGAATCATGTTAAGGCGTTAAAAACAATACATTTCCATGCTCAACAACTCGAAATTTTCTGGAACATTTTCAGATTCGTTTTTAACAGAAAAAGTAATAAACTTGCTGACGCTATTTTTGAAGAGATTTATAAGCGACCCGTGTTTTTATTTTTCGTTCAGTTAATTAAAACTTGATTTATAAACAATTATTTTCTCAGTAGGACAATATTTTTCGTTTCTAACACAATCGCTTCGGGAAATTCTGTTCAAAATGCCCACTTTGACATCATTTTTTGAAATATATTCTGCCGCTATAAAAAAATCGATCATTCCGGTGCATTATACAGTTTTTGAATAAGAGAATCTACCAATTGGATGCGTCTGAGAGCAAAAATGAATTTAAAAATGAGTAAGAAAATAAACAGTTTGGATTTGAATACACGCTTAATAAGATGATTTTTTTCTTCAAACGCTATGCATTTTTAATTTGTTTTTGCTGTAAGAATTGGTCCTATCAAAAACGTGTGTGTATAAATGTTGCAGCCAACATTAACAAAATATATGATAAAATCATGGGGATTTTATATCTTGTGAATTGACGGATTTATGAATTTTTTTTCTTCTTCAACCCCCCTCTCCTTTTTTTGTTTTCGTTTTACATTTTTTTTGGCGGTACTAATTTGTCCTATCAAAAACTTGTGAATATAAAAGTTGTAGATAATGTTAAAGAGATTTATAATAAAATTAATTGGATTTGATATCTGGAGAATTGACGAAGTTATGAATTTTTTTCTCCCAAAAAGCCTATTTCTTTTGCGCCCCTTGAGCCTCTTGAGCCCTTTTTTAATTTTATCAAAAGTCTATGATACATAAAAATTTGACGCTATTTTTAGAAGTAATAAAAACTTTAAACTGATTTTATATGTAGAAAAATTAGGGTTTTTTTTCGGTTTTCACAAAACCCCTTCCTATTTTCATCCCTTTGGTCCAATTTTGCCCATTAACAAACTTGACCGAGATTTTATGCCCCTTGATTTTATGTATCAGTTTGAAAGAAATTTGTGCAGAATTGTGAATATACATATATATATATATATATATATATATATATATAAAGTTTTTTACTGAGGGTGGTTTTGGGTTCTAGGGGTCATGATCGGTGTAGATAAAATTTCAGAAATTCCAACATAGAGGAGAATGTAATAGGTAGTATTCCATACGAAATCTACCTAAAAACAATAACTTCCGTTCTAATCGGAATTTCAAGGATATAATTATGCCAAAATGTTCGGAAAATTCGAAAATTTGAAGGTTTAAAAGTCCTGTGACCCCTTAAGAAAGTTCGTCAATAGGTTTTTATGAATGTTGCATAACAATCGTGAAAATGGTTAATAGTATATTCTTGTTTAAAATAACTATTTAAAAACAAATATTATAACTTACATTGTTTAACCCTTTTGAATAGGGTATTATATCATTACATTAAAATTTAAAAAAAGAAAATAAATGCTAGTTAATTAAAAAATATATCATAAACAGAAAACGACATTCTCTGCTGCTCAAGCCAGCTAGCATGTCATGTCATGTGATTAGAATGTGGGGGGAGGGTGGGTCGTTCTTCCGGATTGATATAACAATCATAATATTGATTCAATACAACAATCTAACGATTGATTTTATACAACAATCTAAGGATTGATTTAATACAACAATGAAATCGCTAAGGATAAGTACCTCACCCCCCCCCCCCCCCGCTCTCCAAAAAAATGTCCTTCTGATTTTGAGTGGAATTTTTTTCCATTTACTATGGATGATAATTCAAACACTAAACACGTACAATTATCGAATATTCTTCATTAAATAAAGTTATTATTCTAATATTTCAAATTTTCTCTCAATCGCACCCCCCCCCCCCTCTGGGCCACTACTACCAAATTTCCCTGAAAACTGTAAACTGGCAAAAACATTGGTAAATAACCCGTAAGAACGACCCACCCTCTCCCCACATTCTAATCACAGGACATGACATGCTAGATGAACATAGAATGTCGTTTTCTGTACATGGAAAATGCCGTTTACACTTTGTTCTTTCGTTAACACTACAAAAACCGCCAGATAAAAAATCGTGGTCGTCGAGTAAAAAATATTGGTTGCAAGTGGCGACCGCATTTACCAAGCCCTGATTATTACGATTCATGATTTTTTGAAAAATATATATAAACTAAAAAGTTTTAAAATTGCAATTGCGTTCCAACAAAAACTGCTATTATAAATACGGTTTAAATTTATATAAAGATACAAATTTCAATAAAAATTTGTTTGTGGCCTTCAATAATTTAAATACTACTAAGTTTTAGAGGCTTGTCAAGTTTAATTTGAACTTAGTTTATCACATTAGATATCACTGATATCTTTAATATTAAAAGAAAATGCATATTAGCATCTGTATGTAGAAAGATTTGCTAAACCGTAAAAATTCCAACTCCAAGAATTCTTTTAACACATTTTTACAATTCAAATAGTAGATGTAGATAAAATTTTTTTACTAGTTTTATTTTATCAAACATCAAGATGAAGCTGCACGTAGTACAATATTTTAATATGAAACTGTCGAACAAAAGTTTTAATTAACTAGCATTCATTTTATTTTATTTTTATTTTAATGCAACGATATCAAAAGGGTTAAACAATGTAAATTCTAATATTTGTTTTGTAACCGAAAGAAGAGCCAGTAACCTAATAAAGACAAAAGAAAGAAACCGACGAACGAACCAAACAATACATACAATTTTTGCTCAGTTATACACGAAAAGACTATAAAAATCGCATATCTCAAAATACACATTACTTATAAATAATAGATAATCAGAGTTTATTTATACATTTCGTACACTAAACATGACATTTCACATAAATTCAGGGAAAATAAATTTAATTTAACATTTTAAAATTGTTTGCTATAAAAGTTCAAAAATCAGTATTTGAAGAAAATTTCAAACCATTTGCGGCAAATGAAGGAATTATCCGAAAAATCTTATTTTTTTGTGTAATCTTAGTGTCACCAGTGGCAACTTTTCTGCACTACCCACCATCGAAAAAAAAAGTATATATATATATATATATATATATATATACTTTTAGAAGAGCGAGTAACCTAATAAGTAATATATATATATAATAGTAATATATATATATATATATATATAATAAACGTATATCTCATTAAACTGAATCTTGATATTTTTATCAAATAAAGAAAATCTCGCTTTTCATAACAGTTAAACATTACAAGAATGCAACACATTGCTATTCTTCTTATTTTATTAAAATTTACATTGTGTGAAAAATTTCATACAAACTCAAATGAATTAATTATGGGTCCTTGAGTTTGAAAGCTAATGCTTCTTTTACGAGTTTGTCACAGATACAGGCAACATTCTTTAAGTGTTTCCCAACTACGGGATTTAATGCAAGTTTTAATGATCCTGGGGTAATTTTACTAATTTGTGTTTCACACAAGCCAGCTAAGGACGAAAAAGTAATCAAATATTTTAAGTGTTGTTTACACCAGCTTTCTTCGAACTTGTGCTGCATGGAAAAATTTTACATTAAAACATATAAATAATGCTTTAAATTTGTTATACATTTTTATGCTATTTTTATGTGATTAAAAAATGTATGCATATATTTTAAAAAGTCAACCATTTGTATAAAATGGTTATATTTAAAAAAGTAATACTGAAAGGACATAAGATCTCGGCAAACATTTTCTAATCATTAGTATCACCCACAATTTCTTTTTTATAATAGCATTGAATGGGTTATTAATCAAGTGGATTTTATTGTATTGAAAAAAAAAAGTTTCAATGATAAATTAAATTTATGTAGAATTTTGAATGGTTGAAATAGGCCTACGAATTAGTATAACGTTTTAAAACTATACAATATAACTAAACGTCTAGTTTTATCCAATTTTCAAATAATAGATATTATAAAATATTTGTTTCTGTTTTTTTTTTTTCAAATTTAATGTATTTTGAATAAAATGTTTAATTTATGTATTTTTTAAATAAAATACTATATAACAGAAATTTTGTGACACACAGCATTAAACAAGTCCCTTTTATTTGTTACAGATGTCTCATATTAAAGATCAAATCATTTTACGAACTTAACCATCTTAATTTTACTTTTGTTTAGCTATATACATATATACTAGCTGACCCGCCAGGCGTTGCCCGGGTCCATGGTAATATTTATAAAGTAACCTTTAATTTGTATGATTTTATATGTAACTCGATTTTGTATGAAATACATACCCACTCACAGTGTGAAAATGGGTAAGAAGCAGTTGTAAATTGTTGAGATGTTATGCAAATTTTATTCATAAATTTTTGAAAAATTGTATGCCATAGTCATGAACAAATTAAAATTTTAAAACACCCTCTACTGATGAAAAAATTAGTTAACAGGAGAGTAGTGAGTTATTAGTAATGTACAGGCCAAAACCTTTAAAACGACCTCTGTCGGAAAACAATATATAAAGGATACTCACCGTAGAAAACGCTACAGTTGTAAGGACAATTATCGTCCCCCGCCTCCCAAACTCGGAATTCAACTCTCCCATATTCTTTAAAATTTTAAAGTGTTATTAAGTATCTCATTCACTTAATTTCAATTGTATTCGTTCTTTGTGTTAATGGTAATTTACATATGCATAGTCGCCCAAGCATGGAATGTGTTTCTTGAACTTTCTATGTAGTAAATAATTTCCGTTCTTGAGCGATTAAGGGTCCATTCACGTGCAATTCTTATAAATCTCATAATATATCACAAAATACACACCATATTAAGCATTTCATGCACTCAAGGATTTTTCACTCAGTTCTTATTCTTTTGTTAATATTCTCTCATCCTAATGAAAACATATTTTATACTTTATTGAATGTTTTCACATTGAAGGGGCAGTGTAAAGATAAGCATAATTCAATAAAGCGAAAATTTTGAGTGTTTGTTATTTATAATCTATCTTCCTGTTAATGTTGTTGACAACATGTTTAGACACACATGAACGGTGAACACATTACATGCCATAAATTGTTACAAATTTAAGAAAAATCGCAAATTTTGTCATAGATCGTTGAAGAAAATTGTGGAATGATCATTACAAAAAAAAAAAAAAAAAAAAAAAAAAAAAGAAAAGAAAAAAAGAAATTCATCAAAAGATCTTGGGAAAAAAATCATGAATTTTGTGAAACAATCAAAGAAAAATATTGCAAATGTCATCAAAAGATCGCGGAAGCACATGCTGAATTTGTCAATCTGTCGCTGAGGAATATCGGGAACTTCGAAAAATAGTCGCGGGGAAAAAAATCAAATTCGTCCCAGATAATTGAAAGAAAAATGCAAATTTCGGCAAAGAATCTTGGGAAAAACTCGTGCATTTTGTGAAACGATCGCTGAAAAAAGCCCTCTAGTTTTAGTAAACAATAGAAGAAAAATACTGCAAATTTCAGCAAAAGATCGCGGAAATGCATAGCAAATTTTGTCAAAAAAATGCAGAAGCATATGCCGAATATGCCAATCTATCGCTGAAAAACTTTGGCAAATGGTCGCAAAAAAAAAAAAAAAAAAAAAAAAAAAAAAAAAAGAATCAGAAATTTCGTCATAGATCGTTGCAAAAAAATGGACGAGGAAAAGAAAAACACAAATTTTGTCACTGATCGTGGAAAAAAATGCTAATTTCGTGAAACGATTCGGGGGGGGAGGGGGATCGTGCCTTTTGTGAAGTAATCGCTGAAAAAAAACGTGAATTTTAGTAAACAAAGAAAAAAGTTGCAAATTTCATCAAAAGATTGCAGAAACGCATAGCAAAGTTTGTCTAAAGAGTGCACATTACAAATTTTGCCAATATGACGCTAAGAAATATCGGGAACGTCGACAAATAGTCGCGAAAAAAAAAAACATCACAAACATCGTCACAGATCGTTGAAAAAAGAAATGCGAATTTCGTCAAACGATCTTGAAACTTACAATCACTATTAAAAAAAAACAAATTTCGGTAAACAATCGAACAAAAATATTGCAAATTTCATCAAAAGATTGTGGAAATGCACAGCAAAGTTTGTCCAAAGTATGCAGATGCATACGTCGAATTTTGCCAATCTGTCGCTGAGAAATTTTGGGAACTTCGTCAAATGGGCGCATAAAAAAAATCATAAAGTGTGTCGCAGATCGTTGAAGAAAAAAAAATGCGAATTTCGTGAAACGATCTTGTAAAAACAATCACTATAAAAATAAAACACAAATTTCGATAAACAGTCGAGGAAATTGCAAATTTTATCATGGCCGCCAAAAAAAAAAAAAAAAATAAATAAATAAAATCACAAATTTCGTCTAACGATCTTGGAAAAAAAAAATGTGCATTTTGTGAAACGATTGCTGAAAAAAAAAACCCGCGAATTTCAGTAAACAATGTAAGAAAAATATTGCAAATTTCATCAAAAGTTCGCGGAAATGCATAGCAAATTTCGTCAAAAAAGTGCAGAAGCATATGCAGAATTTGACAATCTGTCGCTGAGAAATATCGTGAACTTCGACAAATGGCCGTGGAAAAGAAAAAAAAAAATTGTTACTGATCATTGAAAAAAAAAAAATGCAAATTTCGTGAAACAATTTGGGGGGGGGGGGGGGAGAATCGTGCATTTTGTAAAACGATCGCTGAAAAAAAAAAAAAACATGAATTTCAGTAAAGAAAGAATAATATTGCAAATTACATCAAAAGATCGCAGAAACGCACCGCAAAGTGTGTCTAAAGTGTGCACATTACGAATTTTGCCAATCTGTCTCTGAGAAATATCGGGAACTTCGAAAAATGGCCGCAGAAGAGAAAAACACAAATTTTGTCACTGATCGTAAAAAAAAAAAAAAAAACGTGAATTTCAGTAAACGAAGAAAAATATTGCAAATTTCATCAAAAGATCGCAGAACCGCATAGCAAAGTTTGTCTAAAGAGTGCACCTTACGAATTTCGCCAATATGTCGCTGAGAAATATCGGGAACTTCGACAAATGGCCACGGTAAAGGAAAAAAATTTGTCGTCATTGGTCGTTTAAAAAAATCAGGAAAAAAACTGCAAATTTCGTAAAACGATCTCTGAAAAAAGGTGAATTTCAGTGAACGAAGAAAAATATTGTACATTTCAGCAAAAGATCGCAGAAACGCATAGCAAAGTTTGTCTAATCTTTGGCTAATAGTCGAAAAAAAAAAATCACAAATTTTGTCACAGTTTGTTGAAAAGGAAAAAAAAAACGCGAATTTCATGAAACGATCATGTAAAAACAATCACTATAAAAATAAAACAGAAATTTCGATAAACAGTCGAGGGAATAAATTGCATATTTCATCAAAAGATCGCAGAAATGTATAGCAAATTTTGACAAAAGAGTGCAGAAGCAGACGCTGGATTTTGCCAATCTGTCGCTGAGAAATATCGGGAACTTTGACAAATGGCGACAGAAAAAAAAATCACAATTTCTCTTCATTGAATTACGCCTAAACTTTAAACTGCTATGCCTGGCACCACAGTTGCAGAAAATTCTTCAAGTGTCTGTAACAGATACTTCAATGGCAGAAAGTAATCTGCAGGTAAAATATTTTACAATTGAAGCATTGATTAATCAAACAATCACTTACCTGCATTTTATTCATTTTTATAAATTATAATCTTAGTTTTGTATTAAATAATAAAGAGCTAAACATAATTGTAAAGCAAAATAATAAAAGGTTTGGTTGAAAAATAATCTGCAAAAGAGAAAAGAAAATCTGTGACGCCTGTCTCCCATCTTGAATTTTCTGCAACTGGGCCTGGCGCAATGAAAACATTCAGTAAAGTGCAAGATATGTTCTCATTACGATTTCTTATCAGTGGGAAAGTGGAGAGAAAAGATTAACAAAAGGAAAATAACTGAAAATGGAAAATCCTGAGTGCGTAAAATAGTTATGATGTGCATTTTGTGACATGGAGTTTCATAAGAATCGCACATGAATTAACTCTTAATCGCCCAGGGACGGAAATTATTTACTGAATGCTTTTTTTAAAAAAAACATTCGATTCTTGGGGCGATTAAAAATGTTCTTAAATGAAATCAACAGAGTTCAGTAACAAACCTAAAACACACATCTTACACTTTACTATAAAATGTACAGCTCTACAGTTTATCGCAGCATGTTGTAAAATATATGTTTTTATTGTGATTTCTTATGAAACTAATAATATATGGGGAAAAGTGGCTAAAAAATATTAACAAAAGAAAAAAACCAAATAACCTCATTCATTTCCCTTGAAGACAAAAATTGTTTTTTTTTTTTCATTCGTGGGTTACAAACATGTATTGTCATGAAACCATTTCAATTTGTAAGCATTAAGTCAATAAAATCACCATTTTTTGACAAATTTGGAGTTTCAGAATAATCGTCTAAGAATGGACATGCAGTCAGGTATAAAATGTACGTTGTCATCGCCCAATAATGTCAACAATAATAAATCAAAACATTGAAGATTTGTATATGAAGCAAACTGAGTTCAATAACAATTTTAAAAATGCAGAATCAAAATTAAAACTTATATTTCTGTTTATTTAAATGAAAAAAAATTTAAATACTACATATAACATTTCGAGTTATATTGATTAATAATTTTTATCATGTTATGGTTAAGCATCACAAAAATTTCAAAATATTAACTCAATAAATAATAATAATAAAAAAAAAATAGGTATGCCCCGGAACTCCTTAAATGAAACGGAGTTCAATAACAAATCATAAAATCAAAACATACATCTTATACTTTACTATAAAATGTACAGTTCTAAAATCGCATGTTATTAGTTAACCGTTTTTGGGAACAAAAAATGTAGGCAAAACAATTAACAGGAAGAACGATTGTAAATAACAAAAACTCAACATTTTCGCTTCACTGAATTAGGCTTAACCTTTGAGCTGATATGAATGGCGCTATGAAATCATTCAGTAAAGTGAAATATATATGTTTCCATTAGGATTTTGGCCGAGAACGGAAATTATTTACTTCATAGAAAGTAAAATTTAAGAAAGATCCCGGAAAATAAAGTTCAAGAAAGATATTGCATTCTTGGGCGAATACGCGTATGTAAATAACATGCAGAACGAATACAATTGAAAGTGTTACTTTCGTGAATTGTATAATTAGAAAAAAAAAGTGAAAAAATCAATATAGTATTAAATTAAGAAACGCACAAAGGTGTGTTTTTGTTTTTCCTTAAAATAAAGATGAAGAGAAATAAACAGTAGACTTTCCCGACTTGCAGTCGCTAGCTTTAAGATCGGAAATCGGAAATGCGGTCGCTTAACTGGATCACATATTTAACGCCTGCTCTCATTGGCTGGCTGGTTCGTTGCAGCGGATTAGCAGAGAGATGTAAATAGCCTCTAACCCATAAAGTTTTAATTTTTAAAACCAAAAAAATAAAAAAATAAAAAATCTAAATTGAAATTGAAAAATCCGGCGCTGAAGTGCACTTTCCGGTAATAGAATCTACACATGACAAAAATTTCAGAGGTCTAGGTGTTATAATTTCGATGCTTTACTCCGTCAGGCAGGCAAGCAGACAGACAGACATCTCTTATTATATATATATATATATATATATATATATATATATATATAATTTAATTAAGTTATCTCACCGAAAAACATATGTAAATAAAGTATATTTCTAAAGTACTAAAGCATATCTTTTTAACATCATGAAGATAGAATTTATAATTATCTTCACTGAATAAAAATTCTATATGTCTAAAAAAATATTTGATAGTTCATTGCATTCCAATTATACGCTCACCAAGAAAATGTATAATAGTCTAATTATAAATTCACCAGTAACACTCATACAATTTAATGGAAAAATTAATATTTCGAAATCTCTTTACAAACTGCATAACATTTTTCAATTTACTTGCAAATTCGTTTACTTGCAAATATGTTGTAAATAGTTTATAAGAAATCTAATTAGTTGGTATTTGCATCAGACAGCAAAATATTTTTAGATAATATGGATGTAATCTGAATTTATGTTATCTTGTTTGTATTTGCGAAATAGGTGTTTTAAAATAAGATAAAATGCAAGCTAATCAAAATTTCGAGAATTGTAACAAACAAATATTCATGCATGTTTTTATTTTTAATAGAATTTAAATTAAGCAAAATGAATATGTATAAATTAAGAACACACATTTTCATACTTATAGAAAATTACATTTGAAAATTACAAAATTACAAAGCAAGAATTTGGTATACTAAAAGGCAATAAAATAAACATTTAATGACTCATTATTAACCACTTCACCGGTTGCCCCGAGATAACTCGGGTGTAAAAGCACTGTTTCCCCATACCTGTCGCCGGTGAAGTGGTTAAAGTAAAAAAAAATCTAATTGTCACAAATCTTTGACAAAATATTACTGTAAGACAGACATAAAAAATTATAAGGTTGGCAAAATTTAAAAGAAAAAACTAAAATACAGTTTTCGACGCATTAGACATTTCCATCAGGTAAAGCAAGGAAAAAAATTGTGTACGCATTTAGTAAACCTGCTGTTACAATAACTAAAAATATGGTTCTAAAGTTCCACTGTAGGCAGTGCTAGAGTAAACAATATTGTTATATGGTATGGTGATTGCGAAATGAAACTTGAAACTTAACATTCCTTTACAATACATGACAATATTTGTTGTTAGTAACAAAGGGTGTTGGACGATAAAGAAAAATATATCTGTCCAGCTAAACTGATGGCATTGAGCTCACAGGCTATTCTCACTAATTGTATATTATACTTTTATATCAAAAAATAATGCCAAGAAAAATAAATAAATTAAGGGGGGTTATCCCACACCCGTTTCCCCCTTTATACGTAAGCAATGAAACTCCAAACCTAATTAGGGAAGCGCCTTGGCAGAATGAACCTGTATACCAAATTTGAAGAAAGTTGAATCATTCTGCATGTAAAACCTATATAGCTAAATTAAGGCGGGAGGAATTAGCTCCCCATTCCCCCTTATACTCAAGGAATGAACCTCCAAATCTAATCAAGGAAGCACCTTATCAGAATAAACCGGTATACCAAATTTGAAGAAAATCGGATAGAAAAATCCATTCATCTAAATTAAGGGGAGGAGAAATTAAAAAATCTGCAACATTTAAAAGAAAAAAAGTTAAAATACAGTTTTCGACATTTTAGAATTGTCCATAATTAAAGCAAGGAAAAGTTGTGTACGCATTTAGTAAATCTGTTGTTACAATATCTAAAGATATAGTTCTAAAGTTCCACTGTAGGCACTGCTAGAGTAAACAATCTTGTTATATGCTGTGGTGATTGCGAAATGAAACTTCAAACTTAACATTCCTTTACAATGTATGAAAACATTTGTTGTTAGCAACAAAGTGTGTTGGACTATAAATAAAAAGAAATGTGTCCTGTTAAACAGATGGCATTGAGCTCACAGTCTATTCACACTAATTGTATATTATACTTTTATATAAAAGAATAATGTCCCTCAAAAAATAAATTAAGGGGTATTATCCTCCCACCCGTTTACCCCTTTATACGTAAGCAATGAAACTCCAAATAAAATCAGGGAAGCGCCTTAGCAGAATAAACCTGTATAGCAAATTTCAAGAAATTTGAATAATTCTGCATGTAAAACACATATAGTTAAATTAATGCGGGGAATTAGCCCCCATCCCACCCCCTTATAATTAAGGAATGAACCTCCAAACCTAATCAGGGAAGCACCTTATCAGAATAAACAGGTATACCAAATTTGAAGTAAATCGGATAGAAAAATCCATTTATCTAAATTAAGGGGGAGGAGATTAGCCCCGTCCTTCCTACTTTATACTTAACGAATGATCCTTCAAAACTAATTCGGAAGCGCCTTATCAGAATTAATCTAGAAAAAAAAATAAACAAATTGGATATTTTTATCAAGAGTTTTCGCTTTACGTACATACATATTTACAGAACCTGCGGACGCATTAGGCTTTGATAGCCTGTGATCTAAAAAAGTGATGGGAAACCTTTGAAAAATCCAAAAATCCAATTATTAATAACTTTGCGAATTATAATTTTTACTGATTTCGAATTATCATTTTATTCCGAATGATGAGAATAAAATCTAAAAATTTATTATTTATTTTTATGGTCGCATTCTTAGGAATATAGTATGGTCACATTTCTTTGAAAACAGAGTCATTTGTTGTCTGGAGGCATTGTTTTCCCTTTTTCCAAAACCACATGGTAAGCTGAACCCAGACGCGAATTTTTTTTTTTTTTTTTTTATTCTGTAATCTTTCCATTTGAAGGCTCAGATTACTTTATTTTATTGTCATTCTATAAATTGAGAGAGTTGATATTTATAATTAGCTAAACTTATTTTTTACTGTATATTTTAAATAACTGTATACTTTGAGCAATGAAAAAAAAATCTATGAGTAATTTCTCGTCTGTTATTAAGCAATTTTTAGAAAAGTTTTCGAAGTAACACTTTAATTAATTTATATTTACAGTATTGTGGTAATAAGTATTTTTAAAAAGCAGACTTTTCGAATGGAAGATAAAATATAAATTTCAATTAAATCACGAATTTATAAAAACCAAATAGAAATTCCGTTTGATTTATATATATATATATATGTATGTATAAATATGATACGTTTTCACTAGTATCATATCAACATATCGGTCATATCCGCACACACACACATATATCCATATATATAACGAAACAAATTGATGTGTTAGGTCGAAGAATCACGTCGTGCTTTTTACGACATATTACTGGATTAGTACCACATGTTAATCCGCCGTTGGTGAGGTTGCATACCAGTCATACCACTTAGAGCAAGCATCGCTAGTGGAGGTGTCAACTCTGTGGAAATTTAGCAGCTGTGGAGCGATGATAATATTGGTAGAGTCCAACCAAACACTCATTTACTCATGATGAAGACAAGACAGATTAGGCCGCGTGAGTGGTGGAAAAAGGCTTATGAAGAAATCTGGGGTTTTCCCAATTAAAAACATGGAAACATACTCATAAGAAACTGTTTATTCCATCAGAACATACCAACATTAAACAATTCCCACAGGATGAGAATTCAGAGCCATCCCGTTTGAGCACTAACTAGTTATTCATGAGAAACAGATGTTAAATAACGAATTATATTCTACGCGACTTAGGACACCAGGTAACAGATTATGTAAACAATCAAACAGCACAAAAAATCTACTTCTGAGCTCATGCTCAACGTATTTATTAGAATGCGCGGAGGAAATCCGATTGAAATGGAAACTTCAGGCTAACCAAACAAAATCACGAACGAGACTCGAAGGGAAACTGCGATCCCTCACACAGCCAATGGAGAGCGATCAAGAAACGTCACAGAAAAGAATCCTGGCACTGCTAATGGAAGGATTTCGAAGAAAAAAAGCTGTCGCCCAGCTGGCGGGAAAATGAGTTGAAATAGAATACAAATGTAAAAATGGCTTTTATAAACATTAAAAAATTAAGCAACTGCGTTCAGAACTTTACAGTTTGGTAGACGATAAAATAATGAAGGAATTAAAAGTTTAGATTACGTTTTTGAATAAAACTATTATTAAGATACGCGTTTTAAAATTTAACTAGAAATAAATAATAGAGCGTATTAAAAAAAGGAAATAATGAATATGCTGGCAATTTAGAATAATTTAAATGAATTGTAAAAGATTTTTTTTTATAATGTATATATTTATATATATATATATATATATATATATATATATAAAGAGAGAGAGAGAGTATTTTGAAAAAGCCAAAAGAAAAATCTCTTTAGTGCGCCAAGAGCAAATCATCTCTTATATGCATACAAGCAATATTGTGTTTAACCAAAAAAGCATAAAACGTTATGGAAATTCAATGCAAAGGGGGTGCAAAAGGAAGAAAACTACATTTGAAAAGCACTAAACATAGTAAACTGGAGTAACAAACACAGTTTTCAAAATATACCCAGTTCCTAGTTCTTAGGAATGAGGGAAGAGCAATGAAGTATCAAAAATATATGTAGCCTCTCAAATTTCGGAAAGCATGGCCAATCCGCATACATATCCCTCCGCCTCATCTATGAAAGCAGGTTCCCTTCAAAAATGTTTTTGTATTAGATATACGTTACTAATTTAATTTGGATAGGCTTTGTGATTCTTTCCCTTTTTTCTTCTTACATTCTAATACAGATACAGATACAGGTATTTTTTCAATGCAAATAAATAACATTATGTTTTTCGTAGCATTAAAATGAGTCTATACACACATATAGTTTTCAGTAAAATGCAATTTCTGCTGCAATTATCATAATTTTAAAATGTTATAATATATTTTAGCCCATTAATAACAAAAACAATATTTGAAACAGTAGGTACAGAATAAATGAACTTCTCTCAGAAGTGTTCTTAAGTCTTTTCATAAACTCCAACTTTTGCTAGAACTAATTTTCCTTGTGCTATTTAAAGAATTTAGCTAGTTTCAGTCTTAATATCGCACTGTAGTTTTAAGAGAATATAAGATTATTTATGTGAGATTATAATACGTTTTATAAGTTTCTCATGGGAACATATTATATGTAATATAGTATATTAATTTATTTGAGATATTTTCGGTATGATCTGGTCTGTGAAATAATATCTGTGTTTTAATGAGATTATGGATAACAGAGTGAAATTTTGATTAAATTCTTTTACAAATGTTTTAGTGTAGAGTCAAGAAATTTGTTTGCATGAAACATTTATTTGCAATCAAGCTCCGAATTATGCATGCATATTATAACCGAATTATTTCTAACTAGAAATATTAAGTTAGTGATAATGGGATAAACAATATGATAAACAAGATAGAACATACATATTTAATAAGAATCTGTTATTTTCTTTTTACAGCCCTAATAATTATGCCTTTTTTTCTAAACATAGTCTTTAATCATATATTACATTACAAAATTCATTTACTTTTTCTAATACATAATTTATTTGTTAAAACTTTAATCTTTTTAATTTCTTTTCTCATCAATATGGAAAATATTTTAATCTGTTAATATATATATACTGGGTGTCCCACAAATGACTGATGGATTTTAAAATTCAATAACTTCCAAACGGTGACAGATATTTAAAAAAATTCTTGCAGGAGGGTTATGTATGATGTCAGGAATTTTTTTACTGGGATTCTTGATTTTAGTTCGAATTTCAAACAATAGATGGCGCTGACAGCTGTTGCCACTCAGTCGAGGCCTAAACTGACGTCACTCAGCATTCACGCGAAGGAAGGAGATTAAAGCTATGGAGTGGGTCTCATTCCCCAGCACAATCTTGCTTTAAGGGCCCGATTCTGAACTCATTCGATATGATTTCAATGCAGAGCGTTGTTGACATAGAAAAAAAAAATTCTTTGATAGTGGAATACAGCGTTAAGAACTGGGCATGAATTTAAGAAATAGTATTCAAGTTTGCAGGCGATTTTACATTGATGAAGTTTTATTTTCCCGAATTAAATTACTTTTTATAGTCTGATTTAAAGAATAGTTTATGTATCGTATTTTAAAACTAGGTGAAGAGATTTAATATTTTTTATTGTTGTTACAAGTTTCATAACTTTTATTACACTCTAATAAATTTTAGATCTTTTAAGGGGCTCCGGGACACATTTTCGAATAATTTTTATTTTTGAATTAAAATTCTGAATTTTCTTGTGATGGGTAACCATATCATTTGTAAACAAAATCACATAATAAAACTTCTCATACTTTTTTTTTAATTTAAAATTTAAATATTATTTAAAAAGTGAAGTAGTTTAAAATCGTTATAACTCAAAATATTATTAATAGATTTTTTTTTTTCATTTAAATAAACAGAAATATATAAGTTTTAATTTGGATTCAGCATTTTGTAAAATATTAATTTAAAAAAAATTAAAAAATAAATGGTGTAACATTAAAAAAAAAATCATTATTTCAAAAAGCCCCACCAGTGCCTGAGAGGTTCTGCTCTCGAAGCTGATAGACGGGAGGTGCTGGGTTCGATCCCAATCGCGCCCGTCGGCCTAATCGTTCGGAGTTTTCGTGGTTTTCTTCGAACCTTGGATTTCCAAGTGTTAATACGGGTTAGGTTCCCTTAGAAAGACCCCCCACGAAGGGTACTCCCCCCCAGGGCCTATATCCCTCGCGCAGATAATTGGCCGTCATAAATACAACCTTCAACCAACCATTATTTCAAAAGTAATTTTTTTTTCAAACGTGCTGAATCAAAATTAAAGTAAAGTAATTGAAAAAGACATGTTTCAAGTTTAAGCAATTTACCTTTAATGGTTCTTGATTTTAAGAATTTAAATATGAGAAATGTTGAAAAAACCCATCATGAAGAATAAAGCATTTTTACAAGAAGTCGTCTCTATGACAGCCATTGCCTGAAAGCTAGATTTTGAAAACCAACCAAAACGAAAAAAATAATATTTCTTGTTCTAAGATAGAAACACGATTTAAAAGTTATTTTAAGCACAATAAAACCAAGAAATTTTTAATGAAATAAAATATTTGTACAAAATTTGAAGATTTTTGTGACCCGGACCCCCTTAAGGAAGTTCGTCAGTAGGTTTTTATGAATGTTGGATAATAATCGTGAAAATGGTTAATAGTTTATTATTGTTCAAAATAACTACTTAAAAACAAATATTCGAAGTTACGTTGTTTAACCCTTTTGAATAGGCGTATTATATCGTTTCATTAATATTAAAAAAATAAAATGAATGCCAGTTAAATAAAATTTTGTTTGACAGTTTGACATTAAAATATTGTACTACATGCAGCTTCATCTTGATGTTTGATAAAATAAAACTAGTAAATATTTTTTATCTACATCTACTATTTAAATTGAAAAAATGTGTTAATAGAATTCTTGGAGATTGAATTTTTATACTTGGTCAACTCTTTCTACACACAAATGCTAATGTGCATATATTTTTTAATAATAATGATATCAATGATATCTAATGTGATAAACTATAAGTTCAAATTAAACGTGACAAGAGTCTAAAACTTAGTAGTACTTAAATTATTGAAGGCCACAAACAAATTTTTATAGAAATTTTTTTCTTGATATAAATTGAGACCGTATTTCTAATAGCACATTTTGTTGGAATGCAATTGTAATTGTAAAACATTTTAGTTTATATATATTTTTAAAAATTCATGAATCGTTATAATCAGGGCTTAGCAAATGCGGTCGCCACTTGCAACCAATATTTTTTACTCGACGACCAAGATTTTTATCTGGCGGTTTTTGTAGTGTTAACGAAAGAACAAAGTGTAAACGGCATTTTCCATATCATGCACAGAAAACGACATTCTTTATTGCTCTAGCCAGCTAGCATGTCATGTCATGTGATTAGAATGTGGGGAGAGAATGGGTCGTTCTTACGGGTTGTTTACCAATGTTTTTTGCAAGAGGGTTCGGTTTACAGTTTTTCAGAGAAATTTGGTAGTAGTGGCCCAAGGGGGGGGGGGGGTTGAGAGATAATTTTAAATATTAGAATAATAACTTTATTTAATGAAGAATATTCTATAATTATACGTGTTTAGTGTTTGAATTATCATCCATAGTAAATGGAAAAAAATTCCACTGAAAATAAGAAGGACATTTTTTAGAGGGGGGGGGGGATTTATTCTTACCGATTTCATTGTTGTATTAAATCAATACTTAGAATAATATATTAAACTAATCCTAAGATTTATGTATAAAATCAATCCTATTGCTGTATTAAATCAATCCTTTGATTGTTGAAAAACCCGTAAGAACGACCCACCCTCTCCCCACATTCTAATCACATGACATGACATGCTAGCTGGCTAGAGCAGCAGATAATGTCGTTTTCTGTGCATATGGAAAATGCCGTTTACACTTTGTTCTTTCGTTAACACTACAAAAACCGCCAGATTATAAATCATGGTCATCGAGTAAAAATATTGGTTGCAAGTGGCGATCGCATTTGTCAAGCCCTGATTATTACGATTCATGAATTTTTTAAATATATATATAAAATAAAAAGCTTTAAAATTACAATTGCATTCTAACAAACGTGCAATTAGAAATACGTCTTAATTTATATCAAGATATAAAATTCAATAAAAATTTGTTTGTGACCTTCAATAATTTAAGTACTATTAAGTTTTAGACACTTGTCAAAATTATTTTGAACTTAGTTTATCACATTACATATCATTGATATCTTTATTATTAAAAATATATGCATATTAGCATTTGTGTGTAGAAAGAGTTGCCAAAGCGTATAAATTCAAACTCCAAGAATTCTTTTAGCACATTTTTACAATTTAAAACGGATGCAGATAAAAAATATTTACTAGTTTTATTTTATCAAACATCAAGATGAAGCTGCATTTAGTATAATATTTTAATATCAAACTGTCAAACAAAATTTTAATTAACTGGCATTTATTTTATTTTTTTTCATTTTAATGTAATCATATAATAGCCCTATACAAAAGGGTTAAACAAGGTAACTTCTAATATTTGTTTCTAAGTAGTTATTTTGAACAACAATATACTATTAACCATTTTCATGATTATTATCCAACATTCATAAAAATCTACTGACGACCTTCGTTAAAAGATCTAAATTTTATTAGAATGTAACAAAAGTTATGAAATTTTTAACGACAACAAAAAATACTAAATCACCTAGTTTTAAAATACGATGCATAAAATATTCTTTAAATCAGGCAATAAAAAGTAATTTAATCGGGGAAGATAAAACTTCATCAATGTAAAATCGCCTGAAAACTCGAATACTACTTCTTAAATTCATGCCCAATACTTAACGCTGTATTCCACTATCGAAGAATTTGTTGTTTCCATGGCAACAACGCACTGCATTGAAATCATATCGAATGAGTTCAGAATCGGGCCTTAAGAGCAAGATTATACTGGCGAACGAGACCCACTCCATAGCCTTAAGCTCCTTCCTTCGCATCAGTGTTGATTGACGTCAGTTTTGGCCTCAACTGAGCGTCAACAGCTGTCAGAGCCATCTATTGATTGAAATTCGAACTAAAATCAAGAATGACAGTAAAAAAAACTCCTGACATCATACACAACCCTCCTGCAAGAATTTTTTAAATATCTGTTACCGTTTGCAAGTTATTGAATTTTAAAATCCATCAGTCATTTTTGGGACACCCGGTATACATATATATTAAGAGATTAAAATATTTCCTTCTTTCGAAGAAGGAAATACCTTTGTTTTCAGATATATTATCATGTTTTAAATGCTCATATATTTTTTTGTAGTTTAAGTAACTGCTTCATCATTTTTAACCGACTTCGAAAAGAAGGAGGTTATCAATTTGACCTGTATGTATGTTTTGTCCATGTTCACGCATAACTTTCTTAAATATGAAGATTTTGATATATATTTTTTTTTTTGTTTGAAAGTATAAGTCCCCCATTTGGTCCCATTCCAATTTCATCAAAATCTGATGATTAGCATTTTTTTTTAAAATAAAAACTTTAAAATCCAAATCATTTTTGAAGCAGTCGCCCGATTATAAGCGCTCGTCTTTGATACTGTCACTCTTACAGAGATACGAGATCTTTCAAAGTGCGAAAACTTAGCTGGACAAGGGCCGAGATTCAGACAGGTTTTTCCCTGTTAGTGAAACGAGATTGACCAATCAGAAGCCTGCACTTTTGCGAACTTTTCGCTATTTGCAAAAATGCATGCTTCTGATTGGTCGATCTCGTTTCGCTAAGAGCGAAAAATCTATCTGTATACCGGCCAGTCTGTCATCCATCAAACCGGAAGGCCCACATAGACACAAACCGATATCGGTAGTCGGTGTCGAAAAGTTGAAAATCAACCTTTAAAGTTCCTTATGTATCAGAGCACAAGTACAGCGTCTAGAATACCTAGTGTGGAAATATGCTATCCAAACAACGCTAAAAATTTGTATCCTTTAAATGTGCGACGATACTGCTAAAATCCCAAGTGTCGATCGCAGAGACATCTGCGGGATTTTCGTATTACATTGTATAGACTAGCAATATCTTGCAGTTGTAGAAAATATCCTGCAGATGTCGCTGCGATCTATATATTGCAGCAGCATCGTTGCACATTTAAGGGATACAATATTTTAGCACTTTTTTTTAAGTATTACAGGTATAGCCAATTTCTATACTATATATTCTAGGCGCTATAGTACACGTATAACGCCTAGAATAAAAGTGTTGAAATCTGCTATGCGAACAGCACTAAAAAATTACATCCCTTAAATGTGCAATGATGCTGTAATCCAATGAGCCGATCGCAGCGACATCTGCGTTATATTTTCAAATTTCAATGTAAACATTGTACTATAACAGCGTCTAGACCAAGTTGTCTTGGAGTGTTAGAAAATATCTTCAGATGTCGCTCCGATCGACTTTTTGGATTTCAGCATCGTTTTACATTTAAGAGATACAATATTTTAGTACTTTCTAAGTACTACTGCTACAGAGTCTAAAATATATAGTGTGGAAATTGGATATCCCAGTAACACTTAAAAAAAGGTGTTAAAATATTGGATCCCTTAAATGTCAAAGGATGCTGAAATCCAATGAGTCGATCACAACGACATCTGCAGGATATTTTCTATAACTCCAAGACGATTTGGTCTAGACGTTGTAATAATAACCCTAGATCTACCGGGAATTTTATTCAAGTTTTAATAAAACGTTCTACACCAGAATTTTTATTTAAAACTATTTAACTTATTTATTTACCTTATTTTTGTCTGGTTTATATACTTAGTTTATTTTAAAGAAATTTCTGGTTTGAATGAATATTTTGTATGTACCTGTCGGGTCCAATGGACCCGTCTGGTAGACGGAGGGTTAAGATATGTTTACTTTGAAATTTGAAAATATATCGTAGACTTCGCTGAGATCGGCTCCCTGGATTTCAGCATCATTGCACATTTAAGGTGTATAACTTTATAGCGCTGTTTGAATAGCAGATTTCCACACTATGTACTCTAGACGCTGTACTACTGCGATAGTAAGTCAGTATGTTCTGGATATCTGAATCTGGAAAATAATGAGAAAGGTTCAGGATCTGAACCCAGTAGGCATTGTGAACATGCTTACAGCATCTAGAGCTGGACCAAATTACAGCGTCTAGAGTACATAGTGTGGAAATCTGCTATCCATGCATCGCTAAAATGTTATGTTCCTTAAATGTGCAATGACGCTGAAATCAAGGGTGCCGATCGCAGCGACATCTACGATATATTTCAGATTTCAAAGTAAGCATCATATTATTACAGCGTCTAGATATCGTCTTGGAGTTTTAGAAAATATCCTGCAGATATCTCTGTAATCGACTCACTGGATTTCAGCATCGTTTGACAGTTAAGAAATCCAATATTTTAGCACTTTTTTAAAGTATTACGGGGATAACCAATTTCCAAACTATATATTCTAGACGCTGTAACCATATCGTCTTGGAGTTTTAAAAATGTCCTGCAGATGTCGCTGTGATCGACTCATTGGTTTTTAGCATCGTTTGACCTTTAGGTGCGCCAATAATGCATGCGGCAATACATGCGACAAAAATTGTGAGACAGGAGGCAAATTTTGCTGTTCAAACCAGTTTTTTCTTTGTTAACAGGGTGAAACTGTCGCATGCCTCACGCTTTTTTGTTGCAAATCTCCTTGGTGTGTGGCGCGCCTTAAGAGATCCAATATTTAGCAATTTTTTAAGTATTACTTGGATAGCCGATTTCCACACTATATATTCTAGACGCTGTAGTTATATAATAGAAAATGCCTAAGTTTGCTATAGTTTGGACATAAGTTTCTCTCAAAGCAATTTGTCGCGCACTGATGTGTAAACTTTATTGATGGATTTTCAGCTATTCCTCACCCAATCTCGTTATCCGTAGGTATCGATGCGTACCTTATAGTTTACTGGATGCGGTAACTTTCCGAAGTGCGAGATATTGCCTAGAAAAGATGCCGCATTCAGAAAAACCCAAATATTTAAAACGATGCTAACCGTCATCAAAAGTGGGTATCAAAAAGCTTACAATTCAATAGAAAAATGGCCTTATACATCAGAGTTCAGCAAAGTGTCTCCATTAGTCGGTGCACTGCAAAGTGCTTCCATATATAGTACACATAAAAGTGCCTTCTTATGTGTAGCTGCACTGTCTTCGGTTATCAGATTCAGATTAAACACCTAATCATTGACGCTCATTTCTGATGACTTTACTGCCTAAAGTATTGGTATGAGAATGGTGACGTACGGAAAAAAAATATTGATTTTTAGATTCTAGACAAAAGCTATCGCCATGAATCTTGAAGAGTTTGCCATTATTGCCAAACTAATGCTTGTTAAATTGTCCTCCACTCGTATAATCAATCTTGTCCAAGCGAAAATCGCCAAGTTCTGGAATAGAAAATGTCTAGTTTTGCCGTAGTGTAGGCAAACACGTATGTATAAACAAAGTCTGAGCATTGTATGTCATCACACTCAAATAGAGGCACCTTACATGAGGAAACAATTGATGGAGATTATCGAAAATAATAATGTAGAATTATGGACCACATGATTGGTTTATTGAATATATCTGACCTGTGTGCTTGGCGTCAAGCGTCCGCTTATAAGTCATTGTCAATATACAGGAACGAGATAGCACAAGGAAATTTACAGCACCAGATAATTACATCCAGGAGCTCCACAAAGAGTGTGCAACGGAGCCAGCGGAATTCAAACCCGCACTCACATACGCTCTCAAGCGATTAGCAGTGTGATGCCTTGACCACTCAACACTAAGTTACGGTGTGCCCTGGACCGCATTTTCAAACCTGACAAGTTTACAGCTTTTTGGATGTCAGTATTTTAGTACAGAAAATTTTGTTTTATTTGAGAGTAGAATTTTTGAAATTTAAAAGGAGATAACTCTATAAAAATTAGAAGTTCGAAAAAAGGCAGGCTTCTGATTGGTCAGTCTCATTTCGCTAATAGCGAAAAATATATCTTTGTTCTGGTCAATATACTTGAAGAGTCAATACAAATATTATTAACCACATAGTCTGCATTTTTCTTCATGACAACGGAGTCCTACAAAAAATAATTCTTGAATGTAGACCGTGGCTGAATGGTTAAGGCACCACACCGTTAATCGCTTGAGAGCGTAGTTGGGCTGCTGATTCAAATCCCCTGGCTCTGCTGCACACTCTTTGTGGAGCTCCAGATGTAATTATCTGGTGTTGTAAATTTCCTTGTGATATCTAGAACCCCTCTACCTTTATAGTCACTGTCGTAGTTGGATTGATGTGGCTGTATAGAAGTGATTCTAGTTAATGGTGGCTTGTTCGGCGTAGTGCTGGTTTGTTAGGTTTCCGTTGTATCTTTCTCTGGTAGTTTATCTAGGAAGTGGATTAAGGCAGTTATATAGTAATAGAAAGCTGCTCACCGGGCCCAATAGGGTCAATACAACAACAACAACAAGAACCCCCCCCCCCCTTTCAAAGCTCAAAGTCCTTAAACTATTTCGTCCTTGTATGTTAACGATGACTTATAAGCGGACCCCTTATCTCAAGCACACAAGTCAGGTGTATGTGATCAATAAATAAATGATTGTAGACTGTTGTGAATATAATGTACTTGTTTAAAAAATACCAGAAGTATTAAATGCTAATAAAGTCAATACTTTTAATGAAATTATAAAGAATTTATTAAAAACTATTTTTTTAATAAATAGTTTTTGTAAATTATAATTTCTTTGACAAATTATTTACTTATTCAGCAGATGTTGAAATCCGGATAATTATGTGTTACGGTATGGATAACTAAAAAGTAGGAAATAAAATAATCTTTTCAATATATATATATATATATATATATATATATATATATATAAACCGACTTCAAAAAAAGCACTAAAAAGAATTAAATAATTATTTAAATTTTTCTAATGACGAAGCGTTATCCAATAACCACACATCGGATATCATGTATAGGCATAAAAACGTTAAATTTAATGTATAGAATTTAATATCTACCAAACATGGATTTTCTAGAGAATATTTTTTACAAAAGATTAATTTACATATTTATGATTTAATTTACGAATATATACATATAAAAAGTAATCAATTGCTTTTTAAAGTTGGTGCCAAACATTCACAATCGATAATGATTAAACAAATAATTTGCTGATAGAATAGTGCATGTTTTAAATTTTGCATCATATTTTCCATCTTACTTTATTCATGGTAATAGCTACAATATATTCACAATTTTACTATACTTAAGATAGGTTGGCATCAACTTCAAAAAGTAATTGATTACTTTTTATATGTATATATTCGTAAATTAAATCATAAATATGTAAATTAATCTTTTGTGAAAAATATTCTCTAGAAAATCCATGTTTGGTAGATATTAAATTCTATACATTAAATTTAACGTTTTTATGCCTATACATGATATCCGATGTGTGGTTATTGGATAACGCTTCGTCATTAGAGAAGTTTAAATAATTATTTAATTATTTTTAGTGCTTTTTTAAGTCGGTTAATATTTTTTTTTTGAAAAGATTATTTTATATGAATTTATTACAGTAAAATATCAGAACATAAATACACCATACTTACTTGTCTTAGTTTCAGTTCATTTTACATTCCAATCATATTCATATGGAATATATAAATATGATTATATTCACATGGAATAATTATATATAATAAAAGAACAAGATTGCACAAGGAATTTGCATGTAAAATATCACCAACTGCAAATTATGATTAGGTTATTTTCAGAAATTTTGATATTAATGAAGTTACTACGACACATTTTGAAACAGATATTCAAGCATTGCTTAGAATAGTTTAAAATGCAGATAATTTAAATAATTTATCTCGTAATGGAAACTGAATATCAGTGGAAAACATTAGTTGGGGAAAATTTTGCATAGTAATAATACTTTTTATGTACGTTTGGTGTTATTTCGATATTATTATTATATTTGTAATAAAAATGCAGAATTTAAATAATTTGATTAATAATGTGTAGAATTTTTATTGGACTAAATTCAAAATATTGTAATCTAAAGTAATCATTACATATTCCATAAACCTTAACCCTTAAATGCCAGGTGTTGCTTTTCGGCAACATACCCAATTTAGGCTCTAAAATGCTATTAGCATAATATTGAAGCTGTAATGCCTAATGTTACCAATAAAATACATTCTGAAAATTATATTAAATCGATTTTCAACATGTAGATGGCAACACTTGTGCTGTTTAAAAATAAAGATAGATTTATATTTTCAATTGTTGCTACTTGTTTGGAAGCTTGCGAAATACCCTATTTTGTTTTGCAGTGAGCAAGTAAAATTTATTTTTTATTATAGTTTCTAAAATTCTTGTGTGTTTAATATTATAGAATTTTATCAATGAAAAATATTTTTTCAATTAAAGTTCAGTATTGCCGATTAGTAACAAACTGTTTTCTATTTTTAAACCATACTTAAAACAAAATATGATTTTTTAAAGTATTTTCCTCATGATTTATTTAAAAAATGGAAGCCGAAAAACATATTTTTGAAAAATCAGGCATTTAAGGGTAAATTATGTATATATGAATTAATGTTAAACGAACTTAATTATATTACAATATTTTTATTTTGCCTCTAAAAAGTTTTTTTGATAAATTTAATTAAACAAACAGTTTTTTAGATAAAATAAAAAAATATTTTGATAGATATTTATAAAGATTTTTCGCAAATTAGGTATTTTTGGCCGTAACAAATCAGATATTCTAAAAACATCACACATGAATACTTTTAATATACTGGTTGAAAAAATATACATATATATTTTAAAAACGGTACATTTGATACGATGAAATATGAAATCTACATAAATAAATATGCATTTATACATACATTAATTGGACGGCACTCCAGCTTTCTCACCTCTGTTTTCTTTGCGATGCGTTATTTTTAAATTTATATATCTACTTAAATAATAATAAAAAGTATTATAATACTTAAACAAGAATATGCTATATATATTATTCCAGTGGCATATTATTCCAGTGAGAAAATATACTTTGCCTAAAGCAAAATTTTCATTAAAATGTCCTTGTTTTTATAAGGGTGGATGTTTCAACAAACTTGTTTCTAAATTTCCAAAACGCTTTCATTAGTCCGAAACTTGGTATAAATTATCTTTTTAAATGCAAAAGCTCTATAATTCAATTAAAATAATTATGCATTAATACAGAAATCTGATTTTTATTATAGAGTAAAAATGTGAATAAAAAAAATTGCCATTGTTAAATAAGCTTCTTCACATAAATTGTTTTCTGCATTGCATTAAACATTAACTTGAAAACAAAATTAATAGCTAAATTGAGTAATCTAACAAAAGTAATTTAGTCTAAAAGTTTAATTAAATGCTTCAACAATGCATTTTGTAATTTCAGAGAAAAGAAATAATAAAAATTTCGTTTTCAAGCAAATGAGAAATGTTAAAATTTTGATTTAAAATTTCATAATATAAATTATCTCTTGTTTCATACTGTAATTAAAAATATTTTTTCTATAGTTCACTTATTTATCATTAAGTACTTTCAATACATTACATATATTTGCGTAAGTAATAAAACATATATATTTAAACATAATAATATGCCCGTAAAGATATGTGATATTAAATTGGAATTTTCTTTTAAGCTGTTTCGGCAATATATAATTTATAATACAACACAAACTTTTAAAAACAATGAAATATATTGCAAAAAATATAATTATGAATTATTTGATATGTTTGTACATTTTCGTAAAACGAATCCTATGAAACTGCATGTGAAAGTTATGAAAACAATATCAAAATAAATTAGAAATAAGTTTTATATTTTAAGTGTACCTCATGTATATTCTTCTCGTTTTCACAAACTTAATTAAAAGTTTAGCTAATATTATTATATTTTATTGAACACAATTTTTCTTATTAAATATTAATATGAAAACTAATGTAACCAAATATTTACAATTAGCATGAATATTTAATTAATAAATTGTTGCAGGAAAAAATAACAAAAATGAAAATTACCATTTTGCTGTCTTAACTAGATTAATTTAAATTTGTAAATAAAGCTTTATTCATAATTAATTTGTCTGTTATTCGAAGTGCATTAAATTGAATTCTGTTATAAATGTTTATACAATTTACTAAAGAATTTGGATTTCATTGAATAAATATTTTGAAATGCATTACTCTTCTTAGTAAAATAAATTTTAATTTGTATGTGTGAGGTACTTAATTATTTTTCATATTAAAATGAATATAAATCATGGTTAGATCATATATTAACTGTACAATGCAATATGGGGGAAAAAGTAACTGAAAAAGCCTAAAAAAGATTTTGTACATGAAATCAATAATCTTACACGAGTTATTTATTCTTTCATGTCTGGAACATCTTTAAAATGCAAAAAATATTTTTTTACCGAATATAAATTTTAGTACGAATATAGGAAATGTGATATAGAGTGGGTTAATGAAAAGTGTATGTTACTTTTTATAGCTTTTTTAGATATACATATAAAATCTTTATATCCAACAAGCACAGTTTGTTTTCCTATTGTTGGCAATTTCCAGAAACCATTGAAAAAGGGACGAATTGGGAAAGGCAGTGTTGGAAATGGTTGGGAGAAAATAGTGCAACCATCCTTCTAATTTAAGACGAATGTGAACAGGGTTCTGAGCAATGTGGGTAAATGTATACTGCAAAATTCTTTAAAGTTACTAAGAATTTCCTAGGAAACTGGGATGCCTGTAACTTTTATGTAACGGCAACAGCAAAAATGCATCAAGCAGATGTAAATGAAAAAAATCTGTAAGATTACAAAGAATTATTTAGGAAAGTTGGATGCCTAGAATTTTTTATGTATCAGCAACCCGGGTTACAGGTAAAATTTTATTAAGAATACTGTAATTTTAGTAGATACTTTTTTAAAGCTACAGATTGCTGTAGCTTTAGAAAAACTAGTTTTGTAGATTTATATATATATATATATATATATATATATATATATATATATATATTTGTAAAGTGTACAGATAAAAGTTTAGTAAGCATAGAGATTTCTGCCATTTTACAACTGCACAATTACATCTTTTTTTACAGAGTAGAGCATTTACAGGTAAATGTTTCGTCGACTAATGGTACAGCAACCGGAGAATTTTGTTACTGTCGGCAAACATGGAGCGTCAAGCAGCCATAAAATTAGTTGATATTGACCAAAGCTTTTTGTGCTATTTGGGTGCCCCGCTGACAAAACACATTCCTTTCAGCTTCCCAGGCTTGTTGATTCATTCCATTCACCTAACTAAATGCCAATTCATATAATCCGCCATATGTATGTTGACAATATGTATGCTGACAATATGTACCGGACTCAAAAGTTTTATAGATATTCTCTATTTTTGTGTAGTAAATGGGAATACCATTGGAGTACGTGTGAGTTGGAGCTTAAGATACTAATTTTTTAATTGGACTTCACTTAGTAAAATTAATAATAAATTACAAGTATATTTTAACATTTTAAAAATTCGATATATCTACTAGGGTGTAACGAAAAAATTATTTTTCTTAATTTCGGTATCTGATAGGGATAAATAAGCTGTTTAATCTCTTTGCAAAGAAATTGTTAAACTATGCTCACAAATTATTTAGAGGTGCCGCAACAGAGTTGAAAATATGTATTTTTAAGTAGATTTTAGGAATTATGATAAATTTCGGATAGCAAAAAAAAAAAAAAAAAAAGAAATATTTTAAATTTTAAATTCCCATTTTATATTTTTAATTTATACACATAATCTACTCTGTGGTAGATATTTATGGTTTTATGCTGCAAAACTTTATAGTTTTATACTGCAAATATTTATGCTACTATATCATGAATTTTTAAAACATATTTTTTAGATTTTGACATTATTTTGTTATAGTAAGGATTAATCTTTCTTTTTAACTAAATATGTAGAAAAACTTGTTTTAGTTGTGTAAATTAATAGCCAAAAGTAAAACAATACGTGTTTTTAAGTGACCTTGAGTTAGAATGCATATTGTTGGTTGGTGTAGTGTGCGGGAAGGGCCAAAAATTTTGGGCACCCTTAACAATTAAGTGATTTATTTCGTCCATCTTTTTGTGACATTACGATTTTTTTTGACATGAGCTGAAACCATACGCAACATCAAAAGAAACAACATTGTGTGAAGTATTAGATATTCTTTTTAAGAAATTTGAATCTATTTTGCTGAAAGCATCTATTCTTGTAGCGTCTCGCACTCGCATATTACAAATGCGAACACCCTATCATGATAAATACAGAAATATTTTAAGATCAAAATTTAGAAAATGTACAGAAAAATATGATTCAATTGCAGCATCGTTTTAAAATGACAGGAAACTTCTTTTTGTTGTAGCATGTAAGCGTAAAGAATTATCCGAATGTAAGTGAGATAAAAAAAAAGTACCTAAACTTGAACAAGAATTTTTACTTGACCAAAGAACAACATTCAGAAAAATCTCTATAAGTGGAGTTGATAAGTTTTTTTAAAAGTTTTTAACAGAAAGGGAAGAGGGGACGCAGCAGGTGATATAGCAACATTTAAAGTACAAGTACAAATAGAAATTACTAGTTAAGGCTACGAGTAAAGCTGTAAATGTTGCCATTCAATCACATCTTCAGGAAACTGCTAAACGAAACTTTAAAATACAAAACTGAATTGTCCTCTACTTCTTTTATGGATTAGACTACAAGCGAACTAATGCGAGTACAACTGCCAACAGCAGCAAGTGTCTTTTACCAAACTGAGGTTTTGAGACAGAGTTGCTGCTGCTATCGCAAGTGTTGGTTTTAAAGATGTTGGAAATATTACAGATGAGAATAAAAGTAATGTAATTGATAAAATGAAAATTCAAAGAGAGAGAGAGCCAAGAATTGAACAGATAAAAGATATTAAGAAGCTTTAATCAAGTTGGAGAAAATATACGCTTATTTTTCGAAGAAGAAAAGATTAAACGATTGTGCGACATAAAAAATGGTACACGTTTTTCAAAAAAGACAATCGTCGAAGATCATATTTCTTTAGTAAAAGAGTCTTATTCATGCCTTCTCAGACACGCAGCTTCGGCTTTTGGACATTTAGAAGCTATAAAAGATAGCATAACACCGGATTTTATTGGTAACATTCATTTAAATATATGCGCTATAACTGCTATTTGGTGTAATGGGACAGCCAGAAACATTAGAGTTTAGAATGGCATGATTCCCTTTAACAACAACAACAAAAAAAGGATCTAAATAGGCACTGCAGAGCTGATTTGTTTGTTCCACTGCATGAATTGCCTTTGCACCACATGTATTGTGAATTACTGCCCTAAAGAATTTTGAGGAATTTTAGGCAAACAACATGAAAATTGTAACGAATTTCGGATAACTTTCTTTCTATACAATGCAATTTTCGTAGTATTAAAATAAAAGAAGATTTGAGGACAGACCACAAATATTTACTTGAAATCTTCACATCAATCTCAAGTCTCTAGATCTGTCCTATAAAGAAAAGAGGAAATTTGGCTCATTCACGGTGGCTTACATTAGCAAGTCGCATAATTCGGTTATATGTTAAAGCATAAAATCCTTCAGATAACCTTAAAACTTTAGCAGAGTATGGTGTGAAAGTGTATGCTCCCAAATTAATCCATATTAAAGTTAAACCATTATGTGTAAATAGTTCCAAATATTTTTGTAGACTCATAAAACTTTTACGTTACCTTTGTGAGCAACAGCTATAAACAATTGACCCAATTTCTCTGTATGTTTAGTTATGAAATCTATGTCTTCTACGACTCCTGTAAACAAGATTGGAACACAAGAATGGCGATAGAAAGTTTGTGGTCTTGAAGCCCATCTTTCACGCAAAAGATTTTACTGATATGAAAGATTTTACTGGATGAATATAACTATCGCAGAGCCTCCAGTGTCAAAATATATAACTGATGAGGACATAAAAACTGATATAAATGAAGCAAAGTACCTAGTTGCCAGTTGCAATCCATAGATTGCCCTCTTTTACCTGTAACACACATGCGCAAAGTAGGGTATTTTACCCGAAATCCTGGCCAAAAATATTTCTCAAGTGTTATTAAGTAAAAACCATTGTTGTTGATTTACTATTAGTAAATACACTTCATTAACGTTGTATTGTAATAAATATACGCTATTATTTAAAAAATAAATATATTATACAAAGTTTACTTAAGGCTGCTAGTCACTAAAGTTCTATATCCGTTCGCTAATCTTAAGTCTATGCGTATGGGATGCATTTGTATATTTAAAAATCTCCTCGGTAAATTAATATTTTAACTCAGTTTTTTAACACTTCCCAACAAAGTTGAAAAATGTTTATGAATTTGGTTTGTCTATTAATCTATTTGTCTGTCTGTCTGTCCGTCCATGTTCTAACTGGCGTAACTATAGTCCGATTTCCTTAAAATTCTATGATGTTATTGGGTATCACTATGCCATGATTGGTATTGTAAATGAAGTTTATAGCATTTACGGTTATTTGCAGAGACACTCCGTCCCAAAGAATTCCGTTACATTACGGTTTTGGGGAAAAAATCGTTTGCTCTGTATGTTAATGATATCACTCTATTTCAACGTACTCAAATTTATATGCATTATATACATTACTGATGTGTGCTAGGGCACTTACGGTAGAATAGGGTATGCATAGAACATATCGTTCATTTACAGGGACACACAAAAAATTTGGCTGAAGAATAAATTTAACTATTGATGTCCATGAGCAATAATTGCTGGAAGTGCATTTGTAGCTGTGATATGCGTTTTTAAATTGAACTATTGTTTTTTTTAATATTACTTAGTACGGATATATTCTATAGATAACACACAGGGCTGCACATAAGCTCTCAAGTACATTTCCGTTTATTCACGGAAATGGTTGCATTTAAATTTTTAACTGTGCTGTGTGTTTCACTGTGTCAACTTTTAGCATACTATGTAATATATATACAAATCAATTTAATATTTCATTTCTTAAAAGCGGACGAAGTGTAAGTATGATTTTAACACTCCACATAAAAGTAAGTACATATTTTATAAATGTTTTGACAACTAAGAAAAAAAAAGACACATCCTTTACGAACAGTACAAGGAAAAAATAAGTTAAAAAATTAATTTGCTATGTAGATATTTTAAAGATAAGAAAGCATCACATACCCATTGACTTAACTTTAGCGAAGGGAATTTGGAAGTGTGGTGACTAGCAGAATTAAATATTTACTGTTTATAAGAAAATAGTAATTGTTGATAGATTATTTTTTTTACTAGTAATGTTTAATTAAATTAATTAAATTTTTCTATATAAAAATTTATTATTTACATTTAATTTATTTTAATAATAATTATTACATTCAATTTATTATTTACATTTAATTTATTTTAATAATAATTATCACATTCAGTTTATTATTTACATTTAATTTATTTTAATAATAATTATTGCATTAAATTTATATTTAATAAAGATTATTTACATTTGATAAAATTACATTTAATACTATATTTAGTATAGTGAAGTCTGTAGAGTATAGAGATGCTGTTTTTTAAATCTATTTAATATATTACCAGCTTCAATCAGATTCTACAGGACTCTTTTTTTTCATCTTCTTCATCACACACTTCTTGGCTTTTATCAAAATTACCATCAGACCTAGGTGTAAGAAGAAGTTGTAGGGTCTCGCTACTCTATGGTTTGCTCTCGTCTCTTGGCCTTTGTCTAGATCAGATTATAAAAGGTTCGCTGATTAAAAGAAGGTAATTTGGGACATTTCTGTTGTAAGCTTATCTATTGCACATTCTTGAGTACTTTGTACGGTACTGTCTAAAGTGTTTGTTTCTGGCATCGGCAGCTTCTTCTGATTGTTGAACTTTGGGTACGAGTGCTTTCTTAATTACAATGACAACTGGAATTAAAACCTTGTGCAGTGTTGGAATCATGGGGTGCCAATTGTAAAGGTTCACATATAGTCTTGCTGTTTCATCAGCACAAGTTTGGTACTTTTCGCGTCTGTCCGATGCGCAGTTGTCATGACTTCCAATATTATTTAAAACTTTTTTAATAATTTCCGCATCTACATCAAAATTCTTTAATTCCCTCTTTTCTCATCTTATTTCCCATCTATGCGCCCTCGAAATCAAATAGGGACACTTTTTTTCAATAAATAAATGTTTACAATTGGAAGCCGATCTGGTATTTCTATCTAGAGATATCGAGTTGTGTACGTATGTACGCGCCTACATACGTACGTACGTACATATATACATACAAATTATGTAGGGGCAAAACTCTCAGGTAATATCCTCTAAGCTAAAATCATGCAACAAGACTGTAAAAATATGTTTTTTATCTATTCAATTTGGTTGCCACAAAAAATGGGATTTAAGTAGTCCACCCGAAAAAAAAATATATATATATAAAAATGGCAAATATATGCGGAACATTTTTTTTTTGTGAAATCGGCATTCAAAACCTATAACAGATACGATTATAGTTCAAAAATGGCCCGACAAAGCACGACACATTTAAGCTTTCGATGTGTTTAAACTAGAGCAAAAAACGCTTAAAAAATAACCCTTTTACAAATCTAATGTTTTTTTTATTATATTAATATCTAAACAATTTATATTAACACATTTCTCAACGGTAAGCTCTGACCTTTCTTAAACATGTAAGCCTTATTCAATTTCAGTTTAACAATTCATTCAGCCACAAAAAAATTACATTTTAAAATAACAACAATGCCAAAAACCAACAAAAATTCTAGTTTTCTTTCAATGAAGTTTTCTCTTCAACTGAGGCCAAATGCCACCATATATGGCTTGGGTTCCCGAAATAGATATAGATCGACACGCCAATTTGTCATCTATTAAAAAGTTTGATTTTTACAATTGTTGATTAAATTTTAATTTTTGCATTTTTGGCCAGGTTTTAGGGTCAAATACTCCAGTGTGAGGCGGTAGAAATAGTTACGACTATAAAGCTTGCAGAATCATTACAGCAGCCCTGAAGCTTTTATAAATAAAACTTTGCTTCGCAAAACATGATGCCAAAATTTAAGACAAAAACATTTTATCTAACAGTCATGAAAAGTTAAAAAACACAGAAATGTGAAACTAATAAAATAATGGAATATTATTATAATTATTTTATGTTTACTCTGTTTCATTAACATTGGTTATTAAATATGTCATGGCATTTGTTCGATTTTCTTCATTTACATTATGTTGGTAACTGTTTATCTTGAATGTTTAGGTTTAATCCCTTTTCCAAAAGCTCTTTAAAAAGCTAAAGACCCGAAATAATCGGTAAGTTTATTATTATTAATTATCAGTTACTTTTTTTTTAAAAATTATACACTATTATTTTAAAAATTTTGTTTTAAGAATTATTTGAAAGTAAAATAGTAATTATAACAGATCAATTCCAATTCAATTTTACATCTTGATTTTTAAGTAAAATGCCCATTTATTTCACTTTTGCGGAAAGTTATAGTATAAATTAAAAGCAATCAAAATTAATATTATTGTTACTATAGTAAAAAAGCATTTATTGGTTGCTATAAAAAGAATATTTGGTTTTTAAAATGTAAAAGTAAAGCAGTGAATAAAATTATTATTTTATGTTAAATTTGGATATTTTCGTAAAAAAAAAAAAAAAAAAAAAAAAAAAAAAAAAAAAAAAAATTACTTTTAAAGTTCTTTCGGCTACTTAAGATATAAATATAGAACGAAAAAATATCGTAGTGTTATTGTTAACATAAAAAATAACTAACTTTTAAGTGCTATTAAAATATAATTTGTTGAAAAAAAATATTTTACTTGCTATTCTTACAAAAATGTCTGTCAGATATCATATATTCATACATTCGTAAGCTATAGGGTGATACCAAACATTACTATTTTTCTTTCGTTTTCTGTTGCCTCCCTAATTGCCTTTCTGCTTAAATCGCCATTTTTAATTATGAAGTCAAACATATTCTTCATATAAATTTAAAACTACGTTAATAACACCAGAAAATGTAAATTTTTGAGCAGACTAGTTTGGAGCCTTTAGCCTAAATTTTATTTATTCTGCTCCGAAGCATCTTAAGAATTATATTCTTCATATTCCTAAAGTTCCAGAAAAATCGGGCAAGCATATCTTTAGATATTATACAAAATGTCCAAAATTGAAAATATCTGGTGATTAATCTATATATAGCGTATATAAATTATCTGACAATATGTATATAACAAATCCCTTTGATGGAGTCAAATTGTAGTAAATGTAGATCTCACCTATTTATTTTTTCATAGTGATTTTATGTTGCAGTCGAAAAATTATGTAAATTTATTATTATTGTTTTTTTTTTCTATTTGAATACACGATCGTGATGTGTCAATTGCCATCGAACTAATATGCTGTGCTTTGTTTCTTAGTGAAATATAGAATCTAATATTAGTTTGGCATTCGTGTATTTAATGCCTAGTAGGCTAGTTTTTAAGTGCAGAAAAATCTTCACATATCTCAAACATTTGCCAGGAGTTAAAAATCAACATTTTTGTTACAAAAAAGACACATTATACATTTCTAAGAAAGGCTTCACAATCTTAACTAAATAAGACAAAATATCAAATTATGTTGTCAAGCATATTGCAGGTCATTGAGCTATATTATGTTATATACCTTTAAATAAAAATAAAATTAAATGAATCCAAATTGACATTAATGATATCACAAATATTCCAGAGCTCAAGGATGAACTTTCAAAACTTAAGACACCTCTCCACTGAAACTCAGTAATCACGAAATCCCATGTTAACGTATGTAAAAACTTAATAGTGTGATTAATCATTACCTAATATGATTGTTAAAATACGGTTTTCAGCGTTGAAAAGTAGGCCTCATATGCCCATGTTGTGGTTGTTTTAAACATTGTCTTCTTAAATTTTAAGTATCTTTTTTTTATGATAAAATTTCATCAGTGTAAATATCAAAGTTTCTTGTATTACACTAAATATTTCAAATTTAATGGTTCAATTAAAAAAAAAAAAAAAAAAAAAAAAAAAAAAAAAAAAAAAAAAAAAAAAAACATAACTCTAGCATATGATGTCTAATGTCTGATGAAGACAGCATTGATGAAAATCAAGATGAAAATAATTGTAATAATTATATTAGGTAAAGAATAATCGCACTTTTAAATTATCCCACAAATATACATAATATTTCCAGGTCTAGAAATTTCAGTGAAGATGGTTTAAAATTAACCAGTGAATTATCGAACGTAACCCCACTGTTTAATAAAATATGAAAAACAGCGTAATGAAAACTTGGAAACAGTGGGAAAAAACAGTAAACGAGAAAACTAAATTATAGGTCTGTTAAATAAATGGAAACATTCAAAAATAATGTAAATAATTATAAGGCAAAATGAAGATATCAGGCGCAAAATAGTCAAAACTGGAGATGAGACATATTTAGAAAACATTTTTAAAGGTTGAAATAAGTACATAAAATGAGAAAATTATGTATATATATATTTCAAAAATCTCATATGTGTATTAAAATTGCATGTTGTCAGATACTGCAGTTATTTTATTATTTTTTTATAATTAAAAATGTATCATTTCTTTTCATTACTAAAAGTAAAATAATAAATTATCTAATCAACGTCACATGCCATAAAACGTATCTGCAGATATATAATAACATACATACACGTAAATTTATAATATATACCATTATGTAGCGTCAACAATTAGGTTTGACTAAAAATTCACATAATTGTGATTATAGATAACATCAATAAGGTAAATAGATAAATGTCAGTTTTGTACAAAAGTAAATAAGTGCGAAGTCAAAATTGCGTCCATTTCTAATCATATCATAATATTAAAATATTTATTTGCTTAAAAGACGTTATAAAAACACATTAAAAGTAAATTAAAAACTCTTTATTTACATGTTTCAACTCATTTTCTGAGTCGTCGTCAGAATGTATAATAGAAAATTACATTATTAAGAAATTTCATTATGCATTTGTAATTTTCGTGTTATACATTCTGACGACGTCTCAGAAAATGAGTTGAAACATGTAAATAAAGAGTTTTTAATTTACTTTTAATGTGTTTTTATAACGTCTTTTAAGCAAATAAATATTTTAATATTATGATATGGTCAGTTTTGTAGTTCAGGCAAACATCCAATCGTTCATAAATATAACAGCAGAACCAAAACACAATATTTAAAATTTATAAATAAAATGTAGTATATTACCATTTATCATACAAAATACTTCACAAGCACAGTTGTTTTGTACAAAATTGAATTTTCTTTGAAAAATATGCCTTAAGAATTCTATTTATCAAAATATTTCTTCTGAAGAAGTGACATTCATTATTTTTGCTTCCAAAATTATCCTCCTGCAGTTATATATTGTTTCCTGCTTAAAATTGGACATGATTAAAAAATTATGTTCACGATGACTAAACAATTCATAAAAAAAAATAAAGCTGTGAAATTTATTTGGATTGAAGCCAAACTGGGTATAAGTTTGAAGTTTTGTACAAGATTGAAATTTTTTGAATAATATGCCTTAAGAGTTCTATTTATCAAAATATTTCTTCTGAAGAAGTGGGATTAATTATTTTTGCTTCATAAATTATCCTCCTGCAGTGATATATAGTTTCCTGCTTAAAATTGGACATGATTAAAAAATTATATTTACCATGACTAAACAAATTCATAAAAATAAATTAAAGCTGTGAAATTTGCCAAACTGAGTATGAGTGTGATGAATATTTTCTTCTTTATATGTATTTGTATGAACAATTTAAATGATAAATTGTAAAAAAAAAAAAAACAAAAAAAAAAAAAAACAATGTGAAAGAGGAAGCTAAAAAAACAAAGACGGTGCAACTTATGAAATGTTTGAAAAGTAATTAAAATTATCCATAATATACTCATTAAATATAGTTTCCGTCTTTGATCAAATGGATTTTAGAATCATATGTATTTGTAATTGATCATATGTATTTGCAATTGAAAAAAATATAATATACATCATTTCTTTTTAAAATATCTTAAATTTGATTCGAATTTATGAATGTAAAAGATCATATTCCTAATATTAAAAACCATAATTTCTTAAAAGTTTCATTAGACAAAAGTTAACATTTATTTGCATTAAAAAAAATTGAATTTATACTTGTATTCTCATTCCTATTGAATATCTTAGATTCGTAATATAAATTATTATTTATGTGATATTTTAAATGTAATATAATAGGCAGACATACAGATACTATAAAAATGATCTTTTAAATTTTCCTAAAATAAAATTTTATTACATATTATTTTTTATATAAATGGAACTATAAACTATTTAAACAAATATGCAAATTATAATATTCAAACAGAGTCACAGATAGATGATTAGATAAATGTAAGCAGATGAAATTATAAAAATTAGGATTTTGTATGAAACAGTATATGTAGTTAAACTAAACTGCACATCTAATCTCTATATATTAAATCCTAATGAGACGAATTTATGAAACAAACGCCAGTTGACAGGCAAAGAGCAGAGCGTCAGCAGCTAACAAACAGAAGACAGACATACAACATACAAACAGCCGATAAAGTGTGGGCAGACACTAGACAGTAAACAGCTGGACAGCAGACAAACAACAGACGAGAGCAGGAGATCTGGAGAGCAGCAGATAGCAAATAAAAAGCCTACAGCTGAAAAATAATAGACAGACACAGACAGACAGACAGCAGATAGAAGATATACAGGCAGCAGATAGCAGTTAGCTAGCACGTACACAGGAAACAGACAGAGAGCGTGGTGGACTTTCAAACAGGAAGCAGACAGGCAGGCAGGAAGAAGACAAATAGTTGACAGAATATACGCAGACAGTAGATAGTGGACAGATACACTACATTTGAGAAAACAGGCGCACAATCATATAATAGACAGGAAGCAGACATACATCAGATAGACCGTAAACAGACAGTGGTCATACAGTACTCGGGGTTAAAGCAGACAGATAACAGATATATAGACTGCAGGTAAATAGAAGACACAGAACAAGAAAACAGTCTATAAACAGACAACATATATCAGACAGAAGAAAGTCAGCAGGCAGCAGACAATCAACATACACTGTTAAAAGTTTTGCAGCATTCTGGCAGGTCATTCGGCCGTTTTTTGAAAAAACGGTTTCATAACCATAATTTAACTATATTCTGACCATAAAATGGCCAATAATCTAGTCAGAATAGTGTTAAAGTTACGGTTGTGTAACAGTTTTCGGAAAAAAACGGTAAAATGACCTGCCAGAATGCTGCAAATTTTTAACAGTGTAGAGAGCATATAGACAAACAGAGAACTTACAAAGAAGGTAGATATATACAAGGGAGATACATAGACAGAAAGAATAACAGAGAGAGCCAGACAGAGACATGCAGACCAAAAAATGTCGGGTGTTGGCGCACGAAGGGCCAATGAGTCAGAGCAACTAGTATAGATATAACAGGGTGCAACTTAAATAAAGTCTGTAAACGTTTACTGCTTAATAGTGGATTTCTTTGCATGTTTTTATTAAAATGTAAATTAAGTTAATTATCTAATATTAAATGTAAAAAACTTTAAATATGTCACTATGTTTCCTATGGTATGATGTTACAAGTTGCCTAAAATAACTGAAATATTTCATCTCTCTTAATCCAATATGTTTAAAAAGCGATGTCTAATTTACGCTATTAGATATACTATGGAATCGTTCCCGGGTTTCAGAATATAGGGGATTATTTTAAAACTGAAAACTAATAATTTTTTATATGCAATATTTTTTTAGATTACTTAATAACATTAAAAAACATTTTTCATATGGAAAATATGAATTATACCATCAAATAAAGTTTTTAAATTTATCAAAAGCGATACTTTCTTAATAGCCGCATGCTAAGAGTTATTTGACCAAGATTTTGCTACTTACGGCATCCTTTTATATTCTGATAATTTCAGGGCTTTAAAGGCATAGTTCAATTACATGTCTGTTAAATTTGTGTTTTATTTATATTATTTTATTTATTTATTCATAGGGAAGTTTTTTAATGGATATTAGCCATAAGAAAATGAGTAACCCTTTATGTTATTTTAAGAGCAAACGGATTAATCTTTCGTAATCGAGCTCCACGCGATATAGATAAATTAAAAAATATATTTTATGCTTTAAAATTGTTTTTAAAACCATAGACAATCAGTAAACTGAGATGGACTTTGCAAACAAATTCCATTTGAATTTTTTTTTCCCTATTTGGTGATTTAAATATTTAAATTGTACTATTACAAATATGTTAGATTTGTGTTTTTTTAGTATTATTCTTTTATTTGTTTATAAAGGAAGTATTAATTTGGTCATGCAAAAATAAACAGAAACAAATGCAGAACAGTTCTTGCTGCTTTATGTGCAAAATGTTTATTATTATTATGTATTGAAGCCGGCACGTAATAAGATAAACTTAAAAATATCATGCTTAATAGTTATTAAAAAATAATATATCAGTCAATTAAGATACAGTTTTTAAACAAATAGCATTTGAAAGTAGATTTTGTACCCTGTGCGACGAAAATTAAAAACGTACGACGGTCAGAAGTTTAAAAAATTGCAGTAGCGAAAGTTTCGAAACAGAAATTTGATCGTGAGTGTTGCTATTCGCAAAATGACGTCAGCATTGCGCACAGATACGTTTTTCCTTTATAATATAGACACATTATCAGTAAAACATAATTAATATAAGTTATTAGGATGCGGTTATCAATTGATGCTCTTATGTTTAGCATTGTGGAATGAAAAAGAGCAAAATTTATTCCACTATGACACGATCGTAGAATTTTTTACGGATGATTCTCTTCACTTTCTCAAAATTTACATACGCGCTTCTCATATCCGTATCCATCATTTTTTAATGCATTTTTTTATCATTTTAAAATCATTTTAATTCAAAACTTGAAGTCACAATTGTCAGCAACATCTTTTATGTGAACAGACGGACTCTTAGCTTGAGATTCTAATCTCAGCACAGAAGAGAATTTTCCTCAGTACGTTTTCATAATTTATGTTTTTTGGCGCATTTGTGGCAAAATGTTCAGTTTTATCTAAGAAAATGATCGTTTTCTTTTAAATATGAGTTTTTCACTTAAATAAGTATTTCGCATAGTGTCTGAAACTTAGTATCAGTACACATGCAGAAGAAAAAAACAAAATTGAAAATTTATTAGGAAAAATACATGTTTTCAAAAGCAGTATGTAATTTTCCTTTCAAAATATTATGCCCCTAATGGGATTTGGCGCCACTAAACCCTACACAACAATTTTGAATTGTTATCAAAAAATGGCATGAATAAAGATAAATAAACCACGTTTGAACTCGTTTTGAAAGTTAAATAAACCTCTCTTCTCTGCAATAGTACAAGCTTACTAATTTTCACCATTTTGAAGAAATTTCATAAAATGCTTTTAAAATTAAAATATAAAAGTGGAGATATTTTAAGAAAAACCAACTAGTGCGGTCACATCTATAAACGAACAGCTTTCAGTTAAAAAAAAATATTAGCAGGGGATTTTAAATTATTATTAAGATCAGCGCAACTGACTAAAAAAAAAAAAATGTGTTTTAAATATATAGATTATAAAAAAACTATGAAAAATTAAAATAAGCAAATTATATTATTTTGATAAAATTATAGTAGAATGTCATAAAAATAAATAGCATTAAAATTTTATTAGTCGCGAGCATTTTGGACAAAACTTGAGGACTTGCTGGGGTGAAAATGACGAACTTCTACAAAACATATTTCAGTTTTATGAATAAAATTACACGCTTTTTTATAGAATGACGTCATTTGCATTCGCTAAATCAATACACTTTTACAATCCAGTCTTAAACTTCATATATAGAAAAGTATGCATATGATGTCATAATCGCGGAATAACAGACGATATTGTTGACATAGCACGTATTTTAATTTCAACTTTTTTTCAGGTTTTATGAGAAAATGGCAAAAAGTAGATACAGTAATTTCTTATTTTCGACTATTTTCCCTTTATTTTCAATACAAATGGTCTACATTTGTTGCCACGATTAGAAAAATGGTATTAAAAACTACAAAAAAAATAATATCTCAAAAATAAATTGATGTACAGATTTCAAACAAATTGCATATAAAAGTACATTTCCCCCCCCCCCCATACGACGGTGTAAAAATTGAAAATAAGCGATGTTTAAAAGTTTAAAAATTTGCTGTTGCGAGAATTGCAAAAGCGAAATTTCATTTCAAATTTCAAATGTTGCCATTTGCAGAAGGACGTATGCGTTACGCACATGTATGTTTGTCCTTTATAATATAGGTGTGTGCTTTAAGGTTTTCGTTTTTTGGGTCATATATGAATTTATTTAGTGTAATTACATTCATATATATTAAATTCATATGTTCAAATAGACATGGAATATTCAATATATTATCAGAAGATATATACAGATGGCATTTCCGAGTCTATGTATAAGACTTCTAAATCAGGTAAAGTCCCTTTTAATTGTCTATTCATCATACAATTTCACATTAATACAGAGAATATAACATACTCATGAAGCATAAAATGTAAAGATGAGTTACAACCGTAAGATAAACATTGCATTCAATTTCTTAGCGAAATGATATGCTATTACATTGGATATTGAGGTCTTTATTGTTCATGTTCCTCTTAGCACATAAAATAATGAACAATGGATAGATGTGATGCAAAAAATTTAATTTTGAGAATCTCGAAAAATATACTATTGGACATTATATAGAATTGAAAAATATTAAAAGTGCTTTAAAAAAGCATCTTACAAAAAAGTTAAACTAGAAGGCAGCACTGACAGTGTAACAGAGATAGGAACTAATTTGAGATTATGACCTTTAGATGCTTTAGATCCTAAAGTTAACTGCACTGTAAAAAATTCTGTAAAGTTACTACAAATTTTCTAGGAAACGGAGATTCCTAGAGCGTTTTATGTAACGGTAACAGTAAAACTTCATGTAACAGATGCACTTTTGCACTGTCAATAAAAAAATCTGTAAGGTTACTAAGAATTTTTTAAGCAACAGGGATGCCTAGAACTTTTTATGTAACTCTAACACTGGTTAAAGATAAAACTATAATATCTGTAATTTTAGAGTTTTTTGTAAAGCTACATATTTCTGTAGCTTTCCAAAAACTATTTTCTTACAAGGAGAGGGCCAACCTTGTTAATCACATATTTTGATTATTTTAATATATGTTGTAGGGTAGAGACCCCTAAGTGTCAGGTTCCAGGGATTTTATCCAACGCTCCTTAGTACTTGAGAAACCGGGGGGGGGGGAGGTCTAATAATAGTACACAACTTAAATACTTACACTGCAACCGCGATGATAGGTTGGTCGTAGCTCAGTTGGTACGGCGTTAGCTGGCTGATCTGTGGGTCCGTGTTCGTTACCCAAATACGCTACATTTGTTTTTCTCATTTTTTTGTTTTATAAATATACTTGTAATTATAATTTAATAATTTCAATTACAAATTTTAATATCATGCATTAATTATAATGTTAACAAGCTTAAATTTATCATTTTTTTATTTTTAAACTATTATTTCTCATCCTTTAAAGAGGTTTAAAAAGAAATTAGATCTATTATTGAATGATAAAAATTCCAAAATCGTGACAAAATCTATTGAGGTGTCATCTAGTTATGATAAAATAAATGACTATTCAAATAAAATCTATATTATAAAGGACAGACATATCTGTGCGCAACGCATATGTCATTTTGCGAATGGCAACACTTTGAAATTTGAAATAAAATTTTGGTTTTGCAATTTTCTCTACTGCAAATTTTTAAACTTCTAAACATCGCACATTTTAAATTTTTACACAGTCGTATAAGGAAAAAAATGTTCTTTTAAATGAAATTTGTTTGGAAGCTGTATCTCAATTTATTTTTGAGATATAAATTTTTTTGTAGTTTTTAATACCATTTTACTTACAGTGGCAACAAAAGTACCCCATTTCTATTGGAAGTTATTGAAAGTAAATGTAAAATAGTCGAAAATAGGAGATACTGTATATTTTTGTTGCCATTTTCTCATAAAACCTGAAAAAAAAAGCTTAAATTAAATTATGGGCTATGTCAAGAATATTGTCTGTTATTCCATGACAATGACGTCATATGCATGCTTTTCTATAGACGAAGTTTAAGACAGGATTGTAAAAGTGGATTTCTTTAGCGGATGCAAATGACGTCATTTTATAAAAAAGCGTATATTTTAACTGTTAAACCTGAATTATGTTTTGTAGAAGTGCGTCATTTTCACAGCCCAGCTGCTTTGAAATTCTTCACAGGTGAAAATGCTTCACTTTTGAAAATAATATAATCGAAATAACACACTGATAAAACGCAATGTTTTACAAAAATTTATAGTGTCTTTATAAAAGAGATGTGACATGCAAATAATAGCGATTTATATTACAGACATTGATGATTCTTGCCTGTATGGATTTGTTTCGCAGAGTTAGATAAACAGACAAATTATTCGCGGTTTAAAATAATATCATGTTCCTGAAGTTTTTGTCAAAAATTCTCTTGAATAACAAAATGGTATTCTTCAATGGTATTCTTTAGGACATTCTTCTATAATTTTATCAAAATATAATTTGCTTAATTTAATTTTTCCTAATTTTATATAATCTATACATTTAAAACATAAGTTGTTTTTTAGTCATCTGCCGTGATCTTTCAATGAGCCAATTTTACTAATATATATATATTTTTTAAACTGAAAGATCTTCATTTGTAGATGTGACGGCACTATCTTTTTTCTTTCTAATACCCCCACTTTTATATTTTAATTTTAAAAGCATTTTATGAAATTTCTTCAAGTGGTGAAAATTAGACAGTTTTCATCATTGCAGACAATAGAGAAATTACGAGGTATTTTTATCTTTATTCAAGCCATTTTCTGATAAAAATTCAAAATTGTTGATAAAAATTGTTCTATAAAGTTTAGTGTCGCAAAATTCCATTTGGATCATAATATTATATTAGGGGCATGATAACGGAAAATGACATATTGCTTTTGAAAACACGCATTTTTCTTTATAAATTTTCTACATAGTTTTTACTTCAGCATGTGTACGGACACTAAGTTTCAGACACTAGGCGAAATGCTGATTTAAGTGAAAATGAAGTCATAATTTAAAAGAAAACGATCATTTTCTTAGATAAAACTAAACATGCGACACAAATGCGTCTAAAAAACATAAATTACGGAAAATTTTACTCACAGGAATTGAGATTAGAATCTCAAGTAAAGAGTGCGTCTGTTCACATAAAAGATGTTGCTGACAATGGTGACTTCAGGATTTGAATTAAAATGGTTTTAAAATGATCTAACAAAATACAATAAAAAAAAATGATGAATATGGATCTGAGATGTGCGTATGCAAATTTTTAGAAAGTGAAAATTGCTGTTTATCACTCGGGAATACGGAGCATAAGAGCCTCAATTGATAACCACATCCTAATAACTGATCTTTATTATATTTTACTGATTAAGTATCTATCTATATTATAAAGAAGAAACGTATATGTGCTTAACGCTGACGTCATTTTGCGAATGGCAACACTTCACGATCAAATTTCGGTCTTGAAATTTTCGCTACTGCAATGATTTCAATTCTTCTGACCTGTCAGTCAAATTCTTCTGACCATCGTGAATTTTCAATATTCGTCGCATAGGGAAAAAATTTACTTTCAAATGCAATTTGTTTAAAAACTTTATCATAATTGACTGATGTATTATATTTCCTAAAATAATTTTTAAGCATGATTTTTTTAAATTTTACCTTTTCACGTACCCGTTTCAATACATAATAATAATAAACATTTTACACATAAAGCAACAAACATTTTTCAGCATTTGTTTCTGACTATTTTTGCACAACGAAATTAATACTTCCTTTATAAACAAATAAATGAATAATATTAAAAAAACACCAATCTAACATATTTGTGAAAGAAAATTAACGAAATGAATACTTCTTTTTTCAACAAATAAACGAATAATATTGAACAAACACAAATCTAACATATTTGTAATCGTACAATTTAAATTTTTAGATCACTAAATAAGATTTTTTTATTCAAATGAAATTTGTTTGCAAAGTTCATCTCAGTTTACTGATTGTCTACGGTTTTAAAAACAATTTTAAAGCATGAAATATTTTTTTATTTATCTATATCAAGCGGAGCTCGATTACGAAAAGTTAATCCGTTTGCCCTTAAGACAAAATAAAGAGTTCATCATTTTCTTACGGCTAATATCCATTAAAAAAAAGTTCCCTATAAATAAATAAATAAAATAATATAAATAAAACACAAATTTAACAGATATGTATAAGCTCTGAAATTAACAGAATATATAAGGATGCCATAAGTAGCAAAATCTTATCATGCGGCTAATAAGAAAATATTGCTTTTGATAAATTTCAAAAATTTATTTGATTGCAAAATTCGTATTTGCCATATGAAAATTCTTTTTTAATGTAAGTGAACAATCTAAAAAAAATATTGAATATAAAAAAAATATATTAGTTTTCAATAATAAAAAATGTTTTCACCTATATTCATTAACCCGGGAAGCCCGGGTACGATCCCCTAGTATAAATAAAAGCAGAAAGAAGATAAAGGTGAAAGCAAAATAATTGAAAGCGCAAGCATACGTATTACAAATTTGAAAATCTTTAATATGCAAAAAGTCGGTTGTAATTTAATTCTGATGCTAATTTTTAATATAACTATGCTTCTTACTTTAAAAAGAGAATAATAGTATTATCGCATTGACTTCCTTTGTTAAAGCAATGCGTAAATGATGTTTCTTTAAAAACACGAATTGACACAATTGCTCAATATCATTGCGTCGATAAAGAATACATGAAATACATTTTAAAAGTGATTTTTAAAAAATTAACAGTTTTATGATGTTTTTTACAACTATTTAGTTAAAAGTAAAAAAATAAATAGGTTGAAATTATAATTGATATACAATATTATAAATGTTATTTGACAATGAGATTATTAATTATACTTCCAAGTATATTTATAAAACAAAAAAAATGCAGCGCTTTCAGGTATCGAACCCGGGTCCGCGGATCAGCCGGCAAACGCCTTACCAACTGAGCTACAACCAACCTATAATTGCGGTTGCAAAGTAAGTATTTAAGTTGTGTCCTATTATTAACCGCCCCCCCCCGGGTTTCTCAAGAACTAAGGAGCGTTGGATAAAATCCGTTGAATCTAACACTAAGGGGTCTCTACCATACAACATATATTAAAATAATCAAAATCTGCGATTAACAAGGTTGGCCCTCTCCTTGTTAGATTTACATCCTTTTATTGTACAGTGTACCGATAAAATTTTAGTAAGCATACATATTTCTGTAATTTTAAATCGGTAGAATTAAACATTTTGTTTACAGTGTACTGAAATTGAAAAATAAATAAATAAATCGAATAGTAGAATAATAGTAAGAAGAAAAAATACAGATAAGATATTTTTCTAATTGACGCACAGGGGATGAATTTCATTTTCGATCATTCGTTTAACAGTTATACATTTTTACAGGGTCACACAAAAATATTAACATTATCTGGCAGTAATTACTAAAAATACATAAAAAAGGATAATAGTTTTTAAAATAAGCAGGAAACGAGACTTTATGTTTACTTTATGTTTTGTTCTTTTATGAAAAACAACGAATTTGTTTTTAAAAATGGATATTGAATAAGAAATATATGATGAAATTATTTTTCAAACTTAAAAGTTTGAACACATTTATAATAATAAACATTGTTTCTTTAGAGATAATATTTTAACATAATTTTCACATTTATAATGTTATATCTTATATCTTAGAATAATAAACCTATCTAACCCCACGCTTAGGTATTTAAGTTAACATCCAAATGTCTATTGGAAAAAATAATTATTTCAATTTTCGACCAAAATTTATTTAGATACATCCAAGTTTTTAATAAAATCCTCAAAATGCATTTCTGAATTTCATACGATTAATTTTCAAATTAGAATTCAATCAAGAATCTGAATTTCAAATCAGTATTATCTGTTATTATAATTATAATAATTTAATTTCAGAGAGAGAATAAAAGTGTAGGAAATTAAAATTATAATATAGATGTAAAAGCCTGTATAAGACTTCCAAATTTTACATTAAAAATTAAACAATTGTGTGCTACATAAACTCAGATAAATTTTTATTTATTTCTTATTTAAAATATTTAAAGCTCTTTCCTTCTTAAAGCGCATTGTATGAAAATTAAATAAGTAAATTTACGTCAGGATCATTAAATTTTAAATGAAACCGTGTGGCTGAAAACATTTAAGAAATGCTGCCTTTAATTATACGTTGCCTCTAAAAGAGAGTCATTAACATTCAACCTCAAGACTCGTAATTAATTCATTATATTTCATGATGAAATAATTTCTCTTTTAGAATAAATTTAAAGGAACAGAGGAATATGTCGCTGTACTCTAACATTAGACTTATAAAATTATGGGAAAATATATTTAATCATAAAAGTTCATGAACAACATTCATTTTGTAAATAAAGTTTTGTTTTGTTAACAAAGCAAGAAAAAAACGCATTCACATTATAATAAACATATTTCTTGTTTTTACTAGTAAAAACAATTGTTGTTTATTTTAATCCATTTAACTTATTAATCGCTGGTGTTGAGTTGACGCAACGGTCAAAATAAATGTGTATAATATATTACCTATCTGATGAATTTTATATTAACAATAAATTTTAAGGGTGGAATATCATAGTTAATAATTGAATAGAAAAAAAAATCACCAGATTTTGTTTTTATATTTAATAACGAGTTTGAAACTTGAAGCATTTTAAACGAAAATTTTCACGCTGTCGTTTTCACAGAATAAATATAGTTAGGAAAACGTAGGCTCTGGAGGTAATCTATTTTGAAACAAGGTCAAATTAGATAAAAAACATTTCAGGAATCAATCCGTTATTTTTGCTTTAGTGAGGGAGGAAGAGAAAACAGGTGTTGCGTTTGCGCAACGGCAGCGAGAAACGGGTAGTTCCGTTATTCACTCGCGTCGTTCGACGCTTTGGAATTTTTTCTCATTCTGTGCTCATAGAGATGCCTAAACTTTTAGAGGAGGCTCTTCAAAGAATTTTTGATGAAGATTCAGGTAAAGATGATTGGAACGAAACTGATATTTTTCTTATTTCACCAGAAGTAGCAGAAATTAATGATGAAGAAGGAAATATTTATATATCAAAATAAAACAGCAATATTTCACTATGCGATATTGCTGACGAAATTGATATGAGCATAAAAAAAAAGTTTGTGCACTCTAAAATTTGTACAAGTCATACATTTAATAGAAAATAGGAGACTTGAAGTGGATAAAGAAGGAAACAATGACTTTAACCACACAAAAAATGAAGAAAAAATAAAATATAGACAAATGCGGGAAGAAATAAAGATGATGTTCGAAAATATAAAGTCTCACTTAGATTTCAGACGTGAAGTTGCGCTGCAAAGAGTGTTTGTAAAAGCAGACACTGTTTGAAAATAAGGCTTAGATAGCAACAAACCAGCAACAATAATGCCTAGTATATTCAGCATGGAAAATCCCTTACAGACAGAAAGCTGACATTTAATTGTCAAGTCCGATGACAGTGGAAGACTGCATTGTAAACAATGCCATAACTAGAATGTTTATCGCTGCAGTAAATTTTGGATGTTGCTTTATTACTCAAGTGTGACGAATATTTTCATGCTTGAAACTGTTTTCTAGATATATTCAGTCATTTGTAAAGAAAAAAAAATATTAAAATTCAATAATACATTATTTACCTTTGAAGAGATTGTTTGCTTACTAAATTGTAACAACTCTAAAAAAAAAAATCTTAACGTGCACAAATCTAAGAAAACCCTGCAGATGTTCAGTTGAACTCACTGAAAATCAGTACTCTTATTACGCTGAAGAAGCGTGAACGCAACAGTCGATTTTTCGTAAGTTAAGCCAAGTTTTATTATTTTCCTTATAAATTAATCTTATGTATGTTCAAATGAATAACCAGTATCATTTGTACAATTTTTTTTTTTTTAACAACTTATAGTTTTCGCGGTTAATGGGTTAAAGTGGGAAAAAAGTATTTCTACGTAATGTAAGTATTCCACAATTTTAAAACATAATAGTAAATACATGTTCGTAAAGCGAATACTTGATTGTGAAATATTTCAATTGTATGATATGTGCGCATATAATATTTTTTTAACACTTAATAGATTTAAAATGTAATTCACAATCTTTTTTAATCTATAAAATTTATCTTTCTATATAAGAAAATAACAGTTCTCTTGTCCGATAAAATATATGTATATATATATATATATTTCTATATAAATTTTTATTTGCAGTCCATTAATGATTACTAAAATTTTCAAAATTTAACAGACAAAGTTAAGAATTTTCTTTTAAAATATACTGACGACGCTAATAGGAACATGCTTAATCTCTTAAATTATGTTGTTTAATCGAATGGTTTAATGAGATAAAATAATTTTTAATCTTGCCAGAAATGTTTCCTGAAAAGGCCTAAAAATTTCTGAAAAGTAGAATTTTGTATTAAATATTGATTACAAATTCTAATTTTAAAGTTTCATTTGTATAATATTTGAACATCTTAGACCAAAAATAGGCGGATGGGGAGGGGACAATGAACGTGTTTGTAAAAATAAACATGAAATATAATAGTAGAAAGTATTTGCGTAAAAGTATTGGTTTTAATTTAGAAGTAGGTGCGATATGTTTCTATTTTGTCTATTTTTTTTTATATGTATGATTTTATGTTTTATTACATGCTTAATCTCTTAAATTATGTTGTTTAATCGAATGGTTTAATGAGATAAAATAATTTTTAATCTTGCCAGAAATGTTTCCTGAAAAGGCCTAAAAATTTCTGAAAAGTAGAATTTTGTATTAAATATTGATTACAAATTCTAATTTTAAAGTTTCATTTGTATAATATTTGAACATCTTAGACCAAAAATAGGCGGATGGGGAGGGGACAATGAACGTGTTTGTAAAAATAAACATGAAATATAATAGTAGAAAGTATTTGCGTAAAAGTATTGGTTTTAATTTAGAAGTAGGTGCGATATGTTTCTATTTTGTCTATTTTTTTTTATATGTATGATTTTATGTTTTATTAAGGTCTCAGGACTTAATTCTTTTAATTCACAGATTAGTGAGATGAATTTTTTAATTTAAAATTTTAATATTCATTTCGTATATACAACATTTATTTTTCCGGTTAATATAGTTAGGGCATTTTACTTTAGGCACAAAAGAAAAAAAAAAGATCTTAATTGCATATAATTTTTGATTTTGTACTTTGAAAAATGCGTTGTTTTTGATCGTGTCGGCAAACTCAAAGGTCCTGAGTCCACTTAATCAAAACTTTGAATGTGTAAAACCCATTTTTTAAAATATTATGCAACAATAATTTTCCTGTTTGTCTCTGTACAAAAGATCTTCGAAACACAGCAGATAAACAGTTTTTTTTTCTAATTTATATTTAACTAGCTGTTACCCATGACTGCGTTCACGTAACATTTAAAGAAGAAGAAATTCATCAATTAAGCAAAAAATTTCGATATTTAAAAGCATATATAATTAACCTTTTATCACATTTTATAGTAGAAACGCTTCTGATGATCCCAATTTTCTTATTTTTGTTTATGCATATAGGATCATTTAAATTTCTTTTGTGAGCATGAAATTTCATACACCTTTTCTAAGATAAAATGAGTAATAAATTTACATCTCTGTTATTCTATTTTATTATTTATATTTATTCCGTTCAAGGATATTGATTTAATTTATGTTTTCGAGACAAAAAATATTATTTAAAGATATATATTAATAAAGAATTTTAAAGGAAAGTGGTTATTAGTAGGTCACTTCAGACGGGACTTTGATATGATTAGAATAAGCGAAAAATCAACATGCACCATTTTGGTTATATTCCAAAAAATCACATATTGGAAGAGAAAAAAAAGATAAATGGTATTAAAAAAATAATCAAACGTGGTGATAAAATAATCAAAGTTCAAAGTAAAAAAATAATCAAAGTTCAAAAATAAATAATAAGAGCACGGGAAATATCTTTAACTTTCAAATATTTATTACATTTTAATTTCACGGTACCACACTTTTATGAGCTCTAGATCTACCAATAATATCAAAATGTTTATCACGCTCCAAAGACTCTTGAGCCTAAATACTTATTATTAAAGCAATAGAGTTACTTATTGCTTTCGAGAAATAAATCGATTTATGTAAAAGCACCACAATTATGAATAAACATTTTCATATCTATTGTGTGTTGTATTTTGGCTTATGAAAGCTTTGAAATTTGCAAGAATATGCTCCAATGGGGTAACAGTGATAGATTGTGTTTCAGAGAGATTTTTAACTATAGATTTCGATAATTTAAAATCTAAAGAAAATTTCCCTTCTTCCTTTGCGCTTTTTGATAAACACGGTGCCTTTATACATTAGAGGGATGTGAAGTGAAAAGCAAATTTATTGCTTAGTTAAGGTTTTGGCTCTTGTGTACACGTAAATTATGTCATATGTAAAGCCTAATCTCAAATTGAAATTACTTGCTAAACTTTTTTAAGTTGACATTCCTGTGCCATTTATTAAATTTTATTGAAACCAGTGTTATGGGAGATTGTACTGTAAAAGGATGTTAAACTTATATATTTGCGATTGTTAAATTCTGTGCAAATCACGCCATTTTATATAAAAACTGCTATAAAATGCTAATATTTTCTGAAGGAAAAGCAGCTAAGACTAATGTCAGACGAACGTCTTTTGCACGCTTTTTTCCTTGCGTATTATCCCTACACAATGCTAGCGGCATATACGTGAGGAAAAAAGCGTGCAAAAAGACGTCCGCCTGGCATTAGTTTAATGATTTAAAATATGACGACGATAGGTTAGTTTTTCCTACGGAACGTTACTTGTCGAAATAAATAAATATATATATATATATTCTTTCGCTTCATGAATCATTTAAAACTATGCATTTTAATTTATTTAAAAAAAGGGAATCCGATTAATGAAATCCAATATTATTGTACATTTAGAAAAACATTGAAAAATAATTTTTTTAAATATACTAAATTTCATGTAAGAAAATGTATTTAAAATATAAGCTAAAATTTCATTTTCAAAGAATGAGACTTTTGATGCAAAATTTTATTTCTGAAAAGTATATTGTTATTTTAATATTTCGTTTTAACTTTCGAAGCTGGTGTAATGAAGACGACATCGCTTTGACGAAATTAAAATAAATCTATGTTAATGTTTTCGTATTAAAATTAATGCTTTCTATGAAAAAATATTACATCATTTTTAACCGATGAAAGCTTTTACTAAAAACGCCTTTGTGACATGTTTTAACTGCCATCTTTTAAAATTAATCAATTAAAATAGTATATGATTATTTTAATCAAGGCCTCCTGATAAGGGAGTCTTGATTTTAATTTTAATTCGTATGAATAGTGGGCAATAACTATCCACTTAAATGCACAGAAGTTATATTTACTCCTTGGTTGCGCCAATATGTCGACAGACGATTTTTGTTTCTGTGGAATAAATTCATTCATGAAGTTTCGATGTGTGTAAATATTTTTTCAATTTTGAAAAATTTAATTTAATCAAGTTTTTGCACCATTTATACTAATTGAAATTCAATTCTTTTTAATTTTAATGAGGAAATAGCGTCAAAAAATATATTAATCAGTTTTAATTCCCCTTTTTTCCACCAAAAATGTCGTCTCCTGATAATCATAACGTGAATTTTGAAAAGAAAACTCTCATTTTTATGTAACTTACATTCAAACTTTTTAATCAGTATGGACAGTATTCCTGTGACGTCACAATTGGTAAAATAGCGGTTTTTATAGCCTTGAATTAAAAGCGAGAATAGGGTCCATTTGTAAAAAATATTTCTGTTATTCGTTTTGATATGACGTCATTATTTATCTATTTTCATTAGTTACTGATATTGATGCCCATTGTATTTTTAACGAATATTTGGAAATACCTGTTTTATTTCAAATTTGACGTAATATTTTTCCAATCGAATAACTTTTTAAATAATATTATTCTTTTTCATTCTTTTTCCTTCTAATTATGACACCATTTTTGGCAGAAAACCCCTTATTAACGTAACCGATATTCATCCTTCATGCATAATAAAAAATACCCCATTTTTTGTTTCAAGTATGACGTCATATTTATTTTCTTTTGAATTCTTTTTATTTTAATTTTTAATTAAGGGGACAAGGGACCTTAAGATATTTTTTTTTTATTTTTTGTAAATTTCACCTTAAATATTATTCAAGGGTACATTATATGCATTATAGCATGCATTAATCACAAAAAAAATTTTAAAAAAATTTTATTTTTGAGAAAACAATGGAATTTTACGTGTCGTCTTAGAAATCTTCGAAATGTCGCTTGCGCATTCCATATCAATGAAAATCCCCAATATTTTTTTTATAAAAGTCTGTTTTATATATATAAATAAAATAGAGCATCGAATTTTATATATTTGAATTTAAAGGTTAAAAAAAAAATGAAAAATTTTAAAAAATTTTCGAAAAAATTTCCAAATTTCCAAATTTTTCAATTTTTTTTTTTTTTTTATTTTTTGTAAATTTCATCTTAAATATTATTCAAGGGGACATTATATGTATTATGGTATGCATTTATCACAAAAAAAATTTTTAAAAAATTTTATTTTTGTGAAAAAAATGGAATTTTACGCGTCATCTTAGAAATCTTCGAAATGCCCCCTATGCATTCCATATCAATGAAAATCCCCAATATTTTTTTTAAAATTTGATTTATATATATAAATAAAATAGAGCATCGAATTTTATATATTTGAATTTAATGGTTAAAAAAAAAAAATACAAATTTTGAAATTTTTTCGAAAAAATTTCAAGGTTAAAAAAAAAATTTAATTTAAAGGTTAAAAAAAATAAAAAAAAATGAAAAATTTTGAAATTTTTTCGAAAAAATTTCAAAATTTTTAATTTTTTTTTTTTTTTTTTTTTTACCTTTAAATTCAAATATATAAAATTCGATGCTCTATTTTATTTATATATATAAAACAGACTTTTATAAAAAATATTGGGGATTTTCATTGATATGGAATGCGCAAGCGACATTTCGAAGATTTCTAAGACGAAGCATAAAATTACATTTTTTTCATAAAAATAAATTTTTTTTTTAATTTTTTTTGTGATAAATGCATGCTATAATGCATATAAAGTACCCTTTTATAATAATTAGGTGAAATTTACAAAAAAAAAAAAAAAATATTTTTAAGGATTTTAAGGTCCCTTGTACCCTTAACTGTAGAGGAGAAGTTATTATTCCAGATTTAGTTTTTCTAGGCAACAAGAAAGAAAGATTGTTAAATTTATCGGGAAAATGTCAATTGATTCTGTATGAAAAAGAATGACATTTTGAATTATTAAGATAATTATTTGAATAAATTAAATAAACTATAGCCTATGTTCATTTCCGGGTTGTAATCCATCTATATCAGAAAAATACAAAAGCATTAACTCATCCGTTTAGATGCTGACTTCATTCAAACATTCGGACACACATTGACATTTATAATATTATAAGGATTAGTAATGTTTATTTTCTTTTGCTGATTTTTTTTCTACGAAAATTTGCACATTTACATTCATATGATATTTCTATATTATTATTTATTATTAAAATTATTAACTATTTTTTTTAAATATCCGATATAAGGAAATCAAATTCAAATCTCTAAAAGAATAATTTATTTATTCAAAATTACCAATTGTGTGTAACAGTCAATAGATGACATAGCTAAATATTACATATTATGTAATAGTTTCAACTATATTATGTGACATAACTCTGTCACCAAAAAATAAGACAGTATTTATTAAACTATTATTTTAACACAATCAAACTGATTGGTAAAGTTATCATACGAATTGAATATTTCCAACTGAGCGAAAAAATGCCCAGGCTGGGAATAACCCAGATCCTTGGCTTACAAGGCCAATGCTTTTCCATTTAAGCTAACTGGGCCGACAACCAGCCAGCATATTTCGCTCGTCTGGTTTTAATTGACGCTCGTCTGATTAAGGTTGTCTGAGCGAAATATGCTGGCTGGTTGTCGGCCCAGTTAGCTTAAATGGAAAAGCATTGGCCTTGTAAGCCAAGGATCTGGGTTCGATTCCCAGCCTGGGCATTTTTTCGCTCAGTTGGAAATATTCAATTAGTATTTATTAAATTATGCAAACGCAAGAAATGCTGAAGCGCAGAACATATCGTGGAATTAGCATTTCATTTTTCCTTTTACATATATTAAAATTATACACTGAAATCTATGGCATATGGATTTGTGTATATAATATATTTTAAAGAAAAAATATAGATTTAGATTCAAAAAAGATTTTTATGACAAAATAATACAGTACTGTGATGTATACCATTTGAATTCCATTTCATGTGATCATTTATAAATATTCAGATTATTAGTAACTCACCCATCCAATTGTAGAACCGACTAGCTATACAAAATTTTTTTAATGTATGTAATCAAAGACTATATACAGCGAATTTTATGGAAACACGTGTAACTAAAATAAAAAATATAACTGCACGAACCCTACATAATAGAGGCATTTTCCGTAAATTCCATAATATCAAATATTAAAATAGTAATTTATTGAATTTTATAGATTTTCTTTACTCCTCATTCGTTAATTACATATATATATATATATATATATATATATATATTATTTACAAATAACTGTTAACAAAAAAAGTTAATTAAAACTCAAAAACTCTAAAAATATGTGTGTCTTATAAGTAATAATAAAAGTATAATTTTGTATTCCAACGAAAAAGCAGCACTCAATAACAATAAAATTTGAATTAGAAAAATGATTAAAATTTGTTATAAAATTATTTTTCTATATTATTATTATCGCTTACTGGCTAGTTTTACTGGGTAAACACGATGTATTTAATAAATATTTCCGGTTCCTTTACTTTATTAAAACAGGTTAAAGGCAGAAGAACTTGTCATTTAATTATTCCTTCTGAATACTTAATAATCTGTTTTGTATCTATATATTCTTATTATCAAAAGAAGAAATAATCAAAATCAATTAAAATTTACTATTTGAGTAAAGCTTTAATTTCAATACTATAATAAATTTGCGGTATTTATCTGTGACTAAGGGAATATTATCCTCCTGAGACCCAATAAAATTTTAAACTCTTTACCTTTCTTGTTTAATACTTTATTTCCATCAAAAAGGTAAAAAAAATATATATATTTTAAATTTATTAAGGATCGTATTCATTTGAGGTCTTAAACATGATGAAAAGGAATCGCAGGTCAATTCAACTTTTGACATGTAAAGTGACACTGAAAAGCAGTAAGTTAACAATAAATTGAAATATTATATATATTTATTACTAATTTAATCAGCAAAACTGAATTGAGGACTAAGAATTGAAAACGTTGAAAGTCCAAAAGATTAAGTTTTTCAAGAGAGCGATAAAAAGAAGGCGAAAGCATCTCATTTGCCGAGTTTGGTGTTCAATTTCTGACTTGTTTGAACTGGTGTTTGTTACGCTTGGTATTTAAGACATCCCCCCCCCCCCCCCAAAAAAAAAAAAATGATTTTTGGTACTTTCAGCGTTTTCCATTCTTAGTCCTTAATGACTTTACAGGAATTAGTAAAAAAATTAAAAACAGGTATTACAGGTATTACTCCAATTTAAAATCACTGAAACTTCACTGAATTATTTCACTGATAATGCACAAAAACACGTTGCAACATGTACATCTCAATTTAGTTTTCTTTTGAATACGTATTATTATCAATGTCATTTCTAAAGAAATGGTGTGGATTAAATTGTGTGTGCATTTGAGCTTATTCTTCTATCTGTTGTGAAATATCAATGGGATCTGCAACACTTGAGCAAACCTAATGGGAACATAATTAAATTGAAATTTCATGATGCTTGTGAAAGTAAAATATTCTTAATTGTATTAATTTAATTTGTTTTTCTATATTTATGAATTTCCAACAAAAGAAAAAATTAGCTAAAATAATTATCTTAATTTGCAATTTCAATAATTTTATATGGACATAATTCATTACTTGAACTTACTTCTAGGATGTCCTCCAAATAAAAGTGGACTTTTGATATTTTACTATTTTAATTCCTTTAGTTTGTCTAACTGACTCATTCAGTGACTATTCAGTGGTACTTTAGTACCCTCATTTTTAGCTTCAGAAGTATTTTCATCAGTTTTATTATTTTTAAAATATTCATTACTAGTGTCACTAAACTCAAGATCAGAGTCATCACCATTTTTTATTATATCTACTGATTCTAATGTTGTTAATATTTTAACTAAAATAAAATCCAAAATGTGTAATATTTGCTGTCTGTTTTTATGAAGGTAAATAAAACATTACAGAGGGATTAAATAAACATCAAAAACTTGGAAAACTAAGGCATGATTAAAACCAAAACTAATGCTGAAACTTACTATAAATTTAATCATTTAATACCCAACAAACATTTTAAAGAATGATTTTAAATTGAGATTTAAAGCAATAAATATATAAAAATTATATTAAAAAATAGCTTGGGTACAGCAAAAACCTTAAAATTAATATATACACTGTAAAATGGGCTTAAATAAACAAAATGAGTAAAGAAAAATTGAAACTTACTAGCACCTGGTTGAATACCACGTTGACTCACTTAATTCGCCACAATACAAACAAACGAGAAGCCGTTGTCATGTTCTAAAAACTTAAAAGTAATCTTTAAAATATATTTTGGAGTATCTGGACTTGCTTCGAAAAAATATTTAATGTGATTAGTACGTTAAAACAAAACATCCATTTTATGGATGTAGGGTCTTAGGCGTTTAATGATAAAGAAATGGTATTTATGTAGGTATTTCAACATGCCATTTTACATAGTTTTTGGTTAAGTATGGTTTTGTTGATGTTATTGTAAATATTGAAAATGTAATATAATATATCATACTTTAAGATGATAGGATTTCACAATTATTCAAAACGAAATGTGACAAAAAGAAAAAAAAAAAAAAAAAAAAAAAAAACTCTACTTTCTTTTTTTTCTTTTTTTCTGTATAATAGTTTTCAAAATATAAATTATATTTGAAAATCTTTATAAAGAAATTTCTGACATTATTTTTAAAAATTATAAAATCTCTTTTTAACTGCCACTTAAATTCTATTTTTTTTTATTTAATTGAATTTTTTTTCACTCTTATATTCCTGATATTTATTCATATATATTTATAGTAAATTTTGTTTGTTATACGTCGAAGTAAAGATGTGTAATAACTGGAAATTTGCATTGTAAAAAGGAGTTAAAAAGCTTCTTTTTATATACTTGGATATAAAAGAAATATTTTTACATGTGCTGAGTTAATTAATTAAGCGATTTACGCTACTGTGTTTACTACTTTTAGAAGAATATGTTAATATGAGTAATTTTATTTCCTGCTGTGTAAATACTTTTTAAACAAATATTATAATGTGGTTATCGACAAATTAATATATATTTTAATAGAGATATCTGTATCTAGAACTCTGTAGAACACTATTGGACGCTTGACGAATTCTGTTATTAATTTTGAAATATATAATAGTGGTCTTAAGTTCACCTTTTGCAAGTCAAATATTACTTTAAAATACCGCGTAAATTTAGTTTTTACATCATCAAGTACTAAAATTATAAATTTTTGAGGGAAAATTGTTTTAAAAACTGTAGTTCAAACTAGGGATATCTTGTTACTTTTTAAAGAATTTTCTAGCATGGATCTTTTAAAAATCCCTCTCAACTATGAACATTTGTCTGCTTTAATAATGTAAAATAACTGGTAGAGTAAACAAAGCTGAAAACTAATTTCACAGGAGAAGTAATAAAAATATATATATATACTGTTAGTCTTAAACTACAATTAATCATAAGATCCGCTCTTTAGTGTTAGACTAAGATCCGTCAACGAATGACAGATTTTTGCTTATTTATGGACATAAAAATAAGATTATATTGCGATAATTGGTTAAAAAGTATGTTGCATTATCATACGTTCAGGACTAAATTTTATAATATATTTGTCTCTCTAATGGGCTCAAAAGTATAGCTAGGCAAATTCATAATAATTTAAATTACTCGGAGTCATTGATTATGAAGTTTTTTTTTTTTTTAATAATCAATAATTCTCAGTTATTTTTAATTTTATTCTGATTTATTTTTTTGTATCTCTTTTCATCGTTTTTTTTTTTTTTTTTTTTTTTTTTTTTTTGCACGTTTTGAGAAATATTGAAATGTTTTGTCTTAATGATTAAAAACTCTTATGATACTCATCACCGTACATATAAATATACATAAAATTGGTAAAGGATCTTGCTTTATTTGATTTAACCAATTTTATTTCATCCTGCGTGTTTACGAAATCCTTATTCAACTCAATATTCAACTTATTCAACTATTAACTTCATATATTGGAATGACAAAACGATGCCTGTTTGAAAGAATTAAATAACATAAAAGAGATTTAAAATTCAATAGACAATCTACAGCTTTACCTAGATTAGCATTTAAAGGCAGTGTCAAGGCAGTTCATTTTGACGATGTAAAAATTATCTCTAAATATTCCAACCCACTTAAAGCCGTTATACATGAATCCATAGAAATTAGTCCGAGAAAAAACGGAGTATGCAATGACAATATTTCATTTATGATTTATAATGTTTCGTTGAATATTTTAAAAGAAGTACATTCGTAATGTTTATTTCGGATTTTCCTAGTTTCTGATAATAGTGTTTTAGCCTACCAACAGATGGCGCCATATCCTATGCAGTGTTGATTTGGGATGTTTAATGACCAATTACCGAAATGTTTTCAGTTTGATGTTGTGAAAGTGACTGTGCTGTTTGTAACTTTGCTTCGTGGAGGTCAAAAACACTCTCCCCTGATGATGGCTGATTAGAAAGAGCATGAAACGTTGGGATGAATTTTTAATGTGTTTTATATAGTTTTTATTTATATGTACGCTGATGAGTATCATAAGAGTTTATAATTATTAAATTTTGACAGCGTAAGTCCAAGTTTTTCTTATTTTGTCTTATCTAACAATAATAAAATAATAGTTTCGGTTGCAAGAACAAATAAAAGTAAAACGATACATTTTAAGACTGCTGATTTTAAAATTTAATAAGTTATCCACTGTTAATAATCCACTGTTATTATCTAATTGTAAATTATTATGATGTGGCAAACCCAAAACTTTCTTCTATCTCATACATGTTAATACTCCCTGGAAAATACAGCATAGCAGTGGCACCGATTAGGATATTTACCCCCAAAATCTAATCAACAACTTACTTATAATAAAATTTGAAGTTTAGTGGAAATTCGTGCATTAGTTTATGAAATAGCACTATTACGGAAATCGTGAGACATTCTGCGCAGTAGTGGCACTTGTTGGTCAATTTACACAAAAATATTATCAGGATCAATTTATGTCAGGGACTAACTGAATCTAAAGTGGGATGAAAATTCATTCATTAGTTCTTGAGATACAGCTATTGCGGAAATCGTTAAAATGGAGCATAGGAGCACCACCTATTAGGCATTTTATACCAAAAACTAAAGAACAGTAATTTATATCAGGGACTAACCGAATCTGGATTTTGGTGAAAATTCGTGCATTAGTTCTTGAGATAGAGCTATTGCGATAATCATGATTAATGAAGCATAGCAGCGCTACCTTTTGGGAAATTTACATTAAAATGTCCTCTGCACCAAATTATATCAAGTACTAACTGTATCTGAATTTTTCTGAAAATCCGTGCTTTAGTTCATGAGATATAGCTATTGTGGAAATCATGAATAATTCAGCATAGCAGCGTCACCTGTTGGACGATTTAAACCAGAAAGTAATAATAAGCAATTTATATGACGAAATAACTGAATATAAAGTTTTATTAAATTCCTTTCATTAGTTCTTGAAATAGAGCGCTCACAAAATCTGTGTCACACACAGACAGGGTCACAAACAGACAATTAGTAGAAACATGTTTTTCTGGATATCTGACATTAGAACAGGTAAATCCATCGAAAACTGGAATTAAAAAAATTTCACGAATTCAATACTTTTTGTAAAGATAGAAGAAAGTAAAAATTCCATGCACAACTGAAACTAATAAATAGAAAATTGCAATCTCACAATTGCCTAATAACAGATTGAATATTAAAAGAAAAAAATCAATATATCCTCTAATGACGAATATAATTTATATAACATACGGCATAACTATACAAAACACTGTTTTATAACATGATAACTTCTAAAATATTTTTTGTAAAAAAGAAAAAAAAAGTGAACCCGTGTCATTTAAATTATAATTCATTATTGTACATTAACGAGTTTTATATCATTTTCCAATTCTTCTCATAGAACTATGTAAAAGAGTTCGTAAGGAGCATTTTTCTTATGAAAGTATTCAACTTGAATTTCAGATAGAAATGTTTCACAAACTATATTATTTTCATTCTTATTAATTCTAAAAAACTTGCGATTGCCGTACATTCAATAAAATTGTTATAGCTTTCACATAACTTATGCAAAAACAAACTTATTTAATTATGTTAGCTATACAATACCAGCGGAAAATGTTTTTGTAGTGTGTCATTTAATTAATTAATGTAGTACATACAAGTAACATATCTGTATTCAAGTGAAAAAAGTTATGTTCAGATTCATTCAAAATCATTCAATTATGATAACAGAAAACAAAAGTTATATTGGATTATTTAAACCCAGTCGTACTAATAAAATAACTGTTTTATGTATAGTAATATTGTATGATAGGAGAGTAACATAATAAGATGTATTTTTTAAATATATCATGTAGAATAGCATTGAAAATGTGCATTTTGATTACATATGCCGGAGAAATAAGTTATTATTACCTTTCTTTTTTTGTAGTACACCAAACAAGAATGTGTGAAACGTGCAGCTGTGTATGAATGAGCATTTATTTTATGCATTCCACACAAAAAAGAAAACATTCGAGTTAGGGATTACTAATAGTTGAAGTAAAAATTAAAAAATATATATATGTATGCTGAATTTAGTATTAAAAAAAACGTAAATATAATTTGATAGTCGTATGAATGAAAACTGTAATGTAAAAATATTATACATAAAAACTACAATTAAGATATTGTTTAAAAATGTTTCAAGTTGTTAATAATGTTCAGATCACAATGTTTTAAATTTATTTGCATTTTTTTAAAGAAAATACAATGTATCATATATGTAAATGCATATATGTAAATTCAGAAATAACTTGATATTCCCCAATATTAAAATTTTTCTTTCAGAACTGTTTTCAGTATAACATGCACTATTAAACCCAGAGTACTAGTTTTATAGTCGATTTACGCACACTAGTATTTTATTTTAATTTAGAATAAATATATATATATATATATACAGCAGACTTCTTAAGAAGGAAAATTAATTGTTGAGAACATCTTTATTAAACAATTCTGATAATCATAACATAATTAATAAATTATTTTTATGTTTACAACATATAGTGTGCATTTAGGTTGTTTCAGAAGAAGACTCAAGAAAATTGATAAAATATTTTTCACTAGAATATACAGATACATTCGTATGTGCGCAGCGTGGATGTTAAGTGCGTCCTGTAAGAATCATGTTAAGCAGTCCTAAATGACATTGAGTACATTTCAGATACTTTGAAGAGCCACCTTTTTCTTCTAATGTGTAATTTAAAAGGCTGTGCGGTGAAATGAAAGAGGTGTGGCTATATGAATCACGCTAGCTCCGGAATCTTGTAGATCATAGATTACATTATCTTATATATATCTTTAATATTAGCATGTAACAATGAATGTACTAATACTATTTAAATGTAACTGTTTTCTCATCTCTGTTTCATCCCATTTATCAATTTAGTCGCGAAATTTATCTTCCTTTAAATTTGCTGAATTTTTCTTGAACAGATACATTTGTCAGATATTTTCTCAAAAGGGAAGAATCCATGGTATTTTTTATGCTGCCATAAATACGTGTTCTGTTACACTCCATTCGTGCACTTGAACCATTTCTTGAACAGATACATTTGTCAAATATTTTCTCAAAAGGGAAGAAACCATGTTTTTTTTTTTTATGCTGCCATAAACACGTGTTCTGTTACACTCCATTCGTGCACTTGAACCATATCTTGAACAGATACATTTGTCAGATATTTTCTCAAAACGGAAGAAACCATGGTTTTATTACCTGCCATAAATACGTGTTCTGTTACACTCCATTCGTGCACTTGAACAATTTCTTGAACAGATACATTTGTCAGATATTTTCTCAAAATGGATGAAACCATGGTTTATTTATGATGCCGTAAATACGTGTTCTGCTGCACTCCATTCGTGCACTGTGCACAGATTTTTTTTAGCAGTGTATGCTGCAAAAACTGATGAATATAATAAATGTTTTTTGCAAATTTTACTAGTTAGTATCTTAGACTAGTTCTTATTTAATGCTGATTATTAAGAAGAGATCTCAGAACATAGGATTAAATATTTGTTAATTAAAAACATAGTAGATTTGATTTAATATAACACGTACTTTGTGATTGTTCATTGACAATCCAAAAAATATTTATATTAAATATATTAATAATGTATTTAAATATATGTTTTAAATTTATTAAAAGTGATTCATTTGTAATAGTGGAAGAAATTTCCAAAATTTTCAATACTTACAACAGCCATTTTTGTTCTGTTAATTTATATACTTTAGAACGTAGTTCAATTACACGTCTATTTAATTTATATTAAATTTATATTAAATTTATATTATTTTATTTATTTATCGATGAAATATTATTTTCGTTTTCAATGTTAAACGAAAACAAGCTCAGAACTATTGATATTACTTATAGTGCAAGCTGATTAAGCCTTATGCTAAAAAGTAAGCCTTAAGCCTAAAAATTGTGCTAAAAAAGTACTTTAAAACCTTAAGAAATCATTAAGTTGAGATTGATTATTCGAACTGCATTGGAAAAAAAAATGTTATATTCGACAGTGTAAGAATTTAAATTTTAAAATGTGTAGAATTTAAATGGATTGCATCAAAACTGAAATTTATTAGTTATGTGTTGGCACCGTCAGTGTTATTCACGGATAAGTGTTTACTATTCAATATGCAACTCTCCAAATATACTACTGTTTAGAAAACATATCTGAAAGCATTTAAGAAAAAAAACGCTACTTCAGTCAAGTGAAAAGACCCGTTCGCTAATGCTAATCCTATGGAAGAAATTTATGAAAATATCTCGGTTGCATTTCAATATTTTTAAATGATTTTTTTTTCATTTGATAGCTGAGATCGGTCTGTATAAAGGCCGTTTTTTAATTTTCGATTTTGTTTACAAATATCTTTAATGAGGACACTTTCATTTTCGAAACCGGTTTCGAAACTGAAAGCATCCCCATAAAAAAAAAATCTGCAATCGAATTCGAAAAAGTAAAAAAACGGCCTGCATACATACTGATCTCAGCTATCCAATGCAAAAAAATCATTTAAAAATATTGAAATGCAGCTGAGATAAATTATAATATTATATTCTTGATAAATTTCTTCCATAGGATTAGCATTAGCAGACGGGCCTTTTCCCTTGACTGAAGTAGCCTCTTAAATAAAAAGTTAGTTATATTATCTAACACAAGAAAATTCAGTTATATTTTTTTATCACTTGAATTTAACAAAATCTGACTAGATAAACATTTATGGAAATAAAAAATAATTGTATGACTAAAGTAATTAAAACATGGATTAATTTTACAATTAAAGAAACAAAAAAAGAATAGCAAGATATATATGATTCTTTCAGATTTATGTTAAATGCATTCAAAAACGAAAATATTATAAAATTTTATAGATGCTCAATTGTTTTTCATCCTTTAATAGTGTGATAAACCATTTTGTAAGCATCCATAAAGATGTATTTATGTCAAGGCAAAGGCATTACGTTAAATAATAAAGAATAAAATTTGAAACTAATTCAAAAATTCAATTCCGAAAGCATGTTTTATCATAAAAAATAACCTTCCTACTGAGAAAAAATTTATAACATATTAGAGGTTTACAGATCTTATTCAAGCATCACACACACACACAAAAAAAAAAAAAAAAAAAAAAAAAAAAACCAAGATAGAAATAAATTGCATTCTTAAACAAAAAATAAATAAATAAATAAAAAACAAAGTCTTAGATGAAATTAAATGTTTTATCTATTTAAGAATGCTGTTTAATTATTACAAAATACTTTTTCCGCAGTTTTCTTGCCTGGATATGTATAGAAATGACTTTTCCGAAAAAAGAAAATAGATAATTTTTTTTATATATAATTATAATTAGTATTTTAATTTTCATACAATTCTAAACATTTAAATATTTAAGATGTTATCAAACAGCATTTTATACAATAAAACACACATACTACAATATATATTAAAACACACATACACACATATATAACGCCTGCATTCAACAGTTAAAGGTATATATAAATATTTTACAGACATACATACAACAAATACAATAAACCCAACTGGAGTGAAAAATTTGCCAGAGCCAGGAATCGAACCCGGGACCACAGTATACAAGACTGCTGCTCTAACCACTGAGCTACTCCGGCCGATGCCTGAGTCTGCAATTTCTCACTAATAAACCATGTTGGGGGAGTCACCAGCCATCTATACGACAGCCTTGGATGACCGGACTACGATGAAAATATTTTACTATTACATCGATCTACGATAATTATAATAGCATTTTATACGTTGGCACATTCTGTTTTTTGCTAATTATGCAAAGCCTTATAAACTGCAAAACAAACATGTTTTCTTAATTATTAATAAAATCAGACATTGTGAAGGTATATTTAGTCACGTTTATTAAAAAATACCATATCTCCCCCCAAAATATGTATTTAAAGTTATTAATTTCTGTTTAAAAATTCAGTAAAACCTGTCGTAGATTTCTATTAGCATATAGCGTTAACTAGCGAATGACACGTACGATTTTTTCGTCTACATAAAAAAAAAAAAAAAAAAAAAAAAAAAAAAAAAAAAAAAAAAATGTTTTTATTAATTATAATACGCATATCTTAATCGTAATTTAATTTTCTAAAAAGAATAATTTCATTGAATTATATGTATAAGTTGATCTCTATGTTTATTGAAGTATGAACGAAAAATAGGAGTCAAAGGTTTATTATATATAATCATTTTACATTGGCACAGACACAGGTAGGATGACAATGGCACAGCAAAATTTTATCTAAAAATATAAATTAATGAAAGGATGTTTTCGAAAAACGCTCAATTTAATATAACAGCTAACTTAAAACTAAAGGATTAGCTATTTCATAAATGAGTGTTTATGAATTTTCCTTTTCCTGGCAATTGCAAAAGTGCTCCATATTTCGATTAGGGTTATAATTTTATAGAAAAAATGTATTACAAGTTTCTTTTGCATAAGTGTAAAAACAAATCCTTCGAAAAATATATTTTATATATATTATTTATTTATAGTATATCAATAACTTTTTTTTTTCTTCATTTAGTTTTCCTTATAAAACATTGTATGTTCTTACTTAACAAGAAATAATAAAATATTTTACTATTAATTAAAACAACAGGCAAATCAAAAATGCACCAAATTAATTAGTGAACTTCGTGTAAAAGTTAATGATACTTTCATGTAGAAAATTATTTAAATACTTTTCAACCACAATGTTTCACGAAAGATTTAATGAGTCTGAAATAATGTGGCTCTTTCTGTTTTACGCAGTATGGTTCTCAGTTGACTCAGTGCTAAATAGTTCATTTGTGTAATTTTTAAACATTTAAAGTACCATGTGAATCTTAAATATCCTTTCATATATTTCTATTCTTATATCCTAAATTAAATATTCCAAAAAATATTTGATTTTATTTATAATAAACACATGACTCTATACAGATCGCTGAATCAGATTGATGAGTCACATTGCCCTGTAGAACATATTACATAAATAAATAAATAATATATATATATATATATATATTAAAAGCGATGATTTTACCCGCGTACGAACATATGTTTGGCGCTTTGTGTAATAATTATATACACGAATAACATGAAACAGAAAATTTGATAAATCGTTTTACATTTTTTATTAGAAAAATAAAAGCTTTTAAAATTTGGAATATGCAACATCCGTTTTTGGCTGTAATTTACATAAGGCAGTGTATCATTTTTAATACAAACAGACTGAATTTATAAGGATAATTATTTAAAAAATGGCAAAAGCTTTTACGTACGCTTATACTTAAAAAGCTCTTTTACTAATTTTCAAAGAATATAAAACGCTTCTGCGGAACTTTTGAGTGCATTTTTTTTTTCCAATTTATGTTCGTTTATATTTTCCAGTTAAGTCCAAGGAACTTGTTAATGTATACTGCTGTTTGTGAAAAATGCAACACCATGAAGGAATGACGCGATTGAGCTGAATTTTTTAGCAAATGTGTAATTCAATTTTCAGTCACCACGTTATTCAGTGACCTAAGTGCCGCGCAATGGACTGCTGCTGAAACCGTATGAATAAGAGGCTGCAGCGTGACGTTGAAAATAGAATATGGTTACCTGTAAGTAGTAAATGTTAGGTGAGACATAACTATGGTTCCTAGATGAAAGAGGGCAAAATCATGGTATTGATATTTTTACAACCACGAGTTTTTACAATGAGTTTGCCGGGGACCCTGCTCCTGGTCATCTGGCTCTTCTTCATCTTTCACATTTTAGGAGCCCGAAGTACTACAAGGAAGGACTTCCTCCAAGTTCTTGTAATAGTGAATTCCCACGTTTTTAAACGAAAGATAGTGTTTGAACCGAGCAGGTAAACAAAAATATTCGTGTTTTCTTTTTAGTAGATCCATGAGGGTCAATGCTATAGAGTAGGGATGCAAAACCGGTTGCCCACGGGCCAAAAGTGACCCGCTATGGGTTAACTTGTGGCCCGCGAATCAATTTATAACAGGAAAAAACCGCAATTTTTGCCCATAGGTCGCAGGAGAAAATCGTGAATTTCGTCAATTTATCGTCGGAAAAAATTGCAAATTTCGTCAGTCAGTTAAAAATCCCGAAATTCGTTTATCCGCCTACCGATATCATGGATATCAACAAAGGAAATTCCCAAGTTTCGAATTTTGTTGAATAATCGAGAATTTTGTCGATCAGGCGCGAGAAAATTGGAAATTTCGTTAATCGGACACGGAAAAATTGCGAAGTTTGTCGATGAAGAACGGTAAAATCGCATGTTTCATCAATCGGATACGGAAAAATCGTATATTTTAAAGATGATGTGCGGAAATATTGCAAATTTTGTTGACCGGCTGCTGAAAAATCGGGAGTTTCGTCCGTTTATCGCGAGAAAAAATTCGCGATTTTTGTCAATTTGCCGCGGAAAAAAATTATAAATTTCATTAGTCGGTTAAGAAAGGCGAATTTCCTTGATCGGGCGCTGAAAAATCGCGGATTTCATGATCAGGCATAGGCGTTTTTTAAACCGTTGATCGGGTGCGGAAAAATCGCGAATTTGTCGATCAGGCGTAGACAAATCTCGTTGATCGGCTGTGGGAAAAATTGCAAATTTCATCAGAGTCAGTTAAGAATATCGTTGATAGGTCGTGGAAAAACCACGATTTTCGTTGATCGGCTGCAGAAAAATTGCGCATTTTGTCGATTAGGTGCGGAAAATCGTAAATTTTGTCTATCGCCACAGAAAAATCGCTTGTTTTGTCGGTAGGGCTAAAAAAAATCGCAAATTTTGCTGATTAGGCACGTAAAATCGCGAATGTCGTTGATCGGTTTCGGAAAAATTGCGAATTTTTTCTGTAAGGCTTGGAAAAATTGCGAATATTGTCGATCAGGTTCGGAAAATCGTAAATTACGTCTATCGGCACGGAAAAATCGTGAGTTCTGTTGATGGGGCATAGAAAAATCGCTTTTTTGTCGATTGGTCTCTGAAAAACCACGTGTTTTGGCGATCGGGCTGGAAAAAAATGAAAAAACTTTGTTGATCAGGTGCGGAAAATCGCAAATCTTGTCGACCAGGCGCTGTAAAATCTCAAATTTTTTTGACCGGCTTCGGAAAAATTGCGAATTCTGTCTATAAGGCTGATGAAAATTGGAAATTTTGTTACTCGAGCGCTGTAAAAATAGCGAATAAAGTTGATCGGGAGGAGAGAAATCTCAAATTTCGTTGATCGGCTCCTCCTCCCCCTTCGCTCATAAAGTTCTCATTTTTTTCGGCACTAGCCACTTTCATGCTTATATTTGTTTTTTTAGCATTTTTAATTAATCAAAATTTACTCCTCCGAATAAAGTCAAGGAATATTATGACTGCTTAAAAGTAATCCTTGTTATATATCTCTTATATATACAAACGTAAACTGTTGATACATCCTTGCCAACTAAATTGTATCTGTTGACTGGGTAGGAGAACCTAGAGGGGTAAAATGCCCCCCCCCCCCACACTCTCAAAAACCATTTTTGTATCCGATTATAGGCCTCAGATCACTTCCCCGAAATATAATTCCCTGTGTTACTGATGTGGCCCTCGACAACACAGATATTTTTGTAAGTGGTCCTTCTCTTAAAAAGGTTGTGCACCCCTACTATAGAGTTTTCAAACTGAACAGAATTCTTTCTGATACAAGTTAAACGAAAACCATTTAATCCATAAACGACGGTATTATTTTTCACTTTAAAATGGAAATATCTCATTTCACACCACTTTTTCAGAATATACATTTTTGTCTCTACCGTGGAGATTTTGGTTATCAAAGAAATCTAATCTTTCTCTTCACAATTACTGATGTGCAATCGAAAAACGTATATATATATATATGCTGTAACCCAGAGGCAGATGTAGTTATATATGGGTTAATGGCGCAGACATCGACACGAAATTTTGTATTATAAATAAGTAGTATACGAACAAATGTTATCAATGCGATAAATGAACATCAATTTAAAACAGTATATGTAAATAGTTATAAATATATGTAAAAGTTTAATTTTACAAAAAATCATATATAAGTTATATGTCTTCAATTATCTGTATAATAAATAATAACTTAGTAAATTCTTACTTATTTAGTATTTTTTTATTGCAAAATGTTATCTAAAATCTCATAAAATAATGTAAACACAATTATTTTATCTAAATCGCAAGACAATGTAAACTTAAACCTCTTTCATTCGATTTTAAAAGCCGGATATTCTAAGTAATCGGATTTAAATTTCTGCAACATCAAAAAATTCTTTTTAGTTTAAAAGGTATATTGGATTTTGAATAAGGCATATAAAGTTGTAGAAGAAATAAAATAAATAAGCAATGCGGCTCTCAAATACTGCAAATTTATTAAATGCCAAACGAAAACCTTACAGGTATTTTATTTTTATTTTACAAGAAATCAAATGCTTCAACATCAAAATTGTACAAAATAAATAAATAAATAAAAAGAATTAAAAAGTTAAAACAAAAAAAGGTAAAATGAGAATTTTTAAACATTACGTTAAATTACACTGGAAAAACTAAACTTTATGGCATTTGCATATTGAATGTTTTAGTTTAAGAAAAAAGAACAAATATTTTGTTATTAATGAATTTTCCAAGAAATTTTTATGAATATTGATGGTTTGTAATTTTTAATAAGAAAATATTCACAAACTAAAAGTAATTTACTCTGTTGTTATCTTCATGTATTTTGTGAAAGTGATAAATATGCTATTCCTTCAGTATATTATTTTTTAAATATTAAAAGATGTGTTTGAATTCCTTCAACAATCGTTTCTTGTATCCCCATTTACAGTGAAGTTATGTGCACTATTTTCAAACACTTACTAGTATTCTTATGGTAATTAGGGTATGTAGCGCTTCGATGGCCCTTTGTCGTTTGTTGTTAATTTGGAAGCGCAAATGATGTTGATCTGTATGTATTACCCTTTCCTCAAAACAAAGCTATTACAAATGGATCCAAGACAAATTGTACACGAGACAACTTCCACAAGATATTCGCTATAGAAATAGCGCATATTTTAAAGAAAAAAGCCACGTTCTCAATTGTGACAAGTGTTTTGAGTAACGGCAAAGTCACACAGTGTGTGAAAATGGGTGACAAAAACTTTCCAAAAACGTGAAAAAGAAACAGCCTTTATAGAAAAAAACAAGTTGGAAATTGCTCATCAAACGTGGCAAATGAGGTGCGTTCGTACTATAACTAGTTTTACAAATATTTTTTTGCGCAGAATATTGTACTAAATGAATATCTTAGTGCACTTCAATAAGTGCATATCCGTTTCATTCTGTTCGAAAGGGTGTAACATCATTAAAATGCATTTGCAATAATTGTTTGCCATTGACCGTAATGTAACGGAAACCTTTTGACTGTCCCTATCATTAAACTATACATCTGATTTTCATAAAATTTGAAATGACTCGACAAAACTTTGCAACAGTTATATATTTTAATTTTCAGATTCGGAAGGTTGTAACATCATTAAAATACACTTGCAATTTTTTTTTTCCCATTGGCCGTAATGGAACTGAAAACTTTTGGTGCCTCTGTAATTAAATTATGCATCCGATTTTCATAAAATTTGAAATGGATCTACATTTTGAACAATAATATATTTAAAATTTCAGACCATTCGGTTGAATAGTTTTTGCTCTGTTATCGGCGGACGAACAGACGGAGAGACAGACAGACGGACAGACGGACAGATTGAACGACGACTATAGGTGCTGCGTCTTTATATAATTACGAACGCACCTAAAAATCGTGAATCCATACATCAAAAATCCCTGAACCAATGCGTGAAACATATATAATAAACAGCTTATAATATTATCTATGGAGAGACAAAGTCATCAGAGGGAGCAGTTGCTTTAAAGGAGATTTCATGAATGTTTTGGGTAGGAGCCAGTGGAAAAAATGATCTAGTCGTCTCAAATATGATGGACTCTCGTGTCTCTATTCTGATTTTAGGTCAACAGCTTTTCCCATAATCTTCGTCTCCTGGTGGAGACAATTTCATGTTTCAGCATGATGGAGCATCTCGTCGTTCATCCAGTCTAACAAAAACATAGTTTAAAGAACAGAAAATCAAACATTACAAAATTCACAAGACCTAAACGGACTTTAGAACGTTTGGGGAAAATTTAGTGACAGATGTTTAAGAAAATGTGACACAGTATTATTCAACGACAGAAATGATAGAGAGCGTTCCCAACAAATGGAACAATACATATTCTAATTACCTGAGCACGCGTTGAAAGTTTGAATGTCTTGGAAAGAATGTTTGCTCAACTAATGAAAATAAAATTTGCATTATATAATAATGTGTGTTCTATAAAATTCGCTGTTGAAAACGTTCTTTACTGTATCCAATGTGTGTAGAGAATTATATTTATAAAAAAATTAAAATTTAACTAAATATTACAAAAATGTTAAATATTACAAAACTGATATTAAATTATGAAATTAAGTGTATGTTTGGGAACACAGATCTTAGAAATATAACATATTCCATGCATCCAACTTTGTCAGAGATTATCACCTTGAAAATGCTGTTTTGAATGTTTTTTTTTTTTTTTTTTTTTTTTTTTTTTTTTTTTTTTTTTTTTTTTAATTAATATGTCAATCAATTTGAATAATGCAATGCAATTTTGACTTTTAATTGATTAAAAAAAGGCAAACGTTTAAAATTTTTGGATTGTAAAAGTGATTCTTAGTTTAAGCAAAATTAAAGTTCTTCTAATACAGCCACTATATTGCACCTCATAAACTTTCTAAAATAATTTGTACTTACGTATTTGGAAAAGTTTTTTTCCAAGCACATATAAACAAAATTTTAATTAATTATCAAACTCAAATGCTTGGCCCTTTTTATGAAATAATAATGTGTTTAAAGAGAAAAAGCACAATTAAAAAAAAATTATCTAAAATATTTATAAATAAAAATCTATTGCACATAATTTGCATCTAATAATAATAATACAAATGTTTCTAAAAATAAAGTAAACTGGCTATACGATTTTGAAAATTTTGTACTCAATTTATAAAATACAATCATTAAATATGTTTGAAAGAAATGTGAATGTCAGCATCTGTCAAAAACATAAAAAAAATCATAATAAATAATTTAAGGCGATTTATTTCATGATAAAACATAGTTCAAAATAGAAAACAAAACAAAAATCATGGTACTTGCTGTATTTCATTAGACACATTTTCTAGAGAAAAAAAAAATAACAATTTTATTGTTGACAACATCATTTGATAGATTTTCATTGTTGACTTCCTTTCATAAAAGAACGTATTATTTCGAAGAAGATAGATGAACAACTTTTGATGATTCGTTTCCTCAAGAAAATATATTGCCGAAAATATCTTCTAGACAATAATAAATGTTTCTTCAAGTTACTTCAAAATCGTATATATGTAACTGAAAAAAAATATTTATCTAGAGCAGAGGTTCCCAAAGTGTGCTCCGCGGAGCCCTTGGGGCTCCGCCTATACTTTTCAGGGGCTCAGCGGTGTTCCAGGAAAATAAACAAAACATGAAAGAAATTAGCATATTGCAAGGGAAATTTTTTCGAAAATATACAGGAATTTGTGTGTGTGTGTCAAAAATAAATACATCACTGGGAAAAATAAAGTTGAATAATACTATATTGATATACTATACTATACTATACTATAAAAAGTTGAAAAATAATATATATTCTTTAAAATTACATACAACGACAACGACTAAAAATTTGCATTATACATATAGCCATTTTCTGTATAATATTTTTGGTTTGGACTACTTTATTTTATATACTATCTGCATTTAACGTGTTTTAAAAATTCGATTCAAAACAAGTTACAAGAAATAGTATTCCGAATCGAATGCACAACGCGAAATGAAAGAACAAAGGCGCTCCAGTGCTAATCTCTGCTTGCCGAACAAAAGAGAAAACAGTTTCGTCCTTTGGAACTCTGCCTATTCGTACGTTTATATTGTGTGTGAATTTACATTTGTGTATATTGTGTATATATATTTATTTTTTTATATAACTTTAATTTCTTTAATCTGTTTATGTTACTGCTATATACTGTTTTTCATAGTAAAACAATGTTTATTGATGAAACCGCCTTTTATTGTAACATCTCGTATTATTTAATAAACCTCTCATTAAATTCATTTAATATTTTTATACGTTGTGTATGTAGTTTTCTTTTTACTTTTTGTAACATTAATTCATTCAATCTGTTTATCTTATTTTATTAATTCGTAGTTATTTAAATTTTCTATGCTGTTTTACATAATTGTACTTAATTTTTAAAGCAATGTATGTTGCTGAAAACGCATTTTTTCTTTTTTTCATATCTTGTATCACTTAACAACCCCTCTTTAAAATTTTCTTTTAATTGGTCTCGGCATTGGATAAGATTCTTATATTATGATGTCCCTTTTTGCTATCAGAAACAAGGCTGTAGCAATTCAAAAATATATATTGGCTATTTACATTTGTCATCACACAAACAATCTAAACTTTTGCTCACATCCACCCCTTGCTATGACTATTCGTCAATGAGTACCCGACGTGATATAAATTTAATCCCATCCATATATCCCGTTTTGTTAGTTAGTAAAGTTTTTCTACTAGTTGTAGTTCTTTTAACATGTATAGTTTTTAACCGTATATCTATTTTGATGCAAAAACAATGGTGAAAGAAAGTTTTTTTCAAAACTATAATTAATACATAGCTGACAACCTTTCACTAATCTTCCGTAATGTCTGGATTAATTTGAACCAGGTTAACCACGTTTCGAACCAGAAAATTTATTTCATGAACACTTATTTATTTAATTCCAGTTTTCTACGAGGAACGTACTTAATATCATTTCTTAAAAAAAATATCGTATTAAACCAGGGTCAAATTAACGCAAGTATTACGGAAGATTAGTTTGAGGTTGGCACCTATGTAATAGCTAAATACTTCAAATAAAACATCCAAAAAAAGTGAACGATGGTGCACTTAACAATACGGGATATAGATTTTGCCTCGCCCACTTAAACACTAAAAAGATGATCAGCATCTAAATGTATTTTTAAAAAATGTTTCAAAAGCAGGAGCTCAGAGGCGATTCATTTTCGTTGCATGTTTAGAAGTACCAGAAACGCAAAAAATGAAAAAAAGAATTCGTAATCACATGATTCTATCACGGGTGGGCGGGACTAGCGAAAAAGTGTTATATAATTACTCATGGGCGACTGGGCCCATGCATTTTTTCTTTCTTTTCGCTAGTAGCCTATTGGGATTATACAGAAGTTTCTCTTTGTAAACAAAAACTGAATAACTTACCCTTTTTTCTGTGTGTGTGTGGTTTTTGCCATAAATAATAGTTTCACGCAAGATCCAGTACAATGCATGAACCAGAAAGGGTTACCATTTTCATCTTTAATTCCGAGTTCATACTGGAAATCCCGAAAGAACATTTTTTATTTTTCAAATGGATATCATTAACTTCTTAACAGTATTGCTAGATCGTCACTCGGGTAAGGAGAGTTTGTTTCCTTCGTTTCTAACAGCTTTCAGAAACCACAAATTTTTAACTATAATTTTTGCTGCATTTGGCGAACATACCAGGCAGATAGTTTAACACATAAAAAGTGGTTTTTAGTCCTTATTTGTAATTTATTGTGACCAATAATAGTAATATTAAATAAAACGGTTAAGAGGTTAAGTAATAGAAAATTTTATTTTCAAAATTTCTAGTATGAATTCAGAATTTCTGTATCAAGAAAAGGGCCAAACTGGGAACCTTGACCCCATGTTGGAAACTACTGGTTCAGACTCTTATCCAGCAGATCTTTCTCTACTCCATAGTCATAAAAAACATTAATTTGTAAACCGTACAGTGCCGTGGTGTTAAGGGGCTCCGCCTTAGAAATTCTTCCCAGAAAGGGCTCCGCGAGCCCAAAAGTTTGGGAACCACTGATCTAGAGTAAGTTTTACAAGAAGAGAAATGATACACTGGAATGTAAAGTTACGAAAATTTAAGAATAAAAAAAGTTTTTAAAATGTCAAACATAATTTGTTTTTACCACTGCTTTCTTAATTAAGATTTTTATCATTGGTAAAAAAAAAAAAAAAAAAAAAAAAAAAAAAAAAAAAAAAAAATGAACGTGTGGGTCCCTTATAGGTGGATATGGAAGATCAACCTCAATACTCTTTTGAAATGGAAATAAACTACGTAAAAATGTTTTTTTTTTTTTTTAATTATCCTCTACTTAAAATAAAATTAAAAAAAAAACCACTGCATTTTTGTCAGAATTTCTAAAAGGTCCATTAATATTAATATATTTCGATTTTTTTTCTTCACGCACAAATCATTTTGTTATTATAATGCATAATCTACATTGATATATATACATTTTTATCCTATATACTTACACATTAAAAAAAAATTATGTATATTTTTTTATACTTACATGTGTCCTACGCTACAAACATCTATGTAAAATATTTAATACGTCCTTTCAAAGTTTACATAAATACATTCAGCAACTTTCAATAGATACATTAAATTTGGCAACATCTGTATGAAAACTACGGTAATCACAATTAATACGAAATCTACCCGAATCACAATTCCCACATGAAATAGTAACCAATACAGCAATCGCCTTTTTTAAGCTTAAGACGCTATTTCAGAAATACCGCTTTTCGTATAACTGAATGTAATAAGCAATTTTGTTTCTGCATTATATTTTTGGTATACAATACGTTTTATGAATATATTTTAATAGTTTTACTTTCCATTATATGGAGAAAATCAAAAATTTTATTTTAAATGGGAAAAGTATTAAGAAATTAAATAAAAATCCTTAAAATTATATAAAACAATTTAAGAATTATATAAAAAAATATTTTCTATTTTTTTTCTTTAACTTTATATTCAAATATATAATATTCGATGTACAGTTTTATTTATATATATATAGACCAAATTTGTATAAGAAAACATTGGGGATTTTTATTGATGGAATGCGCACGGTGCATTTTGAAAAATTCTAAAAAATTACAGAAAATTCCTTTTTTCTCATTTTTTTATTATTTATGTGTGCCATATATCATTATGTGTGCCATAATGCATATAATGTACCATTGAATAATATTTAAAGTGAAATTTACAAAAATATTTAAATAAATAAATAAAATTATTTTAAAGGTCCAGTGTCCCCTTAACTTAACATTACAATACAATTAAAAATCCAATGCGATACCACACTAAATACATTTTACAAATTTTAAAATCTGACATTCTACACTTCATATCAATTCTGTCACATCATTTACTTTTATCTAGCTCTCCGACAATTGTCTTCTCGTTGCCATTAGCGCTTGCTTCAAGTTAGGCAACAAACGAAAGTTTCAGGGAGTCCGAACTAGGCAATGGATTTTTTTGTGCACTGCATTTACGAATCTTACACATATAATAGAGAGTAAGTATGAACATTGAGTGCTGAGTAAAGAAGCGTACAATTTTAATTTCGGCATGTGTACTTATATAATAATGTAAGAAAAACCATAACAATATTTAGGGAAATAATTAAATTTGGTAATCGAGATACGAAATTTCAACAAGTTGATTTTAAAACTTTATCCTGCTTCACACAAAATTAGGCAGTAGTAATAAACTTCTAATGATATTATACTGAATTAGATGGATTTTGTTTGTATATTTTTTTCTGATTTGTGTTTCAGCTGCTGTTAAATTATTAGTAAATTGTTGGCAGGAAAAAATGATTAATCACTTAACTTTGTTTATTTGTTGTTCATATATATTTATGCTAACTGGAAATAATGAAATAGTTTGAATAGTAAGTTTTTTTTGGAGGTGGGATCCAAAGTATTGTCATGCAGTTTAAAAGATGAATTGTGTCCCGATTTCAAATTTGCTCTCAACGTAGAAATGAACTATATTTTCTCTATTCCTTTATCTTATTCATCAGAATTATGGTTAATTGTATAGTTGATTGCAAAATATTTTTGCCTCTTTATCCTGCCAAAGAAATGTTCCACAAAAAGGCTTTTAATTATATACACAAAAAAGGCCTGTCAAACTAATTGAAAATTTTCACAATATAAAACAGTGTGACCTTGTAGTTAACAACTATTATGATACCTTTACGTAATTCCCTTATATATACACTCGTGTTTGTTAAAATTGCAACACCATGAAGGATTCATTAAAATTAAATTCAATTCAATACACAAATGACTGGTACTGGTACAAACAAATGACTACATTTTCAAAAAAATATATATTAAGTGTCCGAAATCAGTATTTTGTGTAGCCACACCGCGCTGCAAAAATTGCGGCTATACGACGTGGCATGGAGTCAAACAGATTTTGAATGTCTGCCTGAAGAAAAGCATTCCGTACTCTTTTGATGCATAACCAAAGTTCATCTGTAGAAATTATATGTAGACGTATGATGTGAGCGAGTCGCCGATCAATGAAATACACCAACATGATTAATGGGCGACATATCCGGCGAATCCGCAGGACACGGAAGGAGTATGTGTTTTGCTGACAAAATGCCTATAACATTCTTTGCAACATGTGGGCGGGTAATTTCCTGTTGCAAAATAGTTCCAGGAATGCCTTAAAGGACGGGAAAGACTTCGGGATCCAGCACTTCACTGATGTACTTGTTTCTGTTCAGATTACCTACAATTTGAAGCAGCAGGGATCATCGATGATACGAAATAGCATCTCAGACCATAACTCCCCCGGGTGTTCGTCTACTATGATTTGCACTCCGGAAGGTAGTGTTCAACGGCATAGCGTTAACACTAATGAGGCAATGGTGGTACTACAAATTAAAGCAGGATTCGTCCGATAAAACAACATGTTGCCAATATGTATACCAGTCTCTATAACTATAAGCACATTGCAGCCGCAGGCTGGCTGGTTTTGCGGAATGGTGATACTGCATATATGAGTCCTTGTACGCTTTCCATGTTGCAGTAGTTGTCGACGAATTGACGATGCAGACAGTGATACACATGTAGCAAATGACCAATGTGCTGCCAACTGTCTAGATGAAGCTGTTTGATCCGTCAGTGCCATGCGGACCATGAGTCAATCGTCACGCGTTGACGTTACCGTTCCGTTTCCACTTTCATATTTCCGAGTTGTCCGATCCTCTGTACACTGCTTCAAAACTAGCATCACTCTGTTGCTGTTACGCTGCACAAGAGCTGCTATTGCACGATAGAAAAATCCTTCTTCACGAAGGACGATGATTCTTTCCCATTCAGACACCGTCAGTTGTTGAAACGCCGCTTTCTTTCATTGAAGATGCATAGCTACAGCTCGCCAAACGTTTATTCATTAGCATGTAACCATAGTCAATTCTTACTTCTCGATACAGTCCTCTACATGTACGATTTCAGCAGCAGTTCAGAGGGTGCTGCTCAGCCCCCGAATGCGTGGTGGCTCTGAAATTGGAATCAATTGCATAACAAAATATACTTTGCATTCTCTGAAATTTTCAGCTCATTCGCGTCATCCCTTTATGGTATTGCAATTTTCACAAAAATGAGTGAAAAAAAAAACAGCAATTTAACAAATTACAACGACCATTTGGAAAATGATTTTTTTCAAAGACTAAAATTTAAGACATAAAAAATCGCACGAGTTGATCATACATTACGTACACCATGGATTAAACATTAACATTCCTGGACCCATCATGAACACATTTTAAAAGAAATTTCAGTTTTGTAATTTCCGGTACTGTAAATTTTTAAACTTCTACGGAGTTGGTCATACATTACGTACGCCATGGATTAAACATTAACATTCCTGGATCAATTTTAAATGAAATTTCATTTTTAAACTTCTTAACATCCCACAATACTTCTTTTTATATCGTCGTATAGAGAAAAAAATGTATTTTTAATTGCAATTTGTTTGAAAGCTGTATCTCAATTTGTTTCTGAGTTATTACTGTTTCTTTTTTTTTTAGTTTTTATTACTTTTTTGTCATGGTGGCAACAGAAGTATCTATCTCTGTTGAAAGTAAACGGAAAATACAGATTACTCTATAGATCGATCAGAAAACGAATAAAACGCGGTATTCAACTAATAAAACGCTTCAGATATGTTTTTGATTTCATACTCTGACCGAGGACAATAACCTTTTTCCAAATGGTAATAAAAAAAGAAAAAAAAACCTTATGCGAAATTTTTTTCTGAGAAATTTATCAGCAGAAACAAATCATTTTAAATTTATAAACATTTTTGGGAGCATATTATTTTCTTTGACATAGACCGTTTGTGGATGACAGAAAGGTCTATGTGCTTGGATTAAGAGGAAAACTTACTTAATAATACATATTTTAGTTTGAATTGAAATTTGTATATAATGACAAATAATATAGTTATTTAATAGCTTACAGCTACGTATTCACGGTAAATTAAGCATTTATTTTTGATGACTTTAAAGATTATAACAATACAGGGAAGTAAAATTATTTCGCTTTCCTGAACACTTCATGATGATAAAAAAGTACTTTCCTGCAAAACATAATGAATTATTTATATGTTTTGAGGTTAAAGAATACTGCATGTTTTAAAGAAAACATGTAACAGCAAGCAACAATCTTTAAATTTTTTCGAGCTACTAGTTTTCATGGAAGTTTTAATGACCGAGAGGTAATGTCACGCATTTAATTTTCACACAAAGCAAGAAAAGAAGATTAAGCCAACAAATGTTTTAATAGAAGAATATATAGTATTTCCTCTGAAATAGTGTTGTGTGATATCATTTTATCATCCAAAATATTAAAAAAAGTTAAACTTTCGAGTATTGTTAAAATTTTCCAATTGTATAATTTAATATAATTAAATTTTTTGACTCTTTGAGAATGCCCATACTACCAGAGCGTTCCAATAAACTGAAAACCATTTACATCAAAGAAAATAAAAGTATATATATAAAACTTTTAGCTATCTAAAGTATACGCATTTATAAATATTAAACTAATTCCTTTGCCAATCGATAAACTATATGTACTTCATTAGATAAACCTACATATTATTAAAATTTTCAGGAAAGTATTTAATCATAAATTTCAATTTAAAATACTCGAATTGTTTTCATGAAGTGTAACATAAAATATTGCATTAATTGTCTTAATTCTATTTTCATTAAAATATTTATTAAACGATAGTAATAAAATAGTTATAAAAATTTACTCTTATAAATTTTTTAAACCTAAACTATTTTTATATAAAAAAAACAGCATGTAAATTAACATGTTTTTAAAATCTGGTGGTTTTAAAAAGTTAAAAAAATCTAGTGTGATCACACTCGACTGCAAAAAATCAAGTGTGTCCATTAAGTTTAACAAAGGGGTGATTTTTTTTTTGACACTATAGAATCAACTGGATTCAAACGCTGAACCTACTAATTTCGAACTGAAGACGTTACCTTCGCGCCACTATTGTATCGCCAAAAGTTTTCTCAATTATACCATAACACATTCCCTTACGGATTTTTGCTACGTAAGTGGAGCAAAATGGTATAAATATAGTATAAAAATTTATAAACTACCTAATCCAACAATCGATTTATGCTAAAATCCATAAAGTGTCAATGTATAAAGTAAAACGTTATCGCTAAAAATCTGAATTTATTTTAAATTTATATATTTTCATAATCTTAAATATATTTGAAAATATGTAAGGTTTACGTTATCTATAAAACAAAAAAAAATATATTATATGTATTTAGATTTTTTTCAGTATAATATTTTATTTTTTAAATTTTGATTCATTAGATTATTTCCTAAAAACTTAAATCGCATGTCAAAATTTCATAAAAAAGAATGATTCATTTTTTTTTACAATCTAAAACTAAATAATGAATTTAAAATCCATCCAAACAAAAAAATTGATCTAGGATAATTTAAAATTGAATTATATTGAATAAAGTCATAATCTATACTTCTAAGAAAGACATAACATATGATACTTAATATGGCATAACATAGATTTTTAATAAGAAATTGAAATTTAACTTTCATTACAATGAATAGAGAAAATAAGCTAACACAGGTAAATATAGCATGTACGTTATTGCAATCTGTGTATTTATTTACAAATAATGTGTTAGTGGATTGTGGAAATTAAAGTTTTGTACGAGTTTTGAAATCACTGAAAATATTCAGCTCATGTTTTATCGTAAAGAGAGTAGCTGCATTTTTTCTTAATAAAATACAATTTCGGGATTAATTAGAAAAATATATACATAGCTCATTATTCAAATAGAATTTTGGTTAAAAATGAAAACCACATACAAGAAGTAATATTTGTTACAATATTTCTTGTTTCGTTACTCTTTTGTCATTTTCAATTGATATTATTTCAAATTATTTAGTTTAAGATTAGCTAATACCATTCAAATACTATTCGATTAATTAACTAGCAAGTATAAGACATTGTATTTAATATATATAATTATTATTTCATATAATAGGATACATAATTATATATTAATCATAATCGAATGTAATTATAGTATATATTTTTATTGCATAATACCCACACACACATACACACAAACACACTATATAATATATATACAGAGGGCGAGATATATTTCCCCATACACACATTTTAATCTAGTTTATTGAAACGTTTTTTTTAAAAAATTGGGAAATTAAATCTAGTGCGGTGTAACCGTGGTAGCGCATGTAGTATGATTTTAATTGGGTATTACAGAATGTATCCCTGTTGCACTTTCAAATGCATCGCATAAATTGTTGGCAAATTATATACAAATTTGGAATCTTTAATTCGTCAAATATGTTAAAGGCTTGTTACTAAATCATCCATTTCATAAATAACTGAAACAGTCTTAAAATTTAAGAGATGTATGTATTGTTTTTTCACCATTTTTTACCCAACTCACAAAATATTATCATCGGAATTTACAAAAATAAATGTTAAATCGATTTAATAAAAGATAGATTATGTAATTTTTAAAAGATTTATTTCTGGATTTTACATTTCAAACGGAATTCTAAAATATATTTATTTTACTTGTCATTTGACACATTTTGTACGAAATATATGGTTTTACAACTTAAACAAAGTCGGAACAACATCATTGGATGATTTTTATTCCCGCAGACATTCTTTCAAAAATAGGCACGTATTATTTCGATGAAGATGGATAGATAAAGTTAGATGATTCGTTTCCTTTATAAAATATATTAGATATTTTATTTCTTGTACAGTGATAAATGACTTATAAAGCTTCTGTAAACCTTTTTTTTTTAAGCTGAAAAATGTATTTTTATCAATTCGAAGTTCTCTTATCACATGAGAAAGTAAAAGCGGAAAGTTACTCGAAAATTTAATTAAAATAAATGTTATATTTTCAATTGAAAATTGTGTAGTTTTGGGAGAAAATTAGTAAATAAAAATTTTTGGGAAAATCTCAGTTTATTGAACAAAAGGTTTTTATTAGTGCACAGTATTAAGATTTTGTTACCATATTTTGCAGAAATGAACGTCCACGTTTTGATTTATCATGGACGATTATTAAACACCTAGTATTTCTCTGTTTAAATTTACCAATGTCTTCAAAGATTATTAACAATTAATTATATGTATATACGCTTCATATAATTATATAAAGTCAAATAAAAAATATTTTTTTATTCGATATTTAATTTTTTTTTTAATTATAAGTGCAAATAACGTGTGATGATTCATTAAAAATGACATTTTCAAGTAATTATTGGACTATGGGGGGATATTTTAAGGGACTATGGAAATTCACGTGCAAGCTTTTATCAGAGGGTAAAATGTTTCAGATGCAGTTTATTTCAGAAATTAAAACTCTAGTTTTCAAACACAGTTGAAAAGTGTTTATGATTTTGGATTGTCTGTCACTTCGCTTCACTTAAATAAGACTAAGTATACTCAACTGTATATCTTGTCGATGTAAAGTATACAATGTTCGCTATCAAAATTGAACTGTGCTACATTTATACTTTGTTTACAGAGACATAAAAGTCCATTGTATTGTGATTTCAGCGAAAACATCATTTATTGTGCACTTTTTTGCTATTATGATATTTAAAACAGAATAAAACTGGCATGGATCAATATGTTGTAATACTTACCACTTACTTCATCTCTAAGGAGGGGGAAGCATCCCCCAAAAAACAAACGCTCGCGAGTGCTGTTACACTTGGCAAATTTACAAACTTAGTTAGCAAATTTGTATAAAACGTTAGTAAAAAAAAAATATATTACACTTTCTATTTCTGATAGACTTGGAAAAAGTTACAGATCTAATTGGTAATATTATTAACTTTTTTTACAAATACGAACTATATTACATTTTCTAATTGTGGTAATTTGGCAAAGTTATAAAGCTAGTTGGCAAATACTAAAATTTTTCATAATATTTTTCTTTATAATTGTCCTCTCTCTTTCTCCTCAATAAAAAGCGAATGCCTTGTGGACTACAACATATTTTTTTTAAATAATTATGGAGTACATAGTCATTTAGAGATACACAAAAAACAACTCGGTTTCAGGACTGACTAAATGTATAATTTCGGGGACTATCTTAAGACATGTATGCATGGTAAATAATTGTACTTTCTGGGAAGATTTCGTCTTTAACGTTTTAATACTTGGTTGGGGTTTTGATACTTTAGTAATAAAATAGGATAAATATATCAATTATAAATATTTTTATGTAGATTGCTAAATATAAAACATAATTATTATCATTTTATGCGAGAAATGTTTTTGAGTAAAATCGATTTTTCTTCCATTGAATATTTTCATTAAATCATCTACTTTAAATGTGTCCTTTTAAAATATATTTTAAAAGCGGATCTTTTTTATAACAAAGAAAAAAAAAAAAAAAAAAAAAAAAAGAAGAAGAAGTTGTGAAGGCTAATGAATGCGAAAATTAAATGTTATTCTTTTTTTAAATTTGAAAAAGTTACTTTTCTTTGTTGTTGGTACAGTATTTTTTTTTTTAAAGAAATTATAAATCTCAATTTATCGATTTTTTTTTTTTTCGTTTTTAAACTGAATTCTGATTTTAGTATTATTATTGCCAACACGCATGCGTGCTACAAATGAACGGAATTTCTCCATGTTTTTTTTTTTTTTTTTTTTTTTTTTTTTTTTTGTCAGACTTTCGGGAAAAACTCACAGATAAAATATATTTTCTAGGAGTACTGAAATTATTTGTTAAAAAATAAGGAATATACGTATATATGTGTATGTATAGACAATATTTTCTGACAATGTAGAAAGAATTGCCTAAACTATACAAGATGCGTGCTGTTCCGTTCTTATTATCATATTACAATGAGTTAAATAATATTTAGAAATACATATATTGTAGGATTATTCTACAAATTTCAGTATTTACAGTAAAGCCGAATTCTCTTCAATATGGCATAATTAATGAACTTCAAATTCTTACGCTATTAATCTATAAAGGCAAAACATGTTAATACATTTATTATTTTAGAGAAGAATCTGGACTATTAATTTTTATACAATTGAAACTTCTTTACAAAAGACTTTTTCGTTGATATTATGTTTGTTGGGAATACTGTTTCTTGTAAAAGGACCTTAACTTCCTGTTTGATGATACACTTTTATACACACATACTTAAATATTTAATTAGCAACTATTTCTACACAACATGTTTGACAAAAATATTATTTTACAAATATTGGGTACATATATATATAAACCACTAAACTGATCCAGAATTTAAATTAAAATAAATAAACTGAACAAAATTACAACAATTTAATTAAGTTAAAGACGAACCCGTTATTCCACAACACCAAACTAGCAAACTTTTAATAATATGAAATAACTTAAAACGTAGAAAACTTAAACCCTATGACACAGATGGCATGGCTTGCGACCTGCCTAGCGGGGTTTAGCGTGCACAACACTCCCCATTACCTGTTGAGACCAAATGAAAAAAAAAATATCTTAACATTTGAAATAACAAAAACCGGCGGAAACAAAATCAACAAATCGACGAAGCTCCCTCCAACGTGCCCGCCAAGACTAAAGAGTCCAACTGACAGTTTACTCATCCTTTCGCCTCAACAAATCTTCTATATCATTGCAATAACACTTGTACTTTGCGAAGTTAAACAGCAAACCATTTAAATATTACATAGAATAACCGTAGTGAAGTGCATGATTATACCATATGTCATGCATTTTCCTCATATATATATGTATATATATATATATATATATATATAGAGAGAGAGAGAGAGAGAGAGAGATGAAATAAACAAGATGATTCAACCTTCAACATGAAATGTAAATCAATGACTCTAAGAATTAAAAAAAAAAAAAAAAAAAAAAAAAAAACAGAAACAGAAACATCTTATTTAATCCGAGAAATTCATAATTTACTTCCAAATATTTATTTTACAGCTAATACCGGTTGCAAAAGTGCATTCTCAGGATTAAAAATGATTGGATTAAGGAAAAAAAGACGAAGACTAAATTAGACTAAAAATAGTGAGATCATAAAAAAGCTTTTAGTTCTTAATCTCGTAAGCAGTTTTGTAATTTGCTGAAGAATCTGATCCAAAAAAGGAAGTAATTAATGTTTCATTCCCCATGATTCCGAATTCTAACTTTTTCATTTTATAATCAGTTTATGAATACCTTATATATTTTTGTACATGAAGTAGTGCCTTAATTTATGTAATAATAATGTAATATTAAATCATATACGGCTAATGCTACTTAGTTTATATATATAACAGCGCAAACATACTTTCTTTTTATCATATGTTATTAAATTTTAAAGCTTATTATTTAATTATTTCACAATAAAAAGTCGATTTCAATAATCATATATATATATATATATATATATGTATTTAGGGAAGAGTAGCCGAATTTGGACCACTTCACTTATTTTCAGGTGTACCTCACCTAGTTTTAGGAATATCTGCAAAAAATCACTACACGGGGTCAATCTATTCATCTACTAACTAAACAAATCTTTAGATCAATTTCCTTTTGAAAATCATACATTTTATTTTAATTTTAAAAATTTGTCAAAAGTGGTCCAAATTCAGCAACTGGTCGTCTAAGTTGGACCCCCAAGTCTCCTAAAATGGACCAAATAATATCAGGTTATTTTAATGACTAGGCAATACAACTAATTTTATTAAAAGCAAAGTTTGCGATTAATAAAACAATCAACCAAAATAACAGCAATGAAATATAATGAAATCAAATATCTGAAAATAATAGTAATTGTTTTAATTCAATATATATATCAAAGTTATCAGAAATTAAGAATAGAAATTATGGGATTAATTGTCAGTTACTAAAATATCATGTAAGGAGTGATGCAAAGCTTACACATGAATTTCGTTTATTGATTTTTTTTTCAGCGCACCGAAAATTGATTTTTTTTTCAGCAAATATGGAACCGTATTTGGCAATCTCTGAACACTGAATCATTGCTATTTTATTTTTCTTACAAATTAGGCAAAATGAATCATCACTATCTAGATTTTTCTTTTTAGATTCAGGGTTATTAGATTTTTTTTCAACACAAGTTTTCTTTATATTATGTTTGTAGTTCTTCCCTTCCATCACTTTCTTGCTAATTGCATTACGCCTATTTTTTAAAACTTGATGTTCCAATTGCTTTTGTGCTGTGATAGCTTCCTTTTAGTCGTTCTTTTTTTTATTTTTCATTTCAAGGTTTATTTTATATGGCGAAGATGTTAACACAACTGTTTTTTGGCTCCCTCTGTACTTTGATTTAACGGAATTAGCGAGAAGGATATCATTTCTAATGATTTTTTTTGGCTTTTGGGGAGAATTTGAAGCTTCAGCCTTCATTCAGGTCAATTTGTTCACAACTTACTCTCTCCTTTTTGTTTCCTGTATCTTTAACAGCTTTTGCTGTCACGGGTTTTTTTCTTCCAGACAGTTTGTCTGTGTCTTTTTCAACATTTTCAACATTATATTAGAAAAGTGGTTAAAAATAACCTCTATTGAAAAATACGCTACGATTAATCAAATGCAAACATGATATATTCAAAGAGTGTTGAATCCCCCCCCCCTCCCGGAGTCTTGAAATACCCCCCCCCCCCCTGAAGGTTTATTTATGCGTTTTAATGGGGAAAAAGTTTAATTCCTCCCTCCAGAACTGTAAAAAGTCTGCCATCGCAAATATCCTCCAGGTAGAAAATCAAATACACTGTAGGAATTATTCAAAGAAAATAAATACAAATACATAGAAGATAAAAGAAATTGAATACAAAATGTATTGCATAAACATGTAAAAATATTTATGTTTATATAGGCGTAAGCTTTTTTTTTCAACTGGCATGGAGATAGTAATTCATTATAAAATATTAAAAAATTAAAAAATAATAGTGTACAAAGCGTACTATCCTCAAAATTCATTACTTAATTTTCAAATTTGTGATTGCATATCCTGTCCAATTTAAAGAACTTAAATTGGCCCAATTACGGCAACTGAGCCATTTTTAAAAACAACTCATCTCAAGACTAAGAACAAAACCGAAATCAATCAAATCCACGTGAAAAATATGCGCAATAAACTGATGAATTCATGTATGTATATGAAAACATAGAAGTTAACTTAGTTTTATAGTATTCAATTACGTTTAGTAGGACAAAATTAGATAAAAACTGCTAACTTTAGGGGTTTTTTTAATTGTCTGAAAACATTAATCTACTTTTAAGTCTCTCAAAATTACCCTTGATATGGTTACACTTATTATTATTACCCTGATTATGGTTACCCTGGATACCCTTAAAAGATTATCGTTTCCATATATCAAGGTAATTTTGAGAGACTTAAAAGTAAATTAATGAAGTTTAAGTTAGAATTAGTTGCTAAACCACCTCCTAAGTTGAAACATCTTCTGTACAGACCTTTTGATCCGGTTGCACAGGATGATCTCGCAGGGGTGTACGAAATTCCATATGAGAATGAGGGGGGGTATTAATTATTATATTGGTATGACAGGTAGAAAGTTTGGGATTAGGAGGAAAGAGCATGTATCTGATATAAAATTTAGTAGGGATAAGACTGCGTTATCAAGGCTGTTTTTAAAGAGGAGGTTAATATTTGTTTCAGAAATAGTAGATTAGTGTTTGTTTCGAGTTTATACCGCAAGTCAATCATCCGGAAATCTATTGAGATATATTCTAGGAGGGATACTGTGTGTAATGATTCTTTATCCTTTGATATTCCAATTTTATGGTTGGAATTCCTTATTAAATACTTAAAAATGGAGTCTGATAGAGGGAGCCGTGGTAGCGTAGGCTATTTGAAATCATAGAGGGCGCCATGTTTCCAGTTTTATGTTTTTTTGTTATTAGGTTATATTTTGGTACCCAGTGTCATTCATTTCTACTGATTATGTGTGTATTATGATTACGGTTTTTAGGATTAAACCGAAACATGTCAATATATTTTGATTTTTATTTGTGACACCTATTTAAGTAAAATAAATGTATGTTTTTATTAATTTAATAAAGGTTAATTTTATTAAAATCAACTACAAATATTTTCCCTGATAGATCATAATGTATCGGATTATTGTGTGTCTCTACAAAGAAACTATAAACAATATTGCTGAATGGAATGTGTAGTAAACATTCCATTTTAAATAGCGAATATTGTATGTTAAATCTCACTAACATGTATCAAGCGCATGATATAGTATAGTGTATATTTATTTGATTGAATAATTTTCTGATTAATGGATAAAAACAATTGTTAAAATTATGTAATGTTAAAATATGTAAGAGCAACAATCGAATTCGATGTAGATAAGTATCGCGGTAAAAGTAAATTCGTTGTTGATTTTCAAGAAATTGTGTAAAACAGGACATTCTAGAAGGAGTTGACATATTTTCAGTTACGGTTCTTGGGAAATTAGCCCAAAAGTTGATATATGCTGTTTTTAAAAGGCAATTGTGAAACGATCTAAGCAATATTTACTCGTATGTGGGGAAAATTTCGAATTGTTTGGTTTGAAAGAAAAACTATTTGAAACATGAAATGTTTTTTTCTTACAAACAATAGTACAAATTTCTTTTCTACGTTAGAAACTGAAAGAAAATAAAATTCTTTTATGCATTCGAGATTTTTCAACCAATAGCACACATTTCTTTTCTATGATGGGAACATTATTAATCAAATTTTCATGTGTTTTCCCCTACACTTCAGAGATTTCCGAATTATCAACCACCAAGTTGTTTAAAATATAAATACTATCTTTAATATTTACATAGTATACATGACTAGTCAGACCTATTATGTTCATATTATTAATCATATTACCATATGTTTAAACTTGCACTTTGAAGATTTCGGAACTATTGCAATATTGAACTCCAAAATTTATATTTTTTATTGTTTTGCTTAAATATTAGTTTAACTCTTCTGTTAGAAGTTGATATTCTCGTGTCAATTTCATTACTTTTTCTTTCGAATTACGGGTAATAAAAGTGGAAATGTGTTAATAATTTTACTTATAAAGCAAAACGTATTTTGTTTTCAAATTTTAATGTTTAACTAAAAATAAATTTTATCGAGCATCAGCTTCTACTTTTTCTGATTATTATCTGATTTTTAAAATAATACAATATATTTCATTTATTAGACATAATAGAATGGTCGTAAGAAACGGAAATGTATTCCTAACTAAGAATGATAACAAATTTATTTCTGACTTTTAATAACGAATTTGAGACCGGTTTCATTAATAATTGTTCTCTATAGAATCATAAATATCCTAAAAGGAGTAAGGAGTTTCATTGCTTTTACTTCCAAATTTCACCTAATATAGGTGTTCCAAAATTTTATCTATATTGGAAAATTGACTTTTGTTTAAAATGTTAATTTTTAATTAACGATACATTTCCCGAGCTGAAGCTTCTAGATTTTGTGATTATTTTTTGATTTAAAAAAAAAAATCAATTTCTTTTTCAGACATAATCACATGTATGTAATGATCTTGAAATGTAGTCCTAACTACTAGATATAAACTAATTTGTTTCATAGTTTTAAAAGAGGATTTTATTCCTCTTTCTTTAATAAAATAATACTAGTATGTCTGAATTAACAATCTTTTTCATTTACTTCAAAATAACGCATCCAGCGAGAAAGTGCAAAATTATCTTATAAAAAATTCAGCAGAGATTTTACATATAACTTAAGTTAATGCAAAGTTTCAAAATTCGAAATCTCTTTATCAGCTATATAACAATTTTCAATTTATTTACAAATTGGGAATGACGCAAAATATAAGAAATTAAATTAGTTGTCATGTGCATGAGGCAGCAAAATCTTTTTAAATAACACAGATGTAATTTGAATTTCAAATGATGTCGCTAGTATTTGTGAAATAAAAATTTCGAAATAAGATAATTTTTAAACAAAACTAATTTTTTCTTGAATTAAAACAGTCACATATTAATGCAAAATAAAGCGATCAGCATTTGAATTCATTGAAGTATATATATTAAGAAACTTTTTTGTATACTTATTATGATTTCTGTTTTAATGTAAAAAAGTCCTTCCGGCCAGTGCTGGGAGGAAGAGGTAGCTTTCATATTCCTTATTTTAAAAAAGCCAAGTTATATTATTCAAACACACGAAGCTCAATTTAGTGGAAACCGAATATAGGAGATTCAATACTAATTTTTATCAATATAATGAATGAGAATTTCGCGAAATTAGTCAGCTTTATCCAAGCTGCTTTTCTTTAAAGTAACTTATATTTGACTGCCAAATTCGGCGATTTCTTAAAATGCCTGCCATTTTAAGACAGCATGGTGGATGAGGCTAACCAGTGAACTTGGTCAAGACCTTAGTAATTGCTGTGCACATGCTCACTCACATCGGATTCGGTTGATATATACGAGTGCTGTCGCAGGCAACAAATAAGATTTTTCAAAATGTCACCCACATTAGAAATTGAAACTGCTATATCTGAGCCATTTTTTTAAGATAAAGACAAAAAAAATGCTCCTGAATCCGTATATCGAAGTCAAATACTTAAGAAAGAAACCTTTTTCAATTTCTAATTTTTTTGCACCTCACTTTAAACATATATATATATTTTAAATTTAATGGCTGCCATTTTGAAACAAGATGGCTGATGAATCTGGCCAGCGAACTTGTTCGAGATATTGATGTATATTATCCACATGCCTTCTTACATCGAAATAGGGGAATACGTGTGCTATCGCGTGACAAATATAAGATCGTTTCAAAATGTTAGCCATGCTAGAAATTCAAAGTGCTATAATTCAGCCTTTTTTTAAGATATAAACAAATGAACAAATTTTCAGAAACAAAAACTGCTCTGGAATCTTTCTATCAAGGCCAAACACATAAAACAAAACCTTTTTCATTTTCCAATTTTTTAATACCTCATTTTAAATTTTAAATTTATTTTTTTTTAAATGGCAACTCTTTTGAAACAAGATGACGAATGAAGCTGGCCAACGAACTCGTTCGAGACATTGGTATGTACTATGTACAGACCAAGTTACATCCAAATCGGTTCATAAATACGCCTGTTATCGCGTGACAAAAATCAGGTTGTTTCAAAATGTCAGCCACAATAGAAATTCAAAATGCTATAACTCAGCCATTTTTTTAGATATAGACGAAACAAAAACTGTTCCGGAATCTTTGTATTAAGGTCAAACACATACAAAAAAATCTTTCTCATTTTTCAATTTTTTGGTATCTTATTTTAAATTTAATTTTTTTTAATTTTTTTTAAAATGTCTGCCGTTTTGAAACAAGATGGCGGATGAAGCTGGCCAACGAACTCGGTCGAGATATTTGTATGTACTATGTACACACCAAGGTACATCCAAATCGGTTCATAAATACGCCTGCTATCACGTGACAAAAATCAGGACGTTTCAAAAGGTCAGCCACGCTAGAAATTCAAAATGCTTAATTCAGACATTTTTTAAGATATAGACGAAACAAAAACTGCTCCGGAATCTTTGTATAAAGGTCAAATACATAAGAAAAAAATATTTCTCATTTTTCAATTTTTTGGTATCTTATTTTAAATTTAAATTTTTAAAAAAATTTTTAAATGGACGCCGTTTTGAAACAAGATGGCGGATGAAGCTGGCCAACGAACTCGGTCGAGATATTTGTATGTACTATGTACACACCAAGGTACATCCGAATCGGTTCGTAAATTCGCCTGTTATCACGTGACAAATATCAGGACGTTTCAAAAGGTCAGCCACGCTAGAAATTCAAAATGCTATAACTCAGCCATTTTTTAAGATATAGACGAAACAAAAACTGCTCCCGAATTTTTTTATCGATGTCAAAGACATAAGAAAAAATATTTTTTCAATTTTCAATTTTTTGATACCACATTTCAAATTTAAATTTTTCTTAAAAATTTAAATGGCCGCCATTTTTAAACAAGATGGCGGATGAAGCTGGCCAACGAACTCGGTCGAGACATTGGTATGTACTATGTATAAACGAAGTTACATCCAAATCGGTTCATAAATACGCCTTTTATTGTGTGACAAAATTCAGGATGTTTCAAAATATCAGCCACGCTAGAAATTCAAAATGCTTAACTCAGACATTTTTTAAGATATAGACGAAACAAAAACTGCTCCGGAATCTTTGTATAAAGGTCAAATACATAAGAAAAAAATATTTTTCCATTTTTAATTTTTTGGTACCACATTTCAAATTTTATTTTTTTAAAATTTTAAATGGACGCCATTTTGAAACAAAATGGCTGATGAAGCTGGCCAACGAACTTGGTTGAGACATTGGTATGTACTATGAACACACCAAATTACATCGAAATCGGTTCATAAATACGTCTTTTACCGCGTGACAAAATTCAGGACGTTTCAAAATGTCAGCCACGCTAGAAATTCAAAATGCTATAACTCAGCCATTTTAGGTAGCTTTGATTACAAAAAGCTACCTATCGCAGCCGTTCGGAGGAAAGCGATTTCAAAAAATTTTGGTATATTTTCATCGATCATGACCCCCAGACCCCGAAACCACCCTCCGTTCAAAAGTTGATATATATATATATCCATATATATAAATATATATCTGATCTTTGTCATACTGTAACTCTCGAATTTATGAACCGATTTGGATGTAATTCGGTATGTACATAGTACATACCAATGTCTCGACCGAGTTCGTTGGCCAGCTTCATCCGCCATTTTGTTTCAAAATGGCGGCCATTTAAAATTTTCTTAAAAATTTTAAATTTGAAATGTGGTACCAAAGAATTGAAAATGGAAAAATATTTTTTTCCTATGTATTTGACCTTTATACAAAGATTCCGGGGCAGTTTTTGTTTCGTCTATATCTTAAAAAATGGCTGAGTTATAGCATTTTGAATTTCTAGCGTGGCTGACATTTTGAAACGTCCTGAATTTTGTCACGCGATAAAAGGCGTATTTACGAATCGATTTGGATGTAACTGCGTTCGTACATAGTACATACAAATGTCTCGACCGAGTTCGTTGGCCAGCTTCATCCGCCATCTTGTTTAAAAATTTCAGCCATTTAAATTTTTAAGAAAAATTTAAATTTGAAATGTGGTACCAAAAAATTGAAAATTGAAAAAATATTTTTTTTATGTATTTGACCTTGATACAAAGATTCGGGAGAAGTTTTTATTTCGTCTATATCTCAAAAATTGGCTGATTTATAGCATTTTGAATTTCTAGCGTGGCTGACATTTTGAAACGTCCTGCTATTTGTCACGTGATAACAGGCGTATTTATGAACCGATTTGGATGTACTTTGGTGTGTACATCGTACATACAAATATCTCGACCGAGTTCGTTGGCCAGCTTCATCCGCCATCTTGTTTCGAAATGGCGGCAATTTAAAAAAAGTTTAAAAATTTAAAAATTAAAATGAGATACCAAAATATTATAAAATGAAAAAGATTTTTTTTGTATGTGTTTGACCTTAATACAATGATCCCGGAACAGTTTTTGTTTTGTCTATATCTAAAAAAAGTCTGAGTTATAGCGTTTTGAATTTCTATTGTGGCTGACATTTTAAAACGACCTGATTTTTGTCACGCGATGAGTAGCGTATTTATGAACCGATTTGGATGTTACTTGGTCTGTACATAGTACATACCAATGTCTCGACCGAGTTCGTTGGCCAGCATTATTCGCCATCTTGTTTCAAAAGGGTTGCCATTTTAAAAAAATTTAATTTAAAATTTAAAATGAGGTATTAAAAAATTGGAAAATGAAAAAGATTTTTTTATGTGTTTGGCCTTGATACAAAGATTCCGGAGCAGATTTTGTTTCTGAAAATTTGTTCTTTTGTTTATATCTTAAAAAATGGTTGAATTATAGCACTTTGAATTTCTAGTATGGCTAACATTTTGAAACGATCTTGTATTTGTCACGCGATAACACACGTATTCGCCTATTTCCATGTGAGAAAGCATGTGCATAGTATACATCAACATCTCAGCCAAATATAAGTTACTTTAAATAAAAGCAGTTTGGATAAAGCTGACTAATTTCGTGAAATTCTCATTCATAATGATTTAGTATTGAAAAAAATTAGTATTGAATCTCCTATATTCGGTTTCCACTAAATTGAGCTTCGTGTGTTTGAATAATATAAGTTGGCTTTTTAAAAATAATGTATTTGAAAGCTACCTCTTCCTCCCGGCACTGGCCGGAAGGACTTTTTTAAGATATACACGAAACAAAAACTGCTCCGGAATCTTTGTATAAAGGTCAAATACATAAGAAAAAAATATTTTTTCCATTTTCCATTTTTTGGTACCACATTTCAAATTTTAAATTTTTAAAAAAAGGTTTAAATGGCCGCCATTTTGAAACAAAACGGCGGGTGAAGCTGGCCAACGAACTCGTTCGAGACATTGGTATGTACTATGTACACACCGAATTACATCGAAATCGGTTTATAAATACGAGAGTTACAGTGTGACAAATGTCAGATATATATATATATATATATATATAAATTTTGAACGGAGATTGATTTCGGGGTCTGGGTGTCATGATCGATGAAAATATACCAAAATTTTTTGAAATCGCTTTCCTCCGAACGGCTGCAATAGGTAGCTTTTTGTAATGAAAGCTACATAAAATGAGATAATGAAATCATTTAAAATGGCACTTTTAAAAAATAGAATCAAATATTAAGACACACAAGCAAATAAAGTATTTCCAGATTTTTTTTTTAAAAATAGTAAAATTTAAAGTAAACAAACAAATGTACATATTGGATTAAATAATAATTGGAGAGCATTCTTAAATATTTATTTTAAGCAAAACAATAACTATAACTAATTAATCTATAACATTATCTCCGTTGAATCTTTCTCTCATTTTTCGATTGAGTCACTAATAGAAATTCTGAAAACGTAATAGAAAATCTATAACATAGTTGAAAACCAGATTTTATCAATTAACATCCATACCGGAAAAAGTAGTCCAATTATTTTGTGCAGCCTGCATTTAATCTACATTTTTTGGATATTCTACATAACATGCTAAAACTTAGTTTAGTAAGGAAATGCATGATGAAAATTGATGATTCAACAGTTTTTATCAATATACCGAACATTCTTCAATTTTTTGTACATCCCTGTATATTAAACATATTTTTATATGCGCTACTTATTAAGGTAAAATTTAATTCAGGTTAAAACATAATTAAATCCAGTGAAATACCACTTCCAAACACTATCATCATTTGAAACTTGTCTATCTAGGTTTTGCATGGTTCAATATATGATTTAATTTATATTATACAGTCATTCCTTAGCATACTAAATATAATTCAACTTGAAAGTGCATAACTCAATTAAAAGCTGCTTTTAAGACATTCACAACTGATAATCTGCAGTGCATGCAAATTCTGTTATTTAGGCATGTATAATGATCCATCGCATTTATACACACCAGATACTGAGCAAAAATTTTGTTAAATGCGTATACCATAAATGAAATCGCATTTACAGCATATAGAGCTAATATACAGTGTACTTCAGATACAGTGCTCTATCCGAATCTTTTACCCAGTAAATCTCTTTAAATGTACGATAAATGCTATGCATACCATGCTATACAGCAAGTATCATGTAGCCAAAAAATTGCAATGTATGTTGTTTTCATTACATTTTAAATTGTGTAAGAGATAAATACGCTAAAAACGGTTCTTCGAGAACCATTATGTAAGGAAATAGTTTTGTGAGGACCTGTTAATTAATAGTAAATGCTTTGTCATCCATATTCTTCATAATGCATTTTTCAGTGTACTACATAAATCCTTATCAATTTCATTATGTTTGATATTGTCTAACTTCAGTAAAATTAACTTGTAACGATTTTCCCCATAGATCGTAATGTAACGGAAATATTTTGACCTTCCCTGTAAATGAACTAAAAATGCTACACACTTCATTTTCAATACCAATCCTGCTTTAGTAACCATCAATATCATAAAACAATCAGGGCAATATGAGCATATTTAAGAGAGTTAGAGATCGGACAGATGGACAGACCAACCGAAATCCAAACACTTCGAACTATGTTGGAAGGTGTTACAAAATCTGAAGCCACCAAATGTGTAAATTATGGAGGATAATGCATAAATCCATTTGAGTTCATTAATTTAGATCCAATATTCTGAACTTCGAACAATAAAAAAGGTGGTTCACCACCGTTTCATTATTAAAACGCGCTCAACCAAACCTCTGTCTCTTTGAGGCTTATTTTGTCTATAAATGAGACACACTCACTCTTAATCGGCCTCGGTTGACCAACCTGTGCGTAATCCGTCCTTTACGTCCAAATTTATATTTTAGAAGAGTAAAAACAAATGGTAGAGGGGTACTTCGAAGCATTACCCTTTCTCTACACGCAGTACAATCTCATGTGCGTAATTGGTTCTCTCAACTCCTTTATTAAATGCAAAACGTAAATGGTGCCGAATGTGCTAATGTTTTTCCCATTCTGTTTTCACGATCTGAAAATAGTAAAAAAAAATAGCAATATATATTTTTTCTTGTAAAGAAAAAATAATCTTTTAAACAATATATAACATTATAAATAAGAGGAGGAATCTTTTTTTCTCAAATAAATAAATCATCTTCAAGGTTAGAGTAGTGCAATTGAGGTTTATACCCACTGAGTGTAATGGACAAGAGATTTTTCGACTGGTTGAAATAAATTTCACCTATGCTACTGAAATCTTGAATAAAGCGGACATATATCATATTTCTAATGCGTCATTTTGAGTGCATTTTTTAATTTGAAAAAATAAATACACACGAACGATTTTCGGAGTATATACGTTGTATCTATATGTATATATGTATATTAATATGTATACTTTTTATAAATTAAGAGCGCTACAACATTTACCAAATTCCATGAAAAACGTCATACAGAAATAAATACCTTTTATTGACATCTACTAAAGGAATTTTAATATATATTTTGAACATTTAGGTAGTTGTTAAGCTTTAAATGATGGATCTACAAGAACTTAAAATAAATCATCTTAATCGCGTTACGCGATAAAAAAATCTATTTTTTATGAATTTAACTAAACTGATTTATTTTTGTTTTTTTCAGAAAATTGATATTATGAATTATGATATAATGAACTTTAGTTTTTAACAATAATGAACATAAATAAAATTATTCAAATCACTTTTGTAATTTCAAAGAAAAATGTTTTTTTTTCATTACTTTTGCAACTGTTCTGGACCCTGTAATCACGAAATTACCTTATATTATAATACGAGCAATTGTGTGAGTATGTGTGTGTGTGTGTAAATTTTATCATAAAAACAGCTCTAACGATTTGGAATAAATTTGTATTTTACCATTTTCGGGCTAGAAAAGGCCATTAGTCTAGGTCATGTGTTCGATTAGTTCATGAATTCGATAAGTGGATCATTTTGGGTCATAACGGGTCAGGCTTGAACTAATTATATCTAAAAAAACGACTCAATCGATTTTGACTAAATGTTATACCCAACCGTTTTCAGGCAGGATAAAACTATTGAGATATGTCACATGTTCGAGAAATTTGGATTAGTGGATGATTTTTGGGTCAATTATAGACAAGCTAATTTTATCTAAAAAAACTTCTCAAACGATTTTGACTAAATTTTGGGGTCACTGTGGGTCCAGATAAGTTTATATAGAAAACGCCTCTAACGATTTTGACGAAATATTGCTTTCTATCATTTTTGACCACGAGAATACCATTGGGTTAGGTCGCATGTTCAAGAAATTTAGAAATTTCGATTAGCTTGTCATTTTGGATCACAATGGATCAGGTGCCAAGATAATTTAATCTAAAAAAAGGCTCAAAACATTTTGACAAAATTTTGTAATATACTGCTTCTGGGCATGATAAGACCATTGGGCTAAGCCACATGTTCGAGAAAAAACGATTAGTGAGTCATTTTGGGTTACTGTGGGTCAAGCTAATTGTTTCTAAAAAACGAATCAAATGATATTCACAAAATTTTGTATTATACTGTTTCTGGGCATGAGAAGACCATTGGGCTAAGACACATGTTCGAAAAAATTCTATTCATGGGTCATTTTTGGATCACTGTGGGCCAAGCTAATTGTATCTAAAAAGGACTCAAACAATTTTGACAAAATTTTGTATTATACCGTTTCTAGGCATGAGAAGACATGTGGGCTAAATCCCATGTTCAAGAAATTTTGATTACTGGGTCATTTTTGGGTCACTGTGGAGCAAGCTAATTGTATCTAAAAAAGGGCTCAAAACATTTTGAAAAAATTATTTTATCTAAAAAAAGACTCAAACAATTTTGACAAAATTTTGTATTATACCGTTTCTGCGCATGAGAAGGCATGTGGGCTAAATCCCATGTTCGAGAAAATTTGATTACCTGGTCATTTTTGGGTCACTGTGGAGCAAGCAAATTGTATCTAAAAAGGCTCAAAACATTTTGAAAAAATTTGCATTATATCGTTTCTGAGTATGAGAAGATCATTGAGATAGGTCACGCGTTCGATAAATTTAGATTAGTGGGTCCCTTTTGTGTTACCGTGGGTCAAGCCATTTTTATTTATAAAAAGACGTTAACGATTTTGACTAAATTTTTTAGTCTGTCATTTTAGGGTTCTATAAGACCATTGGTTTGGTCGCATGTTCGTTTGAAAAAATTCTGTTAGTGGGTCATTTTGGGTCACTATGTGTCACGATCATGCCTATTGTATCTAAACAGCAAGAATGATGCAATGGGAATAAGATATCGATTTGAACACAAGGCTAATTTTTACCCAGCTTAGCTCAGTCATCCCTGCTAGTATACTATAAATACCATAAATACAAGTAAATTTTAATCTTATTACTTTGTTTCCAAAATATTTTTTAAAATGAGAGTTTAGATAATTTTTCAGTTTTAGTCCTATGATAAAATTCCTTACATAAAAGCAGACATACATGATACCACTACACTTTTATTACTTGTCTGTGAAAAATATAAGTATGAATTTGTAATAAATCAAAATGGTCTATAAAATATATTATAAAAAATAACTTTTTGAAACTGTAACTTTATAGTAAAAAATTTATTTCTGAAATAATCTTTTAACAATAAGAAAACAATTTGAGAAAGTTTGAAGATTTGAAGCTTAATTGGATTTAAGTCAAAAACGACATTTCTTTCGAATTACCTCATTCATGTAAAACATTTGAATAAAAATATGGTAATTATGATTTGTTTATTATTAAATTTATTTAAGCAATTAATCATTTAATTACATCAAGGAATCTGACCTACGAAATCCGAAACTTATGCTGTAATAGCGCTGGTATAAACATAATACAACTTTTAATTTGTGAATCCAATGAAGAATTTCCTATCGAATTCAGTTTATAACATACATACATATTTCATATTCGCCAAATCTAAAATTTCTTTCACATACAGACAGAACGCAAGCTTGTTTTAAGTAATTTTTTAGGTAGTAATCGAAGTGTACAACATGTCGCTGTATAGAAAATAATGTACACATTGTTTCGACATACATTTTTTAAAAAGATTAAAAAACCTTTAAAACTGAACATCATTAATTCTTATTTACACAACATTTGTTGTTGTCGATTCCAGATTATAGAAATGTTAAATTCCTTTTCCTGATATGTATTCATTTTCTTCTTTTATATATACTAGTTGCGTAGCAACCCATTGTGTTGCTTTTGAATTGCATGAGACAATCGATCTTTTTGCGAAAAATGAAATCTTAACTGTATTGTAAATTTAGAAAGCCATTACAATATTAATTTTATTAAATACAGTATTTCAAATAATAAATTATATTTACAATTTAAATCAAAACTTTTCCAATAAATATGCACATATACTATAACTTTATTTGCCTAGAGCTTTTCGCTCTTCCAAGATTTTGCTTTGAATTTCGGAGTTGGTAGAAATGATGTCATTTGGGTCAAAAAGGAATTTGTTTGGACGAATTTATTCAGAAGCATTTTATATTTATGAATTAAAATAAATATTTAAAGATTTTTTTTTTCTCGCAAAAACATTTCATTTTTAATGTCCGCTTCTGCAAGGTTTTATTAGCCATCTTAAGGCAATAGTTGAAAATCTACTTTACGATTTTAAATTAAATGAAAATAACGTACGATGTTTTTTTTTTCTTTTGACGTCAACAGAATTTATCTCAATGTTTCAGTCGATAGTAGAATTTGTGTTTCTAAAATAAACGGATTCCTGAAGCTTGAATATGTGTGAGTTCGCATTTCGTAAAATTTTCTTGAAAACTACAATATATTTTTTTTACTATTTATTCAATTATACGTTAATTTCAATTTAGAAATGATTTCAAACAATGATACCTAATAATCCTTGTCATTTTCCCTTTTCTCTCTTTTATCCACAAAAATGGAGCAATTTTAGTTTCCATCATTACAGAAATGTCATAAAAAATAACGTAAAAATTTATATCTCGAAAACTAATCAAATTTAAAAATTCTACGACCACTTTTAACATCCTGGGACCCATGCGGATAACTGGCTTTAATTTGGTCACCCAACATTCCATATTCTAGGAGGAACAGCTGTGATATACAAACGGACAGACACTTTTTAATATAATAGATTGATAAAGTTTTAATTTCGCTATAAAAAATTAGTCAGGGACAAATTCTGAATTATTTATATTATTTTAAGTGAAAATGGCTTATTTCGTAATGGAGACTGTACGCAATGGATATAGATTAAAAAACATTATGCTTGAAAATTACTTAAAAAGACATAATAAATAAATCAATTAAGATACAGTTTTCAAGCAAATTGCATTTGAAAGTAGATTTTTTTCTCTTTATAACGGGTGTAAAAATTGAAGATGCGCGATGTTTAGAAATTCAAAAAATTACAGTAGCAAAGATTGCAAAACCGACATTTAATAGTCAAGCGTTGCCATTCTCAAAATGACGTCAGCCTTACGCACGGACATATTTTTCTTTTATAATATAGATAGATTTTCAAACGTGAAGTTCCGTTTGTCAGCTAAAACTTTGCATATGAAAATGTATTCTTTTGGCCTGAGGGTCTAATTTCAGTACCGCGAAGTACAAATTCCAGAGACTGATGTCTTTTAAATGTATCCGTGTAAAAATATACAGTTTCATGTTAAACATATGTTTTGCTTGTTTAATATCTTGAAAATCGATTTTTCCGCCAAATCTGGACAATGACACCACTATTTCGCCAAATATCGCAAATGTCTGTAAAATATGGCCCACTTTGAGATTTCGTTTATTGCCAACTTATCATCAACGTAATAACTGTTTCAACATTCATTCTCATTGAAATACACTGAACTGTGATAATTCCAAACTCACCCGCAAATCGAATATTCTCGAACTTGTGACTTAGCCCAATGGTCTTCTCTTACACCAAACGGTAGTATAAAAAATTTAGTTAAAATCTTTAAAACCATCTTTTAGATAAAATTTACATATTCTCTCTCACATACGCATAGACGCAAGATTTGCAGTACATTAATTTAGTTTATTAAGTAAATAATATGTAGCTGTAAAATCCCACAACAATTTTGAGTCATTTTGCTGTATTTCTTTAAACATATTTTCTATAGAAACATATTCAAAATATTTTCTTTGAAATATAGTCCTCTTACATATCTTTTTAACATATTATTTTTAGACTAAATAACTAACTATTTTAAAAATAAAATAGTGTTTTTTATTTCACCAACAAAGGCAATAACTAAATTACAACATTCTTCGAAGCTTCCATATTTGTAAATTACGGGGCCGAATCTTAAAACACAAACAAACATAAAAAACAATTGATAACAGTTTCATGCCGTTAGTGTAATGAAAATAATAAATATTACTAATTACAGGTACTGATATCAACACAGAACTCATAGAATATGATTCATAAAGATCGGAACAATAGCCTATTTCCTTAAATATTACCCCTAGATAAATACTTGAAATTACAAAGTTTCATAAAAAAGGTTCAGAATTTGATGACATATGATTCAACTCCATGGGGGGTCTATTTGAGAAAATACGAAAACTAAATTATTGTACGGCCCCATAGTGTAAAATTTCCAGTAAGGACAATTTCCTTTATTCGTTCCTCCTGAAATAAACAACAACAAAAAATCCATCTTTTCAAAAACTCACAGAGATTTCAATCCAATGCAAAACTCACAGAGATTTATATCCTTTAAAAATTCATCAGATTGTAAGGAATTGAAATTGAAATGCATGCAATTCAAAAAAAAAAAAAAAAAAATGTTAATTTAACGGGTTGGGGAAACATTTTTAAAAATTTATTATGTTAAAATTTTAAAGTTCTTGTGATGTCTAACCTTATAATTTATAAACAAAATCATATCCCAAAATTTACAATAAATAAAAAAAATTAATTAAATTGTTTAAAAAAAATGAGGTAATTTAAAATCATCATAACTAGAAATATTATTTGTCGAATTTCAATTTTTTTTTTACATTTAATTAAATAGAAAAACATATGTTTCAATTTTGTTCAGCATTTTTTAAATATTGATATTTCAAAATATAACAAAAATATGAACCTTATATTTAACAAATAATATTTTCTGAAGTAATTCATGTTTTCAATAACCATTTTTAACTTATAATAACTTTCAGCTGGGAAATGATAAAAAATCTCATCATGCAGAAAAAACGCATTTAAAGCTTTAAACAAAGATTTTCTTTTATAAAATGCTGAATTTTTGTTTAAAAGCTTGCAGGTGAGTAAGTAACTCTCTCCTGTTGCATAAACATCTGATTCAGTTCAACTCTTGCCATTTCCACCTTCTTTCTGTACTGTTAAAATGTCTCATTTGATTTAAGCAAGGATTTTTCTAACAAGCCGATTTCAGCTTTTTTCATAATTTTATCTCTCACAACTTGTTATTTTTATTGCCCCACCTGATACCGTTTAAAAAAGTCTTTATTCTGCCAGCACGGTCTGTTTAAATGTTTACCATCTGCTGTGCACTGTTCCTCGCCAGTGGCCCATTTTCATCCACGATACTTGGACCTGGACTTACATTTTCTGAAGTATAGGGCCAAGCTGTGCCTAGATAATACTCTTTCCGGACCGGGTTGTGTTCGGGGCCTTACTTAATTTTGAAAGATCAGGCCGAGCCTAACGTATTTTTTCCATAATGAGCCGGGATTGGCTTCATTCATCCTAGTTTTTTACTGGCCGAAATTTTCAGTCCCAGTCTCGACCCTGCCCGGATAAAAATCATTGTCTAGGCCGTGACCTGGTCCGTTCAAAAGTCAGTAAATTTTCCCGACATTTTTGCAAAAAAGGAATAAATTTTTAAATCAACTTTTAATTAAAATTTTTCAATTTATTTCAATTAAACCTTATTTTTTTATAAAGAATAGTAGATTTCAATGCAATTAAATTAAAATATAATTAAACCTGTGAAAAAGAAACTTCCTTTGACGAAATCCTGTTTTAAACGGGAAAAAAATGGTCTTATCCATGAAACATGAACATAGTAATTTATGAGAAAAGAATAGAACACATTTGCACCTGCTAATACGAGAACTTGCCTATATATATATATATATATATATATATATATGATTCCGCTTCAGAAGATTTGACTGTATAGCATTTTTCAAAGTCATTAATACATGGAATATGGATTAACGATATTAATGGTAGCTGAAATATTTACATACAAATTCAGATTGATTAAAAAAATAAAAATCACGGCCTATACGCTTCTTTAAAAATGTAAATTATAAACATGAAAAAAAAAAGAGAAGCAAAAATAAGTATTTTTGTTCAGAACTCGTACAAATCAATTTTTAACTATAATCCCTGTAAAAATCCGCGTTTTGTGGAATTTCAGTTTGGTCGGGCAAAGTTTCGGACGAGATTTATCTTTTTTTCCTATTCAGGCCAGTCTCGGGCCGACTTCTAGATTTTATATCGGACCAAGTCAACAACTTTTTGTACGGACAGAATCAAAAAGATTTTTATGTGTCATTCAGACCTCCAGAATTCGAAAGCATATTTTACACAGAATCATAATGCTGCTATTTTTATGCCCAAAATGAAAGGAGGAGTCTTAAATCGATTTTTAATAACGTATACTTTCTGGATGGTACCAAACTTTCATTTCAAATGCGTATATCTCTTCGCTCAGAGATCTGTTTAAATGGTGTATGTCACGAATTTTGGATTTTAATATCTCTGTCAGTTTCTCAGTAATAAAAATGGGATTTTTTGTGTTTAATTCAGAAAATGATAAGGGAATTTTTCCTAATTGGAAATTTTACCTTACATAAGCAGTATAAAACTTTACTTTTTGCATTTTCTCAAATGGAACCCCCTTGGAGTTGAAACATATACGAGGGTGAGTTGGGAAATAAGTTTCCCCTGGCAACTGTGAACAGAGGTATGTATGAAAGACAAAAAATGTAATGAAGCATTAAAGATAAGACGTAACTTTATTTTTTTACATAAGTGCGAAGTGAGTTAAGACATTTGTCATACCCCTTATAAGCTTCAAAAAGCGCTCCTTGAAAAAATCAGGGCTCTGCATCATTTTGTTCCCGGTAGATATGGAGAGAAAGTGCGTTGTGAATTCGTGGTCAAAGGATGAAGTTAGAGCGGTTGTCCGCTATGAATGGGCACGTGGAGTAACGGGAGCAGAAATCCTTAATCGCCACGTGGGAGTCTATGGGCCAGTTGTGATGTCGAAACAAATGGTGCGGAGATGGTGCCGCCAATTCAGTGAGTGGCGTCAGCAAGTTTTCACAGACCAAGACCTGGACGGGCGTCCACGACCACTACAGACGAAAGCAATGCTTGCCTACTTCTTTGTAAGCAATGCTGAAATCACACAAGCCGTTCAAGCTTCTTTTGTATGCAGAGCCCTGCTTTTTTTCCTGGAGAGCTTTGTGAAGCTTATAAATGGTATGACAAATATCTCAATTCACTTGGCACTTATGTAGAAAAATAAAGTTACGTCTTATCTTTAATGTTTCATTACATTTTTTGTCTTTCAGACTCACCTCTGTCCACAGTTGCCAGTGGTAACTTATTTTCCGACTCTCCCTCGTATCATCAAATTTAGCATCCTTTTTAATGAAGCTTTAAAACTGGAAGTATGTTTGTATGGACAATATTTAAAGAAATAGGGTATTGTTTCGGTCTTTATGAATCACACTGTGTATAGTAAATGTATATTTTCTCAAAACAATAGAGCTTAATTTCTTATCTCAGCTGTATAAATGTTTCAAATTTACGTTGCCACACACGGAACATTTTAAAACAATTTTAATATAAAATCAGGTATATTAATAAGCATTATTTTTTTTTAATTCTGATTAAATTTTAATGTTTTTTTTCAATTTATAGTGCTTGAATTAACATGTAATTCATCAATTAGCTTTCGATGAAAAAAAAATAAAGTATTAAAGTTTTTGGAGAATTTTCGGTATACGACACCAGTTATGGCCCATATTTAAAGTGTCTTTCAGGCTTCAGAGAGGGTCGTCGAAGTTTTCATAACTTTTTTTACCCTACTGTCAAGAAAGGTTATGTGTTTCACGCGTATCTCAGTATGTGGATATTTTATACAACTCGAAACATCCCAACGGCTGGATGGATTTTAATGAATGAGGTCTCTATCGATTCGTCTTAACGGTCCGATGGTTATAGGCTAGGTTTTGTTTTTATAAATTCAAAATGGTGGCTGTAAAATACAAAATGGCAGTAGAGACGAAATAAATTATGCACTCTATTGAGTAGCGTATCATTGGATAGGACTTCCAAAATGAATCCGATGTTTTATTGACTGTTTTACAGTCAGAAGCTCCGTTTCAATATTACACAACTTGGAAGTTGTATAGATAGGATCTCTAAATTTACTGCAAATCTAACCATCATAGACATCTATAGGCCTCATTAAAACAGAGTTTATAGATAGGAACTAACAATTAAACACAACTTAAAAGTCATCAATACAAGTAAATAAAAAAAGGTAAATAATATAAAAAATAGTTTCACATTGATGAGAAATAATTAATTAATTCGATTTTTACGCATTCGGGTTTTTTTATTTTTAAATTTAACTTTTACTTGTTCATAAAATATATTTCCATTGATCAATTTTATCCAAAACCATAAACTAAACACCATGTAATATACTATTTATTTGTTTATGTATTTTCCAGAAATAAGATTAAGAAAACATCCTCATGATTTAATCACTAATTATTTTGTTATTATACAAGGTGTAACGAAATTATTTCCTTTCATACATATTAGCAAAAATATAAAATTTAGGTAAAAGAAATGTTTCCTGCGAAAAAAAAAATTGTTACGATTTTAATCCCTCTGTTTCATCATCTGATTCCATTTGAAAAAATAAATTTTGAGGAAAATGTTCCAATGATTTCAACATGATATATATCAACCGAACAATTTATTTAAAACTTTCTGTTTACACTAGAGATTGACGCTTTATTGATAAATCCTTGTTAACCTGTCACAAATTTAATATAGATCATCAGAAAATTCAATTTTTTTCGTATCATTTATTTACAGGTTTCAAAATGTAATATTGGTATATAGAAACATAATACCTACATGTTCATTTTTCAAGTAGAAAAATAATAAAATTTTCCTTAATTTCTGTGCTGTTATCGATTTTCTGAAAGTAATAGTTGGAAGATACGATTCTATTTCTCTTAAAAAAATAGATATAACACTTTGGTGGTTTTATTGGACATTTTCGGATAACACTGGAGAGTTTAAACCTTTTAATAAATCTTTGTTAACTTTAAAAAAATGCAACATCTATCAAAGAAAAGTAGTATTATTTTGATAAATAAGTTTAATACCCATTTGTATTTTGTGTGACGAAATATAAGTTACTTTTCATTAAAAATAATCCTTTTAGGATACTATAAATTTTTAAGAAAATATGAGGTTAATATTTTTTCTATCTTGTTTAAATTTCCTTACATTTTTTAAATTTATAATTTTAAGTATAAATCATGCGAGTGTAATTTCCAGGTACAAAAATATAAATAATTATACTACGATAGAATATCTTCTCCAATATAAGTAACTCCTAAAACATTCATAATTATTATATAGAATTTTCCACACAATTAATTTTAATATGTTAGCAAGAATAGTCGACTTGTGAAAGAAAATTTGTTTGATGGTTATATAAGTTAAACTGTAATGAATTTTAAAGCATTTATAAACAATTATTTTAAAATATATTTTCTTTAATTTTAGATATTTATTCTTTTTAAAGTATTAAATATATAATAATGACTTCTAAATTTAAAAAAAAAAATGACTATTACTTTTCAGTTCTCAATTAAAATATATGGAAAACAAAGTTGGTTGATGGCTATACTAGTACAAAATTTCTCGCTTCAGAATCTGTGAGCGACAATTGATGATCCTTATTTCATACATTGTAAAATTTATAACTAGTAAATACTTAATAAAAATGAATTAAATTTATGTTCAAATAACAAACAAAATCTAGTGTAAAATATTTTTTATAGACCTTGATTAAAATTTCCCGCCTTGAATAAAAAAATTATGTATCTCCCTTTAGAATACAGATCAAGAAGCGTTATACATGAAAATGAAATAAATGAAATTCAATGTTTTTTTGCTGGTAAGAAAGATTCCTTATCCAATACATCTATTGGCATTATCTACACTGATATAAAAAATCCAGGTCACAAACAAAAGTCAATAGCTTAACAGATTCAGGCTGTAAATATATTAAAAATAGTAAATAATGCGAATCTATCGGGAAACTGCCGCATCCGAAATTGAAAATACACAAACTAATTTTTATACCACTTTGTTAGTGCAAAATGTCCAACGAGTATATACTTATATACGATTTAAATACTTATACGTACAGAGTATTATGCATGCTTACGAAAAATGAATTTAATTAATGTTCTTATAATAAAAAAAAAATGGTGTAAAATATATATTTTTTTTTTAATTGAGTAAAATTTCCTTCGTTCTAGTGTTAGGTGTTTCGAATAATTTAAAAGAACAATAAATTAAAACATTATATATATATATATATATATATATATATAAACGTTCCTATATTTGTTCCAAAAATAAAATAATGATATTGTATATTCTAAAGATTTCTTCTATGTGTACATATTTTTATTAATTAACTTTCAATTTATACATACATCGCTCAAAACAATTAGGGGAGCACATGGTTTTAACGGAATTACGCAAGTATTTACACCAATAAGTAACGTAAAACAAAACACTCATAATATAAAACGTTGTAGAAAACAGATAAAGAAAACTTTACATGCAAATGGAAGTTTATGACATCAAAAACTAGAAAAAGGACACATGTGCAGAAATCGGGATTTTGCTGAAACGTCTGTTTCACTGTCTCAGTTGTAAAATTTAATTGCTCAACTTGTGTTTTGAGAAAAGGTGGCTTGAAAATGTCACATCAACATGATTTACCGGAATCGATGGCTTGGAGTGTTATCGGGACATTTGAATTTCGGGAAACACAACGAAGTGTAGTGGACGCTGTTGGAGTCGCAAGAAGTGTTTTGAAAGGCTGTGGAATCGATTCCAAGACACATGGAATGGTAGTCATCGACAAGTGCAAGGTCGAAAATGTGTTAACACAGAAACTGATAACGGATATATCCCGTTAACAGCCCGTCGAGACGGAACGCGCAATGCTACTCGGCTGCAAACACAGTTGTTCTTTGCCAAAGAACGAAGGGTGTCCAGCCAAACAGTCCAAAATAGGATAATAAAACACTCATACTACAATATATACTAGTAAATCTGCAGATCAGGAGACTCAACGTCATCTTTGCAAGTCATTGTTTTTTAACACTCATTGCGTAATATTCTAATTCCTACAAATCACTTTTTAAAGTTTTCAAATTACATAAATATTTATAAGCATACAAGATACTTCGTAAAGTTTCAGAAATTAAAAGTGTTAAACAAGTGGTTATACCTTGATGTTCTGAAATTCTGATGAGCTACTTATTCTGGTAACTTTTTAAATCAAAAATTGCATTTCTTCAGGGGGGCTCTGCCCCCCTGAACCCCACCGTAGTCTATTTAAATTTACATTCATAATTTTTTATTGATTGTGCGGATGGTTATAGTATATCTTTTTTTACGCTGTGATTTATAAGGATAAGCATAAGCTTTTTTTTTTTTTATAAATTAATTAAATTTAAATTTAAAATAAAATATTCATGTTAACCGTACACAGATAATAAATATTGAAGTGACGCCAAAAATGTAACCCTAAAATCCGCTACATTCGGCACAACACAACGACGTGCTTAAAAAGAAAAACAGAATAATATTTTCAGTAATACAGTTTTTAATTCATAATACAATGAAATGCTACCTTAGAATGCTTATTGCTTAAATATAAGCAGATCATTTTCATTTACAGAAAAAATGCACGAATGAAGTCAAAGAATTCGGTTCCTGTTCCACGTGCTTGTTTAGTTTGGGCCGAATGAGGGCATTTAAATCTGAGATTAACGCACATCGTATTGCAAATTGTTTTTACGACATACTGCATCTCCATCTATCTCTTTCCTCCGTGAATAATAGTTATTTTATTTTGCCCAAGATCTTTTTATTCCAGCATCTTTGTTTTCGATAAATGACGTCTAATTCACCTGCTATGCGTACTTACTCAAAACTTTTCATCTTGTTATATTAAGAAATACTTGAGAGTTTTCTTTTTATTTCCAATATGCCGCCATATTAATTTTTCAATTCTTAATTTTATTTTTCATTTTCCTGTTTCACGACAAAACATTTCAATTGAAAATTGTTTAAAAGAAAATATTATTCCGGGTTTTGATTTTCTTGGCAACAATTAAAGAAATATTGGTAAATGTTATGGAAAAATGTTACGTTATTCTCTATAAAAATAACGAACTTTTGTATTTTTAAGCAAAATATTTGAATAAAATAAATAAAATAAAGGAAATGTTGCTTATTTTTATTTCTGGACTAAAATCCATCTATATGCCAAGATACAAATGCATTAATTCATGCGTTTTGACGTTGGCTTTACTCAAACATTATGCACGCAATTATACTAATATTATTAGGACCAAATACGTTCCTAGGCAAAGGGGAAAAAAACTGGGAAAAGGGAAAAAAAATGAAATATGCATTATGTCAAATTGAAAAAAAAAATCCTTTATAGCGAAACAGCACCGAAAACCTGCGATATGAAGCAATTAAAATAATAAAACTTTGTAAAAAATCACCATAAAATTAAAACAAAACACAGGACGCGTTTCGAGCTAAAAACATAACAGCTCGTCATCAGCTAAGCATACACGTGTCCGAAAACGAACAAGTTCAAAAATGAACTGAAGAAAAAGAATGTTGCGAAGAATGCGACAGATTGCGCTACCTGATAGAGGGATATGCAAAAGAGAAATGTGTTGAAAAAAGATAGAAGAGAAAATGAAATGGAAAAAATGGAAATAAAAGAAAAAATAAAAATAAAAGAAGTAAATTAAAAATATAAATAAAAATAATAAATAAAGAACTTCTTCCCCTGCCTCTCCCTCTCACTTGGATTTTCATGAAGCATATTTTATTTCTAAAAATTCTGCTAATCTTGTCAATGATCTCCCATCATCTCCTTTCCTATCTCCAGCGTGGAAATTAATTTTGTAATTCTTTTCCCTTTTCTCTTGTTTCTTTTCTTTTTATTTTGTAAAAAAAAAAAAAAAAAAAAAAAAAAAAAAAAAAAAAAAAATAATAATAATAATAATAATAATAATAATAATAATAATTTGGATTTTTTTCTTGTTCTTTTATAGTTCTTTATTTATTATTTTTATTTATATTTTTAATTTACTTCTTTTATTTTTATTTTTTCTTTTATTTCCATTTTTTCCATTTCATTTTCTCTTCTATCTTTTTTCAACACATTTCTCTTTTGCATATCCCTCTATCAGGTAGCGCCATCTGTCGCATTCTTCGCAACATTCTTTTTCTTCAGTTCATTTTTGAACTTGTTCGTTTTCGGACACGTGTATGCTTAGCTGATGACGAGCTGTTATGTTTTTAGCTCGAAACGCGTCCTGTGTTTTGTTTTAATTTTATGGTGATTTTTTACAAAGTTTTATTATTTTAATTAAAATCCTTTATATTATTGGAAAACATGCATACCCCCCCCCCCCCAATATTATAAACCTAATTAAAAAATCTCGCAAATATATTGACAAATTTTCAAACTAATTGGAATAATTTAATAATCTTATTTAAAAATTTCAGCATCAAAAATTTACCATTTAAATCCATTTTTCATATGAGCCATTTCTTTCAACAAATGAAAATCAGAAAATCGTCTGACTTGCCATTGAAAAGCATTATAGAGCAAAATAAAATGTTCTATATTTCCCGAACGAATGAACCAAATTTAACCAAAAACTATACAGCTAAGTCCGGGTACCTCATCAACATGCCCAGTGAATTTCAAGCCGATCGGATGCTTTTTGCGGAAGTTATCGCGGAACAGACAGACAGACTAACAGACAGACAGACTAACGGAAACCAAAACTTTTCGTGTCTCCACAGTAAGCCTTCACTGACGTTTCGGCAATTAAAACACACATACACACATAAATAACGCCTGCATTCAACAGTTAAAGGTATATATAAATATTATACAGACATACATACAATAAATACAATAAACCCAACTGGAGTGAAAAATTAGCCAGAGTCAGGAATCGAACCCGGGACCACAGTATACAAGACTGCTGCTCAGTGGTTAGAGCAGCAGTCTTGTATACTGTGGTCCCGGGTTCGATTCCTGGCTCTGGCTAATTTTTCACTCCAGTTGGGTTTATTGTATTTATTGTATGTATGTCTGTATAATATTTATATATACCTTTAAGTCCAAAATAGGCTTCATCAGATGGTCTCTATGCACGTAAGCTAATGGACTGTATTCCGTTGACGTCAATTCTGTTTACAGACGACTCCCGATTCAGTCTGGATGTGACATCTGATGTGTTTTGGCATGGAGAGAAAGAGGCACTCAAAATAATCCGACATTTGTTCGTGAAAGATCACATTAGAGACGAGGTGGGTTGATGCTATTGGCTGGAATCAGCATAGGTGGACGTACGGCCTGCATATCATTCGGAATAGCACTTTGACGGTCGGAAGTTATACAGACGAGATATTGAGACCTCATGTCGTATTTTGTGCTGCAGCAATTAGTGATTTCTTTTTTTTGCATGAATGATAATGGCAAACCTCATACAGTTCGTCTTGTGTAAAACATGCTTGAAGCTAAAACAATACTGCGTATGCAACAACCAGCATGCTCTCCTGACCTAAATCCGATCGAGCATGCTTGGGACATACTCAGAGACGCATTGCTGCGAGACCGAAGCCTTCTTTTACTGTCCGGGACTTGTAGATTGTAATTCTTGAGCAGTGGAACAGTATTCCCCAAAGTCTTATCGATAACCTCACCGCATCCATGGAAAACAGGTGTGCAGCAGTCTTAGCTGTTCGAGGAGACTACACGTCATATTAAAAACCTTCCATCATTTCTAAACAAAACTTTTTTATCATTTACGTTGTTGCCCTAAACCATCTTTTCATGTTCTTTCCATCTTATCAAAGAATAAACGCTCCCTTAAAAAATTTTGCGTCTTTTTTTTCTTTATTGCGCGTTGATATAAGTGTACTATCCATTTTATGCCGTATATGGCTCTCTTGCACTGTTCTCTTCACTTTTTTGAGCAGTGTATATATATATATATATATATATATATATCCAGGCAATAAAGAAAAGAATTTTGAAAATACAAATAAAACACAGGGGTGCGCCAGCAATATCCGGCGCCTGTGTGCAGAACTTCAATTGGCGCCCCATATTCACTAACTCGCCACCCCCACTCGAAAAAAAAAAACAAAAAAAACTTCATATATTTTTTTCAAAGTGTATAAATGCATAGCTTCCAAGCCAGCCTTTCGGGAGTTTTCTCCAAATCAAATAAACGAATTCGGAACCAGAAAATTTATTTAAGGAAATGCGTCTAGTTTCTACAGGTTTCTTTTTTATATCATTTATTAAATTAAAATTTCGGTTAAAAATATTGTCGTTTGAATTAAAAATAAGGAGTGTTGTCAGTTATGCAAATAAAAGACATCCCTAAAAGGTGGGTGCTTCAGTTGTTTGCTCCCTCTCCCCACAATTGCATACCTCCTAATTAAATCAGTTTCTTTTACCCCCATCACTCACGGAATTTTTAAGATGTGATCTTTATTTATATTTATACTTAAAACAGTTCAAATAAACTTTAATTTGGAAATATAGCTGTGTTTATTTAATCAATGGTAGGACTATGACACAAAGAAAGGGGATCGTAATTTCGTAATATGGTAAATACACATAAAAGTAGAAAAATATTGTCTCAAATTATGATTTTTGTAATACATCGGAGTGCGTTTATAATACTTTTATCTCTTTTAACCTTCCGTCTACCAGACGGGTCCATTGGACCCGACAACAATATTTAATGTAAATTTTTCTCATGAAAAATAGCATTCAAAGTTTCGCAATTACATGACTTTTCCTGCAATTGTCTCCTCTATGTATATGCAATTGCGATTAAAATTTTGTTCGAAATTTTTTACCTATTTTTAATTTGTTTCATTGTTTACCACGCGGGTCCATTGGACCCAACATTAAAACAAACGTAATATACTGTTGCTTTCTTTTTCTAGGGTTGCCATAAATCATGAGGAGGAACAGGGTTACCATAATTGGCTGTTTATCGCCCATTTGGCGATGGATTTTTAGCGCCAATCTCGCCAAATTTGGCGACTTTATAATGAAGTTTTGAGAACATTCTAGACTGATCTAGTAAACTTCGTGCTCTATATATAAAAGGTTACTTCTGGTTCAGAGAGTCATTTATCAACAGACACAGTTAGTGAGCGAATGGTGTCTATTGATGTTTTTGAGTCTTTTCATTGAAAATAGGACTTGATATTTGAAGACAAGTAATAAGTGTAGTTTGTACGTGCTTTGTTATTTTACAAATATTCATCATTTTCTTATTTCCTAACTTATTTTTTGTTAAAAACTGAATTGAAGATGAACAGAAAAAAAGTATTGACTCAAGAGGAAATTCAAAAAATTATGGAAAATCCGGACGATATAGAATTCGACACCGATGATGAAAATCTGTCGTCTGATGAAGGTGAAGTAGATTATGTTGAAATACATAATGAAATTTCTGATTCCTACTCAGAATCTGATAATGATTCCAATGAAGTAAATGTAGCAACCACAAGTACTTCAAATTCTACTTTTGTTTCCAAAAATAATTCACAGATCTGGTATAAGAATGAAGTTGCCAGACCACAAGGAAGACGTACTGAAATCAATATTTTACGTGAAAAATCTGGACCTTCAAGATTTGCAAATCGTGAAGTGGATTCCATATCATCCTCATTTCTTATCTATTTCCGAAAAAGACTTTTGGAAATTATAGTAAAATGGACAAACGCGGAAGGCAATAGAGTATTCGATAAAGAGTGGAAACATATAGATATTATAGAACTTAAAAAATTCATCGGACTTTTATTACTTATTGGAGTATATAAATCGAAAAATGAAACAGTAAGCGAACTTTGGAGCATAAAAAATGGAAGACAAATATTTCGGGACATTATGAGTCGCAATAGATTCACAAGTATATTACGTGTCATAAGATTTGATGATGCTGCTGAGAGGCGTAAAAGAAGATCAACTGATAAATTAGAGCCAATAAGAGAATGCTTTGAATTGTGGAATAGCTATTTACAAGACCCTTATATTCCTAATTGGTCTATGACTGTCGATGAGCAATTAGTTTCTTTTCGTGGAAAATGTCCTTTCCGTCAGTATATGCCATCTAAACCTGGAAAGTATGGACTGAAGTTCTGGGTTATTTGTGACAGCGTAACATCGTATGCTTGGAAACTGGAACTATATACAGGCAAAAATGAAGTAAGAGAATCTCATCAGGGAGAAAATGTAGTTAAAAGATTGACGAAGGAAATTGAAAATTCTGGTCGTAATATTACATGTGATACCTTTTTTACGTCATATGCATTAGCAACACATCTTACTTCAAAAAAATTATCTCTTATTGGAACAATTCGAAAAAATAAACCTGAATTACCTGCTGTGTTCACAAATCCAAAACATCGTTCTGTATATTCTACTTTATTTGGGTTTCAAGAGAAGGCGACCATCATCTCTTACTGTCCCAGACAAGGTAGAATTGTTACTTTGCTAAGCACAATGCATAACACTTATGATATTGACAACAGCTTAGAAAAAAAGCCACAAATAATCCTAGATTATAATAAAACCAAAGGCGGAGTAGATACGATGGACAAAATGGTAAGAGCATATAGTGTGAAACGCATGACACGTCGGTGGCCTTTGATTGTATTTTATAATATGATCGATATAAGTGCGATGAATGCATACATAATATGGTTGTCACTGAATGCTGAATGTGATCCGAAAATGAAAAAAAGGCGGAATTTCATTATTCAACTTGCAGAAGAATTAGTAGGTGAAGGAGGTATCGCCGTCTCAACATCTACTTCAGAACAACTTTACGCAAATAGTTTTGAACCGCCACGAAAAAAATCAAGATGTCATATTTGTCCCTCTAAAAAAGATCGAAAAACACGAACATTATGCAAGAAGTGTACGAAAAATGTTTGCGGAGAACATTCCGTCGTTATTTGTACTTCATGTACAGAATAATTTTATTATGATGAAAAACGTTTTGTAGTCATTATAATATACTATATATATTACTTTCTTACTGTATGTGTTACTTTCTTACTCTATTACTATATATATCACTTTTATATATTGTATAAGGTGCATTAATAACAAATATATTCATTGTAGATAAATGGGTGTTTTGTATATTTTGAAATCCTATATATTTTACATATGGGTCCAATGGACCCGAATGGTAGTTCTTGCATATACTTTTTTTTGGTAGTCTGAAGGTTAAAGTAATGTAACAGCAATTAAGATGCGCCTTAAATAATTACCACACGTAGATCATAATTGGGGTGCATTCGAAATGTTCCAGTCCCGGAACATTTGATTTTTTATTAGCAAATACAGAACACCTACGCTGGCTATATAACAATTGTTATGAAAAATGCACATACATTTCGCGTTTACATTGTTAAGAAGCTAATCGAAACTTTACCGTGTCACACTGTTAACCCTTCCTTCTCTGTGAGATTTTTTTTTTTTTTCGAATTTCCAATTTTCGTGCAATGTATCTAAGTTCTAAATTAAAAATGTCTATAATAATAAAAACAAAGTTTCTCTCTGTCTGTGTGTGTGTCTGTCTGTATGCGATGGCTAGAAGAATCTACGGCACATTCGAGGCTCAAACTTTTTGTGAGCATAGTCGAAAGCCTCTCCTGGTGCACCGTACACCTATGTTTCAGAATTTTAAATCTCTAATAATTAGTTTAGAAATTAATTAAAAAGCCCAAATTAAAAGAATAAAAAGTTTTCATAATTCAACAAGAACATAGATTTTTTTTTTCAAACCGTAGGCAACTTCTTCAAGAACTCGAAGAGAAGGGGATAGGTTAATCCCTTAACGGTCGCTAAATATTCAGAAAAACCATCAAAACAGTACCTATATTTTATTACAGAAATCGAATAATTATACGGTTTCTACATAAAATATGCAATTATTATTTTTTTTTTTTAAGGCGAAAAAAAAAAAAAAAAAAAAGATGTTATAGAACAAATTCACATTTGTGGAAAAGCCATCATTCGAGAATTCTGTGTTTTAATGTTTGTTTTACAGCATACAAATTAATTCGAATAAGACCTTTATTTTACTCATCTTAGATCTTTATTTATCATCATGAAACAAATTTTTACAAATAATATTTGAAATATTATAATATACCTTACATTTTTTTATTAATAATTTTTTTTTGAGTGTGATATATTTCGAAACACGCAATGCAAAGTCCAACATAACAATCAGCACCAAAAACCAAAACCAAACGCTAATATTCAAAGACTTCACACGGAAATGCCAGCTAAATTTTTCTGGTTTCAGAATTTTTTTCCAGCAATAAATCTCCAGCCCGGAAATATGAAGGGCACGAGAAACAACGAACGACGCCTCAGCCCGTGATATTGAGAGCGAGAATTAAGGAGTTAATAGAATTGCAGAGCTGCTAGGGCGATAAATGTACTGTACCTTAAATTCTACTGTGCCTGGATAACTCAAAAATTGCACAGCCAGACAAAAAAAAAAAAAAAAAAAAAAAAAAAAAAAAAAAAAAAAAAAATCCCCCTTTCAGAAGTTCTAAAAATTATTCCGGTACGGTATAAGGAAGTCAAAAAATCCACGAAAACTCGATTTATAAAAAATCTGTTTACTTCCTTCGAAAGAAAGGTTCGAAATGTCTCAAATGGACGTCAGGTGTTCATTTCAGACAACCGACGTCTTTCAATAGAATATAAAATTTTCAAAATAAAAATTTACAGATTTATTTTTTAATCATCCAGATGCAGAATTTTCCGCTGATTTCAGATATGTAAATTTCTTCACGGTCGCTCAATTACAAACTGAAATATTAATTATTATTTCATTAATTGGATGATTCCTTTCAAACTCTAAATTTAAAATCCAGTCTTTCGAAACCACAATTGATTTTTATAGTATGATTCTTTGGAACGCCATCAATTTTTTTTTTTAAATACACTATTTAGATATTTTAAAGTTATGCATATAGCCCTATGTTTAAACACTGTTTAATAATATCTAAATGTTATAAAAATCGATTCGCAAGTTTTTGTTTTATAAAAAATTCGATTTTTAAAAAGGAAAAGAAATGCTTTGTTGAAATGCGAATTTGTTAAAATTAAAAAAGAAAAAAGTGTCGAAACCATCGATTTGGAACTTTCAGATAGTTTATAACACAAAATAAAGATTTTAAAAAGTAGGGGGCATCAAATTTCAGGGGGGGGGAGAGGAAGACAATATATTTTTCTTTTTTTTTGGGGGGGGGTATCAAATATTTAAAAGCGTACCATTTTCTACCGTTTTAATGAGGATTTTTAACGGAGCTCTGGAATAAATATTACTTTTAATATAAAAATTTCAAAAGTGTACTTACCACTATTTTCGAATAGTAATTTCAGCAAATAACTTAAATTCTTGCTTAAGTCCGCTACCCCCTTGACTAATATATATTAATATATGGCTAATGACTAATATATACTGACTATGGGTAGGTTGTTTAACAGAATTTCGTTCAGTAACACTTTTGTTAAAAATAGAGTTCCTCCTGGTGTCGGAATGTGGAACTAAAAGATTCGAGATTTGAATTTTTGCAAGATTTTTAGTGCGTACCCAGTACGCCTGCTAAACCCTCATGAGATATATCATCAGAAAACCCTCGAACCACTCTTTCTTATTATAAACCTTTCTATCCCTCTCACTCATATCCCCCCTGGGGGTCAATTTTCTAACTGAGCTCCTAATTAAGCTGCAGCAAGATTTGGACAGCTCATTTGAAGGCTTGACCAACCTTGGAGTGGTGAGGTCTATGTTCGACCCCAGATTATATGGGAGCATTCTCCGGTGTGGGAGGGGGGCATAAAATGAATTTTTCATGTGGTATATCGTTTTAAAGCTCTTTGCCTGTTGTTTACTAAGCACTCATTTCTCTCCTCTTAACTCATTTTTTCATCAGTAAGTAGAGGTCATTTTAAAGTTTTAATTTGTTCATTATTACCATATACAATTTTCCAAAAATCCTGAAAAAAAAATTGCATTTAACAGCTTCTCCCCCATTTTCACACAGTGAGCGTGTACGTATTTCAGAAAATATCGAGTTAAAGATATAACATCATACAAATTTAAGGTTCATTTAAAAATCATCAAAGGGGAGATGGGTATAGTTCGAAAAAGCTCTTAACACAGAACTCAAAAATATATTTCTTTTACCCTTAGATACTATTATATTTTCAGAAATTCGTCGAAATGTACGGCAAAATTATGCTTCCCCTCCTATTTCCGAATCTACTGAAAATAAAATTACAGAAAAATTAGTACTAGTTGGAATTTATTTAAATCTTGCAGAAAAACTAGAACAATTATCCTAGATCATATAGTTTTCAGAAAATCGCAGTTTTCCATTATACATAAACTTTATCTTGCGGGCGCTCAGCGGGGGAGTTGAGAGGAGTTCGATGTACCTATCGACGCAAAATCATCCAAGAACTTTCGATAATGATTTCCCAAAAGCATTGTCGATAATTAGGCGATATATTAATAAAAAACCTATCTAAAAAAACGTGGCGCAGACCAAAGTGCCCATGCAACTTTGCGACTTTCTTTCAAAGCGCCTTGGCACAAAGGCAAAATTAAACTTTGTACAAGGTCTTTGTTTTAGGAAAGACGGATCACAATGATAAATAGTCAGCGATTTTCATTTCAATTGAATTCAATTATTGAAAAATACACTGTTAAAAATCTGAGCAATTTGCTGCACCGTCACTCCACCGCTTTTAGAGAATACGGTTACTTCACTGTATCATGGAGCAATCTCATTGGTCAGAATAGAGATATTCTATAAAAGCGGTGGAGTGACAATGCAGCATATTGCTCAGATTTTTAACAGTGTATTTAATAAAATAATTCCAAGTTTTTGCAAAGTCTTATTATTCTTTTAACGACTATATTTTCTAAGATGGCAGTTAATAATTAATAAATTTATTGTATGAACTCTCTGTACGCGAGTGAAACTCGCTTTTTACCGATTTTTCTTTGTTCGAGGCAAATCTATAAAATATGCAATTAAAATTTCAATAAAACATAATTCATTTTGAGGTTGTTTACAAAAACATGTTTCAACGACTTTAAATGACATGAAACTTTCTTACATGCTCACGGACTCGTTTTTATGGGTTGCATACAATGATAGGCGTGACTATTAAATATGTTTGGAATCGAATGGAGTTTTTCTTTTCTTTTTTTTACATTCATTGCATTTTGAGCTACATCCTGTTTTATTTATTTATTGTTTTTGTTATAATATAGTCGATTGCTATGATTGAATTGTGCTTTTTTCGGAAATTTACTTTTACATGGGTACCGCTCATAACCTGGAGGCTTACGTTGCTTTACTATTCTGCAATATATTATCTACCCGTTTTTATATCGTCAGTATGTGTATCACTACCAATACCACAGCAAGATAGAAGTGTTATATATTTTCAATTATTTGAATAATGGAGCCTTCCATGTTTGCCACCAGCTGTAGTGCGTCCCTGCTTTCTGATAAGCGGGACAGGCCTGATCTAGATCAGGGATGTCAAAAGGGACATTCGCGGTCGCTTTTCCTAATTTTTTGTGTTTCTAGCTTTTTTGAATTTATTTTAGGCGCATGACGGCGCTCTTAAGCCATCCGTGGCGCCTTACGACCGTGACCTTTCGACAACGAGGTGCCTTTCGACCGTTACCTTTCGACACCGTTGCGCCTTTCTGTTTGAGACTCTCTCCCCCCTCCCCTAAAGCTCCGCCTCAGACGAGCATCTTCAAATTTCATATATTTTATAAGTAAAAAGGAAACTCATAAATGACGCACTTTCGATTTAAATACCGCTTTAATAAATTTAAATTGAATAAAAGTTTTTGAAAATTTTCGGCTTCAACTAAAATATTTGGCGCCTTTACCATTCTGCGCCTGTGTGCGGTGCACACTTTGCACACTGGGTCGACGCGCCCCTGATAAAACACATATATTTCTAACAGAACTGAGTAATTTCAAAAACGCAATTTAAAAATGCTCATTAATCACGTTTATTTTTCGAAGGAAAATACAGCAATTGTTCACACATGTAAAAGTAATCTCTTGCCGTGATATGTAAGTTTCCTGATTGAAATTTCAAATGTTTAAACAGTTATCTTTATAATAACCAAACAATTTTTATAAAACAGCAAAGCTGTGAAATTTATTTGGATGAGAGCCAAAATTAGCTTTATTGTGAAAAATATTTTCCTTTTGTAAATTATTCCTATTAAATCACAATGAGAATAATACGTAGTAGCAAAATTTGTTCAAATAATCAGAATTAGAATTGTATAAAACAACAAAAAAACAAGCATTTTAAGAAAACTCTGGAATAATATAAATAATGATTCGGAAACTTACTCGAGAGATAAAATAAAACTGAATTTTTTTCAATGATTTAAGTGTATGAAAGCCATTCTATTAAAATTCATGGTGTATCTGTTTTATTTTTTAAGTTATTAATATATTTAATAAGAATAATTATTTTGATTATTTTTAATGTGTTGAATAAAATGCAGTAATCAATATACATAATTTGTAATTATATTTCGTATTCTTATTAGTTATATTGTTTTTAATTATCTTATAGCATGCATAATGAAATGACGAATAGACAGATAATATATATACATCATTTTATTTCTTCTTCAGTTAAAATTTGCAGAATTTGTACTTACTTTTTACTTAATATTTCATTATGTATAATGATATTCCATGAATAATTACATTTTACGAAACTTAAAATAAAAATAAATAAAGATTATATTAATAAAAATTAATATACAATAAAAATAGAAAACAAAAGTTTGTAACAAGACTGAAGTATTTAAAAATTGCAGTTTAAAAATGTCTTGTCATATTATTTATTTTTCAAAAGGAGAAACAGTAATTTTTCACACATGTAAAATATATTTCTTGCCGTGATATATACGTTTCCTGCTTAAAACTGCAAATGTTTAAACAGTTTCTTTTACAATGACCAAACAATATATAAAATGAATAAAGTTCTGAAATTTATTTGAACTCGAGCCAAAATTAACATCAAAGTGACAAATAGTTCATTCTTTAAACTTTTTGTGTTAAATGACATTGAGAATGATAAATTGGTATAACTTTTACTCAAACAATCGGAACGAGGAAACTATAAAACAAAATATGAAGCATTTTAAGAAAACTTTGGAATAACATACAGCATTATTAGCGAATTTACTCGACCCATAAAACCGTTTTATTTTAAGTACTTTGTGCGTATGAAAGTCATACTTGTCAAATAAACTGGATAGCTGAATTTATTTTATGTGAAAGTAGCCTGTAATTCATCTTTCTAAAGAATATTTTTAAAAATCACACAAGTTGATTTTAATGCAGTACTTTAAATACTACATTCGTGTTTAGTTTTTATATTCTTATTACTTATATTTTACTTGATTTTATGAAATTTATGTGCCATTGAAAATCATTTGGTTATTAGTTGTGCAGATAAATATGAATTTATACAAACATACCATACTACATTTAATAAATCAATAGCAGTATCATATTTCCAACTACTTCATATATTTTATACAACGAAGAACAAAACAGCGACACAAATCTCATATGTAGGAAAAGAAAAATTTTGTATTATCAAAAACCAAAGACGAGAAAAAACAATAAAAAATACACTACTATCTAACACGATAGGAATTTTTTAAAAAGGGGGGGGGGGCTTGAAAGATTAAGATCACTAAAACTATTTTTTGTAGAAATGTAATTAATTATTGCTACTTTTCAAAATAATCTCCTGTCGTAAAATAATACTTCTTGCTTAAAGTTCCAAAAAATGTCCCTTCTGAAAAAAAAAAAAAAAAAAAAAAAAAAAAAAAGTATCCCGTTGAGAGCGCATATCAAGTAGCGTTATGTATCAAAATGAATAAAATTCAGGTTGCTTTTGGCTGGTAAGGAAAATCCCTTATAGAATACATGTATTATCATTATCATTATCTACTGGTGTCAAATTTAACCTCCCAAACAAAAAACCACAGATTCAGGCAGTTAGTATATTAAAAATGGTAAATAATTTGAATGTATCGGTAAACGTACACATCCAAAATTGAAAATACACATACAAATTTTCATAACTTGACCTTAGTGTAAAATTTCCAACTAGTATATACGTATATACGATTTATATACTTATACGCAAAGAGTATTATGTAAGCTTAATGAAAATGAATCAAATTAATGTTGTTATAATAAAAAAATGGTGTATTTTTTTTTTTTTTTTTACTTGAGTAAAAACTTGCATTATTCCTAGTGGTAAGTGATTCCAATAGTTTAGAAGAAGAGTAACTTAAAACGTACATAGACATATATATGATATAATTTACTGTCACTTTTTGTGACATTCCGACGACTCTCGATGCATCGAAGATAATGCAGTTTAGTAATTAATACCAGTAGCTTTGCCAACCCTCCGTTATCATATGGCAACCGGAGTGCAGTCGTGGTGGCCTAATTGAAGACAGGTTCAAGAAAATTGGAGAAATTTCGCCTTCAAGAATAATAGAGGCATCATGAGTTGAACGTGGTTTATTTGATAGGAATATATCTTAAACAATTCCAGCAACATATTCATCAGCTCTCGACGACATCGTTGATCCACTTCATAATAAATTTAAGATGTTAAAATAGTAGTTTCTCCACATTACAAGTCTAACCACCAAGTGACGAAGATTATTTAGACAAACGAAAAAGCGTACAAATTATGCGCTCCTAGTCTTTGCAACGCTATAAATACCCTGAAAAAACAGGACGCGAATGAATACATTAACAGTGGAGAATCACTCCAGTAGAGAGGTGGGGAGGAATGGGACAGGAGACAAACCACGATTCGATGGAAAGGGGTGACGAACGCGTGACGTCGAATGATCTCTTTCGAACCGGCGTCAGAAAAACTGCGTAAACAAATTGCTGGCGGGAAACTGATGGAACAAATAGAATAATAGTGCAAACGATATTTTAAAACATTCGAAGAAAAAGAATTTAGTATCAGAAATAAACTGAAAAAGTATTTTAATGGATTTTGACGAATAAATTTAAGGTTTTTAGAATAATATAAGCATACGCATTTAAAGCATGGGAAAAAATAAGAGATATTTAAGATAGTATTAAAGCAAGTAAAAAATGTAGCTATTAAGAATTTGGAATAATTTTACTAAGAATAAAGGGTGAAAATTTTTATTATTACACATATATATATATACGTTTGTGCATTTGGTCAAAAAATAAAGTAATTATACAATATTTTCTTAAGATCCATTATCTGTGTTCATTTTTTTTTTATTAATTAACATCCATCTTTTTCATATATCTAAAAATAAAACAGTAAAACAAAGTTTCATATATTAAAAAATATATTTCATAAAAAAAAAAAAAAAAAAAAAAAAAAAAAAAAAAAAAAAAACATATGTTTCTAACAAAGCTGAAGAATTTCCAAAATGAATCTTACAAATGCCCATTCATCATGTTTATTTTTCGAAAGAAGATACATTAATTGTTCACACTTGTAAAAATAATTTCCTGTCGTGATATACACACTTCCTGCTTAAAATTGCAAATCTTTAAAGAATTATTTTTACAATGATCAAACTAGCTGTGAGATTTCTTTGAATGTGAGCCAAAATTGGCTTCATTGTGACAAATGTTTTATTTTTTTAAACTGTTATTATTAAATGACATGAGAATGATAAGTTGGACCAACATTTATTCAAAAAATCAGAATTAGAAAGCTATAGAACAAAATATGAATCAGATCAAAATATGAATAAGAAATCTCAGATGTTACAGGCTGCGGAAAAAAGTTTTGGATGATTTATTTCTGCGTGTAAAATTTTACCGTTGTTTTATTTATCTTGTGAATTTAAGTGCGTTTTCGTATTGTTTTGACTTAGTCTTACATGTCCATGAAAAAAAAAACACATAGCTATTATTTCCTCAGATTTGTGTGGATCCTAAAACAAGACAAGTGCTTGTTATAAAAAAGTCTCATGGCATGAAAGCTGCAATGAAAATCACTAAGGAATTGAAAATGCCTCAATGAACAGTCTCAAATATTTTGAAGCGCTACAAAAAGTCAAAGGACAGGATTAAACGAAGAATCGGAAGTCTGCGTTTAACGCGTTTTAAAAACAACATCAAAATTCCGCGAAAGAATCAGACATAACCCACGGAAATCAATGCGCAAAATGGGGCGAGATGTAAAAATTAATGAAACATCCGTTCGAATAATCTTTAAAAAAGGCTAAAATTTATTAAGTTTCAAGAAGAGCACGTTCTGTATAAATAAAAAATTACAACGTTTAAAACACCAAAAAACTTTATTTATTGTTGCAAACTTATTTCAGTAACCACAGCCTACTCTCATCAGTACAAAATATGATACAGTACTTTTCATCATATAAATTCATGATATTTTGTACTGCTGGCGGTACGCTTTGGCTGCTTAAACTAGTTTGCGATAAGAAATAAAGTGTTTCGGTGCTTGATTTTTATTTATATTGTACTGCGCCAAGTAATTTCTTAATGTAAGACCACGTAATGTAAGTCATCCAAACCTACGCAATGAAACAGCAACGAATGAAGATATCCAGAACTTTGTTGAATCACCTCGCTGGTGGCAGGCACTGCGTGGTTCTTCGGTTACATAAGGTGCCATTTTGATTGAGCAGGAATGTATTAATCAACATGGCCAAATTTGGTTACAGATTGTTGCCATTGCGAATTCACTGGAAAGAAATGTTCAGAAATCCGCTCATCCAGAGTCATTGAGGGTTTGGGGAGGTATCACAAACGCTGGCAAAATCCTTGGTTTTTGTAAATCCTGGTGTCAAAATCACTCAACAATACTATCGGTACGAGGTTTTGCGAAAATCGGTCGAGACTTTTTCTCAAAACCACTTTCCAGGACGAAATTGGCTATTTCAGCAAGACTATACACCAGCCCATCCAGAGCGCACAAAACACTTGAATGGCTTACGGCGGAGAACAGTGACTTCATTTCTCCCGATGAATGGTCTACTAACTCGTTCGACATCAATCCAATGATTTTTCCATTCGTTGAATTTTGAAGGCAAAGGTCTTGGCTACTTTCCATCAATGTTTGGATGGACGGAAAGTAAAATTTATTAAAGAAAATATCAGCCTTCCCGATCAGATAATTCGTGCGGCTGTCAATGGTGTCCCAAAACTGTTAAGAGCATGCATCAAAGAAAAACGCGGATTCTGAGATCTAATCTGCTTTTTCATTAATTATATGATCTTAAATTTAATATATTTATTAATAAATTGTTGACATTTACAGTTTTATCGAAAATAATTGATTTTATGACCATCCAAAACTTTTTCAGCACCCAGTATGTAGAGTTTTACTCATAAAATTATTCGAAAGATTGAATTGTATATTTTTTTCTTTTAAATAATTTATGCGTATGAATGTCATGCTGGTCAAATTACAAGACATAACTAAATTTATACTGTTTCGAAAATGGTGTTTTATAAGATCATTTCTTTTGATTATATGTTCTGTGTCGATTATTTTTCGTATTCTTATTAGTTTTGCTTAAAATTTTTCTAACAACGTGCATAAGAAAAAAGAACAGAATGACTGACAAGGTGTAACTGAATTTTTACTTTTGCCAAAATTTTGTTTATCTTTCTTGTAAATCTTTCATAAGACTTTTTCGTTTGATTGTTTGTACTGAGTCGATAAAATTAAGTCCTTGATAGAAATAATTCATACTTATTTTTCGTATTCTTATTAGTTATGGTGTTTAATAATTACCCCAAAACATGCAATAATAAAACAAACAGATTGTGTGATAACATATGCATCATGTTACTTCTTCTTTAGCTTAAATATTTACTTTTTAATTAAAATTTCATTATTTATAGGGAAATTCAATAAATGAATATTTTATAAGAAATTTAATGTTCAAATAAATTTAATTAATAATAATAAATAAATATAAAATAACATACAATAAAAATAAAACTCAAATTTTCTAAGAAAACTGAAGTATTTCAGAAATGCGTCTTCAAAATGTCCATTCATCAGATATATTTTCCGAAAAGAGAAACAGCAATTGTTCACACATTTAAAATTAATCTCCCGCTGCGATATATATGTTTCCTGCTTTAAATTACAAAAGTTTAAACATTTATTTTTACAATGACCAAACACTTTATAAAAAGAATAAAGTTCTCATATTTATTTGATTCCAGCCAAAATTAGCATCACTCTGACAAATATTTCATTTTTTAAACTATTTGTGTTAAATGACAGGGAGAATGATAAATTGGACAAACTTTTATTGAAACAATCAGAACCAGGAAACTATAAAACAAAATATGAAGCATTTTAAGAAAAAAATGAAATAATATGAAGAATTATTCTTAAATTTAATCGACAGATAAAATTTAAGACGGACTTTTTTTTTCTTTAATATAATTTATGCATATGAAAGTCATACTGGTCAAAATAAACTAGGTAACTGAATTTATTTTATATTAAAGTAGTATATAATAATATTTACTAATAAATATTATTTTATGTTAAGAAGTATATAATAATATTTACTAATAAATATTTTTAAAGAAAACAAACGGATTTAAAAGCAGTACTTTAAATACGTAATCCATACTTAGTTTTTCTATTCTTATTAATTGTGTGTTATATGATTATATGACATTTAGGTGCAATTGAGAATAATTTGCTTAGTTTTTGAACGGTTAAATATAAATTTATATATATATATGTGTGTGTGTGTGTGTGTGTGTGTGTGTGTGCCAGTGGCGTGGCGTCCGGTCATCGCTGGATGCGGCGATGACCAAGCAATATTTTAAAACTCTTAATAAGCTTTTAAAACTCTACGATCCAGTTTTAGCAGAACATTTGGAGTTCATGTATAAGTGAAGGTAAGATTTAAAGTTTCTTTTTTGAACATTCAACCATTGAATTTTAGAGTTAATAATTTTTCACCACAAACTTAAATAATTGCGATGACCACCGAAAATTTTCACGCCACGCCACTGATATGTGTGTGTGTGCGTGTGTGTGTGTGTAATACTATGTTTAATAAATCAATAGTAGCTTCATATTTCCAACTATATCGAATGTTTTTTTATAATGAAGAACAAAACAGCTACAAGAAATCTCATATTTAAGATAAAATGTGTTATATTTAACCAAAAAAGAGAAAACAGCTATCAAATGTATACTACTTTTTAACAGGATAGAAATATTTCAGAAATATGTCTGAAATAGTACACTGTCAGAAAAAAAACTGTAAATATATGAGCCTTTGTGTTCAATTTTCACGAACTACAGCCTTATTTGATGAAAAACGGTCTGATTCACTAAAAAAATTCGTTACGACTCCATACATTTTCCTCCGCTTCGGTGTAACTCTTCGTTTTAGTCGTGTTTCGAAAAATAATGTCAACCGCGACCGTAACATATATTTTAACCCTCCAAAAAAGCGATTATGTGATGAATATCTAACGTGCTACGGAACAGTAGGTGTTATTGTGTTTTGAATTGCATTATATCTATGCCCCGTAAAATTACGGGATGCACAAAATGATGGGCAAGAAATTTTTTACGGGGTATGATTGGAATCTCTGCTGCCGGCCTCTGTCCTTAATTTTTCAGGGATATTTTTAGATACTTAGAAAATTAAGGGCAATCCACATATTCTTGCATTTCTAGCCCACCTGTTACGTCAACGGTAAAATCCAAAATCATCAAATACGGTACGACACTATACATTTTACTCCGCTAGTGTGTACACGTTGACACAAAATGATAGGCACGGATTTTTTTTTTGTTTGTTTTTTTACGGGGTAGGACTGGAATCTCTGCTGACGGCCTCTGCTCGTAAATATTTGTAACAGTGTATGATCATATAATTTATTTATGAAAAAATATAATTAATTATCCCTACTTTTAGAAACAATCTACTGACGTGAGATAATACTATCTGTTTGAGGTTCCAAAAATGCTTTCAAGTTATATTAGAACGACCGAACGATATATAAAATAAGAATAAAGATAATAAATTTGTTTGGAATTAAGCCAAATTAGAATGTGTGTGAAAAATATTAAATGGACTTTGCAGATGATAAATTTCATAACTTGTAAGAAGGAAGATGAAGATCAGAGGAATATGAATGTTTAGAAATGTCAGAAATATGTTAAATATTTCTTAAAAGTAATCGGCAGATAAATCTTCTGTGACTAATATATCTGCACTAAGGTCACATTGGTAAAAAGAAAAATAATAATGAAATATGTATATGTATATGTATATATTTTTTCAATGAGAAATCTTAAAAGCGTAATATTTCTCTCTTCTACAAAACAAAAGTTGTATTCTTTTTTAATTAACTGACTTCTTTTTGTATAACATATCACTTCTTTTGGAATTAAATCATATCATTCACAAGTAATTATTATTTGACAGGGATGATTTTTTGAGAAGAACAGATAATATAAACAGGCTTTTCTTAATTCTAGCGATATGTTATATAACATTTTATTGTTTGTTTTTTTTTAGAATAAAAAACAAATTATTTAAAAGAAATACAAAAACATTCGTTTAAATTCTTGTGTAAATAGTAATTTTAACTTAAAAAATAAAATATATAATATGAATATAAAGAGGGAAAATAACTGTCATATTATTTTTAATCTATTCCGACCAATTATTAATTTATATAAATGTTAAAATCATTAACTGAAAAAAAAAAAAAAAAAAAAAAAAAAAAACAAGACGAACGAACATTTATTTTATAGGTATGAAACAACCTATGTAACATCTGATTTAATTTTTTGATACATTTTCCCTAAATTTATAATAAACTGCAATTATTTTATTCAAACATCGTATTTTAATGAATGGTTATACTATGTTAAAAGCTTGTTCAAAATTATTCGTACAATACCCCATTCATCATTCTTCGTTTTACAGGTGCATAGGAATAAATTATGTGTACCCAAATTTATTTGTGTATAAGATTAACGTAGAATGTATTTTACAAAAAAGCATTGTTCTTTCAAAATATTTGTATAAATTTATATTGAAAATGAAAAGTAGCTCAAAGTTTTACTTAAACAATCGGACATAAGAAGCTGAATAATATTTAGGAATATCCATTTTTTCAATAATTACAGAATAAGACGCTTAAATTTACTGAGCATTAAACATTGTTTGATTGTTTAGTTTAAGTAATTTATTTGTATAAAAGTCATGTCCACATTAATCAGATTTTCTTTGTCTGTGTCGTAATGGAAAATATCTGATAAGGGCATCAGATAGTATTGAAATGACGAATATATATGGCGATTCTCAAACGGTGGGCACTGGACACACGTCATAATTTTAAGTCTTTCAAACATAACTTTAAGTATCATTGACTTTATTATTATTATTATTTTTTTTTTTTACACTGTGTTTTTAATTCTATTCAGAGACAGAAAATGACATAATTTATTGTAATAGCTTTGTATAGATATCTTAAAATTTTATTATTTTATGCTAAAGAGGCCAATTTCGGACATTCATAACGTTAACCAATGCGCTCCATAATGCGCTCCAATAACCATAACGCTTCAATGTACCACCAAGGAAAAGAGTTTTATCTTTTTTCCAGGTGGTTCTAATGGTAAACAACGAATGCATAAAGGAAACAGATGATTTTTTTGATAATTTCTTTAAGAGATGTCAGGCTGATTTATTGCTTTTTTGAAGATAGAAGGACTTTTCTATAAAGAATTTTTCTGTATTTTGTTATCTCCGAAAGTAACGTACGTAACAAAGCATTTTATTTTATTATTATTATTACTGGATAACAAAATGTTATTTATACACACACATATATATATATATATATATATATATATATATATATGTATACCGACACATTTACTACATTCTTAGTCTTAAGAATTTTTTAAATACTAAGAGCAACGTCCAAAATCTGTAACGTCCGTGCGAAAAAAGTCCAAAATTTGTAACGTACACAACTGCTAATGAAATGTAGATAATGGCTAATTAAATGTAGATTTAATCATTAATTTTCCAGAATAGTTGCTGTCTTTTAATGTTTGTGTATAATTTTGTAGACATACTATTAAAATATTTATGTATTATATTTATAGACAAAATACTATACTATTAAAAATATTGGACTTAAATTTGAAAATTTTAAAAATTACATATAGTTAACGTTTAATGATCCCACCTTTTGAGAATCTCCCATATATATATATATATATAACTTATCATTATAATTTTTATAATGTATGAAACTTTAGGAACGTTATATTTTTTATTGACATTTTATTTTATTGTAATTTATTTTTATCTATAAAGGAGAAACAACGTAATAAGCAGTGAATGAAAAAATGAGGAATAAATACCGTGTGGTCCAAAAGTTCGTTAAAACTTTAAAAACTCATAAAAAGGAAAGAAATTATGATAAAGGAGTGCGGTTTGCAAGAAAGGTCTCACAAGGTAGTCGGATTTTTATTTTTATTTATTTTATTTTTTTAGCAGTAAAAAAAAAAAAAAAAAACCACATGTGTAGGGCGTTGACGACCCCAACACAATGGGCAGGACAAAAGTTATGCCGTAGAATGTTATGGAGGAAATGTTGAATATTTGTTATTGGACGAACGGGATGAATCGAATGGGACATATTGATGTCCTGTTCATTGTGTTTTGGGTCGACAGCGCCCTCTACATGTGATTTTTTTACTAAATTTCTTTTTTGTTAACTCCGTCTAAAAAACATCCGACTGCTTGTGAGCCTTTATCACAATTTCTTCCTTTTTTATGAGTTTTTAAAATTTTAACGAACTTTTTACCCACCCGGTATAACGAAACACAAACATAAAAATCGTGGTAAACCTAGTTTTAAAAGAACTTCTTTGTCGCACAATATTAAGATTTTTTATAGTATTTTATATTATTTTTTTGCTTCTTCAAAATATAGTATAAACGAATTACTGGCTTTTTAATCCGCTCTCGGTCATTTGTTGTCATTTCAAACTTTACTTGTCCATTAATTTGTTTCGTAACATATTTCCATCGAATGTAAAGCCAACATACCATAAATAAAAGTTATTTTTTTAACACCACTAGGGGTTCGGCCCCCTACGAGCTACGCTCGCCAACCGCCGTTCAGACACCACAGACTCTAAATGCACGCTTATTTGATCGGCTTTAAAAAGATTTCGAAAGATTGAATTATAATTTAAAAAACAGTGGCGATCTCCCTATAAACGGATTTCTATTCATTTCTCTTTGATTGGGGAATTTTAACGCCAAATCCGCTGCAGTACTACTTGATTATCCCGTCGACCAATTTCGCCAAATTATATAAATCGCCAAACCGCTCGCCAAATTATACAAATTGACATAATTTTTATTTTAAATAACGAAAGAACAAATAAATTAGTACAACTTTAATAAAAATCCAAATAAAACGTCGAAATAAAAATAACTTGATGACGTAGACACGTGTAACAACATTTCAAAATAAGCTAATATAAAAGGAATTAAGTAAACAATCTTTGTCTCCTGGTATTTTTTATCAATGCGAAAAGAAAGTTCTTTTAAATGAGACATTTTAAATTAATCGTTTTTAATCTGACTTAATTCTGACCAAGCTATTCTTTCTCATTTAAATATTTACGTGAAAATACTTTTGTTAGAAATGAAATATTATTTGCGCTTTCCTAACGAAAAATAGATGAAAAGATCCTCGCAAAATATCAAATAAATGTCTAGCGCAATTTTTAAATTTAAACTCTTTTGCAATATTTTGTGTTCATTTTATGTAATAACTGTAATGCGACGTAAATATGACGTAATTTCTCCTATTTAAGACTTCTAACGCATCTTAATGAATTTATTATTTTAGAATATCCTTCCTATTTAAAATTCACGTGTATACTTTTTATGAAGTAATTTTCAATAAGCTCCTGCTTTTTATACGCAATTATTTAATTTTAATTTGAAAGTATCTTTTCTGTTTATAATAGTCACGTGTAAATAAATTTTTAATTTGAAGCAATCATTATTGTTTCCGTTGTTTATATAGTTGGGCACAGGTTAAATTTGTACAATTTTCCAAAATAAGTAAAAAAGTATCTCTCGAAATGCTGAAAATTTGAATTTAAAATAGAAATGAAACCTCGAAAAATGAGTCAAATTAAAAAAAATTAATGAATTCTGCACACCGTGAAATTATAACGTATAAAATGATCTAAAAATTATTAAATTCCGATGTATAGTATTTGCTCCTATAAAACTTTTTTCGTGGAATGATTTTGTCCAAATTTAGCATTAAATATCTCTTAAAATAATTCTTCGATTTGAAAATTGTCTACATCAGCGTGTTTATCAAACATATTTGTATACTACTACCGATTTTCATAATTTTGTATGCATTATTTTTCTTAATATTTACGGAGAAAGACCTCCGGTCACAAAAAATTCAAAACCGGCGGCGGTGGCGGTGACAGCGGTAGTTACTTTTTTTTTTTAGAATAGAGAGATAAGACGTGGCTACGTTTCGCATTACGTTTCATCATTATCCACAAATCTATTATCTATATATATATTTATATATTTAAAATGATTTCGACGAAAATTTTGACGAAAATATGAAATAAATTGCAAATGTTACACATTATTTATTTATATGAAGTATTTTAATATTTAAAGTGGTGTAAAAAATGAACTTCATTAAAGTGTAGTATTTGTTAGAAATGGGCATATGTATAAAAATTTTCGTGTAGAAAAAAAATCGCTTACATATTATTTAACGGTTATAAATTTCCCTTTATTTTTAAATATCACATATAACTAAGAGCAAAATCTTCACAGAGTTTTTTAAAAAAAGTATGAGAATTTTTTAAGTCGGTCACAAAGTAAAATATACAGGGTGATTCATAAAAGATGGGCAGAACTTTAAGGGGTTATAGTACACTTAAAGACAAATAATATTAAATAGGAGACTAAGGGTCCCAGACGTATTCCCAAGGAGATAGGGGGCATTAAAGTTTAGGGTCCGAAATTTCAAATGATTATAAAACATGGAAAAATTGGTCGATTCGTTTGCGGTTTTTGCAAAAAATTTTCTTTATGCCAGTATTTTCTTGAAATAAAATTTTAAAGTTCAATTTCAAAAAATGCCGATAGGGGGCGCTTTAGACTTTGGAGTAACAAACAACTATTTTTTAACGTTATTTTTTGTATTTCTTTAAATGATTTCGAAAGCTTAGACTTAAACTTAAATTTTCAGCTCAAAATCTGAATCGCTGAGCGTGGTTCAGTAGCGAGGGGAGGGGGTTCAAATTTCAACTTCTGAACATAGTTCAGTTTGCACTACTTAACCATGCCCAACGATTCTGTGCTGGGATACGAGGCAAAAATACAACTTTCGTCAAGGACTGCATAGTCGGAATTCACTCATAAAGGCACTGGCACAGTTGGAAACGTCGCTCATGCAAACGTTAAAGCTCCATTCCTGACGCTAGTCACCGGGTGAAGAAGGAAACAGAAAGTATGCAAATGTCAAATGGGGAAGAAGAAGAACACGTATGCAAAATTTCGACACGAGTCAGGCATAAAAACCACTGAACGGTGAGTCAAGTGTAAGTCGCTGTAGTAATGAATCGGAAGATGGTGCCCTTCACGAATAAGGAAAAGGCTGAGATGCATTTAATTTACGGAGCGGCAGATGGAAATGGTGCAGAGGCACAACGAATGTACGGAGAGCGATTTCCCAACAGGCGGTTGCCTAAACGCAAAACTTTCGAGCGCTTGCACAGACAGTTGTGTGAGACGGGATCATTTCTCGCTTCCCGGTCGAATGCAGGTCGTGCAAAAAAGGACGAATCAGTAGTTGTTGCAGAAGCCATTCTGGATGTAGTAGCGGCGCAGCCAAGTACAAGTACACGAACAGTGGCTAGGCAGGTGGATACCTCACAGTCCATGACTTGGAGGGTACTGAAGGATGAACATTTGCTCCCGTTTTATGTGCAACGAGTCCAGAAACTGTCTCCAGGGGATTATCCAAATCGTATTGAATTCGCCCCCTGGTTTCTGCAGCAGAACGCGCTAAATCCACATTTTGGACGAACTGTGCTTTTCACCGATGAATGTACCTTCACACGTGAAGGTACATTTAACACACACAATGCACATGTATGGGCGGATGTCAATCCACATGCTACGTATCCACATGCTCATCAGAGACGCTTTTCCATCAATGTTTGGGCAGGAATCCTCGGAGACCACCTAATCGGACCGTACCTTCTTCCTGAACGCCTCAACGTAAAACATACCTCACATTTCTGCAACATGTGCTGCCAGACCTGTTAAACGTTGTTCCTCCACGCATCCGGCGGGTCATGTGGTTCCAGCACGATGGAGCGCCAGCCCATTACGTACGAGACGTCCGCAACTATCTGGACATCACATTTCCGAACAGATGGATTGGTCGAGGTGGTCCTGTTGCTTGGCCTGCTCGCTCGCCAGATCTTTCACCCCTCGATTTCTTTTTTTGGGGACGATTGAAGGCTCTTATGTATGAGACACCCATTGAATCCTCCGAGGAACTGGTCGGCAGACTTTCCGCCGCTGTAGGGGAAGTGCTCGAAAAGCCTGATGTTTTCGCGAATGTTCGCCATTCCATTCTTCGCCGTTGTTCTGCGTGCATAACCTCTGGTGGTCACAATTTTGAACATTTATTGTAATTACATGTTAATAAATATGCTTTGGTAACATAATCCTAATTTGTGTCTTTTTACCTCGTATCACAGCACACAATGTGTGGACATGGTAAACTGAACTGTGCTCAGGAGTAGAAATTTCAAACCCCTCTCCCCAGAAACTTAACCACGTCTAACGATTCAGATTTTGGGCTGAAAATTTAAGTCTAAGCTTTAGAAAGCATTTAATGAGACACAAAAAATAACGGTATAAAATAGTTGTTCGTTACTTCAAAGTCTAAAGCGCCCTCTATCGGAATTTTTTGAAATTTTTCTTTAAAATTTATTTTCAAGAAAATACTGACATAAAGAATAATTTTAGCAAAACGCGGCAGTAGTTAGAGCCTAATCTACGACACAAAGATCGGGAATAACTGATTTTTGTTCTGGGGGGAGAAGGGTTTCAAATTTCAGTTTACGCTACTTAACTACTCGTTAGGACTCAGATTTTTAGATCAAAATTTAAGTTTAAGTCTAAGCTTTCGAAATCATTTAAAGAAATACAAAAAATAACGTTAAAAAATAGTTGTTTGTTACTCCAAAGTCTAAAGCACCCCCTATCGGCATTTTTTGAAATTGAACTTTAAAATTTTATTTAAAGAAAATACTGGCATAAAGAAAATTTTTTGCAAAAACCGCAAACGAATCGACCAATTTTTCCATGTTTTATAATCATTTGAAATTTCGGACCCTAAACTTTAATGCCCCCTATCTCCTTGGGAATACGTCTGGGACCCTTAGTCTCCTATTTAATATTATTTGTCTTTAAGTGTACTATAACCCCTTAAAGTTCTGCCCATCTTTTATGAATCACCCTGTATACTTTGGAAGGTCGGCGCGTTAACGTGGGTCGGACGTAAACCTTTGTGGCGTCCATGGTGACGTCCATAACTCAGCTAGTTCCGAAATATCTAGAGTGATAAATGTGACATTCAAGCGTTTACGGTTCCGTAAAACTTCGAAAGACTAATTCGGAATTATGAATAGCACTTCCTCAGTTTAGTTCATTGAAGTTAATGCTCCAAATCGCGATTCTGTACCGTAGCAACTGGACGAAATATTAAATAAAACTAGTGCTTGTGCGAATGTCGTAAAACAATTATACCATCATGCAGCAAGATAAATTATCTATATGCTAGTACTTGATTAATGTTAATTGTTTCAGAACCTTGAAAGCAGCATCTCTGTGAATTTTAAAATATGTCACTATGCCGAGACCAAAATGCCAAAATCATACAAGAAAGTCCAAACTAGAACGAGTCCTTCCCAGAGCACTGAGACAGCACTGAGACCAATCGCTTGCATCAACTAAAGCATAAATAACTACAGCCCAATTCCCTGAAGGAAGCCCAGGCCGCCCTACATGGTTCCGACATAGATGTCTAACTGAAGGCCTACCAGCTTGAATGTGCAACAATTCTGGCATGTCTGCGGAAAAGAGACGAGTCTAAAGATTCCCATGGTTGAGTCGTTGGCCAACAGAGACGCCGACGTACAAACTCGTAAGCTATTGTGGGTACACTTCATTGAGGACGAATTTGGATGCTTCTGCGACCGACTTGATATATGAACACCATTAAAGAATATTATTCCAAGTTCTTCGCCGTTCTGACCCAGGCGCTTGGAGCGGGGATAGACCTATCTAAATATGTCGGCACCTTGAATTTCGCGATATATGTAGCGGTATGAAGTTCCAACAAATTCCGAAAAGATTTTTTTTACATTGAAGAATACCCTATAATGTGTTATATTTCAAAAATATATGAATTTTTAACACGAGATAAATAATTCGGAAATGTCATGAGAAATGCCCATTTATCAAAATTTAATTTTCCTTTTGAAAATGTAACATTAATACATCTTACTCGTATAGATGATCACATCACGATAATAGTGGATTTTCTTTTAATTTATCAGACAGTCAGATAGTTTTTACAAAAACCACTAAGCGATTTATTACAATAATAAAGCTTCGAGATTTAATTGGGTTTAAGGCAAAATATTTATCAGTCTAATAAATACTTCGTTCTTTAAGGGTATTCATATGGAATTTCATTGATTATTTAAAATTGAATTGGAAGTAAACAATCAAGAGGAGGAAGTCATGACAAAGACTCATATTATGAAAAATCTGGAGTGATACATAAAATTATTCTTAAATTTACTTAAAAAATAAGGGCCTTTGTTTGACTATAGGCATTTTTTTTGCATACAAAGGTAGCATTTTTCAAATTAAAATTAAACATTTTTATGTGAAAATGATAAATGGTTAATAGTTTGTAAAATGAGAATTAATTGCATTAAACGAAAGTTTAATCTCTATATAAACAATGCATATCTCATTTCCATCTATATCTTAAAATTTGTATGCTAATTAAACAGTTGATAAATATGCATAAGACTAATTCGCTGAGTTTCATATTATATAAGTGTTTTCTTCAATTATTGTACTTTCAATATAAAATGGATTGATGCTTTTCATTCTTTGGTCTTAATATAATGTCATATTTGTCATGAAAACCTGAAAATAAAAATGCATAAATATATTTTTAAATAGATAATTCGATAGATAAACGACATAAATTATAAAATTTAGGATGATGTGCGAAATAGGAGCTACATAAAAAAAAAAAATATAACCTAAATCAATGAAGTAGTGTAAAATGATTTTGTGAAATATTTCAACGATTGGAATATATAACCTTGTTACTGAAAATTCCATTTAATATTTCAATATGTATCATATTCGTTTTTAGTTATATTAGTTAGTACATTGTAGTTTCTTTGTAAACAGCTACCTTTTACTTTAAAGAATATATATATATATATACTATATACATTAGGGTGGGCCGAAAAACTTTTTTTCGATTTTAGATGATGGGTAGTGCGTAAAAGTTGCCACTAAGTTTACAGAAAAAAATTGAGATTTTTCGGACAATTTCTTCCATTGCCGCAAATGGCTTGAAGTTTTATCAAATGCTGATTTTTGAATTTTTTTAGCAAAAATTAAAAAAATGTTAACTTTATGTTATTTTAGCTGAATTTACTTGAAATGTCATGTTTAGTATACGAAATGTTTAAATAATCACTTATTATGTATTATTTGATAGTTATGTGCATTTTGAATTAGGTGAGTTTTACATCTTTTTCGCGTATAACCGAGCACAAATTGCAGGAATTGTGACAACAGGGAATACGGATCACGTCATCGATAAAAACTTGGTCAGAAGGCAGAAAAAGAAACTTGGAAAGAGGATACAGGAGGAGGAAGATCTTAGAGGAAGAAAAATTACAAGCATCTTTTTTGATAGTAGAAAAAATAAAACGATTTAATAGAAAACAAGTTGGAAATTGCTCGTCAAACGTGGCAAATGAGGTGCGTTCGCACTATAACTAGTTTTATAATTATTTTTTGCACCCCATATTGTACTGAATGTATATTTTTTTGCGCTTCATAAGTGCATAGTCTGTAACATCATTAAAATGCACTTACAATATTTTTTTCCCCCATTCACCGTAATGTAACGGAAAACTTTTGACTGTCCCTGTAATTAAACTATACATTCGATTTTCATAAAATTTGAAATGGCTCGACAAAATTTTGCAGCAATTATATATTTAAAATTTCAGACCATTCGGAAGGCTGTAAAATCATTAAAATGCATTTGCAATAATTTTTTCCCATTGGCCATAATGTAACGGAAAACTTTTGGGTGTTCCTGTAATTAAACTATACATCCGATTTTCATAAAATTGGAAATGGCTCGACAAAATTTTGCAGCAATTATATATTAAAAATTTCAGACCATTCGGAAGTCTGTAACATCATTAAAATTCACTTGCAATAATTTTTCCCATTGGCCGTAATGTAAAGAAAAACTTTTGACTGTCCCTGTAATTAAACTATACATCCGATTTTCATAAAATTGGAAATGGCTCGACAAAATTTTGCAGCAATTATATATTACAAATTTCAGATCATTCGGTCGGGTAGTTTTTGCTCTGTTATATGCGGACGGACGGACAGACAGACGGACAGACGGACAAACAGACGGACTGAACGACGACTATAGGTGCTACGTATTTATATAATTACGAACGCACCTAAAAAGGGACTAGCAGCACCATCGAGAGAAAGTCGAAACAAATATCACCGTGTTGGCTAAACATGGTTTGGAATATTTGGGTCACGTGACTCCTGCTTCCGGCAACTTCGGAGAAATAGAAAAATGATTATATAATTTTCTAAGCCAGAATAAAGACTGCTTTGGGAAAAATGAAGTAGAGAATTGTAACATTTGATATGTATTCTTCATACAAACGAGCTTCCACTCTGACAGCGACATCAACTGTCTAAACTAGATGGTCGAACCACTTGACCTAAGACCTTTACCAACTATAACGGAGCTAGATTAACAGAGTACTCAAACCTTCAGCCTTTTGCGTTTCTGATGTCTATGAAACAGGAATATGCTCGTAGAAATTGACACGTATATTTTCGCACGCTTTTAGTAATATGTGCTTTGTATTTCCCTCGATGGTGCCACTTGTTCCCCTTTTTTCTGTGAAGATCGTGTTATTATTTCTACCATCAAAAAATATGGTTGTAATTTCTCATCCTCCAAGACATTCCTCCTCCTGTATCTTCTTTTCAAGTTTCTTTTTCTGTCACCTGAGCAAGTCTTTATCGATGACAAGATCCTTATTCCTGCATTCTGAAGCACAGATGAAGCTCTTAACGCAGTTTACTTATATGATATACCAGTTCTAAATCCGGCGAAAGCTGTGTGAGAAAGGGATATGCGTTTGGGTGTGTCTGTTTTTCAAGACCCATGTTCAAATTCTGATTCAGACGAACTGCCTGCTTCAAAGTTCCCATATTTGAATCTTCATGCAATAGCTGTATTTTAGAGCAAAAAAATAATTAACATACCATCTCGCAGTTATTCCAATCTCCTATTTCCTCCCTCATCCTCATGATGACTGATTGCGTTATCATTGGTTTCTACTCCACATTCTCCTCTCATTCCAGAATTTCTGTGGTTCGGCACTCAAATATATGACTCTGAACGCATCGAAAAACCGAAGGAAGATTGAGGAATGTAATTAAGACCAACGAGAGAAACCGACGAACGAACCAAATAATACTTACAAATTTTGCTCAGTTATACACGAAAAAACTATAAACATCACCTAATTCAAAATACACATAACTAATAAATAATAGTTAATCAGAGATTATTAAATATTTCGTACACTAAACATGTCATTTCAAGTAAATTCAACGAAAATAAATTTAATTTAAGATTTTAAAAATTTTTGCCAAAAAAGTTCAAAAATCCGCATTTGAGCAAAATTTCAAGCCATTTGCGGCAAATGAAGGAATTGTCCGAAAAATCTCAAATTTTGTGTGTAAACTTAGTGTCACCAGTGGCAACTTTTCCGCCTTACCCATCATAGAAAATCGGAAAAAAAGTTTTTTTCGGACCACCCTAATATCTATATATCTATCTCTCTCTCTCTCTCTCTATATATATATATATATATATATAAGCCGTTCTCTGAGTGTATGTCCTTTATACAAATCTTCAATTTTTGACCGATTTGCACGAAACTTGATGTACATACGTTTTAGAACGTGGAAAAGATCGCTGTTTACTTTAAAAAACCATCAGACCTCTATTTATCCCTTTTTTCAACCACCTTCCATAATTTAACGTTATCGAAATATCTCTTTTTTAAATTTTCTAATTTAATCATTTCTTTCCAGTTGAATTCCAGTTTCCATTTCTTTCCAATATCTATTTTAATACAGACGTTTCAAGTATTTTATTGTTTTAGGTGCAGTGGTAAAATTTTCTACGATATCTATAAAAGAGAGAATCAAATCTTTATTCATGATTGACGTCATAGTTAAAAGTATATATAAAATGTCATCACTTTCATGTAATCATTATAGATTTAATTATTAGTTGCTTAAGTTTCAGTTTGAAAGTAATGTTTTATTATGAGTAGAAACTCTTTCTTTTCTGAAATTAACGTTTATTATTATCCAGAAAATGGATGCTTTATTTTTAATGCTACGTCATTTGGGTGCGTTTATTGCTTTTTCCACTGTATTGTCAAGGAAATCGTATACTTGTTTTACACTCATCTAAGATAACATTCATTGTAATTTAAAATCTGAAAATTTTACTATTATTTCATATAAATAACGTCATTTTTTTTAAAATTCAATTCCGCCCCTTCTAAAATTAAAACTTAAAAAAATGATTTTCAGAGTCCAGATATGTTTAAAATCGTGATTTGGCACCAAAAGTTTTAATATCATAAGCCTTTTCGCTCTAAAAATTTGTTTATAAAATTTAACTTTCTCATTTTTGTATGATAGAATTGCGGAAATGTTTATTGATTAATGAAAAAACACATTCATTATTTATTTGAGATAAACAGGTAAGCAAATTATCCTACTTTTTAAGAGAGTTTAAATGTATTTTGAAAATAAACTGTTTTTCATAGCCATAAATTTAGTAAACTCTACTTATATATAAAATCCGACCTAAAAAGAGACAATGAATTGGACAAAAAGCTCAAGAAGCAGAAGGAAAAAAATTAATTAGATCTGCCGAAATGACTGATCAATCAAATCTAGATTGTTAGAAAATAGTTTTAGAAGCTGTGATTTAAGGTCTAAGAAAACGCAAAGCCAAAGAGATTCACGGCTGGAAGATAAACCTTTAAGAAATCAGAAATCGAGATAGTCTGAATCTGAAAAACAAAGAGATGTACTGCTGTAAAATGATCGAGCCAGATTTATGACAAAAATGCAAATGCTTAGACAGGTAGACTTAAGACTATTAGCGTTCAACTACCATCTAAATTATAATTATACATCACATCCAAGCATAATTATCAGAAAAATGAATGTCTTAAGTTAATACTGTCAAGAAAAAATATTAATGAAAGAGCCTACTGGCATGCGTTGCTCAAATAGAAAGGTCGTACTTCCTCTATTAAAAGAACTACCTGAATCACTTCTTTCGTACATATCAGGAATTACTTCAGAATCTAAAAATGTATTACACAATATACGAAAATACAATTCAGCTTTTCAAATGACGTCTTTCGGAGCAACAGGAAAAACAGACCAGTAGGAATTTATGCCGACCTTTAAAGTGCAAGAGCACATTTATCACAGAGCTGGATCCATGCTCCCATTACCAAATCAGATTATAAATATCTACAAATTTACTACATTGGGGAAGAAAGCAGGGAAGTTGATCGACGATGTGGAGTTCTTCATGGTACAAGACGAGAAATTATCATAGATCTTCAAAGAATGTTACATGCTAACAATAATGTAGTTAAAATTTTTAAAACAACTCTAGAACAAATGCCTGCAGACGAATACAAAATAGGTATTCTCGCGGACAAAACTCCATCTGGAGAACATATACGAGGATTTAATGCTCCAACAGTTCATGACGTAGCAATTGTTATGTTCGGAGAAAAATTCGAAATCTGTGATATTATTATCCAAAAACGAAACAAAGGTTCACAAAAAATTTTGGAAACACACAGATCATACGATGCTGTGCTATATCCATTGATATTTTGTGAAAGATAAGGTGTTATCCTTTTAGCATAACTGAAACAAACCCTACCTCTAGAGATCTTTCTATTAAAAAGGTGTCTGCCAGAAAATATTATGCTTATCGCTTCATGGTCAGGGATGGATCAAGTAATCATATTTTAAAGTATAGACAAATTTTTCACCAATTTATTGTAGTTTTGTACGCTAAAATAGAAAACGAACGCCTTTTATACATCCGTCTTAACCAGAAACAATTGTGGGTTGATGAATATATTCATTTGAGAGATGCTGTTGCTAACGATCAAAATACAGGTGAATCAAAAAAAGGTGTCTGCCAGAAAATATTATGCTTATCGCTTCATGGTCAGTGATGGATCAAGTAATCATATTTTAAAGTATAGACAACTTTTTATCAATTTATTGTAGTTATGTACGCTAAAATAGAAAGCGAACGCCTTTTATAAATCCGTTTTAACCAGAAACAACTGCGGGTTGATGAATATATTCATTTGAGGGATGTTGTTGCTAACGATCAAAATACAGCCGACACCGGAAGATTAGCGATTTTGACAGCATCCTTCACAGGTAGCCCTATATGCTTGCATGAGTACGCTCAAGACACCCTGCCATACGTTCGTAACTAAGGTCGTCGTAATTTTTTCATTACTTTTACGTGTAACCCTAATTGGGCTAAAATAAAGGAACAGTTGTTTTTGATCAGAAACCTACTGATCGACAGTATATAATGGCAAGAGTTTTTATACAAAAACTCACAAAATTCATTGATGTAATTACTAAATGTCATATTTACGGAGAAACTAGATGGTGATGTACTCCATAGAGTGACAAAAAAAGGACTTCAACACGCCCATATTCCAATATGCTGAAGGATGAACTTCGCCCAACACAAATTGACAGCGCCATATCGGCCGAGATTTCCTGATCCCAAAGTCGACTCTGTACTCCACGATATCGTCACCAAACACATGACACATGGCATCTGTGACGCATTCAACCAAAATTCATCGTGCATGGATGAGAGAGTTTGTTTTCAAACTATTGCAGTTCCCAGTAAGGGTCGCATTCGCTATGACAATTAATAAGGCGCAAGGTCAGACACTAAATGTAACTGGCGTTAACTTCGAAACGTAATGCTTTTCGCACGGACAAACTCTATGTTGCTTGCCCTAGAGTGGGCACCCCAAATAATTTGTATATTTATGCTCCAATTGGGAAAAAAAACATACAATATTGTATACCCGCTTGCATTAAGATAAAGTTTAGTAATATATAAAATAAAATATTTTGTTTGCTCAATAATATTTCAAATTTATGTATTTATATGAATCAATTTATAACATAAAGCAAGGATATGTGTCCGCCAGTAACGTTAATGCCATTTCAACGGTGGTAATGACCTGAGAAAATGAGATACTTAGCAAACAATTTTGGTATCAGCCAAAAATTATATCACTTATAAACATTGAATAACTTCAGTTTTTCCACCTTTGAATAGAAAAAAAAATCACTTGAAAATTGTATCTGAAATTATTATTTTTTTTTTGTTAAAACCCGGCAATTAAAGTTTGATCCGATTACGGAATGTTAACCCATTTACGCTTAAAAAAGTAAAATTTATTAATCATTTTAATTCGTCTGACATTCCATAACAAAATTATAAGCTGCACTGCAAAAACAAAATAAATAAAACACAATGTCAATAGATACATATTCGAACCTTACTAATCAGCTATATATTAAAATAGAGTCTATAAAATTCCAATACTTCTTCATCTCCAACTCCCTTCCCGCTAATTAAGTTTCACAGTACGGATATTTAAGAACAGATAAACAAAATCTTATGTTCTGCGTGAAAACATGTTGGTTTTGGGGAACAAAGATTAAAGATAAAGAAAATAAGAAGAAGATTTTTCATATATTTTATAGGACAAGAAGTTTGACAGCCAATTGCAATTAACACACTTTAACTCTATAATTACTTACAAATTATTAAAAAAAAGAAAAAGCATAATATGCTTTTAATTTCATTACGAAACATCAGATTAATGTATGAGAAATGAATAAATATTTGTTTAAGTTTTTTCGCATATCATTTGAAGAAATTCGAGAAACGCCGGGTAATACTGATAGTATATGTATATATATATCAGGGTTTCACAACCATGGCAGAGCAAGTCCATATATAACCAAGTACATATATAACCACGTCCATTGAACCAAGTCTGTTTTCAGACACTTTCTCATGTATGTCATCTTTTTATACACTTGTGACAGTGTACACAGACAGTGAATATAACCAATTTTATCTCATATCCAATATAATCTAACTGGACTTTCTCTTTTTTTTTTCCCAAAATGGACTTGGTCTACTATTTCTGTAAGTCCCTTATATATATATAGAACTCATATACTTGGAACAACGTCTAATATCTAGAACAATTAAAAATAAACTCTGTGACTATGTTTTATTTTTATGAAAAATATTTTGGAGTAATATGCTTTATCATAAAATTATTATTGAAATAATCTTCTTTTTAACAAGTAAAAAAAAAACTTTTTTAAATGTACCTTAAAATGTGCATTTTTACTTTTTATATAACGGAGCATTTCCTAATCTTGTCATCCCCCAAAACTACCTCCTGATGTGAAATGTGCATTCCCTGATGAAATATTACAATATTTCTAATAGTTGTTTCTACTGCACCGAATGAAAATTGCAAAAATAATGCAGCTGTCATGGGCAAAATGTAGAAACAATATGATAAATATTTTGATCATAAAATGCTTTTGTTTAACACGACATTGAAGGTGCAATGACTTTTAATTTAACAACCATGTATGGTAGCTGAAAATATATGATGGAGCATGTTACTGCGCATTAAGTTGTAAAATTTTTCATAAACTAGTACAATAAATAAAGCTTCTTTGTTTGATTATGAGCTGGTATGTGAATAAAAGTCACAATTGCAAGATTGAAAATGAATAATGAACATTTTTTGTGAGAAAATATCAAATGTGGATTAGATTGCTCATTGAGATTTATTTTATTTTTAAACAATATTTTATGTACAAGTAATAATTTATATTTTAAGACACAGATAATTAGTTTTTATTTTACATGTAAATTTCTATATATAAACATATTTATATATGGTCCAGTTCTGTGCAAGACAATTTAGCACAAGCTTATATTTTGCGAATGAAATCAGCCCTTCTAAAAAAGTATATTTTTGGGTGTGACTTTTCTGTCATAATATGTAAATAAATCTAAGACTACATATAAATTATCTTCTAAATATATGTCCTCATCGTATACAAAATTTTACAGACAAAATGATTAACGTTGAAAGTACTGTTGAACAAAACTGTTAAAAAGTACAACTTCTACTACGCAGATGTCTAAAGACATTAATGTATTACGTTTCAAATATATATATATATATATATATGTGTGTGTGTGTGTGTATTATATATATATATGTGTGTGTGTGAAAATTTTCATACATGTTATAACAAAAAAGGAATATGAATTTTGACCAAAATTGATCATAAATGATTATAAAGGAAATGCTGTAAATAAAACACAAAAAATACAACATGACTGAAATCTTTCAAAAATGAGTGTTTAAATGTGTCTGTCTATCTAAATTATAAACATGCAAAAGTTATTAGCAAATCACATTTGTAAAAGCAATATCTTATAATGATTATTATGTTTACTGCTTAAAGATAGAAATTTTAACATAAGAGTTATTTTTAAAAGGACAAAAAAATTCTGTATAAAAAAGATAATGGTTGACATTTATTTGAATACAGTTCAACGCTAGAATGTGTGTTACAAATGTTTTGTACTTAAAAAGTATAGATATAAATATAAAATGGCATTCACAGTGATACATTTATACTTAAATAAACTATAATTAAATATTCCTACATTATGTCTATTAAAATAATAAAAAAATAGGTCACTGACGACCAGTATACATTGCATCTTAATAAATGTCTGAAATAAGAATGGCGAAATAGCTTAATTTATTCTCACTTTTACTAGTCAGTTAAAGCTCCTTAACTGGATGAAATTATACCTCCTATTTAATCTCCTTATTTTTTATTTTATGTGTATAAAAATCTTTTTTGGTAAAAATCAAAATGAATAATGAAATTTATTTTATACGAATATATAAATACGTATTAGTTATTTTCAAAAAAACTATTTCTGTTTAACAAAATTTTAATTCAAAGGGATTTTTAGATGAACACTGTACATGTGTATGTAGAATTCCGTTGAGTAAATAAGTAATGTTACCACAACAAGGAATATATTCAAGTGCAAGAACAGACACAAACGTTTAATAATATAAATATTCACATATAGTTAAACACATATTAAATAGATAAGGATTAAGAAATTATAATGTTTTTTTGCCTATTTAATAAAAAAACATACTAAGCAAGCTTCCTATGCATTGCGTAGAAAAAAACAACGAACACCTTCGTCTGAAATCTATAAAAATCCACATTTTTGCATCGTGCGCTTTCTTCGTGTGTTTTAAGAAGTAATTTTTTTATGTGACCGTAATTATTGGCCAATGTAACTGGTTCTCTGTTTATAATTTTTAAGATTCTCAACGAGGGTATATCCCCCAATTTTATTTTATGATATTTTATGATTCATTCTAGCGATTTGTCTTAGAAATAGAGACAAACATATGCTAATATCATCCTTTCAGTCAACTTGTATAATTAGTTTAAACAAATCTGGTTGTTTTCCTGAACCACCTACAGCGGAACAGTCAATTCTAACTTTCAAATTACTTTGAACTCCATTTCTTTCGCCTTTTCATCTATCTCTAATTTATTTTCTTCTAACATTCATACTCCTACTAAATTCTCTAAGTTCGATTCTTCTATTCTTATTCCCATTTCTTATAATCTTCTTTTCTTTTCTACTATTCATCTTTCTGCTTCTAACTTATTTTCCTCTTCGACTTCCTGTTTTCTTTCTTCTCTGTCATCGACAGTGACTTCAAGTCGAACATTAACAAAATCTCTTTCATAACCTTCTGATACTGCTACCAAATTAATCAATTCAACAATTCATGGATTCAGAGATATGACTAGACCCAGGTCTTCGTATAATGCTAATAAATCTTTTTTTTTTTTTTTTTTTTTTTTTTTTTTGCTAACGCATCAACGGAGCAAAACATCATAAATATTCTTAGTCCTAATTAAGGAATATGCCTCCATACAAAAACATTTCAATAGCTAGAATACACTTTTAGTTCTGGTTCAATATAGTTTTCTTATTTAAATCCCGATCAGACAGTAGTTAAACATATTTTAAATATGTGAGCATTAAGAAATAATAACGGTCTTTTGCCTGTTCAATGAAAATCATACTTAGCAAAACTCTTAAGCTTTTGGCTAAAGCTTATATTCTTAAGCTTTGTGTAACAAAAATCAACTAACACCTTTGGCAGATATATATAGAACTTCATATTTTTCCATCGTATTCGTATCGTGGAATCATAATAACGCCTACATCCGACGATTGCCTGATATTAATTTTTAGAGTTATTGAGTTCATACAAATGTGACTTTTGATCCTTAATTATTTCCACTGTTGTACAAAAATTAAGGACGAGAGGGTTTTTCAAATGTTATGTCGTGCAGATGTTTTCCAAATCGACCAAAATCGTACCATAAGATCTCTATTATGTGAAAATATGGGACAAGTGTTAAAAACCATCTAAACAATGAGCCAAAGGGATACAAAAGCAGTTTATTGAAAATGTCACTTGGAGCACAACTGCAGAGAAGACAGAAACGTCCATCTTACAGGCACCTAGCAGGGAAATTTCGGATTTCAATAAGGGATATGGTCATCCCTGACTGTGATGCAGGCTTTACAACGTCTGTCCATGCTGAGGACGAGGTTGACAAGGAGCTGTTCAGGCATCGAGTTCCATTCCTCCTGTAACCCTAATTGCAGCTGCATAATCGTTGCTGGAGCATGGTCACGTGCTGCCAAGCGTCTCCTGAGAAGGTCCCACACGTGTTCGAAAGGATTTAGGTACGGTGATATTGTAGGTCAATTTATGCGTGGAATATCTTCACTCTCCAAGATGTATTCGGCAGCCGCTGTACGATGAGAGATAGCGTTGTCGTCCATAAAGAGGAAGTCAGGACCCACAGCACGTCTAAATAGACGCAAGTGAGGCAAGAGAAACTCGGCGTAATAGCGCCTCCTCGGAAGACGTGCAGGTTCGTACGGCTACCCAGCATGGTACCACCCCAAACAAAAGCTCTGGAACCTACGAAACGGTCCCTTTCAATGATTTTAGAGATATAACGGTCTTCGACTGTTATTGTTGCTCGTGAGCGACCACTGTTGAATGTTCGGACAGCTGCTCCCATCATTTGAAATGCACTCCATGCTCGTGAAACGATGATGCGAGCGATCCCGAACTCTTCTGCCAAACTTATCACAGTTACACCTTCTTCCAACCTCCCAAGGATGTGGACTCGTATAAGATCATCCAGATGACATCTTCTGGATTGTCTCTTGGCAAATCGCACAATAGTAGCAAAAATAATCGTCGTTGAAATCACTGTGTACGACGCAATAGATTTACCGAATTGCTGATCGTCCACCACCTCTGTGCTTTATTCCCTTGAGACCTCCTCCTTTTACGTCATATGACATACATGCGCATCTCCTACTGCATTTGTTCCAGGTCTATCTCCTGATTGATCTTTAATTTCGTTCTGTTGTTTTTTCGGCTTTTTGCTAATTCGTCTGCTCCGTCCTTAATTTTTGCACGCCAGTGTATGTATATAATATATTTTATTACACTTGCTTTATTTTATTTATATAAAAATACAGATAATAAAACTACATTAAAAAATACTATCGACAGGAATATTTGTATTTTTTTGTACTAATATTAAAAAAAAAAAATACTTGTTTCATCCATTTTTGTGAATGATTTCATTGTATAGAATAAATAAATCAGTAAATAAATATTTTCGTTTCATGAGATTAAAAGGCCAAAGAATTCAATTAGTAAAAAAATAGGTATAATTACATTTATAAGAATTCATTTCTATTTGAAATAGCTTTTTTAAAATTTCAGGAACTTCGAATATTTCATTCAATAAAAAACGAAGCGGAGTCATAACATTTGATATTTATGAAAAAAGTTTCGTGTAATTGCCTTCAAAAAAACCTGTACAAGAACGGTATCTTCAAAGAAGAGAGTTTTCCGGAGATTTACTGCTGTCTGGTTGTAATGATAGCTTCCTCTCACTCGAATTATTAACAAAGACTGCATTCAATATTCGAACATTGCATTAAATTGAAGTTCTTTGCAGTGAAAACTTGTTATAGCGTATTACCGTAAATGTTTTTTTAAAAGCTGCTATTACATTTGGCACAGGATTGAAAAATTGTGTTGTTTTCCGAAATAAGACCTTTATTGACCATACAAACGTATATATTAGCTCACTGGAACATCGTACATAATTAGGGAGTGCGTCGCAACTATGCATCCATCAAACAGAAAAATAATCATTAAGGCATTCCTTCGCTTCAGCATTTAGTTACCTCTCCACCATGCTTTAAATAATTAAACGATGTTAATTAATACCTTCCTTGCTATTAAGCATTCTAGCTACACTTCATGGTGACGTATGTAGATTTTTAAGCAACTCAAAGACACAAAAATCTTGCCTCAGATCTCATGTCTGTCAGTAAATACCAGCGTTTGGAGGGTTTTCTACTGTAATACAGATAGAACAACGAACCAATGAATCACGCAAAAGCGTGACCTATTATTTTATAATCACAGAAGAAAAATGGAGTTAAGATTATTTTCCAAAAAGAGCGAGAAATTGTCTTTAAGAATTAATAAGATGAAAATAGTGAAAAATTAGAGTGGCATAGTTGAATTCATATCGGCATTTGAGATTGAAATACATATGAAAATACCTTGAAAAAACTAATATTTAAGGTTTTTTTTTTTAAAGTTCTGAAATATAAATTAAATATTAATGTACCAATTTATATAAAAAAATAAGTAAAATGAATGATTAGATTTTTTTAGAACAGGAAATAATTAGATAAACTAGAGTTGTGGAATAGATAGATAGAAAACAATTATAGCATACTCCAAATATAACAAGGAAACTTTATTTTCGTAATATACATATATACATAATACCTATATATAATTATATATATATATATATATATGTGTTTAATATATATATTAAATATATATATATATATATATATATATATATACACTCATTGCCATAAAAATTTGCGCACGAAGAAATAACAGTGGGATCGCAACGAAACTTGGCATGAAGATACATATCAGGCAGATATGCAAATGATTAGAAATGCAGCGTGATTACGCATTACGTAATGCCACTAGAGGGCGTTGAACTTTGTACTCCTTGGAGTATAAAACTGGTAAGTAGAACTTGTCTGAGTGTACCTTTTCTTTTGCATAGGAAACGCTGAGGTAGCCATGCCGTTACGCAGCCATCGAAAACAATATGATCAGCTGTCAGAGTTCGAGAGGGGAAGAATCATCGGGATGATGGTAGCTGGGTGGTCAGCTCGACGTGTAGCTCGTCAAGTAGGCCGTTCTGATTTCACTGTGAGGAGGTGTTGGGACCAGTAGACTGAAGAGACGTCATTTACACGGCGACCAGGCTCGGGACGCCCTCGACAGACCTGTCGTCGAGAAGACCGTTACATCATACGAAACGCATGCGAAGAGCCAACTGCCTCATTGGCCGCTATCCAGACACAGGCAGCACCTTCTCTACGGACCCCTGTGTCTTCCCGAACCATCGCAATGCGCCTGGCTGAAGGACATCTGGTATCGCGGCGCTCATTACGTGTGCTACCAAAGACACCCACCCTCTTACGCCTCCGTTTGGAGTGGTGTCGTGCACGACGTGTTTGGACTGAAATGGAATAGAACCAGGTAGTCTTCAGCGACGAGTCTAGATTCAATTTGAGCAGTGATGACAATCGTGTTCTTGCGTGTAGGCCCCCTGGTGAACGCCTCAATATTACCTTTGCTTTACAGCGACACACCGCTACCACAGCTGGTGTGATGGTATGGGTTACCACTGCTTACGATAAATGGTCACCCCTAATATTGATCCGTGGCACAATGACATCGCAGCGGTACGTCCAGGACATCCTTCAGCCACATGTGTTGCCACTCGTGGCAGTACTCCCCGGAGCCATTTTTCAGCAAGACAATGCTCGGCCACACGCAGCAAGGATGTCACAAGGATGTCATGTGGCCTGCTTCGGCCACATTACAACCCTTCCCTGGCCTGCTCGATCCCCAGATTTGTCACCAATCGAGTATATCTGGCATCATTTGGGACGACAAGTTGGACACCTTCCAAGTTTGGTTGAACTCGAGGCGAGTTTACAGCAACTGTGGAACGAGACAGGACATCATACGGAACTTGTATGCCTCAATGACCGCTCGTATCGCATCGTGCATTCGCGCTAGAGGGGGTCCAACAGAGTACTAAAATTTCCGTTCATTTGTAATTTTTTCTGCAATAAATGATCCTTTTTCTTTGGTTTTCTACTCACTTACTTATATCACAGTAGTACTTACGCGTGTAAAATTTCATTTCACTTGGACGTCTTTTTCTTGGTGCGCAAATTTTTATGGCTATGAGTGTTTGTTTATAAATTTTTATGTCTTTATACGTGTAAACTATCAATTAAATTTATCAAAAATATATCAAACTATTTTTTTATCTTTTACAGTCTTATTTGTTTATAAGTACCATTAAAGATATTTTATTTACGGAGTTGAAATAAAAATTATTTTTTATATATCCTGTGGCTTGGAGAAATGTTCGAAATAAATATTTGAAATCATTATAGTCACATAAATTAATAGGGGTTAATCACTACCCATTAGCACTTATGATATTGTATTCATTCCTGCAATTATGAATTATCAGCGCTTTCTTGATTCAATTCTGACAGTTTAAGGGGGATAAATTACAATTAGCTTCATGGCTTAAAATGATATATATGCTTCGGTGCAGATTACTTTTTAAAACTGTTTTAATATCTGTATTTTTTCCTGTTTCTTATTAAAGAAATTTATGTTTCGTTAACACAGTTATACTTGATGCTTAAGTAAATTTGCTTGATGCTTAAGTTTAGCTTTATATCAATTTTTATTTTCATTCCGTTGATGGAGGAATACTCCTTGGCTCATAGGGTACTCTCATTTATTTAGTTTATTTCTTTTGTTTATGAAAAATAAATTCCTTTATCAGTAAAAGTGATATTTTAACAATATAAATAAAATAAATGAATTTTTAAGAAAATTTAGGTCTTCTAAAATTTATTTTAATGCATTTCATTCATAAAATATATTTCTCTGCAGTAGCAACATTATTTCTTTTCTTGAAAAAGCAATAACTAGCGGTGATCTATCTTCCTATCTATCTATCTATAAGCTATATCTATCAATCTAACTATACATATGTATGTGTATATATCCTACCTGAAATTTAAAATATTTAAGTATTTTATTTTTTAAATAACAGAGTCTATTATAAAATTGAAGCTGTGAACTTTTGTTTGGACTCAATCCAAAGTTAGCTTAGACGTGATGTATATTTCGTTCTTTTAAACTATTTGTTTCAAAAGAAATTGAGAATGATAAATTGTGAAAATGTTTACTTAAACAATGGGAAGAAGGAAGCTTGCGGACAAAGACTGATGAATAGAATAATCACAGAATAGGATGTAAATGTTGTCTTAAGTATGTGAGCTCCAGTGATAAAGGACTTTCTGTTAAATTATATGCTTTTTGTGTATGAAATTCTCAAGCAATCATTAGAAATGAACGCTCTATATAATAATAATGTACTATTAATAAATAAATAAATACTTTTAAATAACCAAACAGTTTATTAAAAAGTAAAGATGTCAAATTTATTTGGACCAACAAGAATGTACGTTATATGTGACAAATATTTTCTTCTTTAAAACTGTTCGTTTAAAATGAAATTGTGAATAATAGAGTGCGTAATTTTCACGCTAATTATTCGTAGAAACGAAGATAACGAACAAAGAATGCTGTATGTTAGAAAATTTTAAGATACGATTTAAAATTTGCTTTAGTTATACCTAAAAGATAAAGCTGCTTTTGTTTCATTATACGTATTTTATTGATATTAAAATATCATTCATCAAAATAAAAATGTATAATTAAATTTCATTCACGTGAAACTGATAAATACCTGTTTGTTGACGATAATAGCATATAAATACACATTAAAAACACTTACTATTTATATTAAAATGGATAATATTTTATCTATTTCTTTTATGGAAATGCGAAACGTACAATACTTTGTTTAAAGGAATTTTTCGCGTTCTTTTTTAAAAATTAAAATAGTTCTTTATATAAGTCTTGATTAACTATATTTTGTAATATAATGTCTGGGAAAAATAAAAGTACAACTGTAAAAATGGTGATCTGGAATGGAGCTTGTTAGTGTAAAACTCAATGTCAAGCATATCAGGAAATCTAACTTCATTAACCTTCATTACACTTAAATATATAAAATCAAGGAAATTTCTCTTGTGGGAAATAGAACATGTCGTTTAGCATTTGACAAGTTTCCTTAAATTTTTAATGGAAGGAGAATGACAATCTTGCAAATGTGAAAATCGTAATTTTTGGTTAATTATTTTTTTTTCTACATACCTTTAAGAAAATTAGTAAAAAATAACATAAAATTTTCCTTAAATCGTATTATGTCACATTTGGTTATTCATATTTAAGGGGCAGATTACGTTGACGTTTAAAGAAAGTTTTTTTTTCGCAAATTTCAGAATGGATACCTTCAAAAGTTACAAATCCGTTGCAAAAAAGAATTTTACAAAAATAAAATTTAGAACAAAATTTATGTCTAAAATATCTTACATAAAAGCATTTACTGTAATGTTGTAAGCCTTTTTTTTTTTTTCAAAAAAATGATTTTTTTGGAATTGCGTGCACTCTCATTTAAACACTAATTATCAAAGAAACTTTAAATTATGTAGTTTCTTAGTTTAAATGTGTTAGTTTATGCTGAATCTCAATTTAGTCTAATTTTTGCCACAGAAAATTGTGGATAAAAAAAAAAAAATAATTTACATATTTTGCTAAAATTTATTTAATATAATTAGAAAAGCCATTAATTATGCTAAAGAGTTTTAATACACTTTCAAATTTAGGTTCAGTGTAAAACATAGTATTATAAGTAACATAATATGAAACATTAAACATGTATCTGCAGTAGAATTTGTAAAATCGTACGGCCAAAATGCATATTTCAATATTCATATTTTTCAAAAGCCACTTTTTTCGTTATGATTTAATTAATTTATATTATTAAACATATGTGTGTTTGAATATTTTAACAAATCATATGATATGTGGAAGTAATAAAAAACAATGTTGCGTTTTATTCATTGGCTGCGAAACTACAGAGTTTTTCGTACTGCTTTAAATACGGACATTTTCTGGCTGCTCAACGTCATCTGCCCCCTAAATTTATTTTTGAAGAAAAAGGATATTCTGCATTCTGAAATTATAAAACAAAGATCTTTTGAAGTTCCATTTTTTAACTGCAAATTCTTTCATTTTGCATGAGTTTTTATACGTATTTCTTTAACTTTTCTTTGCCAGTTTTCATCAAAAGGTAAAGCTAGGAGAGATCGCGCGGTAGGAGATATGGCGCACGAAGAGATTCGGCGCGAAGGAGTAGAGTGAGCGCACAGCCACTCCGGGTAGTTGTATTGCAGCATTAGTGCAGTGTCTACATGAATGTACACATTGATTGTTCCGAGAATCTTGGATAAAGCATTGCTATTTAGTTTTGTTTTCTCAAAAAGTACTTAAATTTTCATAACTGTTCGTCAAAAATTTTGTTGAATGTCTGTAGTACAAATTATTTTAAACTTAAGCAATTTCTTACTAACCTAGATACTAACCTAGGCTAAGTATTCAAACACCGAAAATTCATTTTAGAAGTGGCCATGTTTAAATAGAAGGCCGCGCTATCTATTCTACCAAAATAGGAGAATTTGCGCATCTGCTACTGAGGAGAGATGACGCGATTCCCCATAAGTTTCAGTGCTAGAAGGGATTACGCAGCTTATTGGTAAATTTGTATGCATTGCAAATTACAAGCAAAATATATGAATGGATCAATTTTCAAATAAATTTGGGAAAACACATAATTATCGAGACTAAATTTGGCAAATAATAAATTTGCAAAAATAATACTTTTGCAGATAATAATTTTGTTAATAAATCAATAACACAGTTGTTATAAAATTAATTCTATGTAATTATTTTGGTTAATAAATTAATAATATATTTGTTAATAATTTAATTAAATATTTATATATATATATTTAATTTATGAACTTGGTAATAAATTAATTTTGTTAACTAAAATAAATTTTCTAATACAATGTTTTGAAAAAGCTTTCAGCCATTCCAAGTGTAATGTCATCGAAATCAAAAGGAAACAGAGTGCAACTAATGTGACTGATCCACAAAATATACATGAAAAAAGACTTAAGAAGGATGACGCTACAAAAAAAAAAAACTGAAAATAAGGTGCTTCCACAAAAAGTGGGATAAAAAAACCTCAAGAAAAAAAACAGAAAGTCAATGAGGATGAGTGCACTGAATGTCTGGAACTGTACCAGGAGACAACTTCGACAACTGACTGGATTCAATGTATTGCTTGTTGCAGGTGATTGCACGAAAGATGCACGATTTACAACAATAAGTGCATCGATTGTAGACGACGACAACTTCGGTTAGCAAACAAAATACAATGAAACTGAGGAAATGGAAATGAAGTAATTTTCAAGTTAAACATGTTATTAACTAGATTAATGTTATTTTGTAATCTTAGTAAGGCTTGCTTTTTCTGATATTTTAATCTATTTAAATTAAAATTTTAACTGTTCTTAAAATTCTTTCTTTTATTTATTATTTAAACATTTGGTTGAAATATTCACTCCTAATACAATAATATTTACTCCCAAAAACCTTTCAACAATGTCGATTAAGTGTAATTATTATTTTTAACAATTTAATTGTAGTTATTATTAATAACAATCGCTTCTACTTATGTGCGCAATCTCTCCTACCCATGTGCGCATTCTCACCTGCCCTGTAAGGAGAGATTGCGCAAAATAGTTTTCTTGGTTTTATTACTGCTGTTCTATTAAATTACAGTATAACAACAAAATAACAATGGAAATGCATAACAAGCAAATGAAGTCAAAATTATTCATACATAGTTTTGCAAAATATTAATATTTAGATTTATTATTATTATTCTTTTGAAATGTGCGCAGACTCTCCTCGCTTTACGTTACATGAAAAAAGACTTAAGAAGGATTCTGCCACAAAATACAGCTGAAGATAAGACGCTTCCAGAAAAAGTGGGATAAAAAACTGGCGTATAAAAACGTAGGTCGCGTGCATTGAATGTCTGCAACTGTTCCAGGAAACAACTTCAACCAGTGACTGAATTCAATGTATTACTTGTTGCAGGTTATTGCATGAAAGATGCACGATTTACAACAATAATTGCATCGATTGTGCAGGACGACAACTTCGGTTAGCAAACGAAAGTTAGCAAACGCAATGAAATTCTAGACATGAAAATGAAGTAATTTTCAAGTTAAACATGTTATCAAGTAGATTAATGTTATTTTGTAATCTTAGTACGTCTTGATTTTTTGACATTTTAATCTTCTTAATTTAAAATTCTTTAAGTGTTGTTAAAATTCTTTTTTTTTTTTATTAATATTTAAACATTTGGTTCAAATAATTACTCCTAATGCATATATTTTCTCACAAAAAACTTAGAACACTGTCGATTAAATGCAATTATTATTGTTAGCAATTTAATTCTAGTTATTATTAATAACAATATCTTCTACCTATGTGACCATTCCCTCCTACCCATGTGCGCAATCTCTCCTACCCTGTAAGCAGAGATTGCGCAAAATAGTTTTCTTGGTTTTATTACTGCTGATCTATTAAATTATAGCATGACAACAAAATAACAATGGAAATACATAAAAAAAATGAAGTCAAAACTATTCATGCATAGTTTAGCGAAAAATTAATATTTAGATTTTTTATTAATATTCTTTTGAAATGTGCGCAGACTCTCCTAGCTTTACCTTATTACTTAAATGGAATTTTACTTACAACTACTAAAATTAGAGAGAATTAGATAATTCATGCACTATTTTGTTACAGTACAACATTTCACTTGATTGATAATAACACTATTATTCTAAGTCTTAAATAAATTATATGAGTTGTAATTTTAAAGATGTTTGAAAAAGTGCCCAGTTGGTTATTTGAAACAGAGGCCTTTTGCTTAATTTGTCAATCCTTTCTCACTGAGAAATCCTTGACAAATCTGATGGGTATAATTTTCTAAATCAATATTTTTATAAGGGCATCTGGTTTGTCATCCGGAAACAACTCGACAGTATGAATCGCAAGTAACGGAAATTCAAGTGAACGTTGGATACGTGGTTAATCTTGATTAATTTTAACACAATTATTCTAAATGGTAAATAAACCATATGACATGTTTTTTTTTTTCTAACTGAGTGAAAAAGGGTCGAGGAAAAGGTTTTAAACAGATACCTCTGGCTTAAGCTGCCAATGCTCGAGCAGCTGAATTACTCTTGATAAATATAGCGGGGAGGATTTACTATGTCAACGTTTTGATAAGGGCATCTGGCCTGTTATCTGAAACAGCTCAACAGAATTAATCGCAGGTAATTGAACTTCAATAATATTTTCTTTTCTATTTTCAGATAGGAGTAGAGTTTCATTTATAGAGTTTTTCACATTGTTACAATTTTTTATAGTTTTTATTAATATTTAAAATACATATATACTTTCATTTATTTAAAAGAATGACGTATTTCACTGATGTTGTCATTTATTAAAGCTATATGCTCTTAGGATTAGATATAACAATTTATTTAACAGTTTATTAAATTAGATTTAACACTTTATTAAATAATGGGAATATTACAATTCGTAAATAGCAGTGTATTTCTGCGTTTTTTGTAACATTATTCTTCATCCAAATACTGCTTTACGTACCTTTCTAAAATTGAATATTCGCTAAAAGGGATCATGAAAATAACTAAATAACTTTATATATATATATATAAAATAATCAAGTTATATACTGAACGTGTTCATATTAACAACAACAACAAAAAATTACGATAGTAACTCAAAACATGTATATTAAGTATGTCAAATTAAGGTAAAGCGTCTTTCAGAAAGCTTTATAAATCTGCTAAAAACTCATAATAGCATATATTTGTTTTGTCGTTTTAAGTATATCCTGGAAGTAAAATTACTTTTCAGAAAATATAATGAATTAATTACGAGTCTTGGGGTTGGATATTAATGAATGCCCTGGTAGCAACATCTAATTAAATGTAAGCTTTCCTTAAATGTTTTCTGCAGCGAGCTTCCATTTGAGATTTAATGAACCTCAAGTAAATTGCCTCATTTAATTTTCACATAATGTATTTTATGATGAAAAGAGCTTTTAAAATTTTATGTAAAGAATAAGTAGCATATTTCGGAATTTATTTCAGAAACATAGTTTTATTTTTTAATATAAAGGTGGAAACAGTAGGTCTAATCTTACATTTACGTTAGACTTATATATATATATATATATATATATATATATATGTGTGTGTATGTATTACTAAATTTACTTTAGAATATTCAATAATTCTCATTTGAAATAATATAATGCGTTACATTCGATAACGCATACTACGGAATATACATAAAATTTAAAGTAGCTAATTGTATGTAAGTTTATAATAGTAATATGTAAGTTAAAGTAAAATAAGTTTCAATTTTGATCTAAATGAAAAATAATTATTTCTTCGTGTAATACTAGAAAATAAATATTAACTTAAATTGCAGCTTTAAAGCATCGTGGCACAATCATCTTAAGTCACGATAAGAGATATTTATTTAAAAAAAAACTGCAATGTAGCAATTAAATAAATATGCATTCCATAGATAGCCGCTTTTAAAAGACATTGTATATTATAATATGTTTTTATAATATTTTAATATTTTTAATATAGTTGAAAATAGTATATTTTATAAACTTATGTAAAAGAGTACTACTTTAGATTGAAATTGATGCGTTCTTTTTCCTATTTAAAATAACTGTTAATTTTGATATCAAATATGTTTTTTATAAATTTCACAAAGAACTAAAAGAAAAAAAAATGATAGAAGCAGAAATTATGTACAGGATTTTATTTATTGAATAATCATCTTGAAAAATAAAGAATAAGAATTTAGAGAAAATATATTTACAAAGTTATTCATAATTTACTAAGATTAAATTCATTCGTTAAACTTAATATCTGCCTATCTATTTACCTATCTGTTTACCTATCTATCTATCTATCTAGGTATTTATGCATCTTCTTAAATAATTTGGAAATTTTATTTTCAACGTATATGCATTTTAAAAATTGCATCTCACTTAAACAAATCATTTTTGTATTTAAATGTTTTTTGTTGCATATGATTTAGTTTTTAGGAATACTAATCACGGGTATTATTTACTATTATTTAATTGCAAAATCAAACCACAATTTGCTTATATAAATATCCATCGATATAATGATATATGTTTAAATTTGTTTTGAATTTTCCATTTTTGTACATTTACGTCCCATTTGATAAAATAACAAAGACTAATAGATACATTGTAAGATAATACAGGTAATGCTGATAAAAATAAAATGTATGAAGAGGGTAATGAAATGTGACCATATCCATTCTTTTTTTTTTCTTTTTGTAAGTTACGGTGGATTGCCCGAAATTAAAATTTGATATAAATTGGTATGAAGACAATATCATTCAGTAATCATAATTATCTTCATGGCATATAAACCACCTATCGCAATAAATATTAATAGAATAAATCAAAAGAGTTTTTTTTTTTAAGATTTCAGAAGTGGAAAATGAATAAATTGGAGATTTTCTACATATTACATAAGATATCTGAAAGATCTAACTTACTAACTATATTATAAATAAGTATATTATAAATAACTAACAGTAAATAAAATTATATTAGAAAGTAATTTAGCAATATTTTGAATCATCTTTGATATGCTTCATAATTCTGTATGTTCATATTGCAGAATGTTGAAAATCTTTATGAAAGGCAATAAGCAATTCACGTGCAACATAATTTATAGTTTCATAAATATAAGTGAATTGTTATATGGATGCAGTTGTACATTTTATTTATTAAAAAAAAACATAATCAAGAATTTTAGTATACGAATATATTATGTTGAGTATATATACAGAAAAAAGAACAATATTATTTCCCGAACATATCACAACTCATTATCCCTTTGAGGGGCAAGCAATTGCATTTGTCTAATTCTGAATTCTCACCGGAAAATAAGAAAAATTTTATTTCAAAATAAGAAGGAGCAATTTTACGACTTTTATCACCAAAGTTTGAAAAGTAAAATTTCATAAAATTTTTCTGGTGCAAAACTTCATTAATCGTAGGTGGGATAAAATATATCCCACCGCCCGTCAAGGGGTTATATATATTTTTAATATTTAAATTAAAATTATTATTCATTGTAATACATTAAATATAAAAACTTGCATAGATCAAAAATAGCACATTTAAAAAAAAATTGCAAGCAATCAATTGTGAAGACCCATTAAGCATAATTATGTTTTAAAATAAAAAGTGCAATACATGTTTTCAATGTGATGCTTTATTGACGTTAATAGTATAGAATAACACATATTAAATCTATGGCAGATAAAACACTTTTTATCCTTTGTTAGAAATCTACCAGTACTCGTGTTTTGCTTTTCGTAAAAAAAATAAAATAAATAAAAATAAAAAAAAAATAAATAAAAATAAAAATAAAAATAAATAAATAAATAAATAAATAAATAAAATAAAATAAAATTGTATTTTTCATAAATAATTGAAAATAATTCCGATCGATTATTTATGATTTGAATTTTGATAGATTTATGATAGAAGGAAGTTGTTTATTTGAATAGTTTAATGAAATGTCTTCTGTGGTCCTGTATTTAATGGAAATGTTTATTTCTTCGGAGTTGGGTGTTAAGTTAATCAACATATGTAGCCTAATATGTGTGCAAGTATATATTATAAATATCTGTTTTGAAAAAAGGAATATACTAAGCATGATTGTATGTTTTTTGGGTGCATTCATGACTTCATTGTATTAACACTAGAAGGACGGCGAGCGGTCATTTTGACCGCTAACAAATGATTATATTTCGGTTCGAACCAGAAATTTCTTCTAAAAACTAGTTTAAAAGATACAAAGAAAAAAAACTAGTAAAATAAATAAGTTAATAATTTCAAATAAATATTCTGGTGTAAAGTATTTTTATCAAATTTGTGTAAAATTACCCGTCTTTCTAGCGTTGAAGTGTGGAAAAGAAGAAATCTTATCTATTTTTATTCACTTTTACGAAATTAGGTTAAAACGTTTCAATTCTCTAAGCAAAGTCTTTTTTGTTTTATTTTCTATCTTCAATAGAAGAAAATATTGTAATCGAAATTCTTTTCGACTTGAGGTTTTCGACGGATTTACACCTTTTAGGGGTCAGAAATCACAAAAACATGTTTATACAAAATGTCTGTCTGTCCGTGTGTACGTCTGTCCATGTGTCGCCATTGTACCATAAAAAATCGTATGAAGTTATGCATAGAATTGAACCAATTTTTTTTTACGTTTTTGGCTATGACAAGCAAGTCTTCCAGGAATTTGGAAAAAAATCCGCTGATAGGGGGTGCTGTAATAGCGATTTTTGTGCATTTTGAATATTGTACCATCGAAAAGTGTATGAAGTTATGCATAGAATTGAACCAATTTTTTTTGTATGTTTGTGGCCAAAGCAAAAAGGTCCTCCCCGAATTTGGGAAAATTCTGCCAGTAGGGGGCGCTGTAACAGCCTCTTTGTACGATTTTTGTGCATTTTAAATTGTGTACCATCTAAAAGTGTATGAAGTTATGCATAGTATTGAACCAAATTTTTTTTGTGTATCTTTTTGGCCATGGCAAGAAGATCCTCCACGAATTTGGAAAAAATCCGCCTTTAGGGGGCGCTGTAATAACGATTTTTATGCGATTTTTGTGCATTTTGAATGTTGTACCATCGAAAAGTGTATGAAGTTATGTACAGAATTGGACCAATTTTTTTGCGTATGTTTTTGCCCATGGCAAGAAGGTCCTCCCTGAAATTTGGAAAAAAGTCTGCCGGTAGGGGGCGCTGTAATAACGATTTGTGTGGAATTTCAATGTTGTACCATCAAAAAGTGTATGAATTATGCATAATTAATATTGACATGATATAGAAGAAAGCCTTGGGATTGGCACATCCAACTAGTTTTTCTTATTTAGAAAATAAATTTTAAAGATTTCTTTGTTTACTTGTTTATGTGACCTATGTTTAATTTAAATATTAATGTCAAATATTCAGCAAACGGTTTTTTATGTATTCGTCCTCAAAACTGTTATTTCGCAAATTAAAATATTTCTCAGTATTATTATTATGTCAATTTGGTATTTGTAATGTTCTTAAAGTCTAAGAGGAGTAAAACTTATCCCTCTTCAGACTAAGCAAATGTATTTTGTGTTTCCGATTGTTATGAAGCAGGTGTTTCAACCGTTGATCGTTAATCTGTTATATCATTTTTTTATCCTTTAAAGTTCTGCTTATTTATATAGTTTTTAATTTTAGTTATCTGTACAGTATTTCATCTTTTTTCAAGTATCTTGCATCTAATGAAATTATTTGTCTAAACGCCTACATTGGTTAGTGTATTTTTTATATTTGTTTTCGTATGATTCAAATACTTTATTTCTAGTATGATATTGGAGACTGCATCTTGTATCTTTTTGATATACTACATACATGCACGTAAAGACACACACATGAATACCTGTACAAATACATATATTATTTTTCGTAGATGCATATGTGATTCAAATGAAAGAAATATATGAGTATGAGCAAAATTTGAAATATATGAATATACATGTTTTAAAACCAGTCAGCAATAAATTAAATATATGTTCTTAATGTCTCAAATAATCAAAACTCTTTTCGCGAATGGATTTGTATAGTTTTAGTTTTATCCTGGAAACAAATGTTCTATAGTGACCGCTGAAACTTGGTTTGTTTTAAAATAAATGACAAAATTTAAAACACATATTTTTACAATAATAAAATACTTATAAATGTCAGTTGTGAAATTTGGACATATGACAAAAGAAGAATTATACCGCCAAATACTCTTTAAACATTTGTTCGAAACAACGATGGAAAGTTAAATTTTAAAAGTTTTGTTAAAGAATCATAACGAGGACAATTAAACTGCAAACACAAAGATATATATGTAGAAAAAGTGTTTAATATCTTTCTAAAACAAGTTTTAAAACAAGATGAATAGTTTTCGTACCATTTGAAATATTTTACACCATAAAATATTCATAAATTATGACAGGTAATGTAATTTCCCTTAAATGGAAATGAAAATTGAATGTTTAAATCAATTATTATTATTTTTTAATTTCTAAAGACAAATTAAATTAATTTTGACTTATATAGACAATACACTGTAAACTGGAATGTCTGAAATTCAGACACTTAAGTGTCTGAAACGCAGTGTTCAATTTTCAGACGTTTTACAATGTCTGAAAATTATCAGACACTTCTTGTGTCTGGATTTCAGACACTTAAGTGTCTGAAACAAGTGTGATCGATTTTCAGATGTTTTAAAATGTCTTAAAATTTTTAAACACTTCTTGCATTTGAATTTCAGACATTTCAAATGTCTTAATTTCGGCCATTTTTCAGCCGTTTTTCCCCCACCAATATGAAGCCATCTTTGACCACTTTTCTTTCTAAGCCACATACGCAGCCATATTTGAACACATTGAAACATTTTTTTATAAATGGGAATAATTTGTTACCATAAAGCAGAGCTGATCGCAACGTGGGAAAACTGGGAAGCATCTCTGCTCCATGATTTTAGGATACCCCAAATTGGGTACGAAATTTTCATAAAGCTGATATTTTAAATCACTTTTGAACGTATGACGATTGTAATCAGTATTTTGTAGTTTTGGAATAGGATAATATATATATATATATATATATTCATCTAAAATGTATTTATGTGATATCATAGATGCGCGCATCAAAAACGTTCATTACTTTCAGTGAGAACTTCAAATTAATTTTACTCCACAGATCTAGTATTTATTCGCCCCCCTCCCTCCCCCCCACCGCCTTCATATACTGTTACAAAAAAAATTAAGCCTATTTGATGCCATCAAATACATATTTGGATAAATATATCTTTTTCTTAACCTAATCATTTTCGAAAAGTACAAAATAATTATTAAAATAAGTATAAGATCAAAACGAATTTAAAATATCATAAAATATCAGATCATTAGAATTTTCATACCAAATGTGGGACCACATAAAGCTAAAGGCACACAGAAACAGCCCAGTTTGTCCATGCTGCAATTATCTCTGCTTTATAGTAACAAATTATTCCCATTTATAAAAAATGATTCACTCCTTCAGAAAGAATCTCATCCCTGCTTTGTTGTACAATTTTTTTTCCATTTAAATTAGATATCCCCAGTTAATTAGTTTAAGTTTAAATAAAATCTAACATTAGATTACACAAAATTTTCAGTATACGAGATCCCAACATTAAAAAAATGAGTATGAAACTCTTACTTTTTTTTTTAATCTCCATTCGTTTTTGTAATTATACTATTTATACCACCAATTTACACTACCAAGAAATATTGAAGCATTTGACAACAGCGCATTAATCAACATAATGTTGAAAGGCATTCAAAATTTCAGTTTTACAAAACTTGAATACCAAATTTGGGGCCACCAAAATACAAAGGGGAGGGGGCACTGCCCAATTTGCTAAAGCTTTAACAAAATCCGGCGTCTGCAAAAAATCCAAACCAACGTTATGGTTCGTTAAATAGAAGTGACCAGAATGCGGGAATCGGAAGTGTCCGCTAATGAACATTCCCGAATACCGGAAATACTGTGTAGCGAAATCCTGATTAAATCATACTACATTACTCTAAACGTTCAAAATATTCATTATAATCAGTGTAATTTCGAAAGATTTTCATCAAGGTGTAATCGAAGGTTTCGATTGATTTCACAATGCCAGGGACACTTTTTATTGAATGTCTCATAAGGTGGTGTAGAGCAGGTAAACATTATCCTTTGCCGGCTTCTTATTACGAAACAATTTAATGGGTGTAGTTGAAATATCACGTCGTGCTTTTTACGACACATTACTGGATTAGTACCACATATTAATCAGCCGCTGGCGATGTTGTATAGGAATCATACCACTTAGCACAAGCATCGCTAGTGGGGGTATCAACTCTGTGAAAATTTAGCAGCTGTAGAGCGATGGTAATATTGATATAGTCCAATCAAACACTTATTTATTCATGATGAAGACAAGGCAGGTTAGGCCGCGTGAGTGGTGAAAAAAGGCGCATGAAGAAATCGGGGTTTTCCCAATTAAAATATGGAAACGTAGTCATAAGAAAACTTTTATTCCATCAGAACATACCAACACTAAACAATTGCCACAGGATGAGAAATCAAAGCATTCCACTCGAGAATAAACTAGTTACTCAAGCGAAATAGATGTTAATTCACGAAATGATTATTCTACATGGCTTAGGACACCGGATAACAGGTTATGTAAATAATCAAACAGCACAAAAAACTTCTTCTGAGCTCATGGTCGAACTATTTATTAGGATGCGCGGAGGAAAACCGATTGAAATGGAAACTTCAGGCTAACCCAACCAAAATCACGAACGAGCTTCGAAGTGAAACTGGGATCCGCCACTCAGCCAATGGAGAGCGATCAAGAAACGTCACAGGCAAGAATCCCGACGCCGCTAATGGAAGAATTTCGATGTGAAAAGGCTGTCTCCTAGCGGGCGGCGAAAATGAGATGAAATAGAATAAAAATGTAAAAATGGCTTTGATAAACATTCGAAAAATAAGTAACTGCGTTCAGAACTTTACAGTTTGGCAGACGGTAAAAATTAATGAAGGGATTAAAAGTTTAGATTACGTTTTGGAATAAATCTATTATTAATATACGTGTTTTAAAAATATAGGAATTTAACTAGAAATAAATAATAGAGCGTATTAAAAAAAGGAAATAATGAATAGGCCGGCAATTTAGAATAATTTAAATGAATAGTAAAAGTAAAAATTTTTATATAACATATATATAGTATCGCCGTGCAATTGAATACAATAAGAGGGATTTATTTCCAATAGGAAAAACTGCAAGTTTACAAAATATTCTGAAATTCACGATAATACAAACTCTTATGCTTTCGAGATTTCTTTTCATACTCTATATCTACCATCTAAAGCAAAAAAAAAAATCCTGATGTTTCTCAAAGATAAATTTAAATTTGTTAATATTTAAAAAATCACTTCAATAATAAAAAATCAAAATTTGTATGTAAAATTATATCACTAATATAAAATAAAGGAATTCGCAAGAAAAGAACTTACTTGTGCAAAGTTATATAAAAATTAGATTTTTTAAAACTTATACTGAGCAATTTTTTTAATATATTGCTCAGATGATACGAGCTATTTAACAATCATTAACAAAATTGTAAATATTCTTTTTTTAATAGCATGCAGGAAACATTAATTCTATAATTTCAAAACTTCTTTACATCGTACCAAATCTAATTGAAACTGTTGTATTTTTCACGTAATTGGTATTATTCAAACAATAAATACATGGTGGGTTCACAAAGTTTCAAGACTGGTCTGATAATTCAAAATTTATTAAACATTTTTGTACCGTGAACTAAAATTCTTCGAAATATGACCCTTGGGCATCAACACACCGCTGCCAGCGTTTTTTTTCCATTGTTCATAGGCCCCATAGAAGTCTTCGCACGAAAGGCTGTTAAGGGACCTAGTCGAAGCTGCCTGGATCGCTGGAATCGTGTCGAATCGCTTTCCTTTCAGATCTTTCTTGACCCGTGGGAACAAAAAAAAATCACTCGGACCGTGGTCGGGGCTGTAAGGGGCTTGCAGCAGTATTGCCACGTTAAAGATAACCAAAACTTCGGCGGCGGTGAGCGACGTGTGAGAGGGTGCATTGTCATGGGGAACAATCAAATTGTTTCTAATGTCTGGGCGGACGCGACAGATCAAGTCAGTTTTTTTCTCGAGTGCTCCATTAGTTTTGGCTATATTTAACGTGGTAATACTGCTAGAAGCCCCTTACAGACCCTACCTTGGTCCCAGAAACTATTTTTTGTTCGCCCAGGTCAAGAAAGACCTGAAAGAGAAGCGGTTCGATACGATTCCAGCGATCCAGGCAGCTTCGACGAGGTCCCTTAACAGCCTTCTATGGGACGACTTCTATGGGGCCTATGAACAATGGACAAAAATGCTGTCAGCGGTGTGTTGATACCCAAGGGTCATATTTCGAAGATTTTAGTTCGCGGTACAAAGATGTTTAATAAATTTTGAATTATCAGACCAGTCTTTAAACTTTGTGAACACACCATGTAGATTATTTAGTACATGAAATTTTAATTTATAAAGTAAAGATCTAGATAAGAATTAAATATATTTATTAATACTGAAAATCACATGCACTCATTGAAAAGCATCAGAAATAAGCAAACAAATCTTTTCACACAAAAATTATTTATTTGATAAAAAAAGAGAAAAATATTAAAAATGCAAATTAGTCTAATAAGAATAATTTAAATAATAAATAAATAAATAATAATATATATGTAAGAACGTTCTGTGAATTATCATTCCAAACCAGTGGAATACCTTACCTTGGTGCAAATATCCAAAACTGTAACAGCTAATCCAGTTTGAGGGAAATATTTTTTTAACGATATGACGATAACGCCATTTTAAAAATATATACGTATTCACATTTTTTTTTTACCACTGTATTTTTATAGATATCATGCTATATTCTTTTGAATGTTTGGTGAGTCTTGAATAAAAACAATCGCAGAAATATTGAAATTTTTATATTTCCATATGAAAAATGTAATTCACAATTGATTATTTTTTCTTCGATCTCCATTTACAAGTAGGTACCGACAAACCATTCCAATAAACGGAATATGTAACAAATAAACTTCCGTATAGCATCTATAAAATGAAGGCACAAAGATATAAAATACAGACATCCGATCACTATGCTAAAAACCCATTTTCTCTAACGACTAACACACCAACGGACGTAAATGTAGATGTGCATACTATTTCACAAAAGAAAGTAAATACTGCGTCATCACTTTCTCTTCATTAAATGATACACTCACTTTCTGAGTCAGATTAGATTTACAAGTAAGAGAATTCAAAGTTCAAATCTTCAAGCAGTGTAATGTTTTGGAAATAAAGCAGAAACTTTTAATGCGTTATAAGATTATATGACGATTGACGATTCCAATTATTATGTGAATAACAAATGTCATTATAGAGATTTCGGATTGAGGAAAAATATATCATCACACTTTCAAATAATTTATCAATCGTTGATAAATTTAAAAGCAATTTTTACACTTCAGACAAATTTACTGTACTGGGATACTTTAATTGACTTTCGCCAATCCGTTTAATAAAAGTCGTTTCCCGCCAAAACAGGAATAGTCAAATCCGGTCACGTTCTTCTCGCGCACCGTTCATGCTTGCAACAACAAACAAACCTACTCACTTCAGTTCGTTTTACTTGGTGAGTGATTCAAATGGCTGAATTTCTGAGATGTCTAAAATTGCAAGTGTCTTAAACTCAGACATATAATCATAATTCTAACATTTTTTTTCACTCCATTTATGTCATGATCATAATAAGACGTTTATTTGTCTTAAATTTAGACATCTATCAACATTTTTTTAACAAATTTAGACATCTGCAATTTTATTTTCAGACATTTAAGTATCTTAATTGCTTTTTCAGTCACATATGTGTTTGAATTTAAGACGTCTCTATTTGCAGTGTATTAGATAATATATGTAATCTGTCTACCTATACTTCTATATAAAATATAAAAAGTTTTAAAATAAAAGTTGAAATAAACTATTGTAATATTATTTATATATATGAAATTTCATACTTATCAGTCTGTGTTACCTACCACATGGCATCGGTACTTTGTCTAGTATGGCGCATGGCACGTCTGAGATGGCAAAATAAACTAGTTCAGGATCAACATCTCTTACATGAAGTTATTCGGTTGGCATCGCTTTTTTTTTCAAAAACACCTTATCATTTCGATATCTGCTGTCATTGAATTGCCAATTTAAACATTACCAGTGAAGTGATCAACAAAACTAGTGACATTTTAACTTATTTTTAATTAACCCTATAAACGCGATAAAAAATAAAGTTTATATATATATATTACATAAGTAAGTTGTCCCTGTGATAAAGCAGTCAATTTGTTTTAATATCTGTAACCGTTTAGAATATATAACATGCTCCATTAGCGGGATCGTTAGCGTCTGATGAGTGTTGAACCTTCCACAAAATTGAAAAGAAGCGCGCGTTATTTCCTCCTGCAAAAATGCAACTGCGGTTAGAAAAAAAATACTTCATTTCTTGGCATTCTACAAACAATTTTGTACAAACATATAAATAATTACTAATATTAAAATTTTATTATTAATATTTAAAAAAACACTTTCATTAAAATTTTCTGAACGAGTAGTCCAAATATCAGAAATATAAAGTCACTCTTACATTTTTATAATTTTCGTACACATTGTATATGGAAGTTCAAGAAAAAACTCTGATGTAACATCATATCGCATTATACACTACACATAAATATATATATTTGTGTTACATATAGGTTTCTTGTATACGTATTTTTATTAAAATTGTTTATTCCATCGACACATTTACTTCTATTTATAACTATATATAACCTAAATGATGTACTGAGTTTTCTTTATCTATTTCAAATAATGTTGTGCAAGTGGAAATTGAGTCATCTCTCTTTGAAATATATTAATTGCTTTCCATGCTACTATTACCACACCACTATATTTAAATTATTGAGAAAAAGACTATTTCAATAGCTTTTGAATAAGACGCTAGCAGGTATTTAAAAATTTATCTATAACAGTACCACCGTTAGTACAATTAATATAATATGAGACAATTCCGTGTTTTCGTAATTTTTTTATTTTTCTTTTTGTATATGGTATCTGAATATGCTTACGGAAGTCTGTTTAAAAAGTAGCTACTAATATCATGTCTATATTTATGCCCAAATTGCTTGTTACAAGAAATTGCAAAAAATCCTTTTTCCATCTTTTAGTAGTAATTTACTATCACTCATAGCGCATTTTTTTTTCTCTTACATTTTAACGTGTAAGCATCACAAAGACAACTTTTCTCGTTTAAGGTGTTATCGTTGCGTTTTATTTAATTCAATCTGGTTGGTTCTAAAGGGTTCTATTTTTTCACCTAAATTTACACATCCATATACAAGCAAATTGAAATACACTGTTGTTCATAAAAGTGAATGTAAAATACTCTTAAATGCAATTAATAATCACTATATCTTATAGTCATGTGGTCTAAAATCACCTTTATTCTTCGAACAGTTTAACAGGTTTCTTTTCCTTTTCCGCCTAGGAGCGGATTCCTTTATGAAACGTGCTAGCAGACAAAGGAATGGAAATGCTACCACAAGCCGCAAATGCTCCCATTGTGGGAACATTTCAAAGGAACTTTCCTAATACCGCTTTAAATCAATATATTTACTTCCGGTTAGGAATGCATTGTTAAATGAAATGTGGACTTTAAATATTGAATGTTCTTGTAAAAACTAAAGAATTTCTTTCATTTTTTTTTTTTTTTTTTTTTTTTTTTTTTTTTTTTTTTTTTTTACTGATTTTACATGAGAAAATCGAAAAACCAAAAATTCTCTTTCTTAAAAAATCTGCAAAAAATAGAAAAATCATGCTGAAAAAGTAAATATTAGACTCCATGCTATTACCTTTTACATACAAAATTTATTTTTTAAATAGTTAAAAATACTTTCAGAAAACATAAAAAAGAATTGTTTTCGGAACGACAGCGTTGGCGTCTAATGAGTTAAATTTGAATATTTTGCCCAGAGGTATGCTTACTGCTTTCCCGCGGAAAACTGCAAAAAATAATAGTCTTTAGGCTGACTTACTTTATAAAATCGAATGGTCTCTTCCATCCTTATGTGTTCGTGTTCAAACAGGGCATATATGTAATAAAAAAGAAAAGTGCCCAGCTAAACTGATGGCATTGAGCTCACAGGCTATTCACACTAATTGTATATCATACTGTTATTTTAAAGAATAATGCCCCTAAAAAAATAAGTGAAGGGGAATTAGTCCCCGTTTCCCCCTTTATACTTAACCAGTGAACCTCCAAATCTAATCAGGGAAGTTCCTTATCATAATAAACCGGTATACCAAATTTGGGGCAAATCGAATAATCCTGCAAAAAAATAACCATTTATCTAAATTAAGGGGGTGGACTAGCCCCCCCCCCCTTTATCCTTAACCAATGAATCCCCAAAACGAATCAGGGAAGCTCCTTAACATAATAAACCGGTATACCAAATTTGGAGCAAAGCTAATGATTCTGCATGAAAAACTCGTTTATATAAATTAAGGGGTGTGGACTGGCCCCCCTTCCCCCTTTATCCTTAACCAATGAACCCCCAAAACTAATCAGGGAAGTTCCTTAACATAAAAAACCGGTATACCAAATTCGGAGCAAATCGAATCATTCTGCATGAAAAACCCATTTATCTGAATTAAAAGGGGTGGGCTAGCCCTCCTTTTCCCCCTTTATTCTTAACCAATGAACCCCCAAAAATAATCAGGGAAGTTCCTTAACATAATAAACCGGTATACCAAATTCGGAGCAAATCGAATCATTCTGCATGAAAAACCCATTTATCTGAATTAAGGGGGTGGGCTAGCCCTCCTTTTCCCCCTTTATTCTTAACCAATGAACCCCCAAAAATAATCAGGGAAGTTCCTTAACATAATAAACCTGTATAGCAACTTCGGAGCAAATCGAATCATTCTGCATGAAAAATCCATTTATCCAATTTAAGAGGGCGGGCTAACCTCCCTTTCACCCTTTATCCTTAACCAATGAACTCCAAAAACCAATCAGGGAAGTTCCTTAACATAATAAACCGGTATACGAAATTCGGAGCAAATCGAATCATTCTGCATGAAAAACCCATTTATCTGAATTAAGGATTGGATAAGGATGGATTAAGGATAAGGTGGATTAGCCCTCCTTTTCCACCTTTATTCTTAACCAATGAACCCCCAAAAGTAATCAGGGAAGTTCCTTAACATAATAAACCGGTATACCAAATTCGGAGCAAATCGAATCATTCTGCATGAAAAACCCATTTATCTGAATTAAGGGGGTGGGCTAGCCCTCCTTTTCCCCCTTTATTCTTAATCAATGAACCCCCAAAAATAATCAGGGAAGTTCCTTAACATAATAAACCGGTATACCAAATTCGGAGCAAATCGAATCATTCTGCATGAAAAACCCATTTATCTGAATTAAAAGGGGTGGAATAACCCCCCTTTTCTCCCTTTATCCTTAACCAATGAACCCCCAAAACTAATCAGGGAAGTTTCTTAACATAATAAACCGGTATGCCAAATTCGGGGCAAATCGAATGATTCTGCATGAAAAACCCATTTATCTGAATTAAAAGGGGTGGACTATCCCCCCTTTTCCCCCTTCATCCTTAACCAATGAACCCCCAAAACTAATCAGGGAAGTTTCTTAACATAATAAACCGGTATACCAAATTCGGAGCAAATCGAATGATTCTGTATGAAAAACCCATTTATGTGAATTAAGGGGTTGGATTAACCCCATTTTTCCCCCTTAATCCTTAACCAATGAACTCTCAAAACTAATCAGGGAAGCGCCTTATCACAATGAACGTAGAAAAAAATTTTGAAGCAAATCGGATGTTTCTAACAAGAGTTATCGCGTTACGTACATACATACATACATAAATACATACATACATACGTACATACATACCGAACGGGCGGGCACATTAGCTCTCAGGCTTTGATAGCCTGTGAGCTAAAAAAGCATCATTAGACATCTTGACTTACTTCGTCGTGCTCTGCGTCGTTATAGCTAGTGCAGGTGTCGGAGCATATAGGACAATTTTTATTGTTCTCACCAGTATCTTGTATCAATAATCTTCAAGAGTCATTTTTATAAGATATGCAATAGGAATACATCATGATAATTATGGATAAAAGATACTGTTAAGAAGAACAAAATTTGTCCTATATGCTCCGACCCCTGCTAGTGGTGAATCCAATTCTCTGGTCACGCTCGTATACATATAAAATTCAATAACATTGACCGGGAGGATATACTTATACAGATACGGGCGCTAGGAAGACAGACGAACATGGCTGTAGTCATTTTATTTATTAGAAACGGGGATCCTAAAGCTTTGGGGTGCAGGCTACATACCGCAAAGGCTGGAGAAAGTGTCCATTCAAGGCCCCTGTATGTGATCTATACTCTGGCTACTTATCCTGAAAATCCTATTTAATGAGCTCGAACGTGAGTGCGTAATCGCACATGCAATTTCTGATGACTTCAGACTGATTCTCTTACTTTGCAGGGGTCTGGACCACGAACGAGGCGACGCACAGTGAGGCAAAATCCAGAAAAGCTGGCCAAAATACGAAAATATTATTTAAATGCCACGAAATTTCGTACACAGGTGTTTTTAAGGATTCTGATATCGATTCTAAAATTAAAATTCCAAAATACAAAATGGCGGATCCAATATGGCGGACTTAAAATTAAAATGCTTTGAAAGTTATTCAACTTCTGTGAAATTTCGTATGCTGGTACTTTTGAGGATACTAAGTACGATTCAAAAATTAAATTTTTAAAAAATGGCGTATTAAAAATAAAAACAATTAGATTTTAATAAAATATTTCGAATTTCGAAATTAAAAAGTTTCGAGGCTAAACGTTACAAGGTGTTTTAAAGGAACTAAGATGTTTTTAATCGAAATTAAACAGTGAATCTTTATTTATGAAATGCAATTAAGTACATTAATGAAAAATAAAATACTACAAGGTTTAATTTATGTATATTATTAAAATAAAACAAAAGGATATTCTAAAATTCATCTTCTGAATAATCTGTAGTATACTAAGTAGACTCTTCAGAAGAGGAGGTGTCGAAATATTTTACAGAAGATTTTGTGCATCTAGATGCAAGGATATTAGTTTCTTCAATAGTAATTTACGTAAGCTTGAAATGAAGGGATCTAATAACATTTAAAGCCGCAAAGAAATCTTCCATTGTTTACGTCCTACTGCATTTTAGGAAGAAATCGTCTCGATACCTTTTGATCAATTTGTTACACGATTCTTTAACGTCTCCCGAGATTTGCCCAAAAGGCAATAATGAGGAAGCTATTATTTCTGTGCCATGAATAAGTAGTTTGGGCACTGAAGTTGGCATATAGAACGAGGAATACAATTCGACGAATTTACAAGTTGTTTGTGAGCAATAATTCATGAAATTGGTCAAATGAATGTTAAGAAATTACTTGTAATATGACTTGGTATTTTTTGATTAAATCTTCATCTACGCTTCTTATGGAATCAGAAATAGTTGCGTTTTCAAAGAATCGACGAGCTGTATTTTGGGCATTTGTGCTTTCAAATCCGAGGTTTGATTTATCGGCGAGAAGTCCTAATTGTAAACGAAATTTTTTTTGTAAATTTTGTATTGCACATTTAATATTTTTCTTCTCGTCGGGAGTGCACACTTGCCATTCCTTTATATCCCGTTTGCAAGGGATGCCAAATGCAAGGTACGCTCAAAAGATCTTATACAGGCATTTGACGTGGACATCCCGCATTGTAAATGATTTTCATTCACTTTTAGTTTGAAAATAGTTTGACTGATATAGGTATTAGTTGCCTGATATAGGTACCAACGTTGATTTGATAAATTACTAGAAATGACATTAAAAATTTTACAATCAATCATCGTTAAAGCTAGTTTGTAATTAACACCTACTTATTTTCTATCAATGATTGTTTTAAAAGGAATAAGTTTACTCTCCTGATCTGCAATATAATCCATTTCACTGTCAATAGCTTCCGTATTTTCGTGCAAAAAAAAATGGATTATGATGGGCCTAAAAAATCGAGGAGAAGAAAATCTCTAATTTTTCCAGATAACGATTTATGAATTTTTTCGCAACACTTATTTTCTAGTGGCACTAGAGAAGTAAAAAAGCAATTTGAACCTAATTTCTACCATGCTCAACGCTAAATTTTTGTTTAAAAGTACTTTGACCAGATGTACTATCATATCCCCACTTGAAAATCAAATTCAGGTTGCTAATGTTCTCGGAAGCCAGATTCTTAATAATTTGCGCTTCCATTAACAAAATACGTTCACCAGTATGATCTAGCAAAGATTGCAATTGACAAGATAAGTCTTCTAATTACGATAGAATACAGAAAGTTATTGTCTATAAAGATAAGAAAATGTATTACTATTTTATCAATGGTAGATAATTCTTTTCTTTTTTTAAGTTACTAATCTTGCTTATCAAATTCCTTTATGCTTATGATTATAACACTTATTTGTAATATAATACATAATAATCTATCACAAAACTGAATAATATAAACATTTCAAAAATGTTTGCCAGCTAAATTACTGTGAAAAATAATAAATGTCATAGCTTTTGAAGCGACTAAAAAAGTGATATTTTTACTTGTGGTTGCAAAAACCTGCACGAAATGCAGAATGGCAGTTTATGGCAGCTGATCTTTCATGATTCGTTAGATAATAGTTCAGGCTATTGTTTCCATTATGTGTCGTTGCGGAACACCGTGGAACTTATAAACATTTTGATGTTTAAAAGCAAAAATTAAAAGAAAAATTAATTTTTTTATCAAAAATATTCATGAAATTATTAATTTTTATGTACTTAATATAATTTTTGTAACATGCGCAAAACAAAGTACACTCTGTCATCGTGTGAATTCATTTTAAAGCATTAAAATCGGATGATATGGGAAAATGTAGCACATGTTTAGAAAAAACATTGTTTTGCTCTTTTTGTTCGCCTCATATGATAATCCTCCAAGCGTCACATTTGAAATGAAACAGATTGGCAACGCAAAACGAAAACCTTTTTATAAATATTGATTCTGACACTCCAAGCATTATTCTAGCCATCTACATAGTCAAAAGTTCCTAAATAGTAACTTTATTTTTCGACTTTTGGCTAGCTTTTTGGGATTTTGCCCCACTGTGCGACGCCTTTAGTACTCACAACATTCGGCATCAGCAAACTGTTACGTGCACACCACCTGCGAAGTCAGATATCCTAACATTCAACAAGCCACAAAAGCTAGAACGTGATCCAATAATGCGGATTGGTGGAACTAGATTACATCATGCACTTTAGATGGAAATATATGGCGGCACTATATATAAGCATCAAAACTGGACAGTAGACTTCAACCAACGTAAACGTAAATTAGTGAAACATGGCCGCGACGCATCAAAACTTAAGGGAGAAGATTTAGGTATCAGAAATAATACTAGTTTTTTTTTTCTAGTCATGGACCTTTCCGCTAGTACCTATGCAATGCAAATCCAGTTGTGTTTTTAGACGGATGCGAGTGCGGTGATTATGGTACAGCTTCACAGCCATATTCCACTGCACATTGCCAAGTCAATGCCATCTAAGATATATTCAAAAACCATCTAAATATTGGCCCACAAATAGCCTAGCTCAAAATTATATGGGACCACTTAACATACCTCTAGAAATGAACCTTGGAAACCCGCCAGCCGGGTTAAACTTCTTCTAATCTCTGCTCCAGTTGGTGCGTACATTTTTACTCTGATAATAAAGCACGTCCTTGTCTCCAGGGACTTTCTCTGCCGCACACACAAAATTCCTCCGCCTACAGATGCCCCTCTCTTCCCCAAGTGGAGTGGGAAATTTGTTTTCCGGAAGTCAGAAGCCACAACTGTAGAAGATTTAATGATCACTGCTAACATTCCCGTGATTATGATGTCTCTGGTTCTGCTGTCAGTTTCCCCAATTTCTTTCTTACTTATATTTATGAATTTGTCCCACATTGTCGCTGCTTGATCTCCGTCGAAATACTGCATTTTTTAAGCCCTCAATAAATGGGGCCGGGAGGGAAGTTATGTTCTACAGACTTGGTGTTCATTTTGGAGATATCCCCCTTAGGCAGTCAAATCAAATCGATATTTTGCTAAAAAAATGAATATAAATATTTTATCAATATGGAAATTAACGGTGATAGATCTAGTGATTTTTTTACAGACAATTCAGAAAGGGACATTTATTTAGTGATGATGTTAGGAAAGATGCCTTATTATATTATAAGAAAAGACATTTTTTTAAACCTATACAATATTCATTTGAAAGAATAAATAAATTACATGGAGTAAATATTAGTATTAGTGAAAGTTACTTTGATTCAAATAAAGATAAGAGAATACTTTAAATGCAAGATTCCAATTTTTTCTAAGATTATCAAGATCAAGCCTTTTTACAAATTTTTACGATGTTTTATTTACATCAACATTGGAACACTAACAAATATCTGGTAAATAGGTTTTCGAAAGTTAAAAACTTTCCCGACTGCATTGATTTAATGTATATTCCCTGAGAAGAAATATGTGTGGATGAAGCTGTCTTGTCGCTTAAAGGAAGATTCAGTTGCTTAATTTATATCCCAAATAAACAATTAAATTGGAATATGAATACGATTGTAAGATTTGACGGATACAAGTACTGGATATGCATATTCAATTGTTGCACAATTTTCTCTCTTATGTCTCTTACGTCTGAATATTTAATTTATGATCGACCCATTTCTTTGAAGAAAATTAAACAAATTGCATTTTTTTCTGGTTGCTTGAAGAAGCTTTTATTAGAAAAATAATTCCGGAGAGCGCATTATTCATCAAACTTCTAAACTAAGTTTAGAATATTTTTATACCGGTAACTTTTAAGTGTTTAAACCCCTTTTTGCCTTTTTAGGCAAAACATTTAACACTGGTGGCAAATTAAGAATGTCGGTCAATAAACTCCACTGCCTTATTCTGTCAGGAAACTCTCAAAGAAATAGATAAATTAATGAAATCGTCATCATTTGTTCCCGTCCCTCCCAAAAATTGCATTTATTTACTGAACTTCGAAAAGACTTGGAAATAAAAGTTATAGAAGATAAAACCATAAAATCAAAGCAAAAGTCAATGCATTCATTTTATTAAATCATGCACCAATTAACTTATGCAATTAACTTCTGTTTTGATTCTTAAACTTTCATATTTTTTCCTAATGTGAAAAATAAATTTTAGTAACATTAATTGGTACCTTTTTTCCAGAATTAAAGTCTAGATTTAAACATGACCTCCATTAAGAGACCACCTCTTGGAGCGACCAATTTTTATTGTAACGGAACGTGGTCGCTTTAGGGAGGTTTTATTGTATATATATATTATTTTTTGTAAATAACAGTATTATATATACATAGTTTGTATATTATTTTAGGGTTTTTTATTTTATTTTCTGCTATACTAGGGAAAATACTAAGCATGTCTCACCCTGGCAGTTTATGCACTGGAGAAAACACGGGCAAAACTATTGGTTCATATAAATTTGGTATGCAGAAGAACCTCAAACAATAGCGAAAAGAGGGGACACAAACATACATCTTTACAACAATCTACTCACACCATGCCCTATTTCCAAAGGATATCATTTTTACGTTGACAAATTGATTGGCAGTGTTAAATTGGCTGATGTATTGCTTTAAAAAAATTGCTACTTAAATGGAACTTATAGAAGAGAGAGGAAATTTCTGCTAAACGGAATAAAAATTCAAGCTTCCAAAATACAAAATATTTTCAGATTCCGTCCGATTAAATAATAAACTGTTTGATTTAGCTTTGCAAGCCAAAAGAATTATTACAATCTTTATTTCGTATGATACTGCATCAATTTATACAGTTGTAGTGTTGGATTATAAGTTCATCAGCGCTGTGGACAGTTCTAATTAATTTCGTTTTATGTATAGTTTTACGCAAATCTTTGAAAAGATGGAGGTAGTTTTGATGGGGAGGAAATGAAGTCATCTTATTTAATACTCATAATCTATACAAAGCTTAAAATCAGTGTACCAATGTCTCATATAAAATTTATACTCAAAATAATTTTATCACTAATTGACAATTTCCGGGTGGGTGAAACATCAAGATATGGAAGACCATCATTCACAGATAAAGAACAAATATTAAATGCGAAACTACATATCTTGCACATTTATACAACTGTAAAATATATTGACTGCATTGTATGTTTTAATCGTAAGTTGCATGGGGCCGGGGAGAAAAACAACAATATACTTCTGTGAAACGTGGAAAACAAAACTAGTCCTTCATCTTGGAGTACACTGTAAAAAAAAAAAATCTGTAGTTCTAGAGATGTAAAGTTACATGCTTACTAAACTTTCACCTGTAACTGTACGAAAAAAGCTGCAAATCTACAAAACTAGTTTTTGTAAAGCTACAAAAATCTGTAACTTTACAAAGGAATCTGCTAAAATTTCAGTAATCTTACTAAACTTTTATTTGTAACCCTGGCTGCAGTTACATGAAAAGTTCTCGGAATCCCAGTTTCCAAAAAAATTCTTAGTAACCTTAGATATTTTTTTATTTTCGGCGCAAAAGTGTGTCTGTTACATGAAATTTTGTTGTTACCGTTACATGAAAAGTTCTAGGAATCCCAGTTTCCTAGAAAAACTTTAGTAACTTCACATATTTTTTTTTTTTTTTTTTTTTACAGTGTAGTTTTTAAGAAAATATCATGCATTCAAAACTTATAAAAAACCATTTAAAATACATATATGTGTAATGAACCTTGGAGAAATTAATTAGTTTCATCAAAAAAATTCTTTTCGGCATGCTCAACATTTTTAAATATTCACTGAAAACATTTACAAGCTACTGGCGAATCATGTATAAAAAGCTAGCATCCGATAAGATATAATATTATATATATATATATATATATATATATATATATATATATATATATATATATATATATATATATATGTATGTATGTATATATTTTGCAAAATATATATAAATTGCAAAATCATAGACAATATATATATATATTGTCGATGTTTTTGCAATTTCGATATGTGGAGTTTCAATTTGACTGCTTTTTGGAATATATATGTTACCGGCCAAACTAGATTGGCCTAGGCCAAACTACTACACACTAATTCAGCGTGCTACACACTAATTCAGCGTGCTTTTATTGATCCCAAAGCCGCTTCGGCGCCTATCTTCTAGTTTATTTTACGCCAATCTAGTTTGTCCTACGCCAATCTAATTTACCTAGGCCAATTCAATTTGACGCGCTTTAATTGATGCCAACCAGTGTTGCGCACGCTCACAAAAAAATAATAATTTCAAACTCAAATTCAATTTCTTAAAAAATGAAGTCAAGTTCACGCTCAAATTCAAAATTTTTCAAACGAATCCACTCAACTGAATCACATATATGAAGTGAGCGAGGTTCAATAAAAATTGTCAAAAATTATTTATAAAAGTAAAATTTTTAATGTAATAGAAGTTTACGTCCAAATTTACAAAACTGTATGATCTTGTCTTTTGGTTATTCGATGTAAGGGCCTTTACGTGACCGCCCAAATTTCCGAACAATCTGTCCAGGCTTGTTTGGGGATTACTTTTTTCGAGAGGTTCGGATCGAGTTGGACTGGGACTCAAATTGTTTTCCGATTTAAGTCGAAACTGCGCTGCAATCTTCCTAAGGTCTGCACCGGCAGAAATTTTCAGTCCAATTTCCAACCCAGCTCAAATGGGGCACATTTGGACCGGCAGGATATCTGGTCTGTTCAGTAAAAATATCAGTAACATTATGCCCGGCACAATTTTTTTTAATTGCACGTATTTTAAAATTGTTGTTATTCCACGAATAAAATTCATATATTTATTATTATTATTATTATTTTAAGGTGAGGAGATGCATTTTTAGGTAATAAAATTAAAGTACAGTAAGACTTGAGAAAAATAACCTGACTATGACGGAATCCGGTGTTTAACAAAAACAAATGTATTGATCTATGTAAAATGAAGATGTTAGTACTTGTAAAAAGAATATAATGCATTTACAACGGACGATGAACCTTCTAATAAGGAATAATAATTTCTAATTAATAATAACTTCTAATTTCGCCTTAAAAGATTTTATTGCATAGCAGTTTTAAAATTTTAAATCTTCAAGCTATAGAATGCGGATTAACAATATTAATGATTCTATTGTAAACTACATTGTTTTTTTAATGAATTTCTCTTTGAATGTAAATATCTGAATAATTACTAATATTATTAATTCTTTTACACCGCTTGGAGACTTGAAAATCTGAAAATTTTTATATAGAAACCCCCCTAAGGCGGAATCACATTGGAGAAAAAAAAAAAAAAAAAACTTCGTTGTAGTTAAATTCATTTTTTAGCACCGATTAAAAAAATCGGTTTAAAACAGGATTTCGTCATACACAAATTCTTCTAACAGGTTTTACAGTACTGTATCCCCATCCGTATAAATGTATATGTACTATTCTTTAAAGAGAATTTTAATTGTGGAATAATGGTAGCTTAAAAATATAGGGTAGGGTAGTACACAGTGAGACGAAAATTAGTATTACTTAACCAATGGCAGCGATTTTTATTCTTTTGAAAAAAAGTTTGCTACATCTTTAAGCTACACAAATACACTACACATTAATGTATAAATGGTTTTAAAAAAGTTATTTATAAAAGCACAGAAGCAGAATAACGGAGTATCAAAAATTGTCTCACTGTGTGCCACAAGTGGTACACAGTAAGACAATGTATATATTTTCATAAACCATATATCTGTATACTCTATCAATAATTTTCTGTAGTTTATGACTTCTAATAAATATTTTTAGATTAAATTTTTTTTGCAAATTTTCAGCCTCTTACGTTTAGTAGATTTTAGTAGCCATCGCACGCCCCCCCCCCTCCACACACAAATAGAGACAGAGAACAAAACCCTTCTTTTATTAATAAATAACTTTTTTTACATTAGAACAACACAGTAGATACACAATGAGACACGTCTCACTGTGTACCACAACTATGTGTCTCACTGTATACTTTCGTTACGTCGTAACAAAATGGATGCCATATCTGTTTCATCATCAATTTCACAGCTTTGAATGCTTGTGTAGTTTTGTCAACATAGTCTATCATTAGATATAGTGCGTCCCAAAAGTATATGGACATGAGATTTTTTGAAATAATAGTTCAAAAAATGAAGCCATAATCACGAAAAAAATAATAAGCATATGTAATCATGATACAAGTTTGTGACAACAAAGGAATACAGCACAGGTTTTATAGAATTTTTGTAAAAAAAATCAAAATCAAAATAGGCTGTCCCAAAAATATATGGACTTTTCGAGAATTTTGAATTTAAATTCGAATTTTCAATCCATTCCTTTGAATTATCATGAAAACCTTATCAAGTATGGTCCAAAATAATGTTTGGAGAATGTGTGGCTGTAAAGAGACCCAATTCTGCTCCACTTGTTGCTTTAATTCCTGAATAGTAGAAAACTGACGACCATGAGCATACAAATCTCGTGCAAGTACTCCCCAAAGGTTTTCATATGGATTTAGGTCTGGGCTGTTGGCTGGCCAGTCTATAACAGTCACTTGATTCTGCGTAAACCAATCTGTTGTTGAGTGGCAGGTGTGAACCGACGATTTGTTCTCTTGGGATTTTCAGTTTTCCCTTCCTAAAATGTTTCCAAATGGAAGTAGATTGCTTTTAAGGACATTTTATTAATCCTCAGAGTACTGTCGACCCTTAAGAAAAGCAATATCAGTTGTTCCATTGAAACAAATTGCGCCCCACACGATTTGATAATCCCCTCCTTGTTGTCGACTAAAGAACAACCGAGATTCAAGTCGCAGACCATAACGATGGTATACCCAGCCACTAGGGCCATCCAAATTGGATTTGTTTATATCACTGAAGAAACACTTAACAATTCATTTTCCCAAGGCGTGTGTTCAAAGAACGCGTACATTTCTATGATGCACGTTCAGCATAGATTCCGCGCACGTTCTGCGATATTTGTGGATTTTTCATACCTGTATGCAACGGTGAGCATTAGATCTCGTAATAGAAAACGCTAAAGTCTTCGAAATTTCACGAACAAACTTCTTTTGGATTGAAACTGCTCGAAAAATCTCTCTGGCTTGTCATACAGTTGCATTTTTTGGTCGACCTGGACGTTGTTTTACAATCGCATTGTCACTTTTTGATAAAATGTCATAAATTCCGTATCTGTTACTCTTTATGTGTTTAGCAATATCAGACATTTTAACATTTGAGTCTTTAAACGCCAAATTTTAGCTATATCGGCAGCAGAGAATTGAACGTTGCGAGGCATTTTTCCACTTTTCTATAATTGAAGAATGAGCAGTGATTTTATATTTCGCAGTGGGTACTTCACATGTGCAGAATGCAGAAAATACTATTTCTTTTGATACGCTGGAAATAAAAGCAATTCTCTTCATTGCCCATATATTTTTGGGACAGCTTATTTTAAATGTTATTTTTTTACAAAAATTCTGTAAAACCTATACTGTATTTCGTTGTTATAACAAACATACATTATGATTCCACATGCTTATTATTTTTTTCGTGATTATGGCTTCATATTTTGAGCTGTTATTTCAAAACATCGCTTGTCCATATACGTATGAGACGCACTCTATAACTAGGTTTGGTTAAGTAAATATACGCTATAATGAAAGAAATAAACTCTAAAGAGGACGTTTATCTAACTTTAACCCCTGTAAAATAAATAATTACTTACTATTTTGTTGAACGAGTAACAGGAGTGCTGAAACTACATCCACGTGTTGCATAACATGTGGTATTTCAGTGTGTGTTACAGCTAAGAGAAAAAGCTATAACTATATGTCAAAACGGCTGCTGTTTCACTGTGTACCATGTCTCACTGTGTACTCCCCTACCCTATGTATTTTGGCCAAAAGGGGACCGGAACTTCGCCGGATTGTTTAAAGTTCCAGATTTCTGAGAGAATATCAATTGTACATCTGATATTCTCAATGGTGCATTTTGAAATGGACCATTGCATGGAAATGCACCATTAAGAATATCAGAAGAACATATTCTTTCAGAAATCTGGAATTTTGAAAATAAGGCAAAGTCCGGTCCAGACGATGCCGGCTTTTCGAGGTTATACTGTATATTATTAACCAATCGTCGAAATTCTTCAAATCCAAAATTTTCTGATAACCTCTCATCCTATTATTTTGTCCTCTAGCATGCAATTTGTCATATGCACATATTTTGTAACTACCGGCGGCGGTGAAATTGGAAAGATAAGGGGGGGGGGGCAGTGTCCCACTCCCCATCGAATAAAATATATTGTACAGGGGTGAAAAAATTATTACTTTGCACAGGTTGGCGTCGGAGCGGTAGTTGGGATCAATAAAAGCAGGTCAAGTTGCATTGCCCTCGGATAAACTAGATCGTCCTAGAATAAACTAGACTTCGCGCCGGGGCGGTCTTTGGGATCAATAAAATCACGCCAAATTGAATTGATCTAGGATAAACTAGATCGGCCTAAGATAAACTAGTTTGGACCAACAAATAGCGGGCTAAACTAGTTTTTCCTATGAGCGTTAGGATAAACTAGTTTGACCTAGGGAAAACTAGTTTATCCTATGGGCGTTAGGATAAACTAGTTTGGCCTATGAAAAACTAGTCTATCCTATGGGCGTTAGGATAAACTAGTTTGGCCTTGGAAATACTAGTTTATCCTGTGCGCGTTTGGACAAACAATTTTGGCCTAAAATCGGGTTTGGCTGGTAACATATATATAAAGAAATAATTTTGTTTTGAAATAAGCATTTTTAATTTGCACGGAAATAATAATGGTGAAAACTTAAAATATATGGCATTCTGTTTTTTAAAGTATACCATGAAAAATTTTTTTCTTCAGTGTAATTGTAAATAAGATTGTATTAAATTATCCAGGATTGTTTTTTTTATTTAAAATAATTAGGATGAACGAAGCGAATCCTCTACCAGACTACACAAATTACATTTTGTCGTACACTTTACATAAAAACTATTCAGTATTTTGATTTGAAATTAAACATTAAAAAAAATTTGATCAGTAGATTTGCACATTATTATTATTATTATTATTTTTTTTTTTTACAGAATAACCTTTAAAAAAATATTGTTTTAATTACATATTTTACATGTATTTTTTTTCCATTACCGACGCATTTTTTAAATTAGAAAATGAAGTGCGTCTATTTTCAGAGGAAAAAATAAATCATGAATTTAGCAATTATAGATAGAATCATGATTGATTAAATAAGTAAAATATATTTTCATTATTCTGCCAAAATATTTCAAAAACTGTTTTTTAAATTTAATTAAGGAAATAAATTTTTTGGACTTGATAGAAATAAAATATGATCTGTATGCAGTCGATACTTACGCATTTAAATATATATATATATATATATAATGATTTTTTTTGTAAGGTGGCAACAAAAGAATTGTAAACAAATAAAATTAATTGTAAAATTCCTTGTATAAAATGTTTTTCGAATTCGAAAGCTGAGTAATAACAATAATTTAATAAGTTAATAATTCTTAGTATCAACGAGAGCAGATTTCAAATATTTTTCAAGAAAATAGGATTTTCAAGCAGTAACTTTCTTCAATCTGTCTTCGAATATATTATTCTAAGATTGCTATCAAACATTATTTGATGTGAATTACAATGATTGGAAACATACCTATTTCAAAACATTTCTGAAAACACCAGAGGCTATTGGAAAATGTAAAAACATCTTTAAAACAGCTTTTAGTTGAAAATTTAAAATATTTTGTAAAATTTTGCTTCGAAAATATTTTTATTTATACTAGTCTTATATCATAAATAAAATATTCCGAGGAAATTCTTAGTTATTTAGCTGAATCGACATTTCTAAAATTAAAATGCGTCCATGCATAAAAAAAAAAACGTTTTCGCTTAATAAAAATACAAAAATAGTATATAACAGGTATATTGTGGCCATCACAAAACTTTTTTCTATATAAATCACGTCGATTAAATTGTTTTAATAATACAAGAAATTACATCAATTTAGTTCCAATTCACATCAAAATATATCTGAATTTGAAGTTCCATGAAAATTCGTCCATTAGTTCTTGAGATAAATCTATAGCGGATATTCTGAAAAAAAATGTAGCATAGCAGCGCCATCTATCGAGCTATTTGTACCAAAACATAAACAGCACTAATTGATATCAAGGTATACCTGAATCTGAAGTTTGATGAAAATTTCGCGCATTAGTTATTGATATAGAGCTGTAGTGGAAATTCTGAAAAATGCAGCATAGTAGCACCACCTTTTGAGCGATTTGCACTAAAACATAAACAGCAGTAATTCATATCAAGGTATATATGAATCTGACGTTTCTTGATAATCCACGCATTAATTCTTGGAATAAAGCGATAGCGGAAATCGAAAAAAATGCAGCATAGCAGCGACACCTTTTGAGCGATTTACACCAAAATGTATAAAATGTCAATTCCTGTTAAGGACTAACTGAATCTGAAGTTTGATGAAAATCCGTGCATTAGTTCTCGATATTGAGCTGTTGTGGAAATCGTGAAAAATGATGCGTAGCTGCGCCATCTGGTGAGCGATTGACACGAAAAACTAATCAGCACCAATTTATATTAGGGAATAACAGAATATAAATTTTTATTAAATTCCGTTCATTGGTTCTTGAGAGCTCCCACATAATTTTTGTCACACACAGACAGACAGACAATTTGTAAAAACATGTTTTTGGGGTTCTCTGATGCATAAAACGTGTAAATCCGTCAAAAACCGGAATTCGAAAATTTTCTCGAATCCAATACTTTCTTCTTGTAAAGGTAGAAGAAAGTAATAAATATTTTAGGAGTCAGAGATCCCGAAAAACATGTTTTTTACAAAATGTCTCTCTGTGAGTCTGTCTGTCTGTGTGTCTGTGTGGGACAGAAATTTTGTGGGCGCTCTATCCCAAAAACTAATGCAAAAAAACTTACTAAAAAAGTATATTCATTAGTCCCTGATGTAAATTGATGCTGCTTAGCTTTTAGTGCAAATCGCTCAACAGGTGACGCTCATATGCTGCCTTTTTCTACGATTGCTGCAATGGCTTAATCTCAAGAACTAATTCACGGATTTTCATGAAATTTCAGATTCAGTTAGTCCTTGATATGAGTTGATGTTTACTATGTTTTGGTGTAAATCGCTCAGCTGGTGGCGCTATTTTACATCATTTTCCCTGATTTCCGCAATGGCTCTATCTCAAGAACTAATGCGTGGATTTTCATCAAACTTCAGATTCAGTTAGTTCATGATATGAGTTAGCGCTGACTACGTTTTGGTACAAATCACCCAAAAGGTGACGCGGCTATGCTACATATTTTTATGATTCCCGCAATAGTTTTATCTCAAGAAGGAATACACGGATTTTAATCAAATTTCAGATTCAGTTATCAAGTTGACTTAAGTTGTTGCTTATTAGGTTTTGATATATATCGCCCAACAGGTGCGCTGCTATGCAGAATTTTTTACTATTTCCGCCATAGCTTTACATAAAAACTAATGCACGGATTTTCACAAAACTCCTGATTCAGTTAGAAGTTGACATATGTTGTTGCTGATTAGATTTTGGTGTAAATCATCTAAAAGGCTGCATTTTTCAGGAAGAATTAACATGTATGAAATAGAAGAAAGTTTTGGTATTTCCACATCCTAATAGTCTTATTAAATAATGCTTCGTGAATCTAAACAAAGCATGGCTTTTGGTAGTATATTTAGTGATATTTAATGATAGGTAAATAATAATAATAATATATTTCAATGATAACAAGATATAAATTACTTTCAATGTAGAAATATTGACATTTTTATTATTAATTTAGACTTTTAAAAACTATTGAAATTTTCTCAAATCTAAAAATAACAAAAATGTCAGTTTTTCTTAGTACTACGAATAACAAGAACAATGCCAACATCATACTGCCTACGATATTTGTTTAATCTGTAACATTCATGTATCTCTTTACTGTACAATAATATACTTATGTACATGCATTAAATAAAGGCATATTTTTTTTCATACCATACAAATTCTTCTTCAGAACATCATTTATGTAGGTTATTGTATAACATGTTTTATAATATGCATTCAAATAAATAAAGTAATACACTGGCCTCCAAAAGTTAAGGTACAGGGACTGGATGCTTTCGATTGCACACGTTTTGTCGAATATCTACTAAAATTATTGGCGAATTGTTCATGAACTTCTGGGATGTAAAGGCATGTTTGTTTTCATATTATTCGGTGAAGATTTAGTTGGGAGGTCAATTAGAGGGTAATAATAAATTTAATAATAAAATAATATTTGCGATCACCTATATAACCGAAAATGCTAGGAATGGTTTGTCACTGTGTTAAATAACTATTTGGGTCCTGTTCAATGTGTGAATGTATTTGTGTAGGCATAGCACTCATATTCGTGAAGATGGTTTTGTGTGTGTGAAAAATTCAAAAGTTTTTTTTATAGCATACTGAGTTTCCAATCGAATATAACACAACTTTCCGAATACCTGACAAAGAACTGCAGCAACAGTATACTGCAATTAAAACATGAATATATTGAATATTTGATGAGATATGGGCATTTGTATGAAATACTTTATTAACTTAGCATGCGTGGAAGATGCGTGGAACTTTATTATCTGATTTGGTAGTCAGCTATTTAGGGCAACTTATATAAAAAGTCCAGTCAAATATCGCGAAAATTCACAAAGATAGGGTGGATATAGTGAGTTGATTCCTAAAAATAGCTTTATTATAAGGGATTTTCCACAACTTTTCAATCAGCTCACTATATCTTTCTAAGTTTTCACAATATTTGACTGGACATTTTAGATAAGTTGCCCTGAATAGCTGACTACCAAATAATAAAATAAAAATTTTGAAATCTTCCACGCATGCGCAGTTAAAAATTATTTCATACAAATGCCCATATCTCATCAAATATTCAATATATTCATGTTTTAATTGATGTATACTATTGCTACTGTTTTTGTCAGGTTTTCGGAAGGTTGTGTTAAATTTGGTTGAAAACTCTGTATGCTAGAGACAAAAAACTTTTGAATTTTTCAAAAAAAACTTTAACATCTTTACGAACATGAGTGCTATGTTTACATAAATGCACACAAACGTTGAACAAGTCCCAAATAGTCATTTAACACAGTGACAAACCATTTCCAGCATTTTCTGTTACATATTTGATCGCAAATATCATTTTATAATTAAATTTATTATTAGCCACCTAATTGTCCTCCCGACTAAATCTTCACCAATAAATATGAAATCAAACATGTTATTTTCATCCCAGAACTTCAAGAACAATTCGCCATTAATTTTGGTAGATATTCGACAAAACATGTGCAATCGAAAGCATCCAGTCCCTGTACCTAAACTTTTGCAGGACAGTGCAATTGAAAACAAATTCCATATTATACCTTCAACATCATTTCTGGTGATAACCTATTATATTGAAACCATATTATATAAACTACAATTCATTAATACATGCTAAACAGTTTCATCTTCTTCTCATGTAGTCCTAATATAATTACAATAATTTTCGTGGAAAGAAAAAGTATTTTTTGTTGCTAACATCTTTATGAGCAATTTCAGATAATCGTGTTTCGCTGAATATACTATCATATTTTCTATCTTGAAAACCCTAACTTTCGTGCAGTTTTGTCTCAATCTCTAACATAATTACCTAAAAAAACGTTTCAGTTATTCAAATACGTTTTGTATAAGTACAACGAAGCATTTCATTTTCCATATATTTTATTGAGTTTATTAATTTAGCTATAATGGGTTTAGTAAACAAAAATAATATTTTGCTGGATGATGAATGATAATGAAATTCAGATAAAATCGCAATATGACTAGAAGAATAATAGGATACGAAAGAAAGTGTTTATTATGTAATCACAAATGTTATAATAACGTAACATATTTATATTGTAATATTAGTTATAGAAGAAACACTGATTCAATTCATTTGTAACAAAGAAGCCATAATTCATCTGTCGAACCTGATAATTATTACTTCTGTTTGGCTTCTAAATACTATTACGAATACTGAGTCATTTTACAGATATAAAATATATAATGATAAATACACAGATTCATAATATTAGAGATATAACGAACTTTTGAGATTGAACGAGTATTACTTTATTGGATTGACATTTTTATTGTTTACGAAATATAATCTTTTACGTCATCGTCCAGATGTGCTAAGAAGATTTAAGAAGTTTCATATAATATTCACTCAATATGTAAGTCTAATTTCTGAGTTTTTTAGATTTTACTTTATCCCCTAAACTCATCCAGATGCTATGGTCTAAAGTATTTAGATTCGGCTAAGAAGTTCGTCAATCTTCTTGCATATCACAATTCGGACAATTGACATGGAGCCATGCCTTTGTTGATGTTGCTCTGTGCGATATGCAGAATGTTGCTGAATTATCCAGTTCCTTTTGGGATACAACTTGCCAGCATGTTACAACAAATCTGTATGAAATACGTCAAATTTGCAATGTTCCCTATTCTTCTATCTTCCTTTATTGATAATGTAATAGAATTCTTGCTCTGAAAGAGTTTAACAGTTACAAAGGTTTCAGGAAATTCTCAAATGTTATATATGACATAATTTTTACCATTATCGCATTTTTCGGTGTAAAATAGCTCCTCATCTGTAAATATTATTTGTTCAAAAATTGTCAGTATGTCGTTTACCAATTTCTTTCTTCTTTCGAAACTTATTACTATTTGTGAGGAAGTCGAACCTTGAAAATTTATTTTCGGATGATGGCAAAAAACCAGGGTTATCGTTTATGGTAACATTTATAATTATATGATTCCCGTTCTCTTCTGCAGCCATTTTAATTAAAAAAGATTCCATTTGTACTTGTCATTTGAATGTTTCTTTTCGTGCGTTCTTTTTTACGATCTGAGCTTGGACGAGGTGAGCTAGGATGATCTTATCATATAATAGTATCCATCAATCGATTTATAATTCTATACATGAATGTCCTTATTAAAACCAAGTAATTTTCATTGCTTAACCCTAGAATGCTACCCTCTGAAAAACTTACGGGAATGATAACCATTCGTCTCACAGACGTTCTTAAAATCAAATTTAAAAGCTAATTAGAATAAAAGTATGCTATCTGCAGATGACTTTATCTCTCTCGATCTTCAAGTAAGCAAGCAAGAAAGCATAATTTAGTGATTTTCAAAGCAATATTTACACATAATAGAGCGATTTTCATCACACATTGCTCTGGAACACGTTAGACAAAATTTCGCGTCATTCTGCGGAAATTTAATACACAATTATTCTTTTTTTACATTCTGCCTGTGTTCTTGAATGTTCATATCCAATAACAAGAGTTCACTTATAGTTTTCCTTGTTCATGTGGGCAAAATTGATACGTATAGACGCTTCTTTATCTACGGAACAAGAAGATCTTCTCTTAGCTTTATCTTAAAATTTTTCTGGATAACGTTTTTTCGGATTCTTCAGCCATAAAGTGCACATATATAACATGTGCATTCACTAAACTGGCATTTATCATATCATAAAACACACAAAGAGACCATCGGTGTAATTTCCTGCTACATGACATGTTATTACAAATCCTATCCGATGTGTCTACGGCTTCTTTTGTGGAATTATAACATTCTATCATTTCCGGTTTTCTGTTTTCTGGATTAAAGTTTTTATTTTCGTAGAAAATAGACAGAAGAATAACACAACTATTTGGTTTTCTATAATAGTACGATAAAAAATTTGCCCTTGTAACATGACGCAAAAAATTTCATAATATTTCGAACCCAATCACTTTCTTTTCATAACCTGCGCTTTTCAGTTTTAACTTCAAAATTTGACTTCATACTTTTTCCTTTTTGCATTTGTTTTTCAAACATTGTCTTTTCTTCATCTTTATTATCAAAGGATAATTCATCATTTTCATCCCTATTACTATCAATTTCGTCATATTCAACATCAATAAAATCTTCATTTTCTGATTTATTCCCAGAAATATATTTTTCATCATCACTTACTTTTTTACGTTCTTTTAATAGTTCGTTCTGGGATACCCTAACGTCTACAACAAATGTTTTCTCCGAAAAAACGTTTTGACATGTTTCGGGGAAGGCAAGTCAACGTTATTTGCTATGGGCTTCTTCCAGGAGACGAATAGGTAGCATTCTAGGGTTAAAGATTTTACCTGCACCAAATCAACAAGCAAACAGATATTTAATTATCATCCTTTTGGCTTCATTAATTATATTATTACTAGATTTTTTATTTATACAATAATGGTCTGCACTAATAGAAAAATTCCAATGCCAGATGTAGAGAGTAATATTGTTTTACCAAAACGATTAAAATTAATCTTAATTTTGTAAGTGTAACAGAATTATTTAGCCACCCTGCATTTCATAAAAATAAGTATATATGAAAGATTTTAGTTTCATGTATAATATAAGCGAAAGAGTATGTATAACATGAGCACCTTTGTATGTTTCATTTCGTTAATAAATTAGATTAAGATGGATAGATTACATAAAGTATAATTAGAGTAAATAAAGTTAAACAATTAACTTACAGACTTAGAAGAATAAAAATATGAAATGAAACTAATCGTTTATTACGTAATCACAGTTATAATAATAAAGGATTGTTTTTATATGCTTATATTCGTATACAGAAATCTTACATAAAACGAAGTATCTTTAAATACATACAGGCAGTGGGCAAACAAGCAATGGTACATTTAAAGACTCACTGTGGTTTCTTTCTATATCATATCATAAAGCATTTTTTTTTTTTTACTCTTCCCTAGTAGTACTTTATAAAAAGTATGTATGCGAGATTTCGATAGGTATTCGACACTCTAGAACCTAGATTAAAATATCTTTTATGAGAAATGCTGCTTAAAATGAGAAACATAGATGTTATGTGTTTTAAGGTTCTAACGATGTTTCAAATATTATTCTTACAATATTATTTTATCTGTAATATAGTACAGGTAAAATACACCAAAAATTCTGTAAAATTCCACAACTGATTGCCATTCACAAATAATTGGCAAAAACGTCGTTTTGGGCAATATAAATGAATATCTGATGAGTCCCCCAAAATTAAATTTGTTTTATTCTGTTTTCGCGGGAAAAAACGAGTGAATTTAACCTCAGGAGGGGGGGAGGAGGATTAAAAAATTTTAATGTATGTCAAGTAGGCTATCTTTTATTACGTATTGTTTAATTTGATTCGAATGACACCTCCCGAAAGTTGATACAATCTTTTGTTATAAAGTTACGGCAAAATTTAAGAAAACAAAGTCCACAATAATACTTTATGCAGTTAAAATATGTTTTTACAGTAACAACATATTTCTGTTCACGAAAATTTGGGAAGAACATTGTTAAATGAAGATCTGATGAATCCCCCTAAAATAAAGTTGTTTTGCAGTTTTTTTTGGCAGGGTGGGGGTCGGCATTAGTCGGCATTTTAAATCGTGTGAGAGAATTCAAGTTTTTTAAGTAAGTAGAATGGGGCATCGATAATTATGTATTTTTTAACTCTGGATCGAATGACTCCATTCCGAAGTCGGTACGATCATTCGTCACAAAGTTAGGCATATTTTAGGAACATAAAGTCATGAATGGTTTTATGAATTCACGGATTTTGGCAACTTTAATGAACTTGAAGAAGACTATGATTATCCTGATTTTTATTTTTGCTATTTTAAGGACATTTAATATTTGATATGATATAAAGAACATGTTTTGATCATATAATATAGTTGATATATTATTGTTTAATAATAAAGTATAATTTTCAAGTTTGAATTCATAAAACCTACCATAAATTTGTAATGAATGGTAGTATCGGCTTGCGAATTGTGTCATAAGATTCAGAACTAAACAAATACCTAAAAAACGACACATCAATTGACCAAATTAAAACAGCTGAGTCTCCCTTTTCCGAATTAAAATGCTCCCCTTTTGTCGCCATAAAACGCGGTAAATCAACATTATATTTTGAGGTATCATAGGACATCATTCTAGTTCCAAAGCAATGTTCTTTGCTAAATTTCGTGAATGGCCATCAGTTGTTACTAGAAAAACCGATTTTCTCAGCGTAAAGTATAATTTTCAACTCTGTATTCATAAAACCCGCATTAACTTTGTAAAAAAAAAAAAAAAATGATCGTATCGACTTGCGGATGATGTCATTTGATACAAAATTAAATAACACATAATAAGCAATAGAATAATGCAGAATAATTTTTACCCCTGCGAATAAAATTACCCTCTCCAAACTCAATGATCCTGAGTTACCCAACTCATGGTGCTACTATAATATTAATTGCCAGTGCGGTCTTTCCTATATTGAACAGACCGAACGGTATGAAGACTTTTTTTGCTAGAAGAGATGGCCGTTTGCGTTTATAAGATTGCGAGAATTAAAAACACCAGGTCCTATTAAAAAAACTCCAATTCGGTAAACGAAGACTTATTTTATTTTCATGATGAAAGTCGAAGGGAGAGGTACAAGGGGAAAGCATAAGGAGCCTCCTTTAAGACGTCATCACGAGGCTAGCGAGAAAGCAGGAATCAATCGAATATACAGTTACAACTTTCTTGCTTGGCGGACTACAATATCGCCAATCTAAAAGTATTTTTGCGCCATGCACAGGGACTAAGAGAACCATTGGCTGGTATGTTCGCCAAAAAATATACGGTAGGCTTCTACCATATTAATTGTGTAGGGGGGGGGGGCAGATTGTGGGCTGCATACATTCCTGAGTCATGATAGATGGAGACTCATCAGTACATTGATACAGCTGCGGTTAAATGTAAAAATAAAAAGTGTTATCTGGAAAGGGCATAGTAACAGACCGAGTTCGTTAGGCTAAAAAGCATGAGACTGTATTTTCTAGACCAGATGTTAGATCAAAGATACACCGCTTTACCACAAAAATGCAGAATTGCCATACATCTGAACAAAAGGGTGTGAAGCGAAGATAATTCTAATAAGTAGATTGCATGTAAAGTGATTTTAAATGATGAGTTATATTCATGCCCAAATAAGGAAATGACCGAAGTTAAAATGCTTTTGAAACTAACAGTCAGCCGTAACGAATTTTGTACAAGGTTAAAGCGTATGTGTGAAAGAATTGGAAAGTGAAAATGGAGAGTGATTCACTGATTTTATTTTATTAAAGAGATGAGTACTTAGAATAATTTAATTTAAGTGTGAAGGGCTGTTAATACAATCGATTTAGTTTTTAAATGTTGCATTTAATTTCGGGGCTGCACTGTTTGACTATAGTGCACAAAATAAATAAGTTATTAAACAGAATTTTAATTGAAACTGTCTGGGGGGGGGGAATAAAATGCAAACATATATAACGAGATAGTCGTTATAAACGGGGTCTAAAATTTCGTATTAAAAAACACCAACAATACTTTTAAAAGCAGGATACCAATAAATATTCAAATGTTAAACATTGCTAGGAAAAGAACCACTCTTTTGATTTCAAGTCAGCGAAAATCATCTCTAAACCCACTTCTATATATGAACTTAACTTTCTGGAAGCATTTCATGTCGATAAAAAAATTGACAATATTCTTAATTGTAAATACGCTATTCCTCCTTTATCAGATTATTAGAAATATTACATAAAATCTTCTTTTTCTTAATTACTAACGAGCATTTTCACATCTTTGGTTACATTACCAACACTATTCTACTTTTGTCTGATATGCGAATTTTACTGCTTTGTTATTGATCAATGAACTTCTCACTTGAATCCGCTTATCTCCTACATAATTGATCAAGTTTCCGTTATTATTTGCAGTGAGGAAGCTAAATGCTACCAAAACTAGTCTGCTTAAAGTCTACATATTCTGGCGTTTTTAACGTTGTTTTAAATTTAAATTTAAATTTGTATTATATAAAACAATATCCCACTTGACCTAAGTAAAAGAATTCAATTGTACCCACACTCTCGGATAAAAATGCCCTTTAAAACATGGTAAAACAACGTTATTTTTTTGGAAACTCCTCAGATCTTCATTACTAGGCCCAAAACGAAGTTCTTCGGAAATTTTGTTGAATGCCTTTAAAAGAAAAGAAAAAAAAAACTAATTTAATGACATATTCTGGCGTTTTTAATGTTGTTTTAAATTTACATTTATATTTATGCTATCTAAAACAATACCCCAGTTGACCTAGTTAAAACAATTGAATCTTACCCGCTCTCTCGGGTAAAAATGCTCTTTAAAACATGGTAAAACAACTTTATTTTTTGGGAACTCCTCAGATCTTCATTTCTAGTGCCCAAACGAAGTTCTTCGGAAATTTTTTGAATGCCTTAAAAAAAAAAAAAAAACCTAATTTAATGACATATTCTGGCGTTTTTAACGTTGTTTTAAATTTAAATTTACATTTTTATTATATAAAACAGTACCCCACTTGGCCTAATTAAAAGAACTGAATTTTTGCTCGCTCTATCGGATAAAAATGCTCTTTAAAACATGGTAAAACAACTTTATTTTTTGGGAACTCCTCAGAACTTCATTTCTAGTGCCAAATCGAAGTTTTTCGGGAAATTTTACTAAATGATTTTTTTTTTTAACCTCTAATTTGAAAAAAAAAAAAAAAAAAAAAAAAAAAAAAAAAAAAAAAAAAAACTTTTCAGATATTTGAAACTCTGAAAGAATTATTAACTAGTATATAAAAACTACTAACATTTGATATCACACCTTCACTGATAATAAATAAACGAAAATCTTACAAATGATAGATTCAGGTATTATTATGCAAGACAAAGCCCTGCACTGTAAAAAAAAAGAAAAAAACGACATTTTTACAGTACAAAGTACTGTTCATCTCGCGCACAAACTCGATCACAGTTGAATGTACTGTATCTTTCTTTGGTTTACTGACTATTTAAACATGGAAATTACAGTAGTTGCGTAAAATTAACAGCACAATGTACTGGCAATTTGGACGCCAGTAGTTTGTGCTGTGGTCCAAATGCGTCCAAAATTGTCAGTACATTGTACTGTTAATTTTACGCAGCTACTGTATTTTTCATGTTTAAATATTCAGGAAACCAACGAAAGATACAGTACATTCAAGTGTGATCGAGTTGTGCTGGCAAATGTACAGTGGGTTTTTTTTTTTACAGTGTGTACAAAATGAAATATTAAATTCATTAGAAAAAATGCCCAAATGTTACAAATATGGTATTATTTAAAACTTGAACTAGGTAAAATTAATAGAATACTTCTTTTATGAAAACTGAATAAAAAGTATCATTTCAGTAAATTATTATAAACTATTCAATAAGGTGAATTGATTTATTTTAATTAGAAAGCAATTTAAAGTAATTCTGTAGCAACGTTGGAGTTTCAGAATTATATACGTTGGGTAAGAATTTCGTAAACACACACAGTCTAATCAATAATTCATTAACGGACACTAGTTTGTCTTTTCTCAAAGTATTAATACGATTATAATAATCTTCTTATTGAGAAAAATTGTTTCTTAAAAAAATCTTTAGTGACAATTGTAGTTAATCTTGTCTCGCTTGATAAATTATTTTCTATCTTGGGAAATCTAACAAGTACATTGCATGTACGTTTTTTATGTCATTCTCTTATTGAGTTACAGAGTTATTGTTTCACTTTTCCCAAAATGAAAATCGATATTAATCATAATTCACATGCAGGGTGTTTTTTAACTGAGGCCATTGAAAGCAATCTGTTGCTCATTCTAAAAACCGGAATGACGCTAAACATGTTCAAGGGCTACTGGTTAATGAAAAAAAGGTTTTGAGAAAAAAAATAGTTCAAAACAATGCCTATAGGGGGATATAGGACGCTAATTTGTCCTGAGCAGCAAAAAAGGGCATAAAACGCGGGTAACAAATGAAAATCCAAATTTATATTAAATTATGGCCGCCGTTATCGCATACATACGTAAAATTGTACATTTTTAGTTTTTACCCGTGTTTATGCTCATTTTCAGATGCATAGACTACAACTGCGATATATTTTCCGTCTGGAAGATTTTGTTTTCGCAGAATCCCCCCCCCCCCCTATGTAGCCATTAGTATCCTTAGCAGGTTTAGTGCTACCGATTATTAGGACGGGCTACAGATGGCTCTGATTAGCGTCAGTTAAAAAATAAATTAATTAATTACAAAAACAAAATATAAACTTCCATAATAAAATATAATGCTCTGTTATTTTCGCGTAATTTCATTTTGTTAAGAAATTTAATGCAACACAATAAAAATATCACTACTTTTCACAATACAATTATTGCTGCATTATTCCTTATATTAGAATGAAGATTAAAGAGAAAAGAATTAGCTAATCAATTGTATCATTAAATGTATATGTTACGCTTTGTCTATAGAAGACTAAAATAATAATAAAAAAAATATTCAAAACATTGATAAAACTTACAAATTATATGCTTTTACAGTAAAACACTCAAAGGACGAAATATGACGAATAAAAAAGCATTTTTATGGACCAATCGTAGTGATATAAATAGCGGAGGAGCCAAAACTACGTTAAAAATTTAAAAATTCATAAAAAAAAAGGAAAATATATGATAAAGATGTATGGTTTCTAAGAAAGTGTTCAAAAGGTAATCGGATTTCTTTAGCAGCAAAAAAATGTTTTAGTTAAAAAAGCCACCTTTAGACGGCGCTGATATGCGAGAGATTCAGCAAGAGTATGCAAATTAACCCTGCGTAAAAGACCGTGAAACACGAGCATTTCTCTTTCTCTATCATAGTGCTATAAATAGCCCATCGAGTGTTGTTGATGAAGTTGTTCTATTTGATTAGAGAGTCAGAAACTTTTGCGTTGTGAAAATTTCGTACGGCGAAAGGACTGAAGACTAAGAATAGCTCCATATCGTGACTTGGAATAGTGAAGCTTGTCAAACTGGTCGAAGAAACTATCTCTTTGGACAATTGACCACGAAATAGAAGACCCTCGTTGGCGAAGGGTCATATTACAGTGGTGGAAGCCACTATGAATGATGTAGCAGCCGAATCGTCCACGGAGAGTAGCATTGCTCGCAAAGCTAAATGATAATGGAAATGCCTAACTCACCGATTCGAAGTATCCTCCACGGGATACTGAATCTCTATCTCTACAAGTTGCAGTCACTGATGTTGTTACAACCGGTAGACACAGCTATAAGGGAACCATTTGCTGAGTGGACTTTGGCAAGAATTGCAAGCGACCGTGAATGGCTGTTCAACGAATTGAGGACGGATCAGGCGCTCTTCACACAGCACGTGGTTGTCAACACCCAGAAAACTCGTAAATGGGGGTACGTCTAATCCTCGTGAATACAGGACAAATCACTGCATCGAGCCAAGTTGACAGTCTGGTGTGTCTTCAGCTCATGATTCATTGTCAGACTATTTTTCTTTGAAGAACAGTGTCCTATATTGGGCTGTGATATATATTATATTCTCCTGAATGGTAGGGCAATTCGAAAAACATTAGAAAAATATGAATTTATTTTGTATCTGTTATTGAATGATTAACTAGAAATATTTTTATCCACAAATCAAAAAAATTAAAAAGAAATATATATATATATATATGTTTCATTAGTCATAAAATAGAACAAATATAGAAAAAATTAGAATAATAATTTTTTTTACAAAACAATAAAGCTTTGGTTGAGATTTATGTTAAAAAATCCTATTTTAGGATTATCTCTTATTTCTAAATTTTCATCCGAAAATAATTGATATAAATTGCTTTATATTCATTGTATTTATCAAATAACATCTAGACAGAATTTATTTGTGATATTATTTATCAATGTGCTTATGTATTTGTAATTTTTTTTTTGCATATCTGTAACGAATTTAGTCTTGGAGTCACCAACTCATAGATGTAAAGATACATTCCCTAAATCTGTGTATTTTACTGTACAATGTTCATTATAGAAATAAAAAAAAATAATATTAGCATTTTTTTTCAATTCTTTTAAATAGCGTCATTTTGCAAAGCCGTAAATTCTGAAATTTATAACATTAAACAAAATGATTACACTTTAATATTTTGAGTAAAACTCTGTGATATTTTAAATTAAAATTTATATTTGTAAATTAATATAGTATATATACATATTTAATTTTCTGCTATTGTGATAATTAATAGTTTCTTAGTCAATTCCTTAATAAAGTATTATTATTCATAGGTAATTTTACATGTGTTGATTTTTTGTTTCATGCAAAATATTGCACTTTTGTTCATAAATGACATTAGGAAACATCATTTTCTTATATACATTTTGAAACAAATAGAATTATAAAACACTTCTTTAAGATGAAAAAATTGATTTTCTTTAATATGTACAGTATTTTTGTAAAAAAATACGAAAAAAAAACTTCTGAAATCTGTATTTTCTTTTTTATCTTCCTAATTGCTATAATAAGAAAACCAGAATATAATTCTTCATGTTTAAATCAAAGTTTTAAAATTTATTTTAATAAAGGATCCCTGTTACAGTTATTGGAAATTCGAAATATACATTATAACTTTCTATACAATTAAATAAAAATATTTTTCCATTTAAAAATGATTTTGTAACGTTTATATAGGAAATACACTTTTCTAAATGTAAATTTAATAACTGAAATTATTTCTTTGATTCTTGAATTCACTATAACGATTAAAATCTACACCCCTACTGTACAAGTTTAATAAAATTATACATTCTACTTTGAGAAATGTACTTTAGTTATTGAAAGTGACATCTCAAATGTTTAAATAAATCTAATTCAAGTATATCATTAAAAATACAATTAAATAAATCCTACAATGAATTATTATTTATTTTTATAATAAAAAAATTGTAAGTTATCGTTTGCACATAAAAAAAAACATCATTTACTGGTAGTTACTTTAAGGGGTTTCAAGACGTACAAAATGGGGAAAAAGGACCATTTTCAACATATTAATATCTTAAAATGTGTATTATAATAAAATACTATATTTATTTGAATGGAAGATATAAGTATGTTCTTCCATTTCGTGTATTTAAAAAAAATACAAGAGACACAATTAGTAGGTATAGGGAGCTCCAAACTGTCAGACATTTGACGAGTCGAAAAATGGTATAACAGCTTATACACAGGATAACAAAAATAAATTTTGCAAATAGAATGATTTTTTTATGCCAAAATATACTTCAGATTATAATAAATACCCTGAATCTAAATAAATTTGTATTTAAAAAACGTTTATATTTTTAATAGAAAGTTGTATTTAGCTAATGCGAAATATTGAAAATTTCAACAGTTGTTGAATATTTAACCTAAAAAATAAATTTTTGGAACAATAAAAAGAAATTTTAGGTTCGGTTTATACAGAGTAACATGAAACATATGTTTTGAAAATATCTTGAAAGAATATTCATAAGTTTTTGAGATATCCTGCGCGTTATGCTCGAAACGTTATTTGGAAATGTATGACTTCAAATTTAAAAAAAAGCCGCCTCATTTATTCACCGGGTATCATTCTAAAAGCCATAACTTCTGTTTAAATGGGAATTTCAAGGAAACAATTATATCAAAATGTTAAAAAGAGATGGGAATTTAACGTCTAAAGTGATTAAAATTTCGAAAAAAATTAAGGTTTAAGAGTCATGAGACCCCTTAAAATTTAAAGTTAATAAAGGATAAAAATATTGACGTATATCAAAGGCTTCTAATATTTGTTACTAAATTTGCAAAATGATAATAATCGTAGCAGAATTAATTAATATGGAAAAGTTAAATCAATCATTAAATTTATTTTCTTAACTTCTAAAGAATAATATTTCAAATATCTTTTGAGTATTAAATTATAATTCAATTATTTAAACGAATTTGATCGTTTCTTAATATAAAAAATAAACATTTGAAACCGATAACTTTTCCAGCTCAATCTCTTCTGTTGTTAACACTTTGCATATCTGCACTTATCTGATCTAGCTTATTGAATTAAATTAAATATGAACTTTGATTTTCCAGTTCGAAAATGTAACTTTATCTGCACATATATATATGCATTGCTTTGAACTAATTCAATTATGATATTTGAAATCTCCATAATAAAGTCAAGTTCCTATCAAACAATTTACATAAATTTAATTATCTCTATCATTTTATATTTGCCGTTCAAATTATAAAAAAATACAAACTTAAAGTTATATTTACTGAATATGGAGATGCTGATAAAGAATCGTAAAATTGAGAAAAAATTCATTGTTCATTTAGAATTACATATTAATTATAACTCAAAAATTAAAATTCCACAAGTGCTATTAAAGTCATCTTTGTTTATAGGTTTTCTTCATTATAGATTTATATATATGAGGAATAAAAGAAATAACCGTTTTCACTCCGTTGTCGCCCTTGCGGTGACTTCGTTTGTCTTTGCAAAATTTGTTTTTGGCACCAATAATAAAGGAAAATAAAATTTGCCTTATTTAATCGGAGCGTTGTTTGACATTGTGTACTTTAAAAAACTTCTTTTAAAAAAGTTGTTGCCGACCGAATAAAATTTGTGTAAGAGACGCCGGAGTCCAAAGTGATAAAATTATAAATGAGCAAATAAAATCGTGGAAAAAACTCTTTTTTTTATATTTTGGCTATTTTATGCTTAGGACAAATTCGGTCTTTTATATTTCAATGCGAATAGCCTTTTTTCAAAAGAAAATTGTATAATCGTTAAATCATCATTAATACCTACCAAAACATAAGACCAAAATGAATCAAAATTTTAAGAAAAAAGAAAATATATACGCAAGAATTAAAAAGTAATTTTTGATATAAAGATACTACTATTCACTAACAAAAGCAATCATAAACCTGTTTTTTTTATATACAAAAAGAAGTGAAATGCATACTAAACCTATAGAAAAATGTCAAAACATTCTAAAATATTTACGACAGTACAACAAAAATATTGTGAAAAATGGAAGGATAAGTAAATCCAGATGACATTTATTATCACATGATGCTTCAAAATTGTACATTACGCTTATTAAATTTTGCAAAGATGCTTTAAACACGTTTAGTGGAAATATTAGAGACTTGCCGCAAAAATGCATTTTACAAAATCGTTAAAGACACATCACCGCATTTGTTGCATAAAAATGATTATGTACTGTACGTACAGAACTGCCGGCTCTGTGATATGTCCAGTGACCGTGAATCAACTCATAGCGTTCCGTACTTTACTTCCTTCCTTAGGGAATGATAATGATATTTTTGCAAGAATGTAAATTAACATAAAGAAAGTATATTGGAATATAACTTTAGCAGGCGAAAACTACATATCGCGCCTTTCAATTCAATCAACGAAAAATACTGCTTAGGTAGAACATTTCACTATGTAGTAGAAAATGTAAAAGTGTTGCTTAATCCAGATAATAATATATAGCCACAAAAAGAAATACGTAATAATACACTGCTCAAAACACTTAAAGGATATTTGAAGTTTTATATAAAATGAAGATATAAACGAATTTTTTTTTGCCGAAAATAGAAGAAGAGAATCACAAATGCAAATTTTTCTGGTTTTCAAACTGTGGAGTATGCAAATTTTGAGTTCGACGTCAAAAACGTCGCTTCAGCGGCAGCGAATGAAATTTGACTTTCAACTGGATAAAAGAGAATGAAGACAAGGATGATCGGCATTCAGTGATTGCTTTGTTTCGATGAGTACGATGTCTCAGCGAAGTCATTTGACAGATTCAGAAGCTTTGAGAATTGTTGGTAGGTTAGAAGGGGGCCAAACTCAAGCCGAAGTAGCGCAAGCCATTGGAGTGTCACAAAGTGTCATTTCCAGGATCTGGAACCGTTTTTTGGAGAGTGGATGTGCAGGCCGAAGACCAGGGCAAGGTCGTAGACGGGCAACAACGCCCAATGAAGATCGGTATTTAGCGTTAACAGCTCGGAGACACCGAACCATGAACGCTACTCTTCTCCAACAACACCTTCGCTCGGCTACAGGCACCACGATTTCAACTCAGACTGTCCGAAACCGGCTCCATGCTGTAGGTCTGTATGCTTGCCGACCGATGGTATGTGTTAGATTAACATCAAGGCATCGTCGCGACCGCAGGGAGTGGGCAACCGAGCATGTCAACTGGAGGAGAAATGAATGGAGCAATATTCTGTTTTCTGACGAGTCCCGTTTTTCTGTGCATCCGGATAATAGGCGTATTTTCATCTGGAGGGACCGTGGTAGTAGGAATAATCCTGCGTTCGTCCACGAAAGTGTCAGATTTGGCGGTGGAGGAGTGTTGGTGTATGGTGGCATCTCCATTGACGGGCGCACTGACCTCTACATCATTCGAGATGGAGCTCTGACTGGTCGCCGATATAGGGATGAGATCCTCAGACCTATTGTAGTCCCTTACGCTGCAGCAATCGGAGATAACTTCATTTTAATGGACGATAACTGCAGGCCACATCGTGCAAACCTGGTGGAGGATTTCCTTTTCGAGGAAGGAATCGTTCTAATGGAATGGGCAGCGTGTTCTCCAGACATGAATCCAATCGAGCACGTTTGGGACGCTCTAGGAAGACGCGTTTCTGGCCGCCAACAACCCCCACAAACTCTCCAAGAACTGGAAAGAGCTCTTCTGGAAGAGTGGGGCAGAATACCCCAACTCGTCATTAATAGCCTCATTGAGTCCATGCCTCAAAGGTGTTCAACGTTGCTGGCCGCCCGTGGAAACCATACCCCCTACTGAAAATGATTTTCTTTGAAGAAAATACCTTTTCTTATTCTTTTTTTCTCATGTGCACAAATTGTGTTTTTTTCCTTTAGTACACAAATGCGCAATAAAATGCATTTTTTTCTGCCAAACATGTGTAATTTATTCTCATATAACCTACTATGTCTGTCGACCATGTATCAATCAGCTAAACAGTTTACCAGATACAAAATCCAGCTAAAACTGCAATATCCTTTAATTGTTTTGAGCAGTGTATCTTAATGGATACACATGATTTCGAAAAAGTTCTGTATCTTTGGAAACCTCAGAAATGAATATGTTCGATATTTAAAGTAACTTTTTATAGATAATATTTCTCAGGCTGTCACTGATTTTTCAAAACGTTTACTATCACTATCACATAAAACGCGAAACAGACATTGTTTAGCAGCAGACACAGAAAATGTAGAAATCTGCAATAATGAAGCTTTATTTTGTTTATAGTTTTGTTCTGACATCATCGGTACAATTGCACCTTACGTTTCATTTTCAGGATTTGTTTTTGCTGTTTCTTTAAGACAAAACAATTAATTATGAGAGTTTTTACCACATTTCGAACAAGGGTTAATTTTCGTTCTACAGTTAACTGATAAATGAGATTTATAAAAGCAGTAACAACGACCATCATTCATTAATTTGTATCTTTTTTGTTCATCCGAGAATTTTGAACAATTTAGATCTACATGATCAGAAGACTTGCAAAACATGAAAAACCGTTTTGTAGATGTATTTAAGGCAGCAGCTGAAGGTATATTCTTCTTTTGCTATTTATTTGAAGAGTTTTCATATTTCGTTTTAGAATTTTCATAAACCTTGCATTGGGGATTATTTACTAAATTAGTAGCTTCACGGCATCTTAAACCTGTTTTAATAAAATTTATTAAATCAGTTACTTCAAAATCTTTATCCGTGTCCCGCTTTCGATGGAAATCTAGTATTAAATTTTCTGTTAACAAGCTTAACAATATGGGTATTGATAAATGCCTGTAGGAGACTGACCTTACTCCTAACGCATCAACATTTCTAACACAGATTTCAATATTATTATACAATTTCCGTATAGAATTAACATTGTTAGTAGATTTTACTTGTTAAAGATTTAAAATATCATCCATCTAACAATCGATAATACTTTCCCTCTTCCCATACAATTCTTCTAACACTTTAAAACATGTTCAATAATTTTAATCTATCAATTCGAAACCAGCTACAATATTATATGCAGGTCAACACAATAAAGATTTTAGATATTGGAATTTTTCAGTTTTTGATAACGATTCATTTGAATCGATCGCACTAGTAAATAAATTGAAAAATTATAAGAACAGGTTTGCATCACCAGAAAATGTTTCTATGTTTATTTTAGGCAGATTCACTGCCGATACTAGTTTACTACCGATTTTTGAACCGTTACTAGTCTCTAGTAAAACTCTTGGTTTAGTTTCGATTTTAATTTTTTAAGCCTCATTTTAATTTAAAATTTCAAACTTGATATTTTTTTCAGAATTAACTTCTAACGATTTCAGTTTTTGTTTTCATATTCATCTTTTTTCTGAATTATTCATCTGTATCGGAACCTAAATATTTGAGTAGAGCTCTCTTTTCATTTTTCAGCTCTAACGATTCCATTAAAGAATCGCAATCAATCTTATGAATATCAACTTATAACAATTAATCCCATTTTGCGATTAATTTCGTAACTGCTGCTCGAATAGCAGCTCTTTTAGTTTTGAGCTTTTCTAGCTTATCCTTGCTTAAATTTTAATTCAATTTTCAAAATAATATTATCATAAAAAAAATGTTTATTTTCAATAAATCAAATGTCAATAGTCATGCAGAATAATAAAGGCATTTCTTACCTTTTGCCCGGGTTTTTGTACCAAAATGTTGAATAATAATGATGTAGTCCACAAGTTTCAATTTATAGCACAGTTGATGAAAATTAGTGGGAGAGCAAATTTCAAGAATCAGAATTCTGTATAATTTTACATTAAAAGCAGCATACTTCCACGTATTAGGTTTGGAAGCAAAACAAAATCGAAATGTTTATTTTTGTCTTCGTCATTTAAGAATAATCACCAACAAGATATCATTTTGCAGATCCAATCCGATTATATACATAATTTAAATTTATGCATCATATTTACAAGTTTTGGAAAAATCATCTTTAATTCCTGGAACTTGAAGTCCAGTAAGCCTACATTTCATGACCGATTAAAAATATACAATAATTTTCTTCTCATTTTAGAAGACAAAAGAACAAAAAAAAAAAAAAAAAAAAAAAAAAAAAAAAAAAAAAAAAAAAATGCAGTCTTGCACGCTGCGTTCAAAAATATTATATATATATAAATATATTTATAATAATATATATTTAAAGAATATATAAAATTCACGCTGAGAATGAGTAGGTAATTTTTTACGTACTGGACGAAATCACCGACCGTAATTTCCGGCCTATAATCCGCGGATCAAGCAATTACTTTGAACCCAGAAATGTCATTTCGTAAAATGTAACTTATTAAATCGCGGTAAATATTTGACTTAAATTATTAAATAAAACTGTTTGTTCCGCGGATTATAGGCCAGAAATTATGGTAATATTTTTTGTATTTATATTTTTTATTAGTAGTATAGTAAGTCATTTTCTTATAAAATTATTGCCGTTACAAAATAAAACATTTATTTTCCTATATTTATAGTTATTTATTTATTTCATTTAAAAACTAGAACTATGTGATTACAATTTCATAATATATCGAAACAAATATAAAAGTAAGCAATATATATCCAAAACTTAAAAAAATGGCATTGCTCAAAAAAGAAAAAAAAATAAAGCTAATTTAAAATTTTTTTGCCGAACATATTACATTTTAATTGTACATCTCTTCATTGTGTTGTAACTGACATTTACATATTGCATAATACATGCTTCATTATTATTATTATTATTATTATCGAACATTCACCAGATATTTTGTCTAATTTTCAAGAAATTAATGAAATCATATCTTGCTACGTAAATTACCAAAACTAAAGTTAATTTGTTTGACAAGTACAGATTTCAGATAAATAATCCACTTAGGTTATAAGTAACACAGAAATAGAAAATAGGTATTAGAAATAATTTCATTAAAGATTTACATATATTTGATGAATATATAACAAGATTAATATTTACGCATTGATATTTCGAATATAATATTATTATATTTGACATTAAGTTTTAACACACAGAGTACACCTTTTAAATAAAGAATTAATCTGCATCTTATTTAATATTATCATGTGTTACTTTTACGTCAACAAATGAACAAATGTAATATGACTAAAATCCAATTCCTTTTTAAAGTTGAATTCTTGTATTAATTATGCATTGCGTTAAATACAAAATTAAAGTAATTTAATTATTTTAATTAGAGATTTATACATTTAATCCTTTAAAATGCAAAGAGTAACGTTATTTATATTTTATATTTATAGTAAAGTGACAGTTATGTCTATGATAAAGACTATGATAAGTAATACTATAGCTATAATTAAGTCCTATAAATATCTATCTAAACTGTACTGGACAAAAGTGTCCTTCCGTAACGCTGATGTCATTTTTTGAATGGCAACATTTGACGATGAAATACCGTTTTTACTGCAGTTTTTAAAGCTTCTAAACATCGCACATTTTAAACTTTTACACCGTCGAAACAAAAAATATGCTTAGAAATACGTTTTTTAACTGCATTGAAATTTATTTGAGAACTGTATCGAAAGTTACTCATTTTTTGTGGTTTTTAAAATAATTTCCAAGCACGATAATTTAAAATACATCTCTATCGCATGGAGGCGATTATGAAAGTTATGTTCTTTTGCATTAAAAAAACATAAATAAATCAGCATTTGTTTCCGTCTGATATTCCATAACAAAGATTAAAATCCAATAACAAGATAAAGTTAAATACACAACATAAGTGATTATATGAACTGAAAAGATCAGAAGTGAAAAAAAACTGCTTTAAGTAACAAAATCCTAGGCGATTTCTTTGACTAATAACTCAATATCGCTTTTAACAAATAAATCGTGAAAATATCGCTTTTAATATATACACATATAATATTCAGGTTCACTATACCTTTTGAATACGTTCTAACATAGATGGAAACTGCTTGATACTTCGTTTTGTCCTCCGTCCGAAAAAAAGGTTGTTTTCAAAAACTGCTTTTTAGGTGCGTTCGTAATTATATAAAAACGTAGCACCTATAGTCGTCGTTCAGTCCGTCTGTCTGTCCGTCCGTCCGCATATAATAGAACAAAAACTACCCAACCGAATGATCTGAAATTTTAAATATATGATTGTTGTAAAATTTTGTCGAGCCATTTCAAATTTTATGAAAATCAGATGTATAGTTAAATTACAGGGACAGTCAAATTTTTTCTTTACATTACGGCCAATGGGAAAAATTATTGCACGTGCATTTTAATGATGTTAAAGCTTTCCGAATGGTCTCAAATTTTAAACACATAATTATTGCGACATTTTGTCGAGCCATTTTAAATTTTATGAAAATCGGATGTATAGTTTAATTACAGGGACAGTGAAAAGTTTTTCTTTACATTAAAGCCAATGGGAAAAATTATTGCAAGTGCATTTTAATGATGTTACAGCTTTCCGAATGGGCTGAAATTTTAAATATATGATTGCTGCAAAATTTTGTCGAGCCATTTCAAATTTCATGAAAATCGTATGTATAGCTTAATTACAGGGACAGTCAAAAGTTTTCCGTTACATTAAGGGGAATGGGAAAAACTATTGCAAGTGCATTTTAATGATGTTAGAGACTATGAACTTATGAATTGCAAATAAATACACATTCAGTACAATATGGGGTGCAAAAAATAATTATAAAACTAGTTATAGTACGAACGCACCTCATTTGCGACGTTTGACGAGCAATTTCCAACTTGTTCGTATCGTATCTGACGCGCGTACAGAGAAACTTATCAAAAATTAAAATAATTCAATATTAATTTTGGCTCAAAACTATGTTGTTATGTATGTTATTTATGTTGTGAACACATAAAAATTTGAGAATGCAAAATAAAGGTAAATAAAATTATAATAAACGATATACAAATTAATGTTATAGAAATAACCATATATACCCTGTGTCCATAATAAAACGACCCTACTTTAATGTTGTCTACAGGCAAAACTATTATTCATAAAGTTGTGAAAGTTTGGAAAAGGCATAATAAAGGTATGGGAATTTGTTTAAGCTAAAAAAATATATAATATATATATTTTTTTTTAATTTCGCTACCAGAGGGCGATTTTTAATAAATTACATATTTAGCATTAAGATAGATTAGAAATTTTATTTACAGGATGTTCATAATTAATAGACCCTATTTTGAATTTGTCTACAGACGAAACTGTTGTTCAGAATGTTGTGACATTTTTTGGAAGACATAATAAAAGTATGGGAATATGTGTGAGCGAAAAAAAAAATTAGGAGGTCATTTTTTAACGAATTACACTTTAAGCATACATTTACGAGGCATTAACAATTGTTTTTTTTTTTTATATCCAAACATGTTCTGCATGATTTTCATCATTTTCAGATACCACCTGGAATCGTAAGATAACATGTTCCACAGTTGACCACAGTATGTTCAGGGAAAAGTTAGGAAAATGTCTTGGAAAACTGTCTGTAGAGTAAGGTTAAGTTAATAATAAAATTTTTAAACTATCGTAATGCTAAATGTGTAATTTATTAAAAAACTCCCTCTGGTGGCAAGATTTTGAATTACTTTTATTTATATTTTTTTAAGCCTAAACTAATTCCCATCCCTTTATTATGTCATTTACAAAATTTCACAACTTTATGATCAATAGTTTTGTCTGTAGACATCTTTAAAGTAGGGTCGTTTAATTAAGGACACCCTGTATATATATACACTGGTTATCAAAAATTAAGGAAAAGTCACAAAATGCTAATTCTCAAATACGCGAACATTCAAAAGGAAATAATATAATTGTGTTCGAAATTATAATACTCGAAATGTTAGTGTTCGAGTAATTACTATCTCTACAACAAAGCCAGGCCATATAACATCTCATTCATGTGTCACAGTCACTACAGTGAAGCCAAAAAATTGGAAATTCCATACATCTCATTATGAGTCTCAAAGGATCACTATATGTGACTCCACTGAGACGTCACTGTGACTGCTGCTTTGTGACGAGTCACCATGTGATTTTACAATGTAGTTACATTGTGACTCTCATGTGACTGTCATTTGTAGATTCAATTTCAAAGTCATCGTGAACGCTGCATTGTGATAAGTTACCAAATAATGTCACATTAAAGTCACATGATGACTTTCAGGTGACAGAGAGTGACTGTGAAGTCACCATTGTGCTCTTTTGGAAAAAGTCTCCATGTGACTATAATATGATATTATTTGGGGAATTATCATAATGAAACGTTCATGATGATTATGAAATTGAGTCTAAAAATGACAGTCACATGAGAGTCACAGTTTAACTGCATTGTAAAGTTACCTCGTGACTCGTCAGAAAGCAGCAGTCACACTGACTTCTCAGTGGAGTCACATATAGTAAACATTTGAGACTCATAATGAGATGTATGGAATTTCCTATTTTTTTGCTTCACTGTAGTCACTGTGAGTCTTTTGACCATGTGTGACATGAATGAGATGTTATATGGGCTAGCTGTGTTGTAGAGATAGTAATTACTCGAAGTATATTATTTCCTTTTGAGTGTTCGCGTATTTAAAAATTAGCATTTTGTGATTTTTACATAATTTTTGATAACCAGTGCATATAAATATACATATATATAATATTCAGGTTCAGTTTAATGCATGTTTTGTCCATAAGACACTGTACATTTCGAATACATTCTAACATAGACGGAAACTGTTTGTGACTTCGTTTTGTGCTCCTTCGATGTTCTAACTCGCATAACAGTATTCGGATTTCTATGCAATTTATATATTGTTGAAATCAGTACAAATTTGCTTTCGGAAATTGTGTAGCTCTGTAACTCCCGATACTCTGAAATTATTCCCTTTACATTGTGGTATTTGTTGAAGAATCGACTGTAAAATATTTGAATGATGTCACACTAGTCCAGACATAGTGAAATTGATATGCATCAGTTAGATTCACTACAAGATGATTAATGTAAAAAAATGTATAGCATGAAACCACATATGCATTCCGCTACCTACATGGCTGTATGTCTTTTAGTCATCCTCAATCTACAAATTCTGGAGTTTTCGCGCAAGTTCTTGCTTATAAATGCGAGCTTCCAACATTTTCCAGCCTGTTAAGATTGTGCGATACTGTCATGTAAATTTTATTTAATTTGAAAATTAGTTATTTATTGATATGTGGACCAGACCCTGAAGGTCCTTTCCGAACAATGGCTCACATAGTCTTAACCACAAACACAGAACATATGCACTAAGCTCAGCACATTCCAAATTTGAAATTTTAAAATTTATTTAAAATTTTATATTTTAAATAGGTTTTAACTTTATTACGTAATTATTACTTATTACCTAATTACTTAATTAAACTTAACTACATGTTCGAAAAATAGTTGAGATTCAAAAGATGCTAAATTCAATTTGAAATTACACACCTGAATTTTCCCAAATATACATAACAAATAGCACACGTAACAGGATATAAATCATTGTTCTTAAAGCTATATATTACAAAAATTATGTTTAATAAGTTTGCAGAATTTAAAGAAAAATTGAATTAAAATTATGAGATACTTTAAAAAGGAATGTTACAAACACTGTATAAATACATATTACTTTAATTTTTAATTGCTTAAAGAGTTTTCTTTTATTTTAAACATCCACTCTAAAATGTAAATTTCTTAATGTAAAATTATTCTTTTTATGCCATTCTATATAACTAATTCTTTAAATTATATTAAATAATTATGCATTTTGCTTTTCGCAGCGAAAAATGAAATTTAATCTTCAAAGGGATACACAAATCTTGAAGTAATCCAGTTACATAAGTCTATGAAATTTAAATTCCACGCGAACAGTCAGATGAATTATTTTACTATTGAAATATGCAAATTTAATTAAAACAGTTATTCGATATTTTCGACTCAAATGGAAAAAATATTTCTGCTCTCTATTATAATTAATTAATAATATGTTGTGATTGCGTTAGTAATAAATGTAAGCACACAAATCACAAATTGTTCAAATTAAATTTCATATTAATTAATTAAATTTTATTTAAAATTTTATTTTTTGAACGATAGTAAATGAATGTGTTAAAAGCTTCTACTTAAAATTATTCTTGTGTACATCATGAAGTGTATGTAATATTAAAACATGTTTTGATGAATACAGGAGACAGCACAGTCACATGGTTCGTACGGATACCGTTGTTTCTTCATTCAAAACTAACAGTATATTTTTATAGAAAAATAAATGTAGGTTAAACGCGCAAAATTTCGCCTTCTTTTAAGAAGGGATTTTCTATAATATAATGCTAGTGCCAAAAAATGTTATCGTCTACAAAATTCAAGGAGGCGTACGAACCATGAGGCAATCACTTCATCCAGTTTGAGGGTGGAATTCAAGAATTAACTAAAGCTCGATTCCCATATAAAACGCAATTGGTCTGCCAAGTCGTATCTTGGTAGAAAATACCTAAAAACCCGATTTTACTGGTTCACTCGTAGGTTTACCATTGTGTTTTCCTGCTCCCTGCCCGCCATGTTTTCATACCTTTTGGGTGAAGGAAAACGCAATGGTAAATCTACTAGTCGATCGCTAAAATCGGGTTTTAAGGTGTTTTCTACCAAGATATGACTTGGCAGACCGATTGCGTTATAATATTGGAATCGCGTTTTAGCTAATTCTGGAATTTTCCCCTCCAATTCGATGAGGTGGTTGCCTGTGCTGCCAGCTCCCGGTCTATAGGAAATAAAGAGATGAACTTATAAATCAAAGTTAATGTTTCGTCTCCGCGACAGATCTAATTTCAAAGTTACAATGAAACTGCATCAGTGTACAGAATTAAGTCATGAAAGTAATGCTAAAAAACAGATATTTGTTAAAGAATTATTGTTAAAGAAATAGTGTTTTCGTATTACTGAATGTGTTTTCAGAACAAAAAGAGATATAACCCCTATAAACTGAAAACTGATTAGAGCTTTCTAAAAAGCGCACTGTCAATAGTAATTTTTCAGATTTAGATGATAAACTTAGTCCCTAACTACTGGTGTTGGAACAAATTTATTGATAATAAATGGCGCATAATTTCACCTTACGATATAGAAGAAAAATACATAGAAAATTATTTCTGTAAATAAAAATCACGTCATTAGGCTGTTTAAATATCTAGATTCATCGAATTTATTCCAGGTGCTCACTTACAGGATATTTCGAAATTCATATTTTAAAGTACAAGGTGACCATTATTAAACTGACAGTACCCAGAGAGTTCTGTAGCGAGATCTAATTGAGAGAATGACGCCAAATTTTGTAAGAAGATTAAACAAGATGGGGACGAAATATTCCATGAAACAATACTTCCAAAAATCACCACTAGGGGAGTATATGGCGCTGTGTATCAGAAAAGAGAGTTTAAAAAAATGCAGAAACAATACTAAAATAAAAATACCTTTTATTTAGCACATTTAACGATTCTAGTATTAATTCTGAATTTTATAAAACTCTCTTTTTCACATAATTCCCTAGCGGTGAATTTTGGAACATTTTTTCACGGAATCCTTCGTGTCTCGTCTTGGTTAATATTTTTACGAAATTTGGCGTCATTCTCTCAATTAGATCGCGCTGCAGAACACTCTGAGTACTGTCAGTTTAGTTATGGCCACATTGTACATTGATATAAATAATATTATTATTACATAGTCCTGTCCATACTAGTCCTGATGTATTCTAATACTTTCAATATCAAGTACAAGGTGAGTCATAAATCTCCATACAAATGGTGAAAGCTGTGACTAATGTTTAATTTTTGTCGTATAAAATGTATCACGGCTTGTATGGGTGCCACGTGTTTGCCCAAAAATGGCCATAATACTGTTTTAGCATATTCCTGTTTGTACAGAGAAATGCCGGGTCCCATCTTTCAGATTTCTAGCCGTCTCTTACAGCAACTGTATTGATCTAGCTTCATCTGTTTCCGTCTATGTCCAACCAAATCTGCTTGTATCGGCAACAGAAAGTTCCCTTTTAAATTTCAGAATAAGATTCGCTAAAGTGTAATGAGTTATCTGCATTCCGTGCATTGCATTGAAGGTGCGTGTTACATGACGGGTGGTACCACCCAATGAACAGAATAATGTCAATCAGTTCTGCTTTCGTTAGTGGCATATCTTTTCAAACGGTTCACTTTTCTGAAAGAAAAAAAAGGCATCTGTCGCTGCTTTAACCATTTGTATGGAAACTTATGACTCAGCCAGTAGTTTAAAATGCATTGAGAAAGAAATAATTATTTTTTGTCCGATTACATTTTCGATAACAAGTATACTACAAGGATAGAAACATCAATCTGTCACCAGTATTTCAATTACCCATTAGTTGTAAGTAAAGAATTATCATAATCGTTTACAATATGGTCGCGGAAAACCGTACATATTTACCTTTGCGTTGAGAGTGAAATATATGCAATAGTGCTAGCTAGACGTATCCGCATATACACCGTAAAAAATGACAAACTTATATAATTTATCTACATTTAAAAAAGTATAATAAAGCTACGAATGAAAATATGTAAAAATATCTTTCGAGTTATCCATGGTTCCGAAAAGCTTTCTTCATCTTTAGAAGTCTATTAAACCAATGAATGTTCGAGAATTATATAAGCATAAGAAAGTTTCTTTTGGTGCCACTGATTTTAAGAAACACTTCCGAGAAAGTTTTATAGTGGATTATTCAGGTTTGACTAACCGGATTATTGGTTTTTAGGACACTATCGATTCTCAAATAAACATTTTTATGTTAGGACATTTTCATTTTATGCAGACAAACATGATAACTTTAGAGCATTAACATTAACATTAAAATTAATATTATATTGTTACTGTTGCATGAATGGAGTCATTTACGCAGCAAGACATGTTTATTTGGCAAGGGGGGCACCAAACATGATGCGCACATATTTTAATGATTTTAAAGTATATTGTAAGGATCATACACCTAATTATTCTCGAGAATGGTTTTATTCAAATGGACCTAAATTTTCGAGAAATTGGGGGAGTGGGGTCAAAGTTCAGCCTACGTTTTAAATACATGTTAAATATTAATTTGCTTTCCCGAATGTGGGTTTAGTGGCGTTAAGATAACGTACAAGTATGCTATACTGCAGATGGCGGGTTCGAAGCCAGCGTGTACCCTTTTTTCTTTTGCAATTAATATATATATATATATCCTTCTATATATAAAAAAAAAGTTTTGATTTGGAAATGGAACAATGAACATCTGCGTAGATATTCCGGGTAGACCCACATCCAATTTGAATGCTTAAGCATGATCTTTCATCGTTAATATTAAAAAAATTGTTGCATACAAAAATATGAAAATCGGTGGTAATATAGAGAAATGTTTGATAAACACGCTGATGCAGACAGTTTTCAAATCGAAGAATTATTTTAAGAGATATTTAATGCTAAAGTTGGACAAAATCGTTCCCTTAAAAAAGTTTTATTGGAGCAAAAACTATACATCAGAATTTAATCATTTTTAGATCATTTTATACGTTATAAGTTCCCAGTGTGCAGATTGTATTTAGTTTTCTTATTTGACTCATTTTTGAGGTTTTATTTTAATTTTAAATTCAAATTTTCAGCATTTCGAGAGATATTTTTTACAAATTTTGGAAAATTTTATTAATTTAAACTGTTGCCAGTTGTATAAACAGCGCAAACACTAATGTTTACTTCAAATTAAAAATTTATTTACACGTGACTATTACAAACAGAAAAAAAGCTTTAAAATTAGAATTAAATGATTACATGTTAAAAGCAGGAAAATTACGTCATAAGAAACATAGGCACAGGTGTCATATAGCAATTTGACGCAATTTTTTTCCGACGCCAATTTGGCGAAAACATCAATAGCATAAACAACAACATCCGGGTTACCATATCAAGCAAAATAACGACACTTTAGCACCATTTAAGTAACCGTTGCGTATATGAAATTGGCGTCAGAAAAAAATTGCGCCAATGACATCTGTGCCGAACCATATTTACACTTGAATTTAAAAAGAGAAACGAAATCTTAAAATTAAAAAAAAATCATTATTATGCATTAAAACTTGTAATTTGAGGAAATTACGTCATATTTAAAATGGCAAAAAATATAGCAAAACAATTTAAATTGAAAAATATATTTTCGCGAGATATTTTGAGATAATCTTTTCAACTATTATCGTGAATTCGAAGACAGCGCAAATAATATTTCTTTCTGACAACAAAAGTATTTTCACGTGAATATTAATAAGAGAAATAAAGCTTGTGTGTAAATTACGTCAGATTTGAAACGATACATTTAAAATGAATTATTTAAAAGAACTATCTTTTAGCGCTGTTAAAAAATACTGGGAGACAATGACACTGTTTACTTAATTCATTTTACATTAGCTTATTTCAAATGTTTAACGGAACTTCTTAGCTATCCCGTCGACCAAATTACTGTCGCCAAATTGTAAGATTAAATGCCAATAATGGTTGCCATTAATTAATTAATTGCAAGATTAAATGCCAATAATGGTCAATAAAACCATTAATTCGACGTTTTATTTGTATTTTTATTAATGTTTTACTAATTTATTTGTTCTTTCGTTATTTAAAATAAAAATTATGTCAATGTGTATAATTTGGCGAGTGGTTTGGCGATTTATATAAATTGGCGAAATTGGCCGACGGGATAACTAAGAAGTACCAGTTTAACTAATTTTTTTAATTAAATACGAAAAAAGCCATTGTATCTCTTAACAGCAGCAGATTTGGCCTTAAAAATCCTCAATCCAAGGAAAATGAATGGAAACCCGTTTACAGAGAAATCGCTACTGTTTTATTTTTATTTTTTTTTTTAATTCAATATTTTTAAAGCCGATCAATTTAGTGTGCTTTTTGGATTTTGGTGTGTCTGAACGGGGATTGGCGAGCGTAGCTCGTAGGGGGCAGAGCCCCCTAGTATATATATATATATATATATTTTTTTTTTTTTTTTTTTTTTTTTCATGTTACAAGCTTTACAATGAATTAAAACTTCGGCAGCTTTGAACTTTTTGATATTTTCCGAATAAATACCTTCACTTTTTTTAATTTTTTAATGAAAAATTATATTTTCTCTCTTTTAAACTAATATTCCTATTGGTAAAATTTAATCTAATTTATATATAGCTAGCACATCTTTTTAAAAACTTACTATTATTGTTTACATTTATGTATAAGTAGTTATTTATCACAGTTATGAAATAATTCATAATATTTTCTTTCTTACATTTCATAAATATGAAAAAATAATTGTTTAGGAAATAATTAACGAAATAATATATACTTTTAATATTTCATTTGTTCTAAGTATAGTGAATGCAATATTTTAAATAAGGAAATACAAAAATTTATATCATTAACGATATTGCCATTATTAATTTAGCAAATATGTAATTAAGTGGGTGTTACGTTGTAATAATATTCAAAACATAAAATAGCATTAAAAATTACTATAAAAATAATTTCTTTGCATGAAATTTTTTTAACAATATTTAAAGAATGCATAAACTAACATAATTATATATTCTTTAAAAATTTAATTTTTTAATGGCATTAAATATCTAAATGAGGTCAATAAAAAGAAAATTTTGTTTATTTTGATATTACCGTGAAAGCACAGCAGACATTTTTTAAAAATATTTTTGATATGTATTATAATTTTTATCTCGCATTATTGCATTCCCAGTTGAAGTTTTATTGAATTACGTCAACAATGTTTATAAATGTTAGAAAAAAAATATTTTTTTTTAATTTAGTCTGCCATTTTTTTTATCTGTACAAATAAAAAAGATATTCAGTTCGAACTTTACAAATAAATGCATTTAGAGGACATTAAAAATTAATACATCTGGTAAACACTTATACGCCTTACTACTTTAACATTTTATTTTTCTTTTGTAAATACGGTATTGAAATTATCTAATCATAAAAACGTTTGAGAGATTCGACATGAAAAATATTTTGTAGAAATTATGGAGGAACAAATTGAATTTCATTTTAAAATGTCACAAATTAAAAATAATAAATATATATGTATTATTATTATATATCTGCTCTTAAAAGATAAAAATGTAGATGATAATAATAATAAAAAAATTCTAGATAGAAACTAGTTTTAACTTTTGTCTCAAGAAATATTGCTTAAAATTGCAGCAAAAATATAGATTTTCATGAAATTTTCGAAAATGTAAATGTAATTTATTGGAAAGATATCAGAAAGTTCAAATCTACCTAATTCCTAATTCAGCTTAAAACTTGTAAAATGTCAAAAATGTAGCATTAATTAAAAAAGACAAAAGGTTACAATCTGTGTTCCAACGAACGCCCCTTAGATATGGGAAGATCCACTGTTACTCTTGTGACCAACAGAGCAAATTTCCATATATATGTCCAGTTATTTTATTACAAATTATATTTAAGATAAATCTCATGCAACTTCTTAGAAATACATGCCCTCTACTTTCATAAACCATATACAATTTGCAACAAAAAGCATTTTACTTGGCTTGATAAATAATGAAAATTTTGTTACTCTTGTGACCACAAAAAATGCAATTTTCAAAAGTTGCGTTTGACGCAGAAATTCTGTGAATTATATGGGGCTATAGAAATAAAATTTACAGAATATAGCACAGTAATTATATCTTTTTAAAAAAGCATTAATCATTGAACTCATCTGACAACGCATGAATTAGTTACATTTGATTTTGCAAAATGCTAAGTGCTATTGTTGTGACGTTACTCTTGTGACATTATGCCTATAATGTAATTTTAGCAAAAATTCAGTTTAAATACTAAATAAAATAATTAAAATAAGTTTTAAAAAATTATTTTCCATAGAGAAAAACTGTTAAGGACAGTTTAATTTTAAAGTAACATAAAATAATGTAAAATTTCTAAAATTAACAAACACTATAACCACATAGCAACCTCTCAGTTTCTGCTAATTAACAAAATAAGTCATTGTCTTCATTATCAATAATATCATTTGAAACTTCGCCTGTATCTTGATTTACTTAATGAAACACAAATTCTTTGTACGAATCATGTTAGTGTAAGGTTTGTAGTAGATAATGTAATTTTTCATGGTTTTAACAAATTGTGTTTTTTGAAAGCCCTTTGCTGTTGGTATTTTCTCGCAAAGTAATGAAACTTTATTGTTGTATTTCTTTTGACAAAATAAGCAATATATCTTAGAATTGCTTTTTTATCACGCACGTCATTCCATATATATCATTATATAACAACACAAAATAAATCTACAGCCTCTATACCAAGAGTATTCGAAAAAAAAAATGCCCAATTATCATGTATATCGGCAGACAAAGTCATTAAATCCATCACAGGAATGTTTAATTCAGGAAATACACCAATTACTGCTTTATGAATTCCTTGGATGTTTTCGTGACAGCAACAAATGAAGATATGCAGATGAGTTATTTTTTATTGTTTTGTGAAACTAGGCTTTAAAGCTGCAAAGGTATCTCCAATTTTTCAATTTAGGAAAGCTTCCTTAAACAAAAAACGTATTATCGTATTAAATCCCCCCTAGAATTGATGAAATTATGTAACCTTTTGCACGCTTAACTAACGTAGATTTAGCTGAAGAATGACCTCTTCTTAAATCTTCATCGACATAAAATTCTCCAAAGTTGTCCCGTTACTGTATCTGAAGTTAGCTGTTTCTCTATTTTTTCCTTTTCTTAATATTTCCATTTTCTTGCTGAAGCTTTTGCTGGTTCTAAGACTTTTCTTCACATTATCGTAATGTATTTTGTTTTTCTTCTTTCTCACAACAACATATTCAATGTCATTCTTATTTTTTCTCTACAATTTTTAGCGCTTAGCAGAAATTTCCCTGCTCTTTAAAACAATGTCCTGTATAAGAATCAATATTAAAATATTTCCTTTAAAATATACTATCAGAATCCTTTTCATAAGAGTTACTATAAGATCCTCTGTAGGTTATACAGCAGAATTTAGTAAACGAAGCTTTACAAAGCCTATAAAATATCTATCCAAAGACCATGTGCTTCAAACCAAAAGAAAGCACACAAAAATGGCACGATTTGAATTGTTTTATTATATTAGGTTTAGCAAAAAGTTCTGGGATATTTTTAATCTATTAGTTACCAGAATTTGTACTGTACTAGTGGTATATCTATAGGAGTTCAGGAATTTCGGCTGAAAAATGCTTTCATAAATTTCTCAGAACTTTTTGCTCAACCTAGTATCTTTAATTACTTATCATGATTACTTTATAATCATAAGTAATACCAAAAATGAATAAAAATATATCCACCCATTAAAAAAGACTATTAAAGGTAATTTATCTTCCTTAAAATTTACAAAATAACCTTAGTTCTAGCTAAAACTATTTCATGAACTGCTCTAATAACAGAGAAAAAAACAACAAAACATTAATCATTCTGTTTGTTTTGGTTGTAACGCAGTTTTATATCACACTATCGATAAAATTAGTATGTGTTATTCTTGTGACACAGACGTTTGTTACTATTGTGATAACTCCCCAGAGCCTATTCCATGCATAACATAAACAAAATATTTAATGTAAAATATGTTGTTATACCACGAAATGAAGAGAATTAGGGTATAAATTTTGGGTAAAAATTTTAAGAAGTTTTTTTTTTTTTTTTTAATTAAAACTTTTGTATGGTTTTCGCTACTTTTGTGACATTTAAGCATTAACGTTTAAATACAGCCAAAAATATATTAAAGACATTATCTAAAAGATTTTATCTATGTAGATCTTAAAGATATGATATAGTTTGTTGATTTGAATGCATAGTAATTTTATTTAATTCTAAAAAGTAAAAAAATCATACATTTCAATAAGTTGCATTTTAAGTTGAAATGTAAATGTAGTTTTATACTGTTAGTATCCAGCTCATTTTCAGTAAATACTTGCTCTTATGAAATTAAAACATACAAATTCATATACTTCAACTCTTTAGCTTTAAATTGATGTATCACACTTATATTTTCGTTTAAAAAAAATTCAGTATTTTCTTTTTTCTGCCGTAGACGTTCCCATATTTGAGAAAGCCTTGACACGCGTTACGAAATAGTCACACGAAGCAGGAAAAACAACAAAAAGTGTATTCATTGAGTCGTGGTTATATCCACGAGCCAATGAATACATTTTTTGTTTTGCCTGCTTTGTGTGACGTTTACGTGTCGCGTCTCAAGGCTTTCTCAAATGTCTGGGGGTTGTTGTCCGAACTCACCGTCTGCGGTATAGCGTACTTGCACGTTACAACCATACTATCAAGCACCCGTTGTGAACTAAAAATTAATAGGTATTTGAAAAGTATGCTGAACTTTGACCCCCAATTTCTCAAAAGCTAAGACCCATTTGGAGAAAACCTTTCACGGGTTATTACGGGTGTGACCCATACAACATACTTTAAAATCATTAAAAACTGTAAGCATCATGTTTGGCGGTCCCCTTGTGAGTAATGATAACATATATATATATATATATATATATATATATATATATATAAAGATATAACATTGAGAAAAATGTAATTGATCGAAAATGTCCCCACACATTCGTGTTAGAAAAAAACCTTCGTGTTAATATATGCTTTTTGTCAATCTCAGCAATTCATATTCTTTCGAAGTGTCTAATGATAATGGAAACATTTCCGAATCATGTTGCTATATGTAGTGCTTGTTTTATATTTCGATTGGAAATTATCTGATATTTTCGTAGACTCAAAGAAAGTCTTTTTTGAAGTCTAAGAAAAAAAAATAAATATAACTATATATTACTATTTATTAAACACTGTTCCATTATCGATTCACAGTCCAGATGTGAAAAGCACAGATATCTAAATGATGCTGCATACCTTCAACTCTTTCAAACTTAGGGAACGAGCACAGACATTTCATCACAAAAGCATGTTCTTTTGTAAGTTTTCTGAAGAGTTTAAATACAAAACTTTTAAATCAGGACTATTATTCATAACGACGATATAAATAATCGTCCTGATTCTAATCATCCTAAAATAAAGATGAACGCAGCTAAACATTGTGTTTAGAATTTAATATTCACATTAACTAATTATTTTATTTATTTCTGATTAATTTATGTACTTATATTATTTTATAATTTTAATATTTTCTTTTGTATTAATTGTTATTCCTTTTATCACAACGCTTGTGTGTGGCTAAGGGTCTCAAGAACGTGATTATATTATGACCTCAATAAGTGTCTTATTTGATAAGTTAGCTCAGTAAGTAGCAGGGAAATTTATTGGTAGCTGTCACGGGAAATTCTGTTACCAAAAGAACCAATATCAGATGTCAAGCTTGACAGCTCAATATACTGAATTTTAGCAAAAAGCAACGGAACCAACAAAATCAGAATATACGGAAATTTGGGAAACCATTAAAAGTGCGGACCAATGAGGTGATCTTCAATGTGTTATGCTGTAAAAGAAGCATCCAACCAAATGCGACTGAGTGGACACCTTTGATCAACCAACAACTAACCAAGGGAATGACCAGCTAGCAAAGAACACACAATTTTTCCAGTGTTGAAAAAAAGTTACTCTAACAATTCTGTTTGAAATATGTGACGTTTACATGTTTTTAACCGACTGCCAAGAAGGGTTATGTGTCTCACGCGTATCTGGCCATGTGGATTTCTTTATACCCACGAAACATTCCAACGGCTGGATGAATTTTAATGAATGAGGTCTCTATCAATTCGTCTTAACCGTTCGATTGTTATAATTTGATTTTGTTTTTACAAATTAAAAAAGGTGCCCGAAAAATACAAAATGGTGGTAGAGACGAAATTTTTTTTTTACGTATCCTATTGAGTGGCTTACGATTGCATTAGGCCTTTAAAAATGAAGACGAAGTTTTATTATCTCTTAGGTTTTTGAGTTATTGAATGAATGATTGTTATAACAGAGAAATCTACTTTATTTGCTTTTTTTTATTTTAGGCTGAAGCATATGTATATATGAACGTTAGTTTCTTTAAGGATCAGCATTATGCTAAATAAGAACTCCCGTTTAAATAGGTTAACCCTCTCGCTGCGTAATTCTTTTTTATCAAAATAGCTTCACAAATTGTGTATTTAACCCCTTCGCGACGAGCGACTTTTAAGAATTTTTATTCTTTTGTCACCGGTTTTTGAAAACAAAAAGTTTTGTCTAATTTAATTGGAAAAATGTTTCCATTAAATACGGAAAAATTTACACTAAAAAAATAACTGGTGGGAATAATCGAGGAGGGTTAATTAGACGGAAAAATGCATCCCCGAGGAAATCTTCGGTTGTGCAATTTTTTCTAATTTTATATTGCCTGATGAAATCTCCCGTTTCGCAGCAAGAGTCTTAATATATATTTCTGTACTTGTCTTCAGAATCTGAGGTTAATTCACAAAACATTTTTGGTGCCTTAAGATGTCATCTATTCAGCAAACTTGAATACTATTTTCAAAGAATGCTATATTGAAATAGGTTGTCATAAACATGCTATTATTTTAATAGTACAATTTTGGATACGGTTATGTAAAACAGAATTATTGAAAACGATATTTTTGGGGGTAGGAGGTTTAAATTTATTCGTAAATTTATATTCTCAAATTGCACTTCTTGAAAACCACTCCTTATATGTGTACATACAAGAAAAAAAATCGAATGCGTGTTCCCAGAAAATATTTAGTATTTTTTTTTTTTTTTTTTTAAGTTTTTCAACTGAAATATTGGAGTGAAAACAGGAGTGGTTTTGCATTTTTTTTACATTTTGGAACTTCTGGATATTTGTTTTTATTTATTTCTTCGTACATAAATCTTTACAAATTTTTCACTTCTGTATTTTCAGCATTTTATATGCTTATGCTTTTTAGCTGTAGTTATTCTTGAATTTTGAAATATTTTACTACTCAAATTTCAAGTATAGTCCGAATGAAATTGATTTTTTTATATTGTTTTATTCTATGAAAGATAAAAATACTTCTAATACAATTTTTTTGTGAAAATAGAAAACAAAACTTTTCTGAATATTTTTTATGTGTTTCAACTATTTTAAAATCCTAAAATACCATTTTTAATACCTAACATATTTTTGGCAATATATTGTTATTACTATATTTAAAATTTTATTACATGTTATACTTCTTATCTTGACTTCCAACTAAAAATAACCGAGGTGATTCAATGTGTTCTTCTATACTCAGAAAGAAAGAAAACGACGAATAAAATGTTTATTTATAGTACTGTAAATATCAGTTTTCATGGTAATGTTGTGATATTAATTTTTATTAGTGTACTGGAAAATTTAAGATCTTGTAAGAATATTTTTATTTATTAGTACTTTCAATGAAATAGTCTGCATTATTTGATTTATACTCTTATCACATAACTTTCACTCTTTGTTATTAATTAACTACTTTGAAATTTTGAATATATTTATTAGTTTTTTAATATTTAGTCTGTAAAAAAATACAATATTTAATTTCATAATATTATCCATTTTTAATGGGCAATGATTTTACGTATATTTATACAGGGCTCGAAATAAAATAACGTCAACTCTAAACAATTTAATGAACACTCATAACATAAAATTAAGAAAAACAACGGGGTATACCCTGGCTTTCCGGGTTACAGAATATAGGTAGAAAACATAACATTTATTATTTCTCATGTTAACATCCTCTTTTTTCTGCACATATTAAGATACAGCGATGAAAGATGTAATTTTTGAAAGGTTCTGCAAGCGGTTTTTGGCATAATACACATATTTATTTATTTATGTTTAAGTGGAGCAAGACGACCAGATAGCTAGAATCTTGTGTAGACTTTGTAATTTTATTCTCTAGAATAGATATCCAGCAAACACATACCATTCGGCACACGATTGGACGGCAGCCGGCTGTGTCGGTTGAGTATCGGCATCGACACAGTGGTTTAGGTGAAGTGTCGGGAGCATGTCATCAACTGGAACTTAAGAATCTGCTTTTTAGACTGCCGGTTGCCATAATCGGTCCCCTTATAGTTAAATATCGGCAAGCGATTGACACCGGCAAGTGACGCTGGACCGATATGTGATTTCTGAAACTGGCCCGATTAGATTTGCCCACAACGATCCGAATTCGGAATATTTAATCTTTCCCGATATGTTTTTATATTTTCATTCAAGTTCGAGATTATTTCAGAATATTAAATATATTTTTAAAATTAAGGGGGGTTATATATTTTCGTACTTTTCTTCAATGAATCCTTATAAAAATATGAAATAAAACTGTTATATATTTTTTTTAATTCTTATGTATTATATATACGTGTGTGATAAATAAAATATATTATTGGAGAAATAAATGATTATATATATATATATATATATATATATATATAGCTATATATATATTTCATATATTTCATGTATTCATATATTTCACATATTTCAGCCTATATTTATTTATTAAAAAAAAATGTTTTTGAATTCATTTAAAAAGGACCTACAGTATATTTGAATCACCAAAGATTTTTTTAAATCGCTCCTTAAAATTATTATTCATTATAAACTTATCGCAAAAAAAAGTACTTCGTAAGTTAATTCAACATATTTTCTAATTATATATTCATTTTAAAGACAATATCTTACTTTATTTAAAAAATCAAATTATTAAAAAGTTTTTAAAATTATTTTACAAGCAGTAAAATTATCAAAAATCTAAAAGAAAGATTCAGAAACTTCCACTTTTAAAAAATTATTTACTAAACGAAAAAAAAAAAAAAAAAGATAAATTGATATTTCTATTTTATTTTAAGATTAAAAAATGTTGATAAGTAAAAAAAAAAAAAAATAATAATATTGCTAAGTAATCATTAAAAATATGTTCAACATTAAATCATCAAATGACATTAAATGAATTATTATTCTAATTAAAAGTGATTAATTACCAATTTAATTTTTTATTAAAATCAGTTTTCCATGTTACAAATATATATTTCTTAAATTAACATATTTAATTACATTATAATTCCTAAAGATAATTTTGTATTTACAGAAAAACCTACAAAATTCTCTCATTTTATTATATACTAGCAAACCCCGCGGCTTTGCTCGAGTAATATTTGAAATATGCCAAATGATATTTATATGTCTAATTTTTATTAAAAGAAATTATAATTTTAGGAATAATTCAAAAATTACTATTTAAAACAAAGTTTGACTAAACTTCATTATTAAGCTGCATTAGGCAGAAATTAAGCTTAAATTAATAAAAAAGAAATAAATCTAAATAAATGATAATTTAGAAAATTTTTTGAAACTTCTATGCTCAATTAATACGCTTATTTCAGTATGCATTTGAAGTTTTGAATTTTTTAGAAACCATCGTCTTACATCTTAAAATTAACCATCATGTCAAATTCCAAGACCTACCACCCTTCTCAACATAAAGGGCTATGTTGAAATAGGAGCCGTCACCATTAATTTCCCAACATTAATTTTGAAAAGGTTTGTTATTTCCTAATATTCTACAGAAACGTAATTTAGAAAGCTTTTAAAGGCCTTTTTTAGAACGTTTGTTGTTAATGTGAACCTCTGGTGGTAGAATCATCCGCATGAAATATAGCCTGTGTAGGATCAGCGACTGTTACCATTGATTCGGAATTATTACTTTTATAATCGGTATATATTCCTTGAAATTGCATAGAAATCGTAATTTAGGACTTTTTTAGAACACTTTTCGCACCTCCCCTTCGCTTCACCCCTTTTTAATTCAAATTTATTTTCGGCAGTCCTTCAAGGGCTATATGTGATAAGTAACTACCATGCCATATTTAAAGTTTCTAGCCTCTTCAGAATCACAGAAATCGCAATTTAGAAAGTTTTATGCTCCTGCAACCCTCTGGTGTTAGCGTCACCATTTTTTTAAAAATCGGTTTAGTATTTGATAAGATTGCATAAAAATTGCAATTTAGAACGTTTTTAGAACGCTTTTCGCTCACTTCATCCTTTTAAATTTGGAATTTTCTTTCAACACTTCTTAGAAAGCACCGCACCTTGTAAGCATCTTTTAAGTAAATACCATGTCATATTTCAAAATGTTAGACCCCTCAGTTGTGTAAAAATCGCAAATTAGAATATGTTTTGCTTTTGCCCCCCCCCCCCCCCCCCCACAGATGGCAGTGACAGTAACATAAAATACAGCCTATGTTAGAGCAGGGACTGTCACCATCAATTTGCAACAATTACTTTTGAAATAGGTTTGGTATTTTCATTCAGAATATCTCATTCTATCTCAGATTGAGTAGTAATCACAATTTAGAATGTTTTTAGAACGCTTTTCGCGCATTTTCACCCCTTTTAAATTTCCAATTTTCTCGAAACTGTTCTTAAAGATCATTTATATCTAATAAATATGTACCTTTCCTAATTTCAAGTTGCTATGTCCTACTGATCACAAAAATCGAAATTTGGAATGTTTTTTGCTCCTGCAACCTCCAGGTGATAGTGACACCGACATGAAATAGCAACTATGTTAGAGCAGAGGCTGTCAGTACCAATTTGCCCACCATTACTTTTGAAATCAGTTAGATTATTCCTGAGATTGCTCACAAATCGTATTTAGAACGTTTTTAGAACGCATTTCGCGCAATTTCACACCTATTAAATTTCAAATTATTAAAGAAAGGTTCTTAGAGATCATTTATACCTAATAAGTTAATACTATGCAAAATTTCATGAATCTAGGTCCTTCTATAATGCAAAAATCGCATTTTTAGAACATTTTTTTTCCTGCAACTCCCCTGGGGTATTGGAAACAGACATAAAATATAGCCTATCTTAGACAAAGAACTGTCACCATCATTTTTACACCATTATATTTGAAATCGGTTCAGTACTTCCTGAGGTTGCATAGAAATCGCAATTTAGAATGATTTTTACAACGCTTTTCGCGCATTTTCACCCTTTTTAAATTTCGATTTTTTTTTTTTTTTTTTTTTTAAGAAATGTTCTCAGAGATCATTGATATCTTATAAGTAACTACCATTCCAAATTTGATGATTCTAGGCCCTTCCATAACACAAAACCGTAATTTAGATTTTTTTTTTCTCCTGCAAATCCAAGGTGATAGTGATACAATCATAAAACAGAGCCATGTTAGAGCGAGATCTGTCACCATGAATTTACAACCATTACTTTTGAAATCGATTGCTATCGATTTGAATCGATTGATCAAAATTGAGTAGAAATCACCATTTAGAATGTTTTTTAAAACCATCTTCGCGCATTATCACCCCTTTTAAGTTTCGAATTTTTTAAGAACTGTTCTTAGAAATCCTTTATATCTAATAAGTAACTAATATCACAAATTTCATATTTCTAGGCCCTTCAGTAACGCAAAAATACCATTTTTAGAACGTTTTTTGCTCCTGCACCCCCTTTGGTGTAGTGGCACCGACACGAAATATAGCCTATCTTGGAGCAAAGGTTGTCACTATCATTTTGACACCAATATTTTTTAAATCGGTTTGGTATTTCCTTAGATTGTGTAGAAACCACCATTTAGAACATTTTTAGAACGCTTTTTCTGCATTTTCATCCCTTTTAAATTTCAAATTTTTTAAGAACTGTTCTTAGATATCCTTTATATCTAATAAGTAACTAATATTTCAAATTTCATATTTCTACGGCCTTCCGTAACGCAAAAACTGTAATTTAAAACGTTTTTTGCTCCTGCACACCTTTGGGATAGTGGCACCGACATAAAATATAGCCTATGTTAGAGCAAGGGTTGTCACCATCATTTTGACACCATTATGTTTTAAATCGGTTTGGTATTTCCTAAGATTGTGTAGAAACCACCATTTAGAACGTTTTTTTAGAACGCTGTTTGTGCATTTTCACCCCTATTAAATTTCGATTTTCTTAGAAAATGTTCTTAGATATCATTTATATCTTATAAATAAATACAATTCCAAATTTCATGATTCTAGGCCCTTTCATAACACAAAACTTGCATTTTTAGAACGTTTTTTGCACTGCACTAACTTTAGGATTGTGGCCACCGACATAAAATATAGTCTATGTTCTAAGTTGCACTAACACCATCATTTTGATACCATTACATTTGAATTCGGTTCGGTAGCTCCAGAGATTACCTCTAACAAACAAACAAACTTTTTTTCTTTATAATATTAGTATAGATATAGACTAGCGGGCATGGAAGTGCTAAGCCCGGTAAAATTAGCCTTGTGTTCAATTCGATATTTCATCCTCACTGTATAATTCTTGCTGTTTAGATAAAATTGACATGATCCCAAGCCATAGGGACCCACTAACTGAAATTCTTCGAATACACGACCTAACCAAGGCTCTTCTCAAACCCGAAACCGATAGAATACAAAATTTAGTCAAAATCGCTGAAGTCATTTTTTAGATAAAATTAGCTTGATCCACGGTAACCCAAAAAGGACCTGCTAATCTAAATTTATCGAACATCTGACCTATCCCAATGGGATTCTCGTGCTAGGAAACGGCGTTATGAGAAATTTTGTCAAAATCGTTTGAGCCATTTTTTAGATAAAATTAGCTAAACCTTTACCCATAGTGGCCAAAAATGACTGGTTAATCGAATTTTCTTGAGCATGCAATCTAGACCAATTGTCCTCTAGAACCCGAAAACGATAGAAAACAAAATTTAATCAAAATCATTAAAGCTGTTTGCTAGATAAAATTAGCTTGACCACAGTGACCCAAAAATGGCCCACTAATCGAATTTTTCCGAACATGTGACTTAGCTCAATGGTATTTTCATGATAAGAAACGATATACTACAAAATTTTGCCATTATGTTTTGAGCCGTTATTTTAGATACACTTAGCTTAACAGGCAGTGACCCAAAATGACCCACTAATTGAATTTTATCGAACATGTGAATTAGCACAATGGTCCTCTCGTGCCTAGAAACTGTATAATACAAAATCTTGACAAAATCGTTTAAGTCGTTTTTTAGATACAAATAGCTGGGCCAACAGTGACCCAAAAATGACCCACTAATCGATTTTTCTCGAACGTGTGACTTAGCACATGACCGTAAACGGTATGTTACAGAATTTTGTCAGAATGCTTTGAAACCTTTTTTAGATTCAATTAGCTTGACTTTGAACCATTGTGACCCAAAATGACCCACTAATCAAATTTTCTTGAACATGTGACCAAGCCCAATCGTATTATCGCGCCCGAAAACAATAAAATACAAAATTTCGTCAAAATCGTTAGAACTGTTTTCTAGATAAACATTGCTTGTCCCACAGTGATCCAAAAATGACCCACTAATCGAATTTTCTCTGATATGTGATTTAACCCATTGGTCTTCTCTTAATCCAAAACGACATAATACAAAATTTAGTCAAAATCGTTTGAGCCGTTTTTTAGATAACATTGGCTTGACCCATAGGGACCCAAATATGACCCACTAATCGAAGTTTCTCGAATATGTGACCTAGCCCAATGGTCTTCTCGTGCCGAAAAACGGCTGGATATAAAATTTAGTCAAAATCGATTGAGCCGTTTTTTAGATATAATTAGCTTGACCTTGACCCATTATGACCCATTATGACCCACTAATGGAATTTTCTCAAACACGCGACCTAGCCCAATGGTCTTATCATGCCCGAAAATGGTAAAATACAAAATTTCGTGAAAATCGTTAGAGCCGTTTATAAGATAAAATTTAGATACACACACACACATACATACAAACACAATTTTTGCTCGCATTATAGTATAAGATTTAAGCATTCTTAAATTTATAAGAAAGATTCAGAAATTACCCCAATCTAAAAATTATCTACAAAAGAATAAAAAATACATAAATTAATATTTTTATTTTATTTTTAAATTAAAAAAAATGTTGATAAGTAATAAATCAATATTGCAACATAATCATTAAAAGTATGGTCTACTTTAAATCATCAAAAGACATAAATAAATTATTATTCTAATTTGTTATTAATTACGAACTTATTTATTAAAATCAGTTTCCCCATGTTAAGAAGAACATATTATTAAGTACCTACTTACTTATTAAAATCAGTTTTCCCATGTTAAAAAAAACATATTTTATAAATTAACGCAACGTATGAAATTGCATTATAATTCCTAATAAGAAAATGCTGTTAACTGAACAAAACCTCTAAAAAATATATATATATTTTTTTTTAAATAAAGTTCTTAAATTTATAAGAAAACCAATTCGTTCCAAGATATTTATTTCATTCATTTAAATATCAATTAACTTTTAAATACACGAGCAAAGAAAAAAATAAAAACACTTCGAAATTCCAATATTCCTATCTACCATTTATCTCCAATAGTAAACCATGACTTAAAGCAATGCATATCCCTTATTACCCCCATAAAATCCTACCCTCAGCAAGCCTCAGGGGTCAAGTGGATAAGTCCTTCTGTCCTTGGGTTCATCGGATCGAACTCAACTTCTACCATCGCCGAAATATGCTCCTTTGAAATATTAACAAATGAACATTCCCAGATAGCAAATAGATAGCGCCATCAAAATGGATTTTTTTTTTCAATTTATGCTGGTGTCGGGCTGAGGTCGAGATTCGTATGGCTAGCTATCGGCGTGTTTTGGCATAGTGTTCTGGGACCGTCTCTGTGCCTCATGGTACCGTGCCATGGTGCCAGCCGGTACCGTGCCAATATCGCTGGTACTGGAAACCGGCTGTCGTCCGATGGCTTACGATAGCTCTGTGTTTGCTGGGTAAACACTTATAACAGGGAAAATTTATTAAGCCGTAAATTGAAATTTTAAATAGCGTTGTGAAATTTACTAAAGTACTATAATTCATCATGCTATTCTTTCTCCCCGAATGTACATATTTTTAAAAATTAATATCAGAAAAAATCTTAAAAAAATTTGTTATGATTATTTTCTTAGACTTAATAATATACAGTATTTAAAAATAGGGTTTTATAGGATTTTTAATCTGTTTTTTTAGATTGGATGAAACTGAAAAGAGTATGCATCCTTCATGCATAAATTTTATATTTATGCTATTAATATCATGAACGACGATAGTATTCCAGTATCACGTAGTCTTAAGCCTAAAATAGTAAGAATGGCGGAACTCATATATACACCTAACTCAAGATCAAAGAAACGCGAAAAGCCGCAATTCCATAACTCGGCAAATAGAATTTTTCTGTTCTGAATTCTGTTCTGAATTTTTAAAAACAGTGTTATATCTGGAGTCTAAACCTATGCACGTAGAAATTTTTACATTTCTACATGCAGTATGTTTTGAGATTTCGTTACCTATTTTTAAAATAAATCCGATGATTCAAATTATAATTTCTATTTCTCGAAAAAGGACTGGGCGATTTTTTTTAAATTGATGTATATTATGAATGTGTTTTAGATGAAGGGAATAAGATATGACTCATTTCCAGGAAAACTCTCGTTCGTTAAATAATCCGATTTTTTATTCCATCGAAAAAGACGCGGGCGTTTTTAAAAAAAAAACAATATATAATACTAATTTGTTTTATGTGAAGCGAATAAAACTTCACTTGATTGTAGAAAGACTCTTGTTCGTTATATAATGAGCATGAAAAATCGCACTATATTTCGTCGCCATTCTATGGAAATTTCACAGAAAATGCATGTCACTGTATTCATACACATAATTTCATTTTTATTACATTTGGGGGCAAAAATTTGTCCTCGCACTGGCCGAGCAGATAAGGACAATTGTCTAGTGATCCCATGATCGCAAGTTCGATACTCGCTGATACTTATTTTCTAATGTAAATCTTTTTGACTTAATGTCTCCTAATAAAGAATAGCTGACCATTATTCAGAGTTCCTTTGTAATTTTTTAATTGTTATTATGTTAATAAAATCAAATTACAATTATAATGATGATAATTTGATAATGATTCAAATGATCTTTCAAATGATCTTGATGATGATCTTTCATGACAATTTTTCAACAATAAAAATTTTACCATAACTATCATAAATATATCTAATTTCAATTACATTACAACAATTATACATTAATAATTATTATTTGAATATAAATTACAATATCAGAAACGTAAAAAAATAATTCATTTCAGCTCTCATTATTAAAATCTCATTTTTTTATTATTATTATGAAGCTCTATAAATATAATCATTGGCATCCATAGTATTTATTATTATTATTATTATTTTCTTAGAATAAAAACTATTGTCATGTAATAATTCATTTATAATTAATAATTAAGTTGAAATATTTTATTTATGAATAATAATGAGGTTTAAAAAACACAACACAAATGTTTTTATTTATTCTTGGTACATTTATAGAGAAAGTATGCATAACGACCGTAGCAGAATTGTGGTGTCGCCATCTTTTGACGGAATTGCGTACTAAATTTTGTCTCTCTGTTTTAAAGAATGTAACTAATGCTGTCCCCGCCACTGTCAAAGAATTTTTTGTGACCGGAGATCTCGCGAATATTAAGAAAATTACTGCATACAAAAATAAGAAAATGAGTAGTGTTACAGAGAAATGTTTCATAAGCACGTTGAAGTGCACAGTTTTTAAATCGAAGAATTATTTTAACATATATTTAATGTGAAAGCTGGATAAAATTGTTCCATAAAAAAAAAATATATATATATAGGAGTAAAAACTATACATAGGAATTTAATCATTTTTTCTATGGATATTCAATAGAAACTCGTGATTTGCATACTGCATTTTTTTTTTAAACTTGCTTAATTTTGTGAGGGTTTATTTCAATTTTTAATTAAAATTTTGAGCTTTTTCAGAGATATTTTTTGCATATTTTAGAAAACGTTATTATTTTAAATTATTGTCTATCAATTATTGTTAATCAACAGCGCAAAGAACACATCCTTTAAATAAAAAAAATATTCACACGTGAATATTATAAACAGAAAAAAATCCTTTCAAATTAGGATTAAATGGCAACGTGGAAAAAGCAGGAAAATATTGAACTATATGTCATAAAAATCGTTTTTAGACAAGCATATTTAAAATGAAAGAAAATTATAAAATAATCAATTATTTTCAAATTACAATTAAATGATTACGTATTAAAGGCAGGAAAATATTGAAAATTTCGCCAGAAAATTTTTATTTACACGTGAATATTAAAAGAGAAAAACAAATTTAAATAATAAATTCACTGATATATGTTAAAAGTCAAAAATGGAGGAAATTTGGTCATATTGGCCAAAGTGGCCAAATAACAATATTGCTAAACAGTTTAAATTTAAAATTATATTTACATGAGAGATTTATTTCAAATTTCGAGATGATATTTTTAACTATAGTTACCAATTTTTAGGTCGCGCAAATAATAATATTACCTTTCTAAAAATAAAAATATTTTCAGGTGAATGTTACAAAAAGAAGGGAAAGTTTGGTAAAAAATATTATGATTTAAAACGTTACATGTAAAATATCTTATGTAAAATTATTTTCCTATAGTGTTGTTAAAAAATACCATAAAGCAAAGACTCTGTTAACTTAGTTTCGTTTATATTTGGTAATTTTCAAATTTTTAAATAATCTTATTTAATCAAGCACGAAAACAGCAACTAAAATTAGCTGATTCGGCTTTGAATTCCCTCAGTAAAAGGGAAACCCGTTCACAGTAAGATCGCCATTGATTTGCTAATTATTGAGGCAGCTTTCTCTGCACATATCAGTTTCCAGCCCTGCTTTACTCAAAATCTACTTTAAACGTAACTCTATTACTTTTTAAAAATTGCTCTTTCTCCCCCCTTTTTATGCAAGTCAAATCATTAAATTAATTTGTTAAAACAATACGTGCTATCTACAAGCTTTTTTCTCTCCTTTTCGCAACGAACTTAATTCAATACCTTCAAATACACAGATTTATGATTTCAATTTCCAGTTAATAAAATTCCACTCTCACAAAATGAATTACTGTCTGTTAACGCTTTTTTCTGAAAGTAATCAAGTAAATTCACAAAATGTATGTGCAGATGTCCATTCATTATTTTACACATTCTTTCCATCGTATTTTATCCGCGTTATAAATAAGTCAGTCTGAATTGCAGCTAAAATTTGACAGTTAAAAAAAATAACAAAAATAAAATTATTTTATGGGAATGCGGTCTTAAATATATTTTATGTATGTTAGAACATAGGCTTTTTTTCTCTGCATTTTCCCATACGTCCGTTATATATTGCGCAATTACATGTAAGCTTATTCGTTGGTGTTAATATAAACAAAATCCAGATTTTATGTCGCCGATATCATGAAATAAAGATGGGTTATTTTACATCACGGTGAATTATTGCTAGAATGGATGCCATATTATATTCCACTTATCCTACCGCCAATGCTTTATCTCTCTTCATTCCGTCGCCAAAAACCTTTGTAAAATGGCGTAATGTGCTACTCCAAGTCACGTGAATCACTGAGTGAAAGTAATCACTTGGATTTCTCTCTCGCTTGCTGTTAGGTCCCGAAAAAGCGCCATTTGTATTTTTTTTTTCAAAGTTACGGAGCACCTCTCCATGTATTTACAACTGGTTACAAATGTATTCTCCATTATGATTGTGCTGTTGCTTCGTTCTAAATAAAAAAATCTATTTATGTACGTAATACTGGAGTTTTTCTTTTCATCAGAGAACCCGAAACCACCATTGTAAGACGAACCAAACGCCTTCACAGGTAACTTGGTGCACTTGCCGGTTGTCTCCAGTTAAAAAAAGAAAAAAAAAATTACAAGCGGGCTTTTTTCGGGACCTTACAGCAAGCGAGAGAGAAAGCCAAGTGATTACTTTCGTTCGCAAATTCACATGACTTGGCGAAGCACATTATCGCCAATTTACCAAGGTTTATGGTGACAGAAAGAGGAGAGACACATCATTGGTAGGAGGATTAGCGGAATATAATATGTCATCTCTTCTAGCCGTATATCACTGGGATGCAAAATAACCCTTCTTTATTTTATGAGTTCGGCGACTTAAAATCTGGATTTTGTTTATATTAACAGCAACGAATTAGCTTACAAGTAATTGAGCAATATATAACGAACGTACGGGAAAATGCAGAGAAAAAGGCTTATATTCCAACGTACACGAAATATATTTAGGACCGCATTCCCACAAAATAACTTTATTAACCATTTGGAAATGTTTGTTGTTTTTGGTCGAGAATGGGGCTCTCATTTCATTTTTTTTTTTTTTTTTTTTTTTTTTTTTTAATGAAATTCAACGATGTTCTTTACTTTTAGTACAATTTTTATTTGAATAGGTACTATAAAGGCATGATTTCGTTAAAAATTATTTGAATAGGTAATAGAAAGGCATAAAATAGTTAAAAATTGAAAAAAAGTTACAAATGGGTAGGCGCAAATTATCAGATATGGAAAAATCCAAAGTCAAAGAGCGACGCCAAAATGAAAATCGTCTTGCAAAGCAAAGATCGAGATCTTCTACTTATTATGTAGCCCATGAAAATCGAGGTCTTCAAATGATTATGTAGCCCATGAACATCGATTACAGAATAAAAGACGAACACGAAAAAGGAAATAACATAATGTTTAATCGATTGATAATAAAAGGCCATCGTCTCGAGGGGTTCCAATCCACTAGCCAAGGCGTTTTACAATCGGTCGATTCTAACCGGGAAAAATTGAGCTCAACGTAGGTAATTTGTCGCAATCTGTGGATGATTAGGTGTAACTGCTTTCGATTTGTAAACTATTTTTCTTCTCGAAATGGGACTTGGAGAGTTTATAGATGAAGGTTTTGGTCGTTAGAAGTTTGATCTTTGCGATCTGTTGTTGAAGAGGATCTGACGTAATTTGGTGGACGAAAAAATTCCAAATAGTTGTTGTAATCTATTAAATTACATTTTTTTTCCGTCAAATTTTAGCTGCAATTCAGAATGGCTTGTTTATAACGCGGATAAACTAGGAAGAAAAGAAAATGTAGCGTTACAGATGGAGAGTCGCACTTAGATTTTGATAACTGGAAATTGAAATCTTAAATCTGTGTATTTGAAGTTATTGAATTAAGTTCGTTGCGAAAAGGAGAGAAAAAAATATGTAGATAGAACTACATATTGTTTTAGGAAACGAATTAGTTTAATGATTTCACTTGAATAAAAGTGGGGGGGGGGAGAGCAATTTTTAAAAGTAATGGAGTTACGTTCAAACTAAGTTTTGACTAAAGGAGGCTGGAAACCGATATGTGCAGAGAAAGCTGCCGCAATTATAATTCAATCTTCCGTAATTTTTTAAAAACAGATCAAATTAACAGACTTTTAGAGTCATAACGGGGTTTGGCGAGCGCAGCTCGTAGGGTGCAGAGCCCCCTAGTTTTTCAATTTATGAACCTGTTAAAATAATCTTAGCGTTTCTTCACTAATTATTATTATTTTAAGTCTGATTTTTTATTATAGGCTATATAAAATTATTAAATATATATATATTGATAGGAACTAGTCGGTTTCGCCCACTATGTATGCTAGGGTGGAACTAAAAAACGAAGTTTCGAATTTTATATTCTAATAGTGATTATTTTTTTCCTTTTTAACTCCATAAAAAGAAAATATTTTTCTTTTAATTTTAAAATGATATTTTCCAGTTCCTCAAAGCGACTGATTTCCATAAAAAAACGAAAAAAAGCCAATAGTTGCATGAAAAGTTTTTTAAGCTTATTGTTAAATTTATATTTTGCAAAATTAAATTAATTAAGTGTTAATGTCCTGTAATAAAGAGAATAATTTAGTTTGAGTGCCTTAGAAAAGTTAGCCCCACTTTATTTGACTTTTGTAGAAGCCAGCGTCGTGGGCGTCGGCTTTCATTGTCTCTGATTTATTTGGCTGCGACACATAACAAGTTAGTCCGATTTAACGTGTGTTAACAGTTTCTTTAATTATTTTTCGATAAACATTCGGTATCAAAAGTGGCAAAGTCTGTTAACGTACCTAAATCTAGATAATTGTTGAAGTGTCTTGTATTTCGTGAACCAAAACAATTAACATTATACTGTCATCTTTGACGAACATATGAACAAGTTATGAAACATTATTTTTGGGTTCAATTTAACTTAAAATCTGACAGCTGGAATGTGGTACACACTATTTCTAAAATATCTAAAGCTGTTGATGATACAATTAAAAGTGTATTGCTGAGACCTTCAATTCCAACGGTTTCTGATACACAAATCATAAAAAATGATTAGTCACTAGTGCGAGAAATGTCAAAATTTGAAGAAAAATATTAAGATTAGAAAGAATAATCCTACATGCAATATAAAATTGCAAAATGTTAGGTAATCCTGTAAAAAACATTTCTTTGTGTAAAAGCACTAAATATTATCGTGTATCAGAACAAGAACGTCACTTTCTCAAAGACCAAACAGAGATGGGGTGATGACAATAGGATCAATAGATATAAAAACTACAAAAAATGTGTAGCAAGACTGGAAATGGAAATATCAAGGAAAAAAGTTATTTTAAAACAAAAAAATGATGTTTTGATTGAATGATCGTCAAGTGTAAAAAACAGTTCGGAAGGAAACAGTTAAATCGGTTGTTTTTCTAAACCTGAATTTGATAATCAACACGTCGAAAGAACCGGAGTATTAGACAGAACTGCAAATATTATTGCAAATGGCCTTAGAAGATATGGGTATTTCTGATGATAATAAAGAAAAGGTAACTGAAAGAAGGACTTGAAGACGACAAAGAGAAAAGAAAAGGGAGAATTTGAAAGAACAGGAAAGACGAAATGAGTTAATTTTAGAAGGTTAGTATTTTTATGGCAGAAAGGATAACGCTATGATAACTGAAGCAGAGGGAAAAAAGTATAAAGAATCATTAAAGACGAACATCTAGTCTCAGTTCAAAAACCAGGATAAAAATATATTGGTCATATTTCATTGACATCTTCTTCTTATATTAATATAGCCACTGCAATTTTGGTGTATTTTGAAAATAATAATACAGACATTTCAAGTTTGAGAGTTATTAGGTGAAACAGAAACGCCTTTAATGCAGGATGCAAATCTGGAGTTGTTAAAACATCGGAAGCAATACCCTAAAAACTTTATAATGGATAATTTGATTATTACATGCAAATGAACTTTTTTCTTAGATACTTATTTCAACATCTTGCTGAAAAACTACGGGTACAAAAGGATTTTCTGGACCAGTAGGAAAGCGACTTGAAAAAATGCGAACATATTGAAATTATTGACTATAAAAACATTGATCCTATCTTGACGGTCTGATCGGATGAAGAACTTAAAAAAAGTACAAACAGGGGATACACCTGAATTTTAGATTTTCCTTGTCATACTCAAACAGTGGAAACGTGTGTCAAAATTGTCCCGCGAGCTGCGTCAACCGTCTTTAAATATTAAGCAAAAGACGGCTTAATCTTGGGAAAGTTGAATTCCCACAATGTAATGACAAAGTTTGCCTAAAAAGACAGTAGGTTGAATATCCAATTGAGTTAATCCATAACAAAGGGAGGTAAGGAGGGTGGAAGTCGATATTTAACCACCTCCTCGTGGTGACTTCTGGATAGTATTTGCTAAATAAAAGTATATATGAGCTAACAGCTACGTTGTTTACTTTCAGTTACTTTATACTGAAATTTTAAAACTTTGACCTCCTTGAGGAACCGGAAAACAACTTAATTTAAAAAAACCTTTTCAGCCAAAAGTTTAGACATCCAAAAAGGAAAAACGTTTTCACTATTACACATTAAAATAAAAAAGTTTTTTTTTTACCCTATACTTAAGTTCCACCCTAATGTATGCCTGACATAAAAATCATGATTTTATTTAGGGAAAAGGAAAACCTATTTGACAATGGGTTTATAAAGACACATTTTGTATTTGTTACATTTCCGTGGATGAGGAGTGGGGGGAACTTTTTTGATTAAATATCGCAATTGGTCCACATGGCATATATCATTATGATAGAAATTAGCGGACTTCGCCCGCTATGGTGCTCCATGTAGCCCGCTTCCATAACTCAGGAACTACCTTTCGGACATCAATGAAACTGATTCAAAACGTTATATTTTACGTAATAATACCCCTATATAGCATTAAAGTAAATTTTTTGAGTAGTGCACACTACTTTTTTAACCAGAATTAGTGAAGAAAAAAAATATTCGGTTCAAATCTTAGGTATTGGTCAAACGTTTTTGAAGGGGGAAGGGAAGAAGGGGAGATGGGACTGTTATTTGACAAACAACAAATTTGGACATTTGCGGTACACGATCAACGAATTCTTTGTCAAACAGCAGCCTTAACTGCCCTCCCTCCCTTCCCCCCTTCAATATTTTTTTCTCTAACTGTGCTCTGTTTGTATAACTCGACAACTATCTTTTGGATTTCAACGCAATTGATTCCAAACATTATAATTAACTTACTTATGGTACTCTACAACATAAAGTGAAATTACGAATAGTACACTCCATTATTTTCAATTAATAATTTCAGATATTGTTTTTCATTTCAAAGTATTTTAGGTCCTATGGGTCCGATGACGACAGGTTTTGTTTCCTTTAAATTGATATCAATCGCCTAACATATTTTAGTTCCATTATTTACCGCCAGAATGCGCTTTCCTACGGGTTTTAACCTCTAACTGTGCCCTGTTTGCATAACTTGGCAACTATCTTTAGGATTTCAATGCAACTGAATCCAAACATTATAATTAACTTAGTAATGACACTCTATAACATTAAAGTAAAATTTTGATCTATAAATACCACTCTTTTCGAATAATATTTTCAGTTTTTTATTTATTTATTTTATTTTATTTTATTTTATTTTATTTTATTTTATTTTATTATTATTTTTTTTTAAATATCATTTCAAAGTAACTTGAGTTCTATGAGCACGATGACGACGGGGTTGGCTCATTGAACTTGATACCGATAGTCTTACATATTTTAGTGTCCCTTTTTTTACTGCCGTGGGGGGGGGGGGGGGGGGGGGAGACTTGCATATAGTAGGTTCTATGAGTCCGTTCACAACGGTGTTTGGCTTATTCAACTTGGTTCTTGACAGCTTCATTCGGAAGGTTGTTTGTTTAGAAGAGTGCGCCCCTGCCGCATGAAAATTGGAACTCTTGGTGTACCATCTATGTAAGGATATAATAATTATAAATTAACAATTTAGGTTTAATATCTTAAGCATAAAGTGTTTTTAAAGGAATATCAAATGAAACACTATGTGTGATCTGAGGTCAAACTTATCCACTTGTTTTTATATACAGAGTGTCATAAAGAAAATCGTAATAAATATAGTAAAAATTAAATGTGAAACAAATCGCATAAGTATCTTGTTTTTAATCCTTTGATCACTAACCTAAAAAAAGTAATGATTTAAATACAAAAACGCTTAACACGTTAAAAGTTTGTGACGTAGAACTTTATCTTATGCTCTACAAATTTTAAATATGGAACTTAAAAATAATGATATGAAATTTAGAGTGACGTTTATGCTATTTCTTTATTATTACATTTTATTATTTATTTCATCATTTTATTTTGCTCTATTTATAATCGCCTGTGCAAAAGTTATGATCAACATGAAAAGCTGCATAAAATTTTATTTGCTGTTGTTTTAACATCTACATCTCTCATAAATTCAAAATATGAGTTTTAAAACATATGATATAAAACTGAATTGGCGCCTTGATGTTGCTTTAAAAGGTGTATTTTAAAATTCAATTTAAATTATTTTTGATTTGGTTAAAATATATTTTTACATCTACACAATGCTTTTAATTTTCCAATTCACAGTTAAATATATCACTTTCATATAATCTATGCTATGCATTGAAATGTGTTTATTTCAATAAATTGATTTATCTTTTGTGTCACGCTGTTGAAAATTGTGAGTGAGCTTTATGTAAATATATTATAAACTTCTTTTCAGTGGGAATGTCTATTTAAATTTTCTAATAAATTATTTAACATTAGAATACTTTTAATATTGAATAAGGATGATTAAAAATTATTTAGAAGAATCAAAATAACAAATTGATAACGAAGTACTTCATAAAACATTCTCCTCCCAAAGAGGTTTTTAAGAGCTGAAACCACTTTGCTTAAAGGAATAAAATGATGTTTAGACTTATTTGCATTCTTTTTCATTTGCATTCTGTTCCACATTATTTTGTATATTTTGTATAAATATTTAATAAAAAATAAGTACAATATTGTGTATTGTAATAGAAATGAGAAACGAAAGCATGTATTTGCAAACCTACACGTATCAGTCAATTCTGTCTAAGGTAAAATAATATGAAACTCTCTATATAACATGGAAAGTAACGTATTTTTTGGGTCCAACTATAAGAACTATTATACACATGATTTTTATGATACGCGTACATTTTATCTGTGTTCTGTAAAACAATTATGTAAAGTTACTCCATAAAATAGGCGGAAGCCTTGCTGCCTTCATTTTATTGATTAATTTAACCGATATAACTGTTGTTACGTTACACTAATGTGTAATGTTACACCAGTTTTACAAGTTTAAATTGCACCATTATATAAGTTAAATCACTCCATAAAATTAGAGAGAGCATGTTGCCACCAATTTTATGCAATAACGTTACATAAATTTGAAGATTTTGATCCTGTGTATTACAGACTTTAAGGAAAATATAACGTGCGAACATTAGAATTAATACTTTATTTTTTTTATTTATACTGTGGCGTATTGGCCAATAGCTGTATAAATTAATATAGTACAATATTTGTATATCACGATAACGGAAAATATAAAACAAAAGTATTTTAATTCCAACATACACTATGAGACTAAATGTTTAGTTTTTTATATATTACCAATTTATTTGTGAATAAAAAAGTTCTGTGATTATAAACATTATGCTAGATACAAAATTATTGATTAAACTTTGTAATTTTAAAGTATTCAATTCATTTTACACTATAAGTAGAATTATATTTGCTAAAAACATAAGTGCATTTAATAATAATTCAATTAAAAAATATTTCCAAATTTAATTAATTTTATCTTTTCATAAAACGAGCTTTTAATGAAGTTCCAAATAAGAAATAGAATTTTAAGTTAATAAGATACTTTTAGCCGTTTCCAATTAAATAGAATGGATATATTAAATCGTTTACATCCGTGAATGTGTTTCACCCACGTTTAATATCAAGTTCTTTAGGCAAAAAATAATTAAATTAGTAATTGGATATCCTTAGATATTTACATTTATAAGATAAATTTTTTCTGTTTCAGTATTGATTCTTTATTTGATTTTTAGTAACATACATGATACAATTAGGGAATAAATGTCCCAATATCAAAAAAAATTAAATTACATTATCGTTCATGAACAATGCGCTGTAAAACATAACGGGCTAAAATACGGAAATACTACTGGCAATCGAGATGCCAGCAATATTTCCGAATTTTAACGGAACTTTTTCCCTGTAAAATACAGAAAAATTTCCTTTTTTTTTTTTTTTTTGGCACTTACGCGGAAAAACTTTCCTTAAAACACAGAAACCGTACTGGCGTCTCAATTGCCAATAGTATTTCAGTATTTTAGTCCGTTTTTTTACAGTGTGGGTGATAAATAAAACCAAATAACTATTATTCTAGTAAAAATCCATTTTTCTGGGAAAAAATACTAATCATAATTCATGATAATTAATCATAATTTCGAGGGAAGATTAAAATCAAAAGTCTGGTTTCTCTCATAGGCGTAACCAGGGGGACCTGCCCCCCCCCCCCCCCCCCCCGCTTCCGTAGACTCAAACACAATTATTTAAAAGAATCGAAATCTACAAAAGAAGAAGTGAAAGGAGAGTTCAATTAGTTTAGTTCAGAAAAGTAATAGCCTAAGTTTTGAACCTTGATAAAAGGAGAAACCCACGTTCTTTTTTTTTATATTATGTTGTTTATCTTTTTTTAAAACTAGAATATTTACAAGAATCTGTATTAGTACTTCAAAAAGGTAGTTTTATAATCCCACTTTGACGTCTTTTGTTTGTGGGAGATTTTTTTTAACACTGTTCTTTTTATTATGCATGTTTCTGCAATTTCATGAGAAATTAACACAAGTTCTTGACGAGGATGGAAACATAAACTATTTGCTTCTTGCTTTCGTAGTCTAAAGTCTAGAAAGAAGCAAAAATATTTGAAAGAGAATGCAGATGTGAAACAATAGTTCTAAAATGTGATTAGCAAGGGGAAGGAGGAGGGGTTGTACAGATCCTACCTCTTTTGAAAATGAGAAATAATAGCACAGAAAATTCGAATTAATCTGGAGGTTGGTTGGTTTATTAAATTTCGTGTTTAGCGACCATTTTTGACATTCGTAAAAAAAAATTTGGTTGCAGTCTTTCAAGTCAATATAGTATTTTTTTTCCTCTGAAAATTTTTATACGATTTTTGGAGTTTCTTCTGTTTTGCGGCGTTCTTTTGAAACTAGGAAAAGGACCCGGTTTTAATCTTTTATCCCAGTGCAGCAAATTTTGAAGAAATTCGTGATTTTACTCTGCGATCATCTCATGATATTTAAAATTTCCCCCCAAAATCGTTTGACGAATTTTGTACGCGATATTTTGTCGAAATCCGCACTTTTCACCACTAACCTTTCACAAAATTCGTGTTTTTTACCGCCATCCTTTGACGAAATTCACATTTTTTACCGCGATATTTTGATGAAATTGTCATTTCTTTAGCACAATCCTTCGGTGGAATTCGCGTTTTCTTTCCACGATCTTTTGACGAAATTCAATTTTTCTTTCCACAATCTTTTCACGAAATTCGCGTTTTCTTTCTGCGATCCTTTGACGAAATTCTAGTTTTTACCGGGATCCTTTGACGAAATTTGTTTTCTTTAGCGCTTATTTTTGGCGAAAGAGATTTTTTTTTTTTTTTTTTTACAGGGGTCATTTGTCGAAATTCGAGATAGATTTGCGCGACCGATCGGGAAAATTCTCGATATCTTTCCCTACCGATTAAAAATTTCTCTACACTTTTCTGTGACCTTTTGACTAAATTTGCAACATTTTTTTGTCAATCGTTTATCGAAATTCGTGATTTCTTTAACGCAATCTTTTGCGAAATTCGTGATTTCTTTCTGCACTCTTTTATCGAAATTCACGATATTTTTCCACGATCGTTTAAAGAAGTTCTCAATTTTTTCCGGGACCGAATGACGACTTAATTTTGAGATTTCCGTAAAAGAAATAAAAATCGCGAAAAAAAAATACTTACTGAAGAATCACAGTAAACAAATCTAGGATTGCAGGGGAGGGGGGACTGCCTTCGGCAACGTACTCCCGAGGAAACTCTCGAAACAAACGAATACTGAATTATTGCGATTTTTTATTTCGAGCCAAATTAAATTTTCAGCTTTCTTGTAAGAACTGATTCTACATTCTTCCAATTCGAATTTAATCATGGCAGTTGCAAAAAATACAGGAATGGTTTTTCTGTTTCAAAAAGGTAAAAAAATCGCCTCAACGCACGAAAAACCCCGCTAAAAATCGCATTACAAATTCGGAAAAGCTTAAAAAACCACTCGAAACGAAATTGACTAATTGGGTAAAAGTTTTAAACGGGATTTTAGATCTCATGCAATGTTCCTGTGCCGATAGAAGTTTCCAGCAGGATTAAAGGCCTTTTTAAATCTTTATAAAATGTTGGAGTGCCAAAGGGTTTTACACTTGTGTCCACATTTAGTCACTGGTCTTATGTCACTGCTGCAGGAGATTTACATTTTTTTTTTAACTATTAGATTTAGTTTTGATGTTTTGAGCCCTTTTCACCCCCCCTCCCCTCACGCAAACAAAAATCACGTTTGAGTTCTTTTTAAAAGAAATAAAACACAATTATACCTTCTAAGATGAAAACCAGTCTAAAACGAAAATTCGACAGGTTTCATGGGGTTCTGTTTTAACAGGTGTATAAGATATTGTTTCTATCCAACATGTTCAGGCTAAAAAGGCTGGTTACGCCTATGTCTCTATTGTGTGATTTATGTAATTAAACGCGTTTTTACAGCTACTCACATTTGTTGCAATGGAATGTTAGTAACTCTTCCCGCCGATATCGCAATTTAAAGCAAAAGCTGTTTTTCCCGGGTTGTAATCCATGTAACCCGTGTATGTTAGTAACTGCAAAACATTTCGGAATAATTATAAAGCTGTTAAGCCATTATAAATTAAAACATTTAAATTGTAATATTTTTCCATACTATAAAGTGCTTTATCAATTGACTTCCATCAAATACGGCATCCACGCAGAAAACAATGTAAATTCGATTCATTGCTTAATATACGCTTACAACAATTGCGCGCACGAAATTGTCAGTTAAGGCTTCTAAAAATAAAAAAATAATATTTGTTTTAATCATCCAGAAAATTCCGTTGCTTGGTACTTAAATGATATATAATTAAGCTTAACCCCCTTGCCTCTTACGAAACATATTGATTGTGGTATAAGTAATTTTTCAGTAAAGTCGAATTCTGACTCATTGATTGAATTAAATCAAAGAACTCTGAGAACTTCTTAACCCATATAAGAAAATACCATGCATCATTTTAAAATAATCCCTATGCGCTGATTCTTAATTTTTTTATAATGATTATCAGCTTTTCTATATAGTAAATTATGAAGAGTTAATAATTTTTGTAAGTGGCTTAAATTATTAACCTATAGAAGAATTTATGACAAAATTCATGCTTGCATCTAAATTTTCTAAAAGATTGAATGTTGTTTGCCAAGTGTCGGTGGCAGTTAATAGCGTATGTTAATTACTGAAATGAAGACATAATTAACTGGAGAATTTTATCTTGTAGTGTCAGCGCATTCCATTACAGATACATTTGAACTAAAATCACTTTTACTTCATAGATCCGTAATCTGAGTATTCTTATTTGCTGAACGAATACACTACATTACTTTAAAATTTCATATTACTGAAAAAGTACGAGTTATATATTTAGAGAATATAAGCAAGATAAACAATGTATTAACGAAATAAGTTTAAAAAGGAGAACATTGGCTGCTTCGCACACACATTAAATCTCATTTTGCAGGATTCTTTCAAAATTCAGAAAAGCTGACAAAGTAAAACAAAAGTATCATGATTTCTTTTTCAAAAATATTTCTCAAGGAAAATAACTATGTTTACTCAACAGACATTTTTTAATGGTGCAGCACTAATTCAAGAAGTTATTTCTTATTAGGATTCAACCTTTATTAGGATTCAACTTTCAAAATTCAGAAAAAGCTGACAAAGTAAAACAAAAGCATCACGATTTTTTTTTCAAAAATATTTCTCAAGGGAAAAAGCTATGTTTACTCAACAGACATTTTTTAATGTTGCAGCACTAATTCAAGAAGTTATTTCTTATTAGGATTCAACCTTCTAAATTATTCTACACTCTAAATTATTCTACATGATACTTTAATAACAATTCTAGCATTGATTAACAATGATTTATTAAATTTAACAGAATATGAATGGGCAACATACAAAGAAGTTCGAGCCATCAGAAATTCTTGAGTAACATTATTACTGAACGCTACGTCTCCGGAGCATTTTACGATTTCCCTTGTAGATGGATAATAATTTGATAAGAAGAAATGCAAGAAGGAGAGTTTGGATCCATTGCCAGGACAGTAACATATGGATTTTGTAAAGCAATAAATACAAGGTTGTTCAAAATAGAAAACGCCAAATATGCGGCGACTGTTTCAGATCCAAAATTCAAGTTGGCTCCATTTTCACTTGATTCTCCTGTTGAAGCAAAAGTAAAGTACTGCACAAACTTAATAGTGAACATATGGACGTAACAACAAAAAAATAAAGAAAATAAAACAGGGACAAGATATTTTTCTATTGAAGGTGAAAATAGTACAGTCATTCAGGGTAACTTTGATCCGCATTTTCTCTATTTCCATATGCCACACTCTTATTTTAAGAATATTGTTGCAACTAGGGGCATAATATTGAAGAAAGCATCCTAAATTATTGTATGACTATCATAAATTAAGGAATAATAATGATAAAAGCAAGAATAAATGAATTTTTATCCTGTTTCAAAGTTATCCTGCCATTTAGGGTAACTTTGCACCATATGATAAATATTATCTAAAATAATTCATTATAAAAAAAGTATTATAGTTAGGACAAATTTGAACCCCAAAAAATGTTTTCAGATATGTAAAGACTCCGAATTAACATTTCCCAACATCACAAGATTTGTATAATTTATAATATTACAACAAATATTGTGCATAAGAAAAGTGGAAGAAGAGAACCACGAAGATTTCGAAAAAAAAAAAAAAAAACTGTTTATTGTTCAGCTAAAACATAAAAATGGAGTTAAAAACAATTCTCAATGTTTTAACTCAATAATGTATCCAATGTTACAGTAATACATACTAGTACTAGTATTATTCAAATAAGAATAAAAAATGTCGGATGTATGAAATGTCAAATTCGAATAGTCCCGCCCCAATAACACCTTTAAATGAATTTTATGTATTTCACACATATTTGTGAAAATATTTAAATGTTATATCTAATGCACACTTTCTGCATTTATATAAAATATACGTGCAAAAATGGGAAATTTTTGACAGTAGCACCTATAATCAGTAAATTATAAACATCAGTATAACTTTGATCCGGCTCAAAGTTACCCAGAAAATGTGGTAAAATGTTAGTGCCTTCTTATTTTACATTTTATAAATTATTAATGAATAAATAATCACAAAATATTAACGCATTTACAACATTTAGATAATAATATGTCTGATAAATGAGGATATTGTTAATTCCTATGAAATTTTAATTGGATTACAACAACTTCAAAACAGCATTCAAAATTAACTTGAAAACAGTACTTCACAAAATAGCTAAATGATGCAATTAATTGCGCATAACGTTGCTAATTTATTTTCTGAAAAAAAGAATAGAAATCCCAGTTTATAACATTGCCAACAGAGCACAGTTCTGGAGTTTATTTAGTCTTTTGGAGTCAAAAATATTGAAAATTAGGAGGTGGTGCAAAGTTACACCCCATGGTTCAAAGTTACCCTGAATGACTGTATCAAATCTTCTCTGGAACTGGTAATGAAGTTTACGCATGTGGCAAACTAGTCAGTAAGTCATTTAAAAAACATTTGTAGGCATATATTAAGAAAAAATCAATTAATAAAATAATTTAGAAACTTAATTTTACTTATTCAAAATTTCTTATTTTTTTATACCTTTTTTATCTCAGCACCACGTTTTCTATTTATACCTTGCAAAGAAAAAAAAAAGGTTTTCAAAAAGTTCATTAGTTATGATAGACTTATCGTGCTTGTGATGTGCTTATCTAGATTAGCGCTTGATATAAGAATACCAACCGCACTCCCCTTCCAGTGCATATGATCTACATCAAATTCTTCCTCCCTAAAACATGAATTTAGACCATTCATTATCCATTCCACTGACGATTTTTTTTTCTGAAAATTGTTGTGAGCGTCTTTTATTCTAAATCGTAGTCTCATATTTTCTTTTTGTATCATCTTAATATTGAATTCCTGATCATTTTATGAAGCTTTAAATCCGTTGGATTCTATCTTTATTATAACTGCTTGATCATTTCATTACACGTGACATATTTTCTTAAAACTACTTAGAGAATACGTAAAATAGGATTATTTTTTTTTTCCTTTTATGATTTTTTTAATAGCACTACCTGATGGATTTCATCCCTGTGTCACTACGAGTCACCTGATTAAATTAGGCGTTGTAAAATTGTCTATAATGTTGCAGGCCGTTACAAAAAACTTAATTGGCATGTTTTATCATTGAAAATAAATTGTCTGGAATAACTTAATATATTTATAAAGTCACATTATTTTAACCCATCTCTAGTGTTCACAGCCTAAGAATTATTTTTTCATTTTTTTCAACAATGCGGATATCATTTAAAAATACTATTTTTAATGTTTTTAATAATGGGAATCTTTTTCTATATATTTAAGTGTGTATTGCCAGAATCGCGCTTTCGTTCAGTATACATGTTTGAAGCGATTAATTTAATATATATAGATTTTGTTTCTAACATACTTTAAGGTAGAATATTAACTAGGTACTTAACAGTAAATACATTGGTTTCCCTAAATGATTTTTTCCATTTAATCCAGCCATTGTTTATACTTTTAACCCTAATTATTATATTAAAAGAATAAGTTAAACATAATTTTTAAACAGAGACACAGAGTTCGCTCGTATTTATTTTATTCAGAAGTGTGGAATTTAATATAACTTAAATAAAATACTCTCTCTTTTTTTTTTTTTTTTTTTTTTTTTTTTTTTTTTTTTTGTTCTCTTATACATGGTTTTAAAGATTCCTGACTAATTTTTTTTCAAATCTGATTTTTTCTTGTTTTATTTATTTTAAACCAGAGACAGAATTTAAGTAGTATTACATCACACCATTTCTTTTTAATACTTTTTTTTCTGTTCTGTGTTTTAATTTTTTTTTAACACGTGTTCCATCTGCTTATTTTTGTATAGAATTATTTTTATATTTTATTTAGGAAAGCCAAAGGTTTCTTATGTTAAATATATCTGTTTTCTAAAGTAATATTTATAATACCCATTTGATACATTTTATTTGTTATAATATTATCAAGGATTATTATTTTATAAAACATTCAAAAGCTGCTTTATGCTAAATCGTCATATATTTGTTCATAAAACTTTTATTTTGAGATTGCAGCATTCGGATTAAATCTTACCTGGTATTTTAAAATGCTGAATTTCTGGCGAACCAGAAAATGCCTTAAGCTTTTTAAACCATAAAGAAGCGTAGCAACGATTTTAAGCATAATATTTAGATATATGAAAAATAAATTGTATTACATAACTAGCATATTTCGCTTTATTCCAACTGAAAAAAATCTCATACTTAAATCTGCCTTCGGAAACAAAATTTACATTTAGAAATATCTTTCTAAAACTTAATGCTATTAAAAATCGAACCATTTTATGTTATCAACAATTTGATTCAAAATGGTTTATTTTTTAATTTTAATTTTATTTATTTATTTATTTTTTTTTTTTTTTTTTTGTAAAATATATTTTTAAATATAGTATATATTTTCAAATCAACGTTGATTTTGTTTTCTAAATTGTTCATTGAAAATAATATAAGTTACGTAATACAAAATATATGAAAAATATACGTACGTAAATTAAATTAAATATATATATATATATATATATATATATATATCAGCTGCGTAATATCACACACTTTGCATAGTGTCATTACGCGTAATTTAACGAAAACATTGTTTTTATAAAACACATTTATGGTAATTTAAAACGCTGTTAAAGCAATTTATTAGCATTTACATTTTGCAAAGAACATATTTTATGCTTCATTTGATAAAGTTACATTAAAATATTTTACATTTATTGGCGCAGTTTTCTTTTTAAATAAATTTACATCTATAGTCGAATCATAATTAACTTGAGCGTCCATGGTTAAAATTTGTGAAATTATTAGAAGTGTGCCATTGATTTACCTATGTTTCTGAAAATGTCGATGAATGAACTCTTTGAATCTTCTTATTATCAATTCAAGAGAGTCAAAAGTCTCCACATAAGCACTGTACATTATCAGTGCGTGTCTTAATCTACAACGAATATGAAACGTTTTTGTTATATTTACGAACATATATATTCTTAAAAACTGATGTTAAATAAGAATAAAAAAACATTTTTTTTACGATTGCAATATATCCTTTATACAGAGAAAGAACGCAAAACACATGGACAATTCGTTGTTCTTTTAGTACCATTGTTATGCTTTATATATATTTATTATATAATACCTTAAATTGTAAATTAACATGTATGACTATTCACCAATTAAATATGAAATTTATTTTATACTAGTTTGATTGCTATTTTAACACTTTTGAAATAGAGATTTTCATATTGTTAATTAATTTTAACTGAATAACTCTTTATAACATTTTGATTAACCACAATGAATAAATGTGAAATATGAAAAACTTCATATCATTCAAAAAGAGACTGATTAAGTTTAAGTTACATGATTTCTTTAAGACTTTTTAAATTCCTCTAAATTATTTTAAAAGAAAACTTTCTCGAAGAATGGTTATGACGTATGAACTAATTTGAAAATTTTATTTAATAATGTCTCATAATAAATATTATTTTTCTATAACTTTATAACTATTTCCCAATTTTAATCAAACGAAATTAATCCTTTTGAAATACTGAAAATTCTTGTTGCAAAAAATGAAACGGATTTAGTTTATCTTACATAAATTTCTATAAAAGAATGCTTTCAAACTATTATAAAAGGTATTGTTTGAAAATAATTATAAAATAATGCTCGAATTCTTATGAAATATGAACTGAAGCGAGAGTTTAATTCAAAAAAGTTTCATTAGGAATTCGTCAAACGATGATTACAAAATATTATGAATATTTTAAAATTCCTCATGTAAGCATCATTTTTTAATATGGGTTTTTGAAAAAAAATATTTTTTTTTATATTTTAGAATACCGATTCATTATTAAATATTTAAGCGATCTATATAGATTAAATAGATAAAAATTCGAAACTTGTATAATAATATTTTCAGTAAAAAAATGTATTTATGTAAAAAAAAAAAAAAAAAAAAAAAAAAAAAAAAAAAAAAAACTTCACTAAAAATAGTCTATTTACACTTATTTATTTGTACTATGTGGAATACATTTTTTTTGGAAAATTAGAGAAATAAGTAATGTCAGTACTTAAGTTTTTGTGATATGGAAATACTAAAATAGGGAAAGATTATTTTTATGAACCCCATTGACATACATAACGAGAAAATACCTAAAATTATTGTTACACATTCTCGCCATTTTTCAAGTTATAAACACATAGACAAAACTTAGATTTGGGTAGAAAGGATTTTTTAGGTATAGCTTCTTATGAATTTAGGCAACGTTAAACAAAAGAAACAATGGTTTTAACATGCAGGATATGTTATTTTGGAGTAAATTTAAACATGAAAAGCTAATGTGTGTAAGATTGTTAGTTTACAATAAATAAATTCTAAACGCGAAAATCAAACTGTGCAAATTCACATAAGTCATGATTAAGATATTGCAAACTTGCGCAATGCATTTTAAATTTCCTTTACTTAGGCAAGAAAAATGATTGAAGATCGATTGCCTTTATTCATATGGTTTAGTTCTGGATAACTTTTTTATAGTTCACATTCATAAAAAAAGTGGCTGCTAATACAGATTTATCCCCCCCAAAAAAGTATATGTCTCAATGACATGTTTTGAAAATAAAAAATCGTGAATGACATACAGGAATTGAAATTAGTTTGACCCGAATAAAAATTATCTTGGTTCTAAAACCAAATATTATGAAAAGATATAACTTTTTTTTTTTCAAAAAAGAAATACTACGTTAGTTATCTATATATATAAAATAAGAGATGTCTGTCTGCCTGCCTGACCGCAGAAAGCTCCGAAATTATAACACCTAGACCTCTGAAATTTTTGTCATGTGTAGATGCTGTTACCGGAAAGTGTACTTCGCCGCCGGATTTTAAAATTTCAATTTAAATATTTAAAAAAAAATTAAAACGTAATTAAAACGTTATGTGTTATAGGCTATTTACAGCTCTAAGCCAATCCGCTGCAATAAAACGTTATGGGTTTTAGGCTATTTGCAGCTCTAAGCCAATCCGCGGCAAAGAAGAAAACAGCCAATGAGAGCAGGTGGTAAATATGAGATACAGCGGCTGCATTTCCTAGCCCAACTGTAGCAGGAAATTGCACTGTTTATTTTTCATGCTTTATATATTTTGTTTCTATAAGATTTAATCTTATTGACATTATTTTATAATGTTTATAAGAAGTGATATAATACAATTCACGTAAGTTACTTTAAATTGTATTCGTTCTTCGTATTAATATCTATTTACACACGCGTAGTCGCCCAAGAAATAAATAGTATAATGTTTCTTGAACTTTCTGGGAACTTAAAGTAATTTTTTTTTTCAAATTTGCTGATTATTTTTTTTTTTCCAATTTGCTGAATCAACGCTTCACTGAATGTTTTCCTTTCTTAGTAACAATAGAACTGTACATTTTATAGTAAAGTGTAAGATGAAAACTGTACTTTCTATGAAATGGAAACATTCAGTAAATAATTTCCGTTCTCGGGTGATTAAGAGATGTATGTTGTCATCGCCCAAGAATAGGAATAAAACAAATATTTCTTTTCAGGGGAAATGAATGAAGTTATTTGGGTTTTTCTTTTATCTTTTTTTTCCACTTCCCCATATATTATGAGTTTCATAACAAATCCCAATGAAAACATATTTTTTACACTTTACTGAGTGTTTTCATTTCTTATCAAAGTCATGATATGTAACAAGCACAGGGATCTGTTAAGGAAAAATTGGGTTCTTTAAAGGACCCCTCACAAATTTTTTCATTTCAAAACAGGACCCCTCACAACATTTTTCATGTCAAAACTGGACCCTGCACAATTTTTTTCAAATCAAAGCAGGACCCTTCACAAAACTTTTCACCTTAAAAAAAGGACCCTTCACAAAATTGTCATAAAAGTAGGCTTTTTACAAACTTTTTCACCTGAAAACTAAACTTTTCACATATTTGCTGAATCAACGCTTCACTGAATGTTTTCTTTTCATTTCTTAGAAAAAGTATAAGATGTATGTTTTGATTTTAAGATTTGTTATTGAACTTTGTTTCATTTAAGGAGGTTCGGGACATACCTAATTTAAAATAATTTTTATTTATTGAGTTACTATTTTGAAATTTTTTGTGATTCTTAACCATAACATGATAAAACTTATTAATCGGTATAACTCGAAATGTTATATCTAGAATTTAAACTTTTTTTCATTTAAATAAACAAAAATATAAGTTTTAATTTTGATTCTGCGTTTTTTAAATTGTTATTGAACTCAGTTTGCTTCATATACAAATATTCAATGTTTTCATTTATTATTGTTGACATTATTGGGCGATGACAACGTACATTTAATACCTGACTGCATGTCCATTCTTGGACGATTATTCTGAAACTCCAAATTTGTATAATCGCCCCAAGAATCGAATATTTTTTTTAAACATTCAGTAAATAATTTCCGTTCTTGGGCGATTAAGAGTTCATTCATGTGCGATTCTTATGAAACTCCATGTCACAAAATGCACATCTTAACTATTTTACGCACTCAGAATTTTCCATTTTCAGTTCTTTTCCTTTTGTTAATCTTTTCTCTCCACTTTCCCACTGATAAGAAATCGTAATGAAAACATATCTTGCACTTTACTGAATGTTTTCATAGTGCCAGGTCCAGTAGCAGAAAATTCAAGATGGGAGACAGGCGTCACAGATTTTCTTATCTCTTTTGCAGATTATTTTTCCATCAAACCTTTTATTATTTCACTTTACAATTATGTTTAGCTCTTTATTACTTCATACAAAACTAAGATTATTATCTATAAAAATTAATAAAATGCTTAAAGACATTGCAGGTAAGTGGTGGTTTGATTAATTAATGCTTCAATTGTAAAATATTTTATTAGCAGATTATTTTCTGCCACTGAAGTATCTGTCATAGACACTTAGAGAATTTTCTGCAACTGTGGTGCCAGGCATAGCAGTTTAAAGTTTAGGCGTAATTCAATGAAGAGAAATTGAGATTTTTTTTTTTCTGTCGCCATTTGTCAAAGTTCCCGATATTTCTCAGCGACAGATTGGAAAAATTCAGCGTGTGCTTCTGCACTCTTTTGTCAAAATTTGCTATACATTTCCGCGATCTTTTGATGAAATTTGCAATTTATTCCCCCAACTGTTTATCGAATTTTGTGTTTTATTTTTATAGTGATTGTTTTTACAAGATTTTTCATGAAATTCGCGTTTTTTTTTTTTTTTTTTTTTTTTTTTTTTGCGACCATTAGCCCAAGATTAGACAAACTTTGCTATGCGTTTCTGCGATCTTTTGATGAAATGTACAATATATTTCTTCGTTTACTGAAATTCACGTTTTTTCCAGCAATCGTTTCACAAAATGCACGATCTCTCCCCCCCCCCCCCCCCAAATCGTTTCACGAAATTTGCAGGGTTTTTTTTTTTTTCACAATTTTTTTTTTAAACGATCAGTGACAAAATTTGTTTTTCTTTTCCGTGGCCATTTGTCGAACTTTCCTATATTTCTCAGCGACATATTGGCAAAATTTGTAATCTGCACTCTTCAAACAAACTTTGCTATGCGTTTCTGCGATCTTTTGATGAAATTTGCAACATTTTTCTTCGTTTACTGAAATTCACGCTTTTTTTTTCAGTGATCGTTTCACAAAATGCACGATTCCCCTCCCCCCCCTCCAAATCGTTTTATGAAATTTGTGGGTTTTTTTTTTAACGATCAGTGACAAAATATGTGTTTTTCTTTTCCGCAGCCATTTGACAAAATTCGTAATGTGCACTCTTTTGACAAACTTTGCTATGCGTTTCTGTGATCTTTTGATGAAATTTGCAATATTTTTTTTTTTTCTGTTCACTGAAATTCACGTTTTTTTTCTGCGATCGTTTCACAAAATGCACAATCCCCCCCCCCCCCCCCCCTCCCAAAAAAAAAAAAAAATCGTTTCATGAAATTTGCATTTTTTTTTTTTTCAACGATCAGTGACAAAATTTGTGTTTTTCTGTTCCGCGGCCATTTGTCGAAGTTCCTGATATTTCTCAGTGACAGATTGGCAGAATTGGCATATGCTTCTGCACTTTTTTGGCGAAATTTGCCATGCATTTCCGCGATCTTTTGATGAAATTTGCAATATTTTTCTTCGATTGCTTACTGAAATTCGCGTTGTTTTTTCAGCAATCGTTTGACGAAATTCGCGTTTTTTTTTTTTTTTTTTTCACGATTTTTTTAAACGATCAGTGACAAAATTTGTTTTTCTTTTTCGTGGCCATTTGTCGAAGTTTCCGATATTTCTCAGCAACATATTGGCAAAATTTGTAATCTGTACTCTTTAGACAAACTTTGCTATGCGTTTTTGCGATCTTTTGATGAAATTTGCAATATTTTTCTTCGTTTACTGAAATTCACGCTTTTTTTTTCAGTGATCGTTTCACAAAATGCACGATTCCCCCCCCCCCCCCCGCCTCAAATTGTTTCATGAAATTTGCATTTTTTTTTTTTTCAACGATCAGTGACAAAATTTGTTTACTTTTCCGTGGCCATTTGTCGAAGTTTCTGATATTTCTCAGCGACATATTGGCAAAATTTGTAATCTTTAGACAAACTCTTTAGACAAACTTTGCTATGCGTTTTTGCGATCTTTTGATGAAATTTGCAATATTTTTCTTCGTTTACTGAAATTCACGTTTTTTTTTTCAGGGATCGTTTCACAAAATGCACGATTCCCCCCCCCCCCCCCCAAATCGTTTCATGAAATTTGTGGGGGTTTTTCAACGATCAGTGACAAAATTTGTGTTTTTCTTTTCCGCGGCCATTTGTCGAAGTTCCCGATATTTCTCAGTGACAGACTGGCAAAATTGGCATATGCTTATACACTTTTTTGACAAAATTTGCCATGCATTTCCGCGATCTTTTGATGAAATTTGCAATTTTTTTTCGATTGTTTACTGAAATTCGCGGGGTTTTTTTCAACAATCGTTTGACGAAATTCACGTTTTTTTTTTCAACGATTTATGATGAAATTTGTTATTTTATTTATTTCTTTTTGGTGACTATTTGCCAAAGTTCCCGATATTTCTCAGCGACAGATTGGCAAAATTCAGTGTGCGCTTCGGCACTCTTTTGACAAAATTTGCTATACATTTCCGCGATTTTTTGATGAAATTTGCAATATTTTTTTTCGATTGTTTACTGAAATTTGAGGGCTTTTTGCAGCGATCGTTTCACAAAATGCATGATTTTTTCCCAAGATTGTTTGGTGAAATTTGCATTTTTTCTTCAATTATCTGTGACGAATTTGATTTTTTTTCTGCGACTATTTGTCGAAGATCCCGATATTCCTGAGTGACAGATTGGCAAATTCAGCATGTGCTTCTGCGATCTTTTGATGAAATTTGCAATTTTTTTCTTCGATTGTTTCACAAAATTCATGATTATTTTTCCAAGATCGTTGGATGAAATTCTTTTTTTTTCTAATGATCACTTCACAATTTTTTTCAACGATCTATGACAAAATTTGTGATTTTTTTTAAATTTGTGGCAGTTTATCGCATGTTATGTGTTCACCGTTCATGAGTGTCTAAAAATGTAGTCAACAATTTTAACAGGAAGATAGATTATAAATAACGAACACTCAAAATTTTCGCTTTATTGAATTATGCCTAAACTTTACACTGCACTTTCAATGTGAAAACATTCAATAAAGTATAACATATGTTTTCATTAGGATGAGTAAATATTAACAAAAGAATAAGAACTGAGTGAAAAATCATTGAGTTCATGAAATACTTAATATGGTGTGCATTTTGTGATATATTAGGAGATTTATAAGAATCGCATGTGAATGGACTCTTAATCGCTCAAGAACGGAAATTATTTACTTCATAAAAAGTTCAAGAAACACGTTCCATGCTTGGGCAACTATGCATATGTAAATTGCCATTAACACGAAGAACGAATACAATTGAAATTAACTTACGTGAATGATAACACTTTAAAATTTTAAAGAAGGGGGGAGAGTTGAATTTCGAGTTTGGAAGGCGGGTGACGATAATTGTCCTTACAACTGTAGCGTTTTCTTCGATGAGTATCCTTTATATGTTGTTTTCTGACAGAGGTCGTTTTAAAGCTTTTGGCCTGTACATTACTAAGCACTCACTCCTCTCCTCTTAACTAATTTTTTCAGCAGTAGAGGGTGTTTTAAAATTTTAATTTGTTCATGACTATGGCATACAATTTTACAAAAATTTATGAATAAATTTGCATAACATCTCAACAATTTGCAACTGCTTCTCCCTCATTTTCACACGGTGAGTGGGTATGTATTTCAGACAAAATCGAGTTACATATAAAATAATATAAATTAAAGGTTTCTTTATAAATATTACCACGGACCCGGGCAACGCCGGGCGGGTCAGCTAGTTGCTTTATAAAAATGTAAGTAATTACCCTCGTACTAGTAGTAATATTAAATTAATAATCGCATTCCTTCTACTGCAAATTAATGCATTAATCTTAATTTGTGAACTTAATATTGGAAAAAAAATTACCTGCATGGTTTCAAATATTTGTCATTCTGTGGAACTGAAAAATTAATTCGTAAATCCATTATACTTCTAAGAATATTTTATATAATAAATATAAAAATTATCTAAAGTCACAATCGGACTCTTCTTTCTTGAACATACACAAAAGGATATCCCATATATTGTGTTAAAAATAAATGTGCAATATATATTATTTTAATGTTGAGTTAGATGCAAAAAACATATAAGGTAGATGAATGCATGCTATGTTTGGCAATAACGTTGTCATTTTATGAACAAGTGTTATATTATTTTAAATATACATACTTTTTTTTTTTTTTAACTAGCTAAAAAAGATCAAGAATTGCGAATAATCTCTGAAAATCACAATAAAAAATGGCTGCACGAATTTAAAAGAAACGAAAATCGCTATAGTTGGCTATAGTCGTGAAAGCACACTCAAAACCACATAAAAAATTCACAAAACTTCGAAAACTGCTGTACGAGATTCGAATAAACCTTATTGAAGAGAGGGCAGAATTTACTATATAATGTTAAAAATAGAATTTAAAAAAATTGAAGAGAATCACTAAGAAAAGTAAAAATCGCATTAAAAATCTCAAAAATGTCGAAAGTCATAATTTACTAGTGGGTGAAAATTTCAAATCTAATTCCTTTGATGAATGCCAAGCCGTAAAACGCGGAAAAACCGCTAAAGACCGTATTGAAAATCGCTAAATGTAAAAATATCTTAGTAGTCGAAATTAACTCTAATCGGCTAAAACATTATAATCTTCAATTTTCAATGAATAACAAAAAATCTCAGCGGAGCATAAAAAATCTCAAAAAATCCACAAAATTTGCTAAAAATCAAAAATCGTAGTTGGCGAAATTTATATATTAGGCTAAAAGTTTAAAGCAAAATTCCTTTATATAATATCAAAATATCATTGTGGTTATCGAAAAAAAATGCTAAAAATCGCATTGAAAATGCATTGAAAATCGCACTGAAAAATGCATAAATCGCTAAATAATAATAAAAAAAAAATAGCATAAGTCAAAATTTACCCTAATAGGTGAAACATTGTAATCGGAAATCTTTCGTGAATGATAAAAATATCGACTCGGAACGTAAAAAATCTTGAAAAATCGCTAAAAATTGAATTGAAAATCGCTAAAATTCAAAATCTTAAATAGCGAAATTAACAAAATTATGTTAAAAGTTTGAAACATTTTTTTTTTTTTTTGATCAATGTCAAAAAATAGATTTAGAACTAAAAAAAAAAAAAAAAAAAAAAAAAAAAAAAAAAAAAAAAAAAAAAAAAAAAAAAAAAAATTAAAACTCTATTGAGAATCGCATTAAAAATCCCTGAAATTCAAATATTACAGACAGAATTTAATACGTTATGGTAAAAGTTTGAAACAAAATTCCTTTAACCAATATCAAAAAATAGCCATAAAATAAGAAAAAAACTAAAAATCGCTTTAAGCAAATCTATATAAATCCAAACATCACTCTCCGATTTCCGAATAAAATTTGTTTAAAAGAGGACAAAATTTACCTTATTGGATAAAAAGAATAAAACAGAACAATATTTTACTAATGTGGAAAAAATTCCTCAAAACCGCTAAAAATCACATTAAAATTAAATACAAAAAGTTTGAACAAAAAACCAGAAATCCGGCTTCAAGATGCAAAACTACATACATAGAGGTACTTTCTCCCCACATTTTGTAGCTGTACGCGCAGCGGTCACTTCGTCGAAACACACTCATACACAGACTTATTTTCTTATTTTTATAGATTAATCACTATTAACTACTAATTTTAAATTAATTATTTTTATATATATTTTTAGTATGGGGCTCAACCCCCTGCAAGCTACGCTCGTCAACCTCCGTACAGTCTTAGCCGCCTCTGAAAACATACTAATGCCCCTGTTTAAAATACATTTCCAGGTTACGAAAGATTGAATCATATTAACAGTATAACGGCGGTTATCTCATGCAATCGCGTTGTCATGTGAGGATGTCATTAGATCGAGCTTCTCACTACGGATATTCAATCCGTTTTAATCTTGTTTAATTATAAATCTATCATAATCATAGCAGTGCGTTACTTCAGACTTAATAATAATCTTGCTAATTTAAACACTCATTTAGTTAGAAATTACAAATAAAAATAAGTTAACAGATAAGAATTTCTCCATGTAACATGCACATTGTATAAGCGGTGGAGTCAATCGTTTTTTTAGCGCGTGCAACAACAGCGACGATCAGTTCACAACTGCCTCTCTTCTTCGTTCCAAAAGGTCTTTTCAAAGTAGCGTATGTGGCGCCATCTGTCGCCTACTTGTTAATTAAAAAATGTTTATTATTGTAGAACGGCGGAAGTCACCTCAGCACCCCCTTCCTAGTGCAAACGATATGTCAATGTTCTACTAAACGATCTGGAAATCGGACAGTTCGGCCAGATCGTGTGGTACGAGACGGTTCCGAGTCACAAGTTGAAGCCCTTGTCTCAGAGGTTGAGGGTTCAGGGATGGAGGCTGTTGATTCAGGGGTAGGTGCGTCGTTCACTAAGAAGGCCGGCTTCAGTCTATCCAGTGAAATGTTGACAATTTTACCTTTTATGACTATTTTAAAAAGTTTATCACCTCGCTGGATGACCTCAAAAAGTCCATCATAAGGTGGTTGGAGGGATTGTTGCATACCGGCGTGGCGCACAAATACATGGGTACACGTGTTGAGGTCCTGTGATACAAAAGGTTTTATGCGATGATGGGACTTTGTTGGCAGTGGTTTGAAATCCTGGAAAATGTTCCTTAATCGCTGGACCAATTCTTCAGGGCTTTTAATAAGGGAATTGTCGTCAAAAAATCCCCAGGCAGTCGGAGTGCAGACCCAAAAACAAGTTCTGCTGGTGAAACTTTTAGGTCTGTTTTCAGTGCAGCACGAAACCCAAGTAACACTGTTGGCAGTACCTCGGTCCATTTTTCAGTTCGTCTAGCTTTTAATGCACATTTTAGGGGCCTGTGCCAATTTTAAATAATCCCATTACTCCGTGGGTGGTATGGGGATGATCGGTACTTTTTAGCACCTAGCAGTTGAGCTAATTGTTTAAAAAGTTCAGACTCAAACTGTCGGCCTTGATCAGTGGTGATCTTTTCAGGACAACCAAAACGAGCAATCCATTCGGAGAGAAGTGCAAATGAAACTGATTGTGCCGTTAAGTCACTTAGTGGATATGCCTCTGGCCAGCGTGTTGCTCTATCAATTACAGTTAAACAATACCTTTTACCATTTGATTCTGGTAAAGGCCCAATTAAATTTAAATGTATGTGGGAAAATCTATCTGTTGGAAGGTCGAATTTTCCCAACTCAGTTTTCGTGTGCCTAGTGATTTTGGAGCGTTGACAATCCAAACATTCACGAGCCCAAGTTCGGCAATCTTTAGCTAGGGAAGGCCAAATAAATCTTTGTCGCAATAGATTTACACTACTTTTAGTTCCAGGATGGGAAAGTGCATGTAAATTCCAAAATGCCTGTTTTCTAAAGTTAGGGGTTAAATATGGGCGTGCTTTGCCTCTAGAAATGTCACAATAAATTTCTGTTGTAGAATTAGGAAGGGTGATTAATTTGAGTTCCAAACTGGATAGACCGCTTTGCATAAGGTCTTTAAGTTCTGCATCCTCTTTTTGCTCGATACTTAACTTGTTGTAATCTATAGGAGTAGGCATTTGTATTTCATTAATTCGAGATAGTGTGTCTGCTGCCGTGTTTTGGTTTCCATTTACAAATTGTATATCAGTGGTGAATTCTGATATAAATGATAACCACCGACTTTGTCGGTTAGTGTAATTATCAGTTCTTTTTTTAAATGCATAAACAATAGGTTTGTGATCAGTGTAGATGGTGCACTGACGGGCTTTCAAAAAGTGTCTAAAATGTTTAACCGATTCATAAATCGCTAACAATTCACGATCAAAACTAGAATATTTTAATTGTGTTTCATTTACACGTTTGGAAAAAAATGAAAGTGGTTTTAGGCCCTTTTCTGTTTCTAAACTTAATGTAGAACCAATAGCAAAATCACTAGCATCCGAATGAAGCACTAGTTGGCCATCGTTTGTAGGAAATGCAAGAGTTGCGTCAGTTAAGGCTTTTCTTGAAGCTTCAAAAGAATTTATAGCATTTTCGGACCAATCAATAGGGGTTGAATCTTTCTTTTTGGCTCCTCGCAACAAATCTGTTAAGGGTGCGAGAATAATTGCAGCATTGCGACAAAAACGTCTAAAATAATTGAATAATCCAATGTATTTGCGAAGTTCCAAAAGAGTTTCTGGTCGCGGATATTGCTTAATAATTTCAACTTTGGATTGAAGAGGCCGAATTCCGGTTGGAGAAATTTCATGCCCTAAGAATGATACATTAGTTTGTTTGAAAACACTTTTTGAAACATTTATGTTTAGTCCGTATTTAGAAAGTCTGCTCAGAACAGCTCGTATATGTTCTAGGTGTTCAGATTCGTTTTCTGAAAAAATTAAAATGTCATCTAAATAAGCGATAGCAAATGGAAGATCGTAAATAACTTCGTTAATAAATCTTTGAAACGTGTTTGCTGCACATTTTAACCCAAAGTTTAAATACAGAAATTCAAAGCTTCCAAAAGGAGTTATTGCTGCCGTTTTAGGGATATCTTTTTCATTTACAGGAATGTGAAAATAAGCGCGGACTATATCTAGTTTTGAAAAAAATTTCTTTCCATGGAGAATATTTGTAAGATCATGAATGTGAGGTATTTGGGTAACGATCCGGAAGAGTTACTGAATTTAACCGTCGATAATCACCACAAACTCTGTAAGAACCATCCGGTTTTGGTACAACATGAATAGGGGATGCCCATGGAGATTTTGAAGGGCGACATATACCCTCATCCATAAGATATTGGAATTCTTTTTTAACTTCCTTTAACATTTTTGGATGTAAGCGGCGAGGTTTGGAATAAAGTGGAGGTCAAGTAGTTTCTATGTGATGAACTGTGTCATGACATGATGGTTTCTTAACATTTGGAATGGGGTTTAAGAGGTCTGGGAATTCTTTAAATATAGTTTTAAAAGACATGTCTTCAGAAATCAGTTTAATTTGGGACTGAGTTGTGCAAGTGAGTTCACCTTTAGTGGACAATCCAGTTACAGAATCAATTAATCGGAATTTGTGTAAATCTACAAGCAAAGCAAAATGTCTTAAAAGGTCGGCTCCAATTATAGGGCAAGAGACATTTGCAATAACGAATGACCACCTGAAATTCCTTCTCAAGCCAATATTTCGCTCCATGAGATTGTTTCCATAAACAGGAATTTTGGAATTATTTGCAGCGTAAAGATAATTAGAAGGGTTTTGTTTACTTAACTTCTTTGAGGCGGGGATACAAGAAATATCACTACCGCTGTCAATTAGAAATTTTAAACCCGATTTTTTATCAAAAACATGTAATCTACATTGTTCTAATGCTGCTACGCCAAGGGTATTTTCGCTTGTTGACCTAGCAGCGGCCACTAGTTTTTTTGAATTTCGTTAAAAGTGCAAGGTTCGCGGCACGTTTTTGCTTCACTACCAAATTTATGATGATAATAACATAAACCGGTGTATAAATCAGATGAATCTTGTTTACGATCGGCACTCCTGAACCATCTATTTTGACTATAATGCCTTTCTCTGTAATGCGGCCGCCCGCGAGACATCGATCGCCTAAACACATTTTTAGATAATTCTGAAATTTGCAGTGTTAATTGGTCGATCTGCGTTTGTAATTTTGAGACTGAGTTTTGTTCGCTTTGCGAAGTTTCATCGGGTTTAGAAACGGCATACACAGCAGATTCCGATTTAATTTCGTTTATTTTGTCAGCTAAGATTGCTAGTTCTGTAAAGCAGCGCTTGAAACTGACAAAATCGCTTGTGTATGTGTCGGCAAACGCTCTAGCCAAATTGTTTTTAGAAAGTCTTCGTAAACTGAATTTTGCGCTAATTCTTTCATTTGCCGCAGCAAAACAGAAGGCTTTTTATCACCTAACACTAATTCGGAAAGTAATTTACGAATTTGCTGAGACTGAGAATCAGAAAATTCTTTAATTAGTCTATCTTTTAAAGCAGTATATTTATCATCCTGAGGCGGATTTAGAATTAAATCTGTTACTGCACTTAAAGTATCAGTATCGATAGCAGATAATAAATAATTATATTTTGTAACGTCGTTTGTTACTTGCGCGACGGCAAAATTTGCTTCGACTTGTACAAACCATACCGAAATATTACTTTTACATAAGGGAGGAATTTTAACAGCTACCCTAGCAAGATTTTCTGGCGGAGCAGCAATACTATCATCAGGCATTGTGAAAGTATAATTGGGCAATAAATGATAGATAGAGCACTAATTAAATAAATACACAATTTAGCAATAATATTTTGAACATTAAGGACGTTGGGCTCGAAAAATTTTAACTATATAAAATCATTAATAAATTAAATAAGTTGGCCAGAGAATACCACATATTAACACAGAAAATGGCACATACCGTTGATTTTTGCAGCTTTGCACACCTGGTAAACTTCCATCATAAGCGATCAGAAGGGCTTGTTTTAGTCCAGTCACCAGTTGAGGATGTCATTAGATCGAGCTTCTCACTACGGATATTCAATCCGTTTTAATCTTGTTTAATTATAAATCTATCATAATCATAGCAGTGCGTTACTTCAGACTTAATAATAAGCTTGCTAATTCAAACACTCATTTAATTAGAAATTACAAATAAAAATAAGTTAACAGATAAGAATTTCTCCATGTGACATGCACATTGTATAAGCGGTGGAGTCAATCGTTTTTTTAGCGCGTGCAACAACAGCGACGATCAGTTCACAACTGCCTCTCTTCTTCGTTCCAAAAGGTCTTTTCAAAGTAGCGCATGTGGCGCTATCTGTCGCCTACTTGTTAATTAAAAAATGTTTATTATTGTTGAACGGCGGAAGTCACCTCACCATGCTTTTCCGTTTGAATGGGCATTTGTCGGTTACAATGCTCTCATCCATCGCTGTCTTAATAACTGACGTCTGTTTTTGGAATTGATACGTAAGATCAATTACGCATTTAAAATCAGCTTGTAAGAAATGTTTAGGATTAAAATGTCGCTATCTTTATGAGTTTTATAAAGACGCTATGGGTATTATTCTTCCTTCAATTTTGAGGTTAAATAAATCATTCTGCTTGGGAATAGCTTTTAGATCCGGGTATTGAAAAGCATTGTATTTTGAAATTTTACGCTTATATTTTACGTTTTGATCGAGTTAAATATTTCAGGAACAAGTATAGCATATTCATGGGATTTTTTGCTTTCTTCTATCTTTGCAAGAAGAAAGTATTTGATTCGTGAAAATTTTGGACTTCTGGTTTTCGACGGATTTATACGTTTTTGAATGTCCTGAACACGATTTGATGGTTTTTAGAAAATATCTGTCTGACATTTTGTCACTCTGTCACTCTGTGAGTCGGCAGGTGACAAAAATTTTGTGGGCGCTTTATCTCAAGAACTAACGCATGGAATGTCACTAAACTTTAGATTCAGTTACACCTTGATATAAAGTGGACTTGATTAGTTTTTGGTGAAAATCGCCCAACAGGTGGTACTGTTATGCGGTATTTTTCTCGATTTCTTCAATAACTATATCTCAGGAACTACTGCACGGATTTTCAAAAAACTTCAGATTCAGTTAGTTCAGGACATAGTTTGAGTCTGATTACTTTTTGGTGAAAATCGGCCAAAAGGTGGCGCTGCTATACTCGATTATTTATAATTATCAAAATAGCTCTAACTCAAGAAAAAATTTACGAATTTTCATCAAACTTCAGATTCATTTCGTCCCTGATATAAATTAGTGCTGCTCAATTTTTGGTGTGAACCGTCTAACAGGTGGCGCTGCTGTGCTGCATTTTTCACGATTTCCACAATAGCTGCATCTCAAGAACTAATGCGTGAATTTTCATCAAGCTTCAGATTTAGTTAGTTCCTAGTATAAATTGCTCCTAATTAGTTTTCTGTGTAAATCGCCCAACAGGTGGCGCTGCTATGAATATTTTTATTACAATTCTGCAATAGCTCTGACTAAAAAACTATAGCACGGATTTTCATGAACCTACAGATTCAGTTAGAAGGTGTTAAAGTTGTTGACAATTAGATTTTTGTATAAATCATCTAACCGGTGGTGCTGATATGCTGCCTTTTTCAGGAAGTATTAACATGTGTCAGATCGAAAAAAGTTTTTGGATTGCACATCCGACTAGTTCCTACATGGATTTAAATATTCCATCATGCATATTTCCATGTTAATTATTGATATTTACCCATTTGTGTGTCGCGTCCTAATTTTGGGACGCTTTTTAAAAAAAATATACCATTACAAATGGAATCTTGATAATCTTTCAAAACTTTGTAAAATATATCCTTAGTATTTGTTTTCAATATTTATTCATAAATAGCAGCACATTTTGAAGAATAGAAAGGTGAAATAAATGTTTGTTGAATCACAAAGTTGGATTTCCTTGAAATAAAATGACACACGAGAAAGGTAAGAAATTTCTTTTATTTCTTTATCAGTTATTTTATAGGTGTTATTATTTATAAGACACAACAATTTTTTAGAATACATGTTTTTGCATTTTTTCAGATTTCTATTTTTTGTTCGAATTTGAACCTTTATACACCGTTCTGTTTTTTGGACACTAGGCACGAAATAGTAGGGGTTTTCTCCGTTACTGTCTATGCATTAAATCTATGTTTTATGCTATTTATTTTGCTTCAAAATGGTTACATATCAGACGGATTATTATTTGACTATAAAAATTTCTTTGTTATTACTATAAGTGTGTGTGTGTGGGGGGGGGGGGGGGGACTGGATTCGGCTCAAGAACAAGACACCCACCCCTCCCCACCCTTAGCAATTGGCTTAGTAAAAAATTATATCATAGAAAAAATAAAACATATCAAACAAACATAAAGTTCGATAAATTAAAGCAAATACAATTATCCGTTTATCACATTTCATAATAGAAACATTCTGATGATCCCAATTTGCATATTTTATATATATATATATATATATATATATATATATATATATATATATATATATATATATATATATATATATATATATATATATATATATACATATATATATATATTGGATCATTTAAATTTCTTTCGTGAGCTTCAAATTTCATATGCCTTTCTAAGATTAAATGAGAGAGTAAATTTACATCACTGTTATTCATCTATTTTATTATTATTATTCTGTTAATTGTTATTGCATGGATTTATGTTTTTGTGACAACGAACATTGGTTAAAGAGTAAATATTTGAAGGGAAATAAAGGCTATTAGCAGTATTATGACTTTACAGGGTTATTATGACTTTAATTTTATTAGAATAATTGAAAAATCAATATACAACGTTACGTTTCTAATACAAAAGAACTGTTCTTGGGGGAAAAATCAAACGTGGTGAAGCATAAAACTTCAAATGTCGATAATAAAAGTACGAAAATTATCTATAACTTTCAAATATCTAATACATTTTTGTTTCGCAGTACCACACATGTAACAGCTGTAGATCTACCAATAATATCAAAAGATTTATCAAGACCCAAAAACTCTCAAAGCTTAAATACTTATTTATTAAGCAATAGAGTTGCTTATTGTTTTAAAGCGCGGAAAAATTATGTTTATGGAAAAGACAATTATTAGACCCGATTATAGATAAACATTTCATACCGATTGTTGTGTAGGAATTTAAGATTATGGAAGATTCTAAATTTGCAAGAATGTTCTCCAATATTGGGGGCAAAGAATATCATTCAGAGATATTTTTAACTGCATACTTAGATATTTTAAAATCTTAAGAAATTTCAGAGAATGATAACTCATTATTATAAGTTTTTTTAATTGGCTTTTCTCTTATACTGTTCGATAATCATGGCTTCTTAAAAAATTAGAGGGTGGTGATGTGAAAGTCGTATTTTTTGGTTAATTAGTGACATAGACTTTTTACACGTAAACGATGTTACATATAAAGCTTACTTTCCCATTAAAATTACTTGCAATTGAAATCTACATAGATTTTATTGTACTAATTATTAAGTTTTATAGAAACCGACATTGTGGGAGATTGTACGGTAAAAGCATCTTAAACAAAACTGCATCTATATTAAGCGTACAATGTTAATGCTGGAATATACCGTACTGACACAGCTGCGCCATCTTGTGGACGGGGTTGATAACGCAAAAACGAGGGGTTTTAGACGTCGTATATGACAGAATATCTACTAACTGCGAATCTCTTGTGCATATTTTCCGAAACTTTACTCACTTATGGAATATCAATCTTGTTTACCAGATTTACTGCAAGATGTTTTTGTTACAGTTTGTTTTGATAAAGTTATGTACATATTTAAAAAAAAAATAGTCACAATATCATTTTAATTTCAGAAGTAAATCCACTAATGACACGAAAACATCATTGCCTTTTGTCCTGAAACTAAAATAACATTGCGACTATTTTTGAAGTACCCACATTTTTATCAAAACAAGCTGTAATAAAGATATTTTGCATGAAATCTGGTAAACAAGATCCATTTTCCATAAGTAAGTAACGATTTGAAATTCGTGATTGCATTTTTCACAGGGATTTTCTAAATTGCTTTGTCTGTGTCAAAAAAAAAAAAAAAAAAAAAAAAAAAAAAAAAAAAAAAATCTAATCTAGCAATTTTAATATGATTATGGAAGCTATTATCTAGAATCGCAAAATATTTAAGCAAATAAATGAACACTACTTGCTTGTTTAATAGTACAACATTTAATGCATGCAATTTAAATTAAATTGATACCTAATGTAAAATGAAATGAGTTTTAAATTAAATTAATGAAATATTTGTTAGTTAATTAACATAAGTTCAATGCGTTCAGGAGAATAATAGAAACTTGTCGTCTGCGCTGTTTAAACGAAAAAAAAGAATTAAAATTGAGTATTTTATTTGTAATTAAATTCTATATATATTGTAAACATTCATAAGCATTGTTGGGAATACAACCGTGTATATCATTTTTTATAACTTTAGCACATAAGAAATGAATAAAAAATGAAACTACAAAATTCTATTTTTACATATTAACTAATTACTAATTTTTATGGGTAATTTTTCATAACATTAATAAAAAACATAATTAAAATCGAGCATCTTTAAATCAGCAATATTTGGTAATATATATTAAATAATATTTTATCTTTTTTTTTTTTTTATAAATTGAAATAAAAACACATAACTAACTTATTTTACTCCATGGAAAAGGACAGAGATGAATTCCATCAGAAAAAGAATTTTCTTACAATTTCGAAAACTACAGCTATTAGATGACCCACATTTTGCCATTTTAACATATTAGTTCTAATTATTTAAATAATTATCTATAATAAATAAATTAAATGATCACGAATAAAAAATAATAGAATATTCTATTCCGTCATCATATAAATACTACAAATAAATGAAAACACGGTGTTTTATGGTTTCACAGTTATTTCATAGATGTACAATTAATAGGTTACCCACAAAGAAGAAACAGTTAGTTAAATTCCTGTAGTTCAGCAACGTCCGTTACGTGGCGTGTGACCTTGATTGATATGACCTCATCTTTAATCTCGGGCTTACCTCTCTCATTTAAGATAGGACTCTTATATTCTGCTTTGATTTTAAACATACGTATTTGCGAATGATAAATTCAATAGAAATCACGCCATTTTGTTTAACCGCTATAAAATGCTAATATCTTCTATATAAAACCCGGTTAATGATTTAAAATATGACGATGCATTTATCAATTTTTTCTCTATACTAGGAATAATACTGGTGAAGATAAAAAAAAAAAAAAAAAAAAAAAAAAAAAAAAAAAAAAAAAAAAAAAAAACATCTTTCACTTCATGAATCAGGCACAAATATTCATTTTAAATTATTTAAAAAATGAAATCAATTAATGAAATTTAATATTACTGTACATTAAAGAAAAAATATTTGAAAAACTAGCTTTATTAGTTACTAAATTTTAAGTAAGAAATTGTCTTTAAAATTTAAGGTAAAATTGCATTTTGAAATTATGGAAATTTTAAGGAAAAACTTGGGAAAAACATTATTTCTAAATTTGTTTGTAGTGTTATTTTAAGATTTCGTTTTTAATTTCGAAGATGGTGCAAGGAAAATGACATCACTTTGACGAAATTAAAGTAAAGGTACATAATTCTTGTATTTAAAATACACATACGCGTTGAATAGATAAACCATTTTTTTTTTAAGTCGGTAAAAAATGAATGCTTTAGAAGAAAAAATATTACATAATTTTTACCAGATAAACCTTTCTACTAAAGATGCCTTTGGGAAACATTTTAAACGCCATCTTATAAAAATAATCAGTTAAAATAGTATATGATATTTTAAAAATTCAATCCATGTGAATAGGGGCAATATATCCAATTAAATGTACTGAAGTTATTATTTACATCCTTTGTTGTCAATGTCAATACGTTGACAGACGATTTTTGCTTCTGTGAAATAAATTGATTTATGAAGTTTTTTATATTTTTTTTGATAATTGTAATGTTTTTTTTTTAAATAATTTTATATTATATGTATGCAGCTGCAAGCAATTTTACTACATATAATTTGTGCTTTTCACTCAAGGCGAATTTAGCACTAGAATTGTAATTTTCATTTGTTGAAAATTAATTTCCGAGAAGAAATTATATTTCCGGGTTTTGATTTTTTTAAGGCTGTGTAATATTTGTCTAATCACTGGAATTGAAAATCAAAATGTACATTTTGTATAATACATAAATATCCTAGTGCACAAACTAATGCAAATTTAATAAAGTATTTTGAAATAATAACATAGTAAGTAGGGAGTTGTGCCATGTTTTAAGCTTTTGAAAAATTATTTTCTACGTATTTTGTTAGCGCTGAATACGAAAATGACCTTCATTTTAAACCACCACCTTAGGAGTTTTCTCAAATCAAAAATTTCAAAGTTAAAATTGATCCTCCCTAACCTCCCATCCACATTAGACCGCTGAGCTGTTTAGCTGTCGGAATCCCCGAATAAGGCAAAAATATTAATAAATTATTAAGTGAAATAAAATTAAACTCAATAAAATAGTCTTACATAAATTTTATGGTATCAGATTTTTCGCTGTTTTTTAACCTTGAATTTTACGATTTGCAAAAAATCCTGACATGATGGTGAAAAGCGAAGGTGATTTTTTTTATTCAGAGTTAAAAAATACATAAAACCTAATTATAAAAGTTAAAAACCATAACCATCACAGGTTCATGTAATCTTGTTGACGATAATCTATCCGAATTTTTTTGTGTGTTACCCTCTAATATAAGTATGTATAAGATGGTAAGCGTAGAAAATCATAATAATAATACATTGTATTCGGATTTAAGACAGTATGTGAAATTTAACTTCCATCGCACATTTGAAAGTGAGTTAAAGTTCGAGTACAAATTTTAAAGTGGGAAGACGATCGTTGCAATTTAAATAAAACATTATGAAAGTAACATAATTTTTGGTTTAAAGAAATCACAGCCTCAAATCATTACAAAATAAAACATATGTTAAAATACAATTATTTAACTAATCAGAATCGTAATAGTTGTACGATTTCATTCAAAGCGCAGATACCTTGAAATAAGTTTAAGAACTTTATATACGACCCTAGAAAGCATGGCCGAAATAAACTGTTTTGAGATGCAAAAAACTGGTATAAGTCATTTTTTTTCAAAGTTTCATAACTCGGTCAATTTTAATGCTAGATATAAGGGCTCTTTTTCTTACTTGTTAGTGTCACGGTAAATTTTTACTAAATATCACTTATAGGACTGGGGGACAGTATAAAAATTTTAATTTCGTGATTTTTTAATAAATATCATTCTTGACACAAATCGCTTTAAAAATAATTCTTTACCTTATTTAAACCCTTTTTGTAATTGGAATTTGCATCTAGGACCAATGGTGGAGAAAATAAAGGTCGGCCAGTTTATACGTGGACACCCTTTAAATAGGGTGGTAATAAAGTGTGAAACATTTTCTAAAAAAAACTAAATAGACATTTTTAATAGTTTACTGTTATTGCGAATTGTTTTGAACCTTCACCTTTTCAACCAAATGTTTTCAAGTTTTGATAATTAGCATAAAGAATAAATAAAAAACAAAAAAAAAACAAAAAAAAAACACTAATGGACCTTCTTTCTGTTCCTAAGGTTCTCTTTAATGAATCATTTTAGTAAAATATGTAACAATAATATTTTTGTTTAGCAAGGTTTTAGAGACAACGCGAATAAATATTATAATAGGGTAAATAATCTTATATAATGATTATTATATAAGCATATAAACTTTCTTATAATGAAGAAATTGTTTAAAATAAAAAAGAAACATTTTTTTAAATTAATACTTAAAATTAAGTATAAGAAGGTCCATATAAATGTCATATTTTCATATATTCATAATATTTTATATAATGTAAAAAAATTATATAAATTGATTTAGAGTATTAATTGGCATTAAAAAAAAACCTAATATCATACTAAAATAAAAATGATAGAAATAAATTTAACAAAACTTAAATTAATAAAACATTAGTCCACATAAAATTATTAAAAAAAAAAAAAAACATTACACATCCATACGTCCCTGTAAATTTCAAATTATGCAATTCACTAATTATTTCCTTTTCATACCTAAATATTTATTTCAAAATAAATTTTGAAAACAACGCATTTGACATGTTAAGTTAATTAAAATATCGGCAGTTAGAATATCTTATGAATTTAAAGATAATATTAAATTGCGCCTATCTAGTATAAAAAGTGTTTTGTCCGGAAAATTCTATGATTAGCAATACTTCCATTTCACAATTAACAAAAAGTTGATTCGACAATTACAAAATTTCAGTTCAATATGTTGAATTTTAATTGCAAATCTCAAAGTGATCATTTTTTAATAAACATGTAATGACATTTGTGTATAAAATTTAGCGCAAATTGAAAAAAATATATATATGATATTAACCAATATTTTAATTAAAAACTTTAATTTTATTTCTTTGTTGGATCTTGATATGAAATGCTTCGTAAACTACGTTAATTCTTTAACATTCATATTTAGAAAATAACGATAATTTATTTAAAGGGCCATTAAACCACTAATACTATTTTTAATATTGCGGATTAAGCACTTGGACTTGGATTGAACACAGATATAATGGATACATTAAACATAGATCTCGCTTAGTCTTATTTAAAGATATCTATTTATTTTTCTACAATTGCAGATATGAAAGAACGTATTGACAAATGTATTTTTATTAATAAATTCACAAGGATTCCAACAACTATATTTTTATGTTCGTGAAAAATGTTATTTCATATCTAACACGTTGGACGTTGCACGGTCCGTCAGAAAATCGCACGAAACCCGGAAATCTCCAGAAAAATCACGAATCAAAATTTAGAAATCGCTGCACGAATTCAAGAAAATTTTATTGGAATGAGAACATAATTTAATAGATTGTTCTTGAAGCTTGAATCCAGGTTCTTTTTTGAATTACGAAAAATGTTAAAGTCTCATAAGAAAAAATGTTAAAATATCTAAAATCGCTGATTAAAAGTTTAACCCTTCTTTCCATGATTTTTTCTTTATTGGTGAAATAAATCAAGGTGATATAATTCATGTTCAAAATTAAAGGAAAAATGGTTAAAAAAATCTTAGTATATATTTATAGTATAAATTTAGCAAAAAACAATAGGATGGAAATTTCCATCATTATGCAAAGTTAGTCATTAGCTTAGTACTAAATAGAAATAAAAGAGCATTGGATATTTTTTATTCTTTATGATAATTAACAAAACAATTATTATTGTCATTTAGACACAAATTGATTCCACATTTACTACAAGAAATTGTAGAATGCCCTTTACATTTAGGATACTTGCATCGGAGTGACCCACCCACTGTTGGCCAATGTTCAGCACCATCTGTTCTTAGATCTTTTGGAGGTGGAGGAGCTGGATAAGCCTTTTTTGACAGCTATGTTTTTTTTATGCAATGGACATTAAAAATGTATCCAGACACGACCAACTTAAAGTGAACTTGTTCTTTTATATAATTTTTGGGCATTCAATGTTATGATGGAAATTTCCATCATCATGCAAAGAAGGGTTAATATATTCGTGTAAAATATCACAACAGGATTCCATTTACGGATGTCGAAAAACTCTCGCAAATCTTCAAAAAATCGCATACATATATTTTCCATAAAATTCTTCAAAATCACTTTAATAATTCCAAATAAACCAAAATTTACATTATTGGCCAAGAATATTATAACCGGATTCATTTTACTAGTGTGGCCTCGAAAAACCTAAAACCCTCTGAAATGCGCAAATAATAGCTGCAAAAGGCATAAATTTTAAAAATCGCAAAAAAGTAAAAAATCACTAAAAATTCAAAATTTCCAGAGGACAAAACTTACTACCGTTGGCTAAAACATTGTAATTTGAATCCTTTAAAGATTGTCTAAAATAGGTGTAAAAAAGAGAAAAACACTAAAAATTTCATAAAACATCCAAACTTTCATTGGGAAGAAATTACTGTGTTTGGCTAAATATTTTAAAGAGAAATAGTTTTATAAATGTGAAAAAATCTCAGAGAAATGAAAAAAAGCCCACTAAAAATCCTAATGAGAATGGTATTTAAAGCCGCTACAAGTTCAAGAATTGTGAAAGGAAAAATTTACTATCTTAAGTCTAAAAGTTCCAAACTGAATCTTTTTTACTAATGTAAAAAAACAACACCAAAACGCAAAAAAAAAACCTCTAAAAGTCGCACAAAAAATTGCGAAAAATTAAAAAAATGCACAAATAAATTCAAATAAAACTTCTTGAATAGGGAAAAGAAATTGCAATAGTGGTTTAAAAGATTGAAATCTAATTCCCTTTACTGATGCGGAAAAATCGCCACAGAAGGTAAAACAAACGCTAAAAAATCGCATGAAAATACAAATTCCAAAATGTAATTAAACGCCCTCCCCGGGCTTCAAAATGCATAATTACATAAACAGAAGTACCTTCCTGACAAATTTTGCATCTGTGCTTTCAGTGGTCGCTTCAGAATACAGTATCAACAAATAAAAAAAGTTCTATATTTATTGTTATAGATTGTTGGCTCATATACCTATATTTTGTTTCATTATACATAGCATTTTATTTCAATAATTATTCTTATATATTTATGGTTAAGAGTGTTTCTAGAAGGGAAAGATGCTCGACTTAAGCGCAATTGTTTTTTCTCTGAGATATTTTCATTTTGTAGTTATTTAAAACCTTTAAGCCGGGGCTTGGATAACGCCTGTCCGGTTTCGGCGTGTATTCTTGAAAGATCCTCTTTTATAAAGGTTAAATGAAAACTATTAGGGCTTGATAAGAAATTTACTGCAAAACTTTTTTTTTACTTCTTTATCTTTTGAAATTCTTTCTCCTCATAAATCTTATTTAAGAGGATAGAAATAACTGTAGTCAAAAGATGATGCGTCTAGATTAGAAAGAGAATATTGAGTGGTGTTTAGTAGGTTTTTTTTTTTTTTTTTTTTTTTTTTTTTTTTTGTCTAAAATGTAGAAAGTCTTGTATTATTGTGGTTAACAAGTACAAGGGGATCGGAATGAAAGTTTTTTTTTTTTAATATCTGTCCTGCTTTAGTCCCCATTATACATTCACTGTACTACACAGGGCGCATTCATGGAAAAAAAAGGACATAGTCAATATTATTAGACATTTGTCTGTTTTCGCTTTAGTGGAGCAGTTTCTTTTTGCATGTGTGTCATTCGATACAGGTTTTTGTCATGTTTCGCTTTCTTCAACATCATTAAGAAAAAAAAAAAAACGAGCCCTTTTCACACTTAAAATTTTATTTGCATGCCCCAAATTGTAAACTCCATCTATGCCAATAAGTCTGATATTTCTATGTTTGCAAAGTGTTTGAATAGCAAATTATGAATTTAAAATAAATACATTGTACTAACCCATAGTGCAATCGACTAAATTAATGAACGTATGAAGCGTAAACGTGCCCAAACCAATTTTTAAACCATAAATAACTTAACATGACATTAATATCAACAGTTATAAATATTTTATGTTGATGTTGCATTGTCTCATTTTTAAATGTATTCAGTCTTCTACTTTATAATAAGTTTATCATTCACTGGGAAAGTGCATCAAACATTTTCACTAATTTTCAGAAATTATACTAATATACGTTCTGTAGCCATTAGTCACAGGACTCTTTCAATTTTAGTCATTTTTTCGAATATTTAAAGATATGCATGTGAGATACTTTTGAAACTTCATTATTATAAAAAATATATGTTTCCCTTATAATTACAAACGACGACATCAGAAGCACATTTGGAAGGCCCACGAAAAATCTAAGAAAAATAATAATATGTGAGTATATGCACTGTAAGAAAATACACAAAATGAACTAATGCACCAGCATACAAATATATGGAGATTTCACAATATATGTATTCATTTGCATAATAATTGCATGTATATTCATGGAAATAGAGTGATTTTTTTTATAGCTCCGAAAATTTTTGCACCTTTCTTTTTTGTTTATATTATGCAGACTTTTCAACTAAAATTAATGTCAGTATCAAACAAATTATCAAAATGGTCTTTAAATAATATATTGCAATTGAAATATAAATATATTAAATATTTCATGAAATATCAGCAGTTGCGTGAAATATTATATCTCCCCATAAAATCATTTGCATTTGAGCAATATTGTGTACTTTTTGCGTAATAAAATGAGTTACACTGCTTTTTGTTTTGTTTAACTTTCTGTTTATGTATTTTTGTCACCAAGGAGTTCTTTCCGGCAATGTTTTTCTGTGTGATTATAATTCCTAAAAAGAACATTTAAATGAAAATAATATTTTCTAGAAAGAAAAATATCTGAAATTTTAATCAATTTCACCAAAAACTTATATGAAGGCAGTTTTAAATTTAATACTATATTTTTCATATTTTTAAATAACTAATCGTTTTACATATCTTTATAGATTTTTAACATATATAAGAAATCTTTGAAGAACATTTTAAATATAAAGATTCATGAAGACATTTACCGAAAATATCACAAAATGTTACTTTGCAATAACTCGGCTTTTATTTTAAATATCAACGGTTTATTCAACATTTTACTTTATAAAACACCATTAATATACAAGGAGTAAAATTAAGATTTTCCGCAAACTAAATGTATTATTTAATCCCTTTATTTGCTCTGTTTTAAAGAAGCCATTTGTTTACTAATTTTCACTAAATCTGTTTCAGGATTAACAGTAAATGATTCCATAGCGTGTTTATCATTCGTTGCGTTATGTAATTTTAAAAGGGAAATTTTTAAAAGACAGTATAAAATGCTGTTTAAGTATTTTTATGAGCAACACATGGAAAAATACAAAAGAAATTTTCACTTTGAAATACGATAGACAGATACTTAAAATGTGCAAATATTTCTTTTTTAATATACATTATACTATAAGTTTGTTTTATTAAGTATATAAATTATACATTTGCTAAATTTACATATATTGTGAAAGTATTATGATAAAATATGTTCTGGCTGTTAAACTAAAAGTATCACTATGGTCAAAATGTATTTCCACTTTTTTTCAGGGAGCTTTATAAGATTTCTAAACATTGTTAACATTGGGTTATTTTATTTTATTGTTATAGTTAAGAAAAATAATAAACGGTCAAGTGCGAGCATTACTCGCGCAGAGAGGCTTCCGTAGAATAAATACATGAATTTGTAATTGTATTATAAAAAAGAAAAAAAAAGAAAAAAAAAGAAATAAAAAAGAAAAAAAGAAAAAAAAAGTTGCTTAAAGAATACTATGACTTTTTAAAAATTATATAAAGTAGGGTTGGGTTTAACTGTATATATTATAAAAGTGAAATCGGGTATACAATGAAAGTTCAAAGAGATATATAGAACAATATCAAATATAGCTTTTCGTATAACTCTTTTTTTAATATTATCCTAATCTGTTTATGATGAACTTAATTCGGTACTGACAATAAAGGCAGTGCATAGTTAAACTTCATTTGACATTTCATGAAACTAAATTCAGCGTAGTAATAACCTTTATTTCTACAGTGTATCTAAAACAAAACCTTTGTTCAAAGTTTAAATTTGGCATTGTGCTAAGCGCGCTTCGAATTGAGGTCTCAATTTGCAACGCCGCCTTGGTCAGTGCCGCGTTTTTCCAGATAGGTGTTTAATTAACTTTTAAAGTAACTCGAGGCGTATTGAGAGATACAATCAATGCAAACTATCGCGAATCTCACAGTATTTATGCGATTCATTCTAATTAAATATTTCGAGGGAGATGCCCTTAAAAAACGGACACAATTTTAATTCCAAAACAGACAAATGGCACCAAGAATATTTAATTAAAATTTTCCTTTCATCGTGTACGGGAAAATAAGCAAGTTCGCATTTTCTAATAAATTCGTTTATAAATTCTGGTGTCAGTTTATTATTTCATAAGTTTATAAATAAAATTACTCCGTGCTGGAAAGAATTAAGTAGTCGCAGGACTCTTAAAGCTTCAAAATTTAAGAAATTTTAAATTTTAGATTTTAAACTCCTATCTTTTCTGAATATTTTGATATAATTTTTTCCATGAAATTCCCATTAGAACAGATGTTTTGTCTTTTAGAATTATACCCGCTCAATAGCTGAAGCGGCGTTTCCGAAACTTTAAAGTCATTATTTTCCAAATGGCGTTTTTTGGTATAACGCGCAGGATACCTCAAAAACTTCTGAATATTTTTTCATGAAATTTTCAAAACATATATTCCATGTTATTCTGTATAAACTGAACGTCTCCCCCCGGGATTGTACTTATACTCTAAAGCGAAAGCTGGGTTCCCGGGGCGGTCATCCCTGTCATCCCCATCCCTGTATAAAATGAACATAAAATTTCCTTTTTTATTGTTCAAAAAAAATATTTTTTAGGTGATTTTACTGTTGAAATTTTCGAAATTTTATACAAGCTAAATGCAGCATTGCACTAAAATTATAAAAATGCTTTAAATACAAATTTATTTAAGTTCAGGGAAATTATTACAATCTGAAGTATAAGTAAGCACCAAAATTTTCATTGTAGTTGCAATGTTTATTTTGTAATCCTGCGCGTAAACTGTTATGCCAATTTTTTGTTCGACAAATGTCTCACAGTTTCGAGCCCCCTTTAAATACTAATTCTGTATCTTGCAATTTTTTTTAAATACATGAAACGAAAGAACATACTTATATCTTTCATTCCAATTAAAATTGTGTTTTAAAATCATATATATTTTAAGACATTAAATGTTGAAAATGGTCTTTTTTTCATTTTTTCCAATTTTTAGAGTCCCGAGACCCCTTAAATTAGTATGTTTTTAACAATTTGACGTTTATTGCTTTTATACTGTTACTGGACATCACATTACACATATATAACATTAAAAGTCGTTAACTAGGCATAGAGTACGGCGCCCCGTCCTTGTGTATGTACAAACACACCGTAACTTTAAGGGTTAATATCTCAGCTAATTACCGATGTTTTTTTTCGAAAATCATTATCAACAATGCTTTTATTCTTCTGCAACGATAGGTATATTCAGCGATGCTCAAAAACTTTTCTGAATGCCCGTAAATCGAAATTTGTGTTATAATTGTCTGTATAATTGTTATATTTCTGTTATAATTCTCAACAAATAATACAAATATATGGGAACGTCCACTGTTACTCTTGTGACCACCAGAGCAAATTTCTATATATATTTCCAATTCTTTTGTTACAAAATGTATTTAAGATAAACTTGATGCAAGTTCTGAAATATACATGCACTCTACATTCATAAACCATATACAATTTGTAACAAAAAGCATTTTACTTGGCTAGATAATAAACGAAAATTTTGTTACTCTTGTGACCACAAAAAAATGCAATTTTCAAAACTTGTGTTTGACGCAGAAATTCTGTGAATTATATGAGACTTTTGAGATAAAATTTGCAGAATATACACTGTTAAAAATTTGCAGCATTCTGGCAGGTCATTCGACCGTTTTTTCCGAAAACGGTTACACAACCGTAATTTAACACTATTCTGACCATATTATTGGCCATTTTAAGGTCAGAATACAATTTAATTATGGTTATGAAACCGTTTTTTCAAAAAACGGTCGAATGACCTGCCAGAATACTGCAAAATTTTTAACAGTGTAGCAGAGTAATTATATCTTTGTAAAAAGCATTAATCATTGACCTCATCTGATAACACATGAATTAGTTACATTTGGTTTTGCAAAATGCTAAGTGTTACTCTTGTGACATTTTGTCCATAATGTAATTTTAGCAAAAATTCAGTTTAAATACTAAACAAAATAATTCAAATAAGTTAAAAAAAATATTTTCCATACAGATCAACTTTTAATGAAGGTTTAATTTTAAAATAACATAAAATAATGTAAAAAAATAAAAAAATTAACAAACACTATAACCACATAGCAACCTCTCAGTTTTCTTACTAAACAGAATAAGTCATTGTCTTCATTATCAATAATATCACTTGCAATTTCTCCTGTATCATGATTTACTTAATGAAACACAAATTCTTTGTACGAATCATGTTAGTGTAAGGTTTGTAGTAGATAGTGTCATTTTTCATGGTTTTAACAAATTGTATTTGTTGAATGCCCTTCGCTGATGGTATTTTCTCGCAAAGTAATGAAACTTTATTGTTTATTTCCTTTGATAAAATAAGCAGTATATCTTATAATTGCTTATTTAGCACACACTTCATTTTATATATATCATTATACAACAATGCAAAATAAATCTACAGCATCTATACCAGGAGTATTTGAAAAAACAAATATGCCCAATTGAGTTAATTGAGAAAGGAGTCTGATTCATTGCAGGCATATTTGCATAGTAATATATATATATTTTTTTAATTGGAAAGCACAACCATCATATAAAAAAGTAGAACAGATACATTTTAGGAAAATACAAATTCTCTTAAAGATGCAATGTTGAAATTTTACATACGAAAGCATTTACAAAGATTTGATTATGAGTTAGATTGTCTAAAGCAATAGCTTAAGATTTTACTTTATTTAGATCATACTAAATAAAAAGCTGTAAATACAGTCGCTTGTGGATTTGACCAGTAATGTAATATTTCTATATTTGTCTTTGTAATATTTCTTTATTTATTACAAATTTTCTTAAAGATGCAATGTTGAAATTTTACATACGAAAGCATTTACAAAGAATTGATTATGAGTTAGATTGTCTAAAATAATAGCATAAGATTTTACTTTATTGGGATCATACTAAATAAGAAGCTGAAAACACAGTCGCTTGTGGATTTGACCAGTAATGTAATATTTCATACCAAAATTTCGTCTTGGCATGAAAATAAAACAGTTTCTCGAAAATCCACTGGCATAACTATTTTTGAGAAGTGGTTATTTTTTTTGGCATTACGAAAATAATCCCTTGTACAAGTTTCAATGAATATGTGCCACAGAAATGGATTCAGTTGCTTTCGAAAATTTTTAAACAATCAGAAATGGCTTCTTTAACTGTTACTTTTTCAAAACGTTGATAAACGTTTTGAAAAAGTAACCGTATTGAGAAAATGTTGATAAACATTTTCTCAATACTGTTACTTTTGAAAATGTTTTAGAAAATGTTGATAAACATTTTCTCAATAGCAAAACGTCTATCAATGTTATGCTATTTACAATAACTTATAAGAAGTTCTGTATTATGGATTTCCGTTTCAAATAATTTTTCGATGTTATCTACGCAAATTAGACATTCTGAATTCCTAAATTCTAGTTATCATGTATCTCTGCAGACAAAGTCATTAAATCCATCACAGGAATGTTTAATGCAGGAAATACACCAGTTACTCCATTATGAATTGTTTGAATGTTTTCGTGACAGCAACAAATGGAGATATTCGGGTGAGTAATTTTCTATTGTTTTATTTGAAAACTGCAAAGGAATCTCCATTTTTTTAATTTAGGAAAGTTTCTTTAAATAAAAAAAAAACTATTCTCTTAGTAAATGTCCCCTAGAATTTATGAAATTACGGGACTTGTTTCACGCTTATCTAACGTAGATTTAGCTGAAGAATGACTTCTTCTGAAATCGTCATCGACATAAAATTCTCCAAAGCTGTGGAGTTAGATTTTTTTCCTTTACAGTATCTGAGGTTAGCTTGTTCTCTACTTTTTCCTTTTCTTAATATTTCCATTTTCTTGCCGAAGCTTTTGTTGGTTCTGAGACTTCTTCACCTTATCGTAATACATTTTGTTTTGATTCTTTCTCACAACAACATATTCAATTTCATTCTTATTTTTTCTCTAAAATTTTTGGCGCTTAGAAGAATTTCTCCTCCTCTTTAAAACAATATCGTGTATAAGAAGCAATATTAAAATATGTCCTGTACAGAATCATTTCCATAAGAGTTAGTATAAGAACCTCCATAGGTTATACAGCATAATTTTGTAAACGAAGCTTAAGAAAGCTTATACAATATCTAATCAAAGACCATGCACTTCAAACCAAAAGAAAACACACAAAAATGACACGGGTTGAGTTGTTTTATTATATCTTTAATTACTTGTCATGATTATTTTATAATCTTAAGTAATAAAAAAAATTAATAAAAATAAATCCACCCATTAAAAAAACACTAATAAAGATAATTTATCTTGATAAAAATTTACAAAATAACCTTAGTTATAGATAAAATTATTTCAAGTACTTCTCTAATAACAGAGAAAAAACAACAAAACTTTAAGCATTCTGTTTGTTCTGGTTGTAGTGCAGTTTTATATCAAACTATGGACAAAAGAATTATCTGTTACTCTTGTGACACAGACGATTGTTACTGTTGTGTACCCTAGAGCCTATTCCATGCATAACATAAGCAAAATATTTAATTTAAAATATGTCTTATACCTCGAAATCAGAGAATTAGAAGTTCTGGGAAAAATTTTTAGGTAGTTTTATTTTTTATTAAAACTTCTGTAAGTTTTCCGTTACTCTTGTGATATTTAAGTATTAATGTTTAAATACAGCCAAAAATATATTTAAAAAAATATTTTATCTAAAATATTTTATCTATGTAGATCTTGATAAGATATGTTAAGATATGATAAGATATTATAATAGTTTGTTGATTTAAATGCATAGTAATTTTATTGAATTCTAAAAAGTAAAAAAATCATACATTTCAATAAGTTGTATTTTAAGCTCAAATGTAAATGTAGCTTTATACTGTTAGTATCCAGCTCATTTTCAATAAACACTTGCCCTTATGAAATTAAAACTTACAAATTCATATACTTCAACTCTTTTACTTTAAATTGATGTATCACACTTATATTTCCGTTTAAAAAAAATTCAGCAAAACTTTTTTTCTGCCGTGGACGTTCCCATATCTAAACATAATATACTTCAAGAGTAATTTTAATACTGTTTTACAAAGAAACCCATTCCTTGTTAATTTTCTCAAATATTTACATATATATTTTTTCTGTCATTACATTTTAGACGGTGAAACTATTATTAAATTGAGATAGCGTTTTTTAAAGCATTTTTTTGCCAAATAACACGCATTAAATAACTAAAAGCAATAGCAATGACCATTTATTTCGGAACTGTAATTTAACAGCATTCTCATCTATCTTTACAAATTGTCATTGAAAATACAGGGTATGAAATAATAACTAAAAATTTTCTATTTCAGTTTGTATCACTTAAAAGTTTACTAATAAGTTACTATGACTCTATAAATTATTAATAATTTTGTATCACTTAAAGTGTATTGATAATTTTGTATAAATTTATTTATTTTTGCTATACGCAAAGTAAAAATCATATTAATAACAAGTTACATTTTCATCCAAATATTGAAGTATAAATGTTCTTTATACCAATTTAAAATTCTAATATTATAATGTGTATAGTAAAGTGGGGACAGATAAAGCAGTTTTACTTTTCTTCTTTTAAAATATACAATAAAGCAAAAAACAACACACTAAGTACCAGAAATCATAAATCAAACCCTTTAAAATCAAATTTCTATGTTAAACAAGTTAAAGCCCTCTTAATAAAGCAGGCATAATTATTTTCCCAAACGTCCTTTTTTAACATCATTTTTTATGTGCTGGATAAGATGCCGCATGGAGAAAAAAAAACTATGCTGGTTATTTTTTTTTTCAAGTAAATTACATTTTTCTTTCCTCAAACTACTTAAAATGAAAATAAATAATAGTAAACTTACATAAATTATATATATCACTAAATTGTGAAAAGTTGAAAGAAACTGCAAAAGTGCAAGCTCAAAAAATAATACTTAAGGCAAAAAAAAAAAAAAAAAAAAAAAAAAAAAATGACTGGAAAAAATAGAGAGCATAATTACAAAAAAGATATAAACCACTTGTTTATATCCAATATCCAGGCGACCATTGTAGTTTGCTCTTAAGTACAAGTTTCATTCATTTTAGGCCGTCTTTTTATTTTTGGCTTTTCTTCTCATTTTTTTTTATTTCGTATTTCTATTCGATCACAATCACCACACTTTCTGTTGCAAGAGTAAAGTGAGCATGTTGCATACAGTCACCGATTGCATGTTATGCACTGAGTCCTGACCGCTTTAGACTTTGTTTCTTGATATGACACCAGATACTCAGCACGTTCAGAGTCATGAAATTCGAATCCAATACTGCCGTCAGAATCCATAAGAGGAATACTTTTGTCACTGTCGGAAGATGACTCACATTTCAGTTTCTTCCTCAAGTGAGGTGTTTTCAAGTTGATGTTTCCCTTCCTTTTTTTATACATTTCACTTCCGCCAAGCTGTCTTTCTTTGACGCTTTCTTGCTTCTTTTGCTTTTTATTTCCTTTTTTTACTTGTTTATAAAATCTGTGCTTGTAATATTTGCAGCCTATTGCTCCCACTTACTTGTCTGTATAAGTCTTTTGACCACTGGAATAGGAGAAATTTTGTTTAACAGCTTATATGGTGACAATTGTATGAGGTCTACGTTTACCTTATTCACACATGGCGAACCAACATTGTTGCTCAGAATATTTTGCTAATTAGAAGAAGTTCCTTCTAATGGGTCTCCTTCATTTTGTCGCATAGCCAAATTGTCTGAATGGATTTGAATTGATTCATTTTGTTATGCTTCATTTATGTTGTTATCAGTTATGAAAGCACGGTTTGGAATTGCTGTCTTATCTAATGCAAAATTCCAGTAGCCTTAAAACCTGAGATAGCGTTTCGAGACGTCGCAGCTTGCCCTCAAGCTTTAGAAAGTAGTTCACCACATTGCATTCTTCCAATTTTTCTAGTGGCACTCATAGCAATCCCATCTTCAACTGTATTATGACGGAAGTGGTTCCCCATCCAGGTGTTACAGGCTTGATTGAAATAATACTTAAGAGGTCTGAAGAAACTCCTGTCCAATGGCTGTAATTAATGAGTTGTGTGGCTTGGAAAACAAATAAAGGTGATTTCATTTGCAACAGCCAACTCAAGAACATAAACCGACATATGCGAACTATAGCCAACCAGCAGTAAAATGGCTTTCTAGGTATAAAGTGCTATTTAATCCAGATCTTGAATAATTCACTCTTCATTTAGGCTGATTTCTGGGATATTTTAATATCTGAATCAGGCGCCATTGTGTCTTGTCACTCAGCTTTTTTTATTTTTTCCTATAAAGATACGATTTGAGGCATTTTTCCTTCAACCTCAGTGCGGCATCTGTCCCACAGTAGCGGGCAAGATGCCGCACAACCATTTTGTGTCAATTGAATGACGTGAGAGAATGGCAAGCACATGGCTGTATTCTACGAGAATCTAGTCTACAGTTACAATCGGATTTGGAAAGAAATATCTCTTTATTTGGCTTAAAATGTGTAATAAAACTTTATTAGAATAATTTTAGCAACTTACCACGCAGGTTTGAAGCATAAAAACTGGCAGAAATATTTACATACTAATAGTTAAGCAGTGGAAACGCATACAACACAGCAGACAGCACTTAGGCACACAACGAAATTCTTAATTTGGCCTAGGGAGCGCTCGTGTCGCCAATACAATTTCTGCGGCATCTGTCCCACCACGGCGTCTGTCCTCACTTTACTATATGGGAATCATATAATAAAGTTTTTTGTTTTAAATATGTCTTAATGAGTCTAAAAATACATTTAATTTGAGTATTTCACGCTCTAAAGCAATTTTATTGCCAGAGTAAAGAATGTTACAATGTTTTCAACAGATATTATATTCAAAAACATATTTATATTGTATCGAGTTTTATTCAAAAGCTTATCTTTAAAAATCTTTTAATGCTAAATTTTGCTTTAATAAAATTGCGTTTACATTTAAGCCGCAATGGTTGCGAAACGTCCAAAACACCACGAATGACTTTAATCCATTAAATCCTCTGCGAGTCAGAACATGGATTTTAAGATTAATGTTTCAGTTAATACAAAGATAGTTTGGATTATGTATAATATGCGTCTATTTCTATATTAAAGGAGATATTATGTTAAATACCTTGAGTTTAAAGTGCATTTCCTACTATTTCAAAATATTAAATATAAAACATTTACTGTTATTAATAGAAAAGTTATTAAAGCTAAACAGTAAAATTATATTTTAATGAACACATTGGTGATATAATATTTTTTCTCATTTATTTCAGTATTATATGTAATCTATATGTATATTTAAAAATTCAAAATCTTCTTATTAATTTTCGATAGATTAATTTTCGTTTGCATTTGTCAATAAACTTATATAATATTTTGCATTTTATATGTTTTTAAATACTTTTATTGTAAATATTTTAAATGTTCGAACTACACATTTATCTTTTATAAACGTTATAATTAGTGCATTTAAAACGCTAAATTCACACTTGTTTACAATATAAAAAATACGAAAACATTCAAAAAATGCTTCAGTAAAATACATTACGAAAGTAATTGTGACGAAACATACAAATTGTTTTCATAATTAAAACTTTGGATGTTAAAAGTATATGGGGCATTCTAACAATCTTATGATTTTCATGTCACTGAATAATAATTTTTATTTTAATACACTTTTTTGTGTGTTTTTTTTTTATTTCATATACTGGGGAACATCCCATTGCATGATTTCACAACAATATTAACGAGATAAATAAGTTTTGGACGATGTTGGGACTCCAAAACCCTGGAAAACTCCTATACCGTCCCGTGTCCCTGATGCTGATTTTTAAGTTTGGAGCAGTCTGAATAAAATTGTTTCAATAAAATTAATTCGATGTAATTTTTTTTTTCTGAAACTGGAACTATTGTTTTATATAAATACATATGTAGCTAAAAATTAACCTGCACACATTTTTAGGGTTGTTATTATTTTTTAAACTCTGTCCGTAGGTTTTAGATTCCTTAACATCTCATTTCTAAAATTATACAGAAAATCATTTCAGATGCAGCTACAGAATTTTTTTCAAGTTTTTTCTCATGCTAGAGAAAGAATGTCTAAAATGCTTTGGCAGGAAATTTAATGTAGAATTTAAATCAGCATTTAAATATCAATTTCAAGCATCGTGGCTTTATTGATAGTCTTCCTGAACATTTCGAGGTAAATTAAAAGAAAATTTAATTTAATCCAATGTTAACAACTGTTTCTAAAAATTAATGAACATTGTGGCTATCACTTAGTCTCAACATGATTTTCCTAAAAATAGTTGGTAATTTTCCTTACTGTTCCATCCATACCGTCCCTTTTTTTCCCATTTCGTCCCTTTTTCCAATACCATCCCCTTTTTTTACCTTACCGCTCCTTCTTTAACACCCCTTTAAGACAATGTTAAACAAAATTTCTGTATTAAATGTACTACATTGTTATTATTTCTTATTTGAATGTCCTGTGGGTACTATGCAAATTCATTATAAGTAAAAATTTTGACGAAAATAAAATGTTATAGGGGTAAAATGGTAAGGAAAATTAAACTCGCAAGTTCAGTTAAATAAAAAAAATTTCGCTGCTGACCATTTTTTCTTTATTTTGAATCATTAAGGCATTCATCTATCAGATTAAAATGTTATTTTAGCAAGTTTAATTTTGTCAGATTTTTTCCCCCAAACGTCAAAAGATTGTGAGAATGCCCCATATATAACGTGGCAGATTTAAGTGCATTTTTGTAGATTTACACCTTTACTAAAAGTGCACAGATACAATTTTAATAAGCATACAGTGAAGTTTAAATTAGTATATTAGATGAAAAATAAGTATAGTTTTTAACACGCCTAGAATAATGCCAAATTCTTTGAAAATATCGAATTTCTGATTAAAAACGACATTTAAAAGTTAAATGTATTTTTTTTTTTTAATTGAAGTAAACAATTTTATGATATAAAAAATGCGTAAAAAAATAAATGAACAAATTGAAATCAAATGTAATATTATTTATATGTTAATTATTACAATATATCTGTTACAATATTGAAATTCGAAGAACACTTTTTTAAAGAAGCGACAAATAAGAACAGAAAAAAATAGATAATAAGATTTTTTGACAGATTTCAATAAATTAAAATGAAAGTTATTAAATCGTTTACTTCCCGGAACCTTTTTTGCTCATATGTAACTTAAATCACCTAATCTGGAAAATAGTGAAATAAGTAAATTTATAATTATATTTAATTTTTGACTTTTTAAGTTGAAATTTGTATGTTTCAATTTTTTCAATATATTATGACTAGGGGGCTCTGCCCCCTGCAAGCTACGCTCGCCAACCCCCGTTCAGACACTGTAGAATCTAAAAGCACACTAATCTGATCGGTTTTAAAAAGATTAGAGAAGATTGAATTATACTAAAAAAATCAGTAGCGACCTCCCTGTAAACGGGTTTCCATTCAGTTCACTTTGATTTCAAAAATTTAAGGTAGAATCAGTTGCTGTTAAGACATCCAATGGTTGTTTTCGTGTTTGGTTAAAGAAGATCAGTTAAACATTTGAAAAGAAGCTAAAATAAAATGAATTAAGTAAACAGAGTCTTTGTCTCTCGGCATTTTTTAACAGCGTTATAAAACGATTGACATAATACAATTACTAATATTTGCTGCTTTAACCCCTTCAAGGGCAGTGGTTCATTTTTGGACCACTTAATTTTAATTCTTAAATGCCACATTAAAATCAGAATATTGGGATGAAAATTTCCCTTTTATTAAGTAAGTGAACAAAAGCATTTTTGTATTTCGAAATTTGTTTGTAATTTATGGTGCCATTCACTGATTTCAAGATTTTACGAATAGAATTGCCTTATCCGTGAAAGGGTTAAACGCATATTAATGTATTTATTATTTTAAAGTTTCCTTTCCCTTTTAATATTCACGTGTAAATACAAATTTCAAGACGTAATTTTCAATATTTTCGTGCATTTAACACGTACTCATTTAATAGTAATTTTAAAGTTTTTTTTTTTTTTTTTCTGTTTTTAATAGTCACGTGAAAATAAATTTTAATCGTTAGGAAATATTATTCTTTGCGCTGTTTTTAAAATTGAAAACAATCTCTATAATAATAGCCAAAGTCATATGACTATCATCACCAGCTCCAGGCGGATCCCTTCGCTTTTTATATTCCAGGCGGTCATTTTGGTACTTTAATGTTAGCCAGAATATAGTCGCCGAATATTATTCTATCATCATTATTTCGTTTATATTATAATAGTCCAAGTCATGTAACTGCCATAAACAACGGGCTGATTCCTTAGATTTTCATAAGAAAGATTTTCATTTTGATTAAAGAATCAAAATTATTTTTTCGAATAAAACTACATAAAATTTGCCATGATCACAAAGAATTCCTGGTACTTTTATGTTAGCTGGGTGAAAATCTCGCAATAGCTTTTATTTAACTCGCCAGTTAGCATTTTTTTATTTTTCGAGTGGTAAATTAAAACGGTGCTACTAGGTTATCCCATCGACCAAAAATCTGTCGCCAAACTATAAGAATAAATGCCAATAATGGTTCATCGTAAATGTCACATTCACTTGACTTTAAGGAAGTTACACATGTTCACGCCATCAAGTGATTTTTATTTCGACGTTTTATTTGTATATTTATTAATGTTATACAATTTTCTTTGTTCTTTCGTTATTTAAAATAAAAATTATGTCAATTTGTATAATTTGGCGAAATTACTCGAAGGGAGAAGTAATAACATTAAAACGTTGCTTTCAAGTGGAAATTAAATCTCATGATTTGTTGCATTGTCACATACGCACCGGGTTTGGCGTGATTTTTTTTTTTTTTTTTTTTTTTTTTTTTTTTTTTTTTTTTTTTTTTTACGACAATTTGGCGAAAACCTCGTTTTCAAATACCTGTTACATATGTATTTTTAAATTATTTTCTGTTATTTTTAAAATAAAATAACAATAAATAAAAAAAATAATTAATAACTGTAGAACATAACAATTTATAACATTTTTTTGTAAATAAAAAGAAAATAAATTCAAATAAACATTTATTAATAAATAAGTAACAATAGCCGGGTTACCATGTCAGGCTATTGTTATTAAAATAACGCCATTCGGGGCTCTTTTATTAAATTATTTTCTATTATTTTAATATGAAATAAAAATAAATAAAAAAAAGTTTAGTTGATAACTATAAAAAAATACAATGTATAACAATTTTTCTTAAAAAAAAGGAAAATAAATGTAAATAAACATTTATTAATAAATAATCAACAACAGACGGGTCAGGCAAAATTACGCCATTTTGGCTTCAAATAGGTACCCCGTTGCGTATATGACATCTGTGTCTAATATTTTTCTTTTCGTTTCGTTAAAAAAAAAAGAATGAAGTAAAAGCAATTTATTTTAAAGGTTTCAATTTTAAAAGAAAATTTTGTATTAAATAAAATGATAATGAAATACAAATTGAATTCTGAATAAAAGTAACACGATGCATTTCTTAGCATACATTTAAGGGAGGCCAAGCTCGTCGCCAAATTAATTTAAAATAACGTTTTCTAAAATATGAAAAAAAATATCTGTTATGATTATAATTTGATTTGCCATCATTAGAAAAAAAGTATTTAAAATTAGAAAAAAAATAATATTTCGAAAACTAATTCCAATTTTAAAATTCTAATATCAGTTTTGAGATCTGTGGATCAATACGGATTTTTGGTGTTAATTTCATCGCAAAGTATTCCATATTTTAGGACAAATTGCCGTGAAACGTAATCATTTGTTTAATAAGTCGTTTCATAGAATCGTTACATAAATTCGTTTCAATTCGATTCATTAGGATTTTTTATATATAGGGTAGATATAATATCAATGGTGTCAATAAAAAAATATCCATGTAGTGTTAAATAAATTTGTATAATCATCACAGAAGCCATAGTTGTTAGAAAAAATTCATTCTAATAACTGAAATTGTAAGTTAAATTGAAGCGTCCTAACAAAATATTTGACATTATAAAAAATATATACGCAAATTAAAACAACCGTTGAATTGTCATGACAATTTTAATATCCTTCCTCTAAACATTATTCACTCATAATGATCATTCTAATATTCATGTAGATATGTGCGCATTTTTTTTAGAAAATTACGTAGAATAATCCATTTGGGGGCACGTTAATGGACATGTTAACTCATATCTATTCATATTAAAAAAGATTAAATCAAAAGATTTATTGTTGACCTTCATGCCAAATCTAATGAATGCTGTTATAAGATGCAATGTAGAAGGTGAAAAAATTGTAAAATTAGAATAATTGTGTTAAAATTTTCTAGTATAAATACAATCGTCTATATATTTCAGAACACTGTTAGCGCAAATTCAGAGTGGAATCCATTTTTAGGAAAAGTATATAGTCAATCGTTTTTATCAGTTATTCCATATTGATATTAGTAATTAGCAATATTTGTTGCTTTGTCACAAAAGAAAAAAAAATCTGATTTATATTTATTAAAATTTTAGAGATTTGAAATGATAACTATGATCTTTGGAACGTTAATATACAATATGTATGTTATAATATGTAGATATTATATAACAATTTAGAACAACCGGAAAGAAAAACAGATAATGTCATTTCCTAAAAAAATCTTATAATAAGTGCATCGTATAAGGTAGGATAGTTAAAAATGTAAATGTTGATTGTCTTTTTACTGTCTTCTATCTTTATAAGAACAACATATTGGATTACTAAAAATTGTCGTATTCAGATTTCGATGTATTTACACGTTTTATGGGTTGGGAATCCTGAAAAACATCTTTTTACGAAATGTCTCTCTGTGAGTCTGTATGTCTGTTTGTACGTCTGTAGGTGATAATCATTGTGGGCACTCTAGCTCAAGAACAAATCACAAAATTTAAAATAAAATGTTATATTCAGTTAGTCCCTCATAAAAACTGGGACTGATTAGTTTTTAGTGTAAATCGCCCAACAGGTAGCACTGCTATGCTTCATTTTTCCCGATTTCCGCTATAACTCTATCTGAAAAACTAATGCACGGGTTTTTATCAAACTTGAGATTCAGATAGTCCTTGATACGAGATTGTGTTGATAATGTTTTTGTGTATATCGCCCAACAGGTGGTACTGCTATGCTGTATTTTTCACTATTACCTCAATATCTTTATCGCACGAACTAATGCAGGAATTTTCGTCAACTTTCAAATTCAATTAGACGTTGACACAAGTTGCTGCTGAATAGGTTTTGTTTTTTTCACCCAATAGCTGGCGCTGCTATGCTGGATTTTTCAGGATTTTCGCAGTAGCTCCATCTCGAAAATTAATGCACTGATTTACATCAAATTTCAGATGCCCTTAGACGTTGACATAAGTCATTTTTTCATTAGGTTTTGGTGTAAATCATTCAACAGGTGGCTCTACTATGCTGCATTTTGTAGGATTTATACGATTTTATAGATAGTCATATCTCAAGAGATAGTGCACTGAATTTCATATCTTTCGAATATAGTCAGTAGGGGTAATTATGACCACTTTTTACATTTTCAACTTTGCTATTTTTTTTTTTTGCTTATTTCTATTTGGAAAAGTGCTGTTTTTAGTACATAGGAAGTAACTTTGATCCTTTAAGAACACATTTTAAAAGTTTTAATTAGCATAGCTGTTTTTCTTTTAAAGTTAAAAGTGTGGTTATAATTACCCACCAAAAACTCACAATCACATATGTTTGGGGTAATTAAGACCACTAGTGGGGAAATTATGACCACTATATCTTCTCTTTATATTTGCCAATACACATATGTTTGGGGTGATTATGACCACTTTGAACTCCAAAGTAACAAATCCGTTTATCAAAAATTTTATAGACTTAGATTCAAATTGCTATTTTGATCACAGAAAGGCTTCAGACTAGTAATAAAGAATACCTAAGATGAAATATACATTATGAGGTTAAAATGTAAGCTTGAAACAAAATTTTACCATCACAGTTATCTCCAGTATGACGGCGGTCATAATTACCCCCCTGGTCATAATTACCCTATCTGACCCTACTCATGATGCGCATAAAATGCCACTTAAATTTGTTACTTTGATAGCGAATTTCGAAGTATTAACTTGCATGTGACAGAAACCAGCTTTGGGATTGGCAAATCCGACTACTTTAAATTGCTACCGGTAAAAAGAAAATACATATATTCTGACTGTAACTTATAATTCAGATTTCCTTTCATATAGAATTTATTTTTATCTATAGAAAGTACTCATTTCCCTCGTAATATAAATAACTAATACATAAAGTCTAATAAATTAGGGTACATGTCGGTACTAATAATGTTAATTAACAAAAAGCTTCGCGTTTAAAAATGGCCTAGGGAAAACCCAATAGACATTCAGTATTTATTGAAGCTTCATTTTCTTTCAATTTTTCTTAATCTCAGCTTATCCTTAACTAGTAAATATTTACAAATGTACTTTCCCGTTCACTTATACATTTGTGTGTTGAAAATGAAGATTCAAAAAAATATTTTATTATATTATAGATGTAGGGTAAAATCCAAAAATATTTCTTGAAAACATTTTTATACCCATCCGTATAAATCGAAATATTTCGCTCCATATTATGATTTCTTTTTATTCAGCATCACGTGGCATTTTGGTAAATGATTATGTACTTAGAGAATTATTTATATCTACCCTATATATACAAAATCCTAATGAAATGAATTTATGAAACGATATCATGAAACGACTGAAATGAAACGAATTTATGAAACGATTTTATGAAACAACTGAATAAACAGCTGATTATATTTCACGGCGATTTCTCCTAAAATATGGAATATTTTGGGATGTCATTAACACGAAAAATCCGTATTAATCCGCAGATCTCAAAACTGGTATTAGAATTTTTAAATTCGAATTAGTTTTCGAAATATTATTTTTTTCTAATTTTAAATGCTTTTCTCTAATGATGTCAACTCAAAATTTAATCGTAACAGATTTATTTTTCATAATTTAGAAAAGGTAATTATTTTAAACTAATTTGAAACCAGTTAGGGCAAGTTATAATAATTGCAAGTTAAGACATGTATCATATTATTTTATACATAATTCAATTTGTCGCTTTTTTTTGTTTTCTATTATCATATTATTTAATACATAACTTTCATTTAAATCTGAAACATTTAAAATTAATGTCTTTCACTTCTTTTTTTTTAAAAACTAAATGAAAAGAAAAATATTAGGCAAAGATGCCATATACGCAGTGGGGACCTAATTGGCGCCAAAATGGCGTAATTTTGCCTGACCCGGCTGCTGTTGATTATTTATTAATAAATGTTTATTTACATTTATTTTCCTTTTATTTAAAAAAAATTGTTATACATTGTTTTTTTATAGTTATCAAATAATTTTTTTTTCATTTATTTTTATTTCATATTAAAATAATGGAAAATAATTTAATAAAAGTGCCCAGTTAAACTGATGGCATTGAGCTCACAGCCTATTCACACTAATTGTATATTATACTCGTATTTCAAAAAAATAATGCCCCTTGAAAAATAAATGAAGGGGGATAATCTCCAAATATAATCAGGGAAGCTCCTTAACATAATAAACCGGTATACCAAATTTGAAGCAAATCAGATAATTCTTCATGAAAAAACCATTTCGCTAAAGGGAAGAGGTGTGTGACAATCCTTCCTTCTTTTATACTTAACTAATGAACCTGCAAATCTAACCAGGAAAGCTGCTTATCAGAATGAACATAGAAAATGAAATTAAACCATAACTACCGTGAGCGATCTGACAGACCGCTCCAGATTTCCCCGCCTTAATTTCCACCCATCCGAATAAATAATGATCCTCATCCTTACCTCTACCTTCCTGAAACGGTCCCCCAAGGTCACATTCCGCTTGTCATTCTGCTAGCTGTTTTTGTTATTTTTTTTTTTACTCATTTCATTGCGAAAGCTGTTTGTCAGACCGTTCACAGTAGTTGCGATTCTGTTTTTGTCCGAGAAGGAACTTTTTATTTTGTGGAAAATTTTATACTTTTTTCATGATATTATGGGAAAAATGGAATCTAATTATCCGAGAAAACGTCCAGTGTACCTCAAACAAACTGAAATTGTGGGTCCTGTAAAAAATTAGTCGGATATAGAATATTCAGATTTTCAATATTCTGAAAATGAATTTATTGAAAGTAAGTACGATTCCCATTCGGAATCATCACTGGATGATGAAGAAAATATTTCAAGCAACTCAGAGTATTTTTGTGGAAACAAAAATTTTATATGGACTACAAAAGAATCAAACAACCTGTTCGAACTCCGAAATATAATGTTGTGGTGCTTCTGCCGAGTTTAAAAGGCCCTGCAAAAAATGGGCATAAAGCAGAACCTGAAGAAACTTGTAATTTACTATTTGTTAGAAACGTTATAGAAATTATAGGTAAATGGACTAATGTAAAAATTAAAGAATGTAAATTGTGTTAGTCTGATCCATAGAGATACGAACTACTGATGCGGATGATATTGAAATAAAAGGGTTTTTTGGATTTTGTATTCAGCAGATTTCAAGTCAAATCAAGAGTCTGCCTTCAATATTCGAGAATGCAAGACATTGGCTGCAACTGAATATTTTGTACTGTGTAGTAAAAAAATATTGTTTATTTATGTTATTTCTACGGCGATGCATAAATTCTCATGTATTTAACTCTAATTTTAAAAAAAATGTAGATATGTACGTAAACTTTAATTTACGAAAGTTTTTTTATTTATAAGTATAACATATAACGGTAATTTTTATGCAAATATAATAAGATTTTTACTATTTAACTTTACTTTTATTAATATTCATACATTTTTTACAAAAACATATATATTTTTATTCAACGATTATTAGATAAGTTTAAAATTACACATTTCTTTTCCTCGATGTCGTACAATAAATCGCTTTTTGTGACTATTCCCGTGTAACGGTATACCAGTCGTTAGTCTTCAAAAATAAACTTCAAGTATCAAAAAGTGATTTATAAATCAATTAAGTAGATAAGTATTGGTAAACAAAACATTTTTTTTACCACTTAGTTGATATTTTTATTCATGTTTTGATATAGCAGTCTGAGAGACCGCTCATAGTAGTTATGGGACAATTTTTGTCACAGTAGTTGAGGGTTAAAGTAAATTGGATAATTCTGCATGGAAATCCATTTATCTAAATTAAAGGTAGGGTACTTTCCCCTTTTATACTTAACCAATGAACCTCCAAATCTAATGAAGGAAGCGGGATATCGGAATAAACTGGCATATCAAATTTTAAGCAAATCGAATAATTCTGCACGAAAAACCCTTTTATCTAGAGTAAGGGATTAGCCCCCACCCCTCTTTATACTTAACCAATAAACATCCAAATTTAATCAAGGCAGCTCCTTAACATAATAAACCAGTACACCAAATTTCGGGCAAATCGAATAACTCTGCATGAAAAACCAATTTATCTAAATTAAGGGCGGTCTAAATCCCCTCCCCCCCTTTATACTTAACTAATCAACCTCCAAGGATAATCAAGGCAGCTTCTTAACATAATAAAAACCCATTTATGTAAATTGAAGGGGCGGGGAATAGCCTCAATTTCCCCTTTTATACTTAACTAATGAACCTGAAAATCTAATCAGGGAAGCTCCTTAACATAATAAACCGGTAGACTAAATTTGGAGCAAATCGAATAATTCTACCTGAAAAACACAATTATCTAAATTAAGGGGGCAGACTAGCCCCCTTTCCCACCTTTACACTTAACCAATGAACCCATAAAATTAATCAGGGAAGCGCCTTATCAGAATGAACCTAGAAAAAAAAAAGTGAAGCAAATCTTATGTTTCTATCAAGAGTTATCACGTTACGTACATACATATATATACATACATACATATACTATATGGCCAAAGGTGACCGGTCAGTTGCTATTTTAGACGTTTTGATATCCAGATACGATACGATACGATTACGATTACGATATCCAGAAAAATAAATGATGAATTAACCTGAAACTATCGGTATGTAAACAGCAGACTATAGGTCATATATTTACGCGAAGATTTTTTTCCCGACATCTTTTGGATAACCCGGAAAAAACTAATGTAGCAAAAACGTTCAAACTCGAGATTATTAATAAGTGGCTTATTGTAATATACTGCGTTCATTTTTATGAGGATAGCATGTATACTAGTAGAGAAATTAAGGTTTTTATAAAAACAGTCCCAAATTTCGCTAAATTTTTGCTTATAATTTGCAGAATTCTTAATATATATATATATATATAAAAGTTATTTCAGAAAATATGACAAACAACATTGTACACAATGCTCTGTAATCAGAATTAAACTAGTCGGATGTACCAATCTCAAAACTTTCTTCTATCTCATACATGTTAATACTTCAAAATTCGCTATCACATTACCAAAATTAAATGGCAATCTATGCATCTCATGAGGATTCTAAAGATATGAAATTTCGTGCATTAGTTATTGAGATATGACTATCGCTGAAATCGTCTAAATCCAGCGAAATGCTGAATAGCAGCGCCACCTATTGTGTGATTTATACCAAATCCTAATCAGCAACAATCAACGTCTGACTGAATCTGAAGTTTGGAGAAAATCCGTGCTTTAGTTTTTGAGATAGAGCTATTGCGAAAATCGTGAAAATTCCTGCATAGCAGCGCCACCTATTGGGTGATTAACACCAAAACCTAATTAACAACTTGTGTCAACGTATAACTAAATCTGAAGTTGGATGAAAATTCGTCCATTAGTTCTATAGATAGAGCTATTGAGGCAATCGTGAAAAAGTCAGCACAGAAACGCCACCTGTCGGGCGATTTACACCAACACATAATCAGTAGCAAGTCATATCAAGGATTAACTTAATCGGAAGTTTGATGAAAATCCGAGCGTTAGTTCTTAAAATAGAGCTATTGGGGAAATCGTGTAAATCCTGCAAAATTCATCATAACAGCGCCATCTGTTGGCCGATTTACACCAAAACGTAATCAGCATCAATTCATATCAAGGACTAACTAAATCTGAAGTTTTATCAAAATCCGTGCATTCGTTCTTGAGATAGAGCTATTGCAAAAATCGTGAAAAATGCAGCATAGCAGTGCCACATGTGGAGCGATTTTAACCAAAAACTAATCAGCATTAATTTGTATTAGAGACTAACTGAATATAAATTTTTATTAAATTTCAAATGCGCAGGTTAACTAAAAAAAGTTTCACTGCGCAAACGCGAATGCAATCAAAATATAATATACATAATGAATTAGCTAAGTATATTGAGCAACTTTTATGAAAGTGTCAAAATCATAGCTTGAAAATTCTGAAAATTATCGTCGATGGAATAAGCTCGAAATCCATTGTTCCCCGAAAAGAAGAAAAAATATGAGGGGTTTTATCAAATATCTGTTGATTAGTGGCAAGATAGCGGTCACAATATTGCACGTACTACTATGTTTGGATACAACCCCTGATATTTTTTCGGCCACATTAGCTCGCAGGCTTTGATTGCCTGTGAAATAAAGATACATATGTAACTGGTATTCTAAAAGGAGGTTTTCGCCAAATGTTGTAAAAAAATATATATCCCCAAACCAAACAAATCATGACATTTAATTTCAACTTCAAAGCAAAGTTTTAATGATACTACACAGTCATACCTTCGACCAATTTTGTCAAATTATATAAATCGCCAAACCACTCGCCAAATTATACAAATTGACATTTTTTTTTTAATTAACGAAAGAACAAATAAAGTAGTACAACATTAATAAAAATTCAAATAAAACGTCAAAATAAAAATCACTTAATGGCGTAAATACGTGTAACTTTCTTAATGTCAAGTGAATATGACATTTCCGATCAACCATTATTGGTATTTAATCTCATAGTTCAGCGATACATTTTTGGTCGATGGGATAACCAAGTAGTATCGTTTTGATTTACCACTCGAAAAATAAAAAAAATGATAACTGGCGAGTTAAAAAAAAAAAAAAAAGTATTGGCGAGATTTGCACCCGGCTAATATAAAAGTACCAATAATTCTTTAATCATGGCAACTTGTATGTAGTTTTATTGGAAAAAATAATTTTGATTCCTTAATCAAAATGTAAAACCTTTCTTATGAAAAGCGAAGGGATCAGCGCGTAATTGTTTATGACAGTTACATGAATTGTACTATAATAATATAGGTGAAATTATGGCGATAAAATAATATTTGGCGGCTTATTACTTCTGGCTGGCTAACATTAAAGTACCAAAATGGCCACCTGGAATATAAAAAGCGACGGGAATGTTGATGATAGTCATATCACTTAGGCTATTATTATAGAGATTGTTTTCAATTCTAAAAACAGCGCAAATAATAATATTCCCTTACGATTAAAAATTTATTTACACGTGACTATAAAAAACAAAAAAGAAACTTTAAAATTACTATTAAATGAGTAGGTCTTAAAAGCTGGAAAATATTGAAAATTATGTCTTCTAAATTGTAATTACACGTGAATACTAAAAGAGAAAAGAAACTTTAAAATAATAAATACTTAATATGCGTTTAATCCTATCAGGGGCAAGGTACTTCTATTCGTAATATGCTGAAATCAGTGAATGACACCAGAATTCACAAACAAATTTCGAAATGTGAAAATGCTTTTGTTCCCTTACTTGATAAAAGGAAAAATTTCATTCCAATATTCTGGTACCAATGTGGCATTTAAGAATTAAAATTAAGTGGTCCAAAAATGAACCACCGCCCTTGAAGCGGTTAAAGCAGCTAATATTAGTAATTGTATTATGTCAATCGTTTTATAACGCTGTTAAAAAATACCGAGCGACAAAGACTCTGTTTACTTAATTCATTTTATTTTAGCTTATTTTCAAATGTTTAACTGATCTTCTTTAATCAAACACGAAAACAACCATTGGGTTGTCTTAACAGACTGATTCGGCCTTAAATTTTTACAATCAAATGGAATTGGATGGAAACCCGTTTACAGGATATCGCAACATGTTTTTCCATTATAATTCAATCTTCTCTAATCTTTTTAAAACCGATCTGATTACAGTGCTTTTTAGATTGTGCGGTGTTTGAACGGATGTTGGCGAGCGTAGCTTGCAGGGGGCAGATGCTCCTAGTTTAACTATAATATCTATTTTCAAATCAATTTCATATAATAGTGCTTTAAATAATAATAAAAAATAGTTGTGACAGAAGTTATTTTTCAATGAATCATTTTTAAGTTACATTCAAAATAACAAATTTTTGTTATTCTTTTCCATTTCGTCATTATTTGTTAGGAATTCTGACTAATAATATATTAAAAGACACATAAAGTTTATATCAGAGCTTTTTATTCCATAAATATCTTCTTTTACGAGTTCGGAACAAAAATTTGAAGATATCATTAAATTTAATAGATTCTGATGTAACATTTGAACAATCTGTTATACAAGTACAAAACAAGACCGGAAAGGACAGCGTTACATGTAAGTTAGTGATTAAATCATACAAGAAAAAAATTTCCTTCCTCTTTCATAATTTGGTCTCTTCAGTCTCAGAGTGTTTTGAAGATAAAACTTCCTATACAATTATGAAAGGATTTCTATATAGTATAATTTATCTAATGATTCGGAATTACTTCATAAATATCTTTTATTAAATATTTTTTATTGCTTCTGATAAAACTTAGTGATTTTCTTGATTTTTAATAATAATTATTATAATAACAATAACTAAATAAGCTCTTTCCCAATTCCGTGTAAGTAAATAATAACATAAATTACATCAACATAGAATTTTACTGAATAAAGAATATGTTGTCGTAACTTGTCAGACTAACACTCAAATAAATGCGAAAAATATAAACAGCAATTTGTGAAATACTGATAAATGTTAAGAAATGTTAAGTGTTTCATAAATACTATTTTATCATTTAAATAAAAAGAAAATATGTGTTCTAAAATATTTCTTAAACTTTGTTCCATTAGCTTGGTCTTACACTTAAATATCTAAAAAATAATAAATTTGTTTTAAAAAATTATACATTGATTTTCTACTTAAGTATATTTCTTTTTATAAGATATCATTAAAAATTGCACTTAGTAAAATATTTTTCCTTAATCTTTATTTTTTTTAATTTTCGTATAGTGAATCATAAAATTTTTATTTACGTAACTCATTTTTATTTTAATGCAGCATTAAATTAAACCCAAGTTCGTGTTTAAATACCCTATAATGTGTGCGTGCACAGCAGAAACCTACAAAAACTTTAATCTTATTTTAATTATAAATATGCTTGCCATGCATTTTAAATATATTTCATCGGATTCAAAATACAAATAAATCGGATTAAATGAAATACATATTTTTCCAATTAGTTATAAGGAGAAAAATCACACAATTGAATTTACTCTTGTTAATATATGTAAGGAAAGTGGGAAGCAACGGGGATTATGTATGTCGTGGACCAGGGCGACGCTGGGGCTATTTAGCATTTTCATGTAATCATGGTACGGAGAGGAGCAATGAGTCCCGTGAAGTTTGAAACATGTGCGTGTCGAAATGACTACACAGTATTTCTGGGGGACCTGATTTATTTCTTTTTTTGTACATGACTTTGAGAAATCAGTCTCGTTTGGCATGAGAACTGACAAGGAAAGGGCCAACTTTGCTAAACACAGATTTTGATTATTTTAATATATGTTGTAGGGTAGACACCCCTTAGTGTCAGGTTCAACGGATTTTATCCAATGCCCCTCAGTTCTTGAAAAACCGGGGGGTCTAATATTAGTACACAACTTAAATACTTACTTCGTAACCAAAATTATAGGTTAGTCGTAGCTCAGGGCCCGGGATCGATACCTCAATGCGCAACATTTGTTTTTCTTATTTTTTGTTTTATAAATATAGTTGTAATTATAATTTAATAATTTCAATAAAAAATTTTAACATCATACATTAATTATAATGTTAACAAACTTAAATTTATCATCACTTATTTGTAAACTATTATGTCTCATCCATTACAGAGGTTTAAAAAGAAATTGTTTCTATTATTGAATGATACAAATTCCAAAATCGTGACAACTTCTGTTGTGGTGCCATCTAGTTATGATAAAAAGAAGGAATATTCAAATAAAATAAAAATAAAAGCAGAAAGAAGATAAAGGGAAAAGCAAAATAATTGAAAGCGTAATCATACTTATTACAAATTTAAAATTCTTTAATATGCAAAAAATCGGTTGTAATTTAATTTTGATGGTAATTTTTAATATAATTATGCTTGTTACTTTAAAAAGAGAATAATGGTATTATCGCATTGACTTCTTTTGTAAAGCAATGTATAAATGATGTTTCTTTAATATCACGAATTGACACAATTGCTCAATATCATTGCATAGATAAAGAATATATGAAATACATTTTAAAAGTGATTTTTAAAAAAATAACAGTTTTATGATGTTTTATTACATCTATTTAGTTAAAAGTAAAAAAATTAAATACGTTAAAATTATAATTGATATACAATATTAAAAATTTTAATTGAAAATGAGATTATTAAGTTATACTTACAAGTAAATTTATAAAACAAAAAATGAGAAAAACAAATGTAGCGCATTCAGGTATCGAACCCGGGCCCGCGAATCAGCCGGTAAACACCATACCAACTGAGCTACGACTAATCTATTATTGTTGTTGCAAAATAAGTATTTAAGTTGTGTACTAAAATTAGACCCCCCAGCTTCTCAAGAACTAAGGAGCATTGGATAATATCCGTTGAACTTCCGTCCCGTAGCTATAGAGGACTACAACAGACAGACACAATTCTCTCAGAAATTCTTTTGTCAATCTACATCTAGGCACATCAGTAGAATAGGCCGCAATTAAAAAAATATATTTTAAAAAGTTGAATACACCTTATTTATTAAGCCCAATCATAGTGATTGGTAACAATGTCCTAAAACTTGTAATTGAAAAACGCATTTTCCACTCAGTTGGATAAATTACAAATTTAATTGAAGTTAGAAGAAAGAAAAATAGGTTCCCATAGTAACGTAAACAACGATTCTGAAAATATGAATATAAATTGCTTTAAAAAACAAATTCAAGTATTTTAAATTTCACTTGATTTGAGAGCGGAGCAGGCGTATAGGATATACCAGTGTAAGCTGCCTAAAGTAGTTTGCCCAAACACCAGGTTCGTTTAGTTCGAGGTTCATTTGAAAAAAAAAAAAAAAAAAAAAAAACAAAAAAAAAAAAAAACAAAGAGTGGGTGGAAGCTCGACTAGACTTAAAAATTATGTTATGAAATAGTTTGATTACTTGTGCATGAAAAGTTCATAGGAGAAATATTAGAAATTTAAAGAGTTATATATACTCTAAAATTAACAGTTACAATTACAAGTACAAAATAAAGTAAAAAAGTATTCTTATACATTATTTATTAGGTAGCTACCTATTGCAGCCGTTCGGAGGAAAGCGATTTCAAAAAATTTTGGTATATTTTCATCGATCATGACCCCCAGACCCCGAAACCACCCTCCGTTCAAAATTGATATATATATATATATATATATATATGACCTATGTAACACTGTAACGCTCGTAATTATGAACTGATTTCGATGTAATTTGGTGTGTACATAGTACATACCAATGTCTCGACCGAGTTCGTTGGCTAGCTTCATCCGCTGTTTTGTTTCAAAATGGCGGCCATTTAAAATTTAAAAAAATTAAAATTTGAAATGTGGTACCAAAAAATTAAAAATGGAAAAATATTTTTCTCTTATGTATTTGTCCTTTATACAAAGATTCCGGAGCAGTTTTTGTTTCGTCTATATCTTAAAAAATGGCTGAGTTATAACATTTTGAATTTCTAGCGTGGCTGATATTTTGAAACGACCTGAAATTTGTCACGTGATAAAAGGCGTATTTATGAACCGATTTCGATGTAATTCGCTGTGTACATAGTACATACCAATGTCTCGACCGAGTTCGTTGGCCAGCTTCATCCGCCATTTTGTTTGAAAATGCCGGCCATTTAAATTTTGTTTTTAATTTTAAATTTGAAATGTGGTACCAAAAAATTGAAAACGGAGAAATATTTTTTTCTTATGTATTTTACCTTTATACAAAGATTTCAGAGCAGTTTTTGTTTCGTCTATATCTTAAAAAATGGCTGAGTTGCAGCATTTTGAATTTCTAGCGTGGCTGACATTTTGAAACGTCCTGAAGTTTGTCACGCGATAAAAGGCGTATTTATGAACCGATTTGGATGTAACTTCGTTTATACATAGTACATACCAATGTCTCGACCGGGTTCGTTGGCCAGCTTCATCCGCCATCTTGTTTAAAAATGGCGGCCATTTAAAATTTTAAGAAAAATTTAAATTTGAAATGCGGTACCAAAAAATTGAAAATTGAAAAAATATTTTCTTCTTATGTGTTTGACCTTGATAAAAAGATTCGGAAACAGTTTTTGTTTCGTCTATATCTTAAGAAATGGCTGAGTTATAGCATTTTGAATTGCTATTGTGGCTGACATTTTAAAACGACCTGATTTTTGTCACGCGATAACAGGCGTATTTATGAACCGATTTGGATGTAACTTGGTCTGTACATAGTACATACCAATGTCTCGACCGAGTTCGTTGGCCACTTCATTCGCCATCTTGTTTCAAAAGGGTTGCAATTAAAAATAAATAAATTTAAAATTTAAAATGAGGTATTAAACAATTGGAAAATGAAAAAGATTTTTTTTTATGTGTTTGTTAGTAAAAAATTAAATACGTTAAAATTATAATTGATATACAATATTAAAAAATTTAATTGACAATGAGATTATTAAGTTATACTTAAAAGTAAATTTATAAAACAATAAATGAGAAAAACAAATGTAGCGCATTCAGGTATCGAACCCGGGCCCGCGAATCAGCCGGTAAACACCATACCAACTGAGCTACGACTAATCTATTATTGTTGTTGCAAAATAAGTATTTAAGTTGTGTACTAAAATTAGACCCCCCAGCTTCTCAAGAACTAAGGAGCATTGGATAATATCCGTTGAACTTCCGTCCCGTAGCTATAGAGGACTACAACAGACAGACACAATTCTCTCAGAAATTCTTTTGTCAATCTACATCTAGGCACATCAGTAGAATAGGCCGCAATTAAAAAAATATATTTTAAAAAGTTGAATACACCTTATTTATTAAGCCCAATCATAGTGATTGGTAACAATGTCCTAAAACTTGTAATTGAAAAACGCATTTTCCACTCAGTTGGATAAATTACAAATTTAATTGAAGTTAGAAGAAAGAAAAATAGGTTCCCATAGTAACGTAAACAACGATTCTGAAAATATGAATATAAATTGCTTTAAAAAACAAATTCAAGTATTTTAAATTTCACTTGATTTGAGAGCGGAGCAGGCGTATAGGATATACCAGTGTAAGCTGCCTAAAGTAGTTTGCCCAAACACCAGGTTCGTTTAGTTCGAGGTTCATTTGAAAAAAAAAAAAAAAAAAAAAAACAAAAAAAAAAAAAAACAAAGAGTGGGTGGAAGCTCGACTAGACTTAAAAATTATGTTATGAAATAGTTTGATTACTTGTGCATGAAAAGTTCATAGGAGAAATATTAGAAATTTAAAGAGTTATATATACTCTAAAATTAACAGTTACAATTACAAGTACAAAATAAAGTAAAAAAGTATTCTTATACATTATTTATTAGGTAGCTACCTATTGCAGCCGTTCGGAGGAAAGCGATTTCAAAAAATTTTGGTATATTTTCATCGATCATGACCCCCAGACCCCGAAACCACCCTCCGTTCAAAATTGATATATATATATATATATATATATATGACCTATGTAACACTGTAACGCTCGTAATTATGAACTGATTTCGATGTAATTTGGTGTGTACATAGTACATACCAATGTCTCGACCGAGTTCGTTGGCTAGCTTCATCCGCTGTTTTGTTTCAAAATGGCGGCCATTTAAAATTTAAAAAAATTAAAATTTGAAATGTGGTACCAAAAAATTAAAAATGGAAAAATATTTTTCTCTTATGTATTTGTCCTTTATACAAAGATTCCGGAGCAGTTTTTGTTTCGTCTATATCTTAAAAAATGGCTGAGTTATAACATTTTGAATTTCTAGCGTGGCTGATATTTTGAAACGACCTGAAATTTGTCACGTGATAAAAGGCGTATTTATGAACCGATTTCGATGTAATTCGCTGTGTACATAGTACATACCAATGTCTCGACCGAGTTCGTTGGCCAGCTTCATCCGCCATTTTGTTTGAAAATGCCGGCCATTTAAATTTTGTTTTTAATTTTAAATTTGAAATGTGGTACCAAAAAATTGAAAACGGAGAAATATTTTTTTCTTATGTATTTTACCTTTATACAAAGATTTCAGAGCAGTTTTTGTTTCGTCTATATCTTAAAAAATGGCTGAGTTGCAGCATTTTGAATTTCTAGCGTGGCTGACATTTTGAAACGTCCTGAAGTTTGTCACGCGATAAAAGGCGTATTTATGAACCGATTTGGATGTAACTTCGTTTATACATAGTACATACCAATGTCTCGACCGGGTTCGTTGGCCAGCTTCATCCGCCATCTTGTTTAAAAATGGCGGCCATTTAAAATTTTAAGAAAAATTTAAATTTGAAATGCGGTACCAAAAAATTGAAAATTGAAAAAATATTTTCTTCTTATGTGTTTGACCTTGATAAAAAGATTCGGAAACAGTTTTTGTTTCGTCTATATCTTAAGAAATGGCTGAGTTATAGCATTTTGAATTGCTATTGTGGCTGACATTTTAAAACGACCTGATTTTTGTCACGCGATAACAGGCGTATTTATGAACCGATTTGGATGTAACTTGGTCTGTACATAGTACATACCAATGTCTCGACCGAGTTCGTTGGCCACTTTATTCGCCATCTTGTTTCAAAAGGGTTGCAATTAAAAATAAATAAATTTAAAATTTAAAATGAGGTATTAAACAATTGGAAAATGAAAAAGATTTTTTTTTATGTGTTTGTTAGTAAAAAATTAAATACGTTAAAATTATAATTGATATACAATATTAAAAAATTTAATTGACAATGAGATTATTAAGTTATACTTAAAAGTAAATTTATAAAACAATAAATGAGAAAAACAAATGTAGCGCATTCAGGTATCGAACCCGGGCCCGCGAATCAGCCGGTAAACACCATACCAACTGAGCTACGACTAATCTATCATTGTTGTTGCAAAATAAGTATTTAAGTTGTGTACTAATATTAGACCCCCCAGCTTCTCAAGAACTAAGGAGCATTGGATAATATCCGTTGAACCTGACACTAAGGGGCCTCTACCCTACAACATATATTAAAATAATCAAAATCTGTGATTAACAAGGTTGGCCCTCTCCTTGTGAGATTCTTTTACTCATTTACGGACATCGAGCGTTAGTCTATCTCAACACTTCCACAACTAGCAGACTGGTGTGGATATTATGGCATATTTATATATTCAAAATATTAGCTCCCGTAGGTGTGCAGCCGTATAAATATGGGCTACTTGGAATTATTTATTCCAGAGGTCCTTGCTATAAAACTGGATGTTTACTTTATTTGGCCGAGAGCTCAGTGATTGATTGCCTGGCGCAAGGCAATGCCTCAAATTCGGCCCACGGGAAGCCGATAGAATTTAACGCTGCGCTAAAGTCTTGAAGCATATTCTTACTGAGTGTCTGAAAATGATCTTTCAAAGTTATAAAATGCTATGTGTGAAAACTAACTTATCAGGGGAAAAATGTTTTCATCATTAAAGACACAATTACTAAAGTATTTTAATAGTTTTTCTTATACTCTACCGTATCGTTTCGTATCGAAAAATTTCAGCCAAAAAGCAAAATGACTTGCGTCAAACACTTCTGAATTCTTAAAAACTGAAACATATATGGAATAAATTATAAATGAGCTCAATGACGTCAAATATTTAAAAAAAAAAAGAGAGAAGAATTGGAAAAGAGAGAACTATGTATAAACAACTAAAGACAGCCTTTCAAAAATAACATTCAGCAAAAACTCGAAGCCTGTCTCTAAAACAATTGCAGCAATAAATGCAGCAGAAGCAGAAGTTAGGAATAAGCTAAAACTTCAAACTTTTCTAGATCTATGCCATTCAGAAATTAAAAGTTAAATAGTCGAATGTGGCAATCCCAAAACCTCATTTACATGTCTATCCACCTCATACATGTTATTACTTCAAAATCCGCTATCATAGTGACAAAATGAAAAGGCAATCTATGCCCATCATGGTGATTCTAACGGTATGAAATTCCGAGAATTAGTTCTTGTGATAAGACTATCGTTAACATCATGTAAATCCTGCAAAATTCAGCATAGCAGGTCCTCCTATTGGGCGATCAACACCGAAATCTAATCAGCAACAACGTGTGTCAATATCTAACTGAATCCAAAGTTAGATAAAAATTCGTGTATTAGTTCTTGAGATAGCGATATTGTTGAAATCGTGAAAAATGCAGAATAGCAGCGTTACTTGTTGGGAGATTTACATTAAAACATAATGAGCAGTAATATTTATCAAAATATACCAGAATCTGAAGTTCGATGAAAATTCGTGCATTAGTACATGAGATAGAGGTATTGCGGTAATCGTGAAAAATGCAGCATAGCAGCGCCACCTGTTGCGTGAGTTACATAAAAACGTAAACAACACCAATTCATGTCAAGAACTAACTGAATCATATGAAGTTTGATAGAGCTCCGTGTGTTAGTCCTTGAGATAGAACTATTGCTGAAATCGGAATAAAGACAGCATAACAACAAAACCTGTTGGGCGATTTACACCAAAACGTAATCAGCAACAATTTATTTGAGCTGCTAACTGAATATAAATTTTTATTAAATTCCGCGTTCTTGAGATCGAGCGCCCATAAAATCTGTGTCTCATACAGACAGACACATAGGCAGACAGATCCACAAACAGACACACACAGAGACTCACAGAACTACATTTTGTAAAAACATGTTTTTGGTATTGTTGATCCTGACACCTGTTAGGCGATTTACACCAAAACGTAATCAGCAACAATTTATATGAGCGACTAACTGAATATAATTTTTTATTAAATTCCGTGCGTTAGTTCTTGAGATCGAGCGCCCACAAAATTTCTGTCACATACAGACAGATAGGCAGAGAGATCCACAAGCAGACAATCACACAGACTCACACACGGACATTTAGTAAAAACATTTTTTTTTTGTACTGCTAATCCCTAAAACTTGTAAATCGGTTGAAAACCGGAATTTGAAAATTTTCACGAATCCATTGCTTTCTTCTTGTAAAGATAGTAGAAATAAGATTAACTGACGAGTATAAAACGTAATGTGACGATTAATATTTTAGACGACTTGTTTATGTTTTAACTACCGCAAATCCTACAAAACTGCCTAAATGCGATAATCGTTCGTATGTTGTTGACTTATATTACATATAATGATTTACTTTCTACAAATTAAGTTTAAATAAAGGGATATCATTGAATAATTTTTTTCTTAATAAAATATATATTTAGTGCCCAATAAATAACGCCAAACTTATATAATATGCGAACATAAGCTAAATGTTACAAAACTATGCATAATTGCATTGAATTTAGACACAATGACCTGATATAAGTATATAGGAGGCAAAATGTAGTTTGAGACTCTTGATATTCAGAACAAATGTATACTTCATATGAAATTGCTCATATATGCATTTAAATAATATTGTAAGTAATAATTTTTTAAATGGAAAGCCTTAAATATATTTTCTCTTTAAAGTTTTCTTTAGAATTCATAAAATATCAGGAAAGGAATTTTTATATTAAATCTTATATACAAGATTCTTGTAGAAGTTGTTTAAAATGTTAATATTTTGATTTCGGGAATATTTCATAATTTCAGAAATGCATTACATAGAGAATTCAACAAAATTCTAGTATTAAAATTCTGTGTCATTAAATATAAACTGGGTTGAAATTGTTATTTACAGATTTTTATGTAATGGAATTTTCCTATTTTGTAAAAAGCATTGTAGGAAAAAAAGATTAAAACGTTTTGAACGTTTATAAAATAAGTTTTAGTGAAAAACATTTCTTTAAAAAATTTTTTGTAAAAGTGAAATGCTATTTTATCGTAAATAAGAAATATGTCAACACTTTAAAACTCATTTTTTCAAGTGTGGATATCAAAATTAGTGATAGTAAGCAACTTTTTTTTTTTTTTTTTTTTTTTTTTTTTTTTTTTTTTTTTTTTTTTAAGTTTCAATATTAGTTTTAAAATTAATATTATTATTGATATAGTTTATTAATTTTTCAAGTGTTAAAGTCGGATGTATAAAATAAATATATATTAAGCACATGACGTAAAATGATAAAAATAAATAAACATATGTATAAGAAAGCACAAAAAGCTATAACCTATTTAATTTGACATAAAAGTACAGGATCAGGATCACTCTGCCAGGGAGCCAACCAAAAATGACATAGGCATGAACCCCTGACAGAAAAGTACCCTCTGCGATCTGCAACACCGCAACAGGGGATTAGCTCCAGAAATACAATGACAAAAAATAAAATAAAAACTTACAAAGAGCGCCCTGGCGCCTGAAAAGTGGTTAAAATGAAACAAAGTCTAAAGTCATTTACACTAATTACAGTAATCTACAGTACATCACACTAATGACAATAAAAACAAGGAAATGTTTACAAAAATTTGGGTCATTAACACCTTTAGCATATGTCTTTGATAAGTTGAAAACAAAAGCATGAAGAAACAGTGTTTAAAGCCAATTACATTTGTAACTATATGAATGTGAAATGTTAATAAATCAATGGTAAAGTCTGGTTGTCCGTTGATACTTCATAAGTACAGTGTAAGGATAACTCCAAATGTTCAGTAAAGGCAGACAATACGTATTAAACTATCAGAGACGTAGTTCATCTCAGTACATAAGAACTAAAATGTTAAAATTCCAAGTAGCCAGGAGGGGAAAAAATGTTACTTTGCATGAAACGAAATATGGATAAAGCATCTACACCAAATGCCGCAGTAGGACAAAGGAAACTAACAAAGGAAACAGGAATAGAAATGTTTATTTCAACATCAAATGAACCAGTCTCAATGACTGATTTGGTAAGACAGTCTGTGCGCTCATTTCCGTCGAAACCAACGTGGGATTTAATCCAGCCTATATTAATAATTTTATTATGCAATAGTCGTAAATTCGTATAAATATTAACAAGTTGGAAATTGCTCGTCAAACGTGGCAAATGAGGTGCGTTCGTACTATAACTAGTTTTATAATTATTTTTTGCACCCCATATTGTACTAAATGTGTATTTATTTGCAATTCATAAGTGCATAGTCTGTAACATCATTAAAATGCACTTGCAATAATTTTTTCCCATTCCCCTTAATGTAACGGAAAACTTTTGACTGTCCCTGTAATTAAGCTATACATCCGATTTTCATGAAATTTGAAATGGCTCGACAAACTTTTGCAGCAATAATATATTTAAAATTTCAGCCCATTCGGAAAGCTGTAACATCAGTAAAATGCACTTGCAATAATTTTTCCCATTGGCTTTAATGTAAAGAAAAACTTTTGACTGTCCCTGTAATTAAACTATACATCCGATTTTCATAAAATTTGAAATGGCTCGACAAAATGTCGCAATAATTATATGCTTAAAATTTGAAACCACTCGTAAAGCTTTAACATCATTAAAATGCACGTGCAATAATTTTGCCCATTGGCCGTAATGTAAAGAAAAACTTTTGACTGTCCCTGTAATTTAACTATACATCCGATTTTCATAAAATTTGAAATGGCTCGACAAAATGTCGCAATAATTATATGCTTAAAATTTGAACCATTCGGAAAGCTTTAACATCATTAAAATGCACGTGCAATAATTTTTCCCATTGGCCGTAATGTAAAGAAAAACTTTTGACAGTCCCTGTAATTTAACTATACATCCGATTTTCATAAAATTTGAAATGGCTCGACAAAATTTTACAACAAGCATATATTTAAAATTTCAGACCATTCGGTTGGGTAGTTTTTGCTCTATTATATGCGGACGGACGGACAGACGGACAGACAGACGGACTGAACGACGACTATAGGTGCTACGTATTTATATAATTACGAACGCACCTAAAAAGAATTTCGTCCGTTGGAAAAAGATTTTGAAACGCTTGAACTGAGGACAAGCTGTCTGTATAAATGTGGAATACACTGTATGAGGAGTCACTACACCACACAATTGCGGAATCTAAGGCGGCGGTAAGTTCAGCCTGGTATACCGTATTAAATAATTTATGTCTAATTATGTTCTCAAAGATAATATCTTCTTTCAAAAATACCACAAAAGCCGCTCCAACGCTCGTAGGCATCTTAGAACCATCTGTATATAAAACTGGGTAGTTGTACAAAGGGACCTTCTCTGTAATAGCACGCACGAAATTGACATGATGGTCATAATAAAAGTAGGGATAGTTAAAAGTATAAACTTTTTTCATCAAACAATCTGTTGAAACATAAACATCTTCTATCCAATCTGAACCATCATTTTTCTGAATTTCAAAACATAAAGCCAGTTGTTTTAATTCTACTTCGATTGGAGGAACTCCCGTAAGTACACAAAGTGCCTGTGTTGATATTGACCGATATGCGCGAATGATAGATAAGAGACATAGACTTTGGCATGAGAATAAACGCTTAATTCCATGGCTTCGTAAATCCTTAAACCAAATCTGTTTCTTTAACACTGAATTGTACCAAATTTTTAGAAACTCAAGTGGTAATCTTTTATCACGAATTCTTGTCTTTTGGATATTACAACTAAAATCTTTTATTTTATCGCGGGCCATATCGAGATGCCCCAACCAATGGAATCTACTGTCAAGATAAAATCCCAAGTACAGCAAATTATCCTTAACAGATATGCCTCTACCCTGGAGTCTAAAATTAATTCGACGCTTTCTTGATATATATTTTCCAAAAAGCATTGAAGCAGACTTTTCAACACTAATTGATAGATGTAAACGACTACAGGCTACAGCAAAGTGGAAAATGCTAGCATTGACGGTATTCTCAAGTGCAGGTCTTGTATCACTGCCTTCAACAATAACAGAGTCATCAGCATAAAAAATAATTTTTTGACTGTGTCGCTTATAAGTTTTGATAATCTTAGCAAAAATGGTCCAAAGCATGGGTCGAAAGCAGGAACCCTGCGGGCAGCTCCGAAAGATTCTAAACCATCTTATGCCTCTAACAAACTTGAATCTATGAGACGATGACTGATATAATTCTTTAAAGTCTGGCATAAAAGTACAGTATAAAATTCATTTAATTTATTTAAATGTCAAAATAATATTCCTGCCGTATTTAAATACATAAAGTAAACGAAATATTTTATAGCGCATGGAAAAAATCTCTAATCTGAAATTAATTTTATCTAAAGCATTTTTCGTGAATTGTTTAAAATATATTAGAAGATTTACATAAACATTTAATAAATTTTAAAAGGATTGTAAAAGTATTGAAGGATTTAGAAGAATTAATTAAATTTGAATGCATAGATATTTTGTACAATATTTATAACCCCACTCAAATCTTTTATTATAAATAATTTTCTTAGTATTTTTTTGAGTTAGGAAATGTACAAATATATTGTTCTTACAATAGAAATATAGAAATATTTCCGAATTGAATACTCTCCCCCTACCCCCCTAGACACCAAAATGCTGAAAGATCGCAAAGGTAATATAAATAATCCTTTTAAAAATATGTTTTTTGGTGTAATCAATAAAGCTACTGGAACAAGATAAAGTAGTATACTTTTAACTCATTCTAAAATGTATTACAACTAATCGATGTATTAAATAAATTTTATAGCAAGTTAATTTAATGGTACTTATAAGTACCGTCAGTAGCTATATGGTTTTAAACACGATTATAAAGTTTGTTCAATCAGTAACGCATAAATGAGAAACTTTAAAATTTTGCCTTGATATATAAAGACTCTATTGCAGAAAACTTGAAACTAAAACAATTTTAATGCATTTATTTGTTGTACAATAACATTAAAGTAATAAATTGCTGTGAATTTCTGTTTATGATTTAAATTGAAATTTACCCAACTTGCAATATTTATTACTTTTATTTCAATAAAATTATCTAAATATAATGAAACGAATTTAATTCTTATGCTACAGAGATATTTTTATAGGATTTAATTACTAAATCAAATAAGAATAAATTAAAGTAAAAAAAAAATCAAATTAAATTAAAATCATTTCTTCTGTAAAGAGCTATTTAAGAATTTTAAAAACGTTCCATTTGCTGCAGAAATTAAAACTTTGATTAATTTATAAATTGAATTTGAAGACATAGTTACACTTAGGATGCCGTGTTATTTAATACTTTACTAGCGGGCATTACCGAACTAAGCTCGGTCAAAATTAGCCCTGTGTTCAATTCGATATTTCATTCTCACTGTATAATTCTTGCTGTTTGGATACAATTGGCATGATCCTAAGCCATAGAGACCCACTAAGTCAAATTATTCGAACACACGACCTAACCAATGCTCTTCTCGAACCCGAAAATGATAGAATACAAAATTTAGTCAAAATCGCTAAAGTCATTTTATAGATAAAATTAGCCTGACCCACGGCAACCCTAAAAGGACGTACTAATCTAAATTTATCCAACATCTGACCTATCGCAATGGTCTTTTCGTGCTTGGAAACGGTGTAAAAAGAAATTTTGTTAAAATCGTTTGAGCCATTTATTAGATAAAATTAGCTAAACCTTGACCTATAGTGACCAAAAATAACTGGTTAATAGAATTTTCTTGAGCATACGACTTAGACCAATGGTCTTCTCGAACCCGAAAACGATAGAAAACAAAATTTAATCAACATCATTAAAGCTGTTTTCTAGATAAAATTAACTTGACCCACAGTGACCCAAAAATAACCCATTAATCGAATTTTCTCAAATATGAGACCTAACCCAATGATCCTCTCGTGCCCGGAAACAGTATAATGCAAAATTTTGGAAAAAATCGTTTGAGCGTTTTTTAAAGATGCAATTAGCTTGACCAGCAATGACCCCAAAATAACCCAATAATCTAATTTTACCGAACATAAGACTTAGATCAAAGGTATTCTCATGCTCAGAAACGATATAATACAAAATTCAGCCATAATGTTTTCAGCCGTTATTTTAGATACACTTAGCTTGACCCAAAGTGACCCAAAAAATGTCTCACTAATTGAGTTTTCTCGAACATGTGTCTTAGCCGAATGGTGTTATCATGCCCAGAAATTGTATAATATAAAATTTTGACAAAATCGTTTGAGTCGTTTTTTAGATACAAATAGCTTGGCCCACAGTGACCCAAAAATGCTCCACAAATCGATTTTTCTCGAACATATGACTTAGCCCAATGGTCATCTCATGCCCGGAAACGGTATAATACAGAATTTCGTCAAAATCGTTAGAGCCGTTTTCTAGATAAAGTTTGCAAAAATTACCCATACAGTGATCCAAAATGACCCAACAATCGAATTTTCTCTAATGTGTGACTTAGCACATTGGTCTTCTCGTAATGCAAACCGACAGAATACAAAATTTAGTCAAAATCGTTGGAGCCGTTTTTTAGATAAAATTGGCTTGACCCAAAGGGGACCAAAAATGACCCACTAATCGAAATTTCTCGAACATGTGACCTAGCCCAATAGTTTTCTCGAGCCGAAAAATAGTTGGATAGAAAATTTAGTCAAAATCAATTGAGCCATTTTTTAGATATTATTAGCTTGACCTTGACCCATTGATCCAAAATGACCCACAAATCGATTTTTCTCGTACATGTGACTTTGTCCAATGGTCATCTAATGCCAGGAAACGCTATATTACAAAATTTTGTCGAAATGTTTTGGGCTTTTTTTATTCAATTAGCTTGACCCTGACCCATTGTGACCTAAAATGACCCACTAATCGAATTTTCTTGAACATGCGATGAAGCCCAATGGTATTCTCGTGCCCGAAAATGATAGAATACAAAATTTCGTCAAAATCGTTAGAGCCGTTTTCTAGATAAGCTTTACTTGACCCACAGTGACCCCAAAAATGACCCACTAATCGAATTTTCTCTAATATGTGACCTATCCCATTGGTCTTCTCGTAATCGAAAACGAGAAAATATAAAATTTAGTCAAAATCGTTAGAGCCGTTTTTAGATAAAATTAGCTTAAACCATAGTGACCCAAAAATGACCCACTAATCGAAATTTCTCGAACATGTGGCCTAGTCCAATAGTTTTCTCGTGCCGAAAGACGATTTGATATAAATTTAGTCAAAATCGATTGGGCCGTTTTTTAGATATAATTAGCCTGACCTTGCCCATTATGACCCAAAATGATCCACTAATCGAATTTTCTCGAACACGTGAACTAGTCCAATGGTATTCTCGTGCCCGTAAATTGTAAGTTAAAAAATTTCGTCAAAATCGTCAGAGCCGTTTTCTAGATAATCTTTACTTGACCTACATTGACCCAAAAATGACCCACTAATAGAATTTTCTCTAATATGTAACTTAGCCCATTTCTCGTACTCCAAAACGACATAATACAAAATTTAGTCAAAATTGTTAGAGCTGTTTTTAGATAAAATTAGCTAGACCCATGTTGACCCAAAAATGACCCACTAATCGAAATTTCTCGAACATGTGACCTAGCCCAATAGTTTTTTCTTACCGAAAAATGGTTGGATATAAAGTTTAGTCAAAATGGATTGAGCCACTTTTTACATATAATTAGCTTGACCTTGACTCATCATGACCCAAAATGATCCACTAATCGAATTTCCTCGAACACGTGACCTAGTCCAATTGTATTCTCGTGCCCGAAAATGGTAAATTACAAAATTTCGTCAAAATCGTTAGAGCCGTTTTCTAGATAAACTTTGCTTGATTCACATGGACCTAAAAATGACCCACTAATAGAATTTTCTCTAATATGTTACTTAGCCCATTGGTCTTTTCGTAATCCAAAACGACAGAGTACAAAATTTATTCAAAATTGTTAGAGCCGTTTTTTAGATAAAATTAGTTTGACCCATGTTTACCCAAAAATGACCCACTAATCGAAATTTCTAGAACATGTGATCTAGCCCAATTGTTTTCTCGGGCCGAAAAACGGTTGGATATAAAATTTAGTCAAAATCGATTGACCATTTTTTAGTATAATTAGCTTGACCTTGACCCATCATGACCCAAAATGATCCACTAATCGAATTTTCTCGAACACGTGACCTAGTCCAATGATATTCCCGTGCCTGAAAATGGTAAATTACAAAATTTTGTCAAAATCGTTAGAGCGGTTTTCTAGATAAACTGTGCTTATCCCACAGTGACCCAAAAATGATCCACTAATAGAATTTTCTCTAATATGTAACATAGCCCATTGGTTTTCACGTAATCCAAAACGACAGAATACAAATTTTAGTCAAAATCATTAGACCCGTTTTTTAGATAAAATCAGCTTGACCCATAGTGACCCCAAAAGACCCACTAATAAAAATTTCTCGAAAATGTGACCTAGCCCAATAGTTTTCTCGTGCCGAAAAACGGTTGAATATAAAATTTAGTCAAAATCGATTAAGCCGTTTTTTAGATATAATTAGCTTGACCTTGACCCCTCATGACACAAAATAATCCACTATCCGAATTTTCTCGGACACGTGACCTAGCCGAATGGTCTTATCATGCCCGAAAATGGTAAAATACAAAATTTCGTCAAAATCATTAGAGCCGTTTTTAAGATAAAATTTACAAACACACACATACACATACACATACAATTTTAGCTCGCATTATAGTATAAGATTTATCAAATTATTAACAAACGTTTTTTTATTTTATTTTTTAGTGACAATGAATTCTTTTGTGTAAAAATGTATATATCCGTGTTACAAAGAAATGTTTTAAAATTTTCTATATCTAACTAAGCTTTAAGATTATATTGTTTTCTTACAAGGAGAGGGACAACCTTGTTAATCACAGATTTTGACTATTTTAATATATGTTGTAGGATAGAGACCCCTTAGTGTCAGGTTCAACGGGTTTTATCAGATTTTTCTTTAGTTCTTGAGAAACCGGGGGGTCTAATAATAGTACACAACTGAAATACTTACTTTGCAACCGCAATGATAGGTTGGTCGTTGCTCAGTTGGTATGGCGTTTGCCGGCTTATCTGTGGGCCCGGGTTCGATACCTGAATGCGGTATATTTGTTTTACTCATTTTTTTGTTTAATAAATATACTTGTAAGTATAATTAATAATCTCATTGTCAATTAAAATTTATAATATTGTATATGAATTATAATTTTAATCTATTTAATTTTTAACTTTTGTCTAAATAGTTGTAAAAAACATCATAAAACTGTTAATTTTTTAAAAATCACTTTTAAAATGTATTTCATATATTCTTTATTGATGTTATGATATTGAGCAATTGTGTCAATTCGTTATTTTAAAGAAATATCATTTACGCATTGCTTTATCAAAGGAAGTCAATGCGATAATACTATTATTCTGTTATTAAAGTAACAAGCATAATTATATTAAAAATTAACATGAGAATTAAGTTACAACCGATTTTTTGCATATTAAAGATTTTTAAATTTGTAAAACCTATGCTTTTGCTTTCAATTATTTTGCTTTCACCTTTATCTTCTTTTTACTTTTATTTTAATTTTATTTGAATATTTTTTTATTTTATCATAACTAGCATAACTAGATGGCTCCACAACAGATTTTGTCACGATTTTGGAATTTTCATCATTCAATAATAGATCCAATTTCTTTTTAAACCTCTTTAAAGGATTAGAAATAGTAGTTTAAAAATAAAACATGATAAATTTAAGTTTGCTAACATTATAATTAATGTATGATATTGAAATTTGTAATTGAAATTATTAAATTATAATTACAAGTATATTTATAAAACAAAAAGAGAGAAAAAGTAATGTAGCGCGTTCGGATTCCAAACCCAGGCCCGCAAATCAGCCAGTGAACCTCGTACCGACTGATCTATGACCAACCTATCATTGCGGTTGCAATGAAAGTATTTAAGTTTTGTACTATTATTAGACCCCCCGGTTTCTCAAGAACTAAGGAGCGTTGGATAAAATCCGTAGAAATTGCCACTAAGGGGTCTCTACCCTGCAACATATATTAAAATACTCAAAATCTGTGATTAACAAGGTTGGCCCTCTCCTTGTAAGAAAACAATATAATCTTAAAGCTTAGTTAGATATAGAAAATTTTAAAACATTTCTTTGTAACACGGATGTATACATTTTTACACAGAAAAATGCATTGTCTACCCTACAACATATATTAAAATAATCAAAATATGTGATCAACAAGGTTGGGCCTCTCCTTGTTAGAAAGTAAATAATATAAATTTAAGAAATCTGTAATAATTAAGATTTGTCAAATAAATTAAATATAAATATGATTTTATTCTTGGTTGAGAAAAAATATTCCGTCTTTTATGATTCTAGGTACGTATTTTCATTTCTCTTGCATTATAATTAAAATTTGATATTTTTTTTAATTTACGTTTAAAATTATTTAATAATATTGTACCTTGCACAATGAATAATTTAAACAGCGTTAAAACAATCAATTATCTAACTAATATTAAATGTTTTCTTTTGTACGATTATAACACTTATTTTCTAAAAAAGGGAGTTTACGTAACTTGATTAATCGTTCGTTTTGATTAGTATTTACTTTTTAAAATATATATAGAATAAATGAAAATTAAATAATAATTTATATTATTTATTGAAATATAAATCATACGCTTTTCTGTCAGATATCAAGTTGGACTTTTACAATCCCTTATTTAAATACGGTAAGTGAGTTGACAGATTAAGCAATGAAGTTTAGTATACAGACTGTTCCGAAATTCGAGACACAAATTCAGAGAGGGGATAGTACCCATGAAGGGAATGGAAATTTACTATAGAACATGGACTTGCAAACCACATATTTAATCAAAAATACAGAGTGTTCTACTCTAACTCAGTTTAGTTTGAAGGTACTTTCAGAAAACTGAAGTTTAAAACGTTTAGTAGACTTTCTCACCTTTGTTGTAAATGTGATAATATCAAAAAGAGTGAGAGAAGTTTCCATTACACGCGCTAGTAGTATGCAATTGACGATACGCACTTTGGACTGCGATTACCATTTCATATGATATCATCGATGGCTTTTGTCTTCTCAAAATTATTACCATCAATATAAGTTCAGTTAGGATGAAGCACACTGTATTTGTGACTAAATATGTAGTTTGAGACCCCATGTTCTATGCAATTTTTCATCCTCTTGGTGACTGCTATGAGTCCTCTGAATTTTTCTGTCGAGTTCGTTAAAAATTAATTTGGTAACCCTTTAAGGGGCCCGGGACACAAAAATCTTCAATTTTTTTTTTTTTTTTTTTTTTTTTTTTTTTTTTTTTTGATTAAAAATTTTTCTGCAGTTTTCTGCTTAAAATGATGTTTAAATCATGTTTCTATCTGAATTAGAACAGGAAATAATATTTTTTTCGTTTTGGTTTGTTTTCAAAATCTGCCTTTCAAGCTATGGTTGCCAAGTTAACGAGTTCTTGTCATATTGCGTTTTTCTTCATGATAGGTTTTTTCACTATTTCTCATACTTAAGTTCTTATAACTCGAGAACCGTTAAAGATACAGGGTTGAAACTCGGAACATATCTTTTTCAATTATTTTACTTTACTTTTGAGCCAGCATATTTGAAAAAAATATTTACTTTTAAAAATATGATTTTCTTTTTAAAAGTTGCACCACTTTTTTTGTAATTTTTTCGTTATATATATTTATTTATTTTTTTAAATTAATATTTTTTAAAATGCTGGCTCTAAATTAAAAAAAAATATATTTCTGTCTATTTAAATGAAAAGCAATACCAATTTAAACCCTACAAACAATATTTTGAGTTACATAACGATTTTATTAACGATTTTGAGTATAACGATTTTAAGTTATACCACTTTTTTCATAAATTTTAAAATTAATTTTTTTTTTTTTAAAAGCTATGAGAAGTTTTATCATTTGATTTCGTTTACAAATGATATGGTTAACCATCACAAAAAAATTCAAAATTTTAACTCAATAAATAAAAAAAATTGAAAACGTGTCCCGGACCCCCTTAAGAAAAGTTTCAAATGCATTTTTCCATATGATAACATTTAAAATGGATATTTTATTTTTTTACTTTTTGTAATCTGGCTGCATTTTGTTATTGCCGTAAAAGTGGAGATAACGCGAGAAAAATTCTTAGTTAAAAATATCTTTAAAAATTCCTAGAAATGAATTTTAGAGTAGGATACGATTCTGTATTTATTGAAAACAATAATTGGTAAAATGCATCTTTTTTTATGTAAGTAGCCTGAGAAATTTACTGTAATTTAGTGAGTAGATTTAGATATTCTTCAATCACTTATTTATCTGCTACTTTATTTACATTAAAAGATTAAATAATCATTAAGGAGGGGGCAGAGGTTTCTTTAGAAATTTCGAAAAATCGATTTTTTTTTTCATATTTCGAAAATATAATATCTCGAGAATATATTGGAAAGAGGAAAAATCAAAATATTTAGTATTAACCCTTACCGTCGTGGTGTCCTTAAAAAATGGCACCCAATTTTAATACCAAAACTGACAAACGGCGCCACCAAATATATTTATCTAAAATTTTCCTATTATAATGTACATGAAAATAAGCATGTTCGCATTTTCTAATAAATTAGTTTGTGTTATTGCGGTGTCAATCCAATATTTCATCAGTTTATAAACAGAATTACTCCACGTCGGTAAGGGTTAATAGAGTTATCCGACTTTTAGTCGAGCGAGCCAGAGCCGGCATGCTGTGCTAGCGTAGTTTATACGAAGATCTTCCTCCCTTAATTCCTTAAGAACTTCAAGAGCCTCTCCAACCAATCTACCAAGATTTATCTAGAGATGACTTACTCCAAAGATTCTTGGGTGCCCATACCCAGAACGCTAATTAAAGTTTTAATGCGACAGTTTGGCGGTTATATCCAAAACACCTGCAATCTGGACTACAAATTGTTGAAATTTCAGCATACATCGCTGCTGGGATATTTAATGAAGGTTAAACTAAATTTCTTAGAGTTATGGATAATTTAATTGTTGGCACATATACAGCAATTTTTTTTTCCGAAAAAGCAGATGAGGCGAGACATACAAGACAGAACCGGAGGAGTCTTTTTCAGACAAAAGCAGCTCGTACATCCCGAAAACAGCAGCAACTCGAAGAAAACCAGCTTTTCGAGGAATCGAAACATCTATTTTATGCACATGAGATTGCTGATTGATCGGTAAGTCACTAAAACCAGTAATTTAATCGTACTGGAACTTTAAGCGCTATTATTTCGAAACTATGTTTTCAAAAACTGCTCGTGCTTTAACTGGAAAGGTTATCAGTCCATTTGGCTGATTTTTGGTGAGGTTTTTCTTAATATCATTACCGGAAGGATGTACCTAATATTTAAAGAGATTTCGTGTAAATAAATAATTTTTTAGGGATGAAAAATGTCGAAAAAATAATACAAAATCCGAACATTTTATTAAAAACCGTACTTAAGATTTTACTTTATGCTTCTTTATAGTTTTACACGTTTATCCTTCCCGTGCATATGTTAGAAAAAGAAAATAACGTTATTTTTTTTCTTTACAGGTCAATAGAAAAAGAGTGGCGAGTGCAGCACATTTGGGCCTCGCGCCTGAGACTCCCGAAGAAATATTTTTTCTAAACCGCCATTTTGTAAAAAAATTAATGAAAAAAAAATTGTACTCTACGAAGATGTAATAAAATTATTTTATAGTTTCAAAATGATACGATTATTTTATCGGATCACCTTTAAAACCTTTAAAAAAAATAATGAAAAATGTCTAATTTTGAGGCGTCTAAAGGGACTTCCCCCCTTAAACATGTATAAAATTCTCGAGAAAATCATAATATTTATTGCGTGACACATATAGGATTAAAATAAATTGTTACACCTATGCTAATGTAAAACATCATGACGTTGTCTTACGCAGAACATAAATTTACGCAAATATGTGTACCTTGAACACTTCGTTTTGATTCGATAGAGATACAATAGGCTGGGATCAGAGCGGAAGACACAGTAAAATGTAGCGTCATTAGAAATGAAAGCAATGCTCTAGTGTGTTGTTGTCCACAGTTGTTTTCTCTTTTTTCCTTATTCTATCTAGCACCATCGGTTTTCGTTCTAGAGTTACTGTTTGAACGCTATTTCTATTTTTTTCACGATTGAGATCATCCAATAAAAAGTAGGTGTTGCCGTTTGAAAATTTACACATTTACTTACTGTAATCGCATCTGTTTCAGTTTAACTGCTGTATTTCATATGGCACTTGAGTGCTTACCTCAAAATACTTTAAAACAAAACTTCATTCGGTTTCTGTAAACGGTATGAAAATTATTGGATCATCTATTGGAGGTTTTTTTTTATATAATCACTTGTATGTACACAGTATATACTAATGTCTTCAATGAGTTTTTTTACTCTAGCTGAGGCAACTAACTCTTGTTTCATGGGCGGCACTTTAAAAAAGATTTTCAATTTTAACTTTCCAAAAGGGGTACAAAATTTAGAAATTAGAGAAGCGTTTGATTTTAAATGTTTGACTGTTATACAAGATCTCCTGAGCATTTTTTCATCCTTATCTTAAAAAAATATCTGAGATATCTCAGTTTGAATTCCTAACGCGTCTGACATTTTGAAGTAATCCGAAGTTTGCCATCCAACAGCACTTGTGTATATTATCCGATATTAGTGTTACTGAGCATGCGTCCAGAACATACCAATGGTTCGACGAAGTTCACTAGTTAGCTTTATCCTCCGTGTACTTAAAAAAATAGAGGTACTTCAAGATATTGCCAAATACTCCGACCTAACATAAATCGCTCTAAATGAAGACAACTTCGAAATAGCTGATTTATTTGATGAAGTTCTCATTCATATTCAGTATTGACGAAAACTCGTATTGAATCTTCTCTAATAGGGTTCCAGTAATTTTAGCTTCGTGTGTTTGTTTGAATTAAGCTGAATAAAAAAAAAATAAATAAAAACTAGGACTATGAAAGCTACATTTTCCACACGACACAGACCGGCAGGATTTTTTCTTGAATCTTTTATAGAGCTAGCGATTTATTAGTGTAGCGTTACATGAATTATTAACATTAATAGAGGGTGGTATTTTTAAAGATGCATTTATATATTTGACGGGAGCAGATAAAGTCACTATTGCACGAACCATACATACGCATGTTATCGTATGTTCAGTATCATGCAGAATACGAGGGAAATTATAAATTATTTACATTATTCAAAGAAATACATGATCTTAATTGTTCTATGCTACATATATGAAAAAATTGTTAAAAATACGATCAAGAGTACGCTGTATACAAAATATGTAAGTTAAATCCAGTATAAAATCTGAGACTAAGCAAGTATTGAACCTAAAAATTTTCATATTTCTGAAACATATGCTATGATAATGTGTAAACTAAACAAAATATGAAAAAAAATGCTTATAAATCTTTTCGTTTTAGGAAATTAAATAAATGACACTCGATAAATTGATTCTTATTTTTAATGAGTTTAAAAAGAAACATATCTGTTAGTAATTCAATTTACAAACATTTCATTTTTAATTACTTCATTTTATCTCATACCTTATTGAAAATTAAATTACATACTTTTACAGTCAATTCCAAATAATACAAGGAATTATACATAAATAAGATTATTTAACAATATGTAATTAATGAAAATGGAAAATATAAAAATGTTTACTTCCTTAATTTTTTTTTTTTTTCACAAACGCTTTACATATTTTATCTTAGTTAGAAATTAATTAAATTTCTAATTAGATTTCCATTGGTATTTGTACTATACTGAAAATCGTAACAGCATTTGGTATTTTATTTAATCTCCTTTCAGAAAATTCTTATTATTTGGTTAATAAATAAATTTTCATTAGCGTTTCTGAAGTATTGGACGGTAAAAGAAAAACTTATACTTTAATATACATTATTGTAATAAATAATACTATTTGTTGTGAAAACTGAAATTTTAGTTAAATAGCACGATTAAAATTCAAAATTTAAAGTATTTCGTTAGTAACCAAAAATATATAGGAATTTTATGTTGCCCCCCTTTTTTTTTTTTTTTTTTTTTTTTTCTTGTAAAATGCAAAACAACATATGAAGTATTCATTATGCTGCATAAATTAAGTTCTTTCAAAAAACGAAATTTGCTGACGTAAACTGTTATCTTCATGTACAGATTTTCAAATGTGACAAATGAAGCCCAAATATAAACACAAACACCGCCAATTAAAACTAACCAAAAAAAAATAATTCAGCATTTATATGACGTATATTAGTTGGGTTTCTTTTCAATTCGAATCAGTCATTTTATAGTATGTACATAGTATAAAACAAGAAAGCAACACCAAAGTCTATAGATTCCAGAAAAAAATTAGAATGAAATAGCAATTAAAACCTTTGTGCAGGAATATTAAAAAGCAGAAAACCAACGTTTAAAAATGCACAAATTATACGTGAAAAGCAGCAAACAGCTGTTTCGAATTTACTTCAAGAAAACTATTTCAACTTCTTCGTAGATTCAAAACAGCTGTTTGCTGCTTTTCACGTATAATTTGTGCATTTTTAAACGTTGGTTTTCTGCTTTTTAACAAAATTAGAGTCTTTGGAAAAGGACATAATTCTCCATAATGAAGGACAGCATAGGAACATAATGCAATCCAGCGACGTGTGGTTCCAAATGTGATATTGCCTGATATTTTCTTTGATTCTAGAACCCATATTTTCACAACGATAACCTTATTTAGATTTTATGAGGAATGTGTCGCTTTGCCATGATTAAACCGATTGATAATGAAATCTATAATATGACACGTGGAAACTTTCATAAGATCACTGAGATGTTTGATCCATAAGTTACGTTACTGAGAAGATTTGTATATCTGTATTTCATCAATAAACGCTGGTTTGAAAGGATTATCTTATTAATTAGCTAAATACTTCGTATAAGAAAAAAAAGGTACAGTATTTAACGAAGGTGGGTATTCTGAAGGGGGCTACGTAGCCAGAAAATTATATTTCGCAAAATGAGAAATTGCTTTTCGTCTCGTAAATTACACATATTATTCATTATATAGTGTAACTAGCAAACCCCGCGGCTTTGCTCGCGTAATATTTGAAATATGCCAAGTGATATTTATATGTCTAATTTTTATTAAAAGGTACTAACTAAATTTTTATTTTGCTAAATGGTAATACTTTATTTTATTAAATGGTTTTTTTATTAAAAGGTACTTATTACTTTTAGGATTAATTCAAAAATTACTATTTAAAACACAGTTTGATTAAACATCATTATTACACTGCATTAGGCAGAAAGGAGACTTAAATTAATAAAATGAAATAAAACTAAATAAATGATAATTTAGAAAATATTTTGAAACTTTTATGCTCAATTAATACGCTCATTTCAGTATTCATTTGAAGTTTTGAATTTTTTAGAAACCATCTTCTTACATCTTAAAATTAACCATCATGTCAATTTCCAAGTCCTACCACCTCTCTCAACATAAAGGGCTATGTTGAAACAGGAACTGTCACCATTAATTTGCCAACATTAATTTTGAAATCGGTTTGTTATTTCCTAATATTCCACAGAAACGTAATTTAAAAAGCTTTTAAAGCCCATTTTTAGAACGTTTGTTGTTCCTGTGAATCCCAGGTGGTAGAATCACCGGCATAAATTATAGCCTGTGTAGGATAAGAGACTGTTACCATTGATTCGCAACTATTACTTTCATAATCGGTTTATATTCCCTGAAATTGCATAGAATCGTAATTTAGAACTTTTTTAGAATGCTTTTCGCACCCCCCCCCCCTTTGCTTCACCCCTTTTTAATTCGAATTTATTTTCGACGTTCCTTCGTGGGCATTTATATTTTATAAGTAATTACCATGCCATATTTAAAGTTTCTAGATTTTCAGTATCACAGAAATCGCAATTTAGAAAGTTTTTAGCTCCTGCAACCCTCTGGTGGTAGTGGAACAAACATAAAATATAGCTTGTGTTTGAGCAGGTTCTATCACCAAAATTTATCATCATTATTTTTTTAATCGGTTTTGTAATTTATAAGTTTGCTTAAAAATTGTAATTTATAACGCTTTTCACTCACTTCATTTTTTTTTAATTTGGAATTTTCTTTCGACTGTTCTTAGAAAGCAGTTGCATCTTATAAGTAAATATCGTGCTATACTTCAAAGTGTTAGACCCTTCAGTTGTGAAAAAAACGCAAATTAGAACATGTTTTACTTTTGCAACCCTCAGATGGTAGTGACAGCAACATAAAATATAACCTATGTTATAACAGGGACTGTCACCATTGATTTTCAACCATTGCTTTTGAAGTAGCTTTGATATTTCCTTAGATTGAGTAGAAATCGCAATTTAGAACGTTTTTAGGACGCTTTTCGCGAATTTTCACCCCTTTTTAAATTTCCAATTTTTTCGAAACTGTTCTTAAAGATCATTTATATCTAATAAATACGTACCTTGCCTAATTTTAAGTTGCTAGCCCCTACCGATCACAAAAATCGAAATTTAGAACGATTTTTTGCTCCTGCAACGTCTTAGTGATAGTGACACCGACATAAAATAGCGTCTATGTTAGAGCAGAGGCTTTCAGCATCAATTTCCTACCATTACGTTTGAAATCAGATTCATTCTTCCTGAGATATTGCCGACAAATCGGCATTTAGAACATTTTTAGAACGCCTTTCGCGCATTTTGCTCCTGCATCTCCTCTGGGGAAGTGGAAACAGACATAAAATATAGCCTATCTTGGAGAAAGAGCTGTCACCATCATTTTTACACCATTATATTTGAAATCGGTTCAGTACTTCCTGAGATTGCACCGAAATCGCAATTTAGAAAGTTTTTTTACAACGCTTTTTGCCCATTTTGACTCCCTTTTAAATTTCGATTTTTTTTTAGGAAACGTCCTTGGAGATCATTGATATCTTATAACTAACTACCATTCCAAATTTTACGATTCTAGGCTCTTCCGTAACACAAAAGCCGCAATTTAGAACGTTATTCTCCTGCACCACCTTTGGGGTAGTGGCACCGACATAAAACATCGCCTATGTTGGAGCAAGGGTTGTCACCATCATTTTGACGCCATTATTTTTTAGATCGGTTTGGTATTTCCTGAGATTGTGTAGAAACCACCATTAGAACGTTTTTAGAACGCTTTTCGCGCATTTTCACCCCTTTTAAATTTCGAATTGTTTAAGAACTGTTCTTAGAAATCCTTTATATCTAATAAGTAGCTAATATGTCAAATTTCATATTTCTAGGCCCTTCGGTAACGCAAAAATCGCATTTTTAGAAGGTTTTTTGCTCCTGCAGCCCCCTTTCGGATAGTGGCACCGACATAAAACATAGCCTATGTTGGAGCAAGGGTTGTCACAGTCATTTTGACACCAATATTTTGACACCATTATTTTTTAAATCGGTTTGGTATTTTCTGAGATTGTGTAGAAACCACAATTTAGAACGTTTTTTAGAACGATTTTCGCGCATTTTCACCCCTTTCAAATTTCGAATTGTTTAAGAACTGTTCTTAGAATTCCTTTATATCTAATAAGTAGATAATATTTCAAATTTCATATTTCTATGCCCTTCAGTAACACATAAATCGCATTTTTAGAACGTTTTTTGCTCCTGCATCCCCTTTGGGGTAGTGACACCGACATAAAACATAGCCTATCTTGGAGCAAGCGTTGTCACTATCATTTTGACACCAATATTTTTTAAATCGGTTTGGTATTTCCTGAGATTGTGTAGAAACTACCATTTAGAACGTTTTTTAGAACGATTTGTGTGCATTTTCACCCCTTTTAAATTTCGAATTGTTTAGGAACTGTTCTTAGACATCATTTATATCTTATAAGTAACTAATATTCAAAATTTCATATTTCTAGGCCCTTCAGTAACGCTAAAATCGCATTTTTAGAACGTTTTTTGCTCCTACACCCCATTTGTGGTAGTGGCACGGACGTAAAACATAGCCTATCTTGGAGCAAGCGTTGTCACCATCATTTTGACACCAATATTTTTTAAATCGGTTTGGTATTTCCTGAGATTGTGCAGAAACTACCATTTAGAACGTTTTTTAGAACGCTTTTTATGCATTTTTACTCCTTTTAAATTTTGAATTGTTTAAGAACTGTTCTTAGACATCATTTATATCTTATAAGTAACTAATATTCAAAATTTCATATTTCTAGGCCCTTCAGTAACGCTAAAATCACATTTTTAGAACGTTTTTTGCTCCTACACCCCCTTTGGGGTAGTGGCACGGACATAAGATATAGCCTATAGTCTAAGTTGGACTAACACCATCATTTTGATACCATTACTTTTGGAATCGGTTCGTTAGTTCCAGAGCTTACTTCCTACAAATAAACAATTTTTTCCTCTTTATAATAGGAGTATAGATTATTTGACTTTGAATTGTTTAACAGATACCACTTGAAGCATTACGATGGCAACATTATCACTGACATTAATATAATTATCTCGATGTCTATTGATTATACAAAACTTGTACAACAAATGAAAAATTATAATAAACAATTTCAAAATAAATAAGAATTCGTTTATTTTATGGTATATTATGAATTTTATTTCTTCTTATGTTTTTAAGGCACAATTTGTAAATAATTAAATTTTCTTTGTTATAAAAGATGGATTCTTCTAAAATAGTTAAATGATTCAAAATTTATCATCCTAAAATCTCTAAAAACACTAATTCGAAATATATGAGTTTAAACTTTTGTCTTCGCAAGTTTTAGAGCAGTTATATACTGCTCAATGTTTAAAGCCAGCACAACCTTTATATTTGTAATTTCCATATTTTTTCCATATTGGATCGATTGTATGACATTGTTAAAAGATCAAGCTTCAAATATAATAAAAATAACGATATTATTAGTTACATTTTTTCGCAATCCAAATGTACGTGTACCACTAATAACTTTCTACTAAAAACCGTCTACTACGTATGCAAATTTTAATTTTATCTGATGCTTTATATTTTTATGTGCTACATTTTTCATTTCGTTCTTTTCATTAATTTGAATACACAAATGATGGGGGAAATTGTAACGCACATTATTATAAATGACAATTTCTTTCGCATACTAATAACAACAATAATATATTAACAATTTTCTGCATTTTACTTAAAAAAAAATAATTTGGAAACTCAATATGTTGTGAAAAACATGCTTCACATGTATATTTTAGTGAAAATAACGAATGCACTTCTTATAATAATATATTTAATGAAAGATAATTATAGATTATAATCAATGAAGCAATTTTAAGCTACTTCAAAAATGTCTGCTCATTTATTTAGCTCTAATTATAACATGTCCTGCTTCCTGAGGAAATATGATGAAGAAAATATTAGGAGAAACATAATGACGCAATTTAAAACCATTACAATAACGAATATAAATATTTCATTTTATAAAATACTCCAAGAAATTTCAAGTTTTCAAATTATTTCGAGGAATCGGTCTTCAAAGAGCCTAGAAAATCTAAAGTTACATTGAATTGTTTGTTTTAATGCATCTTGAAAATCCTTCTGGCAACTGTTTCATTCTTTTCTAGTCTAATATTGTTTCCAAATTTAAACCATAAAATACTCGAAAATATATCGAAATTTTCTAACTTATTTTTAGTGGTCTAATAATTTATATATTTAAAATATGTTTTCGGTCGATTTCTTTTATTAATCAGTTATCTTTAAAGATTTTTGTTACTTAAGAAAATATACCTAAAATTAATTTTTAGGTGACCTAATATTTTTAATATAACTTAAAATCTAGAAAAACATGATTCAATAATAAATTTAACAGATGTTTAATATAAGAACTAATATACTAATTTAAAAAGAAATGACGTACTAATAAAACAAGCCTATTATCTAACTAATTTTTCAAGATTCCACATTTTAAAACAATAGTGATTATGTAACATTTGAAGTTTAACTAGTTTTGTGATAATTTAACTGCATATAATAATTGTGGTAATTTAACTACATATAATATATGATAATTTAACTATTAATAAGTCTATAGAAAAAGAAATTTACAAAAAGAATTATATTTTTATTACACTAATTTTGAAACCTAAATATTTATTAAATACAATTTGATTTGCGTTGAAAAGGATTTCGTAGCCTATTTGAATTAGGGGATTATCACATATTTAGTTAAGGATAATCGTATATGTATTTAGTCTCTGTTTTTAAAATCTCAAATATATAAATAATCAAAAATATAAATCTCAGTAGTTATCAATATAAAGTAAATAAACAGATAAAGGATAAATTTCAGGTTATAACTAATATTAAATATAATGATAATCTGAATATATAATATATCATGTATTTATTTTAAAGTAGAAATTTGTAAGTTATTGTAATCTGCAGAATTTATTCAATTAAACTGGTGAATTTCGATGCAGAAAACGATAAAATTAATTTTTTACAAAGTGAAGTTTCCAAGAAAATTAGTTCAACGTGATACTCGTATTTTCAAGAAAAGTAAATAGAGTCATAAAATACTTAGATTTGTATTTAAAAATATATAATAGTTCTGAAAATAAGCTTTTTAATAAATTTGCTTTTTTATAGTTTTCATAAAATTAACCCTTTTTTTTCTTTTTTTTTTTTTACAACTTTTATTCACAATACTGTTTATGAAAAATTATGCAAAAAAAGATATAGGCAAAAAAATCCCGAAAAAAGCTTAAAATAGGTGAATATTGCATTCAGTTAAATTTAAAAAATGAAACAAATATTTTGTCTTACATATCTATAAATTTGAAATATTTCGTGATATTCAACATCGATGTCTTAATTTAAAGCTCTTGAGAGCAATATTAAGAAAATAAATATATGTATTTAAAGTTTAAAAACGCCCTCTTTAACTCTGATTTCGACGTTATGTATATATAAAAAGAAAGATAAGATTATTTTAAAAATAAAATTTAATGAATATTGAACAAATTTGAAAACGTGTTTTTTTTTTTTTTTTTTACATTTAACATTTATTAGAATGTATCAGACATCAGTATTACATTTTGTTTATATATCTTTATATTCAATTTATGTTAATATAAATATTTAACACAAACATATATTTTTATTAAAAAACGTAGTTGCCGCTTATATTTTCAGAAGCAATTATAAGCTTACTTACTTAACACAAAAATCCTGTAATATAAACACATATGGCTAATATTTTCTCCCTTAACTAGTGTTTTTTTTTTTTTTTGGCATGATTTAATTATGTTAAATCTGAAATGAAAATCAAATCTTATTAAATTAAAACGTTTTATTTTAAGAAAATATTTTTTATATGAGTTCTTGATATGTTCATATATAATCTCGATCTGCGTTATTTCATACGAGGTATCATTAACATTTTAAGAAAGCAAAATTTCTATAATAAATAAATTTGTTTTGTAAAATGTTTGGTTTTAATAATTAAACATATTTTCTGTGATTCAATATTTTTTTTAGGATTACTATTTTATAAATCTAAACTCCTTTATTTAATATCGTTGTATATTTAAATATAAATGTTTTACACCAGTGAATGCTACATTAAAGCTTAGCCGAGCATGGAATTTATTTTTTTTTTTATGTTTTCTTAAAAATCTGAATGATATGAAATATTTTAAGCTTTTTAAACCACAAAGATGTGAAGCAAGATATTTAAAAATAGTACTTTAGCTAGAAGAAAACATGAATCAGATTAAAAATAATATGTGTATTTCGCAATTTAAGACAAATCGCATTAATTTAATAATAAATTTTACCTATAGAATCAAAATCTATATTTATAAAAAGAAAAGTGTTGAAACTGCAGCTCTAAGGCTTCTGTTGAAAACAAACATGTTATATTTATAATTTTATAGTGGTATTTTTCTCGAATTTTTTTCGTCTCAATTACTTGTTTAACCAAATTTTAGGCGAAAGACAAGAAAGTGCATCGTTAGTGCCTTACTGTCGTTAGTTCGAACTTTCAAGGGAAGCTATTTTTCTCCGCATTAAATGGTGCAATGTGCAAAACTTTTCGCGTTACATCTGGGATTTTTTCTTTCTTTTCCTTATGTTTTTATAAATAAATTAAAATATTTGATATATTATATTAAAATAAATTATTAAAATCAGGATAATAGAATTTTAATTGCAGGCTATATAGGACTACAACAGACACAATTCTCTCAGAAATTCTTTTGAAATCTACATCTAGGCACATAACTAGAATAGGCTGCAATTAAAAAAATATATATTTTAAACAGTTGAATAGTAAATACACTTTATTTATTAAGCCCAGTCATAGTGATTGGTGACAATGTCATAAAACTTGTAATTGAAAAACGCATTTTTCACTCAGTTGGATAAATTACAAATTTAATTGAAGTTAGAAGAAAGAAAAATAGGTTCACATAGTAACGTAAACAACGATTCTGAAAATATGAATATAAATTGCTTTAAAAAACAAATTCAAGTATTTTAAATTTCACTTGATTTGAAAGCGAAGCAGGCGTATAGGATATACCAGTGTAATCTGCCTAAAGTAGTTTGCCCAAATTTCAGGTCTGTTTAGTTCGAGGTTCATAAAAAAAAAAGAAAAAAACAGCGAATCGGTCGAAACTCGACTAGACTTAAAAATTATCTTATGAAATAGTTTGATAACTTGTGCATGAAAAGCTCATAGGAGAAATATTAGAAATTTAAAGAGTTATATATACTGTAAAATTAACAGTTACAATTACAAGTACAAGATAAAGTAAAAAAGTATTCTGATACATTATTTATTTTTAATTGAATCATTTATTTTGTAAAACGCAAAAAATAAATAAATAAATAAATAAATAAATAAAAAACCTTAAAGATGAAAAATAAGAATAATCATACAAGTTAGAAATGCTTTATAAACATTTTATATACCTCATTACAGAGTTTCTCAAACTTTGGCCCTAAGGGCTCATCCTGAACTTATAAGTGGCTCCGCCGCGCAATTGGAAATTAAAGAAAAAATTGATGAAAACAAACACATTTCAAACTGAGGATATTTTCAAAATGCGCATTGATTCTTTCGCAATAAAAATATTTATCATATTATGTGCACATTTAACTACTTGAACAATTTTAATAAATTAAGCTCAATTTTTTGTAAAACAAAATTCCGGTGCAAACATTAATTTCTACTTTTATTGAAATTTTACGTATTCTCTCACAAAATGCGAATAATTGAGAAACAAATGTAGATTTATTATAAGAACACGAGAACGTTTCCGAATGAAAGTTTGAAAATTTGCATTTCTCAACTATTCTCAATGTGATTTACGGCGAAAGTTCAACAAATAACTCTTCATTTCATACTCATCAGCTTTATCATTTTGAAGAAAACCATTCTGAATTGAAAGATAAACTGATTGATTTTTTTCAGTATGAAGGGTAACATAATGCGTGCTTCAAAATAAAATACCACACTAGTTGTCTGAACAAATAATGAATGTTCGCGGCTGGAGATTAACGAAATAGACTTTACAGAGATGAAATGGGCAATAAGGTATTCTTCTATAACTAATTTTAAAATATGTTGTCATATTTCATCACTGTGATTAGTTTAGGCAAAATAATTTTCTGAAATTTGTTGTTAGCTGGTTTTCCCCGGTCACCACCGTCAAGTCGTCAGATATGGTTCTCGAATATTTGATATGGTGAAGCTGACATAGCTCCCATATTGTGAATATTTTTAATAAAGCTTATAAAATTGATTTTATGAACAAGTGTCAATTTAGTGTCCAATATTTCATTGTCGAATAACTATTTTTTTAATCAATACTGTGACTTGTGAAGTAAAAGAAACACTTAAAGCCGCTCAAATGTACTAAATTTGAACTACGGAAAGTTTGAATCTACTGACGTCACTGGATTAGCAGTTTTACACTTACAAATATTTTCCCGTTATATATACTAAAAGAACGATTAAAGTCTTAACTTATTATTTTGAAACATGCGACACGGAACTATTCTTGACTTCACTATGCATTACTTCGGTGTTTTAGAACTGTAACTTGACTAACAATTACCACGCTAGTGTTTCAGAATCGTGTTGTTTGAAGATAACTTCAAACCAATATAATAAGGGATGAAATATCATTTGAGGAATACATGGGGAAATAAATATGGACATGCATTAGCTAATGATATGAAAGCAATGATGGGTCACAATGCTTGAGTCATTGCAAAAATTAATGAAATGGTAAAACACTATAGCAGCGTCTATAGTGGTCTTTATAGATGCACGCTATCCTCGAGAAAATGTCAACTGAACTTATAAAACGTTGAAAACCATTAAAATAATAAATTACATAAAATCACAATTTCTTAAAAGCAAATTTTTAAAACTTATGAGTGAAGTTAATAGAAACCCCCATCCGCCAACATGCATACTGAAATAGGATGATTATGTCGATGAAGAACGTTTGCATGTTTATTGAAAGTGCTCGCAGTGGAGATATTAGAAGAACAATAACTCACAATTGGAAAAACTTTTAAATATTAAAGAAAGGAAATGAAAATTTTGTATTTGGTCTATGGGTTTAGTAAAATGAAGTAAATGATACTATCATTGCAATTAGAAACTGTCGGAATTTTCAATGCATTTGACAAACGTGTCTTACTTTAAAAGGAAACTTGTTTTGTTGGATTTTGAGGGAGAGGGTAGACTCGATTTATTCTCCGTTGCTATTTAGGAATAGAAACAACAACCTTTTCAAAAGAAAATACAGAACAATAATCAGGGGATTCCTACAGCTTTGAAAAAACAGTTTTAAAAATATTTACCAACAGCTAAATAGAACGCATTGGACGACTTGAAATGTTTACTGTTGTGCTCAGCGTTAACGTAAAACCATTAAGTTTAAACTCAGTGAAACAAGAGGTCCTCGTAGATGAAAGAAGTTAATACTGAATTGTAAAACATCTGATAATTTTACCGGTTCTAAATGGAAATTTTTTGATTAGAAACAGAAATTTCTTCATGGAATAAATATAATATTAGTCACACAGAAATAAGTTATATTTAACTGTTAAATAGATTTAAGTATAAGATCTTCTGCGAAATATCTTTAAAAACGTGAGTAAAATGTTCGGTAAGATTAGTGTTAATGATCTTATTACACAATCAAAGTCTATCAAATTTTCGAAGCCATTTAACAAATGAAGTTTCAATCTTGTCTAACACAGATTTGCTGACTTTCTCAAATGAAATATCTAATATTTCAGAAGCACAATTTTCGATTTAAGCATCCATCAAAACGAAATTAAATTCAGAATGAGACTAACGGCTGTAATCATCAGCAACAGGACCGGGATTTTCAGATTTGTGTAAAACAATCCAAATACAAACTTACATTAAAATTTTATGCATTACTGTTCAGTAACAATATAACAATGTACACTAACATATAGAATTTATTGTAAGGAGAATTCTACGATTTCTTGATTTTGAACAATTTTTACGTATCTAAACTTTTGACAATATTATTTGTGTTACTGGTAAGTGAAAAAAAAAATCCGCATTACCGTAAAAGTTTCAAAATATAATTTTATATATTGGGACAATGCACACTTGTTAGAATACTATCCGTTCCCACTTTTTGTAATTGGTAGCAACGCACCTAAAATTACCTTGTAACTTAGGTTAAGATAGGCTTAACGGTCTCCGCCCTAGATAATTATCTTAAGTAGGGCTCCGTGAGTCAAAATGTTTGAGAAACACTGACATTCTCTATTAGTTTCTTAATTAGAATATGTTCATGCCTATACAGCATTCGAATAAAATATTTAAAAATAAATAAATTTATAAATTCTTCGATTATCTAATAGTAATTTAGATAAATAATAATTGAGAAATTATTTAATACCCATACGGCTCTAATATTTCTAAATTAAGAAATTCACTGATTACTTCTTCCAACATTTAAAAATATATCATGACATTCTACTTTGGAAATAGACCATTGTCTGGTTACCTTAATTTAAATATCTACATTCTATATAACTAAAATTAAAAGTTTTCTCTATATAATTAATATATTACAAAATATAAATTAGTTTCACGTAGATAAATTGTCAAACTATTTATATCGTCTTTGCAGATATTACATTTAATTACAAATCGATAATAAAACTGTATTAAATTCTTAATCAAAAATTTATTAAAATTTGTGTTTCAAAATAGCACCAGATAAGGATTTTTTTTTTTTTTATTAATACGAATGATGTTTTAATTAAAAGTTTTGTTTTATTTAGCTAATTGAAATTTGGAAATTCGTTGTTCCTTAAATCATGTATTTGTTTCGAATTCTTATTTGTTAAATAGAAATAATATATTAATTATTTGTAATGAAGACTAAAATCGTAAATATCTTTAACACATACAATTGAGGAATTTTCATGAAGGCACATTTAATTGAATTTCCGGATTTATATGTAAAATATTAAACGAATGTTAATATTATTTAGAGAATTCACATTCCATTGATTAAAGGCATCCAGCTATTTTTATCGACAGTTTAAAGGGTCCGGGACACAAAAATCTTCAAATTTTGCAAAAAAATGTTATTTCTTTAAAACTTTTTCTGTTTTTTCGTGCTTAAAATGACATTTAAATCATGTTTCTATCGGAATTTGAATAAAAAAAATATTATTTGTTTCGTTTTGGTTAGTTTTCAAATTTTAGATTTCAAGCAATGACAACGACTTCTTGTAAAAATGCGTTTTTCTTCATGATAGGTTGTTTCTCCATTTCTGGTATTTAAATTCTTATAACTCGAGAACCGTTAAAGATAACGGGTTCAAACTTGGAAAATCTATTTTTCAATTGCTTTACTTTACTTTTGATTTAGAAAATTACAAAAAAAATATTTACTTTTGAAAATATGATTATTTTTTTAAAAGTTGCACCACTATTTTTTAATTTTTTCGTTAAATATTTTTAATTTTTTTATAAATTAATATTTTTAAAAATGCTGAATCAATATTAATACATATATTTCTGTTTATTTAAATGAAAAAAAAATGAAATTCTATAAATAATATTTTGAGTTATAACGATTGTAATTTACACTACTTTCTTAAAAAAGATTATGAGAAGTTTTATCATGTGATTTTGTTTACAAATGATAAGGTTAACCATCACAAAAAAATTCAGTATTTTATTCAGTATTTAATTCAGTTATTCTCAATAAATAAAAAATATTTTAAAACGTGTCCCGGGCCCCCTTAAGATATTGAATCTTTATTGGTTCTTTAGTCAACAATTTAATACAATTTGTGTAGTAAATTAAGATGAGATAACGATATTTTTATTAATTTCAAATATTTTTCGATTATAAATAATTATTTAGAAAAATTTTATTACAGCAATTTCATCATCTTTTATCCCACTAAGTATTCGGATATATGGTAAAATTTAATATTTCAAAGAAAGTCCAGAAATGTGCCTCAATTATAAAATGTTATTCAGGAAGATAATAGCAATAATAATAATAAAACTTTTATAATATGGGAAATTAAATTTAATTCAATATGTGTTTCTCCAACACATATAATTATATTGAACGAAAAATAATCTAGTATGTTGTAGCAATCACAAAATATTTTTATATAAAAATCATATAATCTGCAACCAAAATAAAAGACAAGCTATCTTGAGACATAGCTATCGCTGAAATCCGGAAAAAATAACATACCAGCAACACATGTTGTGGGTATTCTACCGAACCTAATAAGGATATGTTTATTTCACATGTAAAAAACTCTGAAGTTTTATGAAATTCCTTGTATGTGTTTTGAGACATAGCTATAGCTGAAATCGTGAAAAATGCAACGTACCAGCGCCAACTTTCAGGCCATTTAGGTCAAATACTAATCAGCACCAATTTATCAAGAGAAAAAATAAATAAATTGAAATTTTGTAAAATACTGTGCATTAGTTCTTGAGATACAGTTATCGTAAAAATCGTGTAAAATTTCATCTCAACAGCGTCACTGTTTTGCGATTTACACCAAAACATAATCAGCAGCAATTTATGATAATGCTGAGCAGAATCGGAAGTTTTAATATATGCCTTGCATTTGTTCCTGGGATAGAACGCCAGCAAAATTTTTGTCATATATAGACGGTCACGCTCACACACAGGTTCGAGAACAGACATTTTATGAAACTTTAAAAAACAATTCAAGTCTTTGTAAAACGTATAAATCCTTCGAAAACCGGAAGTGAAATTTTCGTTAATCCAATACTTTCTACTTGTAAAGACAGAATAAAGAAAAAATAAGAAAACTGATGGCGCTTAGCATAATAACTTGTAAATTCAAAGTTCAGTAGAACAAATTCACAGTATCGATGCATAATTTCAGATTGTGGACACTAGAAATCTTTCAGTTCTTATAAATCTTGAATATGAAACTTAAAGACATTTAACAAGTTATCCATACAATATGAATAACCTAGGGATACACCTAGGGAAAACACCTAAAAAATACAAGATTAGGGAATATATGTTGTTGTTGTTTTTTTACACTTTATAATACAGTTGAAAAGTGATTATCACTTCGCTTTTCCTACCTGTCTGCCCGTCTCACTGTGTGCAAATTTTCGTAAATATACAGCGATTGCCCAGTAATTTTATATGTTATTGAATACTACAGTAGCAAATTGATATTTAAAATGAAGTGTGTAGCAATTATTTTTTGTTTATAAGGACAGTCAAAGAATTTCATTACATTAGGCTCAATGCGAACAAAATCCTTACATGTGCAATTTAGTGACATTACATCATTACCAATATAATGAGTTCGAAATGTATTTCTGAGACTAAAGCATTCACTGTTCATTTACTCTGCCACACAAATGAATTGTCTTATATAATGGTCTACGAGAAAAATCCTTTACAGTGTTTTTTAATAACGTTACACTAATAGGTTACACTAAGGTTTCAGATAAAATATACTATCTTAGAAATTTAAGTTTCTTAAGTAATGCAGAAATATCGAGCTCTCATTAAAGGCATAAAGATTGTACAGTAAGTTAGGCTTAACATAACAATGCACTATTCTTTAGAAATGGGCTATGCCGGGAAGCTTTACCTAGCCAATGTGAGGGGGTTGGGGGGGGGGGTGATCAGATGCTCAAGGCTCCCTTAACACATCCACGACGGGAAAGATAATTCTAGTATTCATTTAAAAATATCATTGACTAAGTGCGTGCCTTCTACCTTACAGAAAATGTATTTATATCATATTGTCCATATTTTTTTAGAGTGTAGGACATTTTATATTAAATTCGTACATTAAAAGATATTTACCGATCCATAAACTTCGGAAACCTACCTAGAATATTAATTTACAAAAGACTTTCAGAACAGGGAGGAGCTTCTATTTTAAATGCCAGATTCGATAAATGTTACCCGTCGGCAATGTGTTAATTAAGTGGTTTTGTAAATGTTTTTATTATACACTGTGCATAATGAAATGTTAATTGTTATATACAAAAAAGAATGGAAATTTATGCTGTAAAGCTGCAGAAAAATTGGGCGACGGAAAAGAAAACATTTAAAATTGATTAAAGAAAGATGTGAAAAATTGCTATAGCATACACTGAACAACAACATTTTATGATATATAAATGGAAAAGTTGATAGCATGTTTTTTTGCATTTAAATATTACTTACAACAGGTAAATAGAAACAGTGGAACAGTCAAGAAAGGACTAGAGAGTATGAAAACAGCAGCATTTACTCTTTCGGAGACAGTTGTATTTTTTTTAATCACATAATTTTAATTCCCAAACACCACAATGGCACCAGAATTTTGGCTAAAATCTTTTCCATTTAATATGTATGTGAAATATACCCCTTTTCTTATTCCCAAATAAATTTCTTCGTAAATGCCTATTTATTAAGTACTAATTTCTGAAAGGGCTAAAATATGTTAATGATAAGTAAGCAAAGAACAAAGCATTGATCGAAAAACTTTAAGAAGGTATGTAGAAAATTTTACCACGATCAATACAGTGATATGAAGCCAAACTATGTGACAACTATAGTTGTCAGGTCGAGTGTCACAAAAAGTAGGATAAGGAGACAAAAAGGCGGGACAGTGGTTCCAAAATCCGGACACCATAACACATGAATCCCTATGAAAACGGAACCTGTGTCTAGTTGAATAGTGTCTTAAATGTTAAAATTTCATTTTCCCTGCTGTAAAATTATACGTGGTTGACAAAATCCTGTTTAAAATAAAATTTTCCTTATCTGACTTGCGATTGAGTTTAAACAGGCTTACTTAAATATCATATTTTCAAAAATATATTTTTATAATAATTAAAGTGTGTAGTATAAAGTTATTTTGCTTTTTTTTAAAACGGATTTATGTCTCTTCAGAAATATTTCAATATAAAACAAATTGGGCCAAACCCCCAATATAGTGGGTCAACACTCCCATTTGTGGGGAGCGTCAACACATTATTTCCTCGTGATTACAATCACTCATTTTTCAAATTTCTCATACATTAAATTTACATAGAATTTTTTTTTTTTTTTATAACAGATTGTATATCGAATAAAATGATATATAAAACCTTATTCTACGTTCAATATTAAAAAAAAAAAACAATAAATCATTTTGCAGAAAGAGATTCAACACTCCCTAGTCTCCCCGATATTAATTTTCTCTGTATCGATGATGACATTTCTAAATGATTAACGGTTAATCTGCTATATATTTTCGTTGTAATTTCCGAATACCTGTATGTAATTAAAAGTTCATAGAAATAAATCTGTACCCGAGTTATTTAATTTTTATTTCTTACGAAACGCGTTTATATAATTTAACACATTCATTGCGTTTACTAATTATCCAAGTTCTTCGGCCTCTGCTCAATTCGTGTTTTTATTTTTTTTTAATTTTATTTTTTATTTTTTATTCTACTGAGATTATAAGCGTGTCACTTGACTAGCATAATATATGTATAATAAGCACATTGAACATGTTAATGATTCACATTTTTGCCTATAATTTTATCTCTGGACGACATTTAAAATGATTTGTAAATCAAATTCACATTTGAAGATTTTAGTTAAATATAAAACATAGACTTTTCTAGCACATATCAATTAGCTTCCGTTTTATGCATATATTTACTCGCTTATTTATATGCTTTTAGGGGTGCACAACTTTTTTAAGAGAAGGGCCACTTACAAAAATGTCTGGGTTGTCGAGGGCCACATCAGAAACACGAAGAGAATTCTGTTTCGGGGAGGTGATCCGTGGCCAGTTAAAAAATATGGTTTCAAATGGGGGGGGGGGGGAGATAGTTTTACTCCTCCAGGTTCCCCTACCCAGTCAACATATCCAATTCAGTTGGCACGGTTATATCAATAGTTTACGTTTGTATATACATAATATTCCCTGGTTTTATTCGGGGGAGTAAATTTTGTTTTATTAATACTGCTGAAAAGCAAACATAGGATTAAATGTGGCTTAATGCCGGAAACAAAATGAGAACTTTATGAACGAGGAGGAGCCGATAAACGAAATTCGCGATTTTTCTGCGCTCGATCAATAAAAATGGCAATTGTTTCGAATCCAGTTGACAAAATTCGCGATTTTTCCGCTCCTGATTGAAAACATACGCGATTTTTCGAAACCGGATTGCGAAATTCGCTATTTTTTCGCAGCAGATCGACGATAATCGCGAATTTTTCAGTGCCTGAACGACACACTTTGCGATTTTTTCGTGTCCGACCAATGCAATTCACGATTTTTCCGTTTCCATCGACGAAATTAGTGATTCTTAACTAATTCTGACAAAATTTGCATTTTTTTCCCGGCAGCAAAGTAACGAAATTCGTGACTTTTTCCCGCAATAAACTGACGATCAACGAAATTTGCAATTTTTCCGCGCAACATCGACAAAATTCGCGATTTTTCCGTGTCCGATCAACGAAATTTGCGGTTTATCTGCGCCTGATTGACAAAGTTCGCGATTTTTTCGTGCCCGACCAATGAAATTCGCGATTTTTTACCCCGATCGATAACACATGCGATTTTTCTGCGCTCAAGCGACGAATTTTTCGATTTTTACGCGCCCGATCAACAAAATTCCCAATTCTTAGATCACTCTGGCGAAATTTGGAATTTTTTCCCTCGGCAAATTGACGAAATTCTGGGGGGGGGGTATCGCGATAAATAGATATTTCCCCGCTCTTAAACTGCAAAATTCACGATTTTTCCGCACCCGATCGACGAAATTCGCGATTCTTGACAGACTGACGAAATTTGCAATTTTTTCCTGTGGCAAATTGGCGAAATTCGCTATTTTTTGCGACTGACAAAACTTAGGATTTTTCTGTGCCCGATAGGCGAAATTTGCGATTTATTTCACGCCCCATCGACAAAATTTGCGATTTTTCCGCGCCCGATCAATAAAATTCGCTCTTCTTAATTGGATGGCGAAATTTCCAATTTTCCGCGGCAAATAGTCGAAATTCACGATTTTTTGCTCGACCTATGGACAAAAATTACAATTTTTCCAGTTATAAATTGAACAAATTCGCCACACGTTTACCCATCGTAGGCCACTTTTGGCCCGAGGGCCATAGGTTGTGCATCCCTACTTTAAAACATTAAGACTTGTCACATTAATATATCCAGTTTTTTATCAAAATTGCAATTATTTACTTGTCGTGTCTTCTAAAAATGTTTACAATTTCTATTTTTGCATACTAAATCAGATAATTGTTATTTAAATATGATTATTTGAAAATCTGCTAGCAACTTATTTCAGCATAAATAGAGAGATTAAGTAAAATAATTTTCATAGCTAACAGCATATTTTAGAAACCCTTTTATCGTCAGCAAGTTATATATTCCGCACTGGAACTAATAATGAGAAAAATACATTAAGCTTTAAAAGAAATTTTAAAATTTCAAAAGGCATTTGTTAAAACGGTAATATTTGTTGTACTGTTATTTATCCACTAGTATAATTTAATTTAAAGACTAAATATTGAAAATATTTATAATCTAAGTTTAAACAATAGCGTTATTTTTGTTCTTTCATCGTTCTCCAGAGGCTTAATAAGTAAAAATTTAAAATGACAGGATTAAAATCGTAACCTTTATACACATTTTTTATTACTTAAAATATAAACCAATATATATGTATAGATTATTAGCTAAAATTACCCGGTGTTACACGGAATTTTCAGATTGTTTGCCTTGAAAAATAATGGATTGCGTGTTAAGTTACGTAATTTTCAGTTATTTTTTGCAATTTAATCCGGATGACAGATAACCTACTTACTTAGCAAATATAATCTGTGATCTAGATTGAGAACGAGATTAAAATCTTTTGATAATTTTTTTTCAAGTATTTTGTTATTTAACACTTTCACGCCGGCGTGCATCACCGGTGGATCACCCTTGACTGTTCCATAGGAGGCGTGCACTTCAACTTGTTCACGCTGAACTGTTCCATAGACGGCAAACACTACAGCTGCGTCACACTTGAATCTTCTAAAGTTTAGTATTGGAAGCAATTCAGTATTATAAACTTAACACATTCACGACGGGTAACAAGAACTCTCGTTTTCTTTCCAAAAATATCACTGGCTTAGTGCGTGGATAAAGATCGTTCTTTCCTTTATCAACATTAGTCTAATTGTGTCTAATACTCGGGGGTTCTGCCGTCTTAAGTGTAGTCAATAAAATCATGCCTCTAAGTAATTTGCGTTCTCCTTCCGAACTTTCAGACATTCACATTCAAATTTGCTTGTTATATTCCAGTTTCATTTAATAAATATATAAGGGGCGTTGTTATTACATACGGTATCTGAATAAGCTACAGTACCACATCGCCAGATAAAGCGAAACATGAATTCGAGCGCCACAGCGAAAAACATGAATATCGGTGCCGGCGTGAACGCGTTAAATATTTTTTTTTTTCCTTATCAAAGAAAAATGTCAAGTACAATAATTCTATGAATATTACTTTAAGAGAGTCTGATATATCCTTTTTTTTAAGTTATTCACTAAAAATGAGCTCTAGGGAACAAAACTTTTGAGTAAATTCTAATATACACTCATATACACTCGTATATATATGGAATATATTTAAAAATGGCGAAAACAAATACAGATAACATGAAAATGTTAAAACCCTCATATTTTCATAATCGGTTTTTATCATGTTTCAATACGCCTTTTCAAACTGATATGATAATATATATTCACCTGCTACGTCCATTATATTTCCAATATGACGTAATATTTACTTTTAAAAAATTCGTCAAACTATTTATTTCATTTTTCAACTGGAAATCTTGCAAAAAGGAATGTTATGACGTAACATTCACCTTTTAAAAAAAAAAAAAAAATCGTTAAACTATTTATTTCATTTTCATTTTTCACGTGGAAATCTGGCAATAGAAAATTAATTGTTGTGGTAAGAATTTTATTGCGGTTATTTTAATTTTTGGTAAAAGCTGTAACGAAAAATATTTACATTTCATAGGAAATTGCTGTTAAATTGGTAGTTTTTTATTAATTAAAAAGTAACTATAAATTATTTTGATTCCAGATTACTTTAGTAGCCTCGGTCGTGTTTCAATAAACATGTCGGTAACATTTCATAATTCTGGCTTCCAAACAGTAGATTTGTATAGAATTACTGACAGACAGACAAATTTTCGTTTTTATATGTTAGATGAATAGTCATTTATAGATTAGATTATTTAATGTAATTTACTTTAGTTGGGAAAACGAACTGATTTTTTTTTCTTTAGCCTAACATCTTAAATTTCCAATTACTGTGCACTACATGAGATTTTTTTTCATTTTAATTATCCTTTATCGAATAATAAAATAAAATTCATTTACAAAATTATTAATTTTAAAGAATCTTGGTTATTTTAATATTGAAAACCAATTGAAATTGCGGAGAGTTCGAAAGGTAAGTACTATTTCTTTCTTATGTTAAATGATCCGATGAGAATAAACAGCTAGAAGAAAACTTACTTCTTTACAACTATATAAATATATTTTCTCGAATCTTTTACACGGATATAGAAACCGTTAAAATAATAGCAAATAAAATTTTGAAAGAATTATTTTTTTTCTATATGAAACATCATATGTCAAAAACAAATAAGAAATGTCTTCTTACGAGCACTTTTACAACTAAATATCAGTATTTTGTCCCGATTTGTTTATTTAAAAATATATATTCAAGCACAATCAAGTTAAAAATATAAAATAATAGAAAGTGATCCTTATAATGTATATGTATACAAAAATGACGATTTATGGTTATTCGTCCAGGACAGGGTAACGCCGGTTGTGTCAGGTAGTATTTAAAACAAAATAAGATATCAAATTTAAAAAGAAGTGCTTCAGAAGCATTAAAAACAAAAGAAACATTAATGATGTCAAAATCAGTATGTTAAAAAGAAAAGGTCATTTTTTTATATAATCTCCATTCCTTTTTTGTCTTCCAATACAGTTTCTAAGCTAGTTTCTCCATGAAAAAGTCTCTAACATATTCACCAGATTCAACGTATTTTACATTCAGATTTTAATTTGAAAGCATGCATTTTTTTCAGGATATTTTCTGAGAAAACAGATATGGACATGTACCATGAATTTATTGCATAAAATATCACACCAATAAAAGTAGAAACTTAAACTGTCAGACATGCATTTCGAAAACAATACATTAGTAATACAAAACCGTCTTGATGTAGATTATGTGCAAAATTGACACATGTGGACACATAATCATAACAGATGTGGACACGTAAGCATAACAGATGTAGACATATAAGCATAATATCCATGAGATAGTTAAAAATAATATAAAAATTATAATATATTTAAATATTTATTGTAATGAAGCCAATTATTACAATTTGCAATTTGTTTAAAATTATGGTAGATAATTGGAATAAATTAATCGGAATAAATCAATAGTTCGTTAGTAAAGTTCTATGCTTTATTGCTCAGCATGTATTAAACTAGCCGACTCTTTCTAAATATAGCTACTGTTTACCAGTAACGAGAAAGACCCTGAGAAATATCTTTCTCTCCGTGGTCACTATAGAAACGGACTTGTCCACTTCATTGTTGTGTGACAGTAGTTGACCGTTGGCTTCTTTTGTATATACTAGGCGCGAAAACAAGGGGAGAAACACGCAGTCTGCTTTGTGTTCATGCCATCGCCAGACGGTTATATTCTTCTCTCTTCATTATTGCGCATTTGATTTTATATTTTCCCACTGATTTAACTTTTAATCATTGCTATCTGAGACTGTATACCACTGTCAGATTCCCTATCGTTAAAATGACATCCACTTTTAAGAAAGGGAAAATACTGCATTCTCAAGCACGTGAAATAGTCAGTAACGTGACTGGTTTCTTTTAAAGCAGAGGGTGCTGCGAAATCTTTGAAAATACCGATTTCCCAAGCCACTAAAAGAGCAGCTGAAGCAACAGGAGTGTCCGAATCTACTGTGAAAAAAATTAAACATGAAGTTAGTAAAATGGAGCAGAGTGATAATAATATTTTGTCTACTCCAGGAAAACACGGGAAAAGACCAGAAATTCGGAACTGTGTTATTGATGATTTCAATAAATGTGCTATAAGACAAATCATCCAGGATTTTTATATTAATAAGAAGAAAGTCCCTTCAATATCAAAATTATTGCCTATATTGAAAGAAAACATTCAATTCAAGTTTCAGAGAGAATCTCTTCGAAAAATTTTGCATTCCGTGAATTTCCGCTGGAAAAAAAAGCAGCAGTCGCAGAAATATTCTGATGGAAAGACCTGATATTGTATTTTGGCGAAATTGGTATCTGCGTGACATGAAAAATCATAGAAGAAATGATCGATGCATTGTTTACATCGATGAAACTTGGATCGATAGTAATTTGACATTTGGAAAATGTTGGCAAGATGATGATAAAATAACGGGCATTCAAGTGGACACAAATTCTAAAAATCGTCTTATATTGGTGCATGCCGGATCCTCTTTGGGTTTATTCCTGGAGCTGAACTGGTATATAAAGCTTCTTCAACTGTTGGAGATTATCATGGCCAGATGAACTTCGATAACTTTCAAAAATGGATCCTGGAAAAATTAATACCAAACTTGCAGCCAAAAAGCGTAATTTGTATGGATAACGCCCCATACCATACTAAAAAAGTTGATCACGTTCCCACAAAATATTCCACAAAATCTGTCATGCTTGATTGGTTACTGCTGAAAGGGATAGTACATGACACAAACATGCGAAAAGCCGAACTTTTTGATATAATCACTCATAATGCCCCTAAAACTATTGAGTATAAAATAGACACCTTATTAAGAGATGAATGGCATGAAGTTTTCCGATTACCCCCGTATCATTGTCACCTTAATGCAATAGAATATGTGTGGTCATCTGTGAAACGTTACATAAGAGAAAACAACGTAACCGGCGATTTAAGTTTGGGAAGTTTACACTCATTACTGGACGAGGCATTCTCACAAATTACTTCAAATGAGTGGGAAGAGCATTGTAAACATATTGAGCATATCGAAAATGAATATTGGAAAAAAGACGGTTTGATAGAAGACCTCGTAGATAAGTTAATTATACAAGTGGGCGAAAACGAGTGTGATTCTGATACCGACACTGCTGAATCATCAAATTATGATAGTGAAAGTGATTTCGATGACATTCGACCATTTGATTAATCGATTTCGTTTTCATAAACAAAAAACAGTCCTTTTTAGGACTAAAAAATAGTCTTTTAAAGACTAAGCTCTTCCCAGAGCTAAAATAATAATAAAAAAAGAATTACACCAACACACATAATTCCTTCTGTAATTTTACATCCATAGCATATTTATTCTATAAAGCATGTACGCAATTTTTTATTTTTCTTTCCATTGTTAAGAAGGCATTCATTTTTTTTTATGAGTTTCCCCTAAGCAGTTTCAGGCCATTGACCAAACCAAATCTTATTTGACACATTTACAAATTCATTTTTTAACGGAAAGATATAAAATTGGAAAGCGTGGCCATGGAAGCGATTTAGAATTGAACTGAGTTTTCCATTTTTTGATCAATAAATTACCTATTGAGTTAAAAGCGATTTCGATCACGTGACAAACACGTTTTTCCACCTTTCTTGAGTGTTATTTTACTTTCGCGCGAAAATTCGGTTTAAAACGTCCATTATGACACTATTTTCTGAAAGATCTATTGCTTTTTAAGAAAACGGAAAAAAACAGCTCGATTACATAGTTTCTGAACAACAACTTCTGCTAGTTTCATGCATTTTCGAACAAAAATGAATTAAAACTTATGTCATAAAGTTGCCCTTTCGGATTTGAGAACACCCTTAAACCAGAATTGCCATTTTGGTTTAAGAAATATCCCCATTCCCCCCCCCCCCCGCAAAAAATGACCTTCTTGCCCCTAAGTAAAAAAATGGCAACTTTACTGTTGTTTGGATCTAGGGAAAACCGTGCTTTATTCGGTAGAAAATTAAATCCAAACTAACTAGTCGGATGTGTAATTCCAAAACTTTTTTCTATCTCATACATGTTAATACTGGCGGAGCCTAATCAGAACAAACTTACGTCAACAAAATATGAAATTTGAGGGAATTATGTCCATTAAGTTCTTAAAATATGAATATCATTAAAATTTTGTCAGAAAATAGAAAACGCTGTTTGATTCCATAGCTTCTTAATAAGAAAATTTGGCAGTGACGAATAAACACTAATTCAGGAATGTGTCAGAAAGTAGCTAGATTGTTAATATAAATAAAATACAAATTTAACAGACATGTAGTTGAACTACTCACTTAAAGCACTGAAAAGATCAGAATCAAAAAGACTGTTGTACGTAGCACAATCTCCGGCTAATAATTCCTGGCATGCGACTAATACAAAAGCTTTTAATAAATTTCGGAACTTTATTTGATTGCATAATAACATTCCTCAGATAAAAATGCATTTCGGTATTAGTGGGCACAGGGCCGAAACTAAGGGGGGGGGGGAGGCAGAGGAGGCATGTGCCCCGGGTGCCAGAGCAAAGGGGCGCCAAATGAAAGATTATACCTTTGGAATGGATCATTTTCTTCTGGCCATTTTTTTCCTTCCCATTCTGACCAGAAAATCAGAGTTCTAACTTTTTACGGCTGCTCTTTCATCTTCACCTAACACTTCATTTATAATGGCTGTTTCATAATAATAGGAGCCATCAGTCCATCAGAAGAAAATAACTCGGTGAAAGCGGAAACTCGGTTAAGCAGGACTCTGATAATCGGGACTCTGACTGTATATTTCATTTTAAAAATGATCTTTAGAATATTTTTGTTGGTGTTCAGAGGGGAGTCATGACCTCCGTGAACTCCCCCTTTGATCCGCCATTGTAGATTACCTACTTCAGTATTACATATTTTAAGATTACATATTTTAAATTTTAAAATAAGCCGGCTATTAGTAAATTAGTAAAATTCTCTTTGTAAATATACTTTGTGAAAGAGGGGGGGGGGGGGGGGCGCCAAAATCCATGCTTGCCCCGGGTGCAAAAAAGGCTAGTTTCGGCCTTGAGTGGGCAAACTTAAAAATATAGTACATGTAAAAAAAGTATTATTAATATTAGAAAAAAATGGTTTTCTCCTGTACTCTGTAACCCCGAGAACCCGGGTACGATCCCCTAGTATTATTAAATTCGATATATTCGCGTTGTCGAAAAGAGAAAATAGAAAAAAAAAGGAGAGCATAAAACGAATGCTTTCTCCTTACAGAAAAGTCAGAGTTCTAACTTTTTACGGCTGCTCTTTCATCTTCACCTAACACTTCATTTATAATGGCTGTTTCATAATAGGAGCCATCAGTCCATCAGAAGAAAATAACTCGGTGAAAGCGGAAACTCGGTTAAGCAGGACTCTGATAATCGGGACTCTAACTGTATATTTCATTTTAAAAATGATCTTTAGAATATTTTTGTTGGTGTTCAGAGGGGAGTCATGACCTCCGTGACCTCCCCCTTTGATCCGCCATTGTAGATTACCTACTTCAGTATTACATATTTTAAATTTTAAAATAAGCCGGCTATTAGTAAATTAGCAAAATTCTCTTTGTAAATATACTTTGCGAAAGAGGGGGGGGGGGCGCCAAAATCCACGCTTGCACCGGGTGCAAAAAAGGCTAGTTTCGGCCTTGAGTGGGCAAACTTAAAAATATAGTACATGTAAAAAAAGTATTATTAATATTAGAAAAAAATAGTTTTCTCCTATACTCTGTAACCCTGAGAACCCGGGTACGATCCCCTAGTATTATTAAATTCGATATATTCGTGTTGTCGAAAAGAGAAAAAAAAGGAGAGCATAAAACAAATGCTAATCGCGCCAAAACTGTAACCTCCTCCGATTCCAACCCACCTCTCCTACTTGGTATCTTCTGAAGAAGCAACCCCTCTCAGGGTTTTTCTCCTTACGGTAGTTCAGTAGATTCCAGTTCCTCGTAAATTTCAAGACAAAAATTACGTTCTATTACTATATAAGACAGTCAACTAACAGGAAACAGAATTCACATTATCTCACTATCTAAAAATATTTCATTTCTGAAACAAAATCCTAAAATATACAATATTAGTAAGGATATTATCTATAGTTCTATTAATAGGCATACATATATGTTTTTTCCTCTCAAAGTCGATAAACGGATTCAGAATATGGAACATTAAATTTACAATTGTTTTTAATACAACTGGTACTAGTAATTACTGTAAAAAACATTAAACTATATTCACAGCTAAATAATTACAAATAAAATCTTGTATATTGACTTGTATATTAGTTGAAGATTTCACCATCTCTAATTATGTTCTTTTGGGAATAATTCCTTGTGCATACGATGACTCGGTTATGTTCAGAATCGGAAAGAGTAAGACGGTTTTACGAATCAAAGTCGCGATATTAATCATGCGAAGTTTCTGATTCGTATTGTAAAAAAGAAAATTTCTACTTCAGATATTAAACCATAACTTGAATTCAGATTGCACAGATTGAACTTGAACAGAAATACAAAAGGAACCTATTTTAACTGGCATCTCCCAACGTATAGCCTCGTCAAAATAAACCCGTATGATTTCTTCTCATTAAATATTCACGTCCATTTTCTGTAAATTATTTAGGTGTGCATTTAAATGTTAAAGTGCACAAGCTTGACTTTGAGAGAAAAGTATTACTTTTACATAATTCAAGATGCACTTTTAACCTTTGACTTGCTAGTTTATTCTCACTTTGATGATTTAAACAAGTAAGAAAAATCATGCGTTAAGCATAGATTATGAAACACTTTCCAACACTTTGTGAATGCTTTAAAAAAACATCGTTATTTAGAGAAATAATGTATATAAGAGAACTAAGTAAACATTTTAGAAAACGCATGAACCATTTGAAAAACTGATTTCTGCAGTTACCGTCTATAGCCAAATATGTATTCCAATTATTTTGAACAGCCCTGTATTTGATATATAGATTGATATATATATACTATATAATGGGAAAATTTCGTTTTGCAAGAAAACGCATAACAGGTTGAAATTTCTCTTTCAGCAGTTTATACTAATAGATCAAAATATACTTGTATATATTTGTACAGCCCTGTAGTTAACCTAGTACCTTTAATACACGTCACTATTTAGCTAACGTTTAATTAAAAGTAAAACACTCATAAAACTCCTGAAATCACATTTCCAGAAATTATCATTTATAGACGGCCATGTATCTAATTCTTTGCGTGACCCTGTATATCATTTTATCTATGTTCTACAAACATATCTTAGTAAACCAAATGCAGTTCCGAGTAAAAACGCATAACTCATTTAAGAACCACCTTTAACCAATTTGCAATCATACCCAGTAAATATTACGAATTATTTTCTGCAGCCCTGTATATGAATTACAACATTTATACACATCATGTACTATGCATAAATATAGTGAAACATAAAAGCACATAACATAATTAAAAATGCACTTCCAGCAATCATCGCTACTGTACAGTACTTCGGATACAATTGTAGTATCTGAAATCTTTTGTGTGTCCCAGTAAATGCTATGCACTTCATAATATACATGAAATAAGTTAAAGTAAACCTTAGCGACGTATATCAATTCCATTGTACATGAAATAACTTAACATAATTAAAATACGCCGCAAACTATTCCCTCCACCCCTATATCGTTCTGTAACGGAATTACTTTGTGTGGCCCTGTAAATGAATAATGACTATTTTCTGCACCGTATATTCTACAGAATGCATATTTTAGTACACTTGATAAATACATATCATTTTTATTATGTTTGAAAGCATGTAACATCATTAAAAACAATTTTAAACGATTTTTTCCATAGGCCATAATGCAACGGAAAACTTTTGACTGTCCCTGTAAATGAACTAAACATGCTAGAAACTTTATTTGAAAATAGGGATAGTGCTATTGTAGATGTCACTAACATCCAAAAATTTCAGAACGATCCGAGTATATTTACGAGAGATAGAGCGCGGACAGGCGGACAGACGGACAGACAAACCGAAGCCATAAACTCTTTTCAACTTTTTTGGAAAGTGTTAAAAAGGTTCACGATTTTCCATATAAGAGTGAATTTTAACTTTTCAACTGCACTGTTTTCTGCAGCTTTTGAGGGAAAATGTAACTTTGGACCATTAGCATCGACCTTTCTTAATTTTATTAATTCTATGTCATATTTCTATATAGCACAGCTAATGACACGACAATGCTACAATGGTCAACTAGAAGGCCATAAACTGCTAAATGTAAAACTTGGTAAGTGAAATTTCATATAATTCATTAGACGAGAAATAATAAATTTTACTGTGGTCTTACTCAAATTGTTTGCGAAGGATAAAATTTTTAGAATTTTAAATTTACAAAATAGACAGGATTTAGATTTAGATGAGAATTAATTTATTATAGAAAACTATTTTAAAGATTTACTGAAGTTTACACTGTAAATTAAAACATATTTATCACAAAATAAACCCTTGAAATAATAATTCAATTCAAAATAATTTATACATTTATCTCTTACCCTATAAGAAATTCAAACAAAGATTCATTTTATCAATTTTAAAATAAGAAGTGGAAGTTTAAGTAAATAAAATACTTATACGTATTCAGTTTAATAAAATGAGAAATGTTAAACTGTTTATTTACTTGAGTGATTTTCGAGCATGTTTAACTTAAGGCACCTTAAGAAAAAATTAATTAAATTTGAAATTTGATACGCGTTGTTATTTATATTATAAATTGAAATTTTTAGTGTGCTTGTTATTAGATTTCACCTGATACAATACATCTAGGTTTAGAAAATAAATACGTTTTGTTATTAAATAAATTTTAATTATCGTATCAAAAGTACTAAATGATTAAATAAACAAACTAACTGATAATAAAAAGTTAATTTTTAAAGCATTAAATTGAATTTTTATAAGGATTATTTTTTAAGGAATATTTTATTCATTATTTAAAAAGAAAACTTAATTGAATTGAAAGGTAATAAAAGAAATAAGGAAGGAAAAACATATGAATATTTATTTTATTATCTAAGCACTTCGATATACTTTCTTGAAACAAATTTCTTATATTTTGTATTTTTAAAATAATCCAGGCAATAGGGAATTTTACCTAGCAAAATTAATGGTAGTTCTGGAAATCGGCTTACTTTATGTTTTTTGGGGTTGCTGAATCCGAATTTGTAATTTCCAACCAAAATTTCCCCCGGCAACACCCCCAAATTTATTTTGGTAAAAAGACCCACAAAAAAGGTATTTATTAAAAAAAATCAATTTTTTTATTGTTTTAGGGGAAAAGTATCTAGAAATTCAGAAAGTAGACAAAATTTGCAACAAATTAGATATATGACATTATGACTTAGGATGAAGAGGAAGGGGGGATCTGCCTCGGAACATGCGCACTGTGCTGCGTGGACTAAGTAGAGCAATTCCACTTAACCACTCACACATTTACATTCGCCCTCCCATTTCCCCTCGGACTTTCCTTATAAGGTTTACTTTAAGTTTTTTGGGTTGCTGAATCCGAATTTTTAACTTACCCCCAAAATCCCCCAAAATAGTTGTTATTAACTTAAATTTTTTATTGTTTTAGGGCAAAAGCAATATAAAATTCAGAAACTAGACAAAATTTGCAACAAATAGGATATATGACATTATGACGTAGGATAAACGGGGAGAGGGGGGGCTGCCTCGGAACATTCCCCTTGGGCTTGTCTCAAAAATTAATTTTTTTTAAAAAAATCAATTTTTGGTGGGGTTGCCGGGTGAAATTTTGGTGAGAAGTTACGAATTCGGATTCAGCGACCCAAGAAACATAAAGTGCGTCCAAATCCAGAACTAGTATTAATTTTTCCGGGTAAAATCCCTATTGTCTGGACTTCATAACTTAGTGCACGTAGCGCCCCAGTGCAAGTTCAGAGGCAGGACTCCACTTCCCCGTTGATCCTACGTCATAATGTCATGTATCCTATTTTTTGCAAATTTTGTCTTGTTTCTGAATTTCGTAATGCTTTTCCCCTATAACAACAACAAATTTAAGTTAAAAACAACTATTTTTTTTTTTTGGGGGGGGGGGGGGACGGGGTGTTCGGAAGGAAAATTTTGGGGAGAAGTTAAAAATTTGGATTCAGCGACCTAAAAAACTTAAAGTATACCTTATAGATAAAGTTCGGAGGGAAGATGGGAGGGCAAATGTAAACGTGTGAGTGGTTTGTGGAATTGCGCAACTTAGTCCACGCAGATGTTCCGAGGCAGATCCCCCCTCCCCATTCATCCTACGTCATAATGTCATATATCTTATTTGTTGTAAATTTTGTCTACTTTCTGAATTTCTAGATACTTTTTCCCTAAAACAATAAAAAATATATATTTTTTTTTAAATAAAAACCTTTTTGGGGGGCTTTTTACCAAAATTTGGGGGGTGGGTTGCCGGGGAAATTTTGGTGGGAAGTTAAAAATTCGGATTCAGCGACCCAAAAAACATATAGTAAGCCTTTTTCCAGAACTACCATGAATTTTGCTCGCTGGAGCCCCTATACGGTCTCTATTGCCTGGGCTAAAAAGATAGCTGTTGTTAAGCATTCAGGCACAATAGTAGAACAGCATCTATGAAAAACTTAAGAAGTATTGAACATCAAATCAACGTGTAAATTATCAGCAAATTTAATTTTAACTTATGCTATATTTCATAGTTGGAGAAAAAGAAACCCATGACGTCATAATAAGAGGTTTATTTATGGACTTTTTTCTGTTTACATACGAAACTTATATATTTAACAACCTATCGGTTCAAAAGACACTGAAAGATGATGCTGTCATCAATGCTTCATGTTTATGTAATTATAATTATAAAATACCTTTCAGTTAGCTCGTCGATTGATGTTTACTTGGAATTCTCTTAAATAAAACTATAGTCATTTAAAAACATATACAGAATTACTTTGATATATAAACGTTTTGAGGTTTGAGGTAACAAGGTTTAATGGGAAAAATCAGATGACTGAACAGTAGTGACAAAAACTTCGGTTAAGATTGGTTAGCTGGCCAGTTGGTCCGTGTAAAGCTTCCCGCCTCTGAGACGATACAATATTTCTGCCTTGATGCAAACATAACATTCAATTTTTACATTATATTTTAAGGATTTACATATAATATAAGACATACGTTAACAACAACAACAGCAAAAATTGAAGTTATATCGAATGGAATTTCCGGATTTATACCAAGAAATTTTTACAAGCAAGTGACACAGAAAACATGCACCGAAAATTTAAACAATTTTTCCCACCAACAGTTTGAGAAAAGAAAGACAGAATTGAAGAAAAAAATGTTTTGTTTTATTTTTGTTTTTCACTGAAATGGAAAAAATGATCTTGATGTTAGAGAATTTTTTTCGAAATGAAATAAGTTTGTACAACCTTATTAAAACTTTTTAAAGTTACGTAAACTAAATTACATCCCTTGCTCTATAACAAAGAATTTTACAAATTACATGAAGAATGTGATCAAAAAATTAATTTTAATAAGATGTTTTTAGATCTTTCAGTCTAATAAAGACATTTTTCTGTACAGTAGTGGAATAAAAAGTAAACACCCCCTACTAACTCCTCAACAAATTACCGTAGACAAAAGTTATTGGTACCCAAAGATTGGAAATAAAATCTACTTTTACATGGTACATATAAAATTTACTTAGGGGCTATCTACACATTAAAACGAACCCATTTTTTTTAAATAGCAATACAAAGTTTTAACTGGATATTTCAAATCTTCGGATCAAACTATGCCTAGACACCCAAATTTCAAGTGATTTGAATGATAAGGATTTGAATTATAAGCATTCAAAATTTAAAGCTTCTAATGTTAAATTACATTTTCATATTTTCAATAATATCTCCTGAAATTATATTCCAAATGTGCTATTTTTTTGTGTAGCAATACGTATTCTAAAATACTCAAACATAAATGAATTGAATGAAGAATTTGCAATTTTTATAATTTTATGAAATGAATTATGAATTATGAAATTAATATTTAAAAAAAAAAACTATGAATTGCACCCTACAATTTTTTTGATGGATTTAGATTTATTAAGTCCTGCTTTATGGAAATCCAAAATTTCATATTTTTTTCCCAAATAATTTTCAAATTATGCTTAAAAAACGGCAAAATTATGGTTTAAGGGGCCGTCCATGATAGAAGTGACTAGATATTTTGAAATTGCATATGCTATCCTGTAATCTAGCAGTCTTCAATGACTGCTTGAGATAACTTGATTAAGAAGGGGGCTCTCTCGGTCAACAATCGTGTACCGACCTTCAATTTGTATACAACCCCTAAAATACACTCGTTCTAAAATAATCAATTTCTTGGAAACTGATCATACGTATTTCACGAAATTTTGTTTTTAGGCTAATTCAAGCGTGTAGAATTTATTTATGGTGTCAAACGTGGGTACTGCTATTGAAAAAAATAAAGTTTGGGTTCGTTTTAATATGCAGATGCCCCCCTAAGCAAATTTTATATACACGATTTAAAAGTAGACTTTATTACCAATTGTGTGGTGCCAGTAACTTTCTTCTACGATAATTTGATGAGGTTTTAGTAAGGGGTGTTTACTTTTATTTATTGCACGACTGTACTTTCTAGTTCGAAACGTTTAGTAGAGTAATATATTTTCAGAATTTTTGGAATATTCAGAGTCCTTATTTTAGGAGAAGTACTTTTATGATCCCAACTCTCTTTATTGCCTTTTGCCAGCGTACAAGAAATTAATGTTATTTTCACAAACAAAAATCTATATTATAAAGGACAAACATATCTGTGCGGAACGCATACGTCATTTTGCGAATGACAACACTTTGAAATTTGAAATAAAATTTTGGTTTTGCAATTTTCTCTACTGCAAATTTTTAAACTTCTAAACATCGCACATTTTAAATTTTTACACCATCGTATAAGGAAAAAAATGCTCTTTTAAATTCAATTTGTTTAAAAGCTGTATCTCAATTTATTTTTGAGATATTAATTTTTTTTGTAGTTATTAATGCAATTTTTTCTTATCGTGGCAACAAAAGTACCCCATTTCTATTGAAAGTCATTGAAAGGAAACGGAAAATACTCGAAAATAGGAGATACTGTATCTTTTTGTTACCATTTTTTTGATAAAACCTGAAAAAAAAAATTGAAATTATATATGAAAAATATATATAATTATATGAAATAATATTGTCTGTTATTCCGTGATAATGACGTCATATGCATACTTTTCTATATACGAAATTTAAGACTGGGTTGTAAATGTGGATTGCTTAAGCGGATGCAAATGACGTCATTTTATAAAAAAGCGTGTATTTTAATTTTTAAACCTGAATTAAGTTTTGTAGAAGTGCGTCATTTTCACAGTCCAACTGCCTTGAAATTCTTCACAGGCGAAAATGCTTCACTTTTGAAAATAAAGCAATCGAAATCACACGCTGATAAAACGCAATGTTTTACAAAAATTTAGAGTGTCTTTATAAAAGAGAGGTGACATGCAAATAATAGCGATTTATATTACAGAAATTGATGATTCTTGCCTGGAGGGATTTGTTTCGCTGAGTTAGACAAGCAAACAAACAATTCGTGGTTTAAAATAATATCATGTTCCCGAAGTTTTGCCCAAAATTCTCTCGAATAATTTTAATGCTTTTCTTTAGGACATTCTACTATAATTTTACAAAATAACATAATTTGCTTAATTTAATTTTTCCTAATTTTATATAATCTATATATTTAAAACACAAGTGTGTTTTTTAATCATATGCCCTGATCTTTCTGCTGAACCAATTTTACTAATATTTCTGTTAAACTGAAAGCCCTTCATTTGTAAATGTGATAGCACTATCTATTTTTTTAAATATCCCCACTTTTATATTTTAATTTTAAAAGCATTTTATGAAATTTCTTCAAAATGCTGAAAATTAGATAGCTTTCAATATTGCAGACAAAAAAGAAATAATGAGGTACTTTTATCTTTATTCATGCTATTTTCTGATAAAAATTCAAAATTGTTGATAAAAATTGTTGTATAGGGTTTAGTGGCACAAAATCCCATTAGGAGCTGAATATTATATTAGGTTCATAATAACGGAAAATGACATACTGCTTTTGAAAACACGCATTTTTCATCATAAATTTTCTATATTGTTTTTCCTTCAGCATGTGTACGAATACTATGCTTCAGACACTAGGCGAAATGCTTAAAGTGAAAATGAAGTCATATTTAAAAGAAAATGATCATTTTCTTAGATAAAACTAAACATTTTAACACACATGGGTCTAAAAAACATAAATTACGGCAATTTTTACTCTCCGGAATTGAGATTAGAATCTCAAGTAAAGAGTGCGTCTGGTCACATTAAAGATGTTGCTGACAATCGTGACTTCAAGTTTTGAGCTAAAATGATTTTGAAATGATCAAACAAAATACATTTTTTTTTTAATGATGAATATGTATATGAGAAGTGCGTATGCAGATTTTCAGAAGGTTAAAATTGCTGTTTTTTATTCTGGAATACCAAGCATAAGAGCCTCAATTGATAACCACATACTAATAACTGATAATAATTATATTTTACTGATTAAGTATCTATATTATAACGAACAAACATATCTGTGACTACCGCAGACGTCATTTTGCGAACGGCAACACTTCACGATCAAATTTCGGTCTTGAAATTTTCGCTACTGCAAATTTTTAGTCTTCTGACCATCGTACATTTTCAATTTTCGTCGCATAGGGAAAACATTACTTTGAAATACAATTTGTTTAAAAACTGTATCTTAATGTACTGATGTATTATATTTTCTAAAAAAAATTTTAAGCATGATTTTTTTTTTAAAAGTTTATCTTATCACGTTCCGGTTTCAATACATAGTAATAAAAAACATTTTGCAGATAAAGCAACAAATATTTTTCAGCACTTGTTTCTGACTTTTTTTGCATAACGAAATTAATGCTTCCTATATACACATATAAACAAATAATATTAAAAAAAACACCAATCTAACATTTTTGTGAAAGACAAATTAACGAAATTAATACATCTTTTATAAACAAATAAAAGAATAATATTGAAAAAAAAAAACACATTTCTAACATATTTGTATATAATGTATATACAATTTAAATTTTTAGACTACGAAATATGATTTTTTTTTCAAATGGAATTTGTATGCAAAGTTCATCTCAGTTTACTGATTGTCTATGGTTTTAAAAACAATTTTAATGCATGAAATATTTTTTTATTTATCTATATTGTGCGGAACTTGATTACGAAATATTAATCCGTTTGCCCTTAAAACAGAATAAAGAGTTCATCATTTTCTTACGGCTAATATCCATAAAAAAAACTTCCCCATGAATAAATAAATAAAACACAAATTTAACAGACATGTATAAGCTCTGAAATTATCAGAATATAAAAGGATGCCATAAGTAACAAAAATATTGGTCAAATAACTCTTAGCATGCAGCTAATAATAAAATATCGGTTTTCATAAATTTCAAAAATTTATTTGATTGTATAATTTGTATTTTCCCTATGAAAAATGCTTTTTTAATGTAAGTGGGCAATCTAAAAAATTTATTGCATATAAAATATTATTAGTTTTCAATTTAAAAAAAAAAAAATGCTTTCACCTATATTCTTTAACCCGGGAAGGATCCCCTAGTTATTTTATAGGAACAGTGAAATAGCATGTGCAATAATTTTTAATATTTATATTATCATGAGTGAAAAATATTTTACATAAATATAATTACATAAAAGTTTTAGAACAAATTTTGCATACTGATACGTATTTTTTATGTGAGTGTGCCTAGTGAAGAATACATCTACAGAGACATTGATGTTTTTTTTTTAAATAAAAACTGTCGTAAATAAACAGAATGCACATGTCAGGTGTTAAAAAAGTTATATTTGTCACGTTTATGACTGACTTCATAACTTTAAGTTCAAGAAGTTATAACTCTTTAAACCCGTATTTTATTTGCATTTTAATAATTATAAAATTACTATTTTCTTAACTAATCTTTCAGCGATATTTGTTTAGCCTTTCATTTCTTGTTGATCATTTGACTATATTTTTTAAGCATAACATCAATGTTATTCTTAATGACTGTTAATTTTAGAAACACGCGAAAAGTAGAATAGAAAAAATTTCACAATTTTTAATTTACTAAGTGATGTTTCATTCGAAGCAATTGTAACTGTAGAAGTTAGAGCCAGGCGGTTATAACGGTTCGGAGACGGTAGAATGTTTCTCAAATATTATGTTAGGGGATACTATACCTTCCTTACAGATCTCTACCTTTTACAGATCAGTGTTTATATTTCGAAAAAAAATTAAATAACTTATTTTGAAAGATTTTTTTCCTTTATTATTTTTGGCTTTTCGTTCCAGAACTAATGCATTTTCAGAAAACCAAAATAAAACATTCCAAGATTTATCTAATCTACGATACACCACATTAAAAATTTAAATTATAGCCTCTTCCACCATCTAAACAAAGATATTATTGCTTCAAAGAATAAAGTTTTGAAGGATTGCATCCCTTATATTTATTTCATGCAATCAGTTCTGTTATAATTTTTATTTGAATAACAAAATTTACGTTGTGTTGAAAGTTAAAAAATTTCTTCGGATGTACTATGTTAAAGGGCAATAGCCCCTGTATCATTCGTGTGCAAACCGCCAAATTTTCAGAAAACTCAGGCGTGCAAACTTTTTCTTAAGGTGTCCGAGGACACTTAAAGCTTTAAAATTTTCGAAATTTTAATTTTTTTATATGATAAACCCCTATCTTTTCTGAACATTTTGGTATAATTGTTTCCTTTAAATTCCCATTGGAACAGAAATTATGGCTTTTAGAGTTATATCAACTCAATAGCTGCAGCGGCGTTTCCGAAATTTTGAAGTAAATTTTCTCCGAATGACGTTTTTGGGCGTAACGCGCACGATACTAAAAAACTTTTGAACATTTTTCATGAACTATTCAAAACATATATTTCATGCTAATCTGTATAAACTGACAATAAAATTTCCTCTTTATTGTTCAAAAACATATTTTTTTCGGTGATTATACTGTTGAAATTTTCAAAATTTTGCATTCGCTAAACACAACATGGTATTGAAAATAGAAAAAAAAATGCTTTAAATAAAACATTATTTAAGTTCAGGGCATTTATCATAACCTGAAGTATAAATAGGCACCAAAATTTTTATTCTAGTTGCAAAATTTATTTTGTAATCCTGCGCGTAATCTGTTATGCCGATTTTCTGCTCGTCAAATGTCTGACTGTTTGGAGTCCCCAGTAAATGCTAATTCTGCACGTATTCTGCATGTATTTATTTTAAAATACATGAATTGAAGGAACAAACTTATATCTTTCATCCCAATAAAAATTGTGTCATAAAACCAAGTACATTTTAAGATATTAACTGTTGAAAATTGTCTTTTTTTCACTATTTCCAATTTTAATAGTCCTGAGTCCTTTTAATAGTCCTCTATACATCCTTTGGTGAAAACGTATTGTAATCTAACAACCCGATAGAAATTCCATCCGATTAGTTTTCGATTTCTCTTCCCCGATATGCTTTCGATTTGCCTCCCGATCTGTTTTCGATTTGTCTTCCCGATTTTTTTTTTTTTTTTGATATGTCTTTCCGTTTTACTTACCATTTATTTTCCCGATCTTTTTTCGTTAGCAAGCAAACGAAAAACAAAATAATGATACTATAAAGCAATGCTTTATTACTGTATTGTTTTAATATTTGTTCCAGATAAAATTCATTTTTGTAAATGTTGATGAACACGTGTATAATCTGGTGCTTACGTGAAGTATTAAAGTTTAGATTTTATGAATTTCTACTATTTATATGGAAGTTTATATTACGTTTGATTTAAAAATTTATTCAGCTAATCCCATACATTATATTTTGTCAATTTTCTAGTACATATGTAAGGTGACAGAAATGTTGTTTTCATAAAAATGTTAAACAGGCATTACAACTTACTAAACGTAACTTAAAAAAAAAAAAAAATTCATTTAATACAATTACGCGATTAATAATACATAATAGGCATTTCATTAAAATAAATTTAATAAGTCTTTTAAATCTTATTTTAATAATTTTAATCATGTTTTATAAGAGGTTAAGATTATTTGCTACTAGTATAAGAATTAAAAAGTCTGTTAAGCAATATATTAAGTAAGCATAAACGAAGTAATTTAATATCAACGCGTTTACTTCCGTAAATATTTCATTTTAACAATTCGCGTACTGAAATTTGAAGTTATTAACTTTAAAAATACGTTTTAAAGAATCTCTTAACAAGGGACTGTTATCGAAAGTATCGGGTAACATAAATTTATTGTATTATTATGCAAGGAAATAAACATTTTTTTTTTCATAGATTGTTTCTTTTAGTATAATAATGTTTCGAAAATACACCCTTATATAAATCCATGAAAGAATGAATCTAATTTTGGAATGAAAATGTTTAATCAGAGGGAATCATTCGGTGGGATATTCAGGGGAAAATTAAATTTCAAATGTTTGTGTTGCTGCAGAAAAACAAATATTGAAAGCAACAAGCCGCATCTGGCGACCAGTTTGGTCTCCCTTAAATGTATGCTAAGTCTTTCATCATGTTACTTTTTTTTTAATTTAATTTATTTGCTCAATCCTTCCACAAATCGAAATATTCTAATAGAGAAATTGAGAATTCTTTGTTATCATGCTAGAATTTAATACAAGTTTTGAGGTCATGTATTTCGTCTTTTTTGACGAATACCGCTTAATTCACTTAGGTATTTCTGCTTTATTTCCGTTTGCTTATCAGTTGCAATATGTTAAATAATGCGGATATTTATAAACCTATTTAGAAATCTTCCGTAATTGGGACCACTGCAGATTGGCGTATTGTACGTAATATATTTTATTATAATAGAGTGTTTTTGTGAAAAGCAATTAATGATATCTATATTTACATTCAACCATATAGTTGGTAATATCTGTTTCATCCTAGCCTTGGCAATAGACTTGATTACGGAAGATTAGAAACTAGTATTAGCAGTAATTATTATTATCATATAACAGTCTCTTGGATAATGTGTCATAATCGGTCTCTTTACTAAGGTTATCGCAACTGCGTATGTCACTGACTTCGTCATTTATGTTTAAATGTTACTCATTTTTAAGGTCCGCAGTACGTTAATAGACACTGACAACAATAACGCTTTTAATACTTATTCACTTGAAATAATGAATTTCACATTCCTTTCTTTGATATAGGCGTACAAGATTGATTCATAATATACGTATTATATTAAATACTTTATTTCTATAACAAATTTTATGTTTGGAAAGTTTTAGTTTAAAATTACATTGAAAAAAATTATATAAACAAAATGTTGTCTAAAAAATAAATAAATAATTATTCTGGTAAGATAGTATTTAAATAAATAATAATAAATTTTACAACGTCAATTATGTTGTTTTCTATTTAAAATTATCACTGAAACAGTTGGATAAATATGGATCTAAAAACTGCGATATGAAATATTACTGAAATATATAAAAAATATAAAATTTAGGATACTAGTGCAGATAATAAAAAATTTAAAAAATTGCATATGCATTTTTAGCAAGATTTCCGTCACTCTTACATGAATCGTAAAATACTTTAATGCTTTCTAAATAATTGCTTATACAGTCTCCAAAACTTTCGAAAAATATTTTCTATAACCAAAAAAGAGGAAATAATACTCACTGTTTATATTAAAATAAATATATTTTCGATTTAACGTTTGAATCGTCTACTTTAATATTTTTCGTTTATTTTATTACTGTTAAAATTCTCTATTCAAAAAAAAAATAACCGAAAATTTCTAGTAAAATTTCCATATAGTTCAATATGAATGTTTTATTTTTGATAACGTGGCATTTGGATTCAGCGTACGCTGATATTTTTAAACTGTTTGTGCTTGTTCGAGCCCTCTGAGAATACCTTAATCTTCCTAAACGATAAATTCCACAACAAGGAATTTTAACTTAAAGCTACATTTATATTAAAAATAAATCAGATTACGTAATAAATGCGTATTTCAAATTAGTCATAAAAAGGTAAATCTCAAATTGTGGTTTTATACTTGTTCAACACAATTTACACTTATATATATATATAAAAAAAAATAAAAGTTTTCATTTTCCAAATATCTAGTTTTCATTTTTGGGTGCGCAGTAGGATATTTTTTATATAATATTTCAATATGTTTTTATCATATTAATAAAATATTAAACATCTGATAAAATTCATACATACCGCCTCAATATTCAGTGAGGTATAAATCAGAGAAAATAATCATATGTGCATAAAAATAAAAAATAATTAACTATTACATACACACCTGAAAAACACTGGCGTTTCCTTTAATTTTTAATTCGAAAAGTCTTTCATAACTTTCACAAAATAAATTTTAAATCTTAATCTTATAATCTTGCCGAAAATTTCCAAAGTATTCACAGTTTTATTTAGTCTTTAGTTAGAAAATTGATTACTGTCAACTTGTTTAACATTGGCTTAAATGTCGCCATTTCATGGCATGTTCAGCATCTCCATTCTCTTATATTATTTAAACAACGAATATCATGTTAATTTGTCGTTTGCTAAGAACATACGGAACAACACCACTATCATAAATTTCTCGACATTGAATTTTATTTTTACCAAAAATTTTTTTGAATGTTTTTGGCCATTGTTGCCTTGAATTTGGGTAATATTGGGCCATGTGTTAAAAGGAATGTGATAAGGCCTACAGTATGATGTGGAAGAATGTTACCCTATTGAAAAAGACTGGAGAGAGATGGCAAGAAGTGTAATCATGTAAAAAGACAGTAAATTATCACATGTTTTAAAAATAAATATTAGAAAAGATATAAATCATGCTTAGCGTGGATTGTCCAGGTCTGGGACTGAATACTAGTTTCTCTTATACAGCAGTTTAGATGTACTAATTTTTGCTGCAATATCGTTCTATTTATACACCATATAATCCAGTGGCTGTGGCCATCGCCACACTTTAACTTATTTTCAATGCAGACAACAACCCAGCCTTTCTAAGGTTTCAAAAGTAATCCTTTTGGGATAGATATTGCCATTAAACAACACAGGTACAAAATTTCCAACGTTACAGTAGTTTTTGCCAATAACCTTATTCGGAAAAATTGTTCTTTGTATAAGCAAAAATGTCTATTTTGATAAGAATACAAAAAAAAAAAAAAAAAAAAAAAAAAATTACCTCAAAAACATCAATGTTTAAATTAAAGAAAACAAGAAAAAGCTCTCCTTCAAATATAATTTTTTTTATGCATTGACAGGAGGTATATACAAAAATTTAAATGGTAATTTGTTAAGTCAATGTTACAACAAATGTTATGCGAATGCCACCTCAACATAGAAAAACGCTTTTCTTTTTATCTCAGGAAAGACAATGCATAAAAATACATTAAGCAATGATCTACATTAATAAGGTTACAATAACACATACTTACCCAGCTCCTAATGAATTGATTTACAGCTTGGCAGACAAAAGTTGTAAGAGCAAAATTATCACCGCCTTCACACGTTTTTGCTTGACTGGTGCTGTCACGGTAGAAGCTTGGCGGAAACTTACAATGAGCTGCCAGATTCAACCTAATGCTACATCCTATATTTAGAGACCAAAACGTTGTCTATGAGTCAAGCGATGTAGAGAATATAGGATATTTAATCTTTTTTCTCTCTTGGGCCAAAGTAACCCTTAATGGGCCAGAGTTACCCCAGTTGACGGTATTTTATTAAACAATTATTGAATCATAATGCTTTCCTTCGAATTTTCAATTTTCATCAATTTCTTAATAATTATTATTTAATTATTATTGTGATTACTTTTACCTCTTATACACTAAAAGTTATATTATACATTACTTCACGAACGAAGTTGTTAATGAAGTTTCAGATTATTTTATCATAATACACAGCTCAAAACAATTAAAGCTATTGAGTTTGTGAATGGATCTTGTGGTGGGGAATTGTTTATATGTGAAAACAATTTGTGCACATTAGAAAAAACGAATAAAGAAAAGGTGTTTCTTTCAAAAAAAAATCGTATCGTATTTAGTACGGGGTATAGTTTTCCCGAACGGCCAGCAATGTTGAACACTTTTGAGGCATGCAGTCATTAAGACTATTAATGAGGGGTGGGGTATGTTGTCCCACTCCTCCAGAAGAGCTCTTTCTAGTTCTTGGAGTGTTTTGGGGGTGGTAGGCGACCCTCCCCGGAGATGTATGCTTCAATTTACGATCGTATGGCCAAAATATTCCAATTTACTGTAGCATATAATTATATAAACACAGAGGAAATATCGTAAATTCAAATGTAAATATTTATCAGTAAGGAAATATTACAAACATTAAATGAAATTATCGATGAAATACACTTGCTAAAATGTACTATGTGCTGCAAATCCGATTATGTTTTAAATGTTTCGACATTTTTTTAGAGCTTTGAGCAATTCGTTCTTAAGAAAAAGAGATTCGTCGGCAAATGGTATACAAAATTAGGAAACCTGCTGAACGATACTTTTTTTAAAAAACAGTGTATACGAATTTATATATAATATTTTTTAATTCTAGCATTTAAATTAATCATTTTCAATATTTCGTAATTGCCAAATATATTTTCTCACCACGGTCTCTCAAACTAATACCTTTGATGGGAATCGTAGTTTAATTTGCTTCACGGCTTTTCAAATTCTTACTTTTTAAATGTAGATAAATTAATGTATTTTTTTTTTTGTATGGCCAATATAAACAGGTAAAAAAAAAAAAATGGCCAGAAATCTATGGCCAAAAACAGTTTCATAATTGTAATAATACTTACGTATATATAAAAAAATGAAATGCAGATTAGATGCACAATGTTTTTCATTCCTACACTACTTTCTTTTCAAATAGTAACAGAATCACTTACACACAAAAGTTACATATGTCGTGTTAAAAATTTAATTTCAAACTTTATCTAAGGTGCAGGTAATATGACCACCTTAAGGATAGAAATTTTTTAGCGATAGTTGTAACTGATTTTTCAAAAAAATAAAAATTCTCTAAAACAATAGACTCTTTTTAGTACTGAAAAAAATATAAAATTTAAATTAATCAAGATTTACACATACAGGAATTTTTCTAAAAAAAATTGTTGATGAAGTTAATATGCCCATATGCAGGTAATATGCCCATAGGAGAAATATAATTAAAATATTCATATTTAACTCATGATTAGTTATTGCAAATCCAAATTTAATTTTTGAAACTTTAGAAAAAATAATGTAAATATAAGCAAAAGGAAATTTTAGGAAACAATTTTAAGCAGTTTTAAGCGAAATTATAAGCAATTTTAAACTTATTAGGGTATTTTTTTCTAATTTTTTTAACTTCACGTGTGTGGCAAGTAAAAACTTTCATATCTTTTTTGGTAAGTCTGACGCATTCCTCGTTCGCATAATTACAACACACAACACATAATCTTAAACCCATAAATTTTTTCTTGATGCAAATACTGCAAAATCAACTGTTTGTATCACTTTTCATTGCTAGGAATCTTTTTCCTTTATGCATCGTAGACTGGTGTTTGTGTTTGCTTAATCACTATTGTGATGTTTGCGTGTCTTCAATATTATTTTGAGAAGCTTTTGTAAAGCTATCTTTTTTTTTTTTTTTTTTTTTCAAAGTTAAAGCACGATACTACATTGCAGGTTTTATGACACGAGTTGTTTTACGTTTTATCTGTGGTGATGGTACTAATTCTTGAAGTGATGAGTCATGAACAGAGGCATGATTTCTGCCATTGCCTTCAGAAAATGAAGAATCACAGTTAAAGTCTAAAGAAGAGCCAGGAATACTTGACAGAGGAGGCGTATGACGGTCCTGTTTCTCAGAAGATATCCCTGGGATAGAAATTTCTTTTCTTCTTTCGGCATTATTCTTTGTTGGAGTTGGGTTTCAGGAACAGGACACGTAGCAAAAGCTTCCTCGGGGGTTACATTTGGGTTCAAAGGATAGATTCCTGTCCCTTTGAAAACCACATTATCGATGGAGGGTGTAATAGCTTTATCCCAAACTGGAGTAAATAGTCTTCCAAATCGAGCCTTTGTAATGTTGTCGCGGTCGGTTTGTTCCAAAAACAAAAGCATTTTTTGCTCCAAATTCCTCAAATTTGGATTTATCCAAAGGCTGCAACTCATGGATTGTATTAGAATGTTAACAAAGTAGAATAATGCCATTTTTTTTCAGACTCATCTACAACTGAGTGATCAATATGGCACTTGACCCCACCAAACATGAGAAAACAGCATCTTTGTGGTTTGAATTTTGAAAAATGACTGATCCAGTTAATAAATGCCTGTGCTCTCATGTTTCCTTTTGGTGTCATTTCTCATGCAGAAACTACAGGCAAATTATCTAACCACTCTGGTTTCATTCTTTTACCTTTACACAAAAGCATACGGCATAAATACGACAAGTTTTTGTATTATAAACATTTAAAATTTAGAGCTTATAATATTAAATTGCATTTTAATATTTTTATTAATATATCCTGAATTTATAATCCTAATGTGATAATTTTTTGTGGTGTTATAATTCTAAGAAACCCAAACATAAATAAATTGAGTTTGTAATTTTAAACATTTTATAATATGAATTATGAAATTAATGTTCGAACAAAAAAATACATGAACTGCAACCTACAATGCTTTTGATAGATTTATACTTATTATATCTTGCTTTATGGGGATTCTCAATTTAAAAAATTTCTGCCAAGTAGTTTTCGAATTATGATTAAATAAACAGTCAAGTGCGAGTATTACTCGCGCACAGAGGATTCCGTAGAATAAATATATTTAGATCTTTATGCAATCAAAAACGACACCCTTTTTCGTCCTGTGGATTTCATGGTACTATTGTGAATTAGAACCTTTCGTAATTTACTAAAAAAATGATCAATAATACATTTATTGAGCTTTGCTGCTCTGGGAGGATTCATTGGTTGACTTTTCCTCCTGGAAAAATTCGAATTTCTTGCTAAAAATACTTTCAACCAGTAGCGGTCAGCCAAGCCTTTTCTAAATGAAAAATTGTGGGTTATTTCATTTTCACACCAACATTTAAAAACGCAGAGATTAATGATTTTTGACGCAACAGGATAACCGACATCAGCAAGCCTAAAAATTCTTGTGGGGAGATCTTTCCCTTTGTCTGGTGTGAGAACTAGTTTTCTACCCAATAGTGATTTATTATTAACTATATAACGACGAACAGTTCGTCTAGAAATTCTATAACTTTTTAAAGCAGAATTTTGCAATAATTTACACACTTTTATTACTCTCAAACACCCATTTAGGCTTTTCTGGCTCCAAAGGCCTATTTTCTTTTCGGGGTTCATAGTCTAAAACATAAACGAGAGAGAATTTTTGAGAACAAAGTTTACCTAAACTATATTCAATTTTACGTAATCTAATTTACTTTAACATTATTATATTTGATTTCTTTTGTGTTTACTTGGGATATAATATATATTTTGAAGTTTATTAATTTGTTATTTAATGCCAGTTAAAATAATTTATATATTAAATAAATTTATTTAAATGAATGTGATATGGCTTTACGTGTAGGTAATATAGCCATACGTGCAGGTAATATGCCAATGGGTATATTTCCAACAATAATGAGTTTTAAAAAAGTGTTCGTAATTCTGTCAGAACATTCATATATTGAAAAGCATTCACACAGTTAAAAAGACCATTAAATCAGCTTAAATATTATGTATAACAGTAAATACAAATATTTTGTTCAAACAAGAAAAATAACAAACTTACCAGAAAAAAAAATTATGATATGAAAACGCAACTAACAGCATATCAACAATGTCTGCCCCCCTGTACATGTGATCAAGGATTGCGGGCAACACGGTACTAAACTATGTTCTTCGGATATCCAGCAACTAGATTCAAGAGCGAGCTTTTGAGTTTCACTGAAATTAATAGCATTTTTCTGGGTTGGCCATATTACCTGCATTGGTCATATTTACATCACTTACCCTATGTGATATTAAAAATACAAACATTAAAATATTTTTAATAAAATAAATGTGTTAATTATTAAAAATATATATTACAATTAAATAAATAATTAATTAATGACTGATAATGTGTCTCCTTAAAAACTAAGTGAAATATTTAACGAGAAATAAGGTGCACAGCATACACAACTGACTTGTGAAGGTAATTTAAATATCTGAATAAGCATGTCCTATGTATCCTTATTATTGTTTTGCATTATGTAATGTTACATATTAAAATAAATATTGTTTTCCGCCAGATTTATTCTCCTATTTAACATAATCATCTGTAACGATATTCCATATTAATTTAAACATGTTCAATATTTATCCATGTAATATTACAATTTTTAATCATATTTCTGTACCCTAAAATAAATAGATTTTCTTAATTTAACAAATGTTTAAATACATTTAACTTGCTGAAGATTTGAAACACATTTCTCAGCAACGATAATTAACAAGGATATGCTATTAGTTGTACTTTAGGTAAATATTATGCAAATTAAAGATGCATAAAAAATATGAATTCTTATAAGTCCATAACGTGATTTCTTATATAAGAAGGACATAAATCTCAGAAACTGTTGAAAATAATCACAGCATTACATTAAATTCTTATTAATTTCTTTTTGTACAACTATGTTCTTGTGATTGGTTGTTTAATGTAGCTTTCTTTCACGGCCGCCAATTCTCTGCCATGGGCCTTGCAAAATCTATAAATACCTGTAAATTTTCTGTTTTCTTTCAGTATGTTTGTGTAATTGTTCTTGTTAATATCAAATATACTCACTTCGATCCACGTCTTTATGTCTGCCTTTTTATTTATTTTAACAGCAGAGCGTGGTTGCAAGTGTTGAAATGAGCTGCGAGACATACTGACGCCGTTATTTTTCTGTTTTTCATTTCTGCTGGGTTTTTGAGTGAAAAAGATTTTATCTTTCTTTTTACATATTTTATCGAGCAGAATGGATTCTTCAAAAGATGTTTACGGTGTCCCTCTTTTTGAAGGTGATGGAAACGTTTTTTCGGTATGGAAACGAAGAGTAATGGCAATTTTTGCTGCTAAAGAATTGGAAAAATTCCTGGAAAATGAAGCAGCTCTAGACAATGCCGCCGATGTCGTGAAAGCAAAAAAGGCTTACGCTTTATTATTATCATTATTAAGTGATAATGTTCTTGCATCACTTCAAGATGAAAATACAGCTCATAAAATATGGATTAAATTAGAACGCACTTATGATACAAAGCGTGCAGTGAATCAAATTTTAATTCGGAAGAGATTGGCAACGATTAAGAAAGATCGTACAGTTTCTATGAGAAATCACATTGATGAAATAAATAAATTAATTTCGGATCTTAAGCTGTCTGGGGCAGAAGTTAATGAAACGGATACTATTGTTTATATTTTGATGTCATTGCCTCAGGAATTTGAAAATGTTAAGATTGCTTTAGAAAACCAACCGAATTATGTTTTGACATTAGATTTCGTGACACAAAGATTATTAGATGCTGAAGCACTTCTTTTGGATTCAAAGAAAGAAAAAGTATATACTAAGGCTGCTCTTGATAATACTGCATTTGTGTCGACTCGCAAAGAATTCTTTTGTAAAATTTGCAACTCTAAAGGGCATACAGCGAAATTTTGTAGAAAGAAAATTACTTGCCATTCTTGTGGAAAATTCGGACACATAAAACGTAACTGTAAAGCTGTTAAAAATTCAAATGAAGAAAAATTTGCCTCTTCAGCTGTTTCTTTCGTTGCTGGAAATGCTTCCAGGAAAAGGAATGAATTTATAGTAGATTCCGAAGCAACTTCCCATATGTGTTCTAATGAGAATTATTTCGCATCCTTAGTACCTTCTTCAGGAACTATTAAATGCGCATCAAAAACAACGAATCTAGAAATCAAAGGTATTGGAAATATTAATGGAAAACTGTCAAATGGAATGGAAATTACTTTAAAGGATGTCCTTTATGTTCCAGACTTAAACGGGCAACTCATTTCCGTTAGGAAAATTGAAAGTGCAAATTATACAGTTATTTTCAAGAACCAAAAAGTATTTATCGAAAAAGGGAGAAACCGTTTTTACTTCGGTGAACGGGATTTGAATGGACAATACGTAAGTGACTTTGTCCCTGTTTACGAAACCGTTCTTACTTCAAAGAAAAATCATTGTGATATCTGGCATCGCAGACTTGGTCATCCGAGTGACAAAGTATTGAAAGATATGAAGCTTCCGGTACCTGATTCTTTTTGTGATATTTGTGCTCGGGCAAAACAGAGTGCAACACCAATGGGAAGAGGACCAAGAAAAAGAGAAACCATGCCAATGACTTTGATTCATAGTGACATTTGTGGACCTATTTTTCCGACAACCTTTTCTGGCGAGTGCTATTTTATGACTCTTATCGATGATTTTTCTAGTTTTACTGAAGTACGTTTACTGAAACATAAAAGTGAAGTCTCAGAAGAATTAAAAATGTTCTTAAAATCCAACCCTACAGTGAAGAAAATTAGATGTGATAACGGGAAGGAATATTTTTCTAATGATTTAGTGAATTTTACTAGAGATCTTGGTATAGTGATAGATCCCGCTCCTCCATACACGCAATCTTTGAATGGAGTAGCTGAACGCTGCAATAGGTCGCTTCTGAATATAGGACGTGCTTTGATTGCTGAATCAAATTTACCAAAGACTTTTTGGGGTCAAGCTATCCTTTCAGCAGCTTACTTGAAAAACCGAATGCCAAGCAGCACTATTGATAACAAAACTCCGTACTTCCTGAAATATGGAGAAGAAGCCGATTTCAAGCACATACGTGTTTTTGGATGCAGTGCTTACATGTTAATTCCTTCCGTTCATCGAAAGAAGCTTGACGATAGGTCTAAACAAATGATCTTCATTGGTTATTCTTCAATGGGATATAGATTACTAGATCCTGAAACGAAACGCATAACTGTATCAAGAAATGTGAAATTCGACGAAGAGAAAAAGGAAAATGTTCAGTCGAAACAATACATTCTAGAAAATTCAGAACCAGTCGATAATGAAATTGATCCAGATGTTCTAGAAAATACGAGTGATGAATTAGATGATCCTAAAGAGAAAGAAGACAAAACAAGAAAATCTGAAAGATTTAAAAAGCAACCTGTACGGTATCCAGATCCTGAAGTTTACGAAGCATTACTTTGCCAACAAGAAACATTAACGTTTGATGATATCAAATCCCTCCCTAGTGATGAACAACGCTTGTGGAAAGAAGCTATGGACGCGGAGATTGAAAGTATGAAAATCAACGATGTCTGGGATCTTGAAAAATTACCACCTGACAAGCGACCTATTTCCTGCAAATGGGTATTTACCATCAAAATAGATGGTCGACATAAGGCGAGACTCGTAGCTCGTGGATTTATGCAAAAAGAAGGGCTAGACTATAGTGAAACCTTTTCCCCTGTAATAAGTATGCCAGCTTTACGTTTGGTTCTTATTTTGATTTTAAATGAAGACTTATATGCATCTGTGTTAGATGTTAAAACAGCGTTCCTGAATGGTAAGTTAAATGAACTTGTTTTTATGGATCAGCCGCAAGGATATGATGATAAAAGTGGGCGAAAGTGTAAACTTAAAAGAAGTTTATATGGTTTAAAACAAGCCCCACGACAATGGTTTGAAAGGTTTCATGAATTTATTTCAAAGTTAAATTTTAAATCTTGTGATAATGAACCTTGTATTTTTATTTGGTATAATAATGATCATAAAATAATTATTGCTTTGTATGTAGATGATATGTTAATTGCAGGTTCAGATGTAAATGAAACTAATGTAGTTATTTCCCTATTACATAACGAGTTTCACATGTCAAAATCGGAAAGTGTTTCAGAATTTCTAGGTATTCAAATGAAATTAAATTCTGATAGTTTAATAGTGGATCAAGAGTCTTACATAATTAAATTGTTAAGTAAGTTTAATATGCTAGATTGTAAACCCAGTGACATTCCTATTTCTCCTAAGTCCACCCCATCTGATTTCAAAAATGGTAAACCTTTTAATGGCCCATATCGTGAACTTGTAGGTTGTTTATTATATTTAGCTTATATTTCTCGACCTGATATTTTGTATGCTATTAACTGTTTAAGTCAATTGCAAGAAAATCCTACTGAAATTGCATGGAAAGCACTTAAGAAAATCTTAAGATATTTAAAAGAAACATTGTCTTTAAAACTTGTGTATAAAAAGCAAAATTCTGATCCTAAGTTATCCATGTATGTTGATGCTGATTGGGGGGCTAACACAAATGACCGCAAATCAGTAACAGGTTATATTTTAATGTTTTGTAACATGCCTGTTCTGTGGTGTTGTAATAAACAAAAATCAGTTGCCTTATCGTCAACTGAAGCTGAAGTCATTGCTTTAACTAAAAGTTTGCAAGACTTGTTATGGTTTAAAAATATTGCTAGTGAAATTGTATATATTAAGGATTTAGTAATTTTTGAGGATAATCAATCATGTATAAAATGTATCAGTAATGAGAGTAATTATGGTAGAATGAAACACATTGATATCAAATTGAAATTTGTTCGCAATATTATAAAAGAAAATAACATCAAAATTGAATATGTTCCTACGAATATGCAAATTGCTGATTTATTTACAAAGGCATTACCTAAAGTTAAATTTTATGAACTATTATTTCTTTGTTGTTTGTACAAGTAATGTTTAAATTGTGTCATATTATTATTAATGATTGATTTCAAGAAATGTCTTTTTTTTTCTGATGTAATGCAAGATTATGGGCGGGTGTTGAAAATAATCACAGCATTACATTAAATTCTTATTAATTTCTTTTTGTACAACTATGTTCTTGTGATTGGTTGTTTAATGTAGCTTTCTTTCACGGCCGCCAATTCTCTGCCATGGGCCTTGCAAAATCTATAAATACCTGTAAATTTTCTGTTTTCTTTCAGTATGTTTGTGTAATTGTTCTTGTTAATACCAAATATACTCACTTCGATCCACGTCTTTATGTCTGCCTTTTTATTTATTTTAACAGAAACCAAGTAAATGCTTATATTAATGATATATTTAGCTTATTCATATTTTTAATAAATCCAATTATTTTTTATTTGAATATCAATCATTACTGAAAATATAGCCAAAATATGTTTTGAAATCACAAACAGACAGAAAAACAAAAAGCTTACCTTTCAGACTATTTTAAACAATAATATACTTATAGGAATATCCTCAAACTGGAATTGTTCAAAACTATAAAATAGTTAGTAAGGAAAGCTAATTTTGATATCATATTTGATTTTTTTGTAATTGCATGTTAGTAACATAATAGGGATCCATTCGGTTAAATAGTTTAGTAATTGTGGAGGCTTAAAATCTGAAACTTGTAATGTTAAATTCATTTCTAATCGTTGCAAAAGGTATTTCAATACAGGTATTTTGTTAGTACTAACAAAACAACCCTAGCACAATTAGCTGAAATTTTATATACCATATTTGCAATTTCTAGAATTCACTTTCCGTTAAAAAATCCATACCTTATAATTAACGATTTTTTGGGAAAAATTGTTTTAAAAAACTATTTTTTTATTTAATTTTCGAAGCTATACATTAATTGTAACTTATATTTGTTTAAAACAGAAAGCGTTTGGTAAAAGCTTCAAATATGCCAATACAAAATTACAGATAATTCCGTCAAGTAGTTTTAATGTCATGCTCTAAAACCTACAAGCACTGTAGTCTGTTTTACATCGGCTTCTTCTGAATTTAAAATTTGGTGCTGCAAAGTTTAACATTCAAAATTCCTAAACCAACTGAATGATTTTCTGTTTGGTCAGCCAATGTTAAAAAAGTACCGAAAAAGCCGTAAGCGATTTCTAAATTATCCGTTGGTATAGAAGTGCAGTACAATTGCAGTATAAATACAACCTCTTTAGATGGATTATTTAAATTGCAAGAAGACGTCATTTCCAGTCGAATGACTTTTTTAATTTTTTCTATTACAGATTTCGAGATTAAAAGTATGGGGTATTGTTTTTTATGCATAGTCGGATTACACATTGTATTTGTTCATTTGATGGGAATTTAATAGTCATCAAAATGTAATAGTATATTTTGTTTCATTGGAAGTAGACTAAGAAATATGCAGGCTATAAAAAGAACATTATTAGCTTTTGTACATATTTGAAAAATGTACATATGCATATTTGTATTAATTCAACCCGATTTAAATGTAATCTACAATGCAAAACAGGAGTATAAAACATATTTTTGTATAGTTAAAAGATTTTTATTTAGATAGTGAAGTAACGTATTTGTATGAAGGCAATATCTTGGTATTTTTTGTTACCAAATGTTAACTTTTTGCAATTGTCGAGAACAGAAAAAAGATGGTTTGCTCCATTGCTGACACAAAGCGAGTGCTTGCCTTCAAAAAAGGGTTTCACATTGCCCTAGTCATTTGTCATTTAACCTTCTCACTGCCGTGAACTCATATATCTGTTCACTACGCTGTATGTTTCACTGCAGCAGAAGTATTATTTAAATTAAATTAATTCTACAGATAAAACACAGTTTTGAAAAATTAAGTTATTATTAATACTTCCAAGGCTTATATGCCTATACGTAATAAAAGCAATTGTATGATGTTGGAAAAAATAATTTTGTTTTGCCATTTTTAATAAAATACAGAGAAAAAACATTACATTTCTGCCCTTTTGCTCGGAGGTCAGGGGGTTAATAGATTGCCAACTTAGGTACGAAGACTCCTGCCGCTGATGGAACGCCTGCCCTTCAACTTCTCCAGCAGATGCGGGAAAGAGAATGTCACCAATATAGACGCCGATCTCGGTACCCTTCCAACCAGCGGCTGGCATTGGAACACGACTTGCCAGTCTATACTACTTATCATCTTCTCCACCCAGAACGTATCCCATCCCAAAGCATCCAATACTGTAGCTTTCTGTAGAACACAGCGATCAATTCGCGGACCTTCAAAGGTAACCTCCAACAGATGGGTCAATTCAGAAACACCATGAGACAGGAGGGGGAGCAGAAAAATTCCCACTTACTTGTTATTGGGATCGACCTACGGAGCCAAAACATCAGGAAGGCGTCTTAGAGAACAGGATTCGTCAGTTCCTGCCTTGTCGTGGATAATATTCCCGGCTACCTGTCACATTTAAGTGTCCGTCTCGAGAACAGTTCGTCATCAACCTCATTCCTCGTCATCTTTACCATTCTCAGGACTCTAAAGACTTTAAAAAAATTAATTTTAACTCCTTTAGATGTTAAACTCCTATCTTTCCTGAACGTTTTAATATAGTAATTGTTTCCTTAAAATCCCCATTAGAATAGAAGTTATGGGTTTTAGAATTATACCCGCTCATTAGCTGAGGCGGCGTTTCCGAAATTTTGAAATCATTTTTCTCCAAATGATATTTTTAGGTATAACGCACACGATTTCTGAGAAACGTCTGAATATTTTTTTCATGAAATTTTCAAAACATATGTTACATGTTGGTGTGCATAAAATAAACCAAAACTTTCCATTTTATCGTTCAAAATACTGTTTTTTTAGATAATTATATTGTTGAAATTTTCTAAATTTTTCATTAGCTAAATACAACTTTGTATTAGAAATATAAAAGTGCTTTAAATATAAATTTATTTAGGTTCAGGGTGATTATTCAATCTGAAGTATAATTAGGCTTTAAAATTTTAATTGTAGTAGCTAAATTTATTTTATAATCCTGCGCGTAATCTGTTATGGCGATTTTCTGCTCGTCAAATGTCTCATAGTTTGGAGCCCACTGTAAATAGTAATTCGGCACTTGCAATTTCTTAAATATTTGAAATTAAAGGACGTACTTACATATTTCATTCCAATCAAAATTGTGTCATAAAATCAAATACATTTTAAGATATTAAATGTTGAAAATGGTCTTTTTTTTCATTTTTTTCTAATTTTAAGTGTCTTGAGAACCCTTAAGAGGATGTATGGAGATGATCTTTCTAACATAGAATTTTCAGGTGGATGCTCAGAACATCCATGGCATTCATAATTAGATAAACAATAAATGAAGAAAATGGCATAAGTGATAATGTGCAACCTGCCGTTAAAGCCGTATTCGGCGCACAATCTTTATACATTATTTTACGAAATTTATATTAACACACGTTCTGTGCGCGCACTAAAAGAATTGTTTCATACGATTAATTATTCGCCACATATATGTATAAATGCATCATACATACGATCATCATCTACTTTTTTTTTATTTAAACAGCACAAATTTCATTTCTGATTTCACGTGTACTTTAACATGATAAACATTATAAAGCACGTTCAAATCACAAGACATACAGTATTTCACTTTTAATTTAATGAAACAATTGGTGAAAAATGTTGGTATTATGATTTTTTAAATTCTATGTGTAAAAAACGAAATTATGTGATTGCTGTCAATATACTGTGCAAAAGTTGTAAAAAAAATCAGTTTCCTGAAAAGCAGATTCATGATAAAAAATCAAGAATTTTTTTAAGTAGTGAGAGATATTTTTCGATTTTAATTTAAAATGTTTTTGTTTGATTCAGATTTGTATAACTTTAATACATGTATACGTATAAGGCAAAAAATCGATGTTTTGAATATTTAAATATTTAAAACTAAAGACATAACTTGAAATAACAGACTTCTAAAATATTCTAAAGAATTTCCCTTTTATCCATCTCCTTTCAGTTTAAAATATAGTACTTCGTTCAAAATTTAACTTTTCCTTCAGATAATGTATTAACTAATCCTTTTGTTTGCTTTGGTATAAAGTGGGCTTTAGTTTACACATATCAAGTAAATTTGTTTTAGGATTAACGTTACATCTAATGAATCCACAGAGCACTTATTAAAAGTGGCGTACCGTATTTTTATTAGGATATATTATTTTAAGGACTTCAAGATGCTATGCTTATTTTGATATTCAAATCCATGATAGCATTTTTGGAGTATATTTAAGTAGAATCTCAAGAATCAAGTGTTTAAAATACATAAGATTATCTGTATATTTTACACAATATAGCATATTAGTTTTGAGTATTAATTGATTTATTTTGTTTCTGCATCTGCAATTAGAGGCGCAAAGATTAAGGTATAAACGATCTAATGTTATATTTAAAAATTCACTGCAGCTAAAATGCATCTTTAACTCTGATTATTGTAGTTTTTTATTTATTTTTATTGAAAATTAATATTTTCTATGATTTTTTGTTAAAAAATTTTTATTTATATCGTGAAGAATTATTTTACTGCTGTTAGTACTGTAGGATTACAATCAAAGTAAATTTTTGCAAAGTAAGGCAATGAATTATAAAAAAATGCTTCAACGTTGAAGGCAAAAGTAAACAATTCGTTTTGATTATAATATTAATAATTTAAATAAACTAAATTATAAATTTTAAAGTGAGGTTTATTATGTATATTTGAGAAAATTTTACAGAAGGGTAAAGAAAACTTTCTATACCCCTCAAATTTACATTTTGTGCTTTATAAAATATAAAATGAATAAATATATTTTTGAATAAATTATAACGCTATAAATTAATATTAGATGATTTGAAATGCAAAGTGTCTCCAAATTATAGGGATTTTTCCCGTCACGCATTTTGGTATAAGATACAAAAGTTATTAATGAATTTTAAGCACAAAATTATATACACTGGTGAAAACGATTAAAGGGACAAGTGGTTTTTTTGCAATTAAAAAAAAAACTAACAAAGCAAATTAAACCAAACTTAGCCAAAATATCATCCAATATAAGACCAATATGTGGTAAAACACAAATGGGCACAACCTGCACCCTAAATAAGGAAACTGGTCACGCGTCCATCACAGCAGCTGACCAACACCCTGTCAGTCAGAGGAAAACATGTCTAATAGGGTGTATGATCACCTGTAACAGCTATACAACTTTCGCATCGGCGTTTCATACTGTTTACCAGGGTCCTTATCAATCCCTGTGGCAACTGCACCCACTTATGTATGTGTGGCACTGTGGCAATTGCACCAAGGCACCCTTGAGCTCATCAATAGTCGTTGCAGCTGGTCTTCGAGCTGCAATTGATCGTTCAAGGGTGTCTCACACGTGTTCGATGGGATTAAAGCCAGGGGACATTGTAGGCCACTCCATTCGTTGAACATCTTCCGATTTGAGGCATTCACTCCCCAACTGAGCCTTGTGTGGTCGGGCGTTATCGTCCATAAAGACGAAATTTGGTCCATATGCTCCGCCGAAAAGTCTCACATAGGGTGTAAGGATCTCGTCCCTGTACCGCTGACTTGTCACAGTACCTCTATCAAACACATGAAGGTCGGTACGCCCGTCTGCCAGGATGCCTGCCCAGACCATCAGACCACCTCCACCATAGCGATCCTTTTCGACAATGTTACAGACCCGATATTGACTCCCGGGTACTCTCCAGATGAGAACACGTCTTGAGTCGCTATCCAGACTAAATCGCGACTCATCACAGAAGAGAACCCGCCCCCAACTATCATCTGTCCAAGACATGTGTTCTCGGCACCATGCTAGAGGGGACTTTTTGTGGTTAACAGTCAAAGGGATGCAGATTACAGGGCGCCTGGCATACAAGCCACCTGCATTAAGTCTCTGGGTGACTGTTATCTGTGAAATGGAAGTTCCTGTTGCATTATACAGGTGACGAGATAGTTGTGTCGCTGTCCCGGACCTATCCCTTTTGGCTAGAAGTCTCAAATAAAGGTCTTCAGCCGGTGCTGTTGCCCTTTTACGGCCTTGACCGGGTCGGTGGACCACTGCTCCTGTCTTTATGAACAGTATCCACAGTGTGGACACCAGATTTTTCGGAAACCCGAAGCCCTTACAACAGGTTACCTGTGATTTGCCGGCCTCGAGTCTTCCAAGGATCCGCCATCATGTGGCATCATCTAGAAGATGACGACTAGTCATGCTAACGATGGATAAACAAAGAAATTAAAAAAAACAAGGATTGGGTTATGCTACGATGTTTCAAAACGCCCTTATGTTACAAGCTTCGGCGATCAAATGAGGCACCTCTGCACAAAGGAGATCGCAGCGCCACTGCCTTATAACGACATAGACCCACTGCATGGCAGATGTATCCGCGTGCAGCTTAGCTATCATCTGATACCTTATTTGCGTATAGGGCTAACCTATTTTTTTTTTCAAAAAACCGTTTGTCCCTTTAATTGTTTTCACCAGTGTAGATATACATACACAATTCATTTAGATATATTTTAGAAATTGGATAAAATTTCGAAAATTTATATAGGCATTATTTTTTTATAATCGTTATTTCATTAATAACGTTTTGACTTGCAACTTTACGCATATGTAACTGTGATTGTATTTTAAAAAAAATTACTTGAGTTACAATTTACAAATATGTAGTAAAAATTTTCGCCATATTCTTAAATCAAAAGTCATGTGGAAAGAAACTCCCACAGTAGTTTACGAACTTGTGCACCTTGTAACACTCCGGAAATGATTTATAACATTTCGCAAAGAATTTTAAATGAGAATTAAAAAAATAATGCGACTCGTTGGTAACTTACTTTATTTTCAGAGGCTTTTTGGTTTTGTAGATAAGTTCTTATTGGATATAGTGAAATAAAGTTTATTTGGTATAATATTAAAAACATGTACAGTGTTGGATACGATGAGTCTACCACTTTAACAATAAACTAGTTTTAATTATTTTTTGGAGTAGCTTTCGATGGTAATTGCAATGCCCTTAATCTTTATTCCTTATTCCAAAATTATTGTTTATTTTTAAAATTCAAGTATGTCCAAAATATACTACAAATAACATTTCTCTGATTTATTTTTCAGAAAATTGAAACTTCCCTTTCAGTATGTAATTTCCTATCTGAATGTTTGTATCTAATCTTTCTGAAGGTTTCTATCTTTCTGAATGTTTATAACCTAGCACTGTTGAATTGCTATAAATTTTGCATAAAATAATTCGTTGTGAGGCAAGATCTTTTATATGCGAATATTGACAATAATTTTGAATATGTTCAATACAAGTATACTAATCAAATAACTTCATTATTTTTGTACGTAATGTAATATGTATTTATTGTTCGTGCGATATTAAATATAGAAAAATACATTATATTATCCTGATACAAATGTTTAATACCCAATCAATTATCTAATATTTCAATTAGTAGGTGTGTGAAAGTATAGTGAATACTATACTTTCTAGATAAACTAAATATGTATCAAACTTGTGATAATATTAACCATTGAAATTATTTTTTGTTCTTATATGTGAAAAGTTACATTTCATTCAATATAGTATGCTTAATTACACATACACCTTTGCACATTCTTCAATATAATCATTATTAACTACATTTTAAAGAAATAAACTGATGTTAAAAGTGTTTTAATAATTTATTTAATAAAGTATTTTATAATAATAATTTATTTAATAATTTATTTAATAATTTATTTAATAAAGCTTATTTAATAATGTTTATCTTTAAGCCAAATATATGACTGTCATTAAACGCACTACGAAATACATTAATCCTGTTAAATCTTAGGGAGATAGAACATGGATTTTAAGTTCAATGTTTTGTTTAGTACGGAGACAGATAATATTAGGTAATAGAAAACAGGAATTCAACTTTTTCAGAATTTAGTGTCGCAAATATTTTATAGCAAATTTTACCTTTTAAAATTCCCGTAATCTGTGGAATAAATGAGACAAAATTTTCTATTGACCTTTTAGGGTACAAAAAGTCCTTCCGGCCAGTGCCGGGAGGAAGAGGTAGCTTTCAAATTCCTTATTTTAAAAATGCCAACTTATATTATTCAAACACAAGAAGCTCAATTTAGTGAAAACCGAATATAGGAGATTCAATACTATTTTTTATCAATACTAAATCATTATGAATGATAATTTCGCGAAATTAGTCAGCTTTATCCAAGCTGCTTTTATTTAAAGTAACTTATATTTGGCTGAGATGTTGATGTATGCTATCCACATCTCTTCTTACATGGAAATAGGCGAATACGTGTGTTATCGCGTGACAAATACAAGATCATTTCAAAATGTTAGCCATACTAGAAATTCAAAGTTCTATAATCCAACCCCTTTTTAAGATATAAAAAAAAGAACAAATTTTCAGAAACAAAATCTGCTCCGGAATCTTTGTATCAACGCCAAACACATAAAAAAATCTTTTTCATTTTCCAATTTTTTAATACCTCATTTTAAATGTTAAATTTAATTTTTTTAAATGGCAACCCTTTTTAAACAAGATGGCGAATGAAGCTGGCCAACGAACTCGGTCGAGACATTGGTATGTACTATGTACAGACCAAGTAACATCCAAATCGGTTCATAAAAACGCTTGTTATCGTGTGACAAAAATCAGGTCGTTTTAAAATGTCAGCCAGAATAGAAATTCAAAATGCTATAACTCAGCCATTTTTTTAGATATGGACGAAACAGAAACTGTTCCGGAATCTTTGTATTAAGGTCAAACACATACGAAAAAAATCTTTTTCCTTTTCCAATTTTTTGGTATCTCATTTTAAATTTTAATTTTTTTAAATGGCCGCCATTTTGAAACAAGATGGCCGATGAAGCTGGCCAACGAACTCGGTCGAGATATTTGTATGTACTATGTACACACCAAGGTACATCCAAATCGATTCATAAATACGTCTGTTATCACGTGACAAATATCAGGACGTTTCAAAATATCAGCCACGCTATTAATTCAAAATGCTATAACTCAGCCATTTTTTAAGATATAGACGAAACAAAAACTGCTCCCGAGTCTTTGTATCAAGGTCAAATACATAAGAAAAAAATATTTTTTCAATTTTCAATTTTTTGGTACCACATTTCAAATTTAAATTTTTCTTAAAAATTTAAATGGCTGCCATTTTTAAACAAATGGCGGATGAAGCTGGCCAACGAACTCGGTCGAGACATTGGTATGTACTATGTACAAACGAAGTTACATCCAAATCGGTTCATAAATACGCCTTTTATCGCGTGACAAATTTCAGGACGTTTCAAAATGTCAGCCACGCTAGAAATTCAAAATGCTATAACTCAGCCATTTTTTAAGATATAGACGAAACAAAAACTGCTCCGGAATCTTTGTATAAAGGTCAAATATATAAGAAAAAAATATTTTTCCATTTTCAATTCTTTGGTACCACATTTCAAATTTAAATTTTTTTTTAAATTTTTAAACGGCCGCCATTTTGAAACAAAATGGCGGATGAAGCTGGCCAACGAACTCGGTCGAGACATTGGTATGTACTATGTACATACCGAATTACATCCAAATCGGTTCATAAATTCGAGAGTTACAGTATGACAAAGGTCAGACATATATATATGGATATATATATATATATATATATATATATATATCAACTTTTGAACGGAGGGTGGTTTCGGGGTCTGGGGGTCATGATCGATGAAAATATACCAAAATTTTTTGAAATCGCTTTCCTCCGAACGGCTGCAATAGGTAGCTTTTTGTAATGAAAGCTACCTAAAAAGCTGAATAGTTAGACTACAATAAAGGTTGGAAATGTTAACTATATCCACACATTTGGATGAAACATAAAATGCTATTAATGAAGCTGGCTTAAGAAGTTTCCTTAGAACAAAATATCTGTGAAAATAAATAAATAAAAAATCACTATAAAACAGGTATCTGGGTTTTTGAGAATTTAGTGTCGCCCACGATGAAAATAAAATACAGATAATACAAAATATATTTCAGTTTAAAGACTTAAAATACACGCTTTTATTTTATATAAAAGGATGTCATTCGCATCCTCTGATAGATTCCTCATTTACGACCCAGTCTTAAACAACACCTGCAGTAAAGTATTCATATGACGTCACTATCGCTGAATAATACGCAAATCAAAAAAAAAAAAAAAAAAAAAAAAAAAAAAAACAGATGCCGTCAGTCAAAAAAATAAATAAATAAATAAATAAATATATATATATATATATATATATACATATATATATATATATATATAAGAAGAAGAAAAAAAGCAATTTATCAAATTACAACGACCATTTGGAAAATGATTTTTTCGAAGACTAAAATTTAAGACATAAAAAATCGCACGGAGTTGATCACACATTACTTACGCCATGAATTAAACATTAATAGTGTTATTACACGTAGAAATTCCAAGCGACAAAAATGCGACTCGTACGTATTATCAACCTGAAACTTATGTATTATCCAAGCATTTCATTGGCTGTTCGGGAAAAGGCTTTTCCATCGTCAGATTTTCAAGAAATCTGGAACCCATTTTAAATGAAATTTCATTCTTAAACTTCTAAACATCCCACAATATTACTTTTTACACCGTCGTATAGAGAAAAAAATGTACTTTTAAATGCAATTTGTTTGAAAGCTGTATCTTAGTTTGTTTCTGAGTTATTCATTTTTTGTTGTAGTTTTTATTACTTTTTTGTCATAGTGGCAATATAAGGCATCCATCTCTGTTGAAAGTAAAGGGAAATATGTATAGGCCCATCAGAAAACGAATAAAATGCGGATTAAACCAATAAAAACCTTCAGATATGCTTTTGATTTCCCATCCTGATGAGAACAATAACCATTTTTCCAAATGGTTAAGGAAAAAAAAAAAAAAAAAAAAAAAAAAAAAAAAAAAAAAAATCGGCTCTCTAATTATTCATATGCATTCATTTGTTTGTAATATAGATAATTAAATTAAATATAGTTTATAATAGCTCCATGTTTTATAAGAAATTTTTCCAAAATAGCACGTATTTTAATTACATTTTTTTAGTAGTTATGGGAAATGGCAAGAAAAAGATATAATTACTACTTTCAAACTATTTTTTTCTTTACTTTCTACAGAAATGGAGTACTTGAGTTGCAAAAATTAAAGAAATGCCAATAAATACTAAAAAAAATAATATCTCAAAAATAATTTGAGATGCAGTTTTCAAACAAATTGCATTAAAAAAGTACTTTTTTCCCAATACGACGGTAAAAGAATTAAAAATGTGTGATGCTTAGAAGTTTAAAAAATTGCAGTAGAGTTTTTAACACTACAACGATACATCTGCTATGTTTTACGGCTGACTTATACAATGGAACTTTATTTTTTGGAGACGGCTCTTTAATAGCTGAGAGAAAGAAATAGCATACCGGCTTCTAAAAATGTACGTATATTCAAGGCTGGAGTAGCACAATGGAAGTTTTTTCCAACAGAGCGAAAAATGTCCAGACCAGGAATCGAACCTGGATACTTGGCGTACCGTGACAATGCTTTACATGTTAAGCTATCCGGACGATACCTGGTTGACATAATTCACTCTCATTTGTCGGACATGGCTGAGTACCGCAGCGCTAGTTTCATTCATACGAGCTATAACTATAGCATTTGCATGATAAAAGTGTATTTTAACACGGAAACTCCTTTATACCGCGTAATTATACGCCAAGTAATAAAATTACGCCAAGTATACAGTTTCGATTCCTGATCTGGACATTTTTCGCTCTGTTGGAATAAACTTCAAATATGCTACTCCAGCCTTGAATATGATTTAACGCCAAGTATCAAGGTTCGATTCCTGGTCGGGATATTTTTCGCGTTGTTGGAATAAACTTCAACTGTGCTACTACAGCCTTGAATATGTTTAATCCAGTTGGAAAAAAAAAATATTCGTTCTCTTCATTAATGTACGTATATTTCTACATTAAACGAGTGCTTTTGAGTTTATTGAGCCAAATTGGATTAACAAATATTTTGAAATGCACAAGTTGAAAATGTAGCACATTTACTTTACATAACTGTACATTTGCTGTGTTGAAATATATTTAAAAAATAATTCAGTTTTCATTTAACAAAATGATGATTCAATATTTTTAGACGCGATTTTACAGAATTATCATAATTTCATCTGCACGTGTGGATAAGGTAGAATAAATAATATTAAATTAGTGCATGTCGTTATATATGTGTGACTACAGACTCTAAAATGTTTAACATAAATTTACCATAATTGTAGCTTTTTTTTAGTAAGAAAAAAACTATTTATAATGTAGATTTTAATTTTTAAAAATTACACCAAATTAATCAAATAACAAAAACATTCAAACAAATGAAGACGCAACGTTATTATTTCCTTACAATATAGATGTTCATTGCTTGTAGTAGTTTATATATATTATTTCAGCACACTATAAGAAAATTAGAAATATTTTTCTCGATCTAGCAAGGACTTTACGAAAATATAATATAATACCTTCCGATTTACCCACAATTCCAAAAATCGTACTTGTATCTTCAGAAAACTGAAAAACAAAAAGATTTCTAAGTGTGTGTTTGTTTTTTATACCTTGATTCAATTTAATAAATTTAAAATGAAATACTATTATGTGAAAGTGATATATATTTCTTAAAATCTTTTAATTTTTGAATTGGGTGAAACACATTCGCATCAATTAAAACTAATTAATTAAAATTTTTCAAACGTATAACAAAATATGGAATTATGTAATCGCCAAAGGAATTACTACTTAATACTTTTAGAATAACATAAAATGATTTTTTAAAGGTAATTTTCAAATAGTTTTCCCCGATATCCCGAATGATTCTGACATCGCAAGACTTTTCAAAAGGAATTATTTGCAAACTATGTATAATTGAATATACGGTTTTCACAGATATGCTGCAAAGCGTATGAGTTTTCGCTTCATAATGCAAAAAACATATATTACATAACAGTAACGTATCACTAATAGTCAATGCTGACCGTATGTACACCATTCTCTACATTGTAGACTTTTGTGTATATATGTCATAAATGTAACCTTGACGTTTCTATTGAAACATTCTTAGGCAGATTAACAAAATAACAACTTCCAGAAGTACAATCGATACAATTTTATCTGTAATTGCTATTTATAGGCAAGCTTTGTCTGCGCGATAAAGCGTTATTAGTTAAACAATATTATAAAGATAATAACAGTAACTGCTATTTAACTTTATATAATAATAAATGTTATTTAACTTTATATAATAACAAATGTTATTTAACTTTATATAACATAAATGTTGTTAAACTTTAAGAAAGTTAATAAAGTTAAGTAAAATTTTCGACACATTATCTTTGCGAGGCTTCTATACTATGCGAGGCATTGAACGTGGAAACGTACCGATATCTTTTGAAACACAGATGACAAAAAAAGAAAAAAAAAAAAAAAAAAAAAAAACAAGCTTCTAAGTAATTGGCTTCCAGGATTCCCCCCCTAACAAGCGGAAAACTTAAAACAACGGTTGTAATCGTGAACAATATCGCACATTACACCAACACAGAATCTACATTTCAAGCACTTGGGCAGTGCAAGGCAGGTAAAAATTCATGAATAGCTTTCATGACTGATTTTATAACACGTCAGAATTCTGAAAATTGGTATTACCTGAAACGGAAGATAATGCGGATGGCTTTTAAAAGTGTTTTGTACAGACGATACACACAATTAGGTGGATGTGTCAAAACATAAAACTGTGGCATATGGCTAGAAAGAAGCCACACGTATTTACAAAAAGCCAGTTTACCTTAAAACTGGTCAAAAAATTGATTTTTGTTTAATATTAAATGAAAGCCTGTTTAATTGTGGATATTTGGACACCTCTATTTTATCCGTACTCTAATTATATCACAAGATATTGTAAATTTTGTTAATACACTTAGCGCAAATACTCACACAAATTAAAATTGTAAATGATTTTTTCAGCATGTTCATATTTTTACCACTTTCATGTTTTAAGAATGCTAAGGCCTTTTTTTTTATGTGAGGCAGATATTTAAACTTTTTTGTATATGTTCTTTTTCATATATGCGATAAATATGCGCATGGAATTAGCGTTCAGGCTTTTTGCTATTTTTTTTTTTTTTTTTTTAATAAAAGTATATGAAAATATGTTAGATTTCATCGTTTTACTGTATATGTATCAGTAAAAAAAATATACTACGTGTAATATTCGAGTATCTAAAAATTCATGCGCAGTATTGTATAATAGACATTTGAAAATTTTAAAAAATGGACAAAAATATCAATTTTTTAAAAAAAAAGTAGGAGTGATTAAAAAAAATCAAATTTTTATAAGCATTTAAAAATTATCAGGTTGTAAAGAAAGTTTCCCGCCACAGCTAATACGATTTGTGCAAACAGTTCGCGGTGACGCGTTTACTCCTATTTTGTCAAACGATTTTTGGCATTTGAAAGAAAGAGACTTTCTTTATAACACTGTGTTGTGAAATTTCTAAACGAATATCGTTACCATTAAGCACAAGATGTGGAAATGGAACTATCACGCTATCATATTAGAACCATCATTTACTCCCAGTTCTGTTGCAAAAAGTCAGCTGCAGAATGTCACCAAATAAAGTGTACAGCTTTAGGTACTTGTGTTGTATCATATGATACTGTGTAGGTTTGGCGGAATGGTGGTTATATATAAAATTACAGTTAATTATGTATATTATAATTAGTATTATGTTATGGGGATTTGGCGGAAAACTTCCGTTACAACCTAATATAATTAAATATGCAGTCAGTTTTTTTTTTCAAAATGTGCAATTAATTAAACATTGAAATGCAGTCAATTTACCATTTGGACCATATTTTTTTAATATAAACGAAATTGTTGAAATGATAAACTGTCCCCTAAATGGCCCAAAGATTACCAGTAAGATGTGCGACCATGGTGACCTAACAGTATGTAGCGAATCCGCACATTTATTTATAAATGGTCCCTTTTCCTTCCAGAAAATCAACGAAAGTTCATTTAAAACCATTTCTTTGATAAGAGAGATACGGAGCTTTTAAATGATAATGACATCCCTCTCCCCCAATAGAGGCAACCACTCCATTTCATTGGCCATTCATTCTGGCCATCACTGCCGCAGTCACAAGAATCCTGATGGCTTTTAGAGAAAATCGGGAAATGAATAGTTTATTTTTTCACGAATAGCCTTTATGGGCTCCATATTTTACATCTTGTGAAGTCGTGCTAATGTTGTATAAAGCCATTCTTTGAAATTAGTTTGCCAACTTCATTGGCGCCGTTGAAAGTTGCTATACTCTATCTTTGAAATTAATTGGCCAACATCATTGGCACAGTTGAAAGATGCTATACCTTATTATGTTTCAGAAATGCTCCCAGAAATGTTCTTCACTACTATGAAAGGAGTTACGTGCCATCTGATGCCGATAGAAACAAGTGGGGTATGAGTCAAATTAAATATATGTAGCATTTTAGATACAGATTATTTCATCTAAATGAAGTGTTCTATATCATTACAAAACTACTTTTTTAAGCGAAACGTCGGATTTTGGTGAAAAATCAAATTGTCACAACTTTTAAGTGTCATAAACGAAAATCCTGCATTGCTTCTAAAAATAAATAAATAAATTGAAAAACGCGTCTTTCTATTGTACGTATTTCACTAATTATAAATTTTCCAAAAATCTGGTGGCTAGTAGATCATCCACTACATCTAGACATGGAAATAGGAAGAAATACATATTACAAGATTATTTTTTAATTACATAATTTATTAAATATCAGTGCATAAAGTATTTTTGTATTATTAATTGTTTATATAAATTTTAAAGTGTGCACCATTTGAAAAAATGTGTACAGCTATACATATAAAATAATGATGTTTTTCCCTTTATGTATGCTTGTGTCCGCGATGGCTATGGAAATCTTCTCCACGTACAGCTCTGAAAATTTGAATGAGGATAAATGAAAGCACCTGTTTCTAAGATGCATTTTTTTTGTATAGTAAATAATAATTAAAAACAATAAAGTACATTGTAAAATGGCGCAGTAGCCAATCGTAGAGTCTTTCTATGTATTGAGAAATTCTGAAGCACAGAAGAAAGAAGCGAGCAGTTTTTTTCGCATTTTGAAACAGACGCATCCAAAATATGATAATAAATTCGCTTAAAAATCGTACTATTTCCGTTTTTAACAGTATTATGCTTGCAGACAATATTAATGCTTACCATTTCAAAAAAAAAAAAAAAATATGTTCGCTACTTTCAATCCATTTTTTTTTTCATCCGTATGTTTCCGAGTCTGCATTTGCTCTCTTCATCGGAGGAAAACTAAAGGTTCCTATATTTTTGAGCAGCCTTTCCGATTCCGAAATTATAACTTGATAAAAAATATTAATATTTTTCCTTTAAAAAATATAGCTTTTAAAGGCAAATTTCAAGATTTTAGACAACCATCAAAAATCTGATTTGCTTTTAAAATCTAAGTTCAAAATTATAATTTAAAAAAATATATATATAAATAATAAAACAAATATAAAATAGCCACTTTATGTTTGTGCCATTCTTTTTTCATTGAAATTTGTTTTCATTGAAATATTAATATTAACTCTCTGAAAAGGTAATTTCCTAATGAAGATTTAGTAATTTTCGTTATAAGAGCAATATTTAAAAATAGGTGCCCTTATGAATTAATTTGGGTACAGATTCCTTTTCTAAGGACGTCTTTCGCTTAAAAAATATTAATATTCACTACATCAAAATAATATCTTTTGGAAATCCTTTCACAAATTTGGCTGATTTTGTTTTTTTACTCAGTACATACCCTGATATGAAATGTTTTGCGTTATAAGCGGGACTTGATCATTTATCGTATTCCCGTTTTTAAACAGGGATTACATATATATAATATTCTAAGCTTGAAATTGATTACTTTATTTTAAATCAATTAATTAGCATTTAAGTAATATTTTAACATAATTTAAATAAATTAAATGCAGTAGCATCAAAATAGCACTTAATAGCCTTCTTTTAAAGTAATTTTTATTTCAATCTTTTATTTTTTAAATTTTAAACATTTTAAATTTTAAAAATACTTCATTAAATTATTTTCTAGTGCAGAATTCTAATTAAACAAGTGATACAATAAATCCTATCTTATATTGAATAATATGTCATTTTATTATAATAATATACAAATTATTAAGATTACATACTCCATAAAATATTAAATGCTACTAAAAGTTTTATTCAATAAATCGTTTACCAGACTCTTATTTTCAACTGTCATTCCTTCGAACATAAACGTTCAATCTTTGAAACGTTACAATTTGATTTAAATAAATCCCCTCTTTTCGAAATCTAAAATATTTATTTTAAAGCAGGAAATCCCCTAATCCTTTTAAACCACAGTGAATCCGAACGTGAATTTGTAACTTTATGTTTCAATTTAGGAAAGATAAACAGAATTAGGTGTAATAATGTATATATTGAAACATTGGAAGAAATATCAATGTTATATCTTTAAGCCTATTTTGTAAAATGTAAGTATTTTTTATTAAATGAAAGTATTTACGTACATAAAGGCCATTATTATATAGAATAATTTCTGACTAATAATTATATTAACAATGTTTTATTGTTGAAAACGGATCGAGACAAAATATACTTCTGTAATACATTTTGTATCTTATATGGCATTTGTTGTAAAGATTACGAAACTAAAAAATGACTGTCGGCCACTGAATAACCTAAATCGCCTATGTTGATGAAATTTTTGTTTCCAAACTTTTTACTTAAAAGAAAAAAAAATCCAACTGTGAAATAGTTATTTTGAACATGATATTGACAATATTTTTGTTTTAATATTATTTTATATTAATGTATGTAATATGATGTGCTTTAATTAAAAAAAAATTGGATAACTTTTAAATTAAAAACACATTATTGGAGATTTGATTTAGTTTGCGTTGTGACCGCAACCCTTATAACATTCTTTACGGTCAAGTTGGGGCAAAATACGTTAAAATTAAAAATGCCTCTTATTAATAATATGGAGGACAAAAGAAACTTGCACACAATTTGCCGGTTTGCACTTAGCTTACTACTCACAATGACGACCTTACGCACTTAGCTTACAAAAATCCATCTTTATTAATTTCTTCATCGATAGAGAAAAAGTTTTTCAATATAAACCGTGTGAGCCAAAAGTTCGTTACAACTTTAAAAACTCATAAAAAAGGAAGAAATTATGATAAAACGGTTTGCAAAAAAGGACTAATAAGGTACTCGGATTTGTTTTAGCAGCAAGAAAAATAATTTAGTTTTAAAATCACATGTAGAGGGCGCTGACCACTCGAAAGACAATGAACAGGACAACAATACACTCCATTCATTTGTTCTTTCAATAACAAATGTTCAATATGACCTCCAGAACATTCTATGACACTATTGTTGTCCTGTTCATTTTGTTTCGGATCGTTAGCGCCCTCTTTATGCGATTTTTTAACCTTTTTTTTTTGTTGTTGTTGTTTCTAAAAATATCCGAATAAATTGTGAACCCTTTTCTTGCAAACCGCTGTCCTTTATCATAATTTCTTCATTTTCTTGTGAGTTTTTAAAGTTTTATCGAAGTTTTGCCTCACCCGGTATTAATCACTATGCATAATAAAAAATTACACGCATGGAAATTCTTTTTGTTTATTTCAAATTATTAATGGGAACTCATTACGGGAGATTACCTTGAAAAAAGAAAAATTTTTAGGAATGAGATGTAACTTTTTTTTAAAAATAAATTGAGTCAAAGTAATTTATTAAAAAGTATTTTCGGAGATAATTCGTAGAATATCATTACAGCCTCCTTGAAGCAGTCACAAACGCCCGTACTTTAAATAGTAACGATAACACCTTCAAAATATTCTTTCAAATGCACTTAAATTCTTTAACAGAAATGTAATTGCATCCATATAAATATGAAAGAAAAGGGATTCACAAAAATGACTGCACAATAATTTTAAACCTATTAGTTAAATTAAAATTAAAATAAAATTTAATGAACACATAATAAAATGCAATACCAAAACAAATCCCTGAATTTGTGCTAAGCACTCCCCTTGCATGAACCTAAAACGGGGTAAAATTAACTAAAAATCCGTGTCATCGGCGCATGCGCACTCGGCACAATGTGCAGCGATCTTTTTGGAAAATGTCAAGAAAAAATGTTTTGTAAAAGGTAGCTTGCAGGCAAAAGAAATAACTCCGTGATCGGTGGCGATAAGAGTCCGAAGAAGGCTAAACAACAGCGCGGGCGAGCCAATCAAGAACAAAGCATGGGATAGTTTTAGGGTATAGTTTTATCACACATGTACTGAAACATATATATACTATGTTTCAGTTAATTATAAAGACTTTCAGCACATGTGCTAAAATCTATTGTAATAAAAATATATTAAAGAAGGTACCGATCTAAATATTTCATATACCGACAGTTCTAAGAACATACGTTTTATGCATTTGAGAAAATTTGTTGAAGTTCTCTGATAATTTCAACAATTATTTTTAATGATTTCCCTTTATTTAAAAAAATGTTACCTTTTACAAATTTTATTTATACTTATAACAGTTTTAAGAAGTTATATTAATATTTATTGATCTGTTTCTGATTTCAAGCCTTTTGGCAATTTAATTTTCCGTAAAATAATAAAAAAAATAAAATGCTTTTACCTGATAATATAAAATACTTGATTTTGAACTCAATTTTTTATTTTTTAAATCAGTACATGAACTTTTCAGTTTATTACTTTCGGAAAACTAGACAAAATACTATTTATGAACACATTAGTGGAATATCTAATAAGATAAAAATCATTAAAAAATTCTTTTTTAAGTAGAGTTTACCTTTTTTTTTTTTTTTGTTTTTTTTCTTTTCAGCGCATTTAGATTTTATTTTAAAGATTTCGACATAATTTTTTTTATTATTATTTATAAAAATAAAAAAAATGAACATACGAAAGAAACATTAAGAAAGAAAATTTAGAATTTCGATGCATAACTTTGTCATTTGAAGTAATGTTAATGTTGCGATAAAATATTTTCCAATGTGTTCAAATTACTTGCGCAAAGACAGCAATAAATACATATTTTAGTGATGCAAATGTGAAAAAAAAATATATGTATTTATTTATTACGAACCAAATAATACGTTTTTGGAAATTCATGATATATATAAATGATTACACGATAATATGAAAATCACAATCCTGTAATCCGTATTATCTGTACAGGAAAATATTTTCATGCACAGATAATACTGCACGAAAAACTTCCGGTCTCTAGAAAAAATATAATAATAGTTTTAAGAAAGGTCATTTATGAAATTAGAAGGGTATGTATCTAATATTTTACATATTTGAAAATATTATATGCATATAATGAAGAAGCTTTTAGTAGTGCTTGTTAAATTACACAGCTCAAAAAAATTAGAGGAGCAAGCAAAAAAGTTAAGAGAACAGTGCAAGGCAGCCATGTATGAGCATAAAATGGATAGTACACGTGTATCACTGCGCAATACAGAAAAAAGACACAAAAACATTGTAAGGGAGATTTTATTCTTTGAAAAGATGAAAAGAACATGAAAAGATGGTTTAGGACAACAATTTGTTTTCATGTAAATGATAAAAAAGTATTGTTTAGAAGTGATGCAATATTTTTAATACGGCGTGTGGTCTCCTCTAACAGCCAAGACTGCTGCACACATGTTTTCCATGGATGCGATGAGGTTATCGATAAGATTTTGGGGAATACTGCTCCACTGCTCAAGAATTGCAATCTTCAAGTCCCGGGCAGTAAAATGAGGCCTCGGCCTCGCAACAATGCGTCGTCTGAGTATGTCCCAAAAATGCTCGATCGGATTTAGGTAAGGAGAGCATGCCTGTCATTCCATGCGTTCTATTGTTTTAGCTTCAGGCATGTTTTCCAAAAGACGAACTGTATGAAGTCTGGCATTATCATGTATTTAAAAAAAGAAATCACTCATTTCTGCAACATAAAATACGACATGAGGTCTCAGCATCTTGTCTGTATAACTTCGGATCGTCAAAGTGCCATTCCGAATTATATGCAGGCCCGTACGTCCAACAATGCTGATTCCAGCCAATAGCATCAACCCACCTCGTCTGTAATGTGATCTTTGACGGACGAATGTGGGATTATTTTGAGTGCATTTTTCTCTCCATGCCAAAACACATCAGATGTCGCATCCAGACTGAATCGGGACTCGTCTGTAAACAGAATTTCAATCCAACAACGTGGACTCCAAACTCGATATTCAGTTCCCAAAATTCTTTAGGCCAAACAGTTGCTGGAAGTTAACGGAATACAGACCATTGGTTTACGTGCATAGAGACAACACTGATGAAGCCTATTTCGGACTGTTTGGCTGGGTACCCTTCGTCCTGTGGCCAAGAACAACTGTGTTGGCAGCTTAGTAGCATTGTTCGTTTCGTCTCGACGAGCTCTGAACAGGATATATCGGTCATCAGTTTCTGTGTTAACCCATTTTTGACCTTGCACTTGTCGATGACTACCATTCCATGTGTCTTGGAATCAATTCCAACAGCTTTCATGGACACTTCTTGTGACTCCAACAGCGTCTACTACACTTCGTTGTGTTTCCCAAAATTCAACTGTCCAGATAACACGACAAGTCACGGATTGCGGTAAATCATGTTGTTGTAACATTTTCAAGCCAGTTCTCAAAACACAAGCTGAGTAATTGAATTTTACAACTGAGGCAGTGAAACAGACGTTTCTGCAAAATCCCGATTTCTGCACTAATCTCTTTTTTCTAGTTTTTGACGTCATAAACTTTAATTTACATGTGAAGTTTTCTTTATCTGTTTCTAACAACACTTTAAATTATGGATGTTTTTTTTACGTTACTTATCGCTGTAAATGTTTGCGTAATTTCGTTAAAACCATGTGCTACCCTAATTTTTTTTAGCAGTGTAGATATTTAGCTTTACTACTCACAGTATTCATGTGTGATACTCATTTTTTTTTTACCACATCTGGATCCTTCGACTTTAAATAATATAAGGGAGTACTATAAAGTTGACATTAAATGTTAAGTTACAAGACAATTACAGGTTATCACAAATTACATAGTAGGGGAGACCGGGGCTAGTAGGTGCAGTTTTTAGTTATTGATTTTTTTAATTTTTTGTTTAAGTTTTTTATGAAACTTTAACTATACTTTTAAAGAACAGGCATTGGGCAATAAATACACGGAGTTTTGAGTTTGTAGCTTTTGTAGTTTATGTTTAGCGGAAGCCTAAAGTAAAAGGAAAATTGTGCGTAAACTTACCCCGTCACGGGGTAAGCTGCCTATACCTATGAGTTAAGTTGGCACACGCTTTATAAAAATTTAAATAAAACACGCAGTTAAGAGAAATCAATTTCCTTATTACCAGTAGGTTTAATCAAAGGCGTTATCGCCGTGCAATGTAAATTCAAAATTATACAGACATAAAAATAATGAATAAAACATTAATATTGAGTAACTTTTATCCTACTCGATAACATCATCAGAGTTACAGTTGTCACAAATAAAAAATCGTGTGTCTCCGTTTGGGCAAACCCGTGTGCCCAAAATCTTGCATTGCAACCACTTTTTTCGGTGTTTGCTGTTTTCAAGCTACCAGCATACTCCAGACACCGAGCCAACTTACCCCGTGTTCAATGCGCCTACTAGCCCCATAATAAATTTCTTCACAAAAGGGACACGTAACCATCTAAGCATAAATAATCCAAGTAAATCACATATGGGGTAGATACAGTTAATAATACGCTAAGGAAAATTGCACAAGTAAAATCGCAATTATTAAGATAAGTATTAGAAATTAGAAAAAGAATGAAGCAACAAAAAATTACTTATGAGCGCAAAAAACAGAAAAATCGTAATAAATGTCCACTGTACGTAGGTAACGCTGCAAAACTACAATGAGGATTGTAAAACGCAAGAAGAAATGCACTTTGTGACTGGTTCGACAATCTATCCACAAACAGGCGATTTATAGGGACTGCGCCTACTTACCCCTGTAGCCAACTAGCCCCGGTCTCCCCTAGATTTAAAACAATTTTCTTCTTTGATTTAAGCAAATTTTGAGAAGTAAGTCCTGTTGTTAAGTCCTGTAGTTACCTGAGTTGTTAAGTCCTGTGTATTTCAACTCTTATGAAAATATTGTAATCATATTACATTGAATAACAAAATCTTCTCTGTTGCCATTTAAAGATAACTGTCACCAGCGGCAAAGGCACCGAAAGCGACCAAAAGCATAAAATATATAAAGTCCCATGGGTTAAATGCAAGAAAAGTATAAATATAGAAAATAATTTTTTTTTTTTTTTTTTTTTTTTTTTTTTTTTTTTTTTTTCTTTATTATTATCCTTACAAAGCTTCACCGAAATACGAAAACAGAAAACAATAGAAAACACTACTTGTAGGTTGAAAAATATATTTCCAAATTATATATATATATATATATATAAAAAAAAAGAGTAACAAATTATGATTTTTTGGTCAGTCCAATACGGAATTCTTCATAACGTTCTATGCAAAATATATGGCTTAGTTATTTAAAAAAACTTCACAAACATTTCCAATTAAAAGAACATAATATTTTTTATCAAGTTATGGCCTTTGACCGGGAACTCATTAACGTTCTTATTTTTCATAATTTCCAATTTATTCATTTTGTTCTATTATATAAAAAGTTGTTCGACACAGTTGGTAAAAATTTCTTTTCTTTATAAATCATTTCAAAAATGTTTAAGTAAGCAAGTTATTGTCCTTATAAATTTTTAATTTGGTTATATATTTAACTTTAAATGCATTGCAGGAAACAACAATTAAAGGATATCTAACATTTTTAAAAAGGGTATCTTGCATTTAAATTTTTTTTAATTTGTTTTTAGGCATGTTGTCCTAATATACAATGTTTGGTAAATATTCTTGGAAAAAGGATAATTTAATATATTTAGCTATAAATAGTATATTTTTTAATACTTTGAGCAATTCTTTGTTTGGAAATTTTGATAAAAACCGAGCATAAAGGAGTTAGATAACATGTCTTAAATATTGCTTAGATGTTTTTGCGAATATCTTAATCACAGAATGCTTTTTTACATTAAATATGATAACAGAACCATATAACAGTATTTTTGTTTATGAACACTGAAATTTCTGCATTAAAAATATGTTTTAAAAACATTACTTATTTATTTTGTAGTATTTCAAAATGTCTAAAAAAGTATCTGATTTCATTATTATAAAAATAATTTTACAAAAAAAATTTAGTGAGCAGAAATTTCCAAAGGAATATGTTATTGGTTCAACAATATGAGTAGAACAACTTATCAGAGAAATAAGTTTAGGCGGGTTAATTCTATAGCAACCTTTTCATCAATCAATGGTTAAATAGAGGCTATTGTTGGCCACTAATGAATACAGAAGTCATTTGTCAAATATTATTCATCAAATGTTTCTATGTGATAGTAAATCTTGCTGAAACTCCACAACTGTCATTAGTCACTCGTTTTCTGAATTAGAAATTACGATGTTAATTCTAATAATTTGAAGACAAGTAGACCGCTGATATATTGTTAAATTACATAATTCGGCATGAGTTATTATGATAATACTAATAATTTTGTGAAATATATTGGGTGTAAAGTGTTGTTATTAATCATTTAATAAATATATATTTAAACTACATATTTAAGTTTAATTACACTTTACATTTGCAGTGTCCCACACTTTTTAATAATATTTTCGACAAATGGAAAAAAAAATGTCTTTATGGATGAAAACTTTTGTTTCAAGATGTTATTCTTTTTTATTTTAAATCTAATATAATTTCTTCAGTTATTGAAAAAAAAAAAAATATTTGTCCGCCAATAAAAAAGTAATTTCAAATATATAAATTGTTTTCCATTTTCATTATTATCGTTAACTCTTCGTATTTTATATATAATGTAACTAACATAAAATGTAATGTACAGGGATGAGATTTCTGACTTTTTGCATACCAGTAATATCTTTGAGAAAATGTACTCTTAAATCACAACAATGTTACGATTAATTAAAATAACATTTTCTCTAAGATTATACTGGTGCCTAAAAAGTCGGAAATTTCATCCCTGAATGTAATATGAACATTAAAAAAGTCACTGTTTTACTCAAAATGCGACTATAATAATAAAATAGATCTTATAAATTAAAAATATACATTGTATTTAAAAAGATTCTTTATTTTCGGGCTTTACCAAGCACTCCATCAGAGAATATTATAATATGCCATATCTATCATATAAATCTATTTTATTCTCTGATGAAGTGCTTGGTAGAGTCTGAAAGTACAAAGACGTTGTATATTTTTGAACTTGGAACATCTCTTATACTATTATACTCGCTTTTTAAGTAAAACAGTGACATTTTTAAAGTTCATATTACATATTTTATGTTTTAATCAATGTGAAATGAGGCGTTACGTCTGATGATTTAATGTAAGTTACATTCCAGAAATTGCATTGCATTTACATATATATGTAACGTAATTATAATTATTCTATGATTTTTTTTTTGGACAAAAAATATTAAACAAAATGTATTCGTTCAGTATCCACCTAAACAAGGGTTTTTTTAGGGAAAATATCACTATATATTTATGGAAAAATAAAGCTAGGTGAAACACGCTGAACAGAGTGCTGAACAGTGGAGAAGCGTTGAGGGGTTTCCTAGTTGCCAGGCAACTTAAAACCCAGGCTGAAGATATAATGTCTTACAAATTATTGAGTCATTGGGAAAAAATAAAAAGTGTAGTTGTTTACAACTACTTAAAAAGAGAAAAAAAATTAAAGATAGGTACTAGCGTTAAGCGAAATTACCCCTTATTTAAGAAGAGAATTTTCCATAAGAAAATACCGATAAAGAAGGAACTTCTTGGTCGTGAAATTTCAGGACAAGTACGATCCCTGCTTATATGTTTTCTCTAATCCAATTAGTATCACACATGAAATCACATCCTGTTATCGTTATTGAGTTAATCTGACATTTTATATTTTCGGACAATCTGGACAATGTGATACGAATTAAATTTATGAAATCGAAAATATGTATCTTATTTAAGTTTATTGACATCTCGTATAGATTTCAAATATATTTAATATGATTAATCGTTATTCAATTATTTTCCATTTGGAAATTCCGACAAAACATGCAATCCATTATAAAACAGAACTTATTAAATTTCTTCTGTTGGAACTCTATGCCTAATATATTAAATTTACCATACCTGATAAACAAGTCTAAATATATAGATTGATCGTAAAGTAACAAGACAAATTTTAAATTATGGTAAAAGGAACCTAAACAAACATTTTTCGTCTGAAAATGTATGTTCGGAAATGCTACGTTTGAGCACTGGTGACGGATGAAAATGTGAAAGTCGCAAGGAAAGATAGCATAGAAGTACCAATAATGGCATTTATGTGACACACATTCTATGATAAAAATTGCTCATTTTGGTCCACTCTGCCACCCTTTAAAATTTTGCCAGTCTTTTTCCCGACGACTCTGTATATAATTTACTATATGTATATATGTCCAGCAGATTTAAAAATGCAATATAAGTATTAGTCACATTAAAAAATATATGGTTTTTCATAAGACAATTTCAAAACATTCTGTAAAATGCGATAACGAATATACATGCTACTTTTATTTTTTGTATTTAAATAAAATTATATTGTGATGATAAAATTAATTATGATTATTATTTCAAATATATAAATATTTTTGCATTTTTAGTATCAAAGTCAACTCATTTTTCAAAAGGCATTTCCAATTTATACATAAAATAAACAGAAATGGAATTGCAATGCTTTATATATCTAATAATTAATTATAATTGAGGGGCTCACAAGCACAGTATACCAAGTCCATTAAAAAAAAAAAAAAAAAAAAAAGAGAGAGAGAGAGATAATGCATGTAGAAGGTGCGTAAAATCTGTTTTATTCACTCCCACAAGGAACAAACTCTGTAAAAGATTGTCATATATGAGAAAGTATGTGAAATCAGGCATGGTTCACTGTATGCGTTGATAAAATAAATTTTATGCATATTCTGTATAAATAATTATACAGATATAATTTATATATAGATATAAATTCTACTACAGATATAATTTTTATATATGCATAATTTATAACTAAAATAAACAGAAATGGAATTGCAATGCTTTATATATCTAATAATTATTTATAACTGAGGGGCTCACAACCATAGTACACAAGTACATTTTGAAGAAAAAAATGAGGTAATCCATATAGAAGGTGCGTAAAATCTGTTTTATTCACTCCCACAATGAACAAACTCTGTAAACGATTGTCATATATGAGAAAGTATGGGAAATCAGGCATGGTTCACTGTATGCGTTGATAAAATAAATTTTATGCATATTCTGTATAAATAATTATACAGATATAATTTATATATAGATATAAATTCTACTACAGATATAATTTATATATAAAATAAACAGAAATGGAATTGCAATGCATTATATATCTAATAATTATTTATAACTGAGGGGCTCACAACCATAGTACACCAAGTACATTTTGAACAAAGAAATGAGATAATCCATATAGAATGTGCGTAAAATCTGTTTTATTCACTTCCACAATGAACCAACTCTGTAAACGATTGTCATATATGAGAAAGTATGTGAAATCAGGCATGGTTTACGGTATGCGTTGATAAAATATCATTTATGTGACTTCTAAATGGACTATCTTTTTTTTTTTTTTTTTTTTTTTTTTTTTTTTTTTTCAAAATCGACTTGGTCTACTATGATTGTGATCCCCTCAATTATTTTGTAAATTTCTATTTACAAAATAGCTTTATTAAAATTTATAACTCATTTTTAATTTTTAGCTCTGTTTTCACCTGTGTATTTTCATTAATTGAATCTGTGTCCCACATGAAATCCCATCATGTTATGGTTATTAAATTAAGCTGGCATTTTAGACTTTTGCACTATAATAAAATTGTGATAGGAAGCTATATTTAATAAATGTAAAAATACTATTTAATCACATTGCCGATTTTTATATATTTGCAATACATTTAATACAATATAACTATACGTATTTATTTTGCAAATGAAAATTTCAACAAAGCTTAGCGTTCATTTCAAAACAGAACTTATTAAATATCTCCAAATTGTAGTATATTTCTAATATTTTAAATTTACATTTACTGGTGAACAATATAAGAAGCTTTTAAAAATGCAATATAATAATTAGTTACATTAAAAAAAATGATTTTTCATTTTATAATTGCCGGATATTCTGGAAAATGTTATAATGAATATTATAGTCACTTATATTTCTATGGTCTTTAAATGAAACTACATTTATATGATACAACTAAATTAAGATGCATTTAAAAAAATTCGCATAATTTGAACTGTACTAGTTTCCTTTGTGCAGAAAGGTCCTCTATTCGAAATGCTCTAGTTCAGAATCCTTTCTATGGTTATTGAAATGAAAATGCTTCCAAAGCAATGTTTGTCTCAATGAGAATATATTTGTAAGGTATAATACAATAAATTACGTCATATATATTCGCAATATTTTTATAGAAACTAGACATATAAGCAGTTGAATGGTTCATCGCTTTATGAACTCATAATTTAATTTTCCTTAATAAACTGGCGGGAAAATGAAAACAAATGCATCTTTAGGTTACTGAATTGTTACTAATCTTTTGACTAGTCAGTTCTTCAGGTTACGAAATGAATTTACAGTGGGCACATGAAGATATTTTTTTTTTTTCATGCTTTATATATTTTTTTCAAAATACAATACATTAAGTTACTGAAAAACAAAATAAATAAGAATATAGGATATGTGATATAATGTGTGGTAAATCAAAATTTCCACTATTTAGTACAACATTTTTACATATGAGTAGAATTATTTTATAAGTTTAGATACCACTGTCGATATTTGAAGCATGATATCTTTACCATGTTAATATTTCCTTCAATTTTGTTTATTTAAATAACATTTCGCACAATCTGTCAAATGTCATTTCGACGGCATACTCTACCTTCCACATGCAAAACTTTTATCCAATGAGCATGTCTCTGAGCAGCCAAGTTGAATACCGATTAAATAGCGATCGGCTACCGATTGATTGATTAATCCTTATTTTTCAATGTACTACATATCACTGGAGTACATTTTAGGTAGCTTTCATTACAAAAAGCTACCTATTGCAGCCGTTCGGAGGAAAGAGATTTCAAAAAATTTTGGTATATTTTCATCGATCATGACCCCCAGACCCCGAAACCACCCTCCGTTCAAAATTGATATATATATATATATATATATATCCATATATATATATATATATCTGACCTATGTCACACTGTAACTCTCGTATTTATGAACCGATTTGGGTGTAATTCGGTGTGTACATAGTACATACCAATGTCTCGACCGAGTTCGTTGGCCAGCTTCATCCGCCATTTTGTTTCAAAATGGCGGCCATTTAAAATATTTAAAAAAATTAAAATTTGAAATGTGGTACCAAAAAATTGAAAATGGAAAAATATTTTTTTCTTATGTATTTGACCTTTATACAAAGACTCAGGAGCAGTTTTTGTTTCGTCTATATCTTAAAAAATGGCTGAGTTATAGCATTCTGAATTTCTAGCGTGGCTGACATTTTGAAACGTCCTGAAATTTGTCACGCGATAAAAGGCGTATTTATGAACCGATTTGGATGTAACTTCGTTTATACATAGTACATACCAATGCCTCGACCGAGTTCGTTGGCCAGCTTCATCCGCCATCTTGTTTAAGAATGGCGGCCATTTAAATTTTTAAGAAAAATTTAAATTTGAAATGTGGTACCAAAAAATTGAAAATTTAAAAAATATTTTTTTTATGTGTTTGACCTTGATAAAAAGATTCGGGAGCAGTTTTTGTTTCGTCTATATATTAAAAAATGGCTGAGTTATAGCATTTTGAATTTGTAGCGTGTCTGACATTTTGAAACGTCCTGATTTTTGTCACGTGATAACAGACGTATTTATGAACCGATTTGGATGTACCTTGGTGTGTGCATAGTACATACAAATATCTGGACCGAGTTCGTTGGCCAGCTTCATCCGACATCTTGTTTCAAAATGGCAGACATTTAAATAAATTTTAAAAATTTAAAATTTAAAATGAGATACCAAAAAATTGGAAAATGAAAAAGATTTTTTTCGTATGTGTTTGACCTTAATACAAGATTCCGGGACAGGTTTTGTTTCGTCTATATCTAAAAAAAATGGCTGAGTTATAGCATTTTGAATTTCTATTGTGGCTGACATTTTAAAACGACCTGATTTTTGTCACGCGATAACAGGCGTATTTATGAACCGATTTGGATGTAACTTGGTCTGTACATAGTATATACCAATGTCTCGACCGAGTTCGTTGGCCAGCTTCATTCGCCATCTTGTTTCAAAAGGGTTGCCATTAAAAAAAAATTAATTTAAAATTTAAAATGAGGTAATAAAAAATTGGAAAATGATAAAGATTTTTTTTTGTGTGTTTGGCCTTGATACAAAGATTCTGGAGGAGTTTTTGTTTCTGAAAATTTGTTCTTTTGTTTATATCTTAAAAAATGGTTGAATTATAGCGCTTTGAATTTCTAGCATGGCTAACACTTTGAAACGATCTTGTATTTGTCACGCGATAACACACGTATTCGCCTATTTCGATGGAAGAAGGCAAGTGGATAGTATACATCAATATCTCGACGAAGTTCACTGGCCAGCTTCATCAGCCATCTTGCTTCAAAATGGCGGCCAATTAAATAAAATTATATTTAAAGTGAGGTGCAAAAAAATTAGAAATTGAAAAAGGTTTCTTTCTTAAATACTTGACCTTGATATAAGGATTCAGGAGCATTTTTTGTTTGTCTTTATCTTAAAAAATGGCTCAGATATAGCAGTTTCAATTTCTAATGTGGGTGACATTTTGAAAAATCTGATTTTTTGCCTGCGACTGCACTCGTATATATCAACCGATTCCGATGTGAGTGAGCATGTGCACAGCAATTATTAATGTCTCGACCAAGTTCACTGGTTAGCCTCATCCACCATGTTGTCTTAAAATGGCAGGCACTTTAAGAAATTGCCGAATTTGGAAGCCAAATATAAGTTACTTTAAATAAAAGCAGCTTGGATAAAGCTGACTAATGTCGCGAAATTCTCATTCATAATGATTTAGTATTGATAAAAATTAGTATTGAATCTCCTATATTCGGTTTCCACTAAATTGAGCTTCGTGTGTTTGAATAATATAAATTGGCTTTTTAAAAATAAGGAATATGAAAGCTACCTCTTCCTCCCGGCACTGGCCGGAAGGACTTTTTCAATTTGATCTGTTTATTTTTTCCACTAGTGTTTATTACTCATTTAAGTGCAATTAAGAAATATATAAATATCATGAAATGTTAACTAAGACCATAAATTATACATTTTTACAAAACAAAGTTTTGAAACATGTATTATTGATAAGATCAACAGTTTATTATTTTCAAATATAAATGGAGTATTCGTTTTTTTAAATAATGGATATCGATTAATTTGACAAGGCGTCTATAAAAATAAACATATTGAATTGTCATATAATTTTATGAAAATGAGACAGTATTATTTTTATACTAGACTCCCTTGGTGACCAGTTTGGTCTCCTTTAAACCTATGGTAAGCATTGTATCATGTTGCTTTTATTCATAATTTAATTTACTTGCTCAATCCCTCGCCAAATCAGAAGATACAGAAATCATGAACTCGGTATTTTTATGTTAGCCGAATGCAGGTGATAAATCGCCAAACATTGTACCCGCCGTAATTTTTCTTATTTCATTAATTTCATTTAAAATATAACACTTTCACTCATTTTATTTAAAATACATAACTTTAATTTAAAACTGAAATACTTAAAATTCATGACTCTCAATAAATTAAAGCTTTGTTTTAACTTACCTCGCGAAAAATTGTTTATGACAGTCGCATGAGATGGACTATTATAATACTGATGTTATGATGGCAATGGAACAATATTTGGCGACTTATCACCTGCGCCCGGCTAACATTAGATTTCCAAATTGGCTGTTTGGCATATAAAAAGTGAAGCGGTCAACCCGGCACTATTGATGACTGTCACATGACTTAGGCTATTATTATAGTCATAAGGTGTTTTACTTATAACTTATTTTAAAACAAGTCACATATGTATGCTATTTTTTAAATAATCATTGTGAAGTCATTCACACTCCTGGAAATATATAAGGAATTATCAGATTTGTACGTGAATTTTTAAATCAACACAAAGTCAAAATTAATTTTCAACATTGATTATTATTAAGAATTTAATGAAAATACCCCCTTAAACTACAGTCTATTCAGTCTAGATTAAAAAGTTTTTAAAGAATACCATCCAAAAAAAAAAAGTAAATAAATAAATAAAATTTATATTGCGAAGAGCTTTCAGAATTGATTTTATATCCCAAGAAATTTTGACGATATAGAAACCTGGAAGGAAAAAGTTCATTTCAGATAATTTGAATTCCTGATGCTTCTCTCACCTTATTTTAAATTTCAATATTTTATGAAATTCTTTCTATCGCCATGTCTTCAAAATAACCAGAAGATTTTAGATTTATGTATGCATTTTCTGAAATAAATGATTTTCGATAGAGTGTTTTCTAGTAATATATATTGAGCATATTTGCATGTTTGTACATCTTTAGATTGATTTATAAATAATAAAAAAATAAATGACGAAATAAATTGATTTATCATTCAAGTGTAAATATATTTAATCACACACAAAACTATGCATATACACTTCAAAAATTAATGTTCTTAGCCAATTTAGAGTATATTTATGAATTTTTGTGCACGTTAAAAAAAATCCTAAATACAGTCATAACTGAAAGTATGAAAATCGAGAAATGGAGATTTCGCGTAATTTTTTTTTTTTTTGTTGTTGTTTTCTTTTTTCAATCCCTCATACGTAAATGTGTTATACCTACAGAAAACGATACATACGAGTTGAATATATCAATCGGTTTTGAGACATGTATATCATAACTTCAAGTTTGAAACACCGTCAAGTCTGAACACCGAGGGTCTCGCGTTAGGCTGACCACCTGGCCGGGACGCATGCTCTATGGCACCGAGGGACCCAGGGTCAAGAGATGGGCACTGACGGCCCAGATCCTTCATGGATTGTATAGCCGCAGAGTTTCGTTTTTAGTTGAAGTCTGAAATCCTTTTTCCCCAGAATACAACATTAACTATATTAATTGAGTTTCTATATGACCAAGTAGAATTATTATTATTTTTTATATAAATGATGGAACGTTTTTCATTTTATTGTCACATAAAGATATTGTTTGTAGCATTACAAATCTTGTTAGGTAGTTTTCATTCGGTATACTAGCCACATTAGGGAAGGTCTATGAATACAAGTTTTTGATTTTCAGCGTATGATCGGAAGGACTAAGAAGGACTGATCGGAAGGTAAATCAGAAAGACTCGGATGACTGTTCCAGTTGCTCAGTAAATCTGCCCTCGAAGCCAATAAACGGGAGATGCTGGATTTGAACCAACAACCCACTCGTTGACCTAACCGTTCGAAACTTCCCGGGGTTTTATTAGAACCTTGTTCAGATTGCATAAATATAGGTTATTTTCGACTATAAGTACCCACATGGGCTTATCTACTCTCACGGATAAAGCTTGTGCAGATAATCAGCCGTAAAACAACAAAAATATTCCGTCGATTTTCAGCGTAGAATAGGAAAAACGATCGGAAAGACTCCATCCATCCGGACGGCCGTACCAGGGGCTCAGTAATTCTGCCCTCAAAACTAGTGAACGTGAGATGCTGGATTTGAACCAACATCCCACTCGTTTACCCGACCGTTCGGGACTTCGGCTTTATTAGAACCTTCCTTTGATTGCATAAATATAGGTTATTTTCGACTAGAAATACCCACAGGGGCTAGTCTACTCTCTCGGAACATAGCGCTGGTGCAGACAAGCGACACTTTTGTGCTCACGAACGGACAAATATCGTAATAAAGTGATTTTCCGTATAACTACACCTATGAAACTTTTTGTGTAGGAAGATAAACCTATGGCATACCTATTAGTGGAATAAAACACACAAAGAATTTTTGCGAGATGTGTCACTTTTCTTGAGGGTGAGCGATATATAATATTATATCCATACCTATATTATATTATATTAAACAGGGACATTTTAGCCCTTAAATGCCTGATTTTTTAAAAAATCATTGTAAAAATGTTTTTCGGCTTTAATTGTTTAAATTAATCGTGGGAAAAATACTTTAAAAAATCATATTTTGTTTTAAGAATAGTTTACGGCTAAAAAACAGTTTGTTACTAATCGGCATTAATTTTAATGTTTAATTAAAAAAAAATAATTTCCCTTCATAAAATTCTATAATATTAAACACACAAGAATGTTAGGAATTATAATAAGAAATAAATTTTACTTGCTCACTGCAGGTTAAAATAGGGTATTTCGCAAGCTTCCAAACAAAACAAAAAGAACAAGTAGAAACAACTGAAAAAATAAATTTATCTTTATTCTTAAACAGCACAAGTGTTGCCATATACATGTTGAAAATCGATTTAATAATATTTTCAGAAAGTATTTTATTGGCAATATTAGGCATTATAGCTTCAATATTATTCTAATAGTATTTTAGAGCCTAAATTGGGTATGTTGCCGAAAAGCAACGCCAGGCATTTAAAGGTTAAGAAAAAGAATATGGTGCATTGTGTCAAAGAAAATAGTTGTAAGTATTATTCTGCATAAACTTTAAAATAAACGAAATGCATAACAAAATTTAGCAGTAAAATAAAGTTTATTTGTGATATTAAAACGAATTGTAAGAAAATAGATGCTAATCGACACAAAGATATTATTTAAAAAACAAATCTCAGGAGAAAAATGTAGCAATACATTTGTTAAGGATTATCAAAAAATAACCCAAGAGCAATCCAATGCGCAACAGGCAGGAATAGATTGTTCTTACACTGAACTGCTCTAGAGTTCCGAAATACATAATTTGTGATTAACACTGTGCTATCTAAGAAAAAAAAATAATTAATAACTCATATATATATTTTTTATTTACCCCAAAAGAAAAAAAAATCTTTCCTAGAAATTTAACAATGTAACACAGACAAAAATAAAATCATTATTTCAAAGACCAAATTTAAATGTATTATGCATCATTTATTTAGGACAAAGTATAAAAAAGGAAAAGACTTTAAATAATAAATCCAATGCTATTAATTTACTAAGGATTAAAGATAAAATGTTTTCATCATCAACATTAAATTTAAATTCGTCCTGCAAGATAATTAAAATATGCTTTTCTTTTTAGCTTTGTCGAAAAATAGTTAATTTCTTTCTTAAATAAATATATATATATATATATATATATAATTTGCACGTCTGGCGAGATATAAGTGGAAAAAAGACACGAGTTCACTTTAAGTAAGTTCCTCCTGTTATGATAGCTGACAAGGAGAGGGCTTAACCTTGTTAATCACAGATTTTGATTATTTTAATATATGTTGTAGGGTAGAGACGCCTTAGTCTCACTCAGGTTCATCGCATTTTATACAACACTCCTTAGTTCTTGAGAAACCGGGGGGGGGGGGGGGCAGGTCAGATATTAGTACACAACATAAATACTTACTTTGTAAAAAAAAAAAGGATAGGTTGGTCGTAGCTCAGTTAATACGGCGTTTTCTGGCTGATCCGCGGGCTCGGGTTCTCGCTACATTTGTTTTTTTCTCACTTTTTTTTTTTTAAATATGCTTGTATTAATTATAACTTAATAATCTCATTGTCAATTAAACTTTATAATATTGTATATCAATTATAATTTTAACCTATTTAATTTTTTACTTTTAAGTCAATAATTGTATAAAAATCATAAAACTGCTATTCTTTTAAAATCCCTTTAAAAATGTAATTCATATATTCTTTATCGATGCAATGATATTGAACGATCGTGTCAATTCGTGATTTTAAAGAAACGTTATTTATGATGCATTGCTTTAACAAGGGAAGTCAACTATTACTCTGTTTACAAGCATAATTATATTAAAACAAGTATAAACAACAAGTAACAAGCATAATTATATTAAAAATTAGCATCATAATTAAATTACAACCGATTTTTTGCATATTAAACATTTTTTAAATTTGTAATACGTGAGATTCTTCTTTCAATTATTTTGCTTTCCCCTTTACCTTATTTCTGCTTTTATTTTTATTTTATTTGAATGTGTTTTATTTTATCATAACTAGATGTCGCCACAACAGATTTTCTAAAGATTTTGGAATTTTTATTATTTAATAATAGATCCAATTTATTTTTAAATCTATTTAAAGGATTGAGAAATAATAGTTCAAAATAAAAAATGATAAATTTAAATTTAAATTTGTTAACATTATAATTAATGTTCGATATTAAAAATTTTAATAAAAAATATTACGATAGTAAAGATAGTACGATATTAAATTTAAACATAAAATAGGATAAAAGTGGAGGACAACCAAATTATCTGGTTTAATTTCGACAGATTTGGAAAAAGCAGATTTATTAAATGGTCTATTGAATTTCTTCCCAGCATTAATGATAACAAAAGCATTGAAAAAATTTTTAACAGCAAGGGTTTTTAAGTAATTAAGTTCATCCTTAAAGGATGCAGCGGCGGAAGAAATTTTGAGAGCACGATTTACATACGTGTAAAAAACACCGATTTTTTGGTTGACAGGATGATTTGAGAGAGCATGAGGTAGGTTAGAAAAATAAAAAGCTTTTCTATAGACACAAGTTTAAAGACGAATCACATTTGGTAACAAAACATCAAGGAAAGGAAGTTTATTACAATTTTCTAACTCAAAAGTGAACTGAATATATGTATCGATAGAATTGACAGTATGAAGAATGGTAGAAATATCAAAAGGATTATCAAGTAAAACAAAAGTATCATCGACATAACGCATCCAACATTTAAAATTAATCAGATTTGATATTTTTTCCTTAAAATAATGCATATAAATATCACAAAGAATTATAGATAAAGGATTACTCATACTTAAGCCGTCTGATTGTTTGAAAATTTATTATCAAATTGAAAAGTAGTTTGAAGGATGCAAATTTTAGTTAAATTAACAAAATCTTGGACTTCAATATCAGAGAAATGAAATTCACGTAATCTTTTTTCCAAGCAAGAAAGAGCACCTTCAATCGGAACATTAGTAAATAAAGATTTGACATCAAGAGAAAGCATAGAACAATTGAATGGGTTAATATTATTTAATTTACTAACAAAGTCATAAGAATTCTTTATCGTATGAGAATTAGAAATGCATAAAGGAGAATATATGGAAGTTAAAAATTTGGCAAGAGGATAAGTGACAGCACCAGTATTAGAGACTATAGGTCTTAAGGGGACATTGATTTTATGAACTTTAGTCAAAGCAAAAAAAAAAAAAAAAAAAAAAAAAAAAAAAGCATAAATGACTGAAGAAGAAATAACACCACGTTTCGCGTTGTCATTTAAAATAACAGAATTCTTAACAGCTTTTTTGAGAGTGCAAAAATGCGAATTAGTAGGATCTTTTTTAACTTCAACATAATATCCTTCAGGTAAGAGAGCATAAACTTTATCAGAATGTTCTTTTTAATCCATAAGAAGAATTTGACCACATTTAACAGCTTTAGCAATAATAAGATTATCATTGGGCTTAAACTCATTCAGGAAGATATTTTGAGAAAGTGAAAGGTTAGGATTATATTTTCAATTATTAGAATAAATAGTATCAGCAAGGATGTGACGAAGAGTATTCTTTTGAAAAATAGTGACTTTACTATGCTTAACGGAAGACTCAATAGGAGCAATCAGTTTGGTGAGAGAAGATTTGCAAGACTGAGAAAAATTTAAACCAAGATCTAAAGTGCTTTTTTGCTCAGGAGTTAATGTATGAGAGGAGAGAAACTGCCATGCGGTCAAATTGTCTTTATGGATAAGAAAGATTATTCTGATAAAGTTTATGCTCTCTTATCTAGATCCTACAAATTCGCATCTTTCCACCTAAAGTTTTGCCTAAAGTTCATAAAACCAATGTCCCCTTAAGACCTATTGTCTCTAATATTGGTACTGTTACTTATCCTCTTGCGAAATTTTTAACATAATTTTTTTCTCATTTATCCATTTCCCATTCTCATTGAATTAAAAATTCTTATGATTTTGTTAGTAAATTAAAAATATTAACCCATCCAATTGTTCTATGCTTTCTCTTGACGTCAAATATTTATTTTCTAATATTCCGATTGAAAGGGCTCTTTCTCGCTTGCAAAATGGATTACGTAAATTTAATTTCTTTGATATTGAAGTCCAATAATTTGTTATTTTAACTAAAATTTGCATCACTCAAACTACTTTTAAATTCGACAATAAATTTTTCAAACAATCAGACGCCTTATGTATGGGTAACCTTTTATCTCCAATTCTTTGTGATATTTATATGCATTATTTTGAGGAAAAATTATTAAATCTGGTTTGTTAAATGTTGAATACGTTATGTCAACGATACCATTGTTTTAGTTGATAATCCTTTTGATATTTCTACCATTCTTCATATAAACAATTCTATCGACACAAGTATTAAGTTTACTTTTCAGGTAGAAAATTTTAATAAATTACATTTCCTTGATGTTTTAGTTACCAAATGTGAATCTTCTTTCAAAGCCTGTGTCTATGGAAAACATTTTTATGTTTCTAACCTACCTCATGCTCTCTCAAATCATCCTGTCAACCAAAAAATCGGTGTTTTATACGCGTATGTATATCGTGCTCTTAAAATTTGTTCCGACTCTGCATCCCTTAAGGATGAACTTAATTACTTAAAAGGCGTTGCTGTTACAAGAGGTTTCAATCCTTCTGTTATCAATAATGCTGAGAAGAAATTCAATAGACCATCTAATAAATCTACTTTTTCCAAATCTGTCAAAATTAAACCTGATAATTTTATTGTTCTTTCCTTTTATCCTATTTTATGTTTCACGTTAGCTAAAGTTTTACGGCGTTTTAATTTTAGTATTATATTTAAACCTGCCAATAAATTCAAATTCCCCTGCACTAAATCTCCTGTTCTTGATCTCCGTAAATGTGGAATTTATAATGTTCCTTGTAATGGTTCTGATTTATCTGATGTTGGTCAAACTAAAAGAAATCTTGAAACCCGCTTAAAAGAACACTCTCGTTATGTAATTAATAAAGAAATTTCTAAATCTTCTATTGTCAAGCACTCTTGGGATTTCAGCCATAGTTTTAATTATAAAAATGCTAAAATTATCTTTAATGCCGATAGTATCTCTGTATTGGAATTTCTTGAAAATTTAGCTATTTATTTTAATCGTGATGTTATTGTTAATGATAAATCTGATTCCACAATGCTCTCAGCAGTTTGGAAAAACCTTTTCAGTACTAAAAATGCAATTTATTGTATTTGTCTGTTTTTCATTTATTATTCATTTTTTTTTCAAGTGTTACCATATATAAATGTATCTCTTTTTTTTTTCAATTTGCGTTCTTATTCCCCTTCTACTCTGTGTTCTTATGTTTTGTTTATGCTCTTCTGTCATTGGCTTATGTCTTCAACTTTCCTATCGGCTGTTGATTTTATTTTCCTATTGGCTAATTCTTCAGCTGGTTTCCTTTCCTTTATCTCTCATTTTAGTCTTGTTGTTGCTTTCACAGAAAAAGCACGTCTTGTTTGCGCCTGACGAGGAAAGGCTCAGAACTTTCGAAAGGCCTAGCGCATTTAAAAGGTTTTTTTGTGGTTTTTAAGAAGTTCTTTCGTTCTTAAACGTAAGAGGCTGAAAATTTGCATGAAGGTAGACCAAGATCTTTCATTGCATACCAGAGGCTCAGATTTTTAATATTATGAAAATCTAGAAATATTAATTACAAATCATAAACTGTCGAAAATTATTGATAGAGTGTAAAAATATATGATTTATGAAAATATATACATTGTCTCACTGTGTACTACTTGGGGTACAGTGAGACAATTTTCGATACTCCGTTATGCTGATTCTGTGCTTTTATAAAAAACTTTTTTTTTAACCATTTGTACAGTAATGTGTAGCGCATTTGTGTAGCTTAAACATGTATTAAAATGTTTTCAAAAGAATAAAAATCGTCACCATTTGCTAGTTAATAATAATTTTCGTCTCACTTTTTACTACCCTCCCCTACAAGAGTTTCCAAAATTAAACATATGGCGCCAGAAACTACAAAAAGTTTAATATCTCAAAAATAAATTGAAATTCAGTTTTCAAACAAATTGCATTTAAAATTACCTTTTTTTAAATTCCAATAAGACGGTAGAAAAATTGAAAATATGCAATGCTTAAAAGTTTAAAAAAATTGCAGTAGACTATTTATCCGTACAAGGATGCATATGCTTTGTTTTACTGTTGGATTATACAACGGATCGTTATTTTTTAGAGGCGACATTTTAATTGCTGGGAGAAAGAAACATTATATCGGGGGCTAATAATGTGTCAAATATTCACTATAACTGACTTCCTAACACATTCTGAATAATTTAACGAATCTCCACTGTTTAATATATGAAAATGATGTCGAAGAAAATAATTAGGAAAACACACAACACATTTGAAAACACGATTTTAGCAATTATCATCTCTTGTTAGAAAAATATTCGAATTTGTATATGTATTCTGTATATTATCTATAGGTCTTTATCTATACTTCGTAGAATGCAAACATTTTTGTTAGAAAGCACCTAAAACTGTTTAAAATTCTCATTTCTGCAATTTCCATCAACAAACAGAAATCTAATTTTTTTTTTTTTTTTTTTTTTTTTTTTTTTGTGCAGGTCTGAATATGATTTATAGAATTTAGTTTACCGTTATTCAAATATTTTTTTATTAAAAAATATTTTATATTTTGTTGGTATGAGCTTTGAAAATAATGCTAAACGGTATTATCGATACCTTAAATACATCAAAATTTTGCAATTCATTAACCCTTCGTTAGGCGCGTGACGTTGACTAACATGTTTAGGCGCGTGGTCTACATCCGTAGACATATATTTGTTACTCTTTAAAATTATCATTAAAAACAAATTCTTCAGTAAAATGTGCCGCATTCCTATTTAAAAGTGTTTTTAGCACTAATAATAGAATTTAAGAAAATTTCAGTACGTACAGTTATTAGGATTAACTGAAATTTCTTCCTATTTTTTAATGATTATTTTACATACAAAGGCAAACCTAAAATAAAAATTACAATGTAAACAAAAATTAAATTTTTGTGTACTAAATTTATATAAACAGATAATACTTACGAATATCATTTGTATTTAACAAAATAGAGTATTGAGGGCCAATCCGCAAGGTTTTGAAATTTCAGTTATTCAAACATAACACGCAAATATCATCCATGTGTTTTTTACGTGCAAATTGGTGGTATTTGCAACAATCTCGTCTGGAAGATTTATATACTCTTCATGGGTATATGCTAAAACATTCAACATGATTTTGACGCTTAGCTTTTCCCATGACTTTCTGAACTTTTGGCAGATCTAAGAGAACACTTGGAGGTCTTCTATGCTCCCCATGTTATTCTTTCACTGTAGATCTAAATTTCTATTTGTGAACGTTTTAATTCTCATGGGAAAACTTCAATATATTTTTATCTATTAATTGTTTTCACAGATATACTTTCTTTGTATAACAAAACACGTTTTTTTTTTCAGAAATGTTCAATAAGTGACAGAAAATCACCATCGACCATCGTCTGAAATTCCTTGCAGCGTTATAGCTTTGGCACATTTGATCTGCTAAATCTACGCCTATTTTTTCCCATTGTAGAAGGTTAACATAACTGGTTTCACCAGTTCTTTCGTTTCTGGATTAATAGCATCGCCGTGGTTCATCGTTTATGCAGTTTATACAGCTTTAATTTTCTTTAGACAAAAAGTCACAAAGTACATTCGTGTTGAAATAAAAAAAAACTGTTCTTTTTCCTCGTTTTCTTTTGTAAAAATTCGGCAGGAAACTCCCGCTTGTTCTTCTTCAATGCACCTCAAGGAGAAGCGGAATATCAGTTATCTGAATAAAATGCTCACTAGAATAAATGGATGGACTTTGTGCCTCTATACAAGTATATATATATATATATATATATATATATATCAAGCAGGACGGTCGTTCTGCCAAGCCAAGCTGAAAAAAAAATGCTAACCCCGCCAAACAAACAAACGCCAAGAATAAAGCAAGACACCGTAACTGCTTATTATACTGATGACAACTTCTCCATGTTAAATGAACGAAATATGTCAGCGTAAAATTTCCCATATCAAAAGAAGCAATCATCGCAGAAAAATAAAACCAACACTAGAAGGACCTAATAAAGAAGATCTTCAATTTGAGATCAAATGCATCCTCATAAATTAATTATAAACAGAGATATAGATTTTTTAAAATAACGTCGAGATACTGAAAATGACAGATTTATTTTCTTCGTCACAACTTATGTTTCAATCGAGGTAGAGACTTAAATAATGGACAGAAAAAAGTAAGGATTGAATTTTTGGATAGATATTTACTCAATCTACGTGCTTTTATAAAATCCAGCTTTAAAAACATTAATATTCTATTCATAATTAGCGAAAAACTGTTAATTAGTTCTAAAGTTTACAAATTATGCCAAATAGCGATAAACCCGCCAAAATATTTTAGAAATCTTATACTTTTCTTTTATATTATCCTTTTGCATTGATTTGATCGAAGATAACTATGGCTGAGATTCAGAGTGTGTTCAAGAAGCACGCGCGCCGCGCGCTCGAGCTCAGGAGTCAGGAACATGGAGTGGGTCTATATCATGGATGTAGTGTGTTCAGGTAGTGTACAGGTAGACACGTAGTATGTTCAGGAACAGATCATGGATTTGATTAATTAAGGTGCTAATTATAAAGATATTTTGATGCAGAAGCAATGTGTGCTAGATGGCCGAATGGATAAGGCAGTGAACTCGAGACTAGGGATTCGGGGTTCGAATCCTTCCGATCCCACATTGTGTCACAATTTTTTTTTGTTTTGTTTATTGGTTGTTTTATATTTTTCATAATGAATAAGATATTTTTGATGAAGATATATTTTTTATTTTTATTATACAGAGGCACGTGTATTTTTATTATAATAATAAAATACTTATTTCGAGACTTATTTAAATGTGAGAAAATGAGGTATTTCGAGATGAAAGTTTTACATATGAACACCTTTTAAATATTCAAAGTTTCGTTTCTAAGTATGTATATGTATAATGATATAAACATTAAGCAAATCCAAATGAAAAAATAATATATATCGCACGTACGATAATTCCTTAATTTTTTTTTTTTTTTGAGTACTTTACGAGTGAATTTTTATCGAGACTAGGCTGGAAATCATATTTTACTTTGAACATTATAAAAATAAAATGTAATAGTTGTAGATTATTTTAACTAAAATATCTGTACATATATTTTTTAAAGAAATAAAATATATAGGTCTGCTGTCTAGTTTTGTAGTGAATAAAGTATGATTAGAATGTTTATAAATTTTCTACTGAAAGTATAAATAGGTATTTTGCTTATACTAACAGAATTTTGAATGCCATTTATTTCTCATGTTTCATGATGTATTTTGGTCTATTATCCACACGGTATTGAAATATGCAATCATAAAATAAGAAGTATATATATTAAAACCTTCTCTGAAAAACTGTCTAACTAACAGTGCAAATTCCGTTGAAATCCATCCAGTATAGTAGATTACAAACAAATCTCATATGTTGATATCACAATCTTGGTTTACTAACAGCATTTTATTTATCACGGAAGATATAAATCAACTGATAAATCATTTTTAAATAAATAAAAAGAAAATTGTTAAAAAGTTAAAATTTTTAGATCACCAGTTGAATTCTTAAATTGTATCAATCAACCTACCAAACAAAGCACAACCAATAACACATAAGCAGAAAACGCACAATCACGTGATCAAATCGCCCACACAATTTTTTTGAGCAGCTCGCGCGGAGTTTTTGTGCGGTTGGTTAACTAATTTTAAATGCCAAATGGGCTAAAGTAGATAAAGCAGGTCACGTGATGTTTTTCCCGACTATTTTAGATTTTATCTGAGTGAACATAGGCATGTATTCCTGTTACGAAAACCATGTTTTGGAAGAATAAAGAAATATAGTCGTTCGTTTTACCTTTTTTGAACCATAAAAATAATGAAATAATTGAATTATGTTAAAATTCCTTTCTTCGATAACACCTACTCCATGGCATAAACTTCTGAGCGCGCGCGCGGCGCAAAGTGCACTTCGGAACACACTCTCAGATAGATTTTTCGCTGTTAGCGAAATGAGTTTGACCAATCAGAAGCCCGCATGTTAGAGAATATTTGCTGTTTGTGGATCCCGGCCTATGTCATGAAAGTTTTGAGTCATTTTTTTAGTGCCGTGGATGAAGTGCAATGTTTGTAGAAATGTAGGCTAGGATCCAGATAGATTTTTCGCTGTTAGCGAAACGAGAATCGCCAATCAATAGCCTGCATTTCTGCAAACAGCGAAAAGTTCACAAAAATGCAGGCTTCTGATTGATGAATCCCGTTTCTCTGACAGCCAAAAATCTATCTAGATTGCGCACAATGGAGGATGTTCCAACTATGGGTTCGAGGCTGAAAAAGTCAAGTGATACCGGTAATTTATCCAAGGAACTTCTATCTGATAAGAAGGGAAGATACTACTACTTTGCCTCATGAACCGTTTCATTGGCTAGCGGGGATTTACATTACACGTCTACGGAGCCTTCCCTTCTTTATGATAGAAGTTTTTACCTTGACCACGTGATCAAAATGTAGATGGAATATCCTCCATTATGTTGAACACAATTTTGCATTTCCACATCCAGGTAGGGTATTAATTGTCATAACAACAATACATATTCGAAACTATTTAAGGCACTGATTCTGAACTCCTTTGCTATACCTTTCAATATTAAAGAAGTTGTTGTTTCCATAGTAACAGTACTTTTCTGTATTGCTTTCTCTAAAACACAAATATAGAAATTTAACAAAGAGCGCTCAGAATCAACACCATAACAGAGAGCCTTCATACATAAGACTGGTGATATATGCACAGGAATCATGCTCATTTCAAGTTTTTGCCGAAAGTATGGCTACAGCGTCTAGAATACCTGGTGTGGAAATATGCTATCCAAACAACGCTAAAAATTTGTATCCCTTAAATGTGCGACGATACTGCTAAAATCCCAAGTATCGATCACAGCGACATCTGCGGGATTTAGTATTACATTGTATAGACTAGCAATATCTTGCAGTTTGAGAAAATATCCTGCAGATGTCGCTGTGATCTGTATATTTCAGTAGCATCATTGCACAGTTAAGGGATATAATATTTTAGCACTTTTTAAAGTATTACAGGGATAGCCAATTTCCACACTATATATACAGCGCCTAAAAGATACAGTGTGGAAAACGGCTACAAAATAGTGCTAAAAAATTGAATCCCATAAATGTACAACGATGCTGAATAACAAGATGTCGATAGTAGCGCCATCGTAGTGATTTAAAAACGATAGTCATTCTAAAAGAGACTCTTTAACCTATTTCACGTCATTCCTTAACTAAATTAGCTTATAACAGACCAAAATATCCATAATATTTATAGTTTCCGATATTTAACATTCTATAATTTTTGAAAATTCAGTGTTTATATTGAAAAGAGTTACGAGATGGCGCTCGTATCAGCATATTGCCGCTGAGCATTGTTGGAGATTTATGGGATAAAAGTTTTTAGCACTTTTTAAAGCATTATAGGAATAGCCATTTTCCACACTGTATCTTCTAGGCGCTGTACTATATATTCTAGGTGCTATAGTACGGCAATCCACTTTCTAGAATAGAGGCTATTCTATCTACGTTATGATCACGTGGTCAAGGCAAAAACATCTAACGTAAAGAAGGGAAGGCTCCGTCGACGTAATGTAAATCCCCACTAGCCAATGAAACAGTTCACGGGAGAAAGCAGTAGTAGTTTCCTGTTTCCCTTCTCATCAGTTAGAAGTTCTTTAGGTAAATTGCCGGTAGCACGTGACTTTTTCAGCCTTGAACCCATATTTGGAATATCCTCCATTAGAAGATACGCGCATGGACGAGTTTTATTAGACTAGGGAAATAATTCAATATGCATTAGCCTGACGATAATGACACGCTCACAAAGACCTTTAACGATTTGTTTTTATCACTTCTACCAATAAAACTTTATTGGCCATATGTCGCTACTTCGTTATAGCGACACACCTGTTCCTAATTGGATCCCGGCCTTAATGTATCAAAATACGGAGTTTGCTTTCTGTACTATTCCTGAGCTCAATTATAACATCTAGAAATATAGACCGAGATCCAGGTACATTTTTGCAAACAGTGAAAAGTTAGCAATAATTCTGGCTTCTGATTGGTCAATCTCGTTGCGATAACAAAGAAAAATCTACCTAGATCATGGTCATGTGTGGAAACCGGCTATTCCAGTAATACTTTAAAAATTGCTAAAAATTGAATCCCATAAATATTGAAAAATACTGAATGACAAATGTCGATAGCAGCAACATTTTCTAGATCTTCTCTGAGCGAAACGTTTTCTCATTTGATGTCTTTGAAATAGTTACGTTGGAATTACCATATGTCGCTGTGATCGACATCCATCGTTCAGCCTCGTTCAACATTTATGGGATACAATTTTTTAGCACCTTTTTAATAAGCCGATTTTTAAAATATATCTTCTAGATACTATAGCTACAGCGCCTAGAAGATACAGTGTGGAAAACGGCTACAAAATAGTGCTAAAAAATTGAATCCCATAAATGTACAACGATGCTGAATAACAAGATGTCGATAGTAGCGCCATCGTAGTGATTTAAAAACGATAGTCATTCTAAAAGAGACTCTTTAACCTATTTCACGTCATTCCTTAACTAAATTAGCTTATAACAGACCAAAATATCTTATATTTATGGTTTCCGATATTTAACATTCTATAAGTTTTGAAAACTCAGTGTTTATATTGAAAAGAGTTACGAGATGGCGCTTGTATCAGCATATTGCCGCTGAGCATTGTTGGAGATTTATGGGATACAAGTTTTTAGCACTTTTTAAAGCATTATAGGAATAGCCGTTTTCCACACTGTATCTTCTAGGCGTTGTACTAAAGCTCCGTTATAGGCCTAGATTATATGTTGTAGAAATCGACTATCCCAGCAACACTTAAAAAAGCGCGGAAATATTGAATCCCTTAAATGTACAACGATGTTGAATTCCAAACAATCATTTACAGCGACATCTGCAGGATATTTTTTAAAGAAGAAAGAGACACGTGTAATGCAGCCCTATAGCGTCTAGAATACATACTGTGGAATTTTGCTATCCAAGCACCGCTAAAAAGTTGTATCCCTTAAATGTGCACTGACGCTGAAATCCAGGGAGCTGATCGCAGCGACATCTGTGATAAACTTTCAAAGTAAACATCGTATTATTACAGCGGGCTTGACGCCAAGCACATAGGTCAGATGTATGTTAATAAAATGTAAAAAAAAAAAAAACCGCCACAGCGTCTAGACCAAATTATAGCGCCTAGAATATATAGTGTGGAAATTGCCAATCCCTGTAATACTTAAAAATGTGGTAAAATATTGTAGCCTTAAATGTGCAACGATGCTGCTGAAATATACAAATCGCAGCGACATCTGCAGGATATTTTCTATAACTGAAAGATATTGCTAGTCTATACAATGCAATACGAAAATCCCGCAGATTTCGCTGCGATCGACACTTGGAATTTTAGCAGTATCGTTGATCATTTACGGGATACAAATTTTTAGCGTTGTTTAATAAAATATTTCCACACTAGGTATTCTAGACGCTGTTACCAAATCGTCATGAAGTTTTAGGAAATATCCTGGAGATATCGCTGTGATCGACTCATTGGATTTCAGCATCATTTGAAATTTAAGAGATCCAATATATTAGCACTTTTTAAAGTATTACTGGGATAGCCGATTTCCACACTATATATTCTAGGCGCTGTAGCACCGCGGTAGCCTGTCTTTTTCGTTTACCTCGGAGTAGATATAGATGAAGTCATTTGTAGCTGTTCCTAAACTGTGGCCAACAACATATAAGGCCAGTTCATAACGTCAGACGGAGTTGATTATCTGTACGCGGCAATGGACACAAAAAAAATCGGCTCGCAGCTTTGTACTAATCATCGTGTAAAGATGATCCAACTCCGAGACTAACGAAAAAGACAGGCTACCGCGGTGGGTCCGATTCTTCTTTTTTTACAGACAGCTGGAGTCACGTGATGCTCGAATGCACCAAAGAAGGTGCGTGAAAGGAGAATCACGTGACTCCAGCGGTTTGTAAAAAAAGAAGAATCGGACCCACCGCGGTAGCCTGTCTTTTTCGTTAGCCTCGATCCAACTGCGTGTGACTTTTAAACATCATGAACTGGTCTATTATGTCATTGGTCGCGCTAACACCCTCCCTCCTGCGTCCACCGTACATAGCGGCATCTTGTACTGGAGACTGCTAAATGGTCTGCTATCGGTCAAAATCAAGAGAGAAAAGGGCAGAAGAGAGGGAAATAACTCGTTTTTTTTAAACTAGTTTTTCTCACGGGCATTGACATGACATTGATTGACATGTCTGTTCCTCTCCTTTCATAACTTCATGGTGGTGAAATACGCCAAAGCATCCTAAATATCTGAGAAAGTCTTGACTCGCGTCACGAAAACATCACACAAAGCAGGCAAAGCAAAGAAACAAAATCATTCATCGGCTCGTGAATATGAACGAGCCAATGAATGATTTTTCTTCTTTGTTTTGCCTGCTTTGTGTGACGTTTTTCTGACACGTGTCAAGGTTTTCTCCAATATTTAAAGGGCGTTGAATAGGCCGGGATAAAGATAGATATTTCGCTATTAGCGGGATGGGATTGATCAATCAGACGTCTGCATTTTTCCGAACTTTTAGATGTTTGCAGTAAACACCGAAAAGCCTGCAAGGATAAAGGCTACTGATTGGTCAATGTAATTTTACTAACAGAGAAAAATTTATCTGGATCCCGGACATTAACTTTGGTTGGTTAAAACAATTTTGAATAAAATCAAATCAGGAAGCCAATGTTTGTTAACTTTTCTGGTTAGTTTAATTGAAATCTTGCTCGTCTATTACTGAAAACTGAGTTACCGTACTTTGGACAAAAAATTGAATATGAGTACACGACTTGTGCATATGTCACCACTCTAACACAGTGTTGCCAGATGGGCTACTTTTTTTAAACTCAGATACTTGATTGGCACCACTTTTTTGAAATTGTTAAATGTGCCTTATTTAATGACATATTAATTAAGGCGAAAACAATGGGAATTTTACCGTTTATAATAAGTGCTGGCAATCAAGAAATCTGAATTTTAAAAAAAGTAGCCCACTGGCATCACTGCTCTAACATATAAATGTTCTGTGTTATGACCATGTTTCTAAGTGCAGTTGGTTAAATTTGAGTATCTGGGCATTAGAGAAAGCAATAGTGGCCCACTGTGGCTGAGTGGATAAGACACAATGCCGTTAATCGCTTGAGAGCGTAGGTGGAAGCAGATTCGAATCCCGCCGTGATCCGCATGTGATATGATGTATGTGTTCAATAAACCAAACAAACAAACAAGCAAGCAATAGTGAAAGGTACAGTTGGCATGGAAACAACGACTTCTTTAATTCGTATAGAAAATTAATGAATAGTAGTAAATGACTCAAGTTTAAAATGTAGGCAAATGGTCTGGAAATATCAATGGCTCCCATCTAGTATTTCCCAAAACTAATTTAATAGATTCACATGATGTATAACTTGATGCAACTCTTAACTAATGAAAATTCTGCAACAAGACTTATGTAGGTAGATCTTTTTAATGAATAATTCAGAATTCTGAGAACAAAACGAAGTTCTTAAGGCTCTTCCTCACACCCCCCTCAAAAAAGGAAATACGATAGAAAGATATAAGAATTTGGATAGCTTCAATATGTCTGTGATCTTTTGTCAGAGTTCAGAAAAAGAGTCTGGGCATAAAAAAAAGACAAATTTAACGAACGATAAGACTATAGATTTCAGGCAATTTTTAACCGAAAAATATTTAATTCTAATGTATATGCGGCTTTAATAATAGACTATTAAAGATAATCAATTTAGGGGAAATTTTATAGTAAATTAATATCCTCACATTTATGCAAATAGGTATGGATAAACAGACTTGAGTAAAATTACATATTTATTCTTTCTTCTCTATAACACGATCTAAATGAAGATGAAGTTATATGTACAGTTTATATCTCTAAATTTTTAGATTTTTTTTATCAAAAATGTTCCTTTATTATGTCTAGAATTGCTAGATTTACAGATCTTTGATTCTTTAGATGCCTGCGGGTTTTCATTCTCGGATTAACCGTAGGTATTTGTAAAGGTAAATTTATTTTGCAAAACCGTCAGCAAAAAAACTTAGAAAAAACAATTAACTGACAGACTAACTGTAAATATATATTTTATTTCGACTCTGTTTTTTACTAAATTTTCATCTTTCTTAGAAAATTTTATGGAGATATAAATTGAGAAAGACTGATACTTTGAAAGAAGAAATTGACTTTCCTTACTTTTAAATTATTAATCACTATAAAAAATGAATGATAGGTAAACAAAATGTATAATATTGTGTTTGCTCCCTGCTTATAAAGGCTATACAAGGACTAATTGTAATTTGAGCTAGTAGAATTATTTCAGTTATATATCATTTGTTTTAAAAAAAGAACTGATATCTACTAAAAAACAACTTTTCAAAAGTAAAAAATAAGCCAAGCAAAAAAAAAAAAAAAAAAAAAAAAAAAAAAGAAAAGAAAAGAAAAGAAAAAAGGTGAAAGTTGTGGCTAAAAAATAGTGTGATATCAAATTTCCAAGCTTATATTGCGGTACTTATTTAACATTTTTTGATAAAAATTTACCATATGTAAGTCGAGTACCTAAGTATGCGTTGATAGAAAGCCTTTTCTCCTTTACTAAATACATCATAACGTGTTTCTGAAAATTAATGTTTTTTAAATTATGCATGATGGGCTTGGCGGCCATCTTTCCATATTTTACACAAATTTCTAAGCACTCAAGCTCGTAACATATTTACATTATTAAGAATTTCGAAGTTATAGTTTTAGCTACAGACAGATAAATTAAGAAAGTTTTTTATTTTGAAAAAACAAATTGATTTTTACTGCTTTAACTAATTAATTAACCCCCCTCCGAAAAAAGAGAATCATAAGATGAAACCTGAAGTTACTTCAGCTTTATTTTTAGACACAAATTTTTAGGCACTCATTTCCATAAATTAAAAGAATTAAATGTTTGCTTTAGTAACAATTTCGAACTTCCAATCTTAACAATGAACTTGTGTGCTTAGAAATTTGTGTAAAATATGGAAAGATGGCCGCCAAGCCCATCATGCATAATTTAAAAAAAATTAATTTTCAGAAACACGTTATGATGTATTTAGTAAAGGAGAAAAGGCTTTCTATCAACGCATACTTAGGTACTCGACTTACATATGGTAAATTTTTATCAAAAAATGTTAAATAAGTACCGCAATATAAGCTTGGAAATTTGATATCACACTATTTTTTAGCCACAACTTTCACCTTTTTTCTTTTCTTTTCTTTTCTTTTTTTTTTTTTTTTTTTTTTTTTTTTGCTTGGCTTATTTTTTACTTTTGAAAAGTTGTTTTTTAGTAGATATATATATATCGTCCCCTCAGAGCAACAGTAGGACAGCGAATATTAGATATCTGACTTACTGGTATGTAAAACTGTGTTTGCATTTACTAGAACAGCAGGGAATTTTTATATAAAAAAAAACAAAACCATCTGCGATATAGTATGAAACATAACTTTGTGTTTCAGAAGATACAAACACAGTTTCTCATAGCAGTAAGTCAGACATATAATTTTTTATTGTGACTAGATGTCCTACTGTTGCACTCAGGAGACGATATATCATATAGGGAATATATTTACTTACTTCACGATTAAAGTTATCTTGATTTCAATTGGTTAACTAACAATTATTAACACTATCCCAAAATACATGAAAACATAATACACTTTTCTGGAAAAAACATTAGTGGGGGGGGGGGGCGGAAAATCAGTTATCTGAATAAAATGCTGACTAAAATAAATGGATGGACTTTGTGCTTCTAAACAATAGTATCTATATCGTCCCCTCAGAGCAACAATAGGACAGCGAATACTAGATATCTGACTTACTGCTATGAAAATCTGTGTTGCATTTACTAGAACAGCAGAGAATTTTTATATTAAAAAAAAAAAAAAAAACATCTGCGATATAGTATTAAACATAACTTTGTGTTTCAGAAGTTTTTCCACTAGATACAAACACAGTTTCTCCTAGCAGTAAGTCAGACTTATAATTTTTTATTATGACTAGATGTCCTACTGTTACACTCCGGAGACGATATATCATATAGGCAATACATTTACTTACTGCACAATTAAAGTTATCTTGATTTCAATTGGTTAACTGTTTTTGTTTTGTTTTTTTTTGGGGGGGGGGAGCTTTTTTACCGTGCGCTTCATTTTCAATATTTATGAGATGTTCAGCCTAACAGCAAATTATATTGATTTCATTCTAATTTAGTGTATCTACAAATGTTTTTTTTGGTCTCTGAGTACATGTTTTACTATATTTCTTTGGTTTTGTAGTATTACCTTCTGCTTTATTATCCCCGTGTGTTTTATCGGCTGTTAAGTTTCCAACTTGTATATGAAATAGCGCATTTAATAACGACATGTGGCGTCCTGCCGAATGGCGATTAGACATTCAGATGTCTCTTGGATTCTCAAATTTCTATCATCATCTTATACCTCTATTCCACTTGTTAATCAATTGATAAGTTTTTTATTCATATTATAATATATTTTAATAGTGGAAATACTTAAAATGTTGTTTTGTAATTTTTCCGCGACAGTTCAATGGATTATTAATTGCCATCTCTAAATTCGAAGTTTCGGTCGATTTGTTGTTCGAATACGTTAGGTTTTTTTTTTTTTTTTTTTACTTTGTATCAGGTGTTCTATATATAAATCAAACATTTGACATCTTAACACTAGAGATTTATGTCAGGTTTCGTTAAGAGAACTTGCTAGATGTCTTTTGATTTTCAAAGGTGTTATATATATAAATATATATAAAGATATTATGCATGCATTTCTATTATCTACATATATATACATGTATATACAGATATGAGAAAAAAAATACATAATGGAATTTTGAGAAATATTTATGAAAATTACATGTAAAATCTGGGACAAGTAAAATCTACATGCGGTGCTGATTACTTTAAATAATCTGAGTACAGTAAAATATGAAATAAAAAAAAAATATATAAGTGTGTTACAGGCTTGTGTTGAATAAGAATTAATACTTTTTGTTACTTTTCATTAATACAACTGAAAAGAGACTAATTATTAGTTGTTTTCAATTTGTAAAATTTATTATGAATAATTAACACATTTTAAAAATGTTCATTAAAAAAAAAAACTTAATCTATAAAGCATTTGCTATGCAAAATCCAAGAAACAGTTTTTATCTAGATACTGTCTTGTTTACTTTAAATAACTGAAGTATAGTAAAATTAATGAAAATAAAATGTGTTCCATGTTTTTCTTGAAGAAGAATTAATATTTTTTCGTTAAAAATTAAAGCTGAAAAATTTATAGTTAAGTTATTTTTAGTTTGTAAAGTGTATTATGAATATTTCATAATTTTTGTTAAATTGTTCATGTTTCGTGTTATATATACAGTTTCCTAAATTTTATAAATAAGTTAGAGAGAAGATATATATTTACAAAATTATATGACTCAGGAAAGAAGCAGAGAGACTGAGGCTGCTACAAACTTCCTCAGCGCTGGACTGAGGCATTGGCGAAAATAATTATACAGGAAATAGCCAACAAAATATTAACGGACGAGAAAAGTGTTAAGAAGAGACAGATCGAAAAAATGTGTTAAGCTTAAATACAAAAGAAGATAATTACTAATTTTAACTAATAAAACATAAATGTGATATCTTAACGTAAATGGTAAATGGTAAATATATATTAAACAAAAACATAATTTAAAGAAAAAAATTATATGTATATATATATATATATATATATATATATATATATATATATATTTCCTACTTTGTTTAAGCCCAAGAATTGGCAGATATTAAGATATTTCATTCAATTAGTTCTACACGTAATGCTAAATTTTTGTAACAAATAAGTTAAGCCAATTAAAGATGAAAAAATAAAAATAAAATTCATAAAATGTGGTACTCAAAGCACCCTAAGAAATTAGATTCCATTCAAATGAAATCGAAATATAACTTAAAACTTCATCCGTTTTTAATTGAAAATATCTGTATTGTGTTTTTTGTGTTATGTTTATGACGATTGTCTACAAAATGATAAGATGCATGCAAAGTACAAAACATAAAAAAAATATTCTAAGATTTATTTCGATTTCATTTGAATGGAATCTATTTTTTGGGGTGTTTTAAGTACCATACTCTATGAATTTTATTTTTATTTTTTAATCTTCAATTGGCTTCACTTGTTATAAAAAAATTAACATTAAATTTAGAACTAATTGAATGAAATATCTTAATATCTGCCCCTTTTCGTGCTTGAACAATGTAGGAAATAAATTTTGTTTTTTCTAATTTATTATTAAAATTATGTTTTTGTTTAATATGTCAAGTTCTTTAATAACAACTGCATTCAGATGAACTCATTTCAAAATTAATGGGGGGTATCAACATCAGACTTTGATGTATGCGGTATTGCATCAAAATTTGTGATGCAGTTTTCCAACGTATAATTCAAAATATTTCACCACTGCAGTAATGCAGGTTGCTGTAGAGTTTGGACAAAAACTTCCAATCTGAACGTAAAACATCTATAATCAAAACATAAAAAAATAATTTCACTTAAATTTAGGTACCTTCTAAAGAACGATACGAATAGGAAAAAATATTGAGTTAAATCCTTACTGCTAATATTTAACAACATCATAGCTGTGATAGAATAAAGAAAAAAAAAGTTTTACTTAAACTTTGTTACCTTATTCCCTCTCAAGGGGTGATGTAAACACAAGAGAAAATTATTACCTAAGTTTAAACCGGGATGTAAATAGTTCCCATATTGGAAAAGAAAAATACATTTAAAATTACATGTAATTCCTCACTAAGTTCACTACCTGCGTAAAAATAGCTATCCTTTTGAAACTTTTTACAAAAACATAAATTTAAATAAAGCAAAAAAATAATCGGAAAATGTCCTTTTTATTTTCACTACTAGCAGGCTATGCCCGCTGCGCTGGTCAATATTTCCAAATGAACCTTGGATTAAACTAAATGGTGAATTTGAACTTGTATTTTAAACAATATGGATCTTCAGCTTGACCTTGCACATTACTGAAAACGATGCGAACGCCATTGCGATATAATGTTATCTTAAGCGTTGGACAAAATTTAGCAATTAAGAAGTAATTGTTTTAGGTGATTATAAACAGCGCACTTATAATCGGGTAAGGAGATCGTTATCACAACAGGAATTAATACCTCTGGAACTAATCAACATATAATGAAATCGTATATACTAACACCATTCCTAAAAGTCATGCAACAGGGCCACTTGCAACAAAATATGTTCTGTAGATTTTTTTAAAAAGGCTAAACTTTCATAATCAGGTTCACTTAATTTTTGAACTTTTACTGTTGCTCTATAACTAAGTACCCTTGAACAATATGTATACACTAAAACCTTTCCAAAATTATTACCTAACTAATTGTGGTATATCCTACGAAAGTATTATAAACAATCGGAATGAAATACAAATTTCCGTTGTAAATATATAGTAGATGATGATGATGCGATTTTGTGTAATAGAATTCATAGTAAAGTTTTCGCTTCAAACAAAAACGATGCTTTCAACATTAAAGCTAATACACCAATATGTGAAGTATCCGATTACGGAAGGTTAACTTGAATTTTCATGAGCAACTACTCATGAGCAATTTATAAATCGCACAATATTATTCCAATTCCAATTTCTTTCATTGAGGAACCTATGACCGGAAAAAATGGAAAAAGACTCTTGTAGATTCTTCGGATGACGGCATCTGACGCCATAAACCGAGTTTATATATATGAAAATAATTTTTAAGTCGTTACAAACATTGCTTTCATACTTAAATATTTTCATTGGTACTACTTGTTATCCCGTCGACCCATTTCGCCAAATTATATAAATCGCCAAACCATTCGCCAAATTATATAAATTGACATAATCTTTATTTTAAATAACGAAATAACAAATAAATTAGTATAACATTAATAAAAATACAAATAAAACGTCGGAATTAAAATCACTTGATGACGTAAACACGTGTAGTTTGTTTAAATTCAAGTGAATTTGATATTTACGATCAACCATTATTGGCATTTAATCTTATAGTTTCACGATAGATTTTTGGTCGACGGAATATCTAAGTAACCTTTTCCATTTTTGTTTTATAACGCTAAATTCTCAGTAATTTTTTCCCTTTTATTTTACATAAAATCACTATTTTTTAAAAAAATTAAGATGCTTGCATTTTTATTTCAAACTCATAGCGCCGTTTTTATTTTTTAGCCAAAAGGGTTGATTGGATTTTTTTCTGTTGCTAGAGTAACGGATGTAATGATAGATATTTTGAGGTTTAGATGCCAAAGACACCGCCAAATTAGAAAAATATGAAATGTGTCATGAACTGTTGGACTTATAAAAATTCATTTGGTAGCATTCGATTCAGCATACAAAACTACATTAAAATATGCTATCATTTGACGCATAATTTTGATATTCGATTTTTTTCCCCTCCCCGTGCAAAAACCATTAGGGGTGACACTTTAGAAAATCCTTTCTTAGCAGAAGTTTATGTCATAAGAAGTATTTTTACCACGATTTTCAAGATTTTAGGTTCAGTAGTTTGCGCTGTGCGTTAATTAGTCCCCTAATCCAGACTTTATTTTATATACTATATTAGATATGCGATTTTGCGGTGAATCGATGATTGAAAATTAGTCCAATATCATTTGAAATATTACATAACAGAGGAGAAAGTACGAAGAAAGACGAAGAAGAAATGACGAATTACAAAAGACTTGTAATTTTTTTTTTTTCAAAATGTTGAATTTTTCCATAGTAATAACGTATTAAAACATAAATTTCCTTAAAAATTATCTTTATTTCCTAGATTTCGAATCTGTGAATTTTCCTATAAATGAAATTGGCGATATGACTTGAGAAAACAGATAATATTTACTTAAATAAAATGGGTAATATTCGTTGATCTGAGTTCGAGTTTATAAATATCACATGTTTATGGAATTACGGCGAAAAACATTTTTAAAAGTATGAAATTATTTTACAATATGTATGTGTGGCAGAAATTCACACTGAAATTTAAGTATTCTATATAAGTTACAATTGAATATGAAAATGTACTCAAAAAATGATCTCTTTCACCTAAAAAAACACTATTTGTGAGAACATCCTCAAGCTAATGTCACGCTTATGCATTTTTGGCTTAAAATCACATTGTTTGGCGACAAAAGAAAAATAAAAAATTGTAAAGAAACAAATAGTAATTACACATGTGACTCACAATTACATCTGCTTGTTTCTTCTTTAAGTCACGTGATGGGACAATTAGATATATAAAAAAAAGAAAAGAGCAGAACAGAAAGAAAATGTCGTTAAAATTTCATCTAATCAAATTTTCAGATTCGTTTCCATATCTAACGCAAGCGATAAAGAGCCAAATATTGCGTATCAAGTGAATATTTCTTATTAAATTAATTTTTAAGCATTACAAATATTTCTTTCAGGTTTTGATTAAATGTTTCCGTTTTTTAATATTATCACTCATTAAAACGGATTTTCTTCTTCTTTTTTTCTTTTTTTTTTTATTTAAATAAAATTAGTAACAGTTTTTCTTTTATTTTTCGAGGTTTAATAGCCGTTTCAATTTTTTTTTTATCAACGATGAATTTCGCCAAGAAATAAAATGGTAACCTTATCGCCCAAAATAACAGAATTTTCCGTCATAATTCTAAAACTAATATAGGTAGAATAATGTGTTATAGCATAAAACCTTCCCTGAAACAATACCTATCTAACGGTATAAGTTCCGTAAAAATCCATTCAGTAGAACTCGAAATCTAGGCGTTCGGAACGAAATTTCCGTTTGGATTTTATATATATAATAGATAATAGAATAGATAATAGATTTTATATATATATATATAATAGAATAGATAACAGATTATGTGTTATGAGCTATCTCAAAGTTTAAAACAGATCGCATTGTTAGATTTCCTAATTTTAACAATATCGCGTTATGTTAGTTCCACATTGCACCACCAGGGAGCGCACTCTATTCTGAACGAAAGCGTATCTGAACGAAACTCCTTCATGCAACCTTTCCGTAGATACATGAATCGGGAGGGTGGCGGTCTTAACCAATAATGTAAGATAATTGCTGAAATTACTACGAAAAATATGTTAAAGGGGCCCTACGCGGGCCCCTAATAGAGTCAGAGGAAATCGGAAGACGGCAAAATAATCGCGGGGAAAAGTTTGCTTGGGTGCTTCGGAGCTACTTTTGGCGCGAGATCTAAGCTCTACGACCAATAGGAGACCAGATATTTAAGGAAATATGAAGTAACAAAGTCCAAAATAACAAAATTTTCCGTAATCATTCTATAACTAATCTAGGTAGAATGATGTGTTATAGCTTAAAACCTTCCCTGGAACGATACCTATCTAACGGTATAAGTTGCGTAAAAATCCATGCGGTAGAACTCGAAATCTCGGCGTTCGGAACGAAATTTCCGTTTGGATTATATATATATAATAGATGACATAATATTCATCTTTTTAATTAAAAAAAAAGTATAATTTTCCACGTGAACTAAAAGTTGAACTAAAAAGAAATAAATTAATATTACGGATTTTGAAATTTGCAACAATGAAGAAAAATGTAAAATTTTATAGGAAAAATGTCCGTTAATTCTCAATGAAAAAAGCAAAATTTGGAAATATTAAGAAAAATATTTGAATAATGTAAATAAAAATTAGCCCATGGGTTATAATTCACCCATATGGAAAGGCATATCATATCATCCGTTTTGACCCCGACGTCAGGCAAACATTTTTACACTTTAAATTTATAAAGTCATTAGAATTAGTAAAGAATATAAAAAAAAAAATTGTAGCTTCAGGGACAAAAAGGTGGCAAGAAAAATATAAAAATGTTATGAACTCCATAGGCTTTTCTATGTTAAATTAACATAAAGGAGTGACACTGGAGATAAATAAGTATTATGCTGCCGCGCAATACTTAAATTAAGATCGAATTTTAATTTAAAGTATATACTTTCTAGTAAGATATTTTTCTTTGTTTAAAAAAAAAAATTAGAAAAGAATGATTTACGGATTATATAATCAGAGAAATTACGTTAAATATATTTTACAAAATTTTTACGAATAAAATAGATTAAAATTTAAAAAAATATTGACATTGCTTCTTTCTGTAATAATTATTGAATAATAAATGAAGTGTTAAGAAAATCAAAATATTCAAACAAATAGTTGTGTGTGTGTAGCCTGTGCCATAATGGTATAATGGTGCACTACATACTTTATTACAGAAATAGATAACATAATATTTCCAGAAAGTTTATTCGCATGAGAACTATTTCCCTAATTGCTGGAAAGCGAATTTGTCATTTTAGGAGACAAGCTTTACTATAAAGCATGTTTCCTTTATTCACTCTTATTGTGTATTTTTTGCAATCTTTTTCTTCAGTTTTAACATTTTTGGCTTCTGTAAACTTAAACCTCATATAATAAACCCAAACCATTGGCGCATTAAAATGTTTAGGGAAAACGTTAATTATATACTTAAAGGGTCGATTCCTAGCTAGCTGATGCTTGCCAATCAGAAATAACATGTTTTATGCAATAGTAATAGTCCTGTGAAAGTTGTACAATACATTATATTTTACATTATTAGCTTTCTAATGAAATAAATTCCAAGAGAAAATTGTATTTTTTTCTTTATTGATAAAATTACAAACCTTGCCAATAGTGAGGTGTTCACGTTGTAGTAAATATGATGTCACTGGCGAATCATATTAAAATAATTTATTTTATCTTATGAATATTATCTTTATTTTAGTTTATAATCATTTTTTACGAGTCAATCCACAACATCATATAATATACCGTGATCGATTATAATTTTTCATTTCATGAATGTAAGTACACTTTTTAAGTATGATGAATTTGCAGCTGGTAGCAAAACTGCTGATTGCGGATATGTGATCTAGCAAAGTGATATGTAATTCATACAGATATAGTTAAAGTAATGCTTTGCTTAAAATACAAATATCTTTACATGAATTCATTATATTACTATGAACAAGAATTACTTCTTTTTCCATACATCTATTTTTACATCAGAGTCATTGCTATTCAAATTATAGAATTTTATTTAATTTCATAAATGTACAAAATGTATAAAATTTTAAAACATTATCTTATCTTTACTATGGCGTAGATATGTGATAAGTGGATTAATGTTACACAATAAAAATAGTCGGATGTCGCAATCCCAAAACATTCTTACATGTTAGTATTTCCTGAAAAGGTAAACATATCAGTGCCACCCTGCAACACTTATAATTGATCGCTGTCTCATGAACTACAAATTTACTGCATTTATGAAGATTGGTTGGTTGGTTGTATTTATGACGTCCAATTATCTGCACGAGGGATATAGGCCCAGAGGGGGAGTGCCCTTCGTGGGGGTATTTCTAAGGGAACCTAACCCGTATTAACGCTTGGAAATCAAAGGATCGAAGAAAACCACGAAAACTCCGAACGATTAGGCCGACGGGCGCGATTGGGATCGAACCCAGCCCTTCCCGTCTACCAGGTTCGAGAGCAGAACATCTCAGCCACTGGTGGGGCGCATTTATGAAGAAAAATTAATTCGCGAATATCCAGGAAAGATCTTTTGTGAGAGAAAATTGATTGTACGTCTTTTAGAATGAAGGGGGGGGGGGGTGAGTGTTTTAGGCTCCTATGTGTCTGCTATTGCTATTTTTACCGTTCTTTTTTTTCTTTTTTTTTTTTTTTTAATAATTTTGTGAACGTCAATAAAATAATTTCTTTTCAGTGATTGAAAAATAAATAAGCAGGAAAATTGGGTGGGCTCGGGCCCCCAAAGGCCCATATAAGTTGGCGCCACTGAAGCACTGTAATAAGTCCATACGTTTAACATTTAACTAGATGGAAATAGGGGATCTCACAAGCATGAATTTTTGCTATTACCAAAGAAATTATAATAAGAACAGCTGGGTAACTCTCGTTTCGATGTCGTCTGCTGAATTGTGACGCGGGAGTGTAACGGAAAAAATAACTTACTGGGGAAATGCGGCTTTCCGCACCCCTTCAACTTGAATGTGCAAGGACCACCAGGGTTGCAAAAGATTACAACAAAATCTAATCAGCAACAACTTATGTGAATTTGCAGCTGAATCTGAAGTTTTATGAAAATCCGCACATTAGTTTTTGAGGTAGAACTATTATGGAAATAGTAAACAAATATACATAGTAGCGCCACTTGTTCGTCCATTTACTCCAAAAACTAATCAGGACTAATTTATATCAGGTACTAACTGAATCTGAAGTTATTGCGGAAATCGTGAAAAATGCAGCCAAGCAGCTCCATATATTGAGAGAATTACACTAAAAACTAAACAGCACTAATTTATATCAGGATATAACTGGATCTGAAATTTGGAGAAAATTCGTGCATTAGTTCTTGAGACAGAGCTATTGCGATAATCATGAATAATGCCTCATAGAATGCCGCTTTTGGCGATTTACACTAAAAAGTAATCAGCGCCAAATTATATGAAGGACTAGCATAAACTGAAGTTTTATGAAAATCCGTGCTTCAATTCTGGAGATATTACCATTTCGGAAAGCTTATAAAAGGCAGCACAGCAGCGCCTCCTGTTGGGCGATTTATATTAAAAAGTAATCAGCATCTGTTTATATCAGGGACTAACTGAATCTAATGTTTTGTTAAATTCCGTCCATTAGTTCTTGAAAGAGAGCGCCCAAAAAATTTGTGTCACATGTACACAGGTAGACGAACAGACGGACAGACAGACACTCACAGACAGACATTTTGTAAAAACATGCTTTTCGTGTTCTCTGACACCAAAACGTGTAAATTCGTCGAAAACAGGAATTCGAAAATTTTCATGAATCCCATACTTTCTTCTTGTAGAGATAGAAGAAAGTAAATATATATATAAAGAAACCTTTGTATCATTCATTACCTCTCTTCCAGCATTCCGTGCGGATTTCATAAGATATGCATACGTTGAACTGGAAAAAAAAATGTTTAAGGCTGTTCTCAAATACAAATGGTCAACTTTCTGACATAAGTTTTAATTTATTTTTGTTCGGAAACGCATGAAACTAGAAGTTGTTGTTATTCAGAAACTATGTCATCGAACTGTTTTTTCCGTTTTCTTGTAAACGCAATAGATCTTTCAGAAAATATTGTCAATGTTGGCATTTTGAGCTGAAATTCCGAACGAAAGAAGAAAATCCAGTCAGTAAGGGAAGAAAAATGCCATGTCAGGTGGTCAAAATTGCTTCTAACTCAATAGGAAATTGATTGATCAAAAAATGGAAAAAAAAAATCGATTCTAAATCGCTTCCATGGCCAGGCTTTCCGATTTCATGTCTTTCCGTCAGAAAATGTATTTGTATATGTGTCAAAACGTTTTGCGCCTGTTGAGCAAATCAGTTGAGAACAGCCTTATTAAAAAAATTTCCTCCCTTTAATATTGTTGTTGTACCTTTATAATATTTAATGAAAATTTATGATTGAAATATGTTTATTTGACTCGAATAAAACACAAATGGTTAGCACCTAAATAATAATTGTAACCGATTAATTTCCCTTTACCTCACGCATAACTGGTAACAAATCAATTGATAAATATGTTACAATTTTTGATATGATACGGTATGATATTATGAAGCTATTTTTAAGAAAATTGTACTACTACGATTTCAAAAATTGATGCATTTCAAATTATTCTTCAACAAGTGTAATACGGCTCACAGCAGCGAATTTTCCAAAATAATTACCAAGCTTTCTGCTTTTCTGATTTTTTATCGAAGGTAAAGTAATAATTCCAATTCAGGTTAGTTTAACTAAAACACTGAATAGTCAATAATTTATGAAATATGTAATTCACGGGTATAATTTACAGTAATTTTATGAAATATTTAACTAATAAATCACCAGTTCTTTTTCGGGTAAATGGATAAGTTTACAAACCATTGCTCTAATATGTTAATTCAACTGCTTTCCATTATAACGGTTTAGAGTAATAATTCTACACACATCTAAAGAAATAGGCAGTTTTTTGGCGATTTTGTTAAATGTTTAAATGCTTACCATCAAAGTCTGCTGATGTATATTTCATTAAATCTAGTTTATCCTAAAAAAATTTAAATTGTCGCTTAAAAACAAATTAAGTTTCAGTGGTAACTCCATTGCACAATGGAGTTCATTCATTTTTTAAATACTCGACATTAAGATTACATGATCTAAAATAACTGTAATGTCTTTGATTTACACAATAATGGTAATGTAACCATTTTGAAGGACACTAATACAGAATTAAAGTTCCATTAAGTTTACTGGTCAGCGAGTCATTCCGCTAAGCTGCAGGTTTAGAGTTTGATTACTAACGGGAGCAATGTACAATTAATCTTTCACTTCTGTATATATATATATTAAGTACCAAGCTTGGATACTAAACACTAACGTTCCCTCGTTAGGTTGACCAAATGACCAAGACATATACAGTAGAGCTACGCAAGGCGTAAGCTAAAATAGAGCAGAGATCGGTACTGCAGGCCGGCATCCTTGACGAATTATAACGCAATACAACTTAGTTTAAGTAGATATACAATTATTGAAATATGTGTGTAGCAAGAGTGTGTCATTTATATACGGATTAGGGACATCATTTTCGGAAATTTCCATATTGACGGGCGGAGCACGGAAAAACCCGGATATAGATATACGGTTTTATATCAAAAAAATATTCTATTAATGCTTCGTAAAATTAAAGTTAATGAAAATCAACAAAAAATTGCTGCAATAGCTTATTTAATTTATATGCAAATATTTGGAATTTAATTGTTGTAAACTGATGGAAACTATATTCAATCAGATTTACATACTTTGTATCATCCAGTGTAGTTACTTAAGAATATGCATGGCTTTTTTATTTGTAAAAAACTATTTTTAAACTCTTTAAAAAATTCCTGAGTTTTCATAAGTTATGTAAATGTATTTATTAATATTATTTTCTTTTTATAAAATACACATAAGATTATATTTTATAATTTTTGAATGGAAATTTGAATACTAACATTTGAATTTCTAAAAGTAATGAATTTTTTGCTTTTTATTTGATTGGAAAGTTAAAAAGTTCATTCATTATTCAACAAAAACAGTACTTTTACATATATTTACAGTAGTTTCTTAATGCAGCCCCAATTCTATGCTTAAAATTTTAATGTACCTATTTGGAAATTTGCCAGCATTTTTTTTTTTTTTTTTTTTTTGTACAGGAAAAATAGAAATGAAAGAAATTTTTCATCTAACAATCTACTTGCACTAACAACTTTTTAATGCAAGCGATAAACTTTCCCTTTTCAGTGAATGCAATAAAGAGTGAAATGCATTAGGCTTTTAAATAAATTTCTTAATAAACCATGATAAGTTGATAAAAGGGAGCTATTCTACTTGTCATTATTTATAGCTGTTATTTTTCCTCTAAACGATTAAATTTGCAGAAATACCAGAAAAAAATGTATAATCCTTCTTAGATCTTTTTTTAATATTTAGTTATTTAATCATATGAAAAAAAATTAAATATCATTTTATACCATTTATTTTTAATTGATTATTATAAATGAAACTGTTAACTTTTGTAATAGTTTAAACATATTATTATAAATTTATTGTATGCTTTGATGAATTTAGAATTATTTTCATTAAATAAGATTAATTCGCTTTTACTAAAGCAATATATTAAATAACTAATTCCGTGTTTTACGAAAGATTTAATTGAGGATAAATTTCAAATATATTAAAAAGTGATATAAAGTGGTCTATGAAAAAAAAAGAAAATTTAAAAATTACATTTTATTTGAATTGCTATAATGTGTATGGAATACACCTCATTAGAAACAAGTAATTTTTAGAATAGAATTTCAACTGTTTATGCATAAAAAAATACTGCGTAAATCTAAATTTAAATGTGGTATTGCACAATATTTCCACAATCGCTGAAACATAATTCACGGTATTATTCAACAGCAAAACACCAGGTTCGAAATTATAATTAAAAAATTACACTGACATGCTTTTCTATGAGAAAGTTTTGAAATGATTTTTTTTTTAATTTTAGAAGCACATAAATTATAAATCGAAGCTTTCCCCCCCACCCCCCAAAAAGGAATATACAATGATTGAAGAAGCATTGAAGAAACTGTTACGAGGATATACATTTTCCTTGATCACTATAGAAGTAATTAAAATACAGTTTTAAAAATTCGGCACTATTTTATTTATAAATTTATCGATCTGTAAAATAAAATTAAAAATTCAATAATTAATGGAGGTAGCAAAAAAAAAAAAAAAAAAAAAAAAAAAAAAAAAAAAAAAAAAAAAAAAAGCGTTGACCCTTTTTCGGGGGGCAAGGTGTAGGGCGTTACACAACAATCTATTTTTTTTTTTTACTTTTATTTATTTTCGAAGGAACAGTTTATACTTTAGGTAATACCAAAGGTATTTTAATAAGTACTGAATTGCCTTCCGCAGTTTCCCGTGAATGAAGTAAATCAGTGCAAGGTAGGATTTCATAAGAGCTGCCCTTCCTTATTACAAAGTCAGTAAATAATTGAAATATTCAACTGGAGTGTAAGAGTTTCGAAAAACATATAAAACCATATGAAAATGTTTAAGATGTAGAAACTTTCTGAAATTGAAAATACAAATATCTACTTCAGATAATTTGCATTATTAATTCTTAACGCAGATCATGTCGAATGTAATATTATCCGGAGGATTTCAGATGTGTATATTTCATTAAGACAATACTTTTTGTAAAGCATTTTTTTGAGAATGCATTTAGAGATGTTGCATCTTAGTATTGATATGAACCGTCTTACGAAAAATGTAAAAGAGGAAACACGCACTCGTTCATAAATGAAAACATCAAATATTACACATATCAAAAACGTCTCCATTATCAAAATGTTATTCCTTGTATAGATAAAGAGGTAGTTTGGGTATTATGGAATGCCATTTAAGTCTTTATTTTTAAGTCAACAGAACAGATATGGGATACATTAAACGTTAGTATAGAACGAATTTTGACAATTTCTTAAAACATTTTTAATGCGATTAAAGTAAAAAAAAAAAAAAAAAAAAAAAAAAAAAAAAAAAAAAAACAGTATTTGACTTTTTTTTAAAAAAAGGTTACACTTTTCAAGTAATGATAACCTTCCCGGTATGGAATAGTATTATAAGGGATTATAAAATTTTATGAAAAAAACGCTATTTAAAAAAATAATTAAAGCCATTGGATGAGTAAATTTTAGTGCATGATCTATAAATCATTATATTCTTTGAAAAAGTGTTTTCATTTTTATACTCGTCTTGAAACTGTTGTCTTGCTGGTATTCCATACTCGTACTACTCGGCGCATCATCCTGAAAAACATAACCTCTTCACCCATCAACAAGTGAGCAGAGTAGAAACCTGACTAACACAGCAATAAGTATAACTGCTTAAGTTCATACAGAACTTGGTTAACATCACTGAAAGTGAAATTTTATAATTAATACGAATTTTATAAAATTTACATACAAATATTGAGAATAAGATTTTAGTTGACCGCGTTGCTTCAACAACGGGTATCCGATCATAACTGTGCACGGTGACTCATGGGAGTGCTAGGGAATTGTGAGGCAGACTTACGCTTGGCTGCAACACCGTATGCGCCAGATATCGAAATATTCCATATTGTCGTCCAATCCATAAAACCCGAATCTCCTTTATATCTGTACATATTTCATATTTTAAATTGTTTATGAGACTGTGCATATCGATATTAAGATTAAAATGAACTCTATATGTATTCGCAGAAAATGCTCTATCAAAAAAGGGTTGCATCAAAAAGAAATACATATAAATGTGAATTTTTTTAGATAACATAAAATTCAAAATGATTTGGGATAAGAATATATAATCCACCCAATTTAAGAAACAAGCCCATTATACATTATAATTTCAAGATACATAATTTATCGTCAATTGTTTAACCCTAAAAAAAATACCGTAAATCTACTAAATCTGGTATTTTACGATATTTTCACTAACATCAGAGAGATAATTGTTACATAAAGTTGTAACATAAAATTTTATAGTAACATAAACTTAGGAGATATGTTTAAAAATTACATTCAAAGCAACTGCTTCTGTTATATAGGGTCTTCGCTCTCAATGGTGACCAATGGCTAATTCCTAAACCGTTAGTCATAGACATATAGTTCCAGTTACAAAAATGTTTTAAATCAGGTAAAGGAATATTTTACAAGCAATTTGGGTCAATAAAAACATTTCTTAAAAAAATACGAAATTTAAATTTGTATACGGTCCCCCGGTCCTATAAGTTATATTTAGTAAAATTTTCCTTTTACACTGACAAGTAATGCAAAAAAGTCCCGTTATTCTACGATTAAAAGTGACCGAGTAATAGCTGTTTAAAGTTCGAGCATATTTTTTGCTGGAAATTGGGGGTCATTCCCAAATTTAGTCGATATATAATTTTGTCAGATATATTAAAAAAAAAATGGTTGAGAGTAAAATTAGCATTCCAATATAAATTTGAAATCTTTAATCATTCTGACATATTAATGCAAAATATACAATTTGTAATAAACATTTATGAAAAAAGAAAAAGCAGAATTTTCGTTAAGTGAAATGATGCTAAATTAACAGCCTCAATTCTTTACAAAATGATACGTAATTCAAAATATTATTAGATTGCACTAGCCTGCAAAAGTTGGGTTATGTCATGTTTTTTAGCTTTTGATAATTGATTCTTATGTACTCTGTACCGAATCCGAAATTAAAATTCATTTTTAACCATCATATCAGGATTTTTCGCAAATAGCAAATTTCCAAGTAAAAAAGTTCAAAGTTAAAATTGAACTTCCTCCCCCATCTCATCGGACCACTCAGCTGTTTAGCTGTAAGAATCACAGGATAAGCAAAAATATTGAATAAATTATTGAATAAAATAAAATAAAATAAAATAAAAAAAGTTTTACATGTGTTTTATAGTATGAGATTTTCGCTATATTTTAACTTACACATTTACGATTTGAAAAAAAAAAAAAAAATCAAACATGATGGTTAAAAATGAAGGTCATTTTCAGATTCAAAATGCTAAAAAGTACATAAAAATCAATTATGAAAAGTTAAAAAGCACAGCCATCTCCTCTACTTTGTAGCATCCGATTTTTGTTATTCTTTAACTTTGATAATTTATGATTTGCGGAATACTCTGACATGATGGTTAAAAATTAAGGTAATTTTCGGATTCAGTGCTAAAAAATGCATAAAAGCTAAACAACCCAACAGTAGCAGTCTTGTATTATCTAATCTAAAACTTTTTCTTAAACTTCTTGGAGGTAATCTATCCGAAATTTTTTGTGTTATCCTTAAAATAAGTAAAATAGGTAACCACCGAAAATCATAATAATATTAGATTATTATCGGATTTGCGCCAGTATGTTAAATGCAATCTAGATCGGATATTTGAAAGTGAGTTAAAGTTCGAGTACAAATTTTGAATTGGAAAAAAAAAAAAAAAAACATACTAACGATCGTTGAAGTAACATAAAAACTAACATAATTTTTTGCTAAAACAAATCATAAAAGAAACAGTCTCAAATCCCGAAAAAAAAAGAAAAAAAGAAAAAAAAAACATATTTTATTTTAGCCAATCTGAAACTTAATAAATGCTAACTTAATCGTAATATTTGTACGATTTTTCTCAAAGCGCAGATACACATGAAATAAGATCTTCGAATACATTAAGCACTTGGTATGTGACCCATCAAAGGCAAGCCGAACTCGTTTCTTTTCAGAGTAGAAAAATGGCATAAGTCATGCATTTTTAAAGTTTCATAAATCGCTCAATTTTAGTGCTATATGAATTGGACTTTTTTTTATCTTACTTGCCAGTGTAACAGGAAAATTTTACTAAATATTAATTATAGGACCAGAAGACATTATAAAAATTTAAATTTCGTAATTTTTTAAGAAATGTTTTTATTGAGACAAATCGCTTTAAAAATATTTCTTTACCTGATTTAAAACATTTTTGTAATTGGAACTATATGTCTATGACTAACGGTTTAGGAATTGGGCATTGGACACCGTTGAGAGCGGACACACTGTATAGATATATCTCAACCTCTTTTGTCGCTATTTATTTATTGTTATTTTTTGTTCTATAAGAACCTGAGTTATGAGTCGACTTTACTTACATAAAAATTAATTATATTTGCTTATATTTATAAAATGAAATAATGTATAGCTTGGTGTATAAAAATATGTATCTTATCTGTATAAATTAATATCAAGCTTTGCACTGATCAGTGGCGTGGCGTCCGGTCATCGCTGGATGCGGCGATGACTAAGCAATATTTTAAAACTCTTAATAAGCTTTTAAAACTCTACGATCCAGTTTTAGCAGAACATTTGGAGTTCATGTATAAGTGAAGGTAAGATTTAAAGTTTCTTTTTTGAACATTCAACCATTGAATTTTAGAGTTAATAATTTTTCACCACAAACTTAAATAATTGCGATGACCACCGAAAATTTTCACGCCCCGCCACTGGCACTGATGTATTAAATTTATAAGTGGTTACTGACATCAATATTTAAAAAAAATATATCCTCTATGTACGTGTAAAATATGTAATTTTTATTTCATTTGTATGAAATAAAAATTGCTATTAAATACGAGAAATAATAAAGATTAATTTGTTTTCTTCTATTAGTGGTTGTGAAAATATTTTTTATATTTAAACCTTCATAAAAATATATAAAAATCCCTTCGAATATTATGTGAAGCATCTTTCAATAACTCTATAAAAATATTATTCTACGTCAAAGAAACTGTCAGTTGTATTTTCATGTGTCAATCGAATAAAAATCCTTTAGTTTAAGGTGCAGTGCGCTAATCGCAATATATAAAATGCTATTGACAAGTGCATTTTTCAAATACTGGATTATACTTCAAGAATTATTACATTTTAGATGTCAAAAAGGTCTATTAGTAGTAAACAAAATAGTGAAAAATGTTTTTATTTCTAGGATTTATTTTTTATAGAAAACACTTTTAGTATAACTTGTTTATTTTTCATAGGATTATTTAAACTTAAAGGGCAACATTGATAGTAAGAAAAATGGATTAGTCATTGCGAAAAAAAAAATTTGATTTAATGAAAATGAATAGACTATTTTTATGAAGAAGGTAGTAATGTAATTATTTAAGATATGAATTCACCTACATTTTTGTCACTTGGAGCTTGTGATATCTATAATAGAATATTATGAAAAATTGCTATTATTTTCCTCGACATTTGAATATATGTTTATATTTAATGTTTACAATAATATTCATTTTCAGCAATTTTCATTAACTCAGCATCCACTGAGATACGTTTTGATATTTGACTCTTTACCCAAAGATAACCAAAGGAAACTAATTATTTTATATATGAATTCAACTGCATTTTTGTCACTTGGAAATTGTGATTTTTGTAAAAAAATATTAAGACAAATTGCTGTTATTTTCTTTGACATTACAATATTTGTTTATAATTAATGTTCACAAGAATATTCGTTCTCGGCAATTTTCATCAACTCAGCATTCCCTGATATTAGTTTTGTGATTCGACTTTTTATCGAAAGATAACTGTACAAAACCACGTCTATCTTGAAAATTGTGGAATAGTGAAACAGCGACGCTGTTGTGCACAGTTTCATTGATTTATTATGAATTGACATCTTAAATGTAAAAATATCTTTATTGCAAAATCTGAAGTTGAAGTCTTCGACATGTCAGGCTTAAATCACATGATAGAAATAAAGTTTAAAAATTCCTTAACATCGTAAAATTAAGAAATACACAATATCTGAAATTTTAAAATGTGTTTTACACAGATCGTATGGCATTTTTTGGAATTTATTCGTATTATTTATATTGTAATATTTTAATTATAACTAAAAAAATTATTTCTATTTATACATTCAATTTTACAGAATTTATTTATGGGGAATTTCCTTCCTTCTAATGTATGTAGGCTTTCTACATATATCTTAAAGATAACATTTGAAATTTTACGTCACTCACTCAGCAAGTGCTTTTTTTTTTAACAATTTTATAAAATTAATATCATTATTTACATGTTTACAAACAATTTTTACAGTTATGTAGCAGAAACTTTACTTTTTTGATGTATTTTGTAAAAAAGTTTTTTCTTATTTCTGTACAGCATTGTTTATCGTAATTTCAAAAACATCAAAAGCATAAATATAATTCTAATGAGTCAGAATATGTATAATTATCAATAATGTTTACTGTTATTATTCTTTATTTATTAGATACATAAGTAGCACAAAAATGTACATTTTCAATGATATTTTTTAGAAATATAAATATTTGAGTAAATATTTATGGAAACGAACTAAAATTAGTAACATTTTGAACTTTTTTATAATACATTTTATCGCATATATATTTTTTTAATTCTTTACAACATACCTAGAATTTACATTCTGTGATAAATCATTATTTAAGCTTCAATTTTTATAGAAAAATATCTGTATCATGTGGTTCCAAAAATAATCAATTGCTTTACCAACATAAAGCATTTTTAAGCAATAAAATATATCTGGAAATAACTATATCATGTGGGTCCAAAAATGATCAAATGCTTTACCAAAGAAAAGCATTTTTTTAAAAATAAAAGAAATCTGGAAACATACTCCAATAATAAAAGTTTTCATTACTGCATTAAAAAATACAAAACAATATGTAAGAAGAAGAAATCATTTCCATTATTATTAGAACTAATATTAATTTGTATTATTTATCCGTTTTATTTCATATGTATAAAAATATGGCTGTGGGAATAGTCGTTCAATTTTCGAAAGTTTCGCAATGTCAGGAGCCAGGACATATTACCGTTAATGTTTAAGCCGCACCGTTGTGAAAAATTTACACTTGTAATCAGAAATAATTTATATTAGTTTATAATTTATCGCAATTTTTTTTACTCTTTACAACATGCGTAGAATTAATATCTTGGGATAAATATTTACTTAATCTTCAAACTTTTATGGAAAAATATCTATATCATGTGGGTCCAAAAATGATCAAATGTTTTACCAAGGAAAATAATTTTTTAAGCAATAAAAGAAATCTGGTAACATACTCCAATAATAAAACTTTTCATTACTGCATTAAAAAAATACAAAAATATATTTATGAAGAAATTATTATTAGAAATAATTATTTCCATTGTTATTAGAATTAATATTAATCTGTATTATTTATCCGTTTTATTTAAAATTTATAAGTTTATGGCTGTAGGAAATAGTCGTTCAATTTTCAAAAGTTTCACAATACCTGTAGGAAGGGCATATCGCTCACTCGCAAAAAAATAAAATTTACACATCCCGACAAAAATAAAGTTCACGGGAGAAGCAAAAGAAAATTTGCATAATTTTGCTATAAGATGAAATTGCAGCCCTCAGCTCTGCATGCAGGAATAAAAACTTGCATAAAATCACAAAACACTTAAAAATGAAGAAGAGGTTTGGAGGGTTGGGCATTTTAGCTCTCCACGCAATCTATCCCTCTTCTGTGGTCACAAATGTACATAAAACATAATAAAGGAATTTTCCGTATAACTGCACTTATGAAACTGTTTGTGTAGTAAGAAACACCTATAACAGACATATTAGTGGAATAAAACACAAAATAAATTTTTGCGAGATGTGTCACTTTTCTTGTGGGAGGGCGATATTATATTAAAATAGCAATTAAAGCCTTTGTGCAGGAATATTAAAAAGCAGTAAACCAGCGTTTAAAATGCACAAATAATGCGTGAAAAGCAGCAAACAGCTGTTTCGAATCTACAGCGAGATTCTTCTTCAGTGCAAGATAGGGGAAAAAGAACAGCGTGCTAGAAAAAGCAAGTCTGAGCAAAACATTTTTTGCTCAGCCTTGATTTTTCTAGCACGCTGCTCTTTTTTCCCTATCTTGCACTGAAGAAGAATCTCGCTGTAGATTCGAAACAGCTGTTTGCTGCTTTCACGCATCATTTGTGCATTTTAAACGTTGGTTTACTGCTTTTTAAAGCGATATTATCGTTGATGTTTATGCCGTATTGTTGCGAAAAAATCAATACTATTGATATAAGAAACAATATATTTTCGTTTACAATTTATTTATGAGTGATTAAAATGTCATTGTCAAATGAATTAAATTATTGGACAAACAAGAGTGAACCAATAAGAGGAAAACGACTTATTAATAACTCCGTAAAAAAAAAAAAAAAAAAAAAAAAAAAAAGTTCAACGCTTTTCGAAAGAACTTTGTCTTTCTTCATCAGGGTCAAAGAACACGCGCTACCAGACCAGTTTAAAAGAAGAAGTAATATGGGGTGACCGGGATCACCTTCAAGAGAACCCAGCTTTCGCTTTAAAGTATGAGTGCAATCCCGGAGGTGGGGGTCAGTGGACTATGGTTAATGTTTTCCCGTATAAATTGCGTCATTATCTCGAAATGGTACATTTTTGCCTGCCTTTTTTTTTTTTTGTTGTTCTTGTCTCTTATTTACAGCAGGCGAAAGACTGAAATAATATTGGAGCGAAATGGACAAGTAAAGGAAAGCAGTGAACAGAAAAGCAAACAGACAAAAGCCGAAGAGCATTGCCCAATCAGAAGAACTTGAAGCAAAATGAATACTGGCAGAGAAAAAAAAAAATAAAGCTAGAAAATATCAAATATTTCTATATAAATAAATAATAATAATAATAAAACATAAAATAAAATAATTAATTAAATAAATAAAATTGAAACAAAAATTGAGTAATTAAATAAAAATAAAAACAAAAAATTAATAATTAAATAAATGAAATTATTACAGATAAAAAAAAAAAGAAAAGATATAAGAATAATAAAAATAAAAATGCAAAATGAATACAAATCAAATAGGAATTGAAAATTAATAATACCCGTACATATAAACAAGAGATATTTAAATGTAAATAAATACCATAAATTGATATTAATTAATTTTAAATTATTGATAAATATATGACTGAACTGAACATGATTTTCCAGGATGCAGAGTGAATTATATAGTAGGATTTTTCCAAAACAATAACATCACGATTAAGATAAAATATTAAATGTTCGAAAAACTTCAATTATGAAGTGCTACATTAAAAATAATTTTCTATTTAAAAAATTAAATGTGCCCGGAATCCCAGGAATGCTTGTCAGTAGAAGATTTAGTAAGACGGAAAATCTCGACAAAATATGAGTCTTTTATAAATATAAAAATCTGCAATGATTCAAATCGTTTGTTTTTTATATTGCACATATTATTTTAACGCAAAAACACCAAACAAATGAACTTCTGAAAAAAGTTGACAATTACATATGTTTATTTATTTATTTGTTTGTCAGATATTAATTACGTATAGTGAATTTTAGAGAAGGATTAATATTATTTATATTATCATTTATCATTGCGTATTTTTGACATTACGCTTGACATAAAAAAAAAAATTACTTAAATTCACAATATTGTTAACTTTTAAATTACACAGAGATGTTTAAACAAGAAAAAATATATTATTTGCAATAGTTTAAATAAATTTCTTATTTCGTATTAACCGTGTGAAAAAAGATTTTTATGGTAATCAGATCATATTCGCTCAAGATATGTCTCGTTTGATGTGTATTTCTCAGAACTAACACAAAACTTTTATATTAATGCTTTGAATAATAAATTGTTTAATTGTGAATGAAAAGTTTAATTTATCTCAAATAATTTAACTTTGCAAATAGTTTATCTGTGGGTGATTCACAAAAACAATTTTAATAAATAAGTTTTAAAACAGTAGTTTCTTGGAGAAAATTTAATATACTGGGATAGGAAATGTTATATTTATTTACCAAACAGAATCTTTTTATGTCCATAAAATTTATTTTAAGTATTTGAACAAGCCAGGAATATTTACAAAAACTAAAATGACTAAAATAAGCGATAATGTTTGGTTTAAACAAATTTGTACGTGCTAATTTCGAAAAGAATATGAATTCCTATAGCAAAAATAAATAAAAAAAATAACTTGACATCAGGAAAAATTTGCTTTGTCACATCCTATCAAAAAGATGTAGAAAGATTTCATTAAACATTTTATGGAAAAAAAAAACATTTTATGGACTTCGATGTATTATTAATAGTGTACTTTTTATATGGTTGTTTTAAATACGATATCCATTCAACTAGTACGGAAACTATCGTAACAAGAATTGCATCCATGAGCTTTCATTGAGAAATTTTTAAAATTTTGTAATAACATATAGATTTTTCATATTAAAACTTTAAAAGAAATCAAACCTGCCATAAATGTATATATGGCTTATGTTCTGCGATGTTTTGTGGTTCTTTAAAAAAAGTAATTGTTTACTTAAACATCTAGAACTTCGTTAATTGAATATTGTGTTTTCTAAATATCAAACAAGAACAACACTCCATTGAAACATAATAATAAAAATGGTATATAAATATTTTCTGTGTATTTTTTATATAATCAGGGAAATTTCATTTTCAGATCTTAATTTAATAATAAATAAATGAAACTATGGAATTCAATCGTGCACCTTGCAGCCATTTAGAAGTTCGGAAAATGAAAAAAATTATTATTTTTTTAATTTTCATAGTGACTTACAACTTTCATACTGAACACAACTTTATAATTCTTGTTCATTTTCACGTTAATATAAATATTTATGAATTAAAAGGCGTTTAAAGATTAAATTGTATTTTTTAAATATAAAATATATAATAAAAGAAACAAAACTATTAGTTATATAACGTATTCTGTATTAAAAATAAAATTAGATACCAGTTAAATTGACAAATATAATATTGTTTGTAAAATGGTAATAAATTGGTGTACTTTGTAAAATTGTAGAATTTACTTAAAAAAAAATAAATATAAGGACTATTTTATACATATTATTTTCAGTACATATTATTGTATACATATTGTTGTAAAGACACTTTACAATATATTAGTACAATAATAAATACGTAGATAAAGCGTTCTTACCAATTTTATAAATGAAAATAGTATTAACATTACAATGGAAAATTAATATATAAAAAGGTCACGTTAAAAGAAAATCTGTACTTAAAAAGAGTAAATCTAAATTATAAATTTTAGAAATCTTTAAAAGATTATACATTTTTTTTCGCCCTTTGTTCAGTGACTGAATAATCTGAAAATGTGTCATGAAAAAATAGCTCTTTGTGCTAACTTAAAGTGATTTAAAGCTTACTCTTCATTTTTATAGATACACCAAGCACAAAAAAATTGAATAGAAATTTAACAACAAAACAAAAATCTGATTGAAAATTCAAAGAAAAGTATTCAGAATATTTTTCTTTTGCATTTTTACAGTTCAGATAAAGTTTTAGCTATTTTTTTTCAGTTGTTCGGATTTTTCCCTATGTTTTTATTTCCGTTTATAAAAGTGAACATTTTGAAAATATTAGCGTCAAAAAATGATTTTACTATTAAAACTTGAGATTGTAAGTGTTGTACATTATGAGAATGGGTACAAATAGCTTAAATGGATTTAATAAATAAAAACATAGATCTAAAAAAATATTCCTTTTCTAATGCTGTATCAGTGTTGAATTCAGTCACTTTTTTTTCGGGAGGGATTTCTGTGGATCGTGGGGGGACATTATAGAGTTTCGGGGGGGGGGGGGGCAATTTGCACTTTCTGACCGTTGAAAACACAAAATTTAAAATCTTCCGGGGGGACATTTCATTGCTCCGGGGGGAATGCCCCGCTCCCTCTCTGGCCACCCCCTGAATTCAACACAGTTTTGTATGAAAAATTATTTTTTATTTCAATTAATTACAATAAAAATAATATATATATATATATATATATATATATATATCTTTTAATAAGTTATATGATAATGTATTGTGAAAAACCGTTATTTAACATTAACTCATAAAATTAACTTCTGGATAATAAAAAAATCATATTTTTCGGGAACGTCTACAGAGAGTTGGGATAAAAAGCAGTCAATAATAGTTAATTGTCCTGTAACAGAAAAATGCTTCTGCAAAATAATTATATGATGCATAACATTATTTTATGATTTACATGACGATGGAAATTTGTGGGATAAATAATATTATTCATAATCATAAAATACATTTTCTACCCAATTAAAAATACTTTTGGCATTTTTTTTATATAAAATACACATTTTATCTACTAGCTGTTTCAATTGAGATTCTCCAGTCATATCTAGTAAAGAACGAGACAAAGTACTGTATTTTTTTTACGTAAATAATCACGCAGTATTCTGAACATTACCTTATTCAATAAGAACATATTAAATTCCAGTCAGCGTAAAGTCACAAACTGAGGTTCTGAATACTGGTATTAATATGTATCATCATTTCTTATTAATTGATTTTATTTTCATTTTCTCTTATTTTTGATGCCTTATATTCCATGTTTTCATATCTATCTCGAGTGTCGTGTTTCGTGGTCATCCTGTATTTAAAATGAACGTTTAAGTCCCACTAAAAACAATTCATTGACAATAATGTGCAATTGTTTTTATTTTCAATTTATTGAGGCCTGTTTCCTAAATATATGGATCAGATATCAAGTCAGGTCAAGAGTTCATCAGTCATGGGAATATTCGAATTTCAGACTTGACTTGTCGCTAGTATTGGTATATAAGTTTTGGAACAGCAATAAGGTACTATGCACAATCCTCATCATGCTATATGTTATTGCATGTAACTGACATTTACCCATTAGCATACCAGACCCCTTTTGATGGGAGAATTAAACTCACCCACGGACATGAGTGCTAGCCATGCTAAATTATTTGTTTTCTATTTGTTGTAGCTTTTTTCTACTATTATTTGATTTTTTCAATTATTATAAAAACAAAATGTTTATACAGCAACTGAAGTTATCATTGCTGACTAAAGATTTTGAAATTATCTTATTTTAGTATTATAATAATGTATTAACAACACCAAGCGTCATAACAAAACTCATGATGTCTACAGCGATTATGATGTATAAAAGGTTTTTGCTATCCATTTTTAATTTCATAAATTTATTATACATTATTTTTATTACAATTTTATCAGGTATGTTTTTAAAAGACGTGAATAAAAGCTCATCATCTTTTATTAAATTTAGCAATATTAATTTAAGGAATTATGCATTTAAAAGTGAAGCTATAAAAAATGAAAATAATAAGCAAATATTTGTGTAAAAAATGTAAACGTATAAATATATGTATGATTAAACATTTTGAATTTATGTAATTTTCGTTCTAGTTTGTTTCACTAGAAATGGCAGTGTGTCTTTTAATTTGTTTTATGTTATGTATATGTAAATAAACTAAACTCGCATGTATCTTTTTATTATTTTGAATATACAATAATGATCATTCTTTAATTCTGACAATGTTCAGTAATGTTTCTTTCAATCTTTACTTTTTTTTTCTAAATTGTAGAGCGTAGCTATTGGGATAGGGATTAGTTAGCGTTTGTGCTTTCATAAAATGCTAAATTCAAAGTTCATAGCGAGCAGTGCTAATGATGTATCGAAAGGAAAGAATGATATGAAAGTATACAACAATTATTCTTATTTATGTTAATTAAGATTAAAATTTATTTTATATTAGAAATTTGTTTAATTATTAAATTTCACATTTTTATACGGGTTTCTAAATTCTATATGACTATTGTTTATTAAATTATATTATTATAGTCCTTTCAAACCGTAAGCTACATTATGCAAGACTGATTTCCCTAATTAAAAATTTCGAACGTTAAATTTTGCATGAATCAATACATCTTACGGCATTTTACACATCACTGATACGGGAAATACTTATTATTTTATAAATGAAAAAGATTGCAAATATTATTGCATTGTGTTTCATAATGATATTTATAAGATTGATTTATGAATATAAAAATGTTTTAAGCTGTGTATACGTGAGCATAACGGCAATCGTTTCTGATATATTTGAATGTTAAAACTGATTACAAAAATAGATTTTTGTTTTAAAAACTCCAATGGTCACATACTATTTACGTCTTCAAAAACAATATTAAAAACCGTCCTCTACAAGAAATTAAGTGCACATGTTCATTTATTCTAATTCAATCCATTATATGTTTTAAAACCTGTCTCACATCCAGTAGAAAAAATAAATTTTAGATTAAAAAATGATTTCTGCATTCCAAGAAAAATAAATAATTTACTATTGTCGATGACTTAATAGTCCAAACAAAATTTCCAAATGACTTTCACTGTGACAAATTTAACATTTAATATTTCATTAATTTTGTATTTATTTTAATATTTCTGATAAAAAAATACATATTCGTGCAGACATATTTTTTTAATTTTCAAATATTTTGATGAGTAATTTCATGCCTGTAAATTTTCTTAGTGATTAAGAATTATTCTAAGTGGATTAAATAATCGTTTTCAAATCATCGTTTGAAGTAATTTCAAACAGTTGTTACGGAGAATTCAAGACATAATGTTTAATATATTGCCAGTGATACTGGATTACTTAGATCCACTATCGATGATTTAATGTTTGAAATCTAAATGAAGTACCGTATATACTCGCGTATAAGCCGAGGAATTTTTGATAATTTTTGGCAAGAAAATTTGGGGGGTCGACTTATACGCGAGTCAATTAAAAAAAAAAAATAAATAAATAAATAAAACTTCGAATATTGCAAAATTCTGACTGATTATGTGTATGAATAATAAAATATTACAGGAAATATACAAATAATAATAATTTATCATAAAAAATTTTTTCAATGATTTATTTTTATTTACTTACTACTTTTTCGCATAGGCAAGTGGAATATTTGGTTTGATTTTGTTCAAAATTGAAGTAAAAAGTTAGGGGGTCGGCTTATACGCGGGTTTTTGATTTTTTGCAGAATTTGCATTCGAAAGTTAGGGGGTCGGCTTATACGCGAGTCGACCTATACGCGAGTATATACGGTATTTACCTCAAGTCAGTAGCAGTTTTATTGAAGTAAGTTTAAAGTAACTTGAGCATTAAAGTATTAAAAAACTCTTTTGTCGCAAAAATATTTTTATATGTTCCTTAGTTTTACGATGACTAAACAAATCATAATGAGTCACAAATGCCATTATTTTTTTAAATTATTAAAAATTTTACATGAGTCTAATTTCTAAATAACATCGTGTTTTGCTTCCTTAAAAAAAATATTCATTTACATTTCTTAAGTGCAAATCTACATTGAAAGAACTTCATTTCTTAAAAAAGAAATTCCCTTTCACTTTAAAGGTAGAAAATGAAAAGAATTATGTTCTTATTTCCTGCTGGAATATTTTTCTATTAAATAAAGTTATTGTGCTTAAGAGGATATTAAAATCATATTTACTTAAATTTTTATTTTTGTTCTCCTTTTATCATACTCGAAGAATTTCAAACGTGTTATAATAAATATCTTTTGCGCAGTTTATACTGAAAATTCTTAAGCTACTTTAGAATTTTGTACGCTTTTTTGAAAGAATAAATTAGAAAAAGAGAAAATCTTTTGATTCATAAGTAGAAAAAAAAAACACCAACAAAAATATCTTCGGAGTATTTTAAATTAGGGAACTTAATAGGAATGATTTTCGCTTATTTTGACGTACTTTCACTCTTACTTTATTTAGATATAAAATAAATTTTGGTAAGATTTATATGAATATGAACAAATTGATGTCAATTTAGAAAAAAAAAAAAAATGAAACAAGTATTTATTGTGCACTTAACAAAAACGATGTGATTTTAAGTTTGAGTAACTTTTATTTTCGCCATATATTTATAATTTAATACTATCTAATACAATTCGTTTATCTTTATAAACATTCAAAATTAATTTTAATGTGAATAAACTTTAAAGATATAGAAAGGCCTTTTGTAAAAAAAAAAAAAAGAAAAAGAAAGAAACCCTTAAAAATATAAATAAATAGCATACCGTTTTACAAAATATTATAATTTTTACATGTAAAACATGTATAATATTTGCCCTAAAGAAACATAATTCATCGCAAATTATAGGCATGCTTAAATTAGTTGAAAAATGTGTTAATGTACAGCGGAACTCTCTATTATATATATATATATATATATATATATATATTGGTAGTTTTAGTTAATAAGAAACAAGTTCTCTATTATATTTTTTTCATACATATATATTTAATCATATTAATTTTTACTTTTTGGATTGATTTAATATATAGTCTACATCAGATCATATTATAAGGAAAGCTGGGGTAACTGGGTCATAGATTATTTTATATAAAAAATCGCTACATTTAAGTTTTAGCTTTTGCCAACATTGAACACACGCATCTAATTCTTAAAACAACGTTTGTCAACCAATCATAACTCTGGCTTTTCTGTGATAGATTGCCAAAACTTTAAGTTTTTTTTTTTTTTTTTTTTTTTTTTTTTTTTAACAACGTCCATTTGGTTGAAATTCCTCGACTTTTTATTAAAATACGGTAAGTACTTTTTTTAAACAATCTTTTTATTTAAAGATTAGACACATAAAAACATTAATATTATTAGATATCCATAGATACTTACTTCATGTTTCAAATGTAAGGACGGAGTTTCAATAAACCCTAACATTTTTCAAGAATAGGTAACTGGGACATGTATCAGAGGTAACTGGACCTTATCGGATCGAGTTACCCGAAGAGTTATAAATATTTTTTTTTTTGCGTTTTTCTTACTACAGGGAATTAATTTCTCCATTGTTTTTTTTTTGCTTGCAATAAAGTAAATTACATAATACCTTATTAAAATTACATAATAAAATTTTAAACCTCTTAAGTGTGATAGCTATAGCTGAAATTTTCACGATAGAGATAAAGAAGCGTACATAAGGCAAAGTGTGATTATTAGAAAATTATCGAAATGAATAAAAAATAGTTCTGTTCAATATAAAAGTATGGTTAACATTCTCCACCGGTTTATTGGACATATCGGACTTCCATTTTTATAAATAAAAAATAGAATGAAATATATAAAAACGTACGTAGCCATTTGTTCATATATTTGTTATTTTTGTTATTTTTTTCTTTAAAATACCCATGAAACATTTATACTTATTATCTATACTAAAGTGTCTAAGTACTATCTTAATTTTTATTTTTTGTATTAATAAATCTAACATTTTCACTTTTAGTGCTTTTTTTAGACACATTGACTGTAAAGGTTACCTTTACAGCACTCTTTAGTTGATATATAATCTACATGATCTGCCTGGTTTAATTTTTTTTAGTTGTTTACACTTTTTCAAACAGGACCTGATACACAATATTAAAAAAAAAAAAAAAAAAAAAAAAAAAATAATTCCCTTCGACTTTAATTCGAATGATTATTAGCCATTTGAAGCTGAATTGCCAGAATCTCCAGAGTCACATTATAAAATCCTGACCCAGTTGCCCCACGCAACATTAAGACATTTTGTATGACAATTGTGTTTGATAACTAAATAAATAGATCAAAAATTATGATTCAGAACATTTATTGCAATATACCATTAATATATACCTATATATACCCTAATAATGTATATATATAGAAAATAAACATATTACATGAATTACAAAAAAAAAAAAAAAAAAAAAAAAAAAAAAAAAAAGCAATTTATCAAATTACAACGACCATTTGGAAAACGATTTTTTTTTTTTTTTTTTTTTTTTTTTTTTTTTTTTTTTTAAGACTAAAATTTAAGACATAAAAAAACGCACGGAGTTGATTATACATTACGCACGCCATGAATTAAGCATTAATAGTGTTATTACACGTAAAAATTACAAGCCAAAAATATCGCCTGCGACCTGTCAGATTTCATGAAACTTAAGTATTATCCACCTGAAACTTACGTAAATATCCAAGCATTTCATTGGTTGTTCGAGAAAAGGATTTTCCATAGTCAGATTTCCAAGAAATTGGACGGCCAATTTTAAATGAAATATCAGTCTTAAACTTCTAAACATCCGACAATATTACTTTTTACACTGTCGGATAGAGAAAAAAATATACTTTTAAATGCAATTTGTTTGAAAGCTGTATCTCAATTTGTTTCTGAGTTATTAATTTTGTTTGTAGTTTTTATTACTTTTTTGTCATAGTGGCAACAGAAAGTATCCATCGTTGTTGAAATTAAAGGGAAATACAGATTACTGTATAGACCAATCAGAAAACGAATAAATTACGGATTATACCAATGAAAACCTTCAGATATGCTTTTCATTTCCCGTCCTGACGAGAACAATAACCATTTTTCCAAATGGTTTAAATATATTTATATATATATATATACATATATATATATATATTAGAAAACTTATAAATTATAAAATATCATGTGTAAAATACCGATCATAAACTATTCTATAATTATGTATGAAACAGATTTTGTTTGCAAAGTGATAAGAAAATTATTCTGAATTTCAGAAAATATTCGATTTGGATAGCACTAAAAATTTCAAGACTGCATCTTGCATTCAATTTACATAAGCAGTTTTCATTTGTGTTATCATACAGAAATGTTTTTGAATATTTTTTTTTTTTGTTTTTTGTTTTTTTCTCTGAAGGTTTTCATATGAGATTTTCTGTATTATATTGAGCTGGAACTATAATTTTTTCGGTAAATATATTTCAAAGCAAAAAAATATTCTTATAAATATAAAATTTTCTTCACTTTTCATATGAAAAGATCAAAATTTTATACTAAACTAGTTAGTGCCCGTCAAGATTTGACGGTAAATAACTTGAATCTTTCATTAGAAAAATTCTTCAATTTTTAATTAGTTGCTTGTTTTTTTTTTGTTTTTTTTTGTTTTTTTTTTGTTTTTACATTAATCATTGAATTACGAACTACCTGACGAATTTCTATATTGCATAAGTGATTCTTATTTCTTTAAGGCGATAGATGGTGCTGCCAGTTTAACCTATTCAAGGAAGTGAAACAATTTTAAATTTATAATTTGCATCTAATTATGCTTGCTTTTTATCAGAAATTTACCTAAAAACACCAGGTAGAGATTTTTTTTTTTTTTTTTTTTTTTTTTACTTATTACGACATTATTTTTTTAATAACAATATCTATTTTCATTTATTTATTTATTTATTAAAACTTCACGGGCATTAAAAGCTGCCATGAATTTTATTGTTATCTGTCATCAATAGCTAAAAACATAAATTTGAAACTTCATGCAGCTGACGATTTATAATATATATATATTTTTTTAATTACTTGAATTTTATTTTACATTTTTATACATTTTTTTTTTTTTTAAATATTAAACCTGGATATCAAGGTAATTTCTTTTATAGCTCTTATACGAATATTTTTTTTTCTTTCCGTTTTATTTTTTTACGCAAATGAATGACAAACTTTTCTTTCTAACACACGCACACACACATATATTCTGGATAAAGATCAGAAAATATAGCGAAAATTTTAGGTTAGCTCAATTTATTTAATTGATAATTACATGCATAATATTTTAGCTTAAATATTTTAAATATAAAATCCTTATTTTTCAAAATATTATTGAGTGTTAAATTTTATTTAATTATAAAGCATTCAGATAATAACAATAATAAAATAAAAATCCTATAACTTCTCTTCCTCATAAAACTTCTCTTCCTCATTATTGAAATGAATTATCGACAAAAATATTACACATTTTGCCATGCTTGGGTTCGAACCTGCGTCCTCTACAAAAATTTAGAGCCATAAAATGCTGCGTTAACTCCCTACGCCAGCGGGAACCCATTTAATTTCTTTCTAAATTGAAGAGATTCGAAACACAGTTGACGCATACGAATGTCTCGAATTTTCTTCTCATCTTACCGAAATAGTTTTGCGTTTTAATGTTTATGATACCTCATTTTTTCAAAGAAGTAGCAACAACTTAATATGTTACTTTCCTTCGTGTCTAACTATTGGAAATTCATAAGACGAATCACAGTCCATAACTTTTAGCCTCAAATCACTGTGTTTATCTGCTTTGTGTAATATGATCAAAATAATGTGACATCCCCGAAATAAATTGTATATAGCTCTTAATATAGACACAGTATATTTTTTTAATTTTTAGTAATGCTGAAAGAGCCTAATTATATTAACTTTGTGAAAAAAAGAAAAGCTTGTTTACAGTAAGATCGAATAGCAAACGAACTTAAAACAACTTCGACCTATGATGTGACAGTTCAACTGAGCGAGTATCTTTGCACATGTGCCACTCCAAAGGCAGACATGTACTTATATACTGCGCATGCGCAACTGTAGAATTTTAATTTAAAATTACGGCTAATTAATAAAATATTTGAACAAACGAATGGACGATAACAAATCTGCGGCCAAATATCTTTCATTTTAAAAAAGATTGGTGTAATATGATGGAATAGTTTGTTCTCACGGACTATCGAAAAAAAACACTTAGCGTTTTAAATATATAGACATGCTTGTGGCTATGAATTTAGACTTAAAAAAATACCCATATAAAATCATTTTATGAAATATTTAAAATTTGTAAATGTAGTATTGAATCTACAATAATAAATTAGATTCTGATTATCATTCTTGGTGTTATTTATTAATACATTTCCATTTATTAAAGAGTGAATTCATGTATTTAAAATGTTCTTCATTATTTTAAAAGTACCAGTATTGACACATTGCTCTAATTTCTGATTATAATTGTCTGTCTATATACATCAATATTTTATTTTAAAAAATAATCGTAAAGGTTTTTTTTTCGTTTTTAGCATAAAGGTGCGTACCTATTCTTGCAGAGAATCTTTGTTGTTGTTGTTTCTTTACCGTTATTGCAGATGCTTACTTCGTTTACTCTAAACAATAACTAATAAAATTTCATTAAATTATTTCGTTCTGTTATTTATTCTATTATTATATTATTTAGTTCTGTCAGTTCGAAGAAAAATATAATATGTTCATTCATAAAACATTCTATATAAATGTTATATTTTATGTACAATGTATATGTTATGTATATATATATACATATATATATACAGAAATTTGCGTTTATTAAAGAATGAATATATGCATTTAAAATTTCCTTCATTAGTTAACAAAATATCAGCGTTTAAATACTGTACTTATTGCAGATTATAATCCCTATATAAATCCAATACTTATTCTTAAAAAGTTTTCATAAATACATTCTTGATAATGTCAGAATTTAAAATGAATTCTACATAAGGTCAAAACAGAATAAACTTTTATAAATCGTTTTTAGGACACTTAAAAGGATTCTGAAAAATGACATGATGTTCAACCGGATTAATGTTTCCGTTCTTCTGTTCTTTCTTATCGGATTTACGCAACACCCTCTTATAGATAATACCTAAGAGCTGTGTTTTCACGTCACAGCAGATTGGCAGATATACAACAGTGTTGAACCGATTATACCCAACGATCCTGCAACTTACATTGTTGCTCAATATTGATCCAAATTTGTGGCATTTTGTTTTGTTACTTTATGAAGTTAGCATTTTAAGACGTAATTAAAAATAAAATGTTAACTTCATTCATTTTAACCCTTGCTTTTGCTTTTCGTGTGCCTTGGTGTTGCTTTTCTGCAACATACCCAATTTAGGCTCTAAAATACTATTAGAAGCTATATATTGAAGCTATAATGCCTAATGTTGCCAATAAAAATACATTATGAAAGCATTATTAAATCGATTTTCAACATGTAGATGGCAACACTTGTGCTGTTTAAGAATAAAGATTTTTTCAATTTTTGCTACTTGTTTTTTTTTTTTGTTTGTTTGTTTGTTTGTTTTGTTTGGAAGCTTGCAAAATATCCTATTTTGTTCTGCCTTGAGCAAGTAAAATTTATTTCTTATTATAGTTCCTAAAATTCTTGTTTGTTTAATATTATAGACTTTTAGCAAGGAAAATGATTTTTTTAATTAAAGACCAGTATTACGGATTAGTAACAAACTGTTTTTTAGCCGTAAACCATACTTAAAACAAAATATGATTTTTTAAGTATTTTTCCCATGATTTATTTAAAAAATTAAAGTCGAAAAACATTATTACAATGATTTTTGAAAAAAACAGACATTTAAGGGTTAAAGTAACTAAATTCTGAAGCATAATTCAAGCCTTTTCGAATAATAATAGGTTGATATACATTTGGAGTGAAAATCATATGCATTTTATGGCTAAAAATATCATTGTAAGGAATATGCAGTCTTTAGCAATCGAATTATAAAAGCTACAATGTGCTGTTTTGCATTTGATTTCCAACCCCCCCCCCCCACACACACACACACACACATACACACACATTTTTCAACCAAAATTTGATTGACGTATTGTATTATTAAACAAAAAATTATAACAAAACAATTGTACAAACAAGAATTTTTCAAAAATCAAAAAACCTTAACAACCAATGAGTAATGAATTAGAAACTTATCTTTTAATTTACTTATCTTTTATGCTTAAGCAGCAGTTTCTTTAACTTAAAAAGTTGTGATTTCCATGACAAGTATAACAGACAAGAGAGTCACTTGAATATCATTGATATGTGACATAAGAAGTTGGGAAATGAAGAATGTAAAGGATATTATAGATTTTTGTCGGTTTTCTAAAGAACAGATCATATAGGGAAATTAATTTGTTAAGTTTAAAGAAGGAGTATGATTGTACTTTTAATTAAAGAAACGTTTATTTAATAAATTCTTTGAGTATACCTCTGAATTATACTTTTGACCAAAGAAAGTTACCTATAAATAAAAGATTCATTTGATTGCTTTATTCTGTTTGTGGTATTTTCGGTAACTTATTATACTAGTATGCAACAGTGAAAGATAAAGGCAGTAATTAAGCGAAAAGCAAAATCACTCATAGTTAAGAAATAATTTAATTACACTTCTATATTAATTGGTGATGTATTTTTTATTGTATTTAGAAAATTATGCATTAAAATTTCTATTATTAAATGAAATGTATTTTTGTTTTAATATGTAATAAAATTATATTTATGAAATATAAGTAAGAGAAAGTTATGTTAAAAACTTAGAAAAAAATTAAAATAAATAAGTTTTATGTCATTAAACTGTATTTTATACATATATTATTTAAGCTAATTTTATGTATAAGAATGCAACAATTGAGGAGTTATCCCATTTAAATATAGAATGTTCATGAAATATGTGTTTCAATTAATTTTTATTTACTTTTTTATATGAGAAAAAATATCATAAACTTTATACATTTGTAAGAAATAAGTAAACATCTTTCCTAAAAATTAAAAAAATACATATATATGTATGAAGGCATGAAATAAATATATGATTTTTATATAATTTTGTAAACATAAATAATTTTTTCATGTTTTATGCACAGAAAATCGTGATTGTAAAATTATAAAGTTGATCAAAATATAAAGACCATTCATTAACGAATAAATTTACTAATGAGTGCTTTTTTACGCCACGAAATATTAATTATTTTTCTGTATACAGATCAAAATGCAAAGAGGTAATAAACAGTCATAGAAAATAATATCAGACTGTTACAGTAGATTATGCACGGAATCTTGTTTTTTAAATTAATAATTTTCTAAAACTTGCAGATTGAGAATTAATTTTCAGCGAGCGATATATGTATAATAAGAAAAAAACCCAATATAACTAAAAATTATCCTTCGTATTATTACTAGTATTAGTACTTATTATTAGTATTATACATTGAACATAACTATCCAAATTAAATGTTTTAAAATAAAACATTTAATAAGTTCTGTATGAAAAAAAAATCAACCAAATACATTATTCAATTCTTATACTTTTAAGCAGAAACCTATTTAAACATGCTCATAATAAATCAGAACAAATTTTAGTTTTACATTTTATATACAATAGCTTTATTAATCCGCATTCACGCACGTCTTTTAAAATCACGCCCGCAGTAACCATTCACAAATTTATACATCACAAAAGTGGCAGATTTTTAATCTTAACTTCTTATGTATAGTTTACTTTATGTCACAATGATTTTAAATTGCTTCTGAGATATTTCATAAAGAATTTTAATTAATTGTCATATTTATTTGCAATATTTCTCAGGTCCCGTCTGCCTGAGGATAAGAAAACCAGATTTTTTGTAAAGTGATATTTGGCTTATTTAATGACAAAAATTATGGGATCAAATGGTGGACTGAAACACAAAAATTTGGTATCGAAATCTCCCGAATTTAGCCATGCGTAAGAACACTGATTGTGATTATTTTTCAACTTTATGACACAGGAAAAAAATAAATTGCACCCCGCCCCCCGCCCCCCCCCCCAAAAAAAAAAAAAACAAAAAACAAAAAAAAACAACATTTATTATCAGGCTTCTACTTCTTACAATTAATCACCAAAGTTTAAAAAATGTTTTAAACTATAGCAATACAAAGACATTGCTTAAAATTAAAATGAATATTAGGTACAATTTAGAAAAAAACATATAACACAAATAAGGGGAAGAGCTTTAACTATGGCTCGATTCAGTGCATGATAGAGCACCTAGGACTAGTAGAAACTCAATTTATAACATTAGTCCTGACAAATTAGGTTTTTCTCTGAAAATAAATCCGAATGTTTTGAAATATTGTAATATTGTTTTGGAGGGTATACTTATGAATTAACTAAAAATCCTGATGGATGTGGGTGGGCGGCTTTCTGTAGGGAGCTCAAATGTGGACGAGGAATAAGTTACAGCGTTTTTGAGTAAGAGGGTTCTTGTCGCCACAGCGTACATTCATATTTGTACCTCCCTGGAAAAATTCTTTGGTTTGCATCTTTCTACAGGTGAACAACATTAGAATTTTCGTGAAGTTCGGATAAACACAGATGTTACGGATGGCTCAAAACTTCCAACTTGGTTTTAAAATCACCGGCACCTTTCCTCAGATACATAAAATTATATTAATAGCTTCTGCGTTTATTAGATATGAAACTGTTACCTGCTTCAAAGCTTTGGAAATCAGGTGTAAAAAGAGGATTCAGGTGTCTGGGAAATGCTTCTCTGATGTGAAACTAACTCGGAAAGGTATATAGCACAAAACTTATGCGCCAATCAGTCAAATTCCATGACATCACTATAACTGTAGGCCTTCTTGTTATAGTCCAACGGATTTCCCTGTTTAAACAAATCTATGATGATCTAGCAGATTACCTAAAACATGAATTGGCTCTTTATAATATCTCTGTTTTTAATGATTTGTATCAAATATTTGTGAACAATCGGATTAGATAATAGATCTCCAACAACAAACCGTTGTCGCGCATGGTGTCATCCTGTTGTATAAGGTGATGTGGAAGTTGGGATCAACAATATATGATAATTGCAGCACCTACATAAAGTACGTTAAAAAGCATTATTGTGGAAAGAGCTGCAAATTTCTTCCCGATGGGCACACTCACACTACAAACAGTACGAAAGTAGATGAACATAATAGAAGGCACTCACTGAAAATGTCAGTTAATATACATTGTAAAAAACATACTGTAATTAGTGTGCTCCAAAATCGTTTTCTCGTGAATAAGAACAATAAGATAAAGTTCATGTTATCTTCAAAACTAAATGACAAGGAATTCTCATGTCAGTAAAGACCTAATGACGCCTGCACTATTATTGTTCAGACTGCTACAGTTGCACTGAGTGAGAGTGACAAAGTAACTATTTTTCGACAGGATGTGGATATACTTGTTCTTATCACAAGAGATCTTCAGATAGAAATAAATGCTAATACAAACCAGGCCAGTGGAAGTAAATCTCAATTATTTTCGTCGCAACAACATCAGCAAAAGGGCATCAAACATTTCATACTACTTGTCCTTTCATTCTCAGGCTGTGACAAACCCATCATCCTGTTACCGCAAGGGGCAAGTTGCTATCTTCAAAATGTTGATGAGAAGTAAATCACTGATTTGCCTAAATTCAGTGTTTGATGACCCAAACTCGTCACATAAGAAGGTGGCAGATGCAGGTCGTATAATTTTCTTGAATATGTATGGGGCTACACATACTACAACGTCCCTAAATGTCCGTTTCAAATATGAGATAATAAATAGCACATCTGCCTCCTTCAGAAGGATCAGCGATGCAACACACCTACCGGGTTTTCCTCAGACACACCTGTGGCAGAGAAAGAGCCATCACCAGAGCTTTCTGGTTTGAAAAGTAAGCTTGATTATAGTTTAGTTACTATCACAACCACCGATTATGTTGCTCCTGAGGCAATACTAAACCTCATCTTCTATCAGTGTACAACCAATTTTGGGTTCAAATGTGGATGTTGAAAAACAGGAATCACATGCATTGTCACCTGCCATTACTGCAATGGAGACTGCTGATACAGTCCATAATAATAAATCAACATAATTTAAAATTTCCCACTGAATCCGGGTAATTTGAAATTATCGCAGAATTGAGCATATTGTCCATTTATATATACTTGTATTTTACGCATTCTTCATTTTTAAATGGTTTTAATTATAAAAAAATGTATAATGATCACTTATAAACAGATTAAGTAAAATAATGTTATAAAGTGATAATTTATTATTTATTAAGATTAACGATCGTTTCGTCGCACCAAGGGCAACATTTGTAAAATCATTCACGATAGAAAATATTTTCACATAATTTGTTGTGAAATTAAAAAAAAGTTATATAAATTAAAGTTAAATTATGTGAAAATATTTTCTGTCATGAATGATTTTGAAGATGTCGCCGTTGGTGCGACGAAACGATCGTCAATCTTAATAAGTAATATTTTATCACTTTATAGCATTATTTTACATAATCTGGTTTTAATTACTAAAAAATATCATTTGTTAATGTTATTGCTCAGGTTTCCCTGCATCTGACCAGAACCATTATCAACGCTTGTTGAAGTTTAAGTTAATCAGGTAAATGTAAGTGCATTTCACTCGCTCTCTCGTGCAGCTGCGACTTTTGGCAAATTTCTTCATTTTTGACTGCTGTGAACAATGGTCTAGTGAACTATGGACTAAAATTCATTAAACTTTTTTTTTGAGAATTTATCTATTTTTGGAAAAAAAAAATTCCGTAGGACTTACAGATTACGCGAAGTTATCAAAACACCAAAAAGTACCTTATTTCACCAAGCACGCTCACGCTTACCATCCATCAGGAATTTTAGTGTGTTTATTTCTAGGACATCTCAAACAATACTAGAAAGTTCCAAAATTTTCGGAATTGTGCTCCAAAAAGGCGCAAAATCTGTCTAATTTGATTGGTCTACATGTCGTTTAATGATTTTGTAACATGACCTTTGAAATACGCGATTGAACGGTGGCAGAAATATATGTTCCTTAGTCTGAAAAAAATGAGCACCGGCTCTGTTTCCGAAAACGAAATAGCTGTTTTCAGATTTTGTTTTAAGCACCATTGCTTTTTAATAACTCATGTTTAAAACTTTAATTACCGATAGTCAATGCTTTCGTTTCTCTACATCGAATTTTATACAAGGATGACTTTGTTCGTCATGTTGACATTTTTCGTCAAAAAGTAAGGAATTAGATATAAAGATGAACCGCATAAAATCAACAATGTCAATAGTGTCTAGATTAGAATTCGCAGTATAATTAGACCAAATTGCCTGAATGAATTCATACACAATTTACACTTAGAAAAAAAATATACCACCTTCATCAATGAATGAATATATACTCTTTTTCTGTATCCCTAAACTAGAAATATAGATTTCCGAGCTATGGGAATAGGGTAAACAACTGTATAGACGAAACGATCTAGAATTTATAGCCTCTTGTTTTCTAGGTGACGAGTCTATAATTAATATTTTCAATAGCGAGAAATTATCGCTTGATTTCAGGAATGGTTTTATAAACAAGAATTATAGTTACTAAAACTAATTTTTTGTCTTCGCATCTATTTGCATGGATTTTTAAATAAGTTTGGCCACAAGAATATATGAAAATACTCTTGAATATTAGTAGGAGAATCTAGAACTCCCTACCAGATGGAAATAATTTATAAGAATGACATGGAATATTTTTTCTAGATCTACAGTTTAGATTCTAGATGCCAGAACTATTTTTTTCCCTCAGTGAGCTATAGATGTAAATAGAAACTCAAAATTCAGCGACATAAATGGGACTTTAATCGGAAACTTATGAAATAATAAAAAAAATATATAGATATGAATTAGACTACGTATTGACTCCAATATTAGCGTTTTAACATTGTTGACAAAAAATCTTTTTAAGTTATTGTAAAGGTGATAGTGTGTAGTCGATTAGGTTGACATTAAATGTTAAGTTACAACACAATTACAAATTTTTACAAGTTCCATAGTAAAGTTAAAAGATATCCCACCTTAGTATTTAAGCACATATTTGGCGGATATTAGAAGTTAGTGAAACTCCGATACACGACATGTTGTTTTAATTTTCAAAAGCACCCTTTGGTCAGTTCATTTTAAACTTCCTCTATATTTAAAAATTCATCAGATGACCATAAAATTTAAATAAAATAGAAATTTAAACATTCAGTAACCGTGAAATTTTTAGGCATTATCTGTACGGCCAACAGAATTATCAGGTTGGCTGTATTTAATTTTTAAAGCAACTATTTTTTTTTTTTTTTTGAATAACAATATTTGACTCATTTAATGGAAGAGTGAAGCGGCGAATAATGTTCTTCCAAAACAAAACTTGTGCAAATAAAGCACTCTAAATAACAATACACAGTCAATGGACAACACTTTTAACAACTGATGGGTAATTAGAGGGTTAAAAAATAATCTTCTACGATTAAATTAAACACTTACACAATATCCATTTTAAGTTTTCGGGCACAAGTTGAAAGGGGCCGAAAGCGCCTCAAAGCATTCTATAATAGTACGACGATCCTTAAATTACAAGCGGAATATAAATACAAAAAATGTATCTTTTATCTTCACAAAGAAATATCTAAATATAAAATAAATAAAAACAATATTAAACAATATTAGATTTGAGGATGAAAAAATATTTCCAAATGATAAAAAAAAAGTCGAATTATTATTTTTTATCCAGTTCAATAGAAAATACTTTACAGCCTTTACTGCAGCATACACGACTTATGTACGTAAAGTTCAACTATCCAATTTACAGAAAAAAAAATTCTATATAAAATTATGAACTTCACGGACTTTCACGGGAACTCACAAACTTTCACGGGCCTTTATTGATTTTCACATTTTTCATAATTTCCAATATTTAACTTTTCTCTATAAATAATAAATCTCATAAACCATAAATAGCTAAATTGTAAGTAATATGATATAACTCTTCGTGATAAAAAAATTCTGAAAATTTTGAAAAAAACCACTTTCCTTTCTGAATTTAGTTTGCTTTAAATAAGGGGCAAATTATGTTTATAAATTTTAAATATATACTAGCAGGAATGACCGAGCTAAAGTCGGTCAAAATAAGCTTTCTGTTTATCTCGATATATTTTTTCCCACAGAAACGTTCTTGCTATTTTAGATGCAATTAGCTTGACCGTGAAACATAGCGACCCAAAATGACCCCTTAATCGAATTTTTTCGAACATGAGTTAGATACAAAATTTAATCATAATCGATTGAGCCGTTCTCTAGATATAATTAGTTTGACCCTGACCCATTATGACCCAAAATGACCCACTAATCGAATTTTCCCGAACACGAGACCCATTCCAGTGATCTTTTCGTGCCCGAAAATAGTTAGATACAAAATTTAGTCAAAATCGATTGAGCCGTTCTCTAGATATAATTAACTTGACCCTGACCCATTATGACCAAAATGACAAACTAATAGAATTTTCTCAAACACGAGACCCATCCCAATGGTCTTTTTATGCCCGAAAACAGTATGGTGTAAAATTTCGTCAAAATTGTTAAAGAAGTTATATAGATAAACTTAGCTTGACCCATGGTTACGCAAAAATGATCCATTAATAAAAGTTTCTCGAACATGTGACTTAGCCCAAAAGTTTGTTCATGTCGAAAAACGGTTGGAAGTGAAATTTGGTCGAAATCGATTGAGCCGTCTTTTAGATATAATTATCTTGACCTTGACCCATTACGACCCAAAATGGCACACTAATCGAATTTTCTCGAACACGTGACCTAGCCCAATGGTCTTATCATGCCCGAAAACGGTAAAATACAAAATTTCGTCAAAATCGCTAGAGCCGTTTTTAAGATAATATTTACATACACACACACACAATTTTTGCTCGCATTATAGTGTAATATATATATATATATATATATATATATATATATATATATATGACCTTTTGAAGGCAAGTAGTTGGTATTGTCGAAAAAAAAGGAGGGTTTCCATTCCTAAACAGAACAGGCGGCAGCCGATTGGTTTTAAAATAATAAAGAAAAATGAAGAATTAACACAAGGCAGTCACTTGAAACATTATTCACTTTATTTCCACACTCACGATTAAATCTAGGGAAGATGCTCACTCCTTCCATGGTAAAAAGAATAAAGACTATTCTCATCGCACAATTAGTTTTAAAAACACTCCATCTCTTGACTGCGTTCAATTCTTTAATCCGTTAACATCTAACATCTATCACCCATTACGATACCGTTTCTTCCTCATTCTACACACATAATAAACAGTATTCATCCATCATTTTACTACCTCCATAGAGCAGTCACATTGAATATCCTGTCTGCCACGACTGCAATCCACTACGTTCACCTCTACATGTTAAAACTAAAAAGCTTCTAAGCTCACAGCCGCTCTCTGGTTCCCGCCACCCGTATTTATACTCTCCTCAAAAGATTGTTCTAGAAAATTCTTATATCCTCGCCCCAGATACCTAAAGCATAAACAAATGTTAAAATCTGTAGTCGAGATTATGCAAAAATAACCCTTTTTTCCCTCTTCAGACGATAAAAGAAATGAATTTATGTCTACGAAGTTTTAATCTTTGAAATATTTTAATTACACCTGGATAATTTAAATAAAAGAATAAATTGAAATAAGTAGGTTTTTTTCTTTAAGACGGAATAATATTTTAGCAGTTAAATAAAGATTTAAGGGGAATATGATATACCGGGATTTAATAGCGGAATTTAATAGGGATTTAAATGATAAAATTTTTATTAAAGGAAGATTAATAGTTTGAGACATTTTTTGATTTACGCAATTTGGAATAAATATGACCTAAGATCTTATAGAGATTAATAGACTAGGGTTTTAATTTAATAAGCAGGTATAATACACGGAATATTACTGAAAAAGGAAAATTTATATAAAATACTTTAAACATGGCGACAAATTTTTAAATTTTGTAATATTATCCTTCCTCCCCAAAGAATTTGTATGAAATTTGTGGTTAATTAACTACAATTTCAGACAACAGACTTTTAATAAAATTGGAAGTTGATTTTTGAATATTGAAAATTTTAGAGACGTCAGCGAAGAGATGGAAAAGTAAAATTTTAGCAATGCAAGAGAAAAAAAAATACTAAGAGCATTTAAATTTAGCTGAGAGCATTTCCCCTGTAAAAGAATACAAATAATGGTTACAACATCACTTACCATTTGTAAGTGCAAAGGAAAATATAAACTCGATAATAAAGAATAAGTATAAATGCAATAAGATATAAATAGTAAGAAATAATAAAATTATAGTAATAAATAACAACAACTTATTTATCTTATGGAACTTTAGTGTATTTCCATCTCTCTTATCACAAACATATTTCCAATCAATTAATGTTTAACACTTTATTTACTCCAAGTAGAATTTTAAGTTCTATTGGCTTAATCAGTTCGTAGGTCATAACAGTCCTTTAGCAAATATAGTGGTACAGTCCTTAAGTAAAAAGTTCAGCTGCAATAAATATTTTTTACTAAATTTGTTTCGACTACTCTACCTACTAAAACTACTAGCCTAATGTAAAAAGTTTTATTATTATATGTCATCATTAGTAGTTTTTATTTAATAAACAAATTCCTAGTAGTTATTCAACTACCTTTTAACGTTTGTTTATCAACTACTTTTTTAAGCTCCTTTTCCCATTTTAATTGGGACTCACCATCTTTTAAAACTTCTCAACTTTGTCTTAGTCAATATCATAACTTTTCGCTTATAAGTTATGTTTTCCTTTTCTTTAATAAATAATGAATCTTTCAATAAATAATATAATACTTTCAATTCATAATCATAATTATAAAATTCTCAACAGTATACGTGGATAATAGCAATAATAATACTTAATAACAATATTATATTCTAGGAAAATATCACAGATTGTTTACTTATTGACACGGAAAATAATGGTTGAGGATAAAAATAATACATAGCAACTAATAATTTTCTTATTTTTTAATTATATAAGAAAGTATTTTTGCCAGTCGAAACATTAAAAAAATAATAATAATAATAATTCCAAAGTCCAAATAAATTTAACTCTAAATATTTAGAAAGTGGTCTCTCAACCAGTATTTCTTTAAAATAATATATCTCTCTGATACTCTTGATGAACAGACGTGCATCTGATAAACTTAGAATAGTAAAATAAAGAAAATAAATAGGAATAAAATATAATTTGTTTACGTATTTAATTTTCTATTGCTACGCAATCACTACAAAATCTCATCACAATTATCAATTTTCTAGGTTTATACAATTATAATAATATTATCAATTCTTGCTATTTTTGTAAACAATTGGTAAAAAATGGAATAAAATAAATATAGTTTATTTTGATATAAACTTGTTACAAAATTAAAAATATTTATTTTTATTTTTCAACATCAATCTGAAAATTCCCAAAATAAAATACACATCCTATGCCTGCATAGATTGTCCACCTAATCCCAAAAATTTCCAAACTCAAGTAATATCCTCGTACGCACCAAGGACATACCTGATAATGTTGAAAACTAATGTAATAAAGATACTTAAAGAATTAAAATTTTAATCTATGGTTTTTACTTTAGTTTGAGTTTGTGATGGCAATTGTGGTGGTGATGTTTGTTGTGGTTTTGTTTGTTTTATGGGTTGCTCATGAATATCACTTATATCATTCTCAAAACTAGTCCTGAGTAGTCATATAATTTTCACAACTAGATGGCAATTATATATCATTCTTACATAAATTCAAAGTTTCAATACTCTCATTAGCTGTTATTACACTATCATCATTATATAATTTCAAATTCTCATCATAATCAACTGTTACTAAATCATTCTCTTGTTGTACTTTATTCATATCTACAGTATGAAAATAAAGAGATTTCTCATTATGTATGGATATACTCTTATTTATAATTTTCCTTCCTTGTTTTACAGTACAATTTCTACAATCTATAGTTAAATTAAATTTAAAACATTCCCTTAAACCCAAAATAGCATACTCCAAATTAGTATCACACACTAAAAAGTTAACATATTTTGTAATTTTACCCACTTTAAGAGAAATTTAACATTTTTGATTTATTTTTAACACCCCTTTTGCCTGACCAATAGTAATTGTAGGTATAGCTTCAATTTTAGCATTTAGTTTTTTAACAAATTTTAGGGGTAATATTGCAGTAGTGGATCCAGTGTCCACTATACATGGTAAATAATAACTATTGGTACATCCATACACAATCGGTTGTCAAATATTAGGAATAGTAGGAGATGAATTACTAGGAAGAGTATCAGAGGATGTTGCATCATTCCTAAATAAACACTCTTGTTCCCAATGATATGCATTATTTACACCTTTATTTGTACATATTCTACATGGTCTAGAAGGATATGGTTTCTGAAAGTAATTATTTTGAAAATTTCTAGACCCCTGATTTTGATACTGTCTTTGTGGAATCCAATTCCTAGGTGCATTATTGGGCATATTTGGTTGAAAATTAGGTCTACTTGGTTGAGTCCAAGCCTAGGTGGTTGAAATTGTTGAAAAGTTTGTCTAACTTGTTGTTGATTTATTGTTTGGCTTGAAATTTGAGGAGTGGAAACTTCAACAAATTGCTTAACAAGCCGGTACCATTCAGTGGTACTATTATGAGGGTTTACATTAATATTATTTCTATACTCTGGTTTTAATCCATCTGTCAACCATTTAATTAGAAGAGTCTCACAAAGATGGAGTTTCCTCCCAAATGCTACTTTTTTGTGAAAATAATTTTCTAAATTATCTAATTTATCTAATTTTAGAGTTGAGAAATCAGAAAAATTTGGAACATTTAGTTCTATGAATTTTTCTATCAAGATTTTTGAGATCTGTTCATAACTAGTACAATTAACACACTCATTGATATAGACTTTTAGTGTTTCACCCTTTAAATACTGTGGAATAGATTTAAATTTCCACTCTAAATCTTTATTTTCTCTAGTACACATATCATCAAAATAATTTAACCAAGCCTGGATTTCCATTCCAGTACTAGGACCAAACTCAACTAATTTAGGTTCAGCCATTATATCAGTATTCATTAAAATAAAAGAAGCACTTCTATTCTCTTTAATACATCCTGATCTTAACAACATTTAAACTAATAGAGTTCTATTTTTCATAATAGATTAAGTACTATTTCAGACTTTAATAATAAATAAATAAATAATTCTCATGACTTTATAATAAACTTTACAATAAATAAATAAATAAATAAATACTCTTCACGAAATAATAAATAAACCTCATAATAAATAATTCTCATACTTAATAATAAATAAATCTCATACTTAATAATAAATAAATCTCAATAAATAACAAAAAATAACAAAAATAATAACATAAGAAGAGTAAAAATATTTTGAAAAGAACTCACTCCAGTCATCTAGTCTCACAATCACCAGCACTATCCCTTGCCATTCACATTAGCGATATAGATTTTTAAATTTCCAGCAATGATCTCTAGTAAATATCATAAGCTATCGTGCATCAGTACTTCTATTTATTTGTAATTTGGAGACATAATCGATGTTATTGCCGTCACTTCAATATCATGTCGCCTTTTCTTTTCCCTGTGACGTTTTGACGGCAAGTAGTTGTTATTGTCGAAAAAAAAAAATGAGGGTTTCCATTCCTAAACAGCACAGGCGGCAGTAGATTGGTTTTAAAATAATAAAGAAAAATGAAGAATTAACACAAAGCAGTCGCTTGAAACATTATTCACTTTATTTCCACACTCACGATTGAATCTAGGGAAGATGCTCACTCCTTCCATGGTAAAAAGAATAAAGACTATTCTCATCTCACAATTAGTTTTTAAAACACTCCATCTCTTGACTGCGTTCTATTCTTTAATCCGTTAACATCTAACATCTATCACCCATTACGATACCGTTTCTTCCTCATTCTACACACATAATAAACAGTATTCATCCACCATTTTACTACCTCCATCGAGCAGTCACATTGAATATCCAGTCTGCCACGACTGCAATCCACTACGTTCACCTCTACATGCTAAAAACTAAAAATCTTCTTAGCTCACAGCCACTCTCTGGTTCCCGCCACCCGTATTTATACTCTCCTCAAAAGATTGTTCTAGAAAATTCTTATATCCTCACCCCAGATATCTAAAGCATAAAGAAATGTTAAAATCTGTAGTCGAGATTATGCAAAAATAACCCTTTTTTCCCTCTTCAGACGATAAAAGAAATGAATTTATGCCTGCAAAGTTTTAATCTTTGAAATATTTTAATTACACCTGGATAATTTAAATAAAAGAATAAATTGAAATAAGTAGGTTTTTTTCTTTAAGACGGAATAATATTTTAGCAGTTAAATAAAGATTTAAGGGGAATATGATATACCGGGATTTAATAGCGGAATTTAATAGGGATTTAAATAATAAAATTTTTATTAAAGGAAGATTAATACTTTGAGCCATTTTTTGATTTACGCAATTTGGAATAAATATGACCGAAGATCTTATAGAGATTAATAGACTAGGGTTTTAATTTAATAAGCCGGTATAATACACGGAATATTACTGAAAAAAGAAAATTTATATAAAATACTTTAAACTTGGCGACAAATTTTTAAATTTTGTAATATTATCCCTCCTACCCAAAGAATTTGTATGAAATTTGTGGTTAATTAACTACAATTTCAGACAACAGACTTCTAATAAAATTGGAAGTTGATTTTTGAATATTGAAAATTTTAGAGACGTCAGCAAAGAGATGGAAAAGTAATATTTTAGCAATGCAAGAGAAAAAAAAATACTAAGAGCATTTAAATTTAGCTGAGAGCATTTCCCCTGTAAAAGAATACAAATAATGGTTACAACATCACTTACCATTTGTAAGTGCATAGGAAAATATAAACACGATAATAAAGAATAAGTATAAATACAATAAGATATAAATAGTAAGAAATAATAAAATTATAGTAATAAATAACAACAAATTATTTATCTTATGGAACTTTAGTGTATTTCCATCTCTCTTATCACAAACATATTTTCAATCAATTAATGTTTAACACTTTATTTACTCCAAGTAGAATTTTAAGTTCTATTGGCTTAATCAGTTCGTAGGTCATAACAGTCCTTTAGCAAATATAGTGGTACAGTCCTTAAGTAAAAAGTTCAGCTGCAATAAATATTTTTTACTAAATTTGTTTCGACTACTCTACCTACTAAAACTACTAACCTGATGTAAAAAGTTTTAGTATTATATGTCATCATTAGTAGTTTTTATTTAATAAACAAATTCCTAGTAGTTATTCAACTACCTTTTAACATTTGTTTATCAACTACTTTTTTAAGCTCCTTTTCCCATTTTAATTGGGACTCACCATCTTTTAAAACTTCTCAACTTTGTCTTAGTCAATATCATAACTTTTCGCTTATAAGTTATGTTTTCTTTTTCTTTAATAAATAATGAATCTTTCAATAAATAATATAATACTTTCAATTCATAATCATAATTATAAAATTCTCAACAGTATACTTGAATAATAGCAATAATAATACTTATTAACAATATTATATTCTAGGAAAATATCACAGATTGTTTACTTATTGACACGGAAAATAATGGTTGAGGAGAAAAATAATACATAGCAACTAATAATTTTCTTATTTTTTACTTATATAAGAAAGTATTTTTGCCAGTCGAAACATTAAAAAAATAATAATAATAATTCCAAAGTCCAAATAAATTTAAGTCTAAATATTTAGAAAGTGGTTTCTCAACCAGTATTTCTTTACAATAATTTATCTCTCTGATACTCTTGATGGACAGAAGTGCATCTGATAAACATAGAATAGTAAAATAAAGAAAATAAATAGGAATAAAATATAATTTGTTTACGTACTTAATTTTCTATTGCCACACAATCACTACAAAATCTCATCACAATTATCAATTTTCTAGGTTTATACAATTATAATAATATTATCAATTCTTGCTATTTTTGTAAACAATTGGTAAAAAATGGAATAAAATAAATATAGTTTATTTTGATATAAACTTGATACAAAATTAAAAATATTTATTTTTATTTTTCAACATCAATCTGAAAATTCCCAAAATCAAATACACATCCTATGCCTGCATAGAGTGTCTACCTAATCTCAAAAATTTCCAAACTCAAGTAATATCCCCGTACGCACCAAGGACATACCTGATAATGTTGAAAACTAATGTATTAAAGATACTTAAAGAATTAAAATTTTAATCTATGGTTTTTACTTTAGTTCAAGTTTGTGATGGCAATTGTGGTGGTGATGTTTGTTGTGGTTTTGTTTTTTTATGGGTTGCTCATGAATATCACTTATATCATTATCAAAACGAGTCCTGAGTAGTCATATAATTTTCACAACTAGATGGTAATTCTATATCATTCTTACATAAATTCAAAGTTTCAATACTCTCATTAGCTGTTATTACACTATCATCATTATATAATTTCAAATTCTCATCATAATCAACTGTTACTAAATCATTCTCTTGTTGTACTTTATTCATATCTACAGTATGAAAATAAAGAGATTTCTCATTATTTATGGATATACTCTTATTTATAATTTTCCTTCCTTGTTTTACAGTACAATTTCTACAATCTATAGTTAAATTAAATTTAAAACATTCCCTTAAACCCAAAATAGCATACTCCAAATTAGTATCACACACTAAAAAGTTAACATATTTTGTAATTTTACCCACTTTAAGAGAAATTTAACATTTTTGATTTATTTTTAACACCCCTTTTGCCTGACCAATAGTAATTGTAGGTATAGTTTCAATTTTAGCATTTAGTTTTTTAACAAATTTTAGGGGTAATATTGCAGTAGTGGATCCAGTGTCCACTATACATGGTAAATAATAACTATTGGTACATCCATACACAATCGGTTGTCAAATATTAGGAATAGTAGGAGATGAATTACTAGGAAGATTATCAGAGTATGTTGCATCGTTCCTAAATAAACACTCTTGTTCCCAATGATATGCATTATTTACACCTTTATTTGTACATATTCTACATGGTCTAGAAGGATATGGTTTCTGAAAGTAATTATTTTGAAAATTTCTAGACCCCTGATTTTGATACTGTCTTTGTCGAATCCAATTCCTAGGTGCATTATTGGGCCTATTTGGTTGACAATTAGGTCTACTTGGTTGAGTCCAAGGCCTAGGTGGTTGAAATTGTTGAAAAGTTTGTCTAACTGGTTGTTGATTTATTGTTTGGCTTGAAATTTGAGGAGTGGAAACTTCAACAAATTGCTTAACAAGCCGGTACCATTCAGTGGTACTATTATGAGGGTTTACATTAATATTATTTCTATACTCTGGTTTTAATCCATCTGTCAACCATTTTATTAGAAGAGTCTCACAAAGATGGAGTTTCCTCCCAATTGCTACTTTTTTGTGAAAATAATTTTCTAAATTATTTATTTTATCTAATTTTAGAGTTGGGAAATCAGAAAAATTTGGAACATTTAGTTCAATGAATTTTTCTATCAAGATTTGTGAGATCTGTTCATAACTAGTACAATTAACACAATCATTGATATAGACTTTTAGTGCTTCACCCTTTAAATACTGTGGAATAGATTTAAATTTCCACTCTAAATCTTTATTTTCTCTAGTACACATATCATCATAATAATTTAACCAAGCCTGGATTTCCATTCCAGTACTATGACCAAACTCAACTAATTTAGGTTCAGCCATTATATCAGTTTTCATTAAAATAAAAGAAGCACTTCTATTCTCTTTAATACATCCTGATCTTAACAACATTTAAACTAATAGAGTTCTATTTTTCATAATAGATTAAGTACTATTTCAGACATTAATAATAAATAAATAAATAATTCTCATGACTTCATAATAAACTTTACAATAAATAAATAAATAAATAAATACTCTTCACGAAATAATAAATAAACCTCATAATAAATAATTCTCATACTTAATAATAAATAAATCTTAATAAATAACAAACAATAACAAAAATAATAACATAAGAAGAGTAAAAATATTTTGAAAAGAACTCACTCCAGTCATCTAGTCTCACAATCACCAGCACTATCCCTTGCCATTCACATTAGCGATATAGATTTTTAAATTTCCAGCAATGATCTCTAGTAAATATCATAAGCTATCGTGCATCAGTACTTCTATTTATTTGTAATTTGGAGACATAATCGATGTTATTGCCGTCACTTCAATATCATGTCGACTTTTCTTTTCCCTGTGACGTTTTGACGGCAAGTAGTTGTTATTGTCGAAAAAAAAAATGAGGGTTTCCATTCCTAAACAGCACAGAAATCTCGATAATCTCGATTAAAAAAATCTCGATAGTCGCGCAGACAATATTTAGTGTACAAAAATTTCCAAAGTAATGGACTTTGGCATTATGAGTAGAACAATCTATCACAGAAATAAGTTTAGAAGACTCAATTTACTAGCAACCTTTACATCAATCAATGGTTAAATAGAGGCTATTGTTGGCCACTAATGAATACAGAAGTCATTTGTCAAATATTATTCCTGAAACGTTTCAATAATGATATTCACAACTGTCATTAGTCACTCGTTTTCTATGTTAGAAATTACGTCATTAAGTTAATTCAGATAATTTGAATACAACTATACTGCTGATACATTATTAAAGTACATAATTGTGCATGAGTTATTATTCTAATACCACTAATTTTGGGAAATATTTTGAGTGTGAGTTGTTACGTTATTACTATTCATTAAATAAATACATATTTAAATACGTATTTATATTTAATTATAATTCACATTTGCAGTTTCCTAGACTTTTTAATATTGTTGCTTTCCAAAAAACTGAAATAACATGTTCTTTATCGATGGAAAGTTTGTTTTCAAGATATATATTTTTAAATTACACATCTAATTTAATTTACTCGATAACTCTAATAAAAAATGTCTTATAAGCCAAAAAACATTATTTCGAACAGGACAATTTTTCACGTTTTCAGTATAAAATTTAAATCTATTTAAAGAACGCATTTCATTTATAATGTAAATTACATTTTAAAAATTGCATTGTATTGTCTCATACATCTAAAGGATTTAAAATTATTTTCTGAATTTCGATTGACAAAATAGATTTAACAAGAACTATAATTTCTTTTGAAATATTATTCGAGTTTTCACTAATCCAATTAGTATCACACATGAAATCATATCCCGTTATCGTTATTAAATTAATCTGACATTTAACGTTTTCGCACTATAATCGAATTGTAATTCGAAGCTAAAAATATAAAATACAAAAAAACCCTATTTAATCACATTAACTTCTTGTATGTATTTAAAATACATTTAATGTGATATATCTTTATGTATTTACTTTCTATACGAGAATTTTTACAATGCTTGGCATATTTTTGAATAGAATTTTTTAAGTTTCTGCAGTTGTTAAGACATTTGTAATATTTTAAGTTTACATTAACAATATATATAGCAGCTTTTAAAAGTGCAATATAATTATTAGTTGCATAGAAATACTATGGATTTTCATACAATTATTACAAGGGCTTCTGTACAATGCGTAAAGAAAATAACAGTCACTTATTTTTCATTCATTATGCTGTTGTTAAAATATATTATATTTTCATCACAAAACTTGCCTAAGATGCATTTAATATAGTTGCATAATTCTAACTGTTCAGGTATTGGACAAGTTCTGCATAAATGTCCAGAAATGTTCCAGTAATGAAACCTTTCTCTGATTATTGCATTAAAATTACTTCCGAAGAGACATGTACGTGAATGATACTATTATTGTTAACAATAGTAAAATAAATTATGTAAGGGAAATATTTTCAATAATGTTATTAAGACACTGGCGGGGAAGTAAAATAAACCCACCTAATAAAAATTATATTACAGATGAAAACCTGAAACATACAGATGTTTAGACAGACATATACACTGGTGCCCCAAATTAAGGAACAATCACAAAATACTAATTTTCAAGTAGGCGAATACGCAAAAGGAAATAATATAATTCGAACAATTGCTGTCTCTACAGCATAGCTAGTCCATATAACATCTCATTCATGTCACATGTGGTCACAAGTCTCACAGTCACTATGGTGAAGCAAAAAAATAATAAATCCCATACATCTTATTATGAGTCTCAAATAATCATTATATGTGACTCCACTGAGACGTCACTGTGACTGTTGCTTTGTGACGAGTCACCATGTGACTTTATAATGTAGTTACATTGTGCCTCTCATGTGACTGTCATCTGTAGACTCAATTTCAAAGTCATCGTGAACGCTGCTTTGTGATAAGATATCAAATAATGTCACATTAATTTCACATGATGAATTTCAGGTGACAGAGAGACTACTCTGAAGCTCATTGTGCTCTTTTGTGAAAAGTCTCCATGTGACTCTAATGTGATATTATTTGTTCACTTATCATAATGCAACGTTCATGATGACTTTGAAATTCAGTCTAAAAATGACAGTCACATGAGAGTCACAATGTAACTACATTGTAAAGTCACCTAGTGATTCGTCACAAAGCAGCGGTCAATTTGACGTCTCAGTTGAGTCACACTTATTGATCATTTCAGACACATAATGAGACGTGTGGAATTTCCTATTTTTTGTTTCACCGTAGTGACTGTGACACTTGTGACTATGTGTGGCGTGAATGAGATGCTATATGGACTAGCTATGCTGTGGGGGTTTTAATTATTTGAATTATATTATTTCCTTTTGAGTATTCGCTTACTTAAGTATTAGCATTTTGTGACTGGTCCTTAATTTTGGACACCAGTGTAGATGTTCGTTTTGTCATGCCTGAAAAATTAAAAATTACAGCATGTCATACTTCTGCAAAAAATAATTTCAAATAAGAATATAGGAAATGTGATATATAATGGGAAGTAAAAAAAATACGTTATTTATTACAACTACAGATACGTAGAAGCATTTTAAAAGGAGGATAGATAAACTGATCAAATTGCATGTATTTTAGATTTACAATATTATTGTCTCGTTTCCTTTTTCACAATTAAATTTAATTACACACGAAGCGAAGGTGAATACCAATGAACTACGTGATAAAGTTGACCATGATTTTCCAATTTACTATCTTACACTGAAGTACCTTTCAATGTTACTCCATTATATTTTTCGACCAAATTACTGATTAAATAACGAGCTAGAACGATACAATTATCATGAGACGTTAATTAGGAACATAAATCTAGAATGACATCTGAAACAAACTCAGATATTTATTATATAATCTTAAGAGGTGTACAGTATTTAAGATGTTTAAGTAGAACTGAAAAAAATCATATTTGTTTCATTATTAGAGATTAATTTATGTGCCAAGATCTACATAACATAAAATTCTTAGTTACCATAAAAACATACAAAGTTGTAACAGTATTATTTTATAAAAGGGTATTTTACTTATGATTTACTTTAAAATAATAAAATACATTTGTTCTTAAACATTCAAATAAATTTGTTAGCTATTCAACTCAGATATGTCAGATTTATTGGTAATTTTTTAAAGCAACGTAACATATAAATTATTTTTGAGGGCAGAGTAGCTTTAAGAACTTTTAAACCAAACGCCATTATACTACAGTACATTTAGCATAGATAAATATTTACATAGACTACGGTATACATACTGAGAAGGGAGAAAAAACTGTAAAACTTACATTTTAAGAAACTTTAAAAAATGATTTTATATCGGAAGAAATTTTCACGATGAGGAAATTATTCTATCCGGATGGATAAAGTTTTATTTCAGATAATTTGCATTTTATGCCTATCTCATTTTATTTTGAATTGCAATATTTATGAAATTCTTTCTATCGCCATGTCCTCAAAATATACAGATTTTGTATGCATTTTTTCAAAGGATTGATTTTTAATAGATTATTTTCTTGGAATATTTATTGAGCCTATTTGCATTCTTTCTCTCTTTAGATATACATAAATAATAAAAAAATAATGTACTAATATATGTTTTATCACTCATATGTAAATGTATTCAATAATATACAAAATTTCTCATACACATTTAGAAGATTAACAAGGGTCTGCATTTAACGGTACATTTATATATTTTTGTGTACGTTAAGAAAAACCCTGCGATCCCCCATGACTGTTATTATAAAAGACGGAAAACTGAGCGAATTGCTCAAATAATGTCTGCATGTAATTTTTTACAGTCCCACGCGCTTAAACGTGTTATTCAAAATATTTTTTTTATGAATTTCATATACTAATGCATTTTTGAAATTATAAATATATTTAAACTTTGTTTGTCTATTTTGTATAAGAAATCCCAATGATAATTATAACGTTAATTCTAAACTTTTGGAGACATTTTGAAAAAAAAAAAAAAAAAAAAAAAAAGACTTTTACATTCTGTAGAAATTTTCTAGAAATCCCCAATAGTAACCGATATGCATGATTCAACAAGACTCCATAGACGTTCTCGAAACCTGAATTCAGTCAGCGGGTGCATAGAAAAGAAACTGTGCAACGATCTAAAAATGTAAACTTGGGATGGCCTTGTCTTCTTATTATGCAATTAATGTAAAATTTAGAAACATGTACCTAGTTCTAAAATTCATTATTTCTGCAAATAAACCGGATATAAAATAAAACGTAAACAGGAATAATTCAGCGAGAATTTGTTGCTATCTAGTGGAACACAAAGTAATTTAAACTGAGTTTAGGTCAATATTCGCCGGTGGTGTGTACTTAAAAAGGGATTACAAATGGTTTTTAACCCTTATTTTAACCCTTAAATGCCTGATGTTGCTTTTTGACAACATACCCAATTTAGGTTCTAAAATACTATTAGAATAATATTGAAGCTATAATGCCTAAAGTTGCCAATAAAATACATTCTGAAAATATTATTAAATCGATTTTCAACTTGTAGATGGCAACACTTGTGCTGTTTAAGAATAAGGATAAATTTATTTTTTCAATTGTTGCTACTTGTTCTTTTTGTTTTGTTTGGGAGCTTGCGAAATACCCTATTTTGACCTGCAGTGAGGAAGTGAAATTTATTTCTTATTATAGTTCCTAAAATTCTTGTATGTTTAATATTATAGAATTTTATCAAGGTAAATTACTTTTTCAATTAAACACCAGTATTTTTCATTAGTAACAAACTGTTTTTTAGCCGTAAACTACACTTAAAACAAAATATGATTTTTTAAAGTATTTTTCCCATGATTTATTTAAAAAATGAAAGCCGAAAAACATTATTACAATGATTTTCGAAAATTCGGGCATTTAAGGGTTAATACCGAAATTTGTCCTTGTCTCCACTGACCGTGGTACATAGGTACCTGCTGCGATTTTAACATACGAGTGACATAATACTCTATTATTTTTTAGGATGTAACTAAAACGACTTTGGAAAAGTGAAGGCGAGGAATGTAAGTGATTTACGTCACTTTTAATTTAATTTCCAGATTTAGTGTTAAATACAAAATACGTTCAGTTTTTAGAACAAAATCCTCATTTAGTTGTCACTAGTATATCATGAATTTTTTCATAGCATTTTTTGTTTCAAAATATTTTGACAAATTCAGTGGTGGAGAAATATTTTTGTATAAGAATCCAGTCTCTCGCTCAATATACATATATATAAATTCAAACATATTTTATTTTAAAATAGATTACTTATCAGTATTATAATTATAACTGATAGAAATAGTTCGTTAGAAAAAAAAAATAAGTATTAAATATAAAGCAATGGTGAATACATCGCATGTAAACCTAAAATAAATGCAGAATTTAAAAACATGCATCTTGATAAATAATGTGAAAAGAAAATGCGAAACAAGAAATATATCTTAGCCCCTAATCATTTACGAATGGCAAAACCATGTCTTCGAAAAATACATCTTCGCTTTTGCATAAAGTACGCTTTTATATTTCATTTTTATTTTATTCTCAAAAATAAACCTCAAATAGATTATATACAAAGAATACCTCAGAATTTCTTTCAAAATGCATTGCATGTAATAGTTTCAACTATTTTGTTTTTGCTAGAAATTGTATTTAGGTACTTTGTTAATGCATCTGAAATTTTAATTTTAATAGATATTTTAAAAGTATCATTAAACGGAATTTTTTTTATAAAAATTTAAATTCATAAGGTACTATTTATAGTTAATTCTAATGTAAAATATCCATCTGTAAGCTAAATATATGTATTAAGGATATATATATATATATACATATATATAAAGATCAATATTTAATTTAAAGTGAATCTAGTAATACACTTTTCCTTCATTTATCAAACGATATTTGCAAAAATAGAAATTTTTAAAGATTGCTTAATTAGAGCAGTTACTTTAAAAATCTTTTACATAATTTTTACGAAGAAAATATACATTAAATTTCAAAAGGATGCTGAAAGTTATTTTCCGATAATAGTTATTCGATAATAAATTAAGTGTTATAGGAATTAAAAGGACGGCTGAATAGGTGTAGCACGTGTTATAATTGCATAAATGTGTACTATAGACACATTCCTCAATAGAATATTCATTTTATACCGAAATAGATATAGTGTAAGTAGCCCGTACGATCTTTCACTTGCGAATTTTGCCAATCACAGAAAAGATCAGGCTCGTCTTTTTTCGGAGACAAGTTTTACTTATTCACTTACTTTATTTTATTCGCTCTATTGTATTTTTTCACCATATTTTCTTCAGTCTATATTAAACTTACACATAATATTAAATGTAATAAACACAAGACATTCCCACATGAAAATATTTAGGGAAAATATTAATTGCACATTATTTTTTATAATATATTTTCAGGGTTCACCCCATACGTGTTGATGTTTGGAATTAGCCAATAACACCCTTTTACCGCAGGTTAACAGTTCACATAATAGTTATACATTGCATGAAATGTTTCATTTAATCAAAAATATTCAATGTGCACTTCGTCATTATTTTTAGTTTTTTTTTTTTTATGAACTTTCCATGTATGCTTATTAAAGATCTTAAAATATAATCAGAACATCGGTGTCTTTAAATGCAAATATAAAGATTAGTGAATAAGATGACATATATTGAATCATTGAGCAATTATAATACAATAATGCAATTTTAATGCATGAAAATGATATACTTTGTCACTGCACAACTTATTTTTTCTTTAGATTGCCATCGTTTAAAATGTTTCAGTTTCATGATTGTCATGATTGTCATGATAGAGCACTATTGTCACCGGTAGAAGAACAACTGCTGAGTGGTTATTTGTGATCAGATAAAATCGTTTTCGATACATAAGGCGATATCTGAAATTATATCTTACTTAAAATACTAATGTCTTTACGGTAATGCAATAATTCCAATGAATATTTGTGTTGCTAAAATACTCATGAGTAAGTCTTTTCTGAGACATAATTCACGGTACAATAAACTGGAATTTTGTGAAAAAATTAAATAATAATTTAAGAGATTGTTTCAAAAAATATAAAAAAAGTAGCAATTAAACTTAATCGTGTTGCAAGATAAGTATCTAAAACTATTTCCCTCATATGTGAAGTTGATTGCATTTCATCATATCGGTTTGGACTAAAAAAAATATTTTTCCTATTGATATGTAAAGTAATTGCCGTTCTTCCTCACACTGGGATAACTTTTCGATAATTGTTATATTCTTAGGATCAAAACATTCTGATAAATCCTTCAGAAAGTCCCCATCATAAAACATTAAATGTTGTCCCATCAACCGATTAATTTTCATTGCATTCATTTGCACAATGGAGATTATTCATTTTTAAAGTATTCAACATCAATATTGCATCATCTAAAATAACTGTAATGTCTTTAATTCACAAAAGAAAGGTTAGCAATATTTCTAATTTTTTTGTAGAATGAGTGTAACATTTTATGTTTTATAGCCAACATTTTTGGAAATTTTGCCCTTAGCTGGCCGAGCAAAGGGAAATTTGGACATAGTGAGTCGTCTTTTAATCCTAAAATATTCTAATAATGATTTTAAAAACTATACTGCACAGAACAATAACAAAATATTTGCTGCGATATCTTATTTTATTTTGGGTGTACGTATTTAAAATCTAATTCATGTAAACTTATCAGGGTCCTGTTATAAAAAAAGCACAGTTGGATTTTGAAGGCTAATATCCTTTATACATTTAGCGAAACACTGTTTAATTTAGCTAGATATACAATTATACAAATCTGTGTGTAAAAAGGGTGTTACTTTCATTTACAGCTTATGGTCAGCATTTTCGGATATTTCACCAATAACTGGCGGAGCACCGGAAAACACGTAGATAGAGACGGAGACTCAAATTTTTATCTGAAAAGACATTAATAAGGTGTAGCAAAATTGTACTTTACAAAAAATAGCAATCCATTGCTATAACAGCTTTTATTTTTATTTTATATGTACCTTTTTAAACATAATTGCAATAAACCCATTAGAAATACCTACAGCATTACTTACACACTCAGTAGTATCTAGTTTGATATTACGTATTATTATGTTATATGGGGCTTTTTATTTTTTAAAAAATGATTTAAAACCTTTTTAAAAAGTGCCACAGTTTTTTTAACCAAGTACATGGTGTTTGCATAAGCTATTTAAATGTACTTATTATTATTATTTTCGATTTAAAACTATATTTATAAGTTGTATATTTAAAGTAGTTGCTCAGTGCAAATTGTAATATTGTAATTTGTAATCACAAATTTATAAAGAAAACACATTTAGTTTTTTGTAATAAAGAGAGTGTAAAAATCTTCATTCATTATTCATAAAAAAACACTCCATTTACATATATTTAATGTAGCTTCTTAATGCAGTTAAAATACTTCAATTCGCTGCTTGAATTTTTAATACACCGATTTGGAAATCTGCCAGCATTTTTGTATAGGAAAATTAGAAATAAAAGAAAATTTTCATCTAGCAATCCACTTAGACTGAAAATTTCTTAATGCATGCGATAAATTTTCCTTATTTTGCGAATACAATACAACGTATAATACATTATATTTTTAAACAAGTTTCTAAATAGACTTTAAGAAGTTGATAAAAGTGCTTTACTCCACTTCTCAATATTTATCGCTGTTATAGTTCCTCTAAAAGATTAAATGTGTAAAAGTAGCACAAAAAATCTTGCTTTTACTTTACTTATTTATTTATTAAATGACATAATATTTATGTAGTGCAATTTCAAATCTTGTATTTTTAACTGATTATTACAAAGAAACAGATAATTTTTGGATTATTTTCGTATAATATTAAGGATATCTTGTATGACTAAACGATTTTAGTAGTAGTTATTAAAAATAAGATAAAGATTAGTTTACAAAAATGCAATTTCAGTTCTCAAAATCTGTATTTTATGAAAATATTAATTGTTGTTTGCTCGCAAATAATTGTAGAAATGAAGTGAAATTCGCTCTATAATTAGTAACAAAAAATATTATAAAAGTAAATTAAAAAAAATATATATATATATTTTTTTTTTTCACTTCTTAGTGTGTTTAAAAAATTTAACCTAAACCATAAAAATATGTTATTTTTATATTAAAATTCTATTTATTTAAACAATTTTCTTCCGTTTTGTTTTACATAAAAAAACATAGATTAAAACTTTACCTACATTTGATATTGTACAATGTTATCACTATCACTGTATCATAATTCAAAGTAACTTTTAACTGAGCAAAAACAGTTTCGAAATCATATGTGAAACAACAGCCATTGATGTACTTCTTTCTTAGAAACTACTAAAATGATGTCAAAAGTTATTGTAGTGGCAGTAACTAAATGATAACCTGATCATTCTCCTAGAAAAATGCAATAAAATTACAATACTAGAGTGGTTTTACAAACAACCAAACAATAAAATGGCAATGTTAAACACATGTTGTAGGTTTATGTGATTATGTACTGTCGTAAAAAATACCCCCTACAAACTCTGCAACAAATTATAGGATAAATATGTTACTGGTACTAAACGATTGGAAATGAAGTCTACTTTTAGATGATGTATATAAAATTCGCTTAGGGGACACATACAAATCAAAATCAGACACAACTTTGTTTTTTATGGCAACACTCAATTTGGAAAATATATTTTAAATCGTCGTTTCAAACTATGCATAGATACGAAATTTCAAATTATTTGGGTGATACGTTTTTGATTTATAAACATTTAAAATTTAGAGAATCTAATGTTAAATTACATTTTCATATTTTTATTAATATCTCCTAAAATTATAATACTAATATTATAATTTTTGTGTGGTTATAATATTAAAAAACACAAATTTCAATACAGTGAATTTGTAATTTAAAAAAATGTATATTATGCATTATGAAATTAGTATTAGAAAAAAAAATTAAATACAACCTGCAATTTCTTGATAGATTAATATTTATTGTGTTCTACTTTATTGTATATCCTAAATTTTAACATTGTTTTGTTAGTAGTTTTCAAATGATGCTTAAAAAACGTTAAAATGATAATTTATAAGGTGTGCAGAACAGTGTAATTTGAAAATATATATATACATATTTTACTCATTTTATTGAAACATTTGGGCTGGCAATAATCGAAACCTATTAAGTGAGTGAAATAGTCATATTGGTAAGAAATAAAACATTATTAGAAGTGACTGAGTCATTCTGTAGCATTACAACAATAGAGTACCGAACTTAAAATTGGATACAACACATAAAATGAGTTCATTATTAAATAAGTAATTTCTATAAAACTAATCGGACGAATTTCATGAAAATTTGTATTTAGGCAAATTGAATGGTATAAAATTTATTTATTGTACCAAGCTTGGGAATTTCTATTGAAGTTTGGGTTTAAGTTGAGTTTGGGTTGAAGTTTGTGTTATTGAGTTTCGGTTTGTTTTTATATGTACAAGTCTTCCTAGGCAAATTTCATATATGTACATCTTTTTAATGTAGACTTTATTTCCAATTCATTCGAACCAGTACGTTTATTCTACAGTAATTAGTTCTTGAGTTAACAGGGGGACTATAATCATTGTTGCACGTTAATGGTTTTTACTACAGAAGCGAGATAAATATCTTTTATGATTTTTTCAGTATCTATCTATAAAGTAATTGATCTGCAAGAAATAAAATATATAGTCATTATACAATAATATAATAATAATACAATAAAATTATTAATTTAATGAGGCGTATTTAAAAAAGGACATATATTATCCTTTTTTTCCTATTTTTTCTATTTTTTGCTGTTTAATATATTTCGTTGATTTCAGTTTCAAAGCCATTTGCATATTTTATAAAGCACAGTGTTGTGAAGAAAAAAAAAATCATTGTTTTTGGAACCCGTAACCGAACTTGTAAACTTACATCATATATGGAGATTTCTCAACCACGGCCGCCTAACTGCAAAAAAAGGCTTTAGAATTAATTTATTAGTTAATTCTAAAAATTTTAAACTTATGTATTGTAATCAGAAACACGACTGTGCACTTAAACATTATATATCCAGTTTGTCAGAAAGTCAGTAAAGAATCATACACAGAATATCATCTGTACATAGAAAATGGAAGCTTAGTTTAAACAAAAATTATTGTAAAAATAACTATGTTAATTTATTTTTTATTAAATATACATAACGAATTGTTCAGAATTAACAAATAACCAGTATGCCTTTTACAGTGAGTGTTTTAAATTTCATTTTAGCAGGAAAAAAATAGGTTATATCCACATTTTAAACGAATCATTTTTTTTTCTTTTTTATCTTACATAAATAAAATAAATTTAAATAAAGGTTAAAATATAAAAATTATAACATGTTAAAATAAACTACATTTTAAAGAATTTGCGAAAACCAATATTTCATAAAATTTCTTTTAAGAACAAAATGTTTTTGTTTATTTTTTTATTCTTTGTAATTGTATTCTTAAATTAAGATAATGTTTAAAGCTTATTTTTTCATTCTCTCAATATGTATGGGGAAAATGAGATATGCTTATAACTAAAAGGCAAAATAAAAATATAAACCCCTGATAACTTTATGTTACGCATTTATCAATATCTCTATAAACAATATTCTCCGTGAAAGGACCTGTCAACAGAATTTTCATGTTTCAGTCAGAAAAATAATCCTTCAGTTTACGGTACAGTGCGCTAATCACAATATATAAAATGCTACTGACAGAAGCATTTTTAAAATATTGGACTGTATTTCAAGAATTTTTCATTTTAGATGTCAAAATGTTTCATTCGTATTTAAAAAAAAAAAAAAAAAATGGAAATAAATTTTTATTTCGTTGATTTATTTTCTATAGATAAATTTAAAGTATAATTTGTTTATATTTTATAAGTTTACTTAAACTTAAATGACAACATCGATTTGTATAATAAAATGGACTGCACATAGTGAATTTTTAACAGCAAGGGGATTATTAAAAAATTAAATATGATGAAAAAGAGTAGACTATTATATATTTCTGAAGAATGTCTGAATTTAATCATTTAAAATATGATATTCATAATTAACAAATAACAAAGTATTCATTTTCCATTGAGTGTTTTAAGTTTCTTTTTAATATATATATTTTTTTCCAGTTGCATACACTTTAAAACAACAATTTCTGTTTTTTGATTTTTTTTTTAAATAAAATATAGTGTAGATTATAGAAATATGAAGATTATAAAAATTTAAATGAACTTTATTTACATCCATATAGTAGTTTTTTAAGAATTTACTGAAACATGTATTTTATAACATATTTTATATGAACAATATGTAATTTTTTGTTGTAATTTTGTTATCATATTAAAATAATATTTAAAGCTTAATTATCTTCTTCGCTCAATACTTATGAATAAATATGATGTACTTACAGCTAAATTACGAAATAATAATATTTAATTTAATCCCTGGAAACATGATACGCCTTATTCAATACCTCTATAAAAAATATTCTCTATGAAAGGACCCGTCAGAAGAATTCTTATGTTTCAGTCGGAAAAATAATCTTTCAGGTTAACCTTTAACTAATGTCACGCGGTCTCCCAGACCCCGCGACTCCCAGCTGTAAACACTTTTACAGCTTTTTACTTTTCTGTACTGAAGTTAAATTATATGAATAAAATACTTTTTCATACAATTTAATTCACATGCTCCTAAGAGAAGTACAACGATATTGTTAGGACAAAATTTAAGTAAATTCAACCATTTGAGCTATTTTTTTTATTCATTTTATTCAAGGTGTCTGAGAGACCGGATCACATCAGTTGTGTGACAAATTTTAGTCACATCAGTTAAAGTTTAAGGTACAGTGCGCTAATCACATTATATAAAATACTGTTGACAAGTGCATTTTTCAAATATTGGATTATACTTCAAGAAATACTGCATTGTAGCTGTCAAATGTTCATTAGTAGTAAATAAAAAAAATAGTTTTTATCCTTTGATTTATTTTCTATAGAAGTAAAATTTGAAGTATAATTTGATTAAATTCTACAAGATTACTTAACCTTAAACGACAACATTGATAGGTATAATGAAATGGATTACACATAGTGAATTTTTAACAACACGAGGGTTATAAGAAAATTACATTAGATGAAAATGAATAAATTTTTATATTTTTTTGAAGAAGGCATAAATTTAATATTTAAAATAGGATATACATAATTAACAAATAGTAAAGTATTCATTATACATTGAGTGTTTATTTTTTTTAATGGAAAAGTTTTTCGATTACATACGCATAAAACAAGCAATTTCTATTTCTTTTATTTACCTAAATAAAATAAAATAAAATATAGGTTCGATTATAAAATATGAAGCAATTCTAATAAAAAGTTCAAATTAACTTTATTTACATTCATGTAGTAGTTTCTTAAGAGTTTACTGAAACCAATGTTTCATAAAATCTCTTTTATGAACAAAATGTATTTATTTATTTATATTTTATTATTATTTATAATTTTATGAATTAATTATAATAACATTTAAAGTTTAATTTGTTTTTATTCTATCAATATGTATGAGGAAAATGAGATATACTTATAACTAAATGACAAAATATAAATATAAATCCCTCGTAACTTTATGCGACACATTTTGCAATATCTCTATAAAAATATTCTCCGTGAAAGGGCCTGTCAGCTGAACTTTTATTTTTCAGTCAGAAAAATAACCCTTCAGTTTAAGATACACTGCGCTAATCACAAGATATAAAATGCTGTTGACAAGTGCATTTTTTAAATATAGGATTATACTTCAAGAATTACTGCATTTTAGATGTCAAAAAGGCCATTAGTAGTAAACAATTTTTGTTGTTGTTATTGTTTTATTTTCTACAGAAAAATTTATAGTATAATTTGTTTATATTTTATAAGATTAATTAAACGTAAACGGCAACATTGACAGGTATAATAAAATGGACTACCCGTAGCGAATTATTAACACACGGGGATTATAAGAAAATGAAATATGATGAAAAAGAATAGACTATTACACACTTCTGAAGAAGGTCTGAATTTAATCATTTAAAACATAATATTCATATTAACAAGTAACAATGTATATTCATTTTACATCGAATGATTTAAGTTTCTTTTTAATAGAATTTGTTTTCGGTTACATACACATTTTAAACAAGCAGTTTCTATTTTATTTATTTACATAGCAAAAAGAAAATTAAATCTATGGTAGATTTTACAAATATGAAGATCATTAAAAGTTAAAATTATTTTTATTTACTTCCTTGTAGTAGTTTTTGAGAATTTACTGAAACCTGAATTTCATAACACATTTCTTTTGAATAATATTTAATTTTTATAATATATATATATTTTTTAATTAAATTAGAGTAATATATAAAGCCTCATTACATTCTTCCCTCAATATTTATGAAAAAATGTGACATACGTATGGCTAAATGACAAAATATAAATAACCCTTCTAACTTCATGTGAAAAAAATTTCAATAACTCTATAAAAAATATTATTCTCCGTCAAAGAGCATGTCAGCAGTAATTCCATGCGTCAGTAAGAAAAACAATCCTTTAGTTTAAGCTACAATGCGCTAATCATAATATATAAAATGCTATTGACAAGTTCATTTTTCAAATATTGTATTATACTTCAAGAAATAGTACATTATAGATGTCAAAAAGGTCTATTAGTAGCTAACAAAAATGAGAAATATGTTTTTATTTCGATTATTTATTTTCTGTAGAAAAATTTGTAATGTAATTTGTTTATATTTTATACGATTATTTAAACATCAACGACTACATTGACAGATATAATAAAATGATTAGTCATACTGAAGTTTTAACAAAACGAGGCGTACTATAAGAAAATTAAATTCAATGAAAGTGAATAGACTATTAAATATTTTTGATGAATGTATGAATTTAATTATTTAAAATATGATAAAAACTGCATTTTTTGTTGCTTGGTAAATGTGATATATTTAATAGTGAATATTATGAATTATTCGTATTATTTAAGGGCTTTAGAAAGTGTGTTTAATATTTAATTTTTAACGAAATATTTATTTGCAGCAATTGTCATCAAATCGAGATTTTCGACATTGACTGAGATACATTTTTTGCTTCAACTGTTTATCGGAAAATAAATGTGCAAAATGATGCCCGGAAATACATAATAGAGGGTGGGTCAGAAGTCCCGCATCATAGGAAAAACATGTATTGTTACAATATTTTCTCAATATGGTTGCCTCCATTGTAAAAATATCAATTGCAGACAATCGTTCATGTTACTCCAAATGTTGGCCACTAACATTGGCGATGTGGAATGGCAGTCAGTAGCTCTCAAATAAACAAATTAATAAACTCTTATGATGCGGGATTTTTGGTCCACGCTGTATATCTTAATTCGAGAAAGCAAGAGTTCTGAAATAAATGTTTGCCTAAATGAAAATGATTATCAGAGTGCATATGAGAGTGCTTAGAGCACCTCTAGTGGATAATTTTGGTAGTATTCTAGGTAGTTCATATCTTGAAAACTGTGAGATATAGCGAAACAGCTTGTCTTGGGAAAGTATGTAGTGACTTTGATTTAGTAGGAAATGACTTCTTATGTGTACAAATATCTTATGTGTACAAGTTTTGGTATGGAAGGTTTAAGTTAAATTATAAAGGCACAAAATTTCATTCTAACAACATAAAATTAGGAATTGCAGAAGGCATTTAAAAGAATTTTGTCTTTATTTTTTTAGGTGAAAAGAATACGTGCTACAACTTTAAAGGCAGATTCCAGACTAAAACGTACTAGAAGGGAAAGGAAATGTTAAAGAAACAGCTTAGAAGAAAGTAAAGAAATCATCAACCAATCACAATGAAGTACTAGTGAATCAGAATAATACAGAACAGAAGGAAGAATAGGTAGCAAATGGAATGAAAACAAAGTCTGAAAAGTAAAAAGATTATATAATAAGGTAAAACTAGGAGAGTCAACAGAATAATAATAAAAAATTTGAAATATTAAATTTTGGTAAACTATCCATGAATAATTTTTACTTCATTTGTTATTTATTCATTTCCATTTAGAGTCCTGCGTGGGACTCGAACACGCAAATTCCATTCTAAATCAACCAGCAACCCGGCTCGAACACGCAAAAATAATTTTCGGCAACACGCAACCCGACCCGAACCCGCAAAGATAATTTCCGACAACCCGAAACCGAGGTATTTCAACCCGCAGCCGACCCGAAGCCGCAATGTAAGGAGAGTAATTTCAAACGTGCCAGGCCGCAGAATTAGGGCAGTTTTTTCATCATCAGGCCGGGATGATAAACAAATAAACGGGCCAGGCCGACAAAAACATTGAACGGCCCTGCCAGAGCGGGCTGATAAATACAGCTAAGCTGGCCTACCGCCCCGATATAAATATTTAGATGAAGGCGATAAAATTATAAACAGACCGTGCCCGGCTAGAGTCGAACTTTTAAGTTTTATATGGGATCCGGGCCCGGGTCTGTGAATTCCGGCCCGCGCAGACCTCTAATTCTCTAATACCATTTATATGTTTTACATAGAATAAAGAACAATAATCTTTAATATTCATATACTATACTAAAACTTCTGAGGATCTCGAGATCATTGAATAGAGTTAATATAATGAATCCTGCACTGCTGAAGCTTTTTTGCTGAATAGCTAGATTTCTAATGTTCTATTAGCCGTGATACTTCTAACTTTATGACAAACACCTACTGCGTGATAAACAGGAAGAACTATTTAGCGTTTTGCTGCATATTGTATTTTTAGAATACGATAAAAATATAATGCTGTTTGTCCTTTCGAAGACTCGTGAAAAGATGACTAAAGACAAAACAGACATGCACGAATTTTACTTTTGTAAACTTTGATCTGCGGTTTATATAGGCTTTTAACGTGAAAAAATATTTCCCACATTCTTTCAAAAATTTGGGTCGACACGAACCCAACCCGCAAGAGTCAAAAAACCAACACGAAACCAATCCGAACCCGAAACAATGAAAGCCAACCCCACCCACAACGGGAAAATATAGCGCCAACCCGACACGACCGCGGGCTTGGTCGGGTTCGGGTAAAAGCGGGTAACCCGACCAGATGCAGGACTCTATTTCCATTGCTATTTTGTTGTCAATATATTTTGTAATAGAACAGTTGAAATAAAAATAAAAAAGCTATTTTCCCCAATATTCCCTTCAGGGTTGGTGTGATTGCGCACATGGATAGGAGAGATTGCTATTAATAATAACTACAATTAAATCGTTAACTATAATAATTACACTTAAATACATTATTGTAAGGTTTCTATGATCAAATTAGCATCAAATATGCATTTGGAGTGAATATTTCAACATAAAATTTAAAGAATCAGAAAAAGGAATGAATTTTAAGAACAATTAACGAATTTGAATTAAATTAAAATAAATAAAGAATCAGAAAAGCAAGAAAATTAAGCTTCTAAAATAAAATTGACACTAGAACTAAAGTGAGCCCTCATTTAGACGGCTACCATATGGATATGTGCCGGTTCAAACAAGAAATTTGATTAAAAAAGATGTTTAAAAGTTACAAAGAAGAAAACGTTAAATAATAAAGTTAAACTGTTTTAAATCAAATTTCTGGTGTGAAATATTTTTATAAAACTCCACTAAAATTTCCGGTAGTTCTAGTTTTTATTTTACTTGAGAACACGTTTAACTTAAAATTGGGTCACTTTTCAAAAAATAATTTCTTGTTTGCTGGCCGAGGTTGTCATCGTCCGTAATCTATGCACTTATTGATGTAAATGGTACATCTTTCGTGCAACTACCTGCTATAACTAATACAGCCAATCCACTCCCTGCTCGATGGTACTAGCTTCTGGTATATATTCAGGCACTTATTCCCATTGTCCTTCGTTTTCTTTCCTTCAGTATTTTTCATATTTCTGCTCAAGCTCTGCTAATAGCTTGAGATTTCCTGTTAATTAATGATTAATTAATGAACGATGATTTCGCATAATCGAAGAAAACCAAACATTTCTTGTTATCTTATTAGCAAATATAAAAAATCATTTTTGGAAAATTTGTCTTTAGTTAACAAAGCGTATTTATTACCAAATTGATTTTCCATAAATTAGCAATATATATATATATATATATATATATATATATTGTTAAAAATTAGCAACAATATATATAAAGCAAAAAAATAGTAGTCAAATACAATAGCAGTCAATATCAAAAACAAAAAATAGCAGTAGAGCAGGTTTTTTATTCTTTAAACAGTTCGAATAGAATTTAAAAAAAAAAATGTTCAATAATGTAAAAGTACAACATATGCACACGAATATAAAATGAAAGCATGCCATTTTTAGTCTACTCGTAAAAGCCATCATAAAACAAAAAATCTCGAATATCAGTTTGTGACTAACTTATTTTTCCTTTCAACAGTTTGATTCCGCAAATTATCTACTGAAATCATTTTTTTACCTCTCTCGTCACGTGGTGACTGAGCTATTTATAGATTCGCGATTTTGAACCATTTGTAATGGATTGTTACATAATTCCTCTGTCCGTTCAACTGTTCAACCACGTTCAACTGTTGAAAGAAATCTCAGTTGAACGTGGGTTTGTCCCTCATGTGTAGATGACGGCCCTCGTGGTTTCTTAAATCGACCTTTTTGATTCATTTGATCTCAGTTCATTAATAATTATTTATTTTCACTAGATGGCAACACTACATATTTCTATTCAAATCATTGGTCAAGTCTCGACTAATTATCTGTTGCACAGGAGGCTTTCGTCTCTGAACTTTCAGCCTTTTTACCATCATATTTTCCTGAAGATGGTTGTAGAAACAGCTCGAAACGTAGAAGTTAACTTTTAGCTTATTAAAGTTCGTGTTTTGTGTACCGTTAAGCAAGATTGTGTCTTTATTTATTATATTTTTTATTTACTTATAACTATCGATTTGTTTATTAAGGAATTTTGGAAAAGAAATGTTAAGAAATGTGGTAAGAAATGTTTATGCTATATTATTCCGAGTTAATGTTTTGAGGAAAAATAATGTAATAAAAAATTAAGTTATGAAGCAACACGAAAGGAATCTATTGTATATATTAGCTAATTTACTTTTCGAAAATGCATTACAATCTTCAACACCTATTGCAAATAAAAGCAATAATTTTAGAAATGATTCTTGTAATAACGAATTTAAATTTCGAGCTTAGTTTAGCTGTTTAATTGTAATTATAATTGTCACTAAATATTTGACAGTTTTGATGTACAAAAATATGTTTGAAATAAACAAGTGTATTATATTCTAATAAAAGTTGTCCTCAGTTATCTTCTGATTATATTAACAACGTGTAACATAAATATAAACATTCAGTACATGAAATAAAGCAGGTAGTATTCAATGAATGAGAAAACTGAGTTATCTTCCTTAAAGCAGATTTGTATTTTCAGATTTTATTTATTATTTTATCACAGTTTTCTGCGAATATAGGAAAGTGTAGTGTGTTTCTGGCAGTCTGCATTATCATTTTCTCTTTTAATTTTAACATTATTGCCAACACAAAGTTTAATGAACAGAGAATTTTTATAGGTCTCATTGAGTGTGCTATAAAAAATATTTTAAACCAGAATTTTTATTTAGAACTATTTAACTTACTTATTAACTTATTTCTCCGTGGTACATATTTCACTTACTTTAGAAAGAAATTTCTGATTCGAATAGCAATATTTTTATTTGGTATTGGTCAAAATGACCGCTTATGGCCGGTCTAGTGTTAAAATTATGTAATTTTTGTACTGCATTTTAAAAATAATTTTGGTAAATCGCTTCTTTGTTAGTTTTCAGAATTAAAAAAAAAGTATGCCTTTTGTAAATGTATAAATGTGAAACCACACAAAATATATGATACATAGATAAAATTATACATGCATTTTAAAACTTGTTTAACATCATTTTCATTATCATTTGTCGCTGTATATTTTTGGCATCACACTTAAAATAAAAATATTTCGTTAATTCATAAAAATGTTTTCTTTTAAATAATATCGAAAAAAATATATAATATTTGCAGTAGTGTCAATATTTTTTTTTATTTATTTACAATGCGAAAATTTATTTTTATGGTGATCTCATCATAGTTTGTACACATGTTTCACATCACATATCACGCACACTATATGTCTTTTTTTCTGTCTGCGTTATAGAACAAAACAATCAAATTATTTAATGTTTAAATTAAAAAAAAACTAAATTATTTGAAATAATATATATTTGTGTATAATTTATACGTGAGTACTTCAAATATGACTCCAAAAGCAATTAACTTCAATTAGTAACTTTTATAACAGTCGTTACTTGAAGAATTTTCAAAATATAGTTTAATAGAAAACATTATATTTATATAAAAAACAAATGTTTCATTTATGTTCATACTAGTTATTGTAAGTTTTCAAACAGACCAAGTAAACGTTCAAGAACAAAAGTGATAGAGATACGCAATAAATGTGATTTACATTTTGATTTTTGTTCATCCTAATTTCGAAAGAATATCCGTTCATATAGCTCAAAATAATAATATTAATAATAAATAAATAACTTGACAGAAGGTACATATAATGTCGTCACATTCTGTCTAAAAGATGTATATAACAACAGCATGGTGTTTAGTAAGAACTGATTTCACATTTATATGGAAATATTTCATTTTTTGTAAAATTCTTAATTACTTCAATGTATTTATTACTTTTCTACTTTTCATATTCTTACAAAACTAATATCCGCCCAAGAATTACAACCATGACCATGTTGATTGATTTTTAGAGTTTAATAATAACAAAAATTTAAAAAAAGAAAAAAAAAGTTACAAGTACTCTAACTGCCATGAGATTCTCTTTTTTTATGTTCTCCAAAGTTTTATGGTAATTTTTTTTTAAATGTTGAACTATTATTGTTTGTTTTCTTAAATTAAAAATAAATTATTTAATTGAATATTTTCTTTAAAAAAAAACAAAAAATAACATGCAAATTAATCCGTTGAAAAATATGCGTAAAAAATATCCATAAATATTTTCTGTGTAATTCTTAGAAAATCAAAGAAATTTCATATTCGGTTCTAAATTTAAAAGCAAAAACCAATAATCAATATTACGTTTTTTATGTGTATACAGTACTGCAGTCTTTTAGCATATAGGTAATAGAAAAAAATATATATATTAAGGCATTTTATTTACAAGGATACCAAATTTATTAAATTACATTTCTCTTTTATTAATCGTCGATACATAGTATAATCTATCAAAAAAGATATAGTTAAAATATAAATAATTAAAAGTAATGCATGAAAACTAATGTTATATGTAAATTCAGACTAATGTCTTGCAAATATTTTCAGATAAAGAACAAAATCTTTCTGTGTTTTAAGGGGTCTTATACCTTTTAAACGCGTCGAAAATTAACGAAAAACTTCAAAGTTTGAATTAGTCTATCTTCAAAACCTTTTTATGTATAAACGTGAAATTTTGGATATTGATTAAACAGATTGTGCTTTGTAATATACTACCAACAGAAATTTATTAACCCTTTACAGAATTTGTGTATTGTTGGAATCAAAATAGCTCTTTTTTTACCCCATAAGTCATTGCGCGCATGACATCTTGAGAAAATTTGTATGGATTGTCATGAAATTTGGTAAATATACTAAACAAATATGTGCGTTTAAAATGGTCTACTTTTAAGTATTTACAATGGTAATATTTTTAGTTATGATTATTTTTATTCATTAAAAATACAAATTTTTTATTTTTTTTGTACGAAAATATTTTTTTATATAGTTAATGAAATAATTTTAGCCTAAGAGTAGATCATTTTAAACACACATATATGATTAGTATCTTTACCGAATTTCATGCAAATCCATACATACTTTCTCAAGATATCATGCGTGCAATGACTTATGGGGTAAAAAAAAGAGCTATTTTGCTTTCAACAATACACAAATTCTGTAAAGGGTTAATAAATTTCTAATGGTAGCATATTACAAAGAATAATCTGTTTAATTGATATCCAAAATTTCATGTTTATACATAAAAAGGCTTTGAAGATAGACTAATTCAAACTTTGTAGTTTTTCGTTAATTTTCGACGCATTTAAAATGTACAAGACCCCTTAAGGGATTAATTTTATTTATAATCATATAATACGGACTATTTTATACATAATTTTTTCATTATATAGCAAATACGTTTTACAAGATATTAGTTCAATAAAAGAAATTTGGATAAAGCGTTTTTTCAAAATTATAAAACTAAAATACATTTTACATTACAATGAAAAATATTTTAGAAAAAAAGTCCTTTTTTAAAAGATTGTTGCTGAAAAAAAGTCGTTTTTAAATAAAATTGTTGCTGATAAAGCGTAAAAACTGAATTGTTAAAATTAAAAAATCATACAGTTTTTTTAACTCCTTTTGTTCAGTGACTACATAATCTGAAAATGTGTCGTAAAAATATTTCTTTGTACTAACGTTTCGGATTTAAAGCTTACTCTTCATTTTTTAGATACGCCAAGAATAAAAATTGAATAGAACTTCAACAGTAACAACAACAAAAAAAAAAGTGATAGTAAATTCTAAGGAAAAAAATATTCAGAATATTTTTCATTGGCACTTTTACAGTTCAGATAAAATTCGAGCTAAATTTGCTTTTTCTTGTTCAGTTTTTTTCCTTAAATTTTTATTTCTTTTATAAAAGTGAACGTTTTGATAAGATTAGTGTCAAAAGCATGATTTTCCCATTAATGATTTAGATTATAAGTGTGTTATATTTTGAGTATAGAGACAAAAAGCTGAAATTGTTTTATTAAAGTAAAAATAATAAGTATATAAAATCCATCCTTTTTATAATTTTCTATACATAATATTAAAAAATTTCCAATTAATTACAGTAAAAATAAAAGACACATACCGGTCGTCACACAAATGACTGATAGATTTTAAAATTCAATAACTTGCAAACGGTGACAGATATTTAAAAAATTATTTTAGGAGTGTTATGTAAAATGTTCCGGAGTTTTCATGCTGTGATTGTCAGTTTTAGTTACAATAGAATCGATAGATGGCGCTGCAAGCAATAACCGCTAAATCTAGACACAGTTTTTTGGCCTATCTTTTCTTCCATGCGAAAAAAGGAGATTAAAATGCATTGAATGAATTCCGTAGTACCAAAAATCGGTCGGGGCCCATTGGTGGGTCGCGTCTTGTGTTTTGGTGGATCGTGGAACAATCGAGTTTTGCCACAAAAATATATCTTTCATCTCACCAATTTAAAAATACAACACAAAATTTTCCAACTGCAATAATCATGAAAGCTATTAGCTTAAATTTATTTATTGTATAAAAAAAGTTTTCTTAAAGAGTCAGTTGGTATTCTATAATGACCTCGTTGTGAGATGTGGCAGCAATCGCGCAATCATTATGGCAACCCGTGGAACTCCCCCCCCTCCCCCCCCCCCGCCTGTCCCGCTCTCGAGCGGGGATGCGCGGTAACCTACCTGCAGTTTTACTTCTCTCGTTGTTAATTTCTTGTTTATCCTTGAATCGAAACGGTTTTTCTCTGCTTGTAACATTGAGTTATTTGCATTTTTTATTGGTTTGTTGGTTGTATGGGGTTTATGGCGCAAAGCCCCTTTCAGGATATTCTACGCCAAGCTTTTATTTTGATTGAGAGAAGATTTGTTGCCATTATGGAACGTTGGTTTAGGAGAGGATCGTAGAGAAACCAAAGGGTGGGGAAAATTCAACCTCTATTGCTAGTAATAGAAAATTTGAATGTGTTACTGAGCCACAGTCAAGTATTTTTAATTACAATGCAGGCAAACGCGAGAAAGCAAAAGACGTGCTTGAGGAAGTATGACCCTATTTGTTGGAAATGCGGAGAGGGGTGTTGTGTTATCGGGAACTGAAGAGGGGCCAATACATCAGTGCGTCATTGTTCTGAATACGTGTCTAATGCAAGCATGAAGCCATAAAAACTTTAAAAGCATTTGTCAACCAAGCATCCGGAGTACACAAGTAAGCCTTTCGAACTCTTTAAAAATGTAACAACGACATTATCTTTCGACCAAATCTACAATGGAAAAGTGAGTCTCAGGCCAACAAAACAAACAAACCACCATAGCGTCTTACCAGTTCTCCTTGTTAATAGTAAAGCAGTAAGTTGCTCACACAGTAGGTGAGGATTGCATTTTGCCTGTTGCAAAAATAATATCTAATACTTTTTTGATGAAAAAAAAAAACTAAACTATCTTTATCAAACACTACTGCAAATGTTTAATTGGTACGTAGAAAGTTTGATTTCTACTCTGAAGCAAAGTGATTTTTTTTTACTACAGCTTGATGAAAGGACAGATGTTGCTGGTCAGGAAAATTTATTAGTTTTTGCTCGTTTATAGTTTAACGGTTCTCTGGAAGAAGAAATGTTGTCTTGCATGTCCTTGCTATGTCCGGCATTTATTCAGTTTTTTTTTGCCAGAGCCAGTAACCCCCCGCCCCTAGTGCAGTGAAATTATTGCTGCCTTCATCGGGAGGCTCTGGCAGCAAAATATTTGGATGAGTCGAGAGGTAAAATACTGTCAAGGTTATTTGAACTTAATGACGGACTAAGAATTTTTTATTGGAGCACGATAATGACGATAAATCCATAGGCTACTTTATTGAATGTGTTTGTAATGTGAACTGGCTAAAACGTCTTGCTTAACTGGCTGCTGATAATATCAATGCACTCAATGTAATAGACTTGACACTGCAAGGAAAGAATATCCACAGGTTTTATGTCCAGGACAAACTCGATGCAATGATTAAAAAACTTGAACGATGGAGTGTAAACTAGAATAAAATAATTTTGATGCGTTTGCTGCCTTACACGACATCCTTAAATCAAACGAAATAAAAGTCAACAAGGAAGTGGCAAAAATCATGTAACAGTACCTTGAAGCATTGGCGTCTGGCATCTGGCATCAGGTAATTTTTATTTTTTTAGCAACTTATAAGTAAGTTGTACTCCTAATTAATATTAAAAATATCATTTATTTTTTAATTGAAGTACTCGTAAGAATTTTAAATTTTGGTATGCGTTAAAAAGTGAAATGTGTTCTATTCGTTTAGGACTAATAATTTTTTAGGAGCAACTTTCCAAAAATAGACGATACATTTTGATAAGAAATCTTTTTAAAGAATTACATTTGAGAAATCCAAAACTCTCAAAACCTGAAGAAGACACTTTCATTAGCTATCTTGCAATTTCACTTTGAAGACAGCTTTCAAGGAAAAATCATTCATATCATTCTGGATGAATATAAGAGCAGAACATCCAGAAATATCTAAATCAACTTTGAAGTTCTTGATCAAATTCAACACAACACAGTTGTTTGAAAGTGCTTTTTCTACTTTACTGTTTATGAATAACAAGTATAGAAATAAACTGCGTTTAGAAAGTGTATTAAAGTTTAAATTAATCAGTTTTAACCCTGATATAGATGCCCTCATCAGTAAACACCAGTGCCAGAAATCTCACTGACCGTAAAGTTGTGTTTTCATAATAATTAAAAGCATTTTTCATTATCTTTGAAAAATGTTTGTTGTTCTAAGTATTACCAATTCTTGTTTTGCTGATAGCACATCCTTTGTGCGAAAATTTCCTTTTTTTCGTAAGATAGTATAAGCGATAGCGTATAGAGAACGTACATCAATTCCCATACTGATATTAGATAGACCCTCACATTGTCTGTGCCTCGAAACATTTTTTTCCTTAAAGGTGGATCGCGTAACAATAAAGGTTGGGAACAGCTGCTGTACCCTACTAAAAAACATTTTTTTTTTTTTTTCGTAAAACACACAATTTCTGTGTTTGATTTGTCAACCGATATTCTCGAAACAGCCACAAACGCAAGTTCCAATTAATGGTATGGAGATGTAGTTTCAGAATTGATTGAATTCTTAATTTTAGTTTAATTTTCTTGTATTTTTAAAATATTGTGTTCAGTGTTTGTATATTTTAGTAGACGGCTGTGTTTGACTAGACTCCAGAGAGTTTTGGATTTTTCAAATGTAAATCTTCAAAAATATTTCTTATCCAAATGTAACTCTCGTCTATTTTTGGAAAGTTGTCCCTAAAACAATTATTAGTAGTAAACGAATAGAACACATTACCAAGGCACCATTGCGACTGACCATTGCGACTGACCATTGCGACTAAAAGCGATACTGTAATAGAAGAATGGTGTTGACTTTGGATTCCTAAACTTATTTCTTTTGGTCTTCTAAATATATAGATAAGTCATAAATTAAAGCAACGTAAACAGTTCACCAGTCAATTGGAATATTCTTTTACCGGACAAGTCTTGTCGCTAGAGTTGCTTTCCATATGCAAATTTTTGAACAGCAAGATAATGTCTGATCCCCATCAAGCTATTTGTTATCTTGTGTAGCAGACATTTATACATTAGGAGACCTGGTACTCATCCACAAAGGACTTTACCAGCAACCATGAATGCCTGACATTCTGTATTTTTTAAATAATAAAGAAGTAGTCTCTTTCAGCTTTTATAAAAAATAATGTTTATGGAGTGACTGAAATCAGCATTGCTGACAAAATATTTCGAAATTGTACTTTTTTAGCATAAACTATATTTTAATGATTACTTGGATGAAACCGATCGAATCGATGCTGCAGTATTTAATAATAAATAAATAAATAAATAAAAGTAAATAAATTGTTGTATACATTTGTGGTGCTAATGAATGGATTAACAACACCAGGCATCATAGCAAATTCCCTGCTGTCTCTAGTGATTTTGATGTATAAAATTAATTGTTATTATTTTTGTAACTCCCTAACTTTACTATACGTAATTTTCTTATAATTTAATTACGTGTGTATTTAGGGAAAGGAAATGGGCCCATCCCCATGTATTAAAAATATTAATATTATTTCGAGAAATTATAAATTTAAAAATGGAGCTATAAAAATTCAAAATAAATAGAAATGGCTTATGTTAAAAAATATATAAACGTACAAATATGTGTATGATTAAACTGCAAATGACAATGTGTCTCATGTTATGTAATTGAAAATAGTATTAATAGTAATATATTAATATTCAGTAATGATTATTCTTTTACTTTGTCAATTTTCATTAATATTTTATTCAATGTTTTGGCTTAACTATTTAATATTTGAGAGTAACTTTTGGGATAGGAATTACTTATAATTTATGCTTTTAAAAAAATTATAATTTCAACGTTCATAACCATCTGTGGTAATGATACACCCAGTGGACATATTGCTACAAAAGTATTCAGCGCTGAATCTTATTTATGTTAATTAAGATTATTTTTATATTAGATGTTTGTTTATTTCATTAATTATTAAACTTCATATTCTTTACAGGGTATTTTAAAATCAGTACACCATTATTGTATGAAAACATTTTACCACACACTTTTCCAACAATAAACTGAAGACTTATGCTGTCTTAAATTCCGTATTTAAAAATGTTCAATATTTAATTTTGCAGGAATTAATTCACCTCACGGGATTCTTCACAACACTGACACAGGAAACACATTCTTTTTTATATAAATTAAAATTATGCAAGTATTATAGCATTGTGCTTCATAACTGTATCAGAATGATTCACTATATAATGATTTTCATATAAGAATGATTTTTAAACATAAATATGTTTAAAGTTGAGTATACTTTCATATAATCGTGATTGTGTCTGTTACATAAAATGATAAAATTGATTATAAAATTACATTTTATTTTGTATTTTCCTTATTTTAAAGAAAGTTATCTAGAAAAAAAAAATAAATAAGGGTATATATTTACTTATTCTACTTCATTCAAGTTTAAGTTTTAAAACACATCTTAATTTATGCAGCAGAAAAAGTAAACATTAAATTAAAAAATTAAATATTTGTTTTTCTGAGTTCTAAAAAAATAAATTATTTACTATTGTCAGTGATTTACCAGTCCGGATGAGATTTCCAAAAGGCACTCACTGTGACAATGTTTTGTGTTTAAAACATTTTTCATAAATTTTTATTTATGAAAGTATTTCTAAAAATATCATCATATCATACACATTTATTTTAATTTTTTCCAAATGTTTTGAAACATAATTTCATGCTTTAATATTTTCTCAGTGATTAAAAATTATTCTAAATTCTTTAAATACTCTTTTATAGAAATAATTTCAAACACTGGTTGTGGTAAAACTTCGAGATAAGGTTTTATATATCTACCGTGATTCTGAATTATTTAGTACTACTCGTCATTTTTTAATAATAAAAATCTTAATGATATATTTAAATCAAGGAATAAATAAACTTATATTAGTTCTTAGAACTTGTCTTATTTTAAAACTGTTGTCTTTGGTGCATAATTTTCGATATAGCTAAACAAATCAATAAGCATAATAATGAAACAATAGTGCTGAAGAGACATGGGAGGGATGACATAGAGGAGGCTTGACAGGCTTTAAATTTTTTCATTTAAAATAATTTCAAAGTCTTATCAATAGATGCTAACCAAAGGTACTGGAATGTTAAAACAGTAATCTTTCTTTTGTGAAGATAATTAAAAGAGGTGTGGGAAAAATCAATCGTTAGGAGTTTTCAACTTACAAGATATATTCAATAAAAACATAAATGTAGCATTTTCTCAGATAAAATATATCATACAAATTTAAGTAAGAATATTTTAAGTAATGCAGAAAAATCGAGCTTTTATTACAGTCTTAAAGATTGTACAGTAAATTGGGCTTAATATAACCAAGCGTTATTCCTTACAAAATGGCTATGTTTGGAGGCTTGACCGGTTAGTCAAGGCTCTCTTGATTGAGTGTTTTCGAAAATATTTTTTATTATACACTGTACATAATAAAAGTTAATGATTACATTTCTAAAATAACGTAAATTTATTTTGTAAAGCTACACTAAAATGGGGTGATAGAAAGCTAAATCTTTAAAATTGATACAAGAAAAATGTAAAAATTACCGGAATATCCACTGAAAGAAATATTTTAACTAAATATAAAAGTGAAGGTTGATATGAATTGTTTTTTCATTTAAATACTATCTTCAGTAAGTTAATTGCTCATGCGGCTGCAAAAGTACATAGCACTGATCGAAAATAAAATTAATAAACAATTAAATTTATAAAACTAAATAATTATTTCTCATCAATGAGAAACTATTTTTTTTTCAATTCCTACTATTAGCTCACGCTCTCGCTATATATATCTTCTTCAAATTTTCAATCGTTAATAAAATACTTATTATTCATCCAATCAAGCTCAAATAATTTTTTTAAACCTGTAGTGGATGACACTTGAGGTTAATCTAGTTTTTTTTCAAATATTAATTAATTAATTTAATTTAATTAATTAATTTTCATTAATCGAGAGAGCCCTCTTCTTGATCAAGGCATTTTAAGCGCCACTCAAGAGGAAAGAAAAATGGGAGAAAATAAATTTATCTTATTGACCTAAGTAGCAATTGACTTAAAATATTTTTTATATTACTTGTTTATATTACTTACGTATATATATTTTTTAATTTACTTGTATTGATGACTTTTAAGTTTGTGTTTAATTGTTAGTTCCTATCTATAAACACTGTTTTGATGAGGTCTATAGATGTCTATAATGGTTAGAGTTTCAGCAAAGCTAGAGATCCTACCTACACAACTTCCAGGTTGTATAATATTTTAACGGAGCTTCTGACTGTAAAATAGTCAATGAAACATCGTCTTCATTTTGAAAGACCTATCCAATGATATGACTCTCAATAGGGTGCGTAATTTTTTTTTCGTCTCTACCACCATTTTGTATTTTAAGGCCGCCATTTTAAGTTTATATACATAAAAAAAAAAAAAAAAAAAAAAAAAAAAAAACATATCCTATAACCATCGGACCGTTAAGACGAATTGATAGAGACCTCATTCATTAAAATCCATCCACCCGTTAGGATATTTCGAGGGTATAAAGGAATCCATATACACAAATACGCGTGAAACACATAAACCTTCTTTTCAATCGTGTAAAAGGAATGTGGACACATTTCACGAAGATGGCCACAGTCGGATAAGTCCAAACTAAGTTAAAAAGAGTTTTCCCAGTTCGAAAGTCTCAAAAAGCGTGACAAGGAAACAAAAAAAGCGGGACATCGGATTTTAATTGGGACATAAAAATACATTAAACCTTATGAAAATTAAACCTGTCTCTAACGGAATACTGTCTGAAATGATAAAATTTTACTATCCCTACTGTGCAATTATACCTGTTCAGGGAAAAGCCTCTTTTAAACGAAATTTTCTCCTGTTCCTTGCGATTCCATCTAAACAGGTTTGTTTAAGCAACTTATTTTCAAATTTTCATAATAAATAAGCATTGTAGCATAAAGTTATTTTCCCTTTTTTAACTGATTTTATTTATCTTAACAAGTATTTCAAAATAAAATAAGTGGGCCAAGCCTCACATATAATAGGTCAAGCACCACGTTTTTGTGGTGCCTTAACCAATTATTTTTTCATGATTAAAATCCATCATGATTCAAGTTTCTTATACATGAATTACTTATGTCGCAATTTTATTTTGATAACTGGTCGTATAACGAATAAAATTATACATAAAACGTTACTCTATGTTTAATGTTAAAAGTAATCTCTATATAATAAAAGGCAGTGTAACGCATCTTGGGCGAATCCATCAATCTTACCAGTCTCCGAGGAAGAGACTCAATGGTGAAAGGTTCCATTCTTCCATTGGTTGACAAGAAACAAGAATCCGGCGATTACTTCTCAAGGTTACAAGTTCTGATAATTGAGACGTGGTAGACACTTCCTCCTAACAAATCAGAAGGCACATCGCATTTCACCACCAAAATAAATCGTCAAGTGTCACTTGAGATTATTTCAAGTATTAAGTTGCAATCATATTAAATTTTATTTGCGACATGTAAGGAATTTTAATTTATTTCTCATATAAAGTGATTCACGGAAAACAATGATATGCTATTTTTTAAAATATCCCTTTTTTTTTCCCTGCAAAAAATTGATAAAATTGACTTTCTTTGAAAAAAGTAATCAATTTAAATATTTTAGACTTATTATTTTGTAACTTATTTTTAAATTACATATTAAATTACATTTTAAATTACATAGCTTTGCATCAGGAGGACAGAAGCTTAAGGGATTAGACGCCCCCCCCCCTCCCCGAAATAATATCCTTGCATTTTGTAACTTATTTTTAAATTACACATTACTTATATTTTACTTTTCTATATACAGGTGTATGCAAATTTAAACTTCATATCCCATATTTTAAAAGTAAAAAAAATAATATTTATACGAAAAGTAAAATTATTAATTTTTGATTTATAGCTTTGCATCAGGAGGACAGAATATTAGGGGATTAGACGGTTCGGATTCAACCCGAGATATTTATTTATTAATCAATATACATATAAAAAGAATTGGAGGGAGGAGGAAGGGGAGGGGGGGGGTAAACGATAAAATACAATTTCAAAGTGTTATTAAAAAAATAGTATCATTTCAATAGTTGCAGCAGACTGTTTTAATAACGCACTATTATTTGATATTTATTAAATTTTTGTTTTATTAAAACATCTTAATTTTGTTATAGTATATTAGTCGAAAACCTGGTTAACCCAGAAATATTGTAAATGCTAATTATGTGTTTTTTAGAGCATAAACTAGCCGAACTTTGCTCATCTAAAAGCTTCCATATTGCCAATTACTTTTTTTTATCAGTTTTTTAAATTTTAAGTGAGAAACACAATTTTTACACACCGTCCTAGGACGGGCATTTACACTAGTAATTTTATAAAAAATAGGTTAACCCTCCGCAGACTCCCCTATACCCCAAATGAAAACTCTTCACTCATGACCAGTAAACTTTTTTACATGAGGCTTATTTCAAAATTACGTCGTCGTTTTATCTTCCAAAAATGTTATAATATTTTCAACATTCCTGCAATAAAATACATATTTTATATTAATATTACCATTTCTTAAGTAATTTCAACGTGCGCATCAATGCGCATCAAGCTTCAGTCCTTTCAATTTGATCCGTCATATAAGTTAATAAATTAATTTAACAAATTAATACACTAATTAGTCCATTTCTTAAAAGAAGCATACTATATTTAGTTTAAATGTATAAAAAACGAAAGCAGTTTCTCCAAATTTCTTCTGCATATTTCATTTCGAAGTAAAGTTTATGCGCTTAAGATGACATTAAAACAAATATACGTACATTTTTCTTTTCATTATCATTTTCGTATACTGGAATAATTCCAAACGTGTTATTAAAAATTTCTTTACAACTATATGATAGTGAAAATTCTTAAGGTGCGATAATATTTTATGTGCTTAAAAATAAATTGAAAAACAGAATTGAAAATATCTTTAGATTCCCAAGTACAAAAAGAAATCATTGTTGCACTTTGAATTATGTACTTTCTAAGGATGATATTCTTTTATTTTGACATCCTTTATACTTACTTTAGGAAGGTGAAAAGTATAGTTTGACAAGATTATATGAAGATGAAAAAATATGTCTATTTTAATAAAAAATAAATCGATTATCTATTTTACCCCAACGCAACGATGTAGTTTTGAATTTTAGTAACTTTTATTTTTATTACATATTTATAATTGAATACTTTCTAACACGTTTTGCATTTATATGCAGTCAAAGTAAATAATGATGTTAATTTATTTAAACGGTATAGAAATTCTCTTTTTATAACAAACTATAAAAAATATTTAAAGAAAACATTTCTTTTCAAAATATTTAATTTTTCTCCTTTACATATGTTAAATATTTTTTCGGAAAATAAATTAATAGATTGCACATATTATGCATGATTTAATTCATTGAAAATTGAGTCAGTAATTGTACAACACAAATCTTTGTTATAATTATACTTTTGTAATTTGTATTTTAGTTCATTAGTAAGTCCTCTATTTTGTTTTAGAAAACTAGGGGGTTTGGTCCCCTACGAGCTACGCTCGCCAACCCCCGTTCAGACACCGTATGTTCTTAAAGCACGCTAATTTGATCGGCTTTTAAAAGGTTTTGAAAGATTGAATTATAATTTAAAAAATAGTGGCGATCTCCGTATAAACGGGTTTCTATTCATTTATCTTTGATTGGGTGATTTTAAGGGAAAATCAGCTGTGTTAAAAGATACAATGTCTGTTTTCGTCTTTAATTAAATAAAATCAGTTAAACAATGCAAAATAAGCTAATATAAAATGAATTAAGTAAACAGAGATTTTGTCTTCCGGTATTTTTTAAAAAAGCAAAAAGAAAGTTCTTTCTGGCGTAATTTTCCCCAAACATTTCATTCTCTTTTTAATATTCGCGTGAAAATACTTTTGTTAGAAATGAAGTATTATTTGCGCTGTCCCAACAAAAATAGTTGAAAAGATCATCTCGAAATATCAAATAAATGTCTCGCGCAATTTTAAATTTAAACTGTTTTGCAATATTATCTTTCGTTCATTTTACGTAATAAGTGTAATGTGGCGTAATTTCTCCTATTTAAGACTTCTAACGCAAATTAATGAATTTATTATTTTACAATATCCTTTTCTGTTAAAATGTACGTGTAAATACAGTTCTTATGAAGTAATTTTCAATACGTTCCTGCTTTTTATACGTAATTATTTAATTCTAATTTGAAAGGTTTTTTTTTTCTGTTTATAATAGACACGTGTAAATAGATTTTTAATTTGAAGCAAACGTTATTGTTTGCGCTGTTTTTACAGTTGGCAACAGATTAAATTATTACAATTTTCTAAAATAAGTAAAAAATATCTCTCGAAATGCTGAAAATTTGAATTTAAAATAGAAATAAAACCTCTCAAAATCAGTCAAATTAAAGAAATAAATGTATTCTGCACACCGGGAAATTGTAACGTATAAAATGATCTAAAAGTTATTAAATTCCAATGTATAGTTTTTGCTCCTATAAAACTTTTTTAATGGAACCATTTTGTCCAACTTTAGCATTAAATATCTCTTAAAATAATTCTTCGATTCGAAAACTGTCTGCATCAGCGTGTTTATCAAACATTTCTCTATAATATCGCCGATTTTCAAATTTTTGTATGCAATATTTTTCGTAATATTAACGGAGAAAGACCTCCGGTCACAAAAAAATTCAAAACCGGCGGCGGCGGTGGCGGTGACAGCGTAAGTTATTTTTTTTTTTTAAGAATAGAGAGGTAACAGAGGAAATCTCGATATATTTAGTAACATGCATTTTTACTTTTTTCTTGATTTCATATATAGCCTAAACTACATTATTTTATGCGATATATTATACGATATATGTTTGTTTCATAACTAAGTAAATAACTCAAAAATTTTGATTAAGCTTTTCTATTGCAGTATATAATTAAAAGATAAAATATACTGTATGGAATCAATTACATCGTAACTCACGTAACACTTTATGATTAAATTTTCTTTTCAAAACTGTGTAGGAAATTTTATAATAAAGCTAGAACAGTTTTTTACAATTTAAAATATTTCTGACTAAGGACTTAATACCCAAATAACTGCAGGTTATTTCACTCTCTCTTTAGTACCAAAAATTGCAATTCAAAATTCTGTAACTGATGTAACATAAAATTTACAAATACATTTATGCCTTCATTGAAGTGTAAAAATTATCAAAACTCTCCCGTTAAAGAAAGTGATTTAATGTTTTCAATAACACAAATGACAAATCATAATAGTAAGTTGTTTAATTAATTTCAGAACAATAAAAAAGAAAATTGGAAATTACACATGTAACTGACGTAACATTATGACATTACAAAGACATTAATGGTACTTAACTTAGTTTGTAAACAGTAATTTACAATGCCTTTTTATTAGGCCATAAAAATACGAAGCTTTCCAATCATACCCTAAAGATAAACATATTAGACATTTTACCCCCCCCCCCCCGAGTAGCATCAGTGAGTTGTAAGTGCGTAGGAACAAACTGATCCTAATAATATGTAAGATGTTTTGTATAAAATATCGGTTATAAATTGTTCATGAATGTATGACCTACCTTTGTTCGCCTAACTGGTAGGAAAATAATTCTTCACTTTAGAAATTTATTTGGTTGGCATAAAAGATCTACATAAATATTTTCCATTTCTGTTATAGCAAAAATGTTTTTCACCGTTTCTTGCTATCTTCATTGGTATATTTTCTGAAACGTTTTTTCATGTTATATGTAGCAGAAAATTTAATTTCTTTTCAAGGTTTACATTTCTAACTTAATAATAAAATACTAACATAAATATATATTTTTCATTCAATTTTAATATGCAAAATACAAAATTTTGTATTAAGGGCTATGAATTTTGGCTATGAATTTTGAATTACAAAATAACCATACAAACTCATTTTATAAAATATTTAGACTTGGTATAGATATTATTGAATTTACAATAACTTACATACCAAGATATTTATCCCTTTTTTGTATGCGGAATTGCTTAAATATTGAATTTTTGCAGTCCTATTGCGCTTGCCCTTGGCAAATATATTATAAATCACTGTCCCAAGAGTTGTACAGATTTTTATACAAATCGACCAAACTTTTGGTATTCTATCTATTTTTAAACCAATCACAGACAGTTATGCGACGGATTTTATATGTAATTCACCAATGAAACACAGTATAAAATTAAAATTTAGTGGCGATATAATAAAATATTAGTAAGCAGAGGTAAAGTGCTAGTGCAGACTGTTCCATTGTGTCAGAAACTGATAAAAAAAAATTAGTTTTACTTTTTCGACTTGCAAGAGTTCGAAAAGTCGAAAGAAGGAATTCAAGATTTTGAATGCAATTTGCTTTACCAAATAAAATTTTCTAGTTCAGCTACTAATAAAAGCATTAACAAAACATTAAAACAAATTCTGTTTTTCCAGAGAAAAAATAGCATCAATACTAGTTGTATTACATCTGGTTTCACATAATTTATAGTCCTTCCAGAAAACAATAATTTCATATGCGTAATGTTTTAATCAATAAATAATAATAGAACAATTGTACAAAACAATGTTATTTGATTGATTTAAAAAAAATAGTAACAAATGAATAAGGACTTAGCAACTTTTATACAAGTTACTTATCTTTTTTGCTTCAGCAGCAGTTTCTGCAACTTACATGGATGTGGATTTCGTGACAAGTATAATAGACAAGAGAAAAATTGAGTGTCATTTGTATGTGACATAAGAGGATGGGAAATGAAGAATGAAAAAAAAAAAAAAAAAAAAAAACATTAGAGCTTTCTGTCGGTTTTATAAACAACAAAATGTCACTTAGTATTTAGAGGTTATTTTATTCCGTTTAAATAAGTAATATGATTATAAATTTTGTGAAAAATGCTTTTGTTAAAGAAGTAGCTGAAAATCTGGATTAAACTTTTAATAACGGAAAGTTACCGATCATTATAACATACATTTATTCTGTTTGTATTAATTTCGGTAAAGTTTGTTAGTGCCATAAAAAAGTTATTTTCTAGATAATTATTAAACAAAAAATAAGTACGCACAATTAAATGAAAACTAAATTGAGGTTCAAAATTTATCTCTCGCGTAATATTTTAAAATTTGTATTTTAGTCATATCTGCATTAAAATTTATATTGTTTAAAAAAAGTATTTTTGTTTTAATATGCAATAAATTAATGATCATAAAATAATAGTATGGGTTAAATTTGACCTCTTAATATAAATTGTGCCTTACATATACAAGGCACAATAAATTAAAATAACTTTTGTGTCATTAAACGGTAAATTTTGTGTAAAATATTTCAGCAAATTTTAGTAGAAAGTTTAAAACTCGGTTATTACCCTAGATAAATACAGAGTATTAATCAATATGTTTTATTTAAATAAAAAATTTACTTCTTATTGTTAGTTTTTAGGGGGAAGGTTATCAGAAACTAAATAATTCTAAAATAATAAGGAAAGAATTTTGTGTGTGTGTGTGAGTGCTGTTTTCTGAAAAGACAAATAGTTACGATATTTGGCAGGAGTGTGCCTATATTTTTCTGGTTACGCACTTCTGGTTACGCAAAATATTTAAAAATTTTTATTAGATTTTTATAATTAAAATTTTTATTCGTTTTTTAGCAATTTTTTACTATTCTCGGAGATTTTTCGACATTAGTAAAATGAACAACGTTTTAAATCTTTCGCGAATTTTTTATGCGATTTTTAGAGATTTTTGCGATTTGTAGTAGTATTTTTACGAATCAATTAGATTGCTCTTGACCCATTGTGACCCAAAATGACCCACTAATTGAATTTTCTCGATCACGTGACTTAGTCCAGTGGTCTGTGATGGGCAGAAACGGTATAATACAAAATTTTGTCAAAATCGGTTGAGTCGTTTTTCAGATACAATTTGTTTGACCCACAGTAACCCAAAAATGATCCACTAATCTAATTTTCTTGAATTTGCGACTTATTCCAATGGTCTGCTCACACACAGAAACGGTATAATACAAAAATTGGTCAAAATTGGTTGAGTCGTTTTTTAGATCCAATTAATTAATAAAATTAATACGGTTCCAGATTTTATCTTACTATAATAAATTATCGTCTCCTCATTTTTTTTATTTTTTTATTTTACCCAATTTCATTTTTGCGACTTGTTGAATTTCATTTTTGCGACTTGTAAGAAGGCATGTGAGTAGATATCAATATCTCGACCAAGTTCGCTGGCCAGATTCATCAGCCATCTTGTTTCAAAATGGCGGCCATTAAATTAAAAAATATATATATTTAAAGTGAGTTGCAAAAAATTAGAAATTGAAAAAAGTTTCTTTCTTAAGTATTTGACCTTGATATAAGGATTGAGGAGCATTTTTTGTTTGTCTTTATCTTAGAAAATGGCTCAGATATAGCAGTTTCAATTTCTAATGTGGGTGACATTTTGAAAAATCTAATTTTTTGCCTGCGACAGCACTCGTATATATCAACCGATTCCGATGTGAGTGAGCATGTGCACAGGAATTACTAAGGTCTCGACCAAGTTCACTCGTTAGCCTCATCCACCATATTGTCTTAAAATGGCAGGAACTTCAAGATATCGCCGAATTTGGTAACCAAATATAACTTACTTTAAATAAAAGCAGCTTTGATAAAACTGAATAATTTCGCGAAATTCTCATTCATAATGATTTAGTACTGATAAAGATTAGGATTGAATCTCCTATAATCGCCTTCCACTAAATTGAGCTTCGTGTGTTTGAATAATATAAGCTTGCTTTTTAAAAAATAAGGAATATGAAAGCTACCTCTTCCTCCCGGTACTGGCCGGAAGGGCTTTTTTAAATGAAATTCCCATTGATGTACTCGATTACATTGTAAATAATTTGTTATGCTAACCGAAAACTTAAAAAATGAGTATTATATTGATTTTAAGGGATGGCCCACTACTGAATCACAGTTTCTTAAATTGTACTAGTAATGGCCAAAAATATTTTATGTTTAATTTATTTTAATTATGTATTTTTTGAGGTTCTAAGACTTTTATATAATTTATTCAGTTTTTTGTTCATTAGAACCAGTAGTAGGCCAGGGGCCCACTATTGGTGCACAAGTGGTCCACTTCTGGAGCAGCGAAAATATAATTGCACTAAGCAATCAGACATATGATTGCTAAAAGAAATTAATATCTAAAATAATTCATACTTCAGATGTTCAATACTCAAGACAAATGTTCAAATTTTTGAGCCATATTTAAATAAGCATTGCATAGAGAAACCTGTAGTGTTATTTGGAAGGACATACTTCTCACATATCTTCGAATCTAAGCACCTTCTGTTCGGATCATGGAATTTAATGGTAGCTTTCCCCCAAATTCCACACAGCTAATGCAACCAATGGACGTTGCTGTTTTCCATACTCTTGAAAGCGCTTGGCGACAGGAAGTAGTGAGCTTCAGAATAACCCATGAATGGATTTCTAAAAATAAATTTCTTTCTTGAGAGTTCTTGAATATAAAATTGGGGAAGAAAAATAAAATATTCTTTAGAAAATAAAGGGAAATGGAAAGGCCCTCTGGAGCAAACATGCTTTTACTACTTATGATTGGAGACTTGATCATGGAACCAATTTCTCATTCAATCTATTGCAAAACATTTTGAGTATAAAACGTTTGAGTATATTGTTTTACGATTATTTACTCATTTTTTACATTTTACTTGTTATAGGGTACACCCTATAGGGTACATCATATCTGTGGAGGCGGCATACACTGAAAATTCTATTGACCATATTGATACTGAGACTATTGAGCAGGAGCAAAGAGCAATTGTTGAAGATGCTGAGGTGACCTTTACATTCAAGAAGGGTCAAATGAGACTGGCAGATAAATCAAATAGCCTTCAAATGGTGGGCCATCTAAAAATGTACCATCCCCCTTCAAAAGAGTTCTTTTTTGGCCAGAAGGGGGAGGAGTAACACAAAGAGAGAAACTTCCTGCAGTTGCAACTTCTCCCCAAATGTTTCAATATTATAAGAAAAGAGAAGGTGTTAAAAATTCTAAGATGCAGAAAAAGAAAAGCCGAAAGAGAAAAAAGAAAATTCAAAAGGAAGATTTAAAAAAAATAGCCGATGGGAAAAAGCGGAGAGTCGGGAAATTATCGCCCGAGTCTGATGCCTGTCTTTCATTGGAAGTTTCAGCCTAAAGTACTATCTGTAATAAATTGGCTGCAAACCTCTCTCACATTTTGAGTTTTTCTTTGTTTTTGGATAAAGCATTTTGCTTTTCAGATTATTCAGCTTTTAATTATCCTGTTTATTATATTCGTATTCTTATCTATCCCCACTGCGAAATAACAAATAGGGAAGATATTTTTAAGTTACAAAATATAATAAAGCATTATGTAGAGGAAAAAAAAAAACTATGCAATTCGATAAAAAAGGGTTGCTAAATTGTCTATGATTACTGTCGATAAAAACGGATGATTTTTTTTTCTACCATTTGTATCATTCTGGTACAAAACACAGAAAACGTTTTTAATGACAGAAATCGTTAAATATTCGTTAAATTCATTGTAGCACAGTTCAGAAAATTTTGATCACAGAATATGGGAATATTTACTGTTTAACAAGTGAAATCATATAAGCAGATTTTTTAGATATAACTTATAGACTACAAGAAGTGCACAAAAATTAAATTTCGTAACATTAAGAAAATGTAACTATTTTGATGGAAATAGATTTTCACATCTTGAAAAATCTGTGAAATGTTTCTGCAATTAAAATTATACCTCTAAAACTAGCATCTTGGGAATTAGCTATTTTTAAACGATAAGAAATGACACCCTTTATATAACCTAAAAGAATATACTTTGCAGCTTGTAGAACATCAGCTTATATGTAAAGTGAGATAAAATTGATTTACAGAACTATTGAATTTGAGGCCCCTGATCTGCAGATTTACTAGTGAGAATATTTTACACAATCATCTAAACTTCTATGTATGATTTCATTATTGTGCATATTGAATTCTAGAACTGTAAAAAAAGTATAACTTCAGTATTTTCACACTAAACTTAAAACTGGAGTGCACCACTTCTGGGGGCCCAATACTGGAGCATCAAAAATTTACTAGGCCCACTACTGGAGCATAGAGGAATGTAACTTTTTTAATTTTTCATTTTTTCCGAAGAATATATTTTGAAACTTTGAATGTTTATTCCGATACCTGAAGGTTAGGGCTAGGTTAAAAATATATATGTCTTTTAGAATTCATTAAACTTTAATAATAATTAGATAAATGTCCTTAAGTGGCCCACTACCGGTGCGTTTACCTTACTGACCTCTTAGAGGTTCAACATCTGTCGGGGATGGCCTTTGTTTAGGAAGGGTGAAGAGAGATAAAAAAAAAGGCAAACAAGGTCGCTACATTCTAGTCTATGGATGGTTTTAAAAATCTGTAAATGTATTTATTTTCTGGTAGCTATTTCAAAATTACTTTAAAAAAAATGAGAAAAAAGACCTCCTCATTTTGGGGAGGTTCATTATATCCACAAAAATAACATTATTCAAATTATTTTGTAAAATGTTATTACAATTAAAAATTACAACAATACGTTTAAATTTTAGACAAATTACATTTAAGAAAGAAATTAATCACTGAAGCGTGCATTAAAGATAAAAAAAAGGGCTAAGAATACATCATTTTTCTTTTATACATTTATCGCAATTCTTATGTGCTGGACAGATAATTACACTAGTTTATCTCGTATTTAATTTACATCCAGAATTGTTAATTGGTCCAAATCATCCAAGCAACCTCATAGTAAATTGGTATATAATTTTATATACCTTAGACAAATTCAAATAACATAAGTGATCGTAATTACATAATTCTAGTAGAAGAGCAACGCAAAGCAATAATAAAATTAAATTATAATCCGCGTCAAAATGTAATTATTAAATTTAAATAATTACGAATAAAATTAAGAGTTTGCGTTGTGAATTATTTAGACGAACTGTTCCACTTATGAATTAAACTAAAATTTAAGCTGTAAAAATAAATTGACACACCTTAAACATTATCAATTAAATAATTACAGAAACTTTTAAAAACTTGATTAAATATTTTATTTACATTGAACACAACTATATACAGAAATACATAATATTAATTCAAAAAAAAAAAAAAAAAAAAAAAAAAGAAAGCAACACTTTTGTTTGCTTCTCATTATTTTATGTATATTTAATCTTTTTTTTTTTTTTTTTTTAAAAAGACAATATTTTCATTTACTCTTATTATTATATATTTTTCTTTTTTCTAAAAGAATAATTCTCTTTCATTTTTAAATTACCTTAATTATATTTAATTATTGGTTTTGTCGGATCTCAGATTGCTCTCTACCATCAAATATCAGAAAAGGATATTTATAATTTCTTATATGATTTCAAGTGGTAAAAGAAAAAGTTTAAGGTAGTACCTTATTTCATTTACGGGATGGTGGCCTTTATTCATCAAATTCAGAGTTATCGCGTTGCTAAGGATCATATCCATATGTCATCAGGAATTCGCTTCTTATCAGAGCGGCGATATCGGGATGGCAGGATGCATAGCTACGGACCTCACTAGAACAATCCACTTTATTTTAACATCAGGAAGACATCCTCAATTAGGCTTGCTTAGGCTCACTCCGAAATGTCCATCTCGCCTGGGCATTACTAGGGCTTTCTAGATTCATTGCACGGGCTTTCAGGATTCATTGCACGGGCTTTCAGGAGAGCTCCTGCGTCCTCTACATCTTTTTTCAGACTCTCTGTTTTAAACCTTATTCTTCTGGCACACCAACTCCTGCAGTGGGTGGAACTATTTGTCTACTCCACCCTGATTGGATGTGAGAAGATTTTGCATTATCCTTCGATAGGCCTATTAGCTAACCGTCTGTAAATGGCCCCTTACATATACTTTAATATTATTATATGCCTTAAAGTTTGGGTGGTCTGAAAAGCCATAAATTTATCTTAACACTTTTATTAAGGCCATAAATTTATTCCAACATTTTTATTATTTTACGATTTCTAATTATACACCACTTTCCATTGGCTTGTCATAAAACGACACCAGGGCGTCTGGCTATTGTTGTTATCTGAGATCCGAACTCTATTCAACATTATAGATTCATTTTACAATACAACAATTTTTTAAAAATATATATTTAATATTTAAAATCAACTTAATAATTTTTGTATGAACTTACACTCCTATTTTACTTAAATATATAAACATTATAATTTTACACTCATAATTATATTTTATAAAAAATATTTATACAAACAGAAATAACAAATTACGCAATTTTACTTTGATTTAACCAACATGGTGCGGGAACATATCATTGTTATATGTTGCCCAGCATCTCTCCCGGTGGTCAGAAAAAAAAATATAAACTGATTGCTGTTTTTTTTTTTTTTTTTTTTTTTTTTTTTTTTTTTTTTTTTGTAAAGCATAAAAGAATTTACGTGTCCATATGACTGTGTATGTACACAGTTTTTGAGCTAAGTCTGTAAAGTTCAATTATCAATGGTTCTGGTATATTTTATAAGAAGTTGTTCTATTTTTCATAACAGAAAGTTCAACACATGATAGCATAGTTGTCTGTTGACATTCACATTTATAGAAGACATCTGTACTGCAAATCTGACATCTTTCTCGAAGCCTTTTTTCTTTACCACACACATGTTTAATAATTTTGTAACTTTACAGTTTAAGTGCCCAAACTACATTCAAAGCTATAATTTTGTATGAAACTAATATGCCGAAATAAACCTAATTACAAGAAAAATAATGGCATACACATTTGACATATTATTTCATCACATATAACCTTATGACACAGTGTTTCATTTAAAACACATTTTATACTGAATAAAAGTAAATACAATGCTTGTCGTATGACATGTTATATTTTCACATAATTAATCTGATGTATTCAAATTATAATCAGAAAAATATTGTATACAAACTGCTTACATTATTTTATTTATTTATTTGTTACTTCTAACCTGTATGATATGTCAAAATATACAAGCTATCTCATCCCCTTTAATATATCATTACGTAATGCTCTCCAACTTTATCCGATACGAGAGTCAAAACAGGGTAGAAAAAAAAAAGAAGGAGAAGAGAATAAAACCAGTTTTTGACCGTCCCCCATCCTCCCGAAACGAGGGGTTGGTCAAGCTACTAATCACTTTCTGCGAGGTGATTTGTGCTGTGACAAAATTTTACGACTTCCAAAAGTATGTATTTAAAACCATTTCATGCTTGTAATTACCTTATTAATTAGTATAATTTCTTGATATACTTTCTTCTTAACTAACTGTGCATGCCTGTATGTAATTTTTAACATAATCTATGCATAAACAGTGTATGTATTTGTATCATATCTAATGTAAACCTTCTGCTTTTTTTATTATTTTGCAGGGGAAAATGGCGATTCTAGCATTTGAATTCTCCTGCCTCATACTGCAACTGAAGCGAGTGCGCATTTATGCTGCCAGGTTCAAATCTAAACAAAATTGCCTTTCAGGATTTAAGAAAAAATGCATATAATTTTCTTTAACTGATTACATTGTATATTTTTAGACCTTTCTAACAAACACAAATTTTGATTCATGATATTGTTTACTATTAAAATGTAAACAACACGGAAATATGACTTCTACAGCCTCTCAAAATGCAAAATATGCATTACGCTGACCTTAAAAATGCACCTTCATTTAATACTATTAAATAGTGTTGTCAGAAAATGCCATTCACGAAGAAGAGAACAATTTTTGTCTTTAATAATTATTTATTTAGCCAACAATTCTATCTTAAAAGATTGTTAATTTTTTATATTTATTTATTTACTGAATGAAATAAAAATTTATTTATTCAAAAATTTATTTATCATTAAGATTCCGTATGTGAATTCTACTGCCTAAACTTTAATGATATGTTTAAAAATAAAAGATAATAAATTATTATTATTAATCAAACATTAATAATTATTATTTAATTATAAAAAAAGTAATTAATACACTTGTATAATTTTAAAAATCCAAAAGCAAATGATAATTACTACGTAAAATCGTATGCAGCCATCTATGAGTACCCGGCCGGACCAAAGAACTTCTGCCAGCAGAAAAAATCTTTGTATACTCACAAACAACCACATCCAATTTTTTTATAGATCAAGTTTTTAAAATAATTACTGTACGTACTATAAAAAAATTAAGTAAATAAATTTATTAAGCCATACTACATATTTTAATAAAAATAAGGCCAATATATATAAATATATTTATTTATTTATTTTGTTTCCTTATGTTAAATTGGCCGAATTATATAAAAACAAATTTATGAACTCACACACTCAAATTTATCAATCCTATGTATATTTATATGTGTTAAATTTAGAATTGCATTTAATTCTAAGGGAAAGTAAAGAGAAAAAAAAAATGCTTAAATTCTAAAATAACATAAATTTATAAAATATTTTATTAAAAAAAAAAAAAAACTAATTTCTAGCTGATTTCAGCAAGATGTCATTTAATATTTATATTAAATAATTTTTCTAATACATTTTATTAATTATTTAATTCGCATATTTTTATATATACAATAAAAATATAATAGTCTTACATAAAATATTACACTACAACAATGTTATTATTTAATTTAACTTGGATTTAAGCCTACTTTAATTCTAATTGAATACCGTTAATAAAAGTAAATTAGCTTATCAAGTTAAATATAATATAAACTATGTTTGTCTAATGTTAATTTTGCTGACAATTCCATAAATTTTAACTGTAAATGCTAATTGCTATACCTTTTGTTATTTATTTTGAAAACAACACGAACTTATACTTTTTTAATTATCTTTTTATTAAATCTAGGAACTATACACTGAGCTAGACACTCCATAAATGTGTAAAACCTAAAAATCAAAAGTTTTCCTAAGAAAAGCTCAAAATGCTGCTTTTTACAATATAATATTACTAATTTTATTGTTTCTGAGCATAACATCTAGTAATTATACCATACTTAATTTTTTCTTCGATTCCTTTTTCAGCCAAGAATCCTGAAGTTAAGGACCAAGTAATGACTATATACCCTGATCCATTGATAAATAATTTTTCTACAAATATTTTGTTGGTGTTGGTGCATACCCAGCCGTAGGCCAAAATTGCACCCTATACAGAAAGCCTTTGGTGAGAAAATTTTAATTTTACTTCAATTATTTATTTGTGTATCTTTTTTACTATAATTTTGTGTGTAATCATATTGAAATAACTTGCCTTGTCCATTGTCATATATATATATGTTTTTTTAAAAACCAATGTGCTACACCAAAATCCTTTTTTTTTTTTTTTTTTTTTTTTTTTTTTTTTTTTTTTTTTTTTTTATAACACTTTTGTTCATAAAACTTATCCCTGCTGTCTAAATTCTGGACTTTAGCATATAAGTTGTACTTGAACTACCGGAATAAATCTTAGCACTTTTTGTATATTTTATTATATTTAGGCTTATAGCTGACCGCTATCCTAATATAGAGTGCACTAATAATTTATTCCTTGTCAACCATATATTTATATAAGAAAAAAAATATATATATGAGTATGTTCTAAAGCTGTTCTAACTACCCTGAACCTATAGCTTACACCTACTCATTTTAAAGAGTAATTCTGAAATTCTGTCATCTAAATTGTAAGGCTATTAGCAAAGGCTACCCTTATAGAAGATAGAAGAAATTCTCTCTCTCTTTTTTTTTTTTTTTTTTTTTTGAAAATTACTCCAACATTATTCACTATTAAATTAATTAAGTTTTAATGTTATTTGGCTTTGTTAAGATTTTATATTTTCTAATTCATATTCGAAAAGAAAAAAAATATATATATAAATTTGCCAAATTACTTAAAAAAAAAAAATGAGAAAAAAGACCTCCTCATTTTGGGGAGGTTCATTATATCCACAAAAATAACATTATTCAAATTATTTTGTAAAATGTTATTACAATTAAAAATTACAACAATACGTTTAAATTTTAGACAAATTACATTTAAGAAAGAAATTAATCACTGAAGCGTGCATTAAAGATAAAAAAAAGGCTAAGAATACATCATTTTTCTTTTATACATTTATCGCAATTCTTATGTGCTGGACAGATAATTACACTAGTTTATCTCGTATTTAATTTACATCCAGAATTGTTAATTGGTCCAAATCATCCAAGCAACCTCATAGTAAATTGGTATATAATTGTATATACCTTAGACAAATTCAAATAACATAAGTGATCGTAATTACATAATTCTAGTAGAAGAGCAACGCGAAGCATTAATAAAATTAAATTATAATCCGCGTCAAAATGTAATTATTAAATTTAAATAATTACGAATAAAATTAAGAGTTTGCGTTGTGAATTATTTAGACGAACTCTTCCACTTATGAATTAAACTAAAATTTAAGCTGTAAAAATAAATTGACACAACTTAAACATTATCAATTAAATAATTACAGAAACTTTTTAAAACTTGATTAAATATTTTATTTACATTGAACACAACTATATACAGAAATACATAATATTAATTCAAAAAAAAAAAAAAGAAAGCAACACTTTTGTTTGCTTCTCATTATTTTATGTATATTTAATCTTAAAAAAAAAAAAAAAAAAAAAAAAAAAAAAAAAAGACAATATTTTCATTTACTCATATCATTATATATTTTTCTTTTTGCTAAAAGAATAATTCTCTTTCATTTTTAAATTACCTTAATTATATTTAATTATTGGTTTTGTCGGATCTCAGATTGCTCTCTACCATCAAATATCAGAAAAGGATATTTATAATTTCTTATATGATTTCAAGTGGTAAAAGAAAAAGTTTAAGGTAGTACCTTATTTCATTTACGGGATGGTGGCCTTTATTCATCAAATTCAGAGTTGTCGCGTTGCTAAGGATCATATCCATATATCATCAGGAATTCGCTTTTTATCAGAGCGGCGATATCGGGATGGCAGGATGCATAGCTACGGACCTCAGTAGAACAATCCACTTTATTTTAACACCAGGAAGACATCCTCAATTAGGCTTGCTTAGGCTCACTCCGAATTGTCCATCTCGCCTGGGCATTACTAGGGCTTTCTAGATTCATTGCACGGGCTTTCAGGAGAGCTCCTCCGTCCTCTACATCTTTTTTCAGACTCTCTTTTTTAAACCTTATTCTTCTGGCACACCAACTCTTGCAGTGGGTGGAACTATTTGTCTAGTCCTCCCTGATTGGATGTGAGAAGATTTTGCATTATCCTTCGATAGGCCTATTAGCTAACCGTCTGCAAATGGCCCCTTACATATACTTTAATGTTATTATATGCCTTAAAGTTTGGGTGGTCTGAAAAGCCATAAATTTATCCCAACACTTTTATTAAGGCCATAAATTTATTCCAACATTTTTATTATTTTACGATTTCTAATTATACACCACTTACCATTGACTTGTCATAAAAGGACACCATGACGTCTGGCTATTGTTGTTATCTGAGATCCGAACTCTATTCAACATTATACATTCATTTTACAATACAACATTTTTTTAAAAATATATATTTAATATTTAAAATCAACTTAATAATTTTTGTATGAACTTACACTCCTATTTTACTTAAATATATAAACATTATAATTTTACACTCATAATTATATTTTATAAAAAATATTTATACAAACAGAAATAACAAATTACGCAATTTTACTTTGATTTAACCAACATGGTGCGGGAACATATCATAGTTATATGTTGCCCAGCATTATGATACGTGTGACATATCCTCAGCTACCTAGAAAAAAAATAGCCTTATATGTTATGTCACACATTATCCAATAATTCGATTTAAAAAAAAATCCTATTTCAAAACAACTGACATCAGTATTTTCAACTGTCAGTCATAAAAAATCCTTTTGTTGAAGGCACAGTGCGCTAATCACATTACATAAAACGATATCGACAGACACATTTCTCAAATGTTGAATTATGCTTTAAGATTTGTGCATCGTATATGTCCAAATAGAATTATTAACGGTACATTAAAGCTAAACAATTATTCTTTTTCTTCGTTGATTTATTTTCTTTACAGAAAATTGCATTATATATTTTTGTTTTAGGATTATTAAAACTTTAAACATAACGGTGAATGATAGTATATTAAAAATGAAATACGAATGGTGAGCAGATTTTTCATTTATTTAGGAAATGAATTAAAAAACTTGAACAATTAATGTGAGTATAATATACTGTTTGACACATTCGAAAAACAGAGTAATTTAGTTATTTGAAATCATATTACGCATGATATTTTTATTAGCGATCTAATTTTTTACGCATTTCTATGTTTAAATTAACAGTACTAAAATAATTACTTAATAACTAATGTTTGATTAAATTAAGAGCGATTTTTTAATTTTGTTTTCTTTTGTTAATGTAACTTTCATTTGCACTGGTTTTGTGAATGATTATTTTCAAGTATTTTCTGTTAAAACATGACTGACACCGTAGTCAGCGGTTTACAAACGAATTAACTCACTGTTAATATTATAAAGAAGAAACATATTCTATTTTATGCTTGACATTAGTAATCTATAAATGATTCCGTGGGCATTTTAGCTAAAGAAATAACTAAATTATGTAGATTATTCCACGAAGAATTCTACGTGCGAACAGAGGAGCAACGAGAAAGATCCTGGCTGTTGTAAAACGACAAAACCAAAAGTCTGAATGAATGGACCAATGAAGGGGGTTTAAGGCAAAGTGAAAGCAACCCCTAATACGTACCTGAGCCGCTGAGTAGTTTGTTCTTTCATATATTGCATTCCATCTTGACTGAAAACCAGCTGAATGTATCTGGTAATTTGGCGTGTAATTTATTATTTTGATATTAAGGTCGGTTTATCAATGAAAGTAAATTAGACCTCCAGCTGTCATTCGACAGCTAAAATGTTGAATATGGAATTCAAAACCGAATAACATTTAATAATGACAATTAAAAAAAAATCCAAAAAGTGGGTTAAAAATTATTTGGTTTCAAAATTTCCCCAGTGTCAAATGCAAGTAAAACACAAAAACATAGTTTTAATTTTCCTAAGAAAAAAAATGATGTTGTGTTTTTATGAAATTTATAATACAACGTCTGCGCACTAAATAATTTCAAGCTTTATATTCTAGGAGTTAGAGTTGTAATAATTTTTTCAGTTGTTTTTTTTTTAATCTTTAAATAACATATTTAAATGAGTGACACTCTTTATCAATTAAGGCAAAATTTCAAAAACACGTATTTAAAATTAGTCTGTCATGAGTCGAATATAGTTTTATAAAGTCATACATACAAAGTGCATGTTATTTCATGCAATAAAACTCCATTATCTTTCCTTTCAGATTTAAAACAACAGTTAAATCTGCAAAGTTAGAAATATTTTAATTATTTACACTCGTGCAGTTTGTGTCTAGAATTAAATAAATAGTTTTTGTGCCTTAACTATTCAAAAACTTGAAATAGAGTAAATGTAATAAGAGATATCTGTCTGTATAACACTTACCAGCTTATTTCTGATTTTTAAAAACCATCAATGATTGAATTACACATTAAGATTTTTATGAAAATTTAATTATAATTTAACTTTAAACAATTACAAACAAGCGATTTTCTTAGGGGTCTTTTTACAGCAAACTCTTGAAGATGGAAAACACAAATTAGATATTAAACAAGTAAAATAAAAATTTTGTTTTAAAGTCAATTCCTACTTAGGTCATCAAAGTAAAATTTTTATATAATCGCTTAGGCTAATATTAGGACCAATGTCTACCTCATAGGGCCACTATAGGGCACTGTGGGCGATACGCTACTTCCGGCCGCATCGAACGAAGTATCGTTTTTAGCACATGTCTCCTCACCAGTGGCTGAGAGATTCTGCTCTCGAAGCTGGTAGACGGGAAGTGCTGTGTTCGAATCCAATCGCAACCTTCGGCCTAACATTTCGGAGTTTTCTGTGGTTTTATTAGAACCTTGATAAACCTTGCGTAAATACGAGTTAGGTTCCCTTAGAAAGAGGACGGCACTCGCTCTAGGGAATATATCTTTCGTGTAGATAATCGGCCGTCATAAATAACACCAAATAACACCATCAGCAGGGGTCTCTTTAGACCGGCCTCTCAAGATTCTCCCATAGAGAGAATTGTCCCCTTCCAACACCATGTTCTAACAAAATATGTTATCCTAGTATCTTGTAATTTTTAAAAGTTTTTTTGTTTTGTGTGTGTTTTGATTTTTGCCCTTTTACGGATTTTTACTAGTGTTTTGAAGTCGTTTTTGCGGGAAGGAAATCTGTTGTTCTCACCTCTTAAAGTGACACACCATGACGTTCCTCCGTGCTACGGAATCAAGCCTAAGAGTGCAGACCTTCCTTCGATATTAATATAAATGTGCAAAATATGTATGTTAATATTGAAGGTTTGTCGACAGTCAAGCGAGGCATTAATCCTTTTTATAAAAATCCAAAGTTAAATTATTTTTCACTTTGCTTAATACTTCAGTTATATTATGCTCAGTATTAAATGTAATGCACTAGTGTTTTCTGCAAAAAATATAGAAGTATAGATTTATTCAAGTTAATTTTCCTTATTTCTATTATATTAATTTTTTCCAACTATTTTTAAATATGTAAATAGTAACACTAAATATATATTTAATTCTTTCGATGTATTATTTCTGTATGTAATTTATTTAGTTATTTTTGCATTAGTTATTCGAGATTTAGATGTATATTATATTTTAATGTCCCTCGTAGAGATACAGGTATTTGTCTGGTATTAAACTTTAAATGTCCTAGATATTTAAACATTCTAAATTTTAGTTCAGTCTATTTCCAAATAGTTGTGAATCCACATAAAATCACACAACGTCAATAATTATCATTTATCAATGTAATCAAAGTAATTGTTATGCTTAGATTTTTATTTATTCAATTAAGATTACTACTTTTGACTTCGCCTCTCAAACAGGAATTTAATACGATCCTCTTTTTCTGTTTATTTCATACCTGTAATAGACGAAATCAAGGTAATAATGGGAAGTTTACCCTTTTCATCCATGTCTATGTTAGAGAAATTCGATTTGGTGGTAACAGGGTTGTTGTGCTATAACTCGCCTAGAACTTCCCAGAATCATCCAAATGGCAAAATCTTGTCTTAGAAACGCAGGATTTTTGAATTAAAACATTTTTTTTCGTTTTTCCTGTTTTTAAATAGATTTCACAAATTTTTTTTCAAAGTGCATAGTATATGAATTATTGCTGATATACTGATACAAGTTTGAAGATTTCATATGTAACGTGATTGTAATATTTTATATGATTTGTGCTGTAATGATTGTATTGTGAAACATACTTAAATAAGATGTGCAGTTGAAAGGAGAAGTTTTATAAGTTTCTTTCAATTTCAAAGGAAATATTTTTGTCCAAAATTTAATTAAAGCTATAAAAAACAAAATTTAGAATAAAATGCAAATTTGTCGCTAGTATTTATTTAGATATAGGGTAGGGGAGTAAACAGTGAGACAGCAGCTACTTTGACATATAGATGTAACTTTTCCTTGAAGTTGGTACACACACATAACGACCTCATCTTATGCAACACCAGGATGTAGTTTCGGCACTTCAGTTACTCGTCCGACAAAATAGTAAATAAATCCTTATTTTATAGTGGTTAAAGTTGCATAAACGTCTATTTTAGAGTTTATTTTCTTCAATATGAGATATATTTACTTAAACCTAGCTATATCTAATTATAGACTATTTCGGCAAAAGGACATAAGCTTTTTAAAGTGATCAATTTGAGGTCACAGATGTGGCATCCATTTTGATACAACGCAACGGAAGTACACTGTGAGACACACAGTTGTGGTACACAGTTAAATGTGTCTGATGGTGTACCTACTATGTGTTTCTGATGTTAAAAAAGTTCTTTATTAATAAAAGAAGGTTTCTCTCTCTTTCTCTCTTTTTCTCTCTGTGTGTCGGCGTGCAATGGCTATGTAAATTTACTAAACGTAAGAGGCTGAAAATTTGCATGGAGGTAGCCCAAGGACTGCTATTGTCCACCCGAGGCTTATATTTTTAATATTTTGAAATTCTAGAAATATTAATTAGAAATCATAAACTGCAGAAAGTTTTTAATATAGTGTAAAAATGTATGATTTATGAAAATATGTACATTGCCTCACTGTGTACTACTTGTGGTACACAGTGAGCCAATTTTCGATACTCCGTTATGGTGCTTCTGTACTTTTATAAATAACTTTTTAAAAACCATTTATACATTAATGGGTAGTGCAATTGTGTAGCTTAAAGATGATGCAAAAAAGTTTTCAAAAGAATAAAAATCGTCGCCATTTGTTAAGTGATAATATTTTTCGTCTCACTGTGTACTACCCTCCCCTATTACATAATAATCCTTTAAAGGGTAATTTTGGAATATTAAAATTAAGTCAAAACTTTATGTTCAGTTAAAATGAAAATTACAGTTTTGCACTAGTATTTTGGGCATCAATAAAACAAATGCGTTTGCACTTGAAAACAATATGATACTCTGTTTCTGTATAATGTTATCTACTTATATATATAAAATACAAATGGAAATTTCATTCCGGCTTTTTATAACTCGAGTTCTAATAAATGGATTTTGATGAAACATGCATTGTAATATAGCTATTATTTTAGGGAAGGTTTTCGTATGTATAACGTCATTCTAGGTAGATTAGTTATAGAATTATGACGAAGAGTTCTGTTATTTTGGACAAAAAGTTTGCCATTAGCGTATGTATATTATCTTTGCGATGCATATTATGCTATTTTTTGATAAAGGAATGAAACGTTTATTTGAATTAGAAATTAAAATATACAAACAGACCGAATAATAAAATTAAAAAAAAAACTGTTACTGAATTTATTAAAAATACAAAGAAATACAATTGCAATGAGGAATAATAGTATACAACGAAAATATTTAATTTAAATATGAGAGGAATAGGTTTGTACAACACAAAATATGTATTCATTTTCAAAGTAGATCCAAAGAAACATTATTTGGCAATTTATTCTCTTTGTTGCCTATATTTGGCACCAGGATAAGAAAATATTTACTGAAAATATACTTATAAATGTTTGATAACACAATTCTAAGAAAAAGTTTCAAAAGCGCATACTCAGAAATATTTGAAAAACAAATTACAGAATATTCTTTTAATGGGGATATATATTTTTATAAAGAAAAATTTCATAGAAATCTCGTTTTACCGTTCGTAAATCAATAATGAAAATGTCTTTATATTTGGCGATTTAATGCTGGTTGGCGACACAATAAAATTTTGAATGATAGTTTTTTTATGATAAATATTTTTTAAGTAAAACGTTTTTGTAGTCTTCTTACGAAGTTACTTAAATTAAGTTTAACTTAAATAAATACATTTTTATTACTACAGTTTTTTTTCATATGCCTTTATATGTGTTTATATTAAAATTTTATGATCGTAACTATACGGTTTCAAACAAAATTTAAATTTATTAAAATTGTTTCAAACTGAAAATTAATGTCCCATTCTGAACATTGGCAATTTGACTTCGATATTGTTAGTTTCAGAAACAAGAAATGAAAGGTATTGTTGCCTTTGAAATAACAACTTAATATAAACCTAGCTATATCTAATTATAGACTATTTCGCCAAAAGGACATAAGCTTTTTAAAGCGATCAATTTGAGGTCACAGATGTGGCATCCATTTTGATACAACGCAACGGAAGTACACTGTGAGACACACGGTTGTGGTACACAGTTAAATGTGTCTGATTGTGTAACTACTATGTGTTTCTGATGTTAAAAAAGTTCTTTATTAATAAAAGAAGGTTTCTCTCTCTTTCTCTCTTTTTCTCTCTGTGTGTCGGCGTGCAATGGCTATGTAAATTTACTAAACGTAAGAGGCTGAACATTAGCATGAAGGTAGCCCAAGGACTGCTATTGTCCACCCGAGGCTTATATTTTTAATATTTTGAAATTCTAGAAATATTAATTAGAAATCATAAACTGCAGAAAGTTATTAATATAGTGTAAAAATGTATGATTTATGAAAATATGTACATTGCCTCACTGTGTACTACTTGTGGTACACAGTGAGCCAATTTTCGATACTCCGTTATGGTGCTTCTGTACTTTTATAAATAACTTTTTAAAAACCATTTATACATTAATGGGTAGTGCAATTGTGTAGCTTAAAGATGATGCAAAAAAGTTTTCAAAAGAATAAAAATCGTCGCCATTTGTTAAGTGATAATATTTTTCGTCTCACTGTGTACTACCCTCCCCTATTACATAATAATCCTTTAAAGGGTAATTTTGGAATATTAAAATTAAGTCAAAACTTTATGTTCAGTTAAAATGAAAATTACAGTTTTGCACTAGTATTTTGGGCATCAATAAAACAAATGCGTTTGCACTTGAAAACAATATGATACTCTGTTTCTGTATAATGTTATCTACTTATATATATAAAATACAAATGGAAATTTCATTCCGGCTTTTTATAACTCGAGTTCTAATAAATGGATTTTGATGAAACATGCATTGTAATATAGCTATTATTTTAGGGAAGGTTTTCGTATGTATAACGTCATTCTAGGTAGATTAGTTATAGAATTATGACGAAGAGTTCTGTTATTTTGGACAAAAAGTTTGCCATTAGCGTATGTATATTATCTTTGCGATGCATATTATGCTATTTTTTGATAAAGGAATGAAACGTTTATTTGAATTAGAAATTAAAATATACAAACAGACCGAATAATAAAATTAAAAAAAAAAACTGTTACTGAATTTATTAAAAATACAAAGAAATACAATTGCAATGAGGAATAATAGTATACAACGAAAATATTTAATTTAAATATGAGAGGAATAGGTTTGTACAACACAAAATATGTATTCATTTTCAAAGTAGATCCAAAGAAACATTATTTGGCAATTTATTCTCTTTGTTGCCTATATTTGGCACCAGGATAAGAAAATATTTACTGAAAATATACTTATAAATGTTTGATAACACAATTCTAAGAAAAAGTTTCAAAAGCGCATACTCAGAAATATTTGAAAAACAAATTACAGAATATTCTTTTAATGGGGATATATATTTTTATAAAGAAAAATTTCATAGAAATCTCGTTTTACCGTTCGTAAATCAATAATGAAAATGTCTTTATATTTGGCGATTTAATGCTGGTTGGCGACACAATAAAATTTTGAATGATAGTTTTTTTATGATAAATATTTTTTAAGTAAAACGTTTTTGTAGTCTTCTTACGAAGTTACTTAAATTAAGTTTAACTTAAATAAATACATTTTTATTACTACAGTTTTTTTTCATATGCCTTTATATGTGTTTATATTAAAATTTTATGATCGTAACTATACGGTTTCAAACAAAATTTAAATTTATTAAAATTGTTTCAAACTGAAAATTAATGTCCCATTCTGAACATTGGCAATTTGACTTCGATATTGTTAGTTTCAGAAACAAGAAATGAAAGGTATTGTTGCCTTTGAAATAACAACTTAATATAAACCTAGCTATATCTAATTATAGACTATTTCGCCAAAAGGACATAAGCTTTTTAAAGCGATCAATTTGAGGTCACAGATGTGGCATCCATTTTGATACAACGCAACGGAAGTACACTGTGAGACACACGGTTGTGGTACACAGTTAAATGTGTCTGATTGTGTAACTACTATGTGTTTCTGATGTTAAAAAAGTTCTTTATTAATAAAAGAAGGTTTCTCTCTCTTTCTCTCTTTTTCTCTCTGTGTGTCGGCGTGCAATGGCTATGTAAATTTACTAAACGTAAGAGGCTGAACATTAGCATGAAGGTAGCCCAAGGACTGCTATTGTCCACCCGAGGCTTATATTTTTAATATTTTGAAATTCTAGAAATATTAATTAGAAATCATAAACTGCAGAAAGTTATTGATATAGTGTAAAAATGTATGATTCATGAAAATATGTACATTGCCTCACTGTGTACTACTTGTGGTACACAGTGAGCCAATTTTCGATACTCCGTTATGCTGCTTCTGTACTTTTATAAATAACTTTTTTAAAACCATTTATACATTAATGGGTAGTGCAATTGTGTAGCTTAAAGATGATGCAAAAAAGTTTTCAAAAGAATAAAAATCGTCGACATTTGTTAAGTGATAATATTTTTCGGCTCACTGTGTACTACCCTCCCCTATTACATAATAATCCTTTAAAGGGTAATTTTGGAATATTAAAATTAATTCAAAACTTTATGTCCCGTTAAAATGAAAATTACAGTTTTGCACTAGTATTTTGGGCATCAATAAAACAAATGCTTTTGCACTTGAAAACAATATGATACTTTGTTTCTGTATAATGTTATCTACTTATATATATATAAAATACAAACGGAAATTTCGTTCCGGCTTTTTCTAACTCGAGTTCTAATGAATGGATTTTGATGGAAGATGCATTGTAATATAGCTATTATTTTAGGGAAGGTTTTCGTATGTATAACGTCATTCTAGGTAGATATAGAATTATGACGAAGAGTTCTGTTATTTTGGACAAAAAGTTTGCCATTAGCGTATGTATATTATCTTTGCGATGCATATTAATCTATTTTTTTTTTTTTTTTTTTATAAAGGAATGAAACGTTTATTTGAATTAGAAATTAAAATATACAAACAGACCGAATAATAAAATTAAAAAAAAACTGTTACTGATTTTATTAAAAATACAAAGAAATATAATTGCAATGAGGAATAATAGTATACAACGAAAATATTTAATTTAAATATGAGAGGAATACAACACAAAATATGTATTCATTTTCAAAATAGATCCAAAGAAACATTATTTGGCAATTTATCCTCTTTGTTGCCTATATTTGGCACCAGGATAAGAAAATATTTACTGAAAATCTACTTATAAATGTTTGATAACACAATTCTAAGATAAATTTTCAAAGGCGCATACTCAGAAATATTTTAAAAACAAATTGCAGAATATTCTTTTAATGGGGATATATATTTTTATAAAGAAAAATTTCATCGAAATCTCGTTTTACCGTTCGTAAATCAATAATGAAAATGCATATTTGGCGTATGAAAATGTATATTATACATTGAAAATGTATATCTTTATATTTGGCGATTTAATGCTGGTTGGCGACACAATAAAATTTTGAATGATAGTTTTTTTATGATAAATATTTTTTAAGTAAAACCTTTTTGTACTCTTCATACGAAGTTAGTTAAATTAAGTTTAACTTAAATAAATACATTTTATTACTACAGTTTTTTTCATATGCCTTTATATGTGTTTATATTAAAATTTTATGATCGTAACTATACGGTTTCAAACAAAATTTAAATTTATTAAAATTGTTTCAAACTGAAAATTAATGTCCCATTCTGAACATTGGCAATTTGACTTCGATATTGTTAGTGTCAGAAACAAGAAATGAAAGGTATTGTTGCCATGGAAATAACAACTTAATATAAAATTTTTTGATGGTAGCATTTTAGGTAGCTTTCATTACAAAAAGCTACCTATTGCAGCCGTTCGGAGGAAAGCGATTTAAAAAAATTTTGGTATATTTTCATCGATCATGACCCCCAGACCCCGAAACCACCCTCCGTTCAAAATTGATATATATATATATGTATATATATATATATCCATATATATATATATATATATATATCCATATATATATATATATATATCCATATATATATATATATATATATATATATATATATGACCTATGTCACACTGTAACTCGCGTATTTATGAACCGATTTGGATGTAATTCGGTGTGTACATAGTACATACCAATGTCTCGACCGAGTTCGCTGGCCAGCTTCAACAAAATGGCGGCCATTTAAAAATTTTTAAAAAATTTAAAATTTGAAATGCGGTACCAAAAAATTGAAAATGGAAAAATATTTTTTTCTTATGTATTTAACCTTTAAACAAAGACTCCGGAGCAGTTTTTGTTTCGTCTATATCTTAAAAAATGGCTGAGTTATAGCATTTTGAATTTCTAGCCTGGCTGACATTTTGAAACGTCCCGAATTTTGTCACGCGATAAAAGGCGTATTTATGAACCGATTTGGATGTAACTTCGTTTATACATAGTACATACCAATGTCTGGACCGAGTTTCTTGGCCAGCTTCAGCCGCCATCTTGTTTAAAAATGGCGGCCATTTAAATTTTTAAGAAAAATTTAAATTTGAAATGTGGTACCAAAAAATTGAAAATTGAAAAAATATTTTTTTCTTATGTGTTTGACCTTGATAAAAAGATTTGGAAGCAGTTTTTTTTTCGTCTATATCTTAAAAAATGGCTGAGTTATAGCATTTTGAATTTCTAGCGTGGCTGACATTTTGAAACGTCCCGATTTTTGTCACGTGATAACAAACGTATTTATGAACCGATTTGGATATACCTTGGTGTGTACATAGTACATACAAATATCTCGACCGAGTTCGTTGGCCAGCTTCATCCGCCATCTTGTTTCAAAATGGCGGCCATTTAAAAATTTAAAATTTAAAATGAGATACAAAAAAATTGGAAAATGAAAAAGATTTTTTTCGTATGTGTTTTACCTTAATACAAAGATTCCGGAACAGGTTTTGTTTCGTCTATATCTAAAAAAATGGCTGAGTTATAGCATTTTGAATTTCTATTGTGGCTGACATTTTAAAACGACCTGATTTTTGTCATGCGATAAAAGGCGTATTTATAAACCGATTTGGATGTAACTTGGTCTGTACATAGTACATACCAATGTCTCGACCGAGTTCGTTTGCCAGCTTCATTCGCCATCTTGTTTCAAAAGGGTTGCCATTTAAAAAAAAATGTAATTTAAAATTTAAAATGAAGTATTAAAAAATTGGAAAATGAAAAAGATTTTTTTATGTGTTTGGCCTTGATACAAAGATTCTGGAGCAGTTTTTGTTTCTGAAAATTTGTTCTTTTGTTTATATCTTAAAAGTGGTTGAATTATAGAAATTTGAATTTCTAGCATGGCTAACACTTTGAATCGATCTTGTATTTGTCAAGCGATAACACACGTATTCGCCTATTTCGATGGAAGAAGGCATGCGGATAGTATACATCAATATCTCGACCAAGTTCGCTGGCCAGCTTCATCAGCCATCTTGTTTCAACATGGCGGCCATTAAATTAAAAAATATATATATTTAAAGTGAGGTGCAAAAAAATTAGAAATTGAAAAAGGTTTCTTTCTTAAGTATTTGACCTTGATATAAGGATTCAGGAGCATTTTTAGTTTGTCTTTATCTTAAAAAATGGCTCAGATATAGCAGTTTCAATTTCTAATGTGGGTGACATTTTAAAAAAAATCTGATTTTTTGCCTGCGACAGCACTCGTATATACCAACCGATTTCGATATGAGTGAGCATGTGCACAGCAATTACTAAGGTCTCGACCAAGTTCACTGGTTAGCCTCATCCACCATGTTGTCTTAAAATGGCAGGCACTTTAAAAAATCGCCGAATTTGGCAGCCAAATATAAGTTACTTTAAATAAAAGAAGCTTGGATAAAGCTGAAAAATTTCGCAAAATTCTCATTCATTATGATTTAGTATTGATAAAAATTAGTACTGAATCTCCCATATTCGGTTTCCACTAAATTGAGCTTCGTGTGTTTGAATAATATAAGTTGGCTTTTTTAAAATAAGGAATATGAAAGCTACCTCTTCCTCCCGGCACTGGCCGGAAGGACTTTTTAATTAGTCAGATACTTTTAAAACAAACTTAAAACGGTACTACTTGATTATCCTGTCGACAACAAAACTATCGCCAAACTATAAGATTAAATGCCAATAATGGCTGATCGTAAATTTTACATTCACTTGACATTAAACACGATTCCCATGTTTGTTGCATCATCAAATGATATTTTATCTGTAATTTCATTAATTAAAACACATTTATTTATTCTTTCGTTGTTTAAAATAGAAATTATTCCAATTTGTAGAATTTGGCAAGTAGTTTGGCGAGTTATATAATTTGGTGAAATTGGTCAACAAGATTATCAAGTAGTACCCTTAAAACTTATCCAGCCGGTGAAGCCATGTAAAATTAAATAACTACTGGAACACGCAATTTGTATATATTATATACGCTTACAGAAAAAAAAAATAATCCAATCCTTCGCTTAGGCTTAAATTCATTGAGTATTAGGGATTCAAACACTTATTTAACAAGCAATTTCCAAACATTTAAATATCTTGCAGCTGGCAAGACAATGCGTGTTGACTAGCCAAATAGCGTGGAACGTTCGTTATTTTGCTCCATATACTAGAAAACATTTCTTTTTTTTAAATTTTTACTGAGATTCTGCCAACAAATTTTACTGATGTTTTACTACATACCTGAGTAATTTTATAAGAATTTTTATTTTCAAAATATTTTGTGTAAGCTCTTTAAGGAGACCTTCATTGTGAGTATCAATTTAGTTTTTAATTTGTTGATTTTTTCTAACTCCTCCATCGTGTGACTTACAGCGAAAACTAGCAGATGTAATTGTAAAAATGATCTACTTATGATTTACATGCTATATGTTTATTTACGAATTTAAGTTCACTTTTGTTGCCAAACAATTTGATTTTAAGACAAAAGACGTAAGCGTGGCATAGGTTTAAGCGATCTTTACAATAAAGATGTGCAAGTCTACGAAAGCATTTTTAGAGAATTTTTTGATATTCAAATGTAAATTTTTTAAATAGCAATAAATATTTTAAAATAGAGTCCAATATTTTAATTTTAGTATAAATCTCTCCCACACATATCGTAAAATAATTTAATTTCTGACGTTTAAAAAAATTATCACCGTACTATTACAGCGAAATATGTCGGTTTGTTTCCCCAAATTTGTGATTTTGTATAACCACGAAGACAGATTACCTAATTTTGGCAACTCTTTTTTTTTTTTTTTTTTTTTGTAATAAAAAACACATCGCCAATATCCCTTATAGAAACGTTCAATGCTTGAAATGTTAAGTTGTAAAGATTATTCTTAAGAAAATGTAAGCAATTATGCGTTATTCCAATCACGATAGAAAACATTTTGCAATAAAAATTGCTTTCTGAAATCACTTTTCGATATTCCATTTAATTCGTCATTTTTTTGTCCATATACTCCCTTCTTTTAGAAATGTTATTAAAAGACATTGGATGAATCTCCCATAATCAACCACTCTACAATTAGCGAATTTACTATAATATATTGGAAGATTCGTTTATATTTGAAAGGAACCGTGGACGGTAAATCCAATTTCAGAAAATTAGGCGAAATTTGTACTTAGCGACTGCTGGGCAACATATAACTATGATATGTTCCCGCACCATGTTCGTTAAATCAAAGTAAAATTGCGTAATTTGTTATTTCTGTTTGTATAAATATTTTTTTATAAAATATAATTATGAGTGTAAAATTATAATGTTTATATATTTAAGTAAAATAAGAGTGTAAGTTCATACAAAAATTATTAAGTTGATTTTAAATATTAAATATATATTTTTAAAAAATTGTTGTATTGTAAAATGAATGTATAATGTTGAATAGAGTTCGGATCTCAGATACAACAATAGCCAGACGCCATGGTGTCGTTTTATGACAAGCCAATGGAAAGTGGTGTATAATTAGAAATCGTAAAATAATAAAAACGTTGGAATAAATTTATGGCCTCAATAAAAGTTTTGGGATAAATTTATGGCTTTTCAGACCACACAAACTTTAAGGCAGATAATAATATTAAAGTATATGTAAGGGGCCATTTGCAGACTGTTAGCTAATAGGCCTATCGAAGAATAATGCAAAATCTTCTCACATCCAATAACAGTGGACTAGACAAAAATAGTTCCACCCACTGCAGGAGTTGGTGTGCAAGAAGAATAAGGTTTAAAAAAAAGAGAGTCTGAAAAAAAGATGTAGAGGACGCAGGAGCTCTCCTGAAAGCCCGTGCAATGAATCCAAAAAGCCCTAGTAATGCCCAGGCGAAATAGACATATCGGAGCGAGCCTAATCAAGCCTAATTGAGGATGTCTTCCTGATGAACATATCGGAGTGAGCCTAATCAAGCCTAATTGAGGATGTCTTCCTGATGTACATATCGGAGTGAGCCTAATCAAGCCTAATTGAGGATGTCTTCCTGATGTACATATCGGAGTGAGCCTAATCAAGCCTAATTGAGGATGTCTTCCTGATGTACATATCGGAGTGAGCCTAAGCAAGCCTAATTGAGGATGTCTTCCTGATGTTAAAATAAAGAGGATTGTTCTACAGAGGTCCGTAGCTATGCATCCTGCCATCCCGATGTTGCCGCTCTGATACGAAGTGAATTCCTGATGACATATGAATATGATCCTAAGCAACGCGACAACTCTGAATTTGATGGATAAAGGCCACCATCCCGTATATTAAAAAAAGGTACTACTTTAAACTTTTTCTTTTACCACTTAAAATCATATGAAAAATTATAAATATGCTTTTCTGATATTTTATGGTAGAGAGTAATCTGAGATCCGACAAAACCAATAATTAAATAAAATTAAGGTAATTTAAAAATGAAAGAGAATTATTCTTTTAGCAAAATGAAAAAAATATAATAATTTGAGTAAATGAAAATATTGTCTTTTTTTTAAAGATTAAATATACTTAAAATAATGAGAAGCAAACAAAGGTGTTGCTTTCTTTTTTTTTGAAATAATATTATCTATTACTGTATATAGTTGTGTTAAATGTAAATAAAATATTTAATCAAGTTTTAAAAAGTTTCTGTAATTATTTAATTGATAATGTTTAAGGTATGTCAATTTATTTTTACAGCTTAAATTTTAGTTTAATTCATAAGTGGAAGAGTCCGTCTAAATAATTCACAACGCAAACTCTTAATTTTATTCGTAATTATTTAAATTTAATAATTACATTTTGACGCGAATTATAATTTAATTTTATTAATGCTTCGCGTTGCTCTTCTACTAGAATTATGTAATTACGATCACTTATGTTATTTGAATTTATCTAAGGTATATAAAATTATATACCAATTTGCTATGAGGTTGCTTGGATGATTTGGACCAATTAACAATTTTGGATGTAAATTAAATAGAAAATAAACAGGTGTAACTATTTGTCCAGCATCCCCTCCTTCATAGTAAAATGGTGCTATGACTCAGGAACGTTCATCTGAGGTCATTAATAATAATAATAATAATAATAATAAAGGAAAATAAATTTAAGTATTATTTTAATGTCACAATTTTAAAGATATTGTAGGTATGTAAGTTTAATTGATTAAAATTTTATTAAAATTAATTTTATTATTGTAACAATATTGACACACATATAATAATTTTATATAAATAAAATGAATAATATATGTTAAAAAAAAAAAGGAAATGAAAAAAATAATTCTGGGATTTATAATAGGTAAATTTAGGAATTACAATTTTGTTTTTTTCTCTCTTTTCTCTTTTGGTTGGATCTCAGTTACCATTGAGAAATAATGGCATTCACATCACAGATGACTCATTTGTAAAAATAATTTTTTTATATACTGTATAAATAATAATAAGAAGAATAATAAGTAAAATTTCATAATATGTCTGGTAAAAAATGATTGAAATGTCAATAGATCATGATTTTTGAAATTGTATCACCTTGATACAAAAGAAAATTTATGAGTCGTACTACGAAGTAGTAGTACATTATTTACATATAAAAAAAAATAAAATAAGATTGTTTTTTCTGTAGAAAAAGACAGATATTTTTCTGTTAAATGAAATTATGTTGTTTTTTATATATACGTGTATTATAAATATTTTAGGGGTATTTATGTGTGTAAAAGAATAATCTACAAAACAACTTCATCTCCTAAGAAATTTTTTAAAATTTTAGTGCTGTTGTTTTTATGTATTTATGCAATTTAGAATATTTTCATACATATGTTGTAATATAGAGAAAATAGTATGAGATGCAAAATATTATTTTAAGAGGTATAGGATCTATTTTGAATTGATATTTTGAAAAAGTATACATTGATTACTAATATTTGTTAAAAATGACTCAGACGCTGGATATAGATACACGTATTAAGTTAGTGTCACCATTTGACAATAAAAAGAACAAAAACATTATATTTTTCTTAGAGGAATTTGATAATATTTTGAATTCGACAGATATACGGGAAGAAACTAAATTATTAATTTTAAAGGCTAAAATTACTGGGGACGCAAAACATATTTTAAGTAAACAGATTGAAAAATATAACGAGACCAATTATAATTTATTTAAAAATAATTTGGTGGAGTTATTTGGTACAAAACTAAGCTTCCTTAATGCTCAGAGCAATTTCCTAAATTTAAAACAGGCCGCAAGTCAAACGATAGAGGATTTCATTTTGGAGTTTAAAAAGGGTGTAAAATCTTATATCGAAAGCGCAGGCGAAAATGTGGATAATAAGGAAGAGAATTTTATCGAAATCTTAAAAATGTCGAATTTTTTAAATTCAGTTAGACAGGATATTGCATTAGATGTTCGTAAAAATGCGCCCAGGTCCTTCAAGGAGGCATGCGAGTTAGCAAAACTTATGGAAAGTGCGTATAATGAATCAAAGTTTGAGGAAATTAACGCAATAAATAAAGAAAACAAGGATCTTTATGAGAACATTATAGAATCAAGTAAGCAAAACAAAGAGCTAATCGAGAAATTAAAACTGGAGATTGAAAAACTAAAAAAATCAAAGAAAAAAAACCATGCAATTAGAGATGATAGTGTTCCGCGGAATAAGAAACTCTTTAATAAACACAATGATTATCAGGGTCCCCATTTCAATAACAATTTTCATTATAATGGTTATGAACAATATTATAATGATTGCTACAATTCCTTTAATTACCCGACGCATTATGGGATGTATGATTATCCACAACCTAACTGGAATTCGGGAAATAGGGATTTTGGATATATTTCTGAGAATTATGATCAAAATGGTTATCAATTTGAAAAGCGCAAAAAGAAAAAAAATGGGCAAAGAAAACAGCGAAATCGGATCAAGATTCGGGATTTTCAGAGACGGAAATCGATAAAATAAATAAAACAATCGCAAATATAACAAATGCAGACAAAGATAGTCTGCCAATTATATCACTAAGTATACAGGGCGTCGAAATACAAGCGTTACTGGATACTGGAGCTGCTGTTTCCCTTTTATCACCTTCTTTATTCAAAAAAATTAAAGATACAAACGTTAAAATCAAATATTTGGGCAATCAGATCCAAATTAAAACTTTAACGAATTCAAAGATTTTTTTTAAACAATGTGTAAAATTAACTTTTCGATTAAAAGGTATATTCACAACAGGCACATTTTATGTCACTAATGATGATTTTGATAGGCAGTACCAAATGTTATTAGGGTACGATTATCTCAAAGAAAATCATATGATTTTGGATTTATGCAATAAAACATTAAAATTTAAAAATCAACAAATTAAATTAAACGTTGGAAGTGAAGTAAATAATTATGAAGTGAATAACATTACGCCATGTAATTCAGGGGAACATTCAAATAAAAGTATGTTTGCCATTACTAAAAATAGAATTTTTCTCCAACCTGAAGAATCGAAAATTGTAAAATTAAAATGCCCAGAGGATATAAATATGTCAGATGTGATTATTTTTGACCCCATTCAAGAAAATAGTAAATTTTCATGCGAGACTTCGTTACACGAAGTTAAAAAAAATAATAACATAAATATTATAATAAAGAATAAACTGTTAGAAAAGTTAATTATTCAGAAAGGAACTAAAATGGGGGGAATTATAAAGAACTTTGAGTGCAAGCAAGATGACTCAACTGATAATATAGAGAAAGGGACATTTTATGAAATAAATAATTTAAATATAGAAGATGTAAGAAAATTGCGAGAAGCAGAAATTAAAGAGACGGATTTCGATTTAAGCCATTTATCAGAGGAAGTACAACAAAAATTTCGAAAAATTTTAATGGGCAATGTTCATGCATTTTCAAAAAGTTATCAAACATTGGGGCAATCAGCGTTTGTCGCACCAAGTTTTCAATTGAATCATGAATTCCCGGTACAAGCTAAGCCATATAAATTGCCTCAGGCAGTAAGACAGTATGCGAAAAGGGAAATTGAACAATTGTTACAGGCTAAAATTATAGAGAAGACTGACTCCGAGTATGCTTTTCCAGTTATTTTCGTTAGAAAGAAAAATCCCAGTAATAACCAGAATGCAGAACCCAAGTTTAGAATGGCAACGGACCTAAGACTATTAAACCAAATTTTACAACCTTATACTTATCCGATGCCGGACGTAAAAGACTTATTACAAAAAATAAGCGGTAAAAAATACTATACGGTGCTAGACTTACATAGTGCTTTTTTCCAAATAAATTTAAAACCAGAAGATTACAAAAAATTAGCGTTTATTACGGAATTTGGAAAACATATGCCACTTCGTTTAGCTTTTGGCGCACGAAATTCTAGCGCAATTTTTGCAGAAGTAATCGATAAAATTCTGGGCCATTTTGACAAAAGCAAACTATCATACTACATTGATGATGTGTTGATATCTGCAAACACAATAGCAGAGATGACGAAAACCTTAGAAGAAGTTCTACAGGTATTAATAAATCACAACATGACAATCGAACCTTCAAAAATGCAAATTTGCAAAGCAGAAATAGAATTCCTAGGATTTAGGGTGTATCAAATGGGATATTCTCCATCACAAAAGAATATTGAAAAAGTGAAAAATTTAGTCAGACCAAAATCGAAAAAGGGGGTCAGATCTTTATTGGGCTTAGCGAATTATTTTCGGACGCTAATACCCAACTATTCAGACAAAGTTAACCCTTTAATAGAGCTGGCTAAAGATAAAATTAAATTCAAGTGGAGTCCAGAAGCAGAAAAAGCTTTCCTGATAATTCAGGAAGAAATTGTACAAAAACCAACACTCAGACCCCCCGATTTTAACAAGGAATTTTTCTTATTCACGGATGGGAGCAAAAATGCAATTTCAGGTGTTCTAGCTCAAGAAAAGGATGGTCATTTGCTACCTGTTGAATTTTTCGGGAGAAAACTTAGAGAACCGGAAAAAAATTATCCGAGTATTAAATTTGAGTTATTAGCAGTGCATGAAGCAATTATGCATTTTAAATATATGCTTTCAGGTAGAAGATTTACTGTGTTAACTGATTCGAAAGCACTAACTCAGCATTTACATTTACAAGATAAATCGGAAATTATAAACAGATGGGTAGCAGATTTACAAGACTTTAATTTCGACTTCGAATTCGCCGAAGGAATTAACAATCCAGCAGACTATTTGAGCAGGAATTTAGATAATCTTACAACAGACAGAGAACTCCAAAATAATTTGTTTGCAAGTAACATAGCACTTACAGACGAAAATATTAAATCGGAGCAATACGCAGACGAAAAATTAAAAATTATAATAAATAAAATCGAAAAAGACAAAAATAATAGAAGCACGAAGAGATTTGCTTTAAATCAAAATAAATTATTAATTTTGAAACTTGGTTCAGATAAAAAGGAGCTTTTAATTACCCCGGATTCATTAAAAATTGCAGCCATAGAAGAAGCTCATGAAGCGCATTTCGGATTTCAAAAAACTTATGATAATGTGAAAACAAGGCTTTTTTGGCACGGAATGTACAAAGACATTAAACAGTATTGTGCAAATTGTGTGCAGTGCCTCACATCTAAACAACACACGACATTAAAAGTCCCTGTTAAAAAAATGGTGAAAGATCACGAAGTCGGTACAGTCCTGCATGCTGACGTCATTGGACCTTTAAACCTCACGTTAAGGAAAAACAGATACATTTTAATTATAATTGATTCGACATCGAGATTCCTGGAAGCTGTTCCCCTACGAAACGTAGAGTCACAGACTATATTAAATGTACTAAATAAATATTTTGCAAATTATGGGATGTGTAAAGAAATTATCTTTGATAACGCGAAATATTTACGATGCGAAATTATGAAAGAATATTTGGAATCTTTAAACATACAAAGGATATTTGTGAGTGTATACCGTGCGCAAGGAAATGGACTTTGTGAAGTTACCAATAAAATATTAAAAACATCAATTGTAGCTATGTCGAAACGCACTACGGAATGGGACATAAGACTGGATTTTTTAAAACTAGCGTATAATTCCTCGAAACACCGCGCTACGGGATATAGTCCCTCACTGCTATTTTTCGCAAGGGAAATAAAAAATCCCTTCACAGCCCATATTCCTTCTGAGGAAATATATACCCACTCTTATGTTAAACTCAGAATACAGCATATGAAGGAAATCAAAATTCAATCCCTTGCAAACCAGGAGAAAATAATGCAAGAATATATAGATGAAGAGGCATACGAAAAAGTAAAGGATTTAAATTTGGGTCAAACAGTATATTTAAAATGTATTGGAAAACCAGGCGCATTAGAGCCAAAATTTCAAGGACCCTACGAAGTTACTAAAAAGTTTAGAAACTTTAATTATTTATTACAATATGTTCCAGATAAATCAATAGAGCCGATCAAACGACATATGGATCAGCTGTACGCTCCGAAATATGCAACAGGTCATACAGAGGCGGAAATTACGAATTTACAGGGGTCTCAGAAAAAAATTAAGGGTGATAAAAATTACAAAAATAAATGTGACATTTGTCAAAGAAAATCACACTCAACTGAAAATTGTTGGTTTAAATTAGACAAAAATACGATTCAAAAGGGTGACAAAGGTACTATAAAGTATTATAAAAAAAATAATAAATATTCTGAGAATGTAGACCCATATTTAAAGTATCAAATAGATTATTATGATAAAAATATGTCGTTATATGGTTATACACCATATACAAACTTATACGGGAATGTTATACAAGATCATTACCCTTTCCCCCCTCCCTAAAATTATCCATGGGATATGAATTGGTATTAAAAATAAATCAAAATACATAATTAATCGAATTTCAAAATTTCAAAATTTTCAAAATTTAAAAATAAATTTTTCTCTTTTAGGTAAAAAAAATTGAAACAAAATTAATAACTTGCCTTTTTAAAATTCAAAATAATAATAAGAAAGGATAGGAACATGGGAACGCCAATTTGTCTTAGGGTTACAATATTGAGCAAATGTGCAGGGCGCACCCGAAAACATACTTATAAAATTAGGTAATGTGCTTCACAAAACTTCACTGGAGCAGTGAAATATTTATCTCCAGGCAAAAGTTATATATATATTTTTTTTCGAATATGAATTAGAAAATATAAAATCTTAACAAAGCCAAATAACATTAAAACTTAATTAATTTAATAGTAAATAATGTTGGAGTAATTTTCAAAAAAAAAAAAAAAAAAAAAAAAAAAAAAGAGAGAATTTTTTCTGTCTTCTATAAGGGTAGCCTTTGCTAATAGCCTTACAATTTAGATGACAGAATTTCAGAATTACTCTTTAAAATGAGTAGGTGTAAGCTATAGGTTCAGGGTAGTTAGAACAGCTTTATAGCATACTCATATATATTTTTTTTTCTTATATAAATATATGGTTGACAAGGAATAAATTATTAGTGCACTTTATATTAGGATAGCGGTCAGCTATAAGCCTAAATATAATAAAATATGCAAAAAGTACTAAGATTTATTCCGGTAGTTCAATTACAACTTATATGCTAAAGTCTAGAATTTAGACAGCAGGGATAAGTTTTATGAACAAAAGTGTTATAAAAAAATTTAAAAAAAGGATTTTGGTGTAGCACATTGGTTTTTAAAAAACATATATATGTATAACAATGGACAAGGCAAGTTATTTCAATATGATTGCACACAAAATTATAGTAAAAAAAATACACAAATAAATAATTGAAGCAAAATTAAAATTTTCTCACCAATGGCTTTCTGTATAGGGTGCAATTTTGGCCTACGGCTGGTTATGCACCAACACCAACAAAATTTTTGTAGAGAATTTATCAATTCATCAAGGTAAATCAAGGTCATCACTTAGTTATAAATTTCAGGATTCTTGGCTGAAAAAGGAATCGAAGAAAAAATTAAGTATGGTATAATTACTAGATGTTATGCTCAGAAACAATAAAATTAGTAATATTATATTTTAAAAAGCAGCATTTTGAGTTTTATTTAGGAAAACTTTTGATTTTTAGGTTTTACACATTTATGGAGTGTCTAGCTCGGTGTATAGTTCCTAGATTTAATAAAAAAAAATAATAAATAAAAATATAAGTTGGTGTTGTTTTCAAAATAAATAACAAAAGGTATAGCAATTAGCATTTACAGTTAAAATTTATGGAATTGTCAGCAAAATTAACATTAGACAAACATAGTTTATATTATATTTAACTTGATAAGCTAATTTACTTTGATTAACGGTATTCAATTAGAATTAAAGTAGGCTTAAATCCAAGTTAAATTAATTAATAACATTGTTATAGTGTAAAATTTTATGTAAGACTATTATATTTTTATTATATATATAAAAATATGCAAATTTAATAATTAATAAAATGTATAAGCAAAATTATTTAATATAAATATTAAATGATATCTTGCTGAAATCAGCTAGAAATTAGATTTTTTTTAAAAATAAAATATTTTATAAATTTATGTTAGTTTAGAATTTAAGCATTTTTTTTTCTTCTCTTTACTTTCCCTTAGAATTAAATGCAATTCTAAATTAAACACATATAAATATACATAGGATTGATAAATTTGAGTGTGTGAGTTCATAAAATATTTTTTATATAATTTGGCCAATTTAACATAAGAAAACAAAATAAATAAATAAATATATTTATATATATTGGCCTTATTTTTATTAAAATATGTAGTATGGCTTAATAAATTTATTTACTTAATTTTTTTTATAGTACGTACAGTAATTATTTTAAAAACTTGATCTATAAAAAAAATTGGATGTGGTTGTTTGTGAGTATACAAAGATTTTTTCTGCTGGCAGAAGTTCTTTGGTCCGGCCGGGTACTCATAGATGGCTGCATACGATGTTACGTAGTAATTATCATTTGCTTTTGTTTTTTTTTTTAAATTATACAAGTGTATTAAGTACATTTTTTTATAATTAAATAATAATTATTAATGTTTGATTAATAATAATAATTTATTATCTTTTATTTTTTTTAAACATATCATTAAAGTTTAGACATTAGAATTCACATACGGAATGTTAATGATAAATAAAATTTCGAATAAATAAATTTTTATTTCATTCAGTAAAAAATAAATAAATATGAAAATTTAACAATCTTTTAAGATAGAATTGTTGGCTAAATAAATAATAATTAAAGACACAAAAATTGTTCTCTTCTTCGTCAATGGCATTTTCTGACAACACTATTTAATAGTATTAAATGAAGGTGCATTTTTAAGGTCAGCGTAATGCATATTTTGCATTTTGAGAGGCTGTAGAAATCATATTTCCGTGTTGTTTACATTTTAATAGTAAACAATATCATGAATCAAAATTTGTGTTTGTTAGAAAGGTCTAAAAATATACAATGTAATCAGTTAAAGAAAATTATATGCATTTTTTTTTAAAATCCTGAAAGGCAATTTGGTTTAGATTTGAACCTGACAGCATAAAAAGCCACGCTCGCTTCAGTCGCAGTATGAGGCAGGAGAATTCAAATGCTAGAATCGCCATTTTCCCCTACAAAATAATAAAAAAAGCAGAAGGTTTACATTAGATACGATACAAATACATACACTGTTTATGCATAGATTATGTTTAAAATTACATACAGGCATGCACAGTTAATTAAGAAGAAAGTATATCAAGAAATTATACTAATTAATAAGGTAATTACAAGCATGAAATGGTTTTAAATACATACTTTGGGAAGTCGTAAAATTTTGTCACAGCACAAATCACCTCGCAGAAAGTGATTAGTAGCTTGACCAACCCCTCGTTTTGAAAGGATCGGGGACGGTCAAAAACTGGTTTTATTCTCCTCTCCTTCTTCTTCTTTTTTTTTTCCTCGTATCGGGTAAAGTTGGAAAGCATTACGTAATAATATATTAAAGGAGATGAAATAACTTGTATATGTTGACGTATCATACATGTTAGAAGTAACAAATAAATAAATAAAATAATGTAACCAGTTTGTATACAATATTTTTCTGATTATAATTTGAATACATCAGATTAATTATGTGAAAATATAACATGTCATATTACAAGCATTGTATTTACTTTTATTCAGTATAAAATGTGTTTTAAATGAAACACTGTGTCATAAGGTTATATGTGAGGAAATAATATGTCAAATGTGTATGCCATTATTTTTCTTGTAATTAGGTTTATTTCGGCATATTAGTTTCATACAAAATTATAGCTTTGAATGTATTTTGGGCACTTAAACTGTAAAGTTACAAAATTATTAAACATGTGTGTGGTAAAGAAAAAAGGCTTCGAGAAAGACGTCAGATTTTCAGTACAGAGGTCTTCTATAAATGTGAATGTCAGCAGACAACTATGCTATCATGTGTTGAACTTTCTGTTATGAAAAAAATAGAAGAACTTCTTATAAAATATACCAGAACCATTGATAATTGAACTTTACAGTCTTAGCTCAAAGACTGTGTAGATACACAGTCATATGGACACGTACATTCTTTTATGCTTTACAAAAAAAAAAATAAAATAAAATAAAACCAGCAATCAGTTTTTATTTTTATTTTATTTTTTTCTGACGACCGGGAGAGATGCTGGGCAACATATAACTATGATATGTTCCCGCACCATGTTGGTTAAATCAAAGTAAAATTGCGTAATTTGTTATTTCTGTTTGTATAAATATTTTTTTATAAAATATAATTATGAGTGTAAAATTATAATGTTTATATATTTAAGTAAAATAAGAGTGTAAGTTCATACAAAAATTATTAAGTTGATTTTAAATATTAAATATATATTTTAAAAAATTGTTGTATTGTAAAATGAATGTATAATGTTGAATAGAGTTCGGATCTCAGATACAACAATAGCCAGACGCCATGGTGTCGTTTTATGACAAGCCAATGGAAAGTGGTGTATAATTAGAAATCGTAAAATAATAAAAACGTTGGAATAAATTTATGGCCTCAATAAAGGTGTTGGGATAAATTTATGGCTTTTCAGACCACCCAAATTTTAAGGCAGATAATAATATTAAAGTATATGTAAGGGGCCATTTGCAGACTGTTAGCTAATAGGCCTATCGAAGAATAATGCAAAATCTTCTCACATCCAATAACAGTGGACTAGACAAAAATAGTTCCACCCACTGCAGGAGTTGGTGTGCAAGAAGAATAAGGTTTTAAAAAAAAGAGAGTCTGAAAAAAAGATGTAGAGGACGCAGGAGCTCTCCTGAAAGCCCGTGCAATGAATCCAAAAAGCCCTAGTAATGCCCAGGCGAAATGGACATATCGGAGCGAGCCTAATCAAGCGTAATTGAGGATGTCTTCCTCATGTACATATCGGAGTGAGCCTAATCAAACCTAATTGAGGATGTCTTCCTGATGTACATATCGGAGTGAGCCTAATCAAGCCTAATTGAGGATGTCTTCCTGATGTACATATCGGAGTGAGCCTAATCAAGCCTAATTGAGGATGTCTTCCTGATGTACATATCGGAGTGAGCCTAAGCAAGCCTAATTGAGGATGTCTTCCTGATGTTAAAATAAAGAGGATTGTTCTACAGAGGTCCGTAGCTATGCATCCTGCCATCCCGATGTTGCCGCTCTGATACGAAGCGAATTCCTGATGACATATGAATATGATCCTAAGCAACGCGACAACTCTGAATTTGATGGATAAAGGCCACCATCCCGTATATTAAAAAAAGGTACTACTTTAAACTTTTTCTTTTACCACTTAAAATCATATGAAAAATTATAAATATGCTTTTCTGATATTTTATGGTAGAGAGTAATCTGAGATCCGACAAAACCAACAATTAAATAAAATTAAGGTAATTTAAAAATGAAAGAGAATTATTCTTTTAGCAAAATGAAAAAAAAATATAATAATTTGAGTAAATGAAAATATTGTCTTTTTTTTTAAAGATTGAATATACTTAAAAGAATGAGAAGCAAACAAAGGTGTTGCTTTCTTTTTTTTGAAATAATATTATCTATTACTGTATATAGTTGTGTTCAATGTAAATAAAATATTTAATCAAGTTTTAAAAAGTTTCTGTAATTATTTAATTGATAATGTTTAAGGTATGTCAATTTATTTTTTCAGCTTAAATTTTAGTTTAATTCATAAGTGGAAGAGTCCGTCTAAATAATTCACAACGCAAACTCTTAATTTTATTCGTAATTATTTAAATTTAATAATTACATTTTGACGCGAATTATAATTTAATTTTATTAATGCTTCGCGTTGCTCTTCTACTAGAATTATGTAATTACGATCACTTATGTAATTTGAATTTATCTAAGGTATATAAAATTATATACCAATTTGCTATGAGGTTGCTTGGATGATTTGGACCATTTAACAATTTTGGATGTAAATTAAATAGAAAATAAACAGGTGTAACTATCTGTCCAGCAGCGACTAATAAATTTATTTATTATAGAGCAAACGGACAAAAGAAGATTTAGCATTATATATTTTTCATCTGCAGTTATTTTACTATCACTAAAAAAGCATTACTTTGACTGTATAAAAAAAAAAAAAAAAAAAAAAATCAAATGCCAAAGGTGGCCAATAAAACAATATTTGTTCATTTAGCCTAGGTTTAAAAAAGCACCTCAAATTCAAATAAAATTTCAATCATTACAATGCACTTTTGGCTGATGCACCCCCCCCCCCCCTTCAAGCAGCTGATCGTAGTGAAAAATTAACGTTTTTAGGTTTATTTAGGCAACAGACTGATGAATAATGACGTCTTGAAAATAACAAGCATATTTATTATTCCGTCCTATTATGGTCATTAGAGAAATGCGAAAAAATTCTTCGGTTTGCCAAAAAGATCATTACAACAAATTTTGTATAACTAACTTTATTTATCATTCGCAAAGAATCTAAAGTTCTGAAGTTCTGAAATGAAAGATCTAAAATTCAGTTAACAGCAATTTGACATTATTTAATGGTGTGGTATTACTAATAATGTGCCGTGAATTTGAAAGGTATAATTAAATTTGAAATTCTTTTTAGTTACAATGCGTTGTGTAATATTGCAATAAGACCCTTCGTTCTTTGAGGTCAGCAAAAATAGAAATAAATGAAACTTCTTACTTGGATCGTGTAGTCTGTAAAATAAATGAAGAGGAGACTCGATAACAGTATAAATGAAATGTTTATTCCATCTTTTTAGGAGAGAAGAAAAAGCTTCCCGTTGGTCACCGTTCATAAATTAATTCTTGCCAATAAAAGCATCTACTCCACTTGAAGATAGATATATTTCTTTCAAAAATTAAAGTGCAGCATAAATAAAGAAATTATCAAGAAATAATTTAACCGGAGTTGTTAAAATCATAGACATCGTTTACGCAAAAGCTTTTCACCGGATTCCACATTCATCGGCAGACACAGATCGGAGCCGAAGCCCGCGATCTTTTTTAAAACCAAAATTAAGTCATGACAGCTCTCCAACAAAACAGATTCTGATTTAAAATTAACGGAATTTTTTATTTATAGTAAGAATACGGGGACTTCAAAAGTTACTGAAAGAAAAGATTTAAATCTATTAGAGAATTTAAAATATTAGGTAATGTCTTAATAAACAAATCCGAAAGAAAACATTTAAAAAGCTTATTTTTCATTTGCTCCATGCACGACAAATAGACACACCTCCAAAAGACAGCCACTCATTCAATGCATATGCCGTGAGACGCTTGCTCCGATGACGTCATCACAGTCGTACAAAGTTCAAAGGAGAAGCATCCCATACCAGGGGCAGCCGAACGTCAGCGAACTTGCCGATGTGCGATCGAAACAAATCGCCCGCGCAAAAATAAATATGGATTTAAGCTTAAAGAACATCGATGTATAAGGCCAATAGAAATAAAAAAGTAACATAATTTAAACACTGTGAGATTTCATCTCACAAATGGAATGTATAGTTGGCGCGTAATTAACTTTGTTTTTTAGCTAACTCTGGTACAATTAGAGCCATAGCGTTAGAAAATTTTCTAACGTTTGACGTCAAACTTTCTTGTGGATTCGATTACGGATGATTGGGATGATTTCATTGGATGAATACTAGAGGTTTAGTTTTAGAACAGGATTAGTTATCGAAGTTTTTTTTCCTTAATAGTTGCATTATTGAAACTGATATATAAAAAGAAGTGGCAGTTAAAAAGACATTATTTTAATTTTATTCAAACAATTCAGCTTTAAAAATCCACTTTCATATGATTCGCATTTTTTTTTTTTAAATATGAAGGTTAAATACTGTTTGACTTTATTTACTCTGCTGGGATTCGAGGATAAAAAACTGTAGAATACCTGACAAAAGAAGTCGTATATTACCAAATATAATGTAACGCAGATAGAGATTGTACTTATGTTAGAGGATCCACAGATAGTACCAAGCTTAGAAGCTCTTAGTAAAATAAATAACAAACCAAAGTGAATAACCAGAACATTCTTTAAATTAAATGGTAAATCTCTGAAATCATCACAATTCTTCCTTTTTTAGCAGTGTGGTAATTAGAGAAAATTTTAATTTCTGATGATCACAATGTCGGCATTTCCCTCCCAAAATTTACATGATGTAATATAAAAGAGTTGCTTCTGAATTGCCGAAATTTCGTCTAACGCATCAGATAATATAATAGCGCAATGACGTTCGCATCGTATTCAGAAAATGAGAAAGGAATTTCCAGGTGAAGGTCACTATTAATTTAAAATACAGGGTCGAATTCTCCATTTCGTTTGATTGAAGGTTTATTTGAAAACATGACCACCGCAGCGAGCCCAGCCTGCTAGTATAATATATTAATATATATATATATATATATATATATATATATATATATATACTATCATTAATTTATTATTATGCTAGGGGGTCTTCCCCCTGCAAGCTACGCTCGCCAACCCCGTTCAGACCCTGCAGAATCTAAAAGCACGCTAAACTGATCGCTTTTAAAACGATTAGAGAAGATTGAATTATTCTAAAAACAAACCTGTAGCGATCTCCCTGTCAATGGGTTTCCATTCAATTCCCTATGATTGCAAAAATTTAAGGCAGAATCAGTTGTTGTTACGACATCCAATGGCTGTTTTCTTGTTTGATTCACAATCTGTTGCCTGTTATATCTAAAATCTGTCGCTAAAATATAAGATTAAATGCCAAAGATGGTTGATCGTAAATGTGACATTCACTTGACTTTAAGGAAGTTACACGTGTTTTCGCCATAGAGTCATTTCGATTTATTATTGAATTCATGTTAATAAATGTATATAACAAATTGTTTAAGATAAAAAAATAACGGAATCAATGGATATAGAATATAATAATAATTTTTATCATTTGGCTTATTATTTAAACCAATTATGGCCTTCTAAAGCTGGGGATATGGCTAGTATTACAAAAAAGTTTCGTAAAAAAACCACTGCCTTAGATAGAATATACTCAAGAATCCAGTGCATAAAAAAAGCGAAATTAAAGATTTAAGAAAAGAGTTTTTCTTTAATGTTGCAAGCATCAAATAAGCATCTCAAAAGATTTATTTCTAATTTATTCATGAATGAAAAAAGCATGTCTTCAAAATTTAAAGCTTGCATTTTTCCATAAAAGTAAGATTTCACGTGTTATATTCTTTAAATTTATTTAGAAAAAAAAATATTTGAATAAAAAAAAATATACACTGAACTTGCGATTTTTCAACAGTTTTAAAAAACATATTTCTTTTAAGTTTGTATTATTGTGGTTATTTTCGAAATTTTTTTAATCTCATCAACTTAAAAATGAGATTTTTTCTAATCGTATACTAATTCAATAATTTTATCTGGAATAAGAGATTTAGTCATAGACTAAATTGGCATATGTTAGATTACTTTTCAAAATTTAAATCTCAGTATTGATTTTCTTAAAGCGAATGTGAAATTTAAAATAAAAATCGAATGTGAATACTTAACTGCAAAGTAGAGAATTAGAAATTTCTCATGTAATAGAAAGCGACATTTTTTACTAACACAATTTAATTTAAAAATACATAAAGGCATAAAGAAATAAAATCCCGGATCTTTTGCAGAAGAAAAACACTTGAAAAATAACATCCCTTAGGTTCCTATTTCCTATATGTTTTGCACTAGCACCTTAACTACAATGGTTTAGGAGCCTAATCTTGTGACGTCAAAGTCATGTGTTTTGGGGAAATGTACGTAGGTTTAATTATGCTACGACCCGTCTCCCAACACAAACCTGCATGCTATACAGCATAATTTTGTAATGTGCGGTCACGTGGTTTTGAGAAACATTTCCGAAATTGTAGCCTCGAACACAAGACGAAGATCTAGACACACGGCAGTGTGTCAGCCAAGTTCGCCTGACATAGCCGTGTGTTATATTACACGAATAATTTCGATCTGTTTTCGTCAAATTTCAATGCTCTAGTATTGAAAATCTATGAGATTTACGTACTTTTTATACGAAATGTGTAGTAAGGCCACCCTAATTATTTAGTATCCAAAATTTTACAAATAACGCCTAATTAGTTTCAGACATAATGACATTTGAAAATGTCTGATAATCGATAATTTTATCAGACTGACTGACTCCTCAAAAAGATCAAATATATCTACTGCAGCTACAGACTTCAAATTCGGTGCGAAGTTCGTTTACACTGTGAAACTAAGGAATAAAATAAAAAAAATGTGAAAATCGATGAATTACCCACCTGGGGGTGTCCATTATTACTTTAACATTACGTCTATCAAGCGAAATTTTAATTTGCCGTAGGAGTGGACGCTGTTCTGTCGCCAAATACCGCCAAGTTTCTCGCCAACATGGCGATATATCGCCAAATTTGGCGACCAAAACTAGTCGCCACCTTGGCGATGTCTCTAATATTTCGCCAAATTCCCATAGACTTCCATTGTAAACCTATCTACTTACTGGGGGTTTATCTGGGTTTACTTGCTTACAGAAAATCAACAAATTGAGATATTCTGTCCGTCACTGAGCCCGTTCTGAGAAACTATACATGTTGGAGACTTGAAATTTTGCATACTTATAGTTGAACACCACACATCACACGACAAATCATAAAATCTGAAAAAAGTCGTACATTTAACCCTTTGGACCCCCACATATGTATTTTAAACAGTTCTCTCTATGTGAGACTCTAACTAGGTTGGAGGAGTGAAATTTTGCATACTTATAGCTGAGCACATCACATTAAACGACACATTATAAAATTTTGAAAAAGTCGTACATTTAACCCTTTGCGCTCCCACATGTGTATTTTAAACAATTCTTTCTAAGTGAGCCCTAATTAGGTTGGAAACGTGAAATTTTGCATACTTATAGCTGAAAACCTCTCATCAAACGAGAAATCATAAAATTTTGAAAAAGTTGTACATTTAACCCTTTGGGCTCCCCCATGTGCATTTTAAAGAATTCTTTCAAAGTGAGCCTTTAATAATAAATCTAGAACTTGGCAAGTTTTTGATAAATGTTGTGCCTATCAATTTCATGTCTTAATAAAATGGTGATGTTAATATTAATTTTATTAACATTACAAAAAAATTAATATAGTTATTATTATAAACAAATGACTGATGTTAAAGGTTTGATAAACCAATAAATACAGACATACACACCCGCTCGTCTTTGGTTTTCACTCTAGCTCCCACCCTCCAGAAACCTCAATGCAAACAGACTAAGATGCCTGACAAAGAGACAGATATACTTACGCTTGTTCTTGGTCATCACTCTAGAGACTGCACTCCTTTAACCCTTTCAGGGGCAAATAACTTTTATTCATGAAATGCTGAAATGATTGAATCACGCCAGAATTTAAAAACAAATTTATTTCAAAATGGGTAAAAGCTTCTTTTCACGTATTTAATAAATTTAAACTTTTTAGTCCTGAATTCTGGTGTCATTGTGGCATTTTGCTTTTAAATTAGGTGGGATATATTTTATCAGACCGCCCTTCAAAGGGAAGGAGCTCACTCAATTTAAGGCTTCCAATCATGAAATAACAAGTTTGATATAATAATGACATTAATAAAAATAAATTACTCATAGGTAAAAACTTGTCAAGTTCTAGATTTATTATTAATATGCTATCAATAATATTTATTTTTAAACGATTTTAAAAATACCATAATACTTCAGTAGGTAAGTTTGAGTGAATTTTATTTGAACTTGGCATCCTCTTAGATATATATTCTTTTCTTGCTATTGTCTTTACAGAACTTGACTAACTTTTTTCACAGCTATGTTTTTGTTAGATCCATTATACGAGGACAAAGTATAGGATCCATTTATGTACATTTTGTCCTGTGATTTATTTAATGTTTCATGTTTGTCTTTTTGTTTTATATTTATTTAAAACAAAATATATTTAACGTATTGAGATGGCATATTTCAAATAAGTTTTTTGATTTCTTACAATCAAAGCTGCTGTTCTTTCTTATTATTGTTGTGATAATATAGCAAAATATGATGCCTGTTGAGAGTTTAGAGTACGATTTTTATTGTTCTGAGAACTGTGAGGCTTTTTTTCTATACATGTTTATCTATTTTTTAGGTTTATTTTCACAAGTCAAAGTTCAAAAGAGCTGAATAATGTGAAGTGGGAATAGTTTATCAATATTTATTTACATTATAAAGACTTTATCATTTAGATTATATATTCTGTGTATCTTATACAAATAATAATAGTATACAAATAATACTATATATATAGGGTAACTCCGGGAGAGTCGCCGCATACGGGATAGATACTGCACCCATTGTATTTCTGGTAATTAATAATAGATGGTCGTCAGACGCACAGTATAGGTGCGCAATGACATTATTTTAACGAGTGTATAGCGTGAATCCTATTTCGATGTTTAATTGTAGAAGTACAATCCTTAATTTGACGTAAGTGCATGATTTCACTGTCCAAACTTTTAAACACGTTATGTTTAAATACTTTTCATACACTAATTGCTAAACGCATGCATGATTTCGAAGTCAAAACTAAGTGCAGCGTTTGTATAGAGTACTGTATGCATGGTTACGCCATTCCCCTTAGCGATGGCAGGTAACTGTGATAGACGACGTCTGCACCATGCAAAATAGGATACATGCCGCACTGCTATTCCGGTATACATGCCGCAGTTTCTTTTGTACGGGATGATTAAGTGTTATTAACTTTTCCTTTTCTTTTTGCACAGACTAACCATTCTAGGCATGTTATCAAGTTTACTAAAACCAAAGGAGAAAAAGGGGAAAATAAAAAGTAAGAAAGGCAAAACAGATGGAAGTGAAGATGTTAATAATGAAAAATTGGATTACACGTAACGCAAACGTTCTTTGCAAACTACTCCAAAAAAGAGGAAGTGTAATTGGCTCCGTTGCACCATGTGTTTAAATGTAGTTACGTAAAGACTGTACTTTTTCGACAATTTTTCTGTAGAGTGTAATAGAAAAAACAGGTCTGTTAACCCATTTGGGACCATAGGTGCATATAAGCACCTCCATAAACAGCTTACAAAATTTGTTTCTGGCACCAGTAAAAAATATAACTAATATTTGCTTTGTATAATTAGAGCATTTTCATGATTATTTAAGTAAAGGTAAGTTCTTTTAAAAAAGTGGTACCAACCAAATAAAATTTGTGTAAAAGCCACCGGTCCTGAAAGGGTTAACAAATAAATTATGTAAACACAATTTTACTTTTTTCTCTTCCCTTTGTAATCCTTTGATGTTATATTACATTATAGATGCTAAATCATTATTATCGATATTATGATAAGCACATTTAGAATTATAAATGTTGATGTAGTACTGTTTTTTTTTTTTTTTTTTTTTTTCTTAAAATTGAATGAATGTGGATCAAAAATATGCACAATGCAATTTTTCTACATAATTAATTTCAATAATCTCCGACAGATGACAGCACTACTAAGTATGTCTACTTATATTAGTTCAGAACATGAAAATGGACATAAAATTCTAACTACATGAAATATCGGTAGATTGCAGCATTATATAATTATTTAAATTCAGTTCTAAAATAATTTTATTGCCATCATATATTATATAATTTTTCTTCATTCATACCTATTTATTTAAGATATCTACTTCCTTTGTCCTATTTTGTAATAATTTACACTAGGATCCTTCAGTTAACATATAAAATAATTTATATAATATTTAGACTAATTACGATAACTTATAATTATTATATTTATAGCAATAATATTATTTGCTTGGTATGATGATTTCAAACCGTATGGATTCACTTTTAACTGTTAACATTTAATTAGGCGAGATATTTGCTGTGATATACGGGATACATGCTTGCGATTTAGATATGGGGATAAAAATCCTCTTGCCGAGTAAGTTTTTAATTCACATGTTCCATATTAGTCTATGTTGTGCATGATGTTGATCTGTACGGGTCTTACATTGATTAATTATTTCTCTTTTTCTTTTGTATGTCGTGGTTAATTTATACTTCTTAGTTTATAGTCGATCGGGGATTAAAAGTTTTAATTTTTAAGCTTATAGCTTGTTTCTTTTACAAAAATCGGTTGTGGTCGGTTTTTACAAAAATCGGTCTGCTTATATTTGTATTTCATGTACCCCTGATGAAGTGAACTACACCATAAGCTTACTTCTACATCCATTCAATTGATCTTTTATTTTGTTTTTCATACGTCTTTTATTAGTATTTCTCATAAATTTGACCTAACAAGAACACCAACCATCAAGTTTAGATAATTGCTCAGATCAAGTTCAGATAAATTGATAAGAATGTAGGCTCATTCAAAAGAGTATCTCGGAAAATGAAGGGGGGCGCCAGGTTATGTTTTTGAAATTCAAAATCACAAATACAAACGCGTCTTTAGCTGGTCCTGACAACATCCTAGCTTAAGTTGCTTGCTTCTTGTGGCTTTCAAGGAAGTTTGATTTTCTTTAACAATGTTATTTGTACCATATTATTTGTGATATTATTCGTTTATCTGATAAATCTGTGACAAAACACTTGTTAAACTATTTTTAGTAAAAAGGTATCCATTCTGACGGTACTTGTTATAAAATTCATATAATACATTGATTAGTTGTAATACTGTCTAGCCCTCCGAGCGTCTTGCAAAAGGGTAAAATTGCAATGTTGTTTTCTTTACATTTTGTTTTAAATGCTAAGAAAATATGATTCTTTCAACATTATAAAAAAAATCTCAATTACAAATATGAATGTAATCTTTGAGAGCATTAATCATTCTTCAATGTATTTAAAATTCATTAAATCTACAGAATTATGTTATTTTAAATATTGCTTGTATTGCTGTGAAACCTGCAGCTTAGTGAACGGAATATTACGCCCCAAACACTTAGAGGGCTAGAATTAGTTACCAAAACATTACTTTATCTTATTTCCAAAGAATTATTGATTACATAAAACAAAAATATTTTTTAAAGGATGTTTTACTTCGCCTTTGCATCTTTTCAGTTTTCTTGGCGTTCGGGGGGAGGGGGGGGGGTGAATATTTCAATTCGGAAATATTTATATTGTAAGAACCGTTTATTTGTACATTTCCTAATTCTACAAAATACTAAGTAAAATATTTAAAATAAAAGTTTTGAGACGTGTTATAAATATTGCATAAAATATTTATAAATTCAAAGTTAATTAATCGTTCTAAATCCTTTAATCCTTCTAAAATCCTTCTAAAATGTATTAAATGATTATGTAAATCTTCTAATAGTAGTTTCAAAATTTCACGAAAAATGCTTTAGAAGATAAAATTTTCATGAATTCATAATTTAGTTCATAAAGGGTTAAACAACCTAAAATATCATTGTCTTCAATTGGATTTCTGCCAACTTTAACATTGCATTTCTATTTACAGTATATTATAAGTAAAAATAAAAATCACTCTTTTTTTTATTACGAACTGCATTCCATCACAAAGCACTTTTCAATGATAATATTTTCACCATTTTCTTCGAAAACGCTTTTCAGGTTTACATTTAATACATGATTTTAAATTCTGTATTTGTATTCCGAACATAGAGGTAATAAAAATTACATATTTTTAATCGATAGAAGTAGAAAAGAAAAGTCAGAACATTTAGGAGTTAGTTAAACACCGGATTATACAATTTATAAACATCTAATCTCTTATATTTTAAAGAGGCAGAGAAATTTAAGACTTAAAGTAAATTTTAACAGTATTTTAAAACTGATTTTAAATATATATATACCGGGTGACCTAAAAAGGACCGACTGATTTTAAAATTCAGTAACTTGCAATCGGTGACAGATATTTAAAAATTTCCTTCAGGAGGGTTATGCATAAGGTTAAAAGTTTTTTTTACAGTGATTTTCGATTTTAGTTCGAATTACAAACAATAGATGGCGTTGTAAGCAATAGGCACTAAATACGGTCTCGATTTTTTGGCCGATCTTTCTTCCATGCGGAAAAAGGTGATGAAAATGTATTGAGTGAGTCCCGAAGGACCACAAATCGAGCCCGAATTTAGCGTCTATTGATCGCAGTGCCACCTATTGTTTGCAATTCGAACTGAAATCAAAAATCACTGTAAAAAAAATTGACCTCATGCATAACCCTCGTGCAAGAATTTTTTAAATATCTGTCACCGTTCTCACATTATTGAATTTTAAAATCAGTCACTCCTTTTTAGGACAGCCGGTATATATACATTTAAGTTTGAAACATTGTACCGTCTGTTACTATTACTTTTAGTTATTACTCCACATTCCATTACATCCAAAATACATCATACAAATTACTTCTGATATCAACATCCATTTTTATGTAAATATACAAAATGCACAAAGATTAATCAAATTTCATACAAAAGTTTTTGAACAGAATTTTGACATAGTGCACTCACTGAGATATCTTAAAAAACACGTTAAAAAATAATTGAAAATCATATCCTCAACGATTGCTTTGCAAAAGCCGTGCTCATATTGCAGTTTATTTATATATTTCGTTTTACATTACATAATTAAAATCAATATTTTTGAATAATATTAATTTTTTTATGAGATTCAATAAGAATTACAAAGAACATTTTAAACTTACTGAAACTTTTTCTTATTTATTTATTAAATAAGTTATATTGCAAATCCATATAAATATTTAAGAACACGCAAATTCAGATTTTATAAAAGAAAAAAACTACCTTCATTTTTTCGAAACTAAAACAATTTCTTACACAAATATTTCCCCCAAAAGGCGGACTAGTTTTTCTATCTTTTTTATATGAACAAAAATTTGCATTTAGTTATTTAAAAAAAAAATCTGTAGGTATTCATAAACAATTAAACAACATTAAACAATCTATATTTATACGAGGGTTTATATTAATAAAATTTGTCTATGTAGAGGAGAAGGTCCAAATACCGGCTACTAGGTGTTCTGAGAACTGAGCGCACCGCAGCCCAGCGGTGATAGGCAGAGTTTGTAACTTTAATTGAGAGATGAATGTTACGAAAAGTACGCCGCTGAAGTCTGTGTCATTTACAAATAGTAAATGCAAAAGTGTCGAATCTACGTAATTTGGTTCATCAAAAGTTTTCCAGTTGTCTTTCTCCAGTAAAAGTGTCCAGATGTGTTTCTCATTTTTTTTTAATATACTGATCGTATATTGGCTTGAATTGTTGATCAAGTTATTTTCTAGACATATTTAGCTCTCAATTGCCACGCGCACAGCATTGGTATTTTATTATATTAATGAGTAATACCGGTTTTAACTTAAACATAGCAGTGATTAGAATGATGGCTACCTAGAGTGGTCTAAATACCGGTTAGCCGGTATTTGGACCTCTCTTGGTTGCCTTGCTTGATAGGGAGGAAAATGAATTAATTTAAATAGTTCCATAATGAATAAATTAATTTAAATGGTTCAGAAATAGTCTCCGTCCCATTTCGCAATATGAAAAAAGCAACCATGATTGTAATTCTTCAGGACCGACACTGGTTACTGGATTACTTTCCAAAAAATAGCTGATGGACACTACAAAATTGCCTGTAATAAATGTGAAGGGAAAGAAAAAAATGACGGAGTAAACCAGGCGAAAGAGGCAGAAATTTGATTTTAACCCTCTAGCTGCGCAACCCGAGTTTTCCTCGGGGAAGCATTTTTTCCGCCTAATTAACCCCCTTGATTATTCCCACCAGTTATTTTTTTATTGTAAATTATGCCTTATTTAATCGGAGCATTTTCCAGGTTAAATTAGGCAAAAACTTTTTTTTTTTGAAAAACCGGTGACAAAAAATAAAAATTCTTAAAAGACGCTCGTCGCGAAGGGGTTAAATACGCAATTTTTGAAGCTATTTTGATAAAATAATTACGCAGCGAGAGGTCTAAAAAAGTGAAAAATGAAAATATCCAAGAGAGGAAAAAGATAAATTTGTATCTTTGGCATGGTGCTTTCTGTGTGGACAAGAATAGGGGAGGGGATTCTGGGTTCAATATTAAGAATGCGATATGTGGGTTGATAGGGGCTATATCGACGCAGAGAATGATATTATGTTTTTGATTTTTTCAGATAAAATAATTCTCATTACAATCAGCAAGCTTTTTTTTTTGTTTTACACGTTAAAAAACAAAATTAGAAACATAATGGGAAGAAGACTGTAAGAGATAGTCGTAAAGAATTTTAGAAATTTGACAAAAATACTCATTTATTAAATATTGCGTATTTTTTCTGTGCATAAGAAATGTTATTAACAATACAATTTATTAAAATAATATTCTTATTGCTTAATAATTGTCATTAGCTCTATTTGTGTGATTTTTGGAGAAAAAAAAAACTTAGGTAGACGGTATTTAGACCCGATTTTAAAAACTCAAAATTTGAACACTTTCGGAATTTTGCATCTTATAAACAGAAAAAGCCTTTTAAACTGATTTTTTTTCTCTAAACAGATATAAGACGTGTGAAGGTACCCTTCTATCTCTTTTTATTTTATTAATTTTGAAAATTGTATGATCTAGATTGAAAACAAAAGTGGTAGCCGGTATTTGGACCTTTTCCTCTACTATCTGACCCACTCGCCATTGTTATGGTCCGTGATGCCATTGTTAAATGAACCTTACATTTGTATCATTATATATTTTTAACTCGATGTTGTCTGAAAAATGAACCCACTCACTGTGTTAAAATGGGGATAAGCTTCTAATTGGTGAGATTTATTATTTAATTTTTTTCATAATTTTCGGAAAACTGTATGGGGTAGTAATGCACAAATTAAAATTCTAAAAGGCTCCCTAGTTATGAAATAATTATTTAAGAGAGGGGAGGCGGCTTCTCAGTACTCTTGAGGGCAAACTTATTTCTCACTTATGTCATAAGAAGTATGTACCTCGCAATTTCCATGCTAAGGTTCAGTAGATTGTGCTGGGCGATGATGTGTCAGTTAGTGGGAAGTTGTATTTTATATATTGAGATACTTATAATTTTGTTAAACAAATATCATATTTATAGTTTTCAATCATCCCATTTCCAGAATTATCGTCCATTAAGGGCCGTCGGAATCCCTATACCTGGCATGTTAAATTAATGTACCTTTTCTCATAAACAACTTAAAGTATATACTTGAAAAAAATTATGCGTAAAATAAACAATTCTTAATAATCTGAAGTTAAATTTATGATTAAATAAAGCTTAGATATTTAAAAAAATCTGAAGTAGAAACTACATTCAAATTTCAAAAAACTCACTCAAACATTCATTTTTTCAAAGGTAATGATGATAATAAACAAGGTTCTTTTTCCGAGTTTAAACAATTCACATCAGATTAATCTGGGATATGTATAGAATGTTCAAGCAAAATTTCAATGCATAATGTATAATAGTTTTTTTCAAAAAGATACATCGAAGTAAAAAGAACAACATTTTGAGAAAATCAAGTTTAAAGTAAATAAACGCACTAGTAGTAAAGTAGATAAACAAACAGAATTACTAAATATTTTCCAACTTCTGGTTGCCGTAGAAACAAAAGTAATACATCAGTAGAAAGAGGAGAAATGGTAGATTCAAAATATTATGAAATCGAAAATTTCAAATATTTTAGGTTTTGAACTTCCAACTGCCCTTAAGCTCAGTGGTTAGCACCATGGTCAAAATATGTGCAGATATTGACAACGTTCGAGGGTTTGATGTCAACGGTGTCTTTCCGCTGTGATTCAGAAAGGTTTTCAGTCTATTTCCCGTATCCGCCAATATTGGCTGATGCTTATCAAATCCTCATTTTCTCTAAAATAATATAGCCTAGTCTCAGTACTGGTATAGCTAAACAAAAGGGATAATTATGTTATTTAAACGTAGTTTAGAGACAAGAAAATTATCGTAACTGGGTATAAATAAAAATGTTTCAGATAATTACAAACTGTATATTTATGACTTTTTTTTTCTTGTAGAAGCGTTCCACAATTCTAAAATAAACCTCTCATAGACGAAATGTTGCCATACGAGGAAAGGACGTCATGTTTAAATGAAACATAATTTTAATTGAAACATAAGTTTAATTGAAACATAAAAAAAATATTAGAGATGTTTCGCGTTTTAATTATGAATTTTATTAAAGTATAAATTCGGTCTATTGTGACACGTTCATGAAGTGTTGATTATTCCCAAACGCCATAATTTTCCTTGAAAGTAAAATCTATATTAAATAATTATTTAAAGCTAAATTCTAAACATTAATTCAGACTCTCATCATGTTTGTTTCCATAGTTGTTTTATTGGTTGTTACAGCGATACTGTCATTTTTTTTCGCACGAAAAAAAAAAAAAAAAAAGACTTGGACCACCTTTTAAATTAGAATACAATACATCGCACCTATTCCTACCCCATTAGGATTCAATCCCTGCACCTTTTGTCCAGTAGCCAATGTTTTATCCACTATACAAACAGATTGTCCATGCATTGTTCATTTAGAGCATTTATTTAGAAAATGACTATGTTAAGAAAGCCACAATGGCTTTTAATAGATGTTAAGTCATATTTTCACAGTAAGTCGTATATTATGATGGAATTGTTTCTAACGATTAGATATACTTATATTATTAATATACCAAGAAGAGATTTCCGATCTTATTTTAGGGATATATTTTATAACTCTTTCTAACATAGATGAAATGTGGTTATGAATTCAGTTGGCTTGTCTATGTGTCCATCTGTCGATCTAGCTATGCTCTATCAAGGTTAAATATTATAACTAGTATCTTTAAATACTGAATTACCATGTATTTTTCATACGTTAATTAGGTATACCAATGATTATCCGCTATTGAAAACAATGTGCTCTGCATTTACTGTGTGTTTGAAGTTATCTATTATTCTTTGTTGATAGTTTGAAACACAAAATTGGTTCGCTATAATATGGTATACGGGAACATATTATATTAAGTTTTTTTTTTGTTTAAAATTCAAGTTAAATGCATAAATTTATTGTACGAAAAATGACATTTCTTAATAATATAAAGTTACTGTTGGAAAGTGTTTCATAATCTATACATAATATATAATTTTTTATTATTGTTTTCTTTTAAACACGGTAACTCTGAAGAAATAAATTATCCAATACACCTCAACATTTTCTTAGTTTAAATAAAGTTATTTTGCTTAAAAGAGTTTTTTAAATATACTTCATGTTTTTTTTTTTTTTTTTTTTTTTTTTTTTTTTTTTTTTTTTTTTTATTCCTTTCTTTCTTCTTTTGTTAAACTCGAAGGACTTGAAGCGTGTTATAACAAATTTCTTTTAAAACATGATAATAAAAGTACATAAGCTACTTAAATATTTTTTATTCTTCAAAAAAAAAAAAAAAGAAAAAAAAGATTCCCGAGTACAATAAAAAATATCTGTGAAGTACTTTGGATTATATTATTTTGAAAACTATCTTTCTCTTACATTAAGATACTTTCACTGTTTTTCTTTAATAGAAGCTAGAAATGTATTTTTTAAGATTTATTTAAAGATGAATAAAGCGTCCTGAAACTAATAAATGATTGAATATGTTTTATATATTGAAATTAGGTTAACGATGCAAACTTCTTTTATGTAAAATTTACTTTTCTTAAGTATTTTTAATTGAAATTTCTATAAATATTACTTTTTATTTATATAGAATCTTGATAAATAGATATTCGAGTCGTTTAAATTCAAACTTTATATTGCATTTATAAAAATATCTCGAAGCAAGATACGCAATTTATTCTTTCTAATAATCATCCATATTTTTCTACAGTTTTAAAAAAAAGACAAATGTTTCTTAATTTTCGAAAATATGAGATAACCATGTACGAAAATATACAATACATTCTTCTTGGTTACCCATGATTCCAAATAGCGTTATTTATCTTTAGAAACCTCATGAACTATTTCATTTTCAATATTTACGGACGAATTTATAAAAACAAGTAAGAAAAATCAAGCATTAAGCATAGATCATGAAACACTTTCCAACACTTCCTGAATGCTTTAACAAAACTTCGTTATTTAGGGAAATAAAGTATATAAGAGAACTAACTAAACAGTTTAGAAAACTTAGAAAACATTTGAAAAACTGATTTCATCAGTTACTTTCCATAGCACATTTTTATTCCAATTCTTTTGAACAGCCCTGTATTTGATTTAGAGGTTGATATAGATACTATATAATGCAGAAATTTAGTTTAGCAAGAAAACGTATAACAGGTTGAAATTTCTCTTTCAGCAATTTATACTAATAGATAGAAACCCACTTGAATACTTTTGTACAATCCTGTAGTTAACCTAGTACCTTTATTACACACCACTATTTATCTAAAGTTTAATTCAAAGTAAAACACTCTTAAAACTACTGGAATGACATTTCCAGTAATTATCATTTATAGACGGCCATGTATCTAATTCTTTGCGTGACCCTGTATATCATTTTATGCATATTCTACAAACATTTCTTAGTAAACTAAATTAATTTCAGCGTAAAAATGCGAAACACATTTAAAAACCACCTTTAAGCAATTTGCAATAATACCCAGTAACCATTACGAATTCTTTTGTGTAGCCCTGTATATCAATTAGAGCATTTATACACACAATATACAATGCATACATATAGTGAAACATAAAAGCACATACCATAATTAAAAATGCATTTCCAGCAATCGTTGCTAATGTATAGTACTTCGGATACAATATAGTATCTGAAATATTTTGTGTTTCCCTATAAATAATGCTATGCACTTCGCATTATACATGAAATAACTTATAGTAAACCTCAGCGACGTATATCAATTTCATTATACATGAAATAATTTAACATAATTGAAATACGCCGGAAAAAATTCCCTCCATTCCATCGCTATATTATTATGTAACGGAATCCTTTTGTGGGGCCTTGTAAATGAATAACTATTCCTTGAGCCGCATATTCTACAGAATGCATATTTCAGTGCACTTGATAAATGCATATCAGTTTTATTATGTTTGAAAGCATGTAACATCATCAAAAATCATTTTAAAAGATTTTTTCACATAGGCCGTAATGTAACGGTAAACTTTTGACTGTCCCTGTAAATGAACTAAACGTGCTACAAACTTCATTTGGAATAGGGTTCGTGCTATGGTAGAGGTTACTAACATCCAAAAATTCCAGAATGATCCGAGTATATTTACGGGAGTTAGAGTGCGGACAGACGGACAGACAAACCGTAGTCATAAACACTTTTCAACTTTGTTGGAAAGTATTAAAAACAGGAAATTTTAGTGCCACTGATTTTCGAAAACATTTCTCAGTGCTATTTATAGCATATTTGTCAGTTTTTATAATGTATTAATCAGTTTTCACTTAAGAAAATACCGGTTTTATGAAGTTATCAATTCTCAAGTCAACATCTAATCGGCGTAAATGAATTTATACTTGCAAGAGCAACAAAATAATAGTTATTTTAAAATTCATTGTTAAATCTGTTTACATATTATGTTACTCTGTAAAACATTTTTGCTAAACATAGAAATAATAACCCTAGAATCGATAAAAAGATAAAAAGAAAAAAAAAACCTATGTCCCGGTTCTGAAAAACTATTAATATTCTATAAAATCTGCTCGGAAAATTTGTGAAAGTGAAAGAAACGTTTGTATTTTAAATTATTATTTAAATCCCCCAAATATGTTGGCTTTTGAAGAACATTTTTTAGGAATAGTTGGTAAAACGGTTGGTTGGTTGTGTTTATGCCGGCCAATTATCAACACCAGGGATATAGGCGCTAAGGGAGTGGGGGCGTTCCTTCCGTGGGGTTCTTTATAAAGACACCTAACCCGTATTTGCGCTTGGAAAACCAAGTTTAGAAGGAAACCACGCAAAACTCTGAACGATTAGGCCGGCGGGCGCAATCAGGTTTAAACTCAGCACCTCCCGTCTGCCAGCTTCGAGAGCAGTACCCCTCGGCCCCTGGTAGGACAGTAGGTAAAACGAAATGTGTTTTTCTATAATTTTGTTCCTGGTTATTGTATTTTTCTAGATTAAAATTAGCTAAATTATTATGATTTGTACAGTGAACAAAACTTTTCATTAAATATTTTTTTGTAAATATAATTATTAAATTCTAAATTGCAATTGCTGTATATATATTACGGCAATGAATCCATACTTGTATAATGCAGATCCCTAATAAAATTATTATTATTTTTTTTAATAAAAAGTTTATTTACAGTCAAGCACACGTTTGTGTGACAATTTCGAAATTTGCATTTAACATTTTAACATTTTTTTATGAATGCTACCACCTTTAAAAATACATTCGATTTGAAGTGAATCAGGACTTACTTAAATTTTTTAATTTAAATCCGATTTAATACCTAAAAAAGTGAAATGGTGCATGTCCCAAATTATTTTAGGCAATTTAACTTGGGAAAATTTCATTCTTCCACTTATCTAGTACGCCATATATATTAAGCTAAGTCTTAATTCAGGCAAAAAAGCACACTTAAAACAAATAAAATTGCACTTCCAGAATTTATTATCCATAGGCAGCTATGTATCCAATACAAATATTTCTTAGTATACTAAATGTAGTTCTACTTGGAAATGCATAGCTCAATTATAAATCAGTTTTAATCAATTCACTACCATAGACAAAAACCCTTACATGTTGCCCTATATATGATCTATATCATTTATATACACCAAAAATTTAGCAATTTTAGTAAAACAAAATAGTATGGAACATTTTTTTAGCCTTAAAAAAGTATAACGTAATTGAAATTGCGCTTCCATCAATTATCTGTAATACGCGGTACTTGGGAAACAGTACTGTATTCGAAATCTTTTGTGTGTCCTGTAAAGGAATTTTTAATTATTTGTACTTTATATTATACAGGACCTAATTTGTGTAAACCCCAGTAACGTATATCAATTTCATTATATTTGAAATAGTATGGCATAATTAACATACGATGTAAACAGTCCCCTCCATCCCTATTCAATTATGAAACCGAATTATGCTGTGTTGCCCTGGAAATGAAAAATTATTTGCACCTTATTTTCTACAAAGTGCATATTATAGTGCACTTCATAAGCGCATACTAATTTCATTATGTTCGAAAGGATTTAACTCCAATAAAATGTACTTGAATACATTTTTCATATTGCCTTTAATGTAATAATTCTAACTATCGTTCCAAATGAGCTATAACTGATAAACTCAATAGTTATCCTGTTATGGTAAACCTCAATAACATACGCAACTTTGAGGGCTGTCCGGGTATATTTGCGACAGTTAGAGCTTTTACCAGTGGATAGACAACCCGAAATCTTAAATACTTTTGAAATAAACTTAAATATGTTAGAAATTGAAATGTTTTAGTTAAGAGAGTCATTATGTGTGGTGTTCTATAGCAGAGATATCCACAAATTTTAAGATAAAAAAGTACAAACCTTACTATTTAATGGATAAAACTTACTAATGTTTGTGATAACCGGAAAAAAATCCTCCTCCTCAGAGGCGATGCTCGAAACGTCTGGAGTAGCTCCAAACCATCAAAGAAGATCAACAAAATATAAAAATCTGCTTCAGAGACAACATGCGACAACTTACAGTGCTACCAAAATCCTAATAATAAATGTCCGATTTCGTCCCAAGTAAGGACAACGTCCCAAGAACACACATTCGACTTTACGTTAACACACAAAAAGTGTTTTATATTAAATTCATTTCCTTTTTACTTTCTATAATGCATACTTACTCTAAGTTACATATCACACAAAGAACATAAACCTCTTCTCTCTTGGGTGAATGAGCACAGTAACCGGCATGCTTGTAATGAAGATATTAAATTGAGTAGAGATTGGACGTTTGAAACCAATACTGTCCATGTCCAGCCAGACTGACTGGGAAATGTTTTTAGGAGTGCCATAACAATATATTGGTTTATGTTGCCTTCAAAAATCCTTTCTTAAGGCATCCTTACTGCTGGACAGATAATTACACCTGTTTATTTTCTATTTACTTTATATCCAAAATTGTTAATTGGTCCAAATCATCCAAGCAACCTCATAGCAAATTGGTATATAATTTTATATACCTTAGATAAATTCAAATAATATAAGTGATCGTATTTACCTAAATTCTAGTAGAAGAGCAACGCGAAGCATTCATAAAATTAAATTATAATTCGCGTCAAAATGTAATTGCCGAAACGTCAGTGAAGGCTTACTGTGGAGACACGAAAAGTTTTGATTTCCGTTTGTCTGTCTGTCTGTCTGTCTGTCCGTCTGTTCCGCGATAACTGCCGCAAAAAGCATCCGATCGGCTTGAAATTAATGTGGCATGTTGATGAGGTACTCGGACTTAGCTGTATGGTTTTTGGTTAAATTTGGTTCATTCGTTCGGGAAATATAGAACATTTTATTTTGCTCTGTAATGCTTTTCAATGGCAAGTCAGACGATTTTCAAATTTTCATTTGTTGAAAGAAATGGCTCATATAAAAAATGGATTTAAATGGTAAATTTTTGATGCTGAAATTTTTAAATAAGAGTAGTAAATTATTCCTATTAGTTTGCAATTTTGTCAAAACATTTGTCAGAGCTTTTAAATTAGGTGTATAACTTATGATGGAATTTTATACATGTGTTCGAATAATATAAAACATTTTATTTTATGAATTTACTTATATTTCATTTTTTTTTTGTTTTAACCGTTGCGTAGCAACTATATCTCATCTAAAAATATCATAAATGTGAAAGTATGTATGGTTTTTAAAGTCAAATCAAAGTTAAAAGGAATGAATTAATGAATGCCTTTGTATAGATATTTGCATATAGATTGATTTAAACGCAGAAATGAAAATAGTATTTATATACTATATAGAATAATATCTTTATTTATGTATTCAACTATTTTGATTATAAAGGAAAAAGTTCGTTATTTTCATACAGAATAAACTGACATTATTCTATTAAACTTTATAAACTTTATTGTTGCCAAAAAAAAAAAAAAAAAAAAAAAAAAAAAAAAAGGAATAACAATTTCTCCCAAAGAGTTCATTTTAATTTGTAAGATTTTCACGTGCAAAGGGAAAATGCAGCAAATTACAAATAATAAAAAAGATAAATAGGACAGGAATGAATACATATAAACATTTCACACCAAATACCACCTAAATTAATTTTTGTAGTGGTATTTTCCCACACTACGAAGAAAGATTCCTCGATTTACACGATTTTACTTGGCCTTCCTTTTTTCATTGGTTGCGATTTCATTTTCGCAATTGCGTATATTAATTGGCACAAAATTTTACATTTTTATGACTGAGGTATATGTAAGGCCATACAAATAAGAAATTCCGTATTGTTTCCTATAAAATGTGATAAAGTGTTGGTTAACTATATATGTTTCTATTAAGAGGAGCAGGGCTGCCAAGCCTCCGGCGTTCTGGATACCAGTTTTTTAATACAAAAAATGTTACTTTATTTAATTGAAACATTTGCGCGATTTAAAAGAACAACATTTTCTGTAAGGTAATAGTGTTGTGCAAAAAGCCTGAGACTTGCCATGTCTGGTGGTGAGTGAAATGTTTTATTTAATGCATTTATCTCTATTTTAATGCTACGTGAACAACGTCCCGTGTAACAGCTTGTAGAGTGTAAAATAAATTATTAAAATAATCCCTATTACGAAAAATGAAACAAAATGCCCGGCTAAGGGAAATAAAAGGTTAGTTAACCTTTCGTAATTTGACCTGAACACAGGTGTGCATCAAATTTCAACGGTGTTTGTAACATCACGATATTAAATTAAATGTGGATACTATTAAAAGGCTATCACAAAAAATACTTAACGGCGCCATATCACGTTTATCTATTTAGTCAATTGGAAGTGGACACGATGATGAATTATTAACCGTTAGGTTTAGAACTCCCCCTACTTTAGGGTGATTTTAGTAAGTTAATGCTATCGAGTACATTTTTAGATATTTAGATTAGATCTTAGATATAAATATTGCAGAATGGTAATCAAAATTATTATTAGATTTCAAAATTAGATGTCTCAGTTTACATTTCCAAAAGTTCTTTATCCATTAGATACAGATTTTTGTGGTTAGCAGGCAAGTAAATACTTCTGTATGGATATTAGGATAACGTAAAATGCTTGACCAAATTGTTGCTTATCCTTATAAATCGCAGTGTAAAAATGAATCTAAGATATAGGATAATCATTAACTCAATCAATAGAAAATTACAAATGCAAAATAAATTACACAACGGGGGGTTCAGGGGGGGCACCCCCTGAAGAAATTTGCTTTCTTATATAAAAATTACTAGAATAAGTAGCTCGTGAGAATTTCAGAATATCATTACATAACAACGTGTTTAATTTAACGCTTCTAATGTCTGAAACCATCGAAATATTTTTTTTTCCTTCTATAAATGTTTGAGTAATTTAAAAGTTTAAATTTTGTTTTTGTAGAAAGATTAATATTAAGCAAAATTTGCTAAAAACAATAAGTTGCAGAGATGACGTTGGGGCTCTTGATCTGCAGATTTACTAGTTATTAAATTTGAATAATTGCCGAAACGTCAGTGAAGGCTTACTGTGGAGACACGAAAAGTTTTGGTTTCTGTTAATCTGTCTGTCTGTTCCGCGATAACTGCCGCAAAAAGCATCCGATCGGCTTGAAATTCACTGGGCATGTTGATGAGGTACCCGGACTTAGCTGTATAGTTTTTGGTTAAATTTGGTTCATTCGTTCGGGAAATATGGAACATTTTATTTTGCTCTATAATGCTTTTCAATGGCAAGTCAGACGATTTTCAGATTTTCATTTGTTGAAAGAAATGGCTCATATGAAAAATGGATTTAAATGGTAAATTTTTGATGCTGAAATTCTTAAATAACATTATTAAATTATTCCAATAAATTATGTCAATATATTTGCGAGATTTTTTTAATTAGGTTTATAATATTGGGGGGAATTTTATGCATGTTTTGCAATAATATAAAGGATTTTGTTTTATCAATTTGACATAATGCATATTTCATTTTTTTCCCTTTTCTTTCTCTGTTGCCTAGCAACATATTTGGTCCTAATAATATTAGTATAATTGCGTGTATAATGCTTGAGTAAAGCCAACGTCAAAACAGATGAATTAATGCATTTGTATCTTTGCATATAGAAGGATTTTAACCCAGAAATAAAAATAGGCAATATTTCTTTTATTTTATTTATTTTATTGAAATATTTTGCTTAAAAATACAAAAGTTCATTATTTTCATAGAGAATAACGTAACATTTTCCCATAACATTTACCAATATTTCTTTAATTGTTGCCAAGAAAATCAAAACCCGGAATAATATTTCCTTTTAAACAATTTTCAATTGAAATGTTTTGTCGTGAAACAGGAAAATGAAAAATAAAATTAAGAATAGAAAAATTAATATGGCGACATATTGGAAATAAAAAGAAAACTCTCGAGTATTTCTTAATATAACAAGATGAAAAGTTTTGAGTAAGTACGCATAGCAGGTGAATTAGACGTCATTTATCGAAAACAAAGATGCTGGAATAAAAAGATCTTGGGTAAAATAAAATTAACTATTATTCACGGAGGAAAGAGATAGATGGAGATGCAGTATGCCGTAAAAACAGTTTGCAATACGATGTGCGTTATCGCTCAGATTTAAATGCCCTCATTCGGCCCAAACAAAACAAGCACGTGGAACAGGGACCAAATTCTTTGACTTCATCCGTTTTTTTTTTTTTTTTTTTTTTTTTTTTAGCACGTCGTTGTGTTGTGCCGAATGTAGCTGATTTTAGGGTTACATTTTTGGCGTCACTTCAAGATTTATTGTCTGTGTACGATTAACATGAATATTTTATTTAAAATTTAAATTTTATTAATTTATAAAAAAAACTTATGCTTATCCTTATAAATCACCGCGTAAAAAAAAAATCTAAGATATACTATAACCATCCGCACAATCAATAAAAAATTACGAATGTAAATTTAAATAGACTACGGGGGGTTCAGGGGGGCAGAGCCCCCCTGAAGAAATGCAATTTTTGATTTAAAAAGTTACCAGAATAAGTAGTTCATCAGAATTTCAGAACATCAATGTACAACCACTTGTTTAACACTTTAATTTCTGAAACTTTACGAAGTATCTTGTATGCTCATAAATATTTATGTAATTTGAAAACTTTAAAAAGCGATTTGTAGGAAGTTGAATATTATGCAATGAGTGTTAAAAAACAATGACTTGCAAAGTTGACGTTGAGGCTTCTGATCTGCAGATATACTAGTTACTAATAAAATTAAGAGTTTGCGTTGTGAATTATTTAGACGAACTCTTCCACTTATGAATTAAACTAAAATTTAAGCTAAAAGAAAAAAAATTGACACACTTTAAATATTATTAATTAAATAATTACAGAAACTTTTTAAAACTTGATTAAATATTTTATTTACATTGAACACAACTATATACAGAAATACATAATATTAATTCAAAAAAAAGAAAGCAATACTTTTGTTTGCTTCTCATTATTTTATGTATATTTAATCTTAAAAAAAAAAGACAATATTTTCACGTACTCTAATTATTATAATTGTTTCTTTTTGCTAAAAGAATAACTCTCTTTCATTTTTAAAATTACCTTAATCTTATTTAATTATTGGTTTTGTCGGATCTCAGATTACTCTCTACCATAAAATTTCAGAAAAGTATTTTTGTGATTTTTCATATGATCTAAAGTGGTAAAGGAAAAAGTTTAAAAGTCGTACCTTTTTTTTTAATATACGGGATGGTGGCCTTTATTCATCAAATTCCGAGTTGTTGCGTTGCTTAGGATCATGGCCATGTGTCATCAGGAACGCATCCTCAATTTGGCTTGATTAGGATCACTCCGATATGTACATCAGGAAAACATCCTCAATTTGGCTTGATTAGGCTCACTCCGATAGGTACCTCAGGAAGACATCCTCAATTAGGCTGGATTAGGCTCGATTAGGCTCGCTCCGATATGTCCATCTCGCCTGGGCTTTACTAGGGCTTACGGGACTCATTGCACGGGCTTTCAGGAGAGCTCCTGCGTCCTCTACATCTTTTTTCAGACTCTCTTTTTTCAAAACTTATTCTTCTTGCACACCAGCTCCTGCAGTGGGTGGAACTATTTTTGTCTAGTCCACTGTTATTAGATGTGAGAAGATTTTTTATTATACTTCAATAGGCCTATTAGCTAACAGTCTGCAAATGGCCCCTTACATATACTTTAATATTATTATCTGCCTTAAAGTTTGGGTGGTCTGAAAAGCCATAAATTTATCCCAACACTTTTATTGAGGCCATAAATTGATTCCAACGTTTTTATGATTTTACGATTTCTAATTATACACCACTTTCCATTGGCTTGTCATAAAACGACACCATGGCGTCTGGCTATTGTTGTTGTCTGAGATCCGAACTCAATTCAATATTATACATTCATTTTACAATACAACAATTTTTAAAAAAATATATTTACTATTTAAAATCAACTTAATAATTTTTGTATGAACTTACACTCTTATTTTACTTAAATATATAAACATTATAATTTTACACTCATAATTATATTTTATAAAAAATATTTATACAAACAGAAATAACAAATTACGCAATTTTACTTTGATTTAACCAACATGGTGCGGGAACATATCATAGTTATATGTTGCCCAGCATCTCTCCCGGTGTCAGAAAAAAAAAAATAAAAACTGATTGCTGGTTTTATTTTTTTTTTTGTAAAGCTTGAAGGAATGTACGTGTCCATATGACTGTGTATCTACACAGTTTTTGAGCGAAGACTGTAAAGTTCAATTATCAATGGTTCTGGTATATTTTATAAGAAGTTCTTCTATTGTTTCATAACAGAAAGTTCAACACATGATAGCATAGTTGTCTGTTGACATTCACATTTATAGAAGACCTCTGTACTGACAATCAGACGTCTTTCTCGAAGCCTTTTTTCTTTACCACACACATGTTTACTAATTTTGTAACTTTACAGTTTAAGTGCCCAAAATACATTCAAAGCTATAATTTTGTCTGAAATTAATATGCCGAAATAAACCTAATTACAAGAAAAATAATGGCATACGCATTTGACATATTATTTCATCACATACAACCTTATGACACAGTGTTTTATCTAAAACACATTTTATACTGAATAAAAGTAAATACAATGCTTGTAATATGACATGTTATATTTTCACATAATTAATCTGATGTATTCAAATTATAATCAGAAAAATATTGTATACAAACTTGTTACATTATTTTATTTATTTGTTACTTCTAACATGTATGATCTGTCAAAATGTACAAGCTAATTCATCTCCTTTAATATATCATTACGCAATGCTTTCCAACTTTACCCGATACGAGAAAAAAAAAGTAAGAAGAAGGAGAGAGGAGAATAAAACCAGTTATTGAACGTCCCCGATTCTCCCGAAAAGTGGGGGTTGGTCAAGCTACTAATTCCTTTCTGCGAGGTGAATTGTGCTGTGACAAAATTTTACGACTTCCCAAAGGTATGTATTTAAAACCATTTCATGCTTGTAATTACCGTAATAATTAGTATAATTTCGTGATATACTTTCTTCTTAACTCACTGTGCATGCCTGTATGTAATTTTAAACATAATCTATGCATAAACAGTCTATGTATTTGTATCGTATCTAATGTAAACCTTCTGCTTTTTTTTTATTATTTTGCAGGGGAAAAATGGCGATTCTAGCATCTGAATTCTCCTGCCTCATACTGGAACTGAAGCGAGGGTGGCTTTTTATGCATTCAGGTTTAAATCTAAACCAAATTTCCTTTCAGGATTAAAAAAAAAATGCATATAATTTACTTTAACTGATTACATTGTATATTTTTAGACCTTTCTAACAAACACAAATTTTGATTCATGATATTGTTTACTATTAAAATGTAAACAACACGGGAAAATGACTTCTACGGCCTCTCAAAAATGCAAAATATGCATTACGCTGATCTTAAAAATGCACCTTCATTTAATACTGTTAAATAGTGTTGTCAGAAAATGCCATTGACGAAGAAGAGAACAATGTCTTAAATTATTATTTATTTAGCCAACAATTCTATCTTAAAAGATTGTTAAATTTTCCTATTTATTTATTTTTTTACTGAATGAAATAAAAATTTATTTATTCAAAATTTTATTTATCATTAACATTCCGTATGTGAATTCTACTGTCTAAAATTTAATGATATGTTTAAAAAAGTAAAAGATACCAAATTATTAGTATTAATCAAACATTAATAATTATTATTTAATTATAAAAAAAATGTTATTAATACACTTGTATAGTTTTAAAAATACAAAGGCAAATGATAATTACTACGTAAAATCGTATGTAGTAACCCATGAGTACTCGGCTGAATCAAAGAATTTCTGCCAGCAGAAAAGAATCTTTGTATACTCATAAATATCTACACCCAATTGTTACAGATTAAGTATTTTAAAAATAATTACTGTATGTACTATAAAAAAATTAAGTAAATAAATTTATTAAGCCATACTACCTATTTTAATAAAAATAAGGCCAATATATATAAATATATTTATTTATTTATTTTGTTTCCTTATGTTAAATTGGCCAAATTATATATATAAAAAAAAAAAATTTATGAACTCACACACTCAAATTTATCAATACTATGTATATTTATATGTGTTAAATTTAGAATTGCATTTAATTCTAAGGGAAAGTAAAGAGAAGAAAAATGCTTAAATTCTAAACTAACATAAATTTATAAAATATTTTATTTAAAAAAAAAAAAAATCTAATTTCTAGCTGATTTCAGCAAGATGTCATTTAATATTTATATTAAATAATTTTGCTAATACATTTTATTAATTGTTAAATTTGCATATTTTTATACATACAATAAAAATATAATAGTCTTACATAAAATTTTACACTACAACAATGTTATTAATTAATTTAACTTGAATTTAAGCCTACTTTAATTCTAATTGAATACCGTTAATAAAAGTAAATTAGCTTATCAAGTTAAATATAATATAAACTATGTTTGTCTAATGTTAATTTTGCTGAAAATTCCATAAATTCTAACTGTAAATGCTAATTGCTATACCTTTTGTTATTTATTTTGAAAACAACACGAACTTATATTTTTATTTATTATTTTTTTATTAAATATAGGAACTATTGTTACTGAGCTAGACACTCCATAAATGTGTAAAACCTAAAAATCAAAAGTTTTCCTAAATAAAACTCAAAATGCTGCTTTTTACAATATAATATTACTAATTTTATTGTTTCTGAGCATAACATCTAGTAATTATACCATACTTAATTTTTTCTTCGATTCCTTTTTCAGCCAAGAATCCTGAAATTTATGCCTAGGTGATGACTATATATTGATGTATCTGTGAATAATTTTTCTACAAATATTTTGTTGGTGTTGGTGCATACCCAGCCGCAGGCCAAAATTGCACCCTATACAGAAAGCCTTTGGTGAGAAAATTTTAATTTTACTTCAATTATTTATTTGTGTATTTTTTTTTTTTTTTTTTTTTTTTTTACTATAATTTTTGTGTGCAATCATGTTGAAATAACTTGCCTTGTCCATTGTTATACATATATATGTTTTTTAAAAACCAATGTGCTACACCAAAATCCTTTTTTTAAATTTTTTTTATAACACTTTTGTTCATAAAACTTATCCCTGCTGTCTAAATTCTAGACTTTAGCATATAAGTTGTACTTGAACTACCGGAATAAATCTTAGCACTTTTTGTATATTTTATTATATTTAGGCTTATAGCTGACCGCTATCCCAATATAGAGTGCACTAATAATTTATTCCTTGTCAACCATATATTTATATAAGAAAAAAATATATATATGAGTATGCTATAAAGCTGTTCTAACTACCCTGAACCTATAGCTTACACCTACTCATTTTAAAGAGTAATTCTGAAATTTTGTCATCTAAATTGTAAGGCTATTAGCAAAGGCTACCCTTATAGAAGACAGAAAAAATTCTCTTTTTTTTTTTTTTTTTTTTTTTGAAAATTACTCCAACATTATTTACTATTAAATTAATTAAGTTTTAATGTTATTTGGCTTTGTTAAGATTTTATATTTTCTAATTCATATTCGAAAAGAAAAAATAATATATATATATATAACTTTTGCCTGGAGAGAAATATTTCACTGCTCCATTGAAGTTTTGTGAAGCACATTTCATAATTTTATAAGTATGTTTTCGGGTGCGCCTGCACATTTGCTCAATATTGTAACCCTGAGACAAATTGGCGTCCCCATGTTCCTATCCTTTCTTATTATTATTTTGAATTTTAAAAAGGCAAGTTATTAATTTTGTTTCAATTTTTTTTTTACCTAAAAGAAAAAAAATTATTTTTAAATTTTGAAAATTTTTTAAATTTTGAAATTCGATTAATTATGCATTTTGATTTATTTTTAATACCAATTCATATACCATGGATAATATTGGGGAGGGGGGAAAGGGTAATGATCTTGTATAACATCCCCGTATAAGTTTGTATATGGTGTATAACCATATAACGACATATTTTGATCATAATGATCTATTTGATACTTTAAATATGGGTCTACATTCTCAGAATATTTATTATTTTTTTTATAATAATTCTTAGTAAGTTTGTCACCCTTTTGACTCGTATTTTTGTTCAATTTGAACCAACAATTTTCAGTTGGGTGTGATTTTCTTTGACAAATGTCACATTTAGTTTTGTAATTTTTATCACCCTTAATTTTTTTCTGAGACCCTTGTAAATTCGTAATTTCCGCCTCTGTATGACCTGTTGCATTTTTACGCACATCTAGTGCAATATCCTGTCTAACTTAATTTAAAAAATTCGACATTTTTAAGATTTCGATAAAATTCTCTTCCTTATTATCCACCTTTTCGCCTGCACTTTCGATATAAGATTTTACACCCTTTTTAAACTCCAAAATGAAATCCTCTATCGTTTGACTTGCGGCCTGTTTTAAATTTAGGAAATTGCTCTGAGCATTAAGGAAGCTTAGTTTTGTACCAAATAACTCCACCAAATTATTTTTAAATAAATTATAATTGGTCTCGTTATATGTTTCAATCTGTTTACTTAAAATATGTTTTGCGTCCCCAGTAATTTTAGCCTTTAAAATTAATAATTTAGTTTCTTCCTGTATATCTGTCGAATTCAAAATATTATCAAATTCCTCTAAGAAAAATATAATGTTTTTGTTCTTTTTATTGTCAAATGGTGGCACTAACTTAATACGTGTATCTATATCCAGCGTCTGAGTCATTTTTAACAAGTATTAGTAATCAATGTATACTTTTTCAAAATATCAATTCAAAATAGATCCTATACCTCTTAAAAGAATATTTTGCATCTCATACTATTTTCTCTATATTACAACATATGTATGAAAATATTCTAAATTGCATAAATACATAAAAACAACAACACTAAAATTTAAAAAAATTTCTTAGGAGATGAAGTTGTTTTGTAGATTATTCTTTTACACACATAAATACCCCTAAAATATTTATAATACACGTATATATAAAAAACAACATAATTTCATTTAACAGAAAAATATCTGTCTTTTTCTACAGAAAAAACAATCTTTTTTTTTTTTTTTTTTTTTTTTTTGTAAATATTGTACTACTACTTCGTAGTACGACTCATAAATTTTCTTTTGTATCAAGGTGATACAATTTCAAAAATCATGATCTATTGACATTTCAATCATTTTTATACCAGACATATTATCAAATTTTACTTATTATTCTTATTATTATTATTATTTATACAGTATATAAAAAAAAATTATTTTTACAAATGTGTCATCTGTGATGTGCATGCCATTATTTCTCAATGGTAACTGAGATCCAACCAAAAGAGAAAAGAGAGAAAAAAAAATTGTAATTCCTAAATTTACCTATTATAAATCCCAGAATTATTTTTTTCATTTCCTTTTTTTTTTTTGCTAACATATATTATTCATTTTATTTATATAAAATTATTATATGTGTGTCATTATTGTCACAATAATAAAATTAATTTTAATAAAATTTTAATCAATTAAACTTAAATACCTACAATATCTTTAAAATTGTGACATTAAAATAATACTTAAATTTATTTTCCTTTATTATTATTATTATTATTATTTCTAATGACCTCAGATGAACGTTCCTGAGTCATAGCACCATTTTACTATCTAATTACCTCAGATGATCGTTCCTGAGTCATAGCACCATTTTACTTTGAAGGGGGGGATGCTGGACAGATAATTACACCTGTTTATTTTCTATTTACTTTATATCCAAAATTGTTAATTGGTCCAAATCATCCAAGCAACCTCATAGCAAATTGGTATATAATTTTATATACCTTAGATAAATTCAAATAATATAAGTGATCGTATTTACCTAAATTCTAGTAGAAGAGCAACGCGAAGCATTCATAAAATTAAATTATAATTCGCGTCAAAATGTAATTATTAAATTTGAATAATTACTAATAAAATTAAGAGTTTGCGTTGTGAATTATTTAGACGAACTCTTCCACTTATGAATTAAACTAAAATTTAAGCTAAAAAAAAAATTGACACACTTTAAATATTATTAATTAAATAATTACAGTAACTTTTTAAAACTTGATTAAATATTTTATTTACATTGAACACAACTATATACAGAAATACATAATATTAATTCAAAAAAAAGAAAGCAATACTTTTGTTTGCTTCTCATTATTTTATGTATATTTAATCTTAAAAAAAAGACAATATTTTCACGTACTCTAATTATTATAATTGTTTCTTTTTGCTAAAAGAATAACTCTCTTTCATTTTTAAAATTACCTTAATCTTATTTAATTATTGGTTTTGTCGGATCTCAGATTACTCTCTACCATAAAATTTCAGAAAAGTATTTTTGTGATTTTTCATATGATCTAAAGTGGTAAAGGAAAAAGTTTAAAAGTCGTACCTTTTTTTTTAATATACGGGATGGTGGCCTTTATTCATCAAATTCCGAGTTGTTGCGTTGCTTAGGATCATGGCCATGTGTCATCAGGAACGCATCCTCAATTTGGCTTGATTAGGATCACTCCGATATGTACATCAGGAAAACATCCTCAATTTGGCTTGATTAGGCTCACTCCGATAGGTACCTCAGGAAGACATCCTCAATTAGGCTGGATTAGGCTCGATTAGGCTCGCTCCGATATGTCCATCTCGCCTGGGCTTTACTAGGGCTTACGGGACTCATTGCACGGGCTTTCAGGAGAGCTCCTGCGTCCTCTACATCTTTTTTCAGACTCTCTTTTTCCAAAACTTATTCTTCTTGCACACCAGCTCCTGCAGTGGGTGGAACTATTTTTGTCTAGCCCACTGTTATTGGATGTGAGAAGATTTTTTATTATACTTCAATAGGCCTATTAGCTAACAGTCTGCAAATGGCCCCTTACATATACTTTAATATTATTATCTGCCTTAAAGTTTGGGTGGTCTGAAAAGCCATAAATTTATCCCAACACTTTTATTGAGGCCATAAATTGATTCCAACGTTTTTATGATTTTACGATTTCTAATTATACACCACTTTCCATTGGCTTGTCATAAAACGACACCATGGCGTCTGGCTATTGTTGTTGTCTGAGATCCGAACTCAATTCAATATTATACATTCATTTTACAATACAACAATTTTTAAAAAAAATATATTTACTATTTAAAATCAACTTAATAATTTTTGTATGAACTTACACTCTTATTTTACTTAAATATATAAACATTATAATTTTACACTCATAATTATATTTTATAAAAAATATTTATACAAACAGAAATAACAAATTACGCAATTTTACTTTGATTTAACCAACATGGTGCGGGAACATATCATAGTTATATGTTGCCCAGCACTTACCACAGCAAAAAGGCAGATATTGACTTATGCTTAACAAAAATCCTTCCAGCATATTGATACAATATTTTAAATTAAATAACTCTGTACATATTTTAAATTGTAATTTAATTGTCATTCAGATATTGCTAAAGGTATAAATAATTCAATGAAAATAAAGAGGGAAACTTAAATAAAAATAACAGATGTGTGGAAAGTAACACGTTAACAGTAAAATATCATATATATAAAATCGAATAAATTACACTTATTATTTAATTACACGCACTTATTTAACTAATTTAGTTTTTAAGTACAACTGATTTCTGTCAGAGTTCGTTACATAAAAAAAATATATATATATACCATTTTAATTTGTCCCCAAAACAATTTTTGACTAAAGCAAAGTACCCTGAAACCTTTAAGTGACAGCTATTTTAAAACAAGACAGATCACCAATCTGGCAAACGAACTCGTTCTGAACACGTTCATTGAAAGCGCTTATAAATAATAGTACTGTTGCTGGACAAAATGAGGATATATATTTTAATGTATATATATGTATAAATAAATGGTTCTTCAGTGTATAGAAAACCTTTTACTCTTCAAAGTTTGGAGAAATAACATGAAATTAGACACCTACGCGCAAGGACCTAAAAGAAACGTATGTACGACTCTGGTTTCTGACAAAGAATATTTTACTTTTATAACATGTACATTTAATCAATCGAAGACAGTGTTTTTCAGTCAGAAATTTTCATCTATATCATTAGAGATCTGTAGAAATACTCCAGGAGTAGTCTAGTTACTTTAAAAATACGCCAAAGCAATCTTCAAGCATGCTTTGATCAGTGATTGTCAAGTTTGAACGAACAGGTTCATTGGCTGATGAGAAACTAACACCTAACAGGAGACAGCAAGGAAGCCCTAAAATACCACATCTGTAAAAACAATAATGTATGGGAGCTATCAACGTCAACTCAAGTCTTCATTCAATGCAACCACAGCAAGAGTAGTCTGCAAAGATTTTATCCATAAAAATTTTATCCATTATCCATAACAAAATTCATTTAGGATAGACTCATGGCCTTGATGATAAAAGAATGGAGTTCGCCAAAATCATCTGTGAAGTAATTGACACTGGTTTCAAAAGTGGCGATTTTTTTTTTTTTCAAATGGAGTACTCTTCTATTTGGATAGCTAAGTCAATCCTAACAATTATCGGATTTGGGTCATCGAGAAACCAGAATTTTACTTTCTCAAAGGCCTTCATCCACATAAGATCGCTGCCTGATCTGGATTGAGTGATGATGGCATTTTGGTTCTGTATTTTTTGTCCACAAAGTAAAATCTACCCGCTTCCTGGTCTTCTTGACAATGAGGTTCACTTCTGATGCCTACCACAATCACTCAATCCAAGACAATTGATTCCAGCAGAATGGAGCTCCTACACATTCAGCAGGATATGTCTTTGGTTTGCTTAGAAGTAAATATTGCAATCGTGCTCCCTAAATCGCTTTGGTTTTAGACTTTTTGGCATCCCTGCAGGCCTCACTTATCATCTCTAGACTTCTTTCCATGAAGCAATGTTAAACATCAAGACTACAGAGATCGTCAAAAAACTATAGAATAGCTGAAAAAAGCGACAAGTGTAATGAGATGGATTCTAACAGACTAACTCAAGCAGGTTTAGCGAATTTCGAGCAGAGCCTTCATTTCGCTATCTCCACAGCTGGCCAACATTTTGAGAATATCATCTATTAATTTCCTTTATTCTTATTTATAAATCATGAAATTTCGAAATAAAAATCTTTTTCAGTTCAATAGTTATTTTTATGGGGGTTTTGCTTTCTGTACCCAGTTAAGCACCTTTTATATATTTATATTCAAATATATATTTTCGAGTCTGGTTTACGAAATCGGTCAATATACATCAACATTTTTAGGAATTGCTTTCTGCGGAAAACTGCGGTGTGCACCTCCTCACTTTTTATGGAAGCAGATAAAAGGGTAACTTTTTTTATTTTTTTAATGGCATAACTGTTTGAAAACCAATATTAATATTTGTTTATTTTGAACATTTTTGTTTCAATTTACATTGTCTGCATGTCTCCATCACATAACAAATTGACGAGCGTCTCGAAATTTGGGACTTCTTGTATTTAAAAAGCTTGAATAATGTTATCAAAATCTTCCATATATTTATAAAATATTTGTGTACATTTTGTACATTTTCGGTTGTTTTTTTTCTTTTCTTTTTCAGAGAATAATCTGCAGTATTAATTCTGAAAAAAAATATATATATATAAACATTCTAGACAAAAAATATGATACAGAAAAAGTAAAGATTATTCGACCATTATTTTTTCCACTTCAATGGATTATATTACATGACATGATGTTCAACGGGATTTATCGTACTGTTATGCTTCTTTTAGGATTCAAGTAATCTTCTTAACTTTATGGCGAATCCATCAACGCCAAATATGTTTTTGGCTAAAGTATCGTTTGTAACTACATAAAGTTTATACCTCTCCGTTATGAGCTTTTTTAAAAAATATGTGTCACTCTACACTAAAAAAAAAATCAAAAAAAAAAAAAAAAAACAATAAATATTTCTCAATGTAAGAAAATAAAATATATACACCAACGAAAGTAAAAAGTACCTATTCGGAGTTTCTAGCATTTTATAAAATAATTCGTAGTTTTACAAAACTTATAAACCAATATATTTCGGACATTAAAAAATATATATATGTTTAAAGTCAAAATGTTTGTATCTGCACTTTTTTTTTTGGAAATGTTTTCAAGTAGTTTTTAATGTGTGTTAATCAGTTTTTTCAACCCAGAATATGTGTTTTTTGGACAATATCAATATTCTTAATCTTACATGTATAAAATCAATTAAGCAGCTGAAAATATTTGACTGAGAATTAATAGTATTCTGAAAACGGGATCATTTCGGAAAACTGATTAATACCTAAAATAAAATACTTCATTTTTTTTTTCTTTTCAAAAATCAGTGACAACTAAATTCTTTTCTAGATAACTGTATTATTAAATCTCAAAAAAAAAAAAAAAAAGAAAGAAAAAAAAATGTTTCTGAGTTTTCTAAAGATAAAATAAATGTAATAGGGGAGGGTAGCCATATTTAGACCGCCGCTTTAACTGGACCGTTGCCATTCTGCCGTTAATTACAGGAAGAGACTCCATCTACCTCTGAAATCCTACTCATCAAGATGACGCCATTTACGATTAGAAGAAGCAGCCCCCTACCACGTGATGTTTTCAGACAATTTAAAAAATCTATAGTTAGCTGTTTTGATCTAATTTTTTCCTTCTAAACGCAAGTGAATATTTGAAAACTAAGGTAAGTTGTTATTTTTGCATATAGGTATATGAATTAATCTGTTTATTGTGCATATTTTTCAGGCTGATGTGTTTGATTTCGTTTTTGTTCTTAGTCTTGAAATTAACTTTTTTAAAAATGGCGCAGTTGCCGTAATTGAGCTAATTTAAGTTGCTTAAATTGGACCATGTATGTGATCATAAATTTGAAAAGTAAGTAATGAATTTCGAGGACGGTACGCTTTGTGCACTATTTTTTTTTATATTTTATAATGGATTACTATCTACATGCAAGTTTTATTTCTTTTGTTTTTAACCATTTGGAAAAATGGTTATTGTTCTCGTCAGGGTAGAAAATAAAAAGCATATCTGAAGGTTTTTATTGGTTTAATCCGCATTTTATTCGTTTCCTGATTGGTCTATACAGTAATCTGTATTTCCCTTTACATTTAACAGAGATAGATACCTTCTGTTGCCACTATAACAAAAAAGTATTAAAAACTACAAAAAACAAATTAATAACTCAAAAACAAATTGAGATACAGCTTTCAAACAAATTGCATTTAAAAGTACATTGTTTTCTCTATCCAACGGTGTAAAAAGTAATATTGCCGGATGTTTAGAAGTTTAAGAATGAAATTTCATTTAAAATTGATTATCAGATTTCTTGGAAATCTGACGATGGAAATACCTTTTCCCGAACACACAATGAAATGCTTGGATAACACGTAAGTTTCAGGTGGATAATAACTAATGAAAATGAAATAAAATGAATAATAATTTCTGCCAAAGAGTTTATTTTAATTTGTAAGATTTTCACGTGTAAAAGAAAAAATGGAATAAGCCAATTAAAAAAAAAAAAAGAAAAAGATAAAGATAAATAGGACAGGAATGAATACATATAAATATTTCACACCAAATACGAGTCGCAGGCGATATTTGTCGCTTGGAATTTTTACGTGTAATAACACCATTAATGTTTAATTCATGGCGTACGTAATGTATGATCAACTCCGTGCGATTTTTTATGTCTTAAATTTTAGTCTTTGAAAAAATCATTTTCCAAATGGTCGTTGTAATTTGTTAAAATGTTTTTTTTTTTTTTTTTTTTTTTTTTTTGTATATCTAAATTATTTTTTTATAGAGTTTAGGCCTATATAAGCATAAAAATATTTTTACATGTCTACGCAATAAATTTTGTTTGCAATGTCTATTATTTTGTATGTAATTCTATTTATTTTCTTTGAATTCTTTATTCCTACGGCATATTTGATGTACAGAGTTGAATTCAAACATTTTCCTCCTGCAGGATATTTGGAATGGAAGACTTTTTACAGTTCTGGAGAGTGGAATTATACTTTTTTGCCATTAAAACGCATAAAAACTAAAACCTTGATGAAAATGTTGAAAAAGACATAGACAAACTGTCTGGAAGAAAAACACCCGTGACAGCAAAAGCTGTTAAATGTATGGGAAACAAAAAGCAGACAGTATGTTGTGAAGAAATTGACCTGCAACAAGGCTGCCGCTACAAAGCCTCCCCAAAAACAAAACAAAACAAAAAAAAAAAAAAAAAAACATTAGAAATGTTATTTCGCTTGCTAAATTCAGTTAAATCAAAGTACAGAGGAAGCAAAAAAAAAAAAACAGTTGTTTTATCACCATCGCCATATAAACTAAACCTTGAAATGAAAAAAAGACAAAAAAGCAGCTTTCACAGCACAAAAGCAATTGGAACATCGAGTTTTAAAAAAATAGGCGTAATGCAATTAGGAAGAAAATGATGGAAGAGAAGAACTACAAACATAATGCAAAGAAAACTTCTGTTGCAAATATAAAATCTGATAATTCAGAATCTAAAAAGAAAAATCTAGACAGTGATGATTGATTATGCCTAATTTGTAAGAAAAATAAAGTAGCAGAAATGATTCAGTGTTCAGATTGCCATATACAGTTCCATGTTGTGTGCGCTGGAAAACAAAAACAACAAACAGAATTCGTGTATAAGCTTTGCATCACTCCTTTCATGATATTCAATTAACTGACAATTAGTTCCATAATTTCTATTCTTAATTACTGATAACTTTGATTAATATTTTGAATACATTTTGATTAAAAAAAAAGTACTCTTATTTTCAGATATTTGATATTTCATTATATTTCATTACTGTTAGTTTCTTTGATTGTTTCATTAATCCCAAACTTTCCTTTTAATAAAATTAGCTATATTGCCTAGTCATTAAAACAACCTGATATTATTTGGTCCAATTTAGGAGACTAGGGTTGCAACTTAGGCGACCAGTTGCTGAATTTGGACCACTTTTGACAACTTTTTCAAATTAAAATAAAATTTAAGATTTTCGAAAAGGAATTGATCTAAATATTTATTTAGTTAGTAGATGAATAGATTGATCCTGTGTAATGATCTTTTGCAGATATTCCAAAAATTAAGTGAGTAACACCTGAAAATAAGAGAAGTGGTTCAAATTCAGCTATTCTCCCCTAACTCTATTCGGAATTATGGGTAACTCGGAAGAAGTTATTGTATATTTTTAATGGCTATTATATTATATAGTCTTATATTAGGATTTACTCATCTTTCTTAACACTGTAGTATATACAAGTATTATGACTAAAATCTTGTAAAAATAAAATTACGAAATATATTATGTGATGCCCTTTATACCTAAATGCAAGCAACCCAGCTGGATATAACAAAGAAACTAGAAAATAACTAATAAATTATTTTTGTGATTTACATATAACTTCACGATTTTTTTAAAGGAGTTATCTTAGAATATAAATCCGTTCAGCAATATTACAGAAATTGTAATTTATCTTGAATGCCATTTTAGATAAAAGCAAATTTTCTAAATGCATTTATAAATTGTTTTTAAGAAACATTTGATTTTGTATATGAAATAATAACAGAAATATTCTTCAAAACATGATTCGGAAATCCTTCACAGTATAAATAAAGGAAGAATAAAGCATAAATATTCTTTAAAACGTGATATTTTACATAAGTCGGAAAACCTTAACATCATAAAAATAAAGATCTTGTAATTCATTAGTATTTTTCGCTGTAGCTGCACTATGTCATCATTTTTCTAAAACATAAATGGATGTGGTTTTCGTGACAAGTATAATGGACAAGAGAGTCAATTGAATGTCATTTATGTGTGACATAAGATAGTAGGAACTCAGAAATGAAATATATATATATGAGCATTTTTGTAACTGTTATGTGGAACTAAATGACATCTCTTAAAATATTTTTTTTTTATTAAACCTTTTCGTAAGAAAAAGATTCCTGTTAATGTACTGGCAACTTCATTCTGATTGCATTACTTAATTTAACATTTTGTAGAGCCCTAAAAAAAATTAAAGATTAAGATTGTAATTGAAAAGTATTAAAAAAAAATAAATAGAATTAAAATATTATGAAACAATAAGGATTCAATATTAATTATAGTTTTAATTTTAATCGTTTGCATTTTATTGTATTTTATTGTATTGTATGTTTGTATATATTTCTAAAAATAATAAATTGAACTGAAATATTATGAAACAAAATTAATTCAATATTAATTGTAGATGTACTTTTTATTGTTTGTATTTTATTGTATTCTATTGTATGTTTGTATATATTTCTAAAAGAATAATTTGAATTAAAAATATTATATGAAACAAAATTATTTCATTATTTAATTTTTAGCAGTATTTGTAAGTTTTATTGTTCGTAATATTAATAATGAGTTCTGTTAATATTTTTTTATTATTTTTCATGCTTTCAAATATGTTAGAAATTAAAAAAAGAAATTGTGGTAAAATAGGTGTTTAAAATTGTTAAAAATGGGCAAGCCTACTAATTATTTTTGAGTTTTTCTAAAGTGTACTAAATATTTGGTTTTGTCGTTTCGTTTTTTAGGTAGTTTCTTAGGAAATACTACCTATTGGGATCGTTCCAATGTTGGAATTTTTGAACTTTTTTTGTAGATTTATACCGATCATGACCCCTAGAACCCAAAATGAGCCTCAGTAAAAATATTTATCAATCTATCTACCTATCTATCTACCTACCTATCTATCGAACTATGTATCTATCTATCTATATATATCACTTTCTTCTGAACACGATAACTTCCACAATTCTGCGCAAATCTCTTCCAAACTGATACATAAAATCAAGGGGCATAAAATCTCACCCAAGTTCGCTAATGGACAAAATCGGGCCAAGGGGCTGGAAATAGGGAGGGGTTTTGTGAAAACAGAAAAAAACACCATAACTTCTTAAATTTTATACATATCAAATCAGTTTAAAATTTTTATTACTCCTAAAAATAAGGCAAAAAATTTAGGCATCACAGATTTTTGATAAAATTAAAAATGTGCTGAAGGGGCGCAAAAAATAGGGATTTGGGGAGAAAAAAATTCATAACTTCGTCAATTCTCAAGATATCAAATCCAATTAATTTTATTGTATATATCCTTAATATTATCAACAACTTTTATATTCAGAAGATTTTAATAGGACCAATTCGTACCGAAAAAAAAAAGAAACCAAAAAGGGGGGGGGGGTGAAGAAGAAAAATATCCATAACTCCGTCAATTCACAAGATATAAAATCCCATGAATTTATCATATATCTTCTTAATATTGTCTACAACATCTATGTAGACAATTTTTTGGTAGGACCAATTCTTATAGCAAAAACAAATTAAAAATACATAGCGGTTGTAGAAAAAAATCATGTTATTAAGGGTGTATTTAAATCCAAACTGCTTATTTTCTTACTCATTTTTAAATTCATTTTTACTCTCAAACGCATCACATTGGTAGATTCTCTTGTTCAGAAACAATATAATGTACCGTAATCATCGATTTTTTGATAGAGGCAGAACATATATTTCAAAAAATGATGTCAAAGTGGGCATTTTGAACGGAATTTCCCGAAGCGATTGTGTTAGAAACGAAAAATATTGTCCTTCTGAGAAAGTAATTGTTTATATATCAAGTTTTAATTAATTGAACGAAAAAAAAACATAGGTTACTTATAAATTTCTTCTAAAATAACGTCAGCAAGTTTCACATTTTTAGTAAAAATGAATCTGAAAATGTGCCAGAAGATTTCGAGTTGTTGAGCATGGAAAAGTATCTTTTTTAATACCGCCTTAACATGATTTTGCTAAAACCAGCTATTTTATAAAAATGAAATAAAAACTCTTCAAAAGCGGCCAGGTAAAATTGTTAAAGTGGGTTTATCTCTAATCATGATTTAGTTTTTGTTGGGGAAATTAGTATACTTAACTTCGAAATCTACCTCCGCCTGTAGGCTGGGCCGGCGGGGATTTTTTAAAATAAATTAATTTTGAATCACACAAATATAAGTGCACGTATAGGTGTACAAATAATTAAAAATATAAAAATTGTAACGCATGAATTATTAATCTACTTCACAGATTAAAATTCATGAAATTGTGCATGGATTGTCATTTTATTTTTAATTTTGTGATTATTCTGAAAGAGAACAACAAGATAAAATAATAATATATGTTCTATTTAATTTTAAATGTATAAAGTATTTCTTTTGATTTAAATATTTAAAACCCTATGAGTTAATGCACTTGGGTGCGCTGTACGCTTATCAAAGATTCATAATTTATTTTATTATTGTATATTTAGGAGTTTTTGTTAGAATTAGAAAAGAAAATTGTTATTTTAATTTTTTAATTTTAAAATGTCAACAGAAAATATCAAAAATATACATTAATATAACTAAAACTGAGCTGTAACCATTCCAGCTACACTATTGAAGAAAATATATTTTTTAAGTTTAGGAAAATATCTTATAACCAAAAAGCATGCATGAAACACTATAGGGTCACACACAAAGTTTACTTTACTTTTCGAAACTTTATTTACTAACATATTTTTTAGATAATGGAACAAATAATGTTTAAAATAGAAATAAATTAAGTCGTTAGTTAAAAATCTATGAATTGTTTAGACATGTGGAACAATATATAATACATGAGATCCTTTTGTGATATTTTATAATTTTTTCGATCATCCCCGTTGTTTATTTTTTTTTTCAGATATCATGCATTTTATATCATAATGCAATAACGTTTTTGGTTATTCTAATATTTTGAATTAGAGTAGTAATAATTATAGATTATAAAAAAATAATGTCGTCAGTATTAAAGTAAGAAAAACTTTAATTCTACCGCACATTACTGTAAATTTTACCTAATATCTAAATATTAAGAAAACTAATTTTGTTTAAAACAAGGGTAATATTTTTTTCTTGTTTGAAAAATATATGTTTTAATTCTGAGTTTTCTTAAATAAGGCATTGTCTTTTTCAAATATATTTAGCTTAAAAAATTGAAATTACTATTGTAAATCGATTATTATAAAATATGAATGCTCATTTTTAAAATACATTTTTTAAATAAAATTATTTTAATTTAAAAAGTATTATGCTTAGATTAGTACAAGTAGAAAAAAAATATATATAACTTAGCGAATATATGGAACTGACATTTTTATAACACAAACAAACCTTTTGAAAACCAACTGAGTAGTTTTGAAATGTTAGCGAAAATCTTTGCATATGGCGGAAAAATATCAGAACATTCATTTAAAAAAAAGGGTTTTAAAATACATTTTTAACCAGAAATATTTCAGAAAGCAGAAAGTGAAAAGTTGGAAGAAAAAAAAATATTCCACCCGATTTGCGTTCCACATTCCTGTCTCAGTTCATTTTGTATGCTTATATCTTAAAAATATTCCCGATAAAGTTTCTTCCGTAACATTTATAAGATGTGAGGCATTCTATAAATATTGCTATATAAATTTTGTAGGACGCATTTTGTGGATTTTTTGCTGAGTATTCGTATGTAGATACCTATTTACATTAACTTAAGAAAAAAAGATAAAGGTTTTACGAACGCTATGACACGTAAACACATACAGTAATTCACTTTTTTATCTATATCGATATGCACATTTTTCTTTTTTGAAAGCACCGAAAATTTTTGCATATATATATAAAAAAAAAAAAATACAAATCCTTAAGAATCATTTTATACCAGAAATATTTCAAAATACAGAAAGTGTGCTGTTTAAATACAAAATATCACCACTAACAAGTGAAATACAAATTTGTGAAATAAACGACTATGTAGGCAAAATTACAATATACACGGACGGTTCCAAAATGTCCGAAGGCACAGCCTCGGCATTTTGTGTGTACGAAAAAAACGAGCAAATCTATACTTGGAGAGCGAAACTGTCCCAGGATAACTCCGTCTTCCTGTCAGAACTCTTCGCGATCTCTTCAGCATTAGAGTGGATGGAGTCGGACAAACATTCTCAATACTTAATCATAACGGATAGCCTATCAAGTTTAAAAGCATTAAACAATTTTGACAATACAAACTATTTAATACTAAAAATTCTTCAACAATTACAAACAACAGTAAAAGACATATACTTCAATTGGACAAAAGGACATTCAGGTGTTGAGGGCAATGAGGCAGCTGACCAACTGGCAAAATCGGCAGTAACGGATGAAACACTAATATATACATTTTTACCATATCCAGCTTCTTCACTAAAATCACAGACAAAGCAGAATCTGTTAAAAAATTGGCAAAAACGCTGGACGGATTCAGACACAGGCCGATATACGAAGGAATTCTTGCCATTGGTTGACCACAAGTATTTCGTAAACAACTAATACTTACACATATTTTTAACAAATCACGGCCCCTTTCAGGAACACTTATACAAAATTAACAAAAGAGACTCCCCACTATGCATTTGTGGCTTGCCGTCAACATCGTTACACTATGTATTATACTGTACATTAACATCGCATTATCATCTCAAAAAACACACACGTATGAATTTAGCAAGTTAGTGGCGGGATGTAAAAGAGAAACCACAACTACTCAACAAGATCATACAATGCATGAGGTTTATAGAAACAAACGAGTACATCTTTTCAAATCCAGAGCCATTCTAGTCCGACTCCATCACTAGGGTGTAGCATGGAGGGGGAAACGGGTTATTATCGGGTGCCAGAAACTTCCATCACTTTTGAATTTTTATCTTGTGCATCTCTCCAAACTCTTGTATGCGCAAATTGTAAATAGTAGGTGTGTTGTAATGTGTTTCTAATTGTGATGTTCAATATAGTGTGTTTAATGTACTGTGAAATCCCTGTAAATCCATGAAAAATGTAAATAATTATGCAATCACATTCGAATGATCCTCATGTAATCACTACACACAGTCATGTAAATAGTAGATGTTTGATATTGTGTTGTAATGTGTTTCTAATTGTCATGTTAAATATTGTGTGTTAAATGTACTGTGAGGTATATATATCCAAGAAAATTTTAAACAATTATGCAATCACATTAGGTGAAATGATCCTCATGTAATCACTACATACAGTGATATACCTCGATGTGAAATCTTCGGTTCGCCCAGAAAAATTGGGTAACCAATTGTGATTGTAATTGTAAATCTCACAGTAACCGAAATAAATCTCAGCAGCTTGATCAGGGACCCGACGCTCCCTCTCAGACTCTGGTTGAGAGTCGGGAGGAGTGGATGTGGTCTACCCCTCGGTATTGCACTAACACTCTAAAGCGAAAGCTGAGTTCCCGAGGTGGTCATCGCTGTCATCGCTGTTTAGAAGAATAAAATCATATAAAAGATTTGCATTCCGTATTCCTTTCTCAGTTCATTATATATTCTTTATTTTTGTATGATTCCGGATAAAGATGCCTCCATAAGATTTATCATTTGAGGCACTATATATATATATATATATATATATATATATATAATATATTTTTTTTCTTGTAGGCATTCTTGACGATCTTTTCCTAAGTATTTAAATGTAGATATTTATTTACATTATCTTAAATAAAATATATAGATATTTTATGCTATCACACGCAAACACATAGGAACATTAGGTCGCAGAGCATTTTTTTTTCGAAATTTTTTTTACCGCTAGCGAGGATAAGTTGTGGAATGATCGCAGAAATATACTCATAAAAATTTCGAAATAATCAATAAATAGCTTCATGTTCCAGTTTAGGTTTCAAATATGCAAATTTAGCCGAAAATGTTCTAAATTTTTACAGTTCAGTAATATTTTTAATTTCCGATTTCTTCTTCACGCTAGCGCGAAAAAGTTGAAATAAGTATAAGAGACATAAGTGAAAAATTTTAGAGCAGTTAACAAATATCTTCTGGTTCACATTGTGGTCTAAATATGGAAAATTAGCCGTAAATGATGTAAATGTTCCCATTTTAATGCGTTTTTTTCCCAATTGTCTATTCTCGCTAGCACAGAAAGAATTGAAAGAATATAAAAGAAACATAAGTGCAAAATTTTAGAAAAATATAAATGTCTTCCTGTTTCTCTTTGCAGGTATAAAAATGTTAAAGTAGTAAAAATTATGTAAATTTTCACATTTCAGGGAATTTTTTATTATAGATTTTCTCTTCCCGCTTGCGTGGAAAAGTCGGAGGATCATATAAGAAACATAAGTGCAAAAATTTAAAGTAATTAATAAATATCTTCTGGTTCAACTTGAAGTACAGGTTTGATTTTTAGTTTCGCTGCTACCAACAACTTGAAAGGTCTGTGTTGTGACGGTCGAAAAGATGAAACTTTAACTCAGATGACTATTGAGGTAACGCTACATGAACAAAAAGTGCTTGAAGAACAAGTGGCACTAGAAAAATACCTGCCTGCAATTACATAGGGCACGTGTCACCAATAACCTCTTAAGCTAAAGACGTTATTGAAAGTATAACGAAATTTTGCACGGAACGTCATATTGATTTCACTGCACTGTTAGCATTAGGAAGAGATGGGACTGCTTTAAACACGTGAAATAAGGGTGCTGTTTTCCGCCGTTTAGAGATATTTTGTAAGAAATCCTTACATTGGTTCGTGTGACAGGTTCATGGTAACGAACTACTGCTGAGGCATCTAATTTAGCACATCTAAGGCGATACAACTGGCCCTATAGCGTATTGGAATTGATTCAATTGAAAAAAAAGCTTCAAAATTGTGAACATTTACTTATTGTGGGCTTTAAGAAAATTAACACCGCAGTTCCTTCTGCAGACAAAACTGATATAAGCACAGACCAGAAATACCTGCACGATAATTTGCACCACAGTGATAAATGGTTTTTGCCCTGAGAATTTGTCCCACAAAATTCACGTAAAATTTTCTCATGCCCCCTGGATGACAGCAGGTAACCGAATCTTGCGTGTTTATATTGGTAGACAAGATCCCTCCAATGAACTACAGGCTTTGATTGAGTTTATCATAAAAGTTTACGCATCTGCGTGTTTCGCAATCAAATCGTATGCCAATCGTACAGACGGAGCACAAAATCTTTGGGGAAAAAATCAAGCTTCACGCTATTTTACAGATAATCTTAAGGTAGTTGTGGGGATCGCGTAATCCAGAGAAATGGCTACTTTGGGCATCCTGAAGCAATAGCTATTGCAATGCATGTCGACCCAAACCAGAATGTGCGATAACTTGCGCTACGCAGGATTTTGAAATCAAGGGAAAAACGAGAGCAAGAGTTCGTGTGTTGCAAATTCCTGCTCTTACGCTCTTAACTTTAAATGTAAATCTTACGTAGATCTCATAGATTTGCCGAATTGCGAACTAACGGAACCTACGATTACCACTCATTTGTCGAACGAACACATAATGCAACTAATAAAATCTGGCGAATGTCCGTTTTCGGCATTGGGAAACATAAACTTCCCGTGCCTCACTCAATGTGTTGAAAGGAGATTAAAAGTGACAATAGAAGCTTCTCTTGTAGTCATCGGAGAGAATAAGCGTGGTGGCTGCATTAGATCCAGAATGGAGTCAAGGCATGTCATGCCATCTTTTGAAAACAAAAAGCAGTATAATGTGAAAAATATAGAAATAAAGGAAGGAGAAGCATTTAATGCACATTTGAAACTTTTACTCTGGAACTCCAAATACATTTAGTTATACAATCAATAAAAAGATTTGTTGTTTAATGGTCATAATTATTATTTACGAATGTCTGATTTTGTAAAAATAAATGTTTAAAGCTTCCATAAATAAATTTTTATGTAAAGGTTTTCCATTCTTCTCTATATTTCGAATCCATCAATTTTCTAAACTTTTGCATAATTTCTCATATTTAGACCCCAAACGGGAACCCGAAGATATTAATTGATTATTCTAAAATTTGTCACTTATCTTTCTGGTATATTTTCCCCACTTTTCCGTTCTTGCGGGAGTAGAACATCGGAAATTTAAAAAATCACTAAAATGTGAAAAATTGCATTCCTTTTAGCACATTTTCCATATTTAGAACCCAAAGTGGAACTCGAAGATACTTATTAATTGCTCTAAAATTCTGAACTTATGATCCTTATATATCCCTTTAACTTTTCCGCGCTAGCGGGAAGAAAAAGTCGGAAGTTAAAAATATTACTGACACAAGAAAAATTACATTTTCGGCTAAAATTGCATATTTTAGAGCCTAAACTGTACCCGGAAACTAGTTATTGATTATCCGAAATTTTGTGAGTATATTTTTGAGGCCATTCCACAATTTTTCCGCGCCACCGGGAAAAGAATTAAAAAAGAAAAAAAAAAAAAACAAAAAAAAAAACGATCCGTCCAGATACATGTACATGCACAAACTATTTTCTATATCAATATGCACAATGCACATTATTATTTGAGAATCAGATTTTCCATCATTAAAATACTGAATGTATACGAAATAATTATAGGCTTACTTATTAAGTGTATTTATATATTTATGCAATGAATGGTATTGTACTAAAAGTACGTTGGAAATGCATTATTTTTTGCAGTTTATGAAAAGATTGATGAGACAGATTATGAGTAATAACCTCACATGCTATAAATAATTTTTGAAAAGAAATTTCTTATTATTCTCTATTTTATTTTTTTCCCGCTAGTTTTATAGGCACAAATACCTTTTAGAGATTTTGCAATTGAAACCTTGTCTTCTTAATTATAATTTAAAAATTGGTATAAGCTCTCAGTAAAAGAAGGAAGCACAACTAACTAAATAAATGCTGTTGCACCCAGAAAATGCTGAGTCACGCTTATGGAACTTGGTATGTAAATAGGGTATGATTAGATGAACAATTGACTATAATTTAAAAAATATATATATTATTATCAACAAAAGAAATTTCAATTTCAGTAGCTTGTAAAGCCACATTTGGCAGCTATAAAAGACGATACTCGGTGAGGCATGGAGTCTACCGATGTATCTCTACAGTAGATTCTGCCAGAAGTTTAACAACGGATAAACTAGTTTGTTGGAATTCCGTGACGGTGGAAGTCGCGTTTCAAACACATCCCAATCATTCTCCATTGGAGCTAGATCTGGTGAACTAGCAGGGAATATCTTTCTAGGCATTGCTGCGAGAGTCGTCCAGTATGTGGTCGAGTGTAATCTTGCTGAGAAAGAACACCTAGGCAATATAATAGAATAGTCCGTACCACCGGCTGCTAAATGCCGTCTACGTACATGCGTGTCATTACAGGAACTTGCTGCACGAGAAAACGTTATCATCTATCCCAGCAGAACTCCCCCCAGAATGTCACTCCAACTGTTATGGCAGTGTGCCACTTAGCAATAAATGCAGGTTTAGACCTCTGAAACCTCTGTGTACACACATATACAGTAGTCAGCATCAATGAGAGGAAAGTTTTATTCGTTACTGAATATCATATTTCTCAGTTCAGACATTACCCAGCTTGCTCGTGATCGGCACCAATCCAGACAACATCGTTTATGTGGAATGGATAGAAGTAACTGCCTAAATAAACGTCGAGAGCAGAACCCAGAGTCGTCCTGTAATCTAAGAGGATAGTATGCTACTGATGCAGTAACCACTGCATCAATGTTAACCTCCAAATGATGTACAATAGATGATAGCGACATTGTTTCTGTATATGTGGCTGTTCTTCTGATAGTCAGTCGTCTCATGCATTTGTGTCCCTGGGACGTCCTGAGCCATTGCAGAGGCTGGTAGTAGCTTGACTAATCCATTCGTGCCAACACCGCGGAACTACAATATTTTTTCGAACAAAATACTGGCTAGTACTTCCGTTGTACCAACCCGTTTTTCTGAGGATTATGGTTCGACACTTTTTAAATTCGAACCACTGTTCGTAGTGCTGTTGAGAATGTCTTACAGGTACGATTCTTTCATATCTTCTGTATCAACAATGGTAGTCCAGTTCTAATTGCCCGTGGATTCGAATACCGGCTCTTTTAAATGCGCATTGCACACCCTCTTGGTCAGTGCAGCTGAAATATTAATCATTTACATCACTTATTAAACCACATCAGCGCACCAAGTTTCGTAGGTCTGGCTCAATTATTTCTAGGTGCATATATTTTTTTGCAACATAGTGTAATTTGAATATTATAAACAGAATATTGTATAAACATGGGCGATCCCCAATACGTTTATGCTATTTTCAGGCATATTAGTGTAAGGAGGAGTAAAATCACGCTCCACACTTTGCAACAAACTCTTAAAAAACTTTATATGAATAAATATTCAGGACAAATAATTTATTATAAACTTCAGATTACTTCAGATTGTAATTGACAGTTTAAATGTAAATGGCATTTGTCGCAATATATAGGAAATATTTTATTGTCCAGTTTTCGAATCAATAATCTTGCAGACAGCTTCTATAACATTTCCAATAAAGACATTTCCAAAAAATATATCCTGAAGATATATATGTAAATTTTTTTAAGGAAGGTATAAGATCACTAAAATTTTTCCTATGCGCTGCGAGGTCTACATTAGTTTATTTTTTGCATGTTTATTTGTCTGACATTTTGTGCTCATGCATTTTATAAAGTTAATCCCACCGAAAATGATACACATATAATTTTTCAGCTGTTAAAAATGTGAGATCCATGTAAAATGCTCAATGATATGTAAATTGTTTAATATTAGGTACAATTTAAGATTGTGCTAGTGAAATAACCCTGTCATTATTTTCATTATCTTACATTTTTCTGGTTTTATATGGTACCTGTGTGCTATAAGCTACAATACGAAGACTTTAAACATCTCCGTGTTAAGTACATCCGAAAAAAAATACATTTCTTTTTGATTAAAACTCCCAGAGATATGATATATTGAATTTTACAGTTTTTATAATACATATAATTCATTTCCGCCATATTTATTTGTCATTTGTTACTTTCGAAGATTTTATGTGTACGATTTTTTTTATATTTTACAAATACGTATAGCTCGATAGATGGATCATCATCATAAGTAAAAATTTAGAAATTCTGTATCATTAATTATCAGAAATGTGTTTTTTTTTACTACACACCGCCTTACTAAAGTAACAATTCTACGTCGTACAACAGTTGAATTTTAAATATCAACTAACCTTAAACATTTTAATTATTACTTTTTTTCTTTATAAAAAATACTTATTTTAAAGCAACAATCTAGGAAAGTTTTGATTGAGAAAAAATTAAAAATCTTTTTGGTAAAAATATTCTTTGCTTGTCATTTATGTCAGTCTTGATTGAAAATATTAATTTCTATTTTTACCTTCTTTTTTCTGTAAAAGGTAATCGGATACATTAACTATAAAGAAACGATCATTTATAACGTAAAATATATTAGAAAGAATGCTTTTTTCAAAATCCAAATCACTTCTTTCTGACACAATCATCGAATACTTAATTGAATTTTTATATTACAAAATTTAATTTCTACATTTGTTTTCAAATTTCAGATTTTCTTCCTTATTATTATAAAAGTAATATAAATTTTAGAAAATGTTGTCAAAATCTTTTTAAAAATATGACAATCACCTTAAACAGTAGCGAAACAAACATTTCCTGTAATCGAAGATTTGACTTATCTTTTTGATGCAAAAATTTGTTCTATTTCGCACTAGATTAAAGATAAAGACTTAAAGATATGATAATTACACTATAGTCCAGGCAATAGGGGATTTTACCAGGCAAAATTAATGGTAATTCAGGAAATTGGCTTACTTTATGTTTTTTTGGTCGCTGAATCCGAATTTGTAAGTTCCCACCAAAATTTCCCCCGGCAAACACCCCAAAATTTTAGTAAAAGCCACCTCCCCCCCCCCCCAAAAAAAAAAAAGATTTTTATTAAAAAAAATCAATTTTTTTATTGTTTTAGGGAAAATGTACCTAGAAATTCAGAAAGTAAACAAAATTTGCAGCAAATTAGATACATGACATTATGACTTAGGATGAAGAGGTAGGGGGGATCTGCCGCGGAACATGCTCCGCTAATACGTTGAAATACTTTCACCCTTAACTTCCTTTATGATAAAGTTATTGAAAAAAGAATGTTTTGCATATATTTTAAAAAGATACAGGGCATTACAGGACATGAAATGTTAACACCTTGATTAACAATTTCTTGACAGGTGGAACGTATACGTGCCTTTTAATGCGCACAGAAATCTTGGATATGAATACCACTTTTTTAGCGGATTTTTTTATCTTATCTAATCACATATTTTCAGAGATTAAATAAAGCGAAAAGTATAGATTTTTTTTTTTTTTTTTTTTTTTTTTACAAACTCGTGTAAAATGTTTTAAGAAGTGTAAAACGATGCTCCTGAAATCCAACTCAATAGATAACAAGATTGCTTTAAATAAAAACACCTGACAAAGATACTTCCCGTGCACATTACGAATTTGAAACATAGAAAATTGGTAATTAGCTTAAGTTTAATCATGTGGATAAAAAAAAAAAAAAGGATTCATTTAAACACAGTTTTAAAAAGTACTAGAAATTGAGAATTATTTAGTAATATTTCCTTAAGATTTTTAGATGTTTTATTTGATTTAGGAGAAGTCTATAAGAACAGCCTGATTTTCGTAGTTGCCGCAGACGTTTTAGACCTATTAAGATGTCCCTGACAACTGGGAAGTTAGAACTTCAGACTATTCTTATAAAGCCCAAATCTCGTACAAATATCCATGCATCATTGTGATTTTTTAAATCCCAGTTTTGTAAGAATTTAAAAAAAAATGTATTAAGATTTAAAAATTACTTTTGAGGCTTAAAGTTAAAAAAAAAAAAAAAAAAAAAAAAAAAAAAAAAAAAAAAAACGGTGTAAGCAAACATAATTTTTCTTCGTGAAAGATTTGAGGTATTCACTTTGGTACACTTTTTTAAAAGACAAATGAAAATCTTGCTTTAAAATTTTCTGTGATGATAAAAAAAAAAAACATTATTTTATAACATTATTTTAAAACATTATTTTATATATTTAACATATTTTAATCGTTAATAAATTTTCTCGAAAGAAAATATTCATTGCACTTATCAGGAACGTGCTTATTTTTGTCATACGTATTCCCCATTTTCAGAAATTGTTAAAAGTTTAAAGATAACAATATAGGTACACAAGATGCAGTAGCATTCTACCTATTTTAAATATATAAACATGTACTTAAATTTGATTTTGCATAAAGTTTCCCATTACATGAAAAAATCACATTTTGAGAAAAATGAAGAGACACTTTCAACACTATAATTTTAAATATTTTAAGAACTAAAACAAACCTGTATAATAGTCATTTTGGCCCAAAATTTCTGTATTTTCTACATTTTATTAACCATTTGGAAAAATGGTTATTGTCCTCGGTCAGTGTAGGAAATTAAAAACGTATCTGAAGCGTTTTATTAGTTGAATCCCGCATTTTATTCGTGTTCTAATTGGTCTATACAGTAATCTGTATTTTCCCTTTACTTTCAACAGAGATGGATACTTCTGTTCCCACTATGACAAAAAAGTAATAAAAACTACAAAAAAAATAATAACTCAGAAACAAATTGAGATACAGCTATCAAACAAATTGCATTTAAAAGTACATGTTTTTCTCTATACGACGGTGTAAAAAGTAATATTGTGGGATGTTTAGCAGTTTAAGAATTAAATTTCATTTAAAATTGGTCCAGGAATATTAATGTTTCATCCATGGCGTACGTAATGTATGACCAGCTCCGTAGAAGTTTAAAAATTTACAGTACGGAAAAATGTAATCCATGGCGTTCTTAATGTATGATCAACTCCGTGCGATTTTTTATGTTTTAAATTTCAGTCTTTGAAAAAACCATTTTCCAAATGGTCGTTGTAATTTGTTCAATTGCATTTTTTTTATCTTTTTATTATTATTATAGGGGCCTCTTTAGGGAGACTTTTTACTCTAATCTCAGATTAACATATTCTTACTATCTTGATTTTTCGTTCCGATGCTTCCATGTTATATCCAGGAAAATTACCAATAGCGTCGATGCCTCTCTCTCCTTTGAAATAGATCTTTGAAATAGATTTTAGTATCCATTACTCTTATTAAAATATTTTTAAGCCAACAAATTTAGTTTTCGGCACTCGGTCCCGGATACTGCTGCTAAAGCTCTCATTCGGATATCCATTATAAACTCAATTTACACTATTTTTTATGCACATTTATTACAGAAACGTGTTTTCTTGAAAATATAGTTAGATATCAACTTTGAGGAAAACTAAATGTCTGAAACATATGCTAGAAAAAGAAAATAAAACTCAATTAAATTGAATTGAACGTCGTATTTTGAATAGAATGTTTCTAAAGATGGCCCTTTTAAAGAAGCAGAATTTGAAATTCAAGTAGAAACAGTTGCAAGAATATGTTATGTCCAACAAAAAGGAAGAAAAATATCTAATGATAAACCCGAACCATTTTTTATCCAGTATTTACATGCAAATGGGAAAAGTGTGTTTTCAAAACGCATTTTGCATCTCTGCGTAAAAATGTAAGGTTTTGTAGTCTTGATTTTCCTTTTCTGTTTACTCAAAAACGTTTTTCACAAAATATTATATTTATACTACATCAAAATATTATATTTCTATGAATATTCTATATATTATTGTATTTAATTATTTTTGCTTATTTATTAGTTTATTACTTTAAGATTACACTTTATATTCAGGTCATATATATATATATATATATAAAATACTTCCTTTATGGGGTATCGGAACTCTTAAAGATTCAAAACTTAGGGAATTTTAATTTTTTAGATGCTAAACTCCTATCCTTTCTGAACATTTTGATATAACTGTTTCCTTGAAATTCCCATTAGAACAGAAGTTATGAGTTATAGAATTATACCCGTTCAATAGCTGAACCTGCGTTTCTGAAACTTTGAAATATTTTTTCTCCAAATGACGTTTTTGGGCATAACGCGCACGATGTCTCAAAAACTTCTGAATATCTTTTCATGAAATTTTCAGAACATATCTTTCATGTCTGTATCAGTTGAACATAGAATTTCCTTTATGTTGTTCAAAAAAATACTATTTTAGGGGAATAATACTGTTGAAGGTTTCAGAAATTTGTATTAGCTAAGTACAATTGTGATTTAAAAATATTAAAATACTTTAAATACAAATTTATTGAGATTCAGTGTAATTATTACAGACTGAAGTGTAAATAGGAAACAAAATTTGAATTGTGGTTTCAACATTTATTTCGGAATCTGCGCGTAAACTGTTATAACATTTTTCTGCTCGTCAAATGTCTGATACTTTGAACCCCTCTATAAATGCTAATTCTGCGTCTTTCTATTTTTCAAATTCATGAAATTAAAGAACATACTTATATCTTTCATCCCCAGTAAAAATTGTGCTTTGAAATCATATACATTTTAAGATACTATATGTTGAAAATGATATTTTGTTTTCATTTTTTTCCCAATTTTAAGAGCCCTGAATCCCCTTAATAAATGAGTAATATTATTCCGAGAGGAGAGAAACTGAAATTTAAATAAACTATATGTAGAGTATAAAAATGAACGGAATTTCGAAAAACGAAAATATAATTTTTCGTTATTGCTTTTTATGTATAAGATTAATATAAATTTACTTTCCACTTAAATAAAATTTAATGTAACGTAAAATTATTTCTTATCGTTTATATCGGTAAAAAATATCGTATATTTATGTTTGTTTAAATTTTACCAAGAGAAGCAGAAAATATTTTATTTCGTCGCAGAAATGTTGTCAGCATTCTCTTCAAACGTCATTTTGAAAATGATTTTTACTGTAATTCACGGGTCTTTACTCATGATACATAGAGTGTTTCTGACAGGTCCATTTTTCAAATATTGGTTTAAACTTCATAAAATGCCTTTCTATGTTTGTCAATAAATGCTGTTAAGAATAAACTACAAAATACACTCGAAGTTAAATTCTCTTATTTTTTTTTATGTTATTTATTTTAAAAGTTGCTATATTTTAAATATATATATATATGTAGGGATGATAATTAATATTAATAAAACCGTGCTTTGGTGGATTAAAAACATTTGTCTAACAAATTATTTTTGTTTCATGATAATCTAATCTTGCCTGCACTCCGCCGCAAATAAATGTATAAAATAGTCTGAAATTAAACATGAATTTTATCTTGCGATCAAAATGTGTATTTTTATTTTCTTATGTAATATAAATTATATTTGGCACTGTATAAAATATAATATTTTAAAATAAAATATAGCAACAAATGAAACTAAAAAATAGCATCTTCCAAGTTAAGCACAATTCTGGAAAGCGTTCATTATCTTTAGGAAACTAAGAAACTAATATATTTTGGAGATTTACAGAATAATTTGTCAAACAAAATTATTTTGCTGCCACTCATGTTCGGATACTTATTCGAGTACTTTTTATAATGACTTATTTAGTTTTCTGAAACAGGAATATAGTTTTAATGAGGATACAAACTTTTAATTGAACATTTTCAGCAGCGGACCTGAATCTGTACAAGAGTGGCAAGGAATTTAAATTTTAATGCTAATGCTAATGCTTGTATTTTTTCCCGTCTGTCTGCAAATCAAGTTTGTTGGATATTAAAATGTTTATTCCAGAACTGACACACTAAAAAACGAAAATTACGCATTAAGAGCACTGATTCACTATATGCATTATTCGGAAACGTTTCAGAAAATCGGTAGCAGCGAAATATATATATATATTAATGTTTAATTCAATTTTGAAAATAAAAATGTAGTGGTTTTTCTGGTTTCTAAAGATAAACAATGCATTTCGGATTGTGACTAAATCAGGAGAAGTCATTGCATACTTCCTTTTGTGGTTGTATTTTATTAGTTGAAAAAATATTTGTGTTTTCTTACACTGCGGGTTTTTTTTTTTTTTTTTTTTTCTGTTTTTAAGTTTTACAGTTTTACATCCAGTACTCGTAAAACGATATATCTTTTAATGAGAAATTTACATATTTTCTGACCCTTCTCATTGTATTTGCTTAAAAATTCAAATGAAACTTCGTTAAGAAAACTTGGTAATGCCTGTGTTATATTTATTTTTTCTATTTTTTATGTTTATTTTTTTACTGAATCCACACAAAACAGCTATTTGACAAATGTTTTGCATGTTTGACAAAGCGAATATTTTACATCATTGTAAAATCAAGAATCCTTATATCTAACTAAACGTAGTATAGAAAACACAATACGACAAAATTGAATGAATTATACTAATGCGGATAATATAAAACAGGCATTGACAATCCTGCAGTGGAAGTATCAAATATATCGAAAGACATTACATTATTATTATTATTTAAAGAAGTCTTCTCCTTTTCGCTTAAATTTAAATTTAAATCTATATTAATATTCTCCATTATTGAATACTCCTTTGCATTCTTTAGAGTACTTTTTTATCTGTTATTTGACGTGAGAGAATTTTCATTTGTTGTTGATTCTAATAAAATAATTAATAAATAAACTGCTCTTTACCAACATAATTTATTACGTCTTTTACTCCATATTCATTTTTAAGTTAAAAAAAAAAATTAAATAAAATTGATTAATTTCAATGCGCTTATTAATCAGGCTGTGTCTAAAAATTTTTTATAACTCAAAATTAAATAACAAAAATTAAAAAATATATATTTTTGCAGATTTTACTTACGGGGTACAGTAGATATGTAGATTAAATATAAAACTTTAAAGTTCCTTATTTAACAAATTGTTCAAATTCCAAGAGATTCCTTTAAATATAGCAATCTCCAAATAGTCACAGACAGAAACAGTGGCTCTTTGACTGAAATTTATGTCTTTATTTTCTAAAAAAATCTTATTTGGCTAGTTCCATGTGCACTTGTAATGTAAGTCACAGAGGTAGAAATTACTACGATTTTTGACTATCAGTATTTAATTTTAGAACGGAAAAATGTGACTTATATTATCATAGATACCTCAAACTTCTTCAACGTTTGCCCCGAGAGAAATCAGGTGTAAAAGCTCTGTTTCCCTGTATCTTTCGCCGGTGAAATGAATAAGGTGAAGAATTTTTTTTGAAAATAACGGTTCCCCAAAAGCATTGCAATTATCAGCTGTGTGACTTACACTATCAGAGTTGTCAATTCAAGGGCTTTATGCACACCACTATTATCTTAGATAAAATGTTGTTCGTTTAAACCAACCAAATGTTCCAATTGAATAAAAGAACATTTTCTGTACTAAAATACTGTTATCCAAAAAGCCGTATATTTGGCAGCTCTGCACTACAAAAACACATAGGACAAGCATTTTATTTATTTTTTAATAAAACGTATTAGAATCTTTGAACTCTTTAATAGAAATCTGTGTCTAGGTGTATCAAATATTCGAATCCAAAATTACAGTTTATTCCGAATAGTGGTCACTGAGATAAGTTTTAAAAAGTTACCCGTACGTGAGCTCTTTGGAATCATTACAAATGAATTTAACATTAGCAATTCCAAACTTCAATCCTTCATAATTCCTAAACTACTTGACCTTATTATTTACATTTGATATTCTAACGTAAACTGTACCAAAAACCGAAAATGATTTTGGGTGTTCGGACTGAACACTTTAGAAATTGGTACAATTCCTTTATGAAGGCGATCACCCACGATTATTTTTATGAGAGAAAATGTAACAATGCATAATTTATAGTGGAATGGTTATTTCTGTTTACGCATGTGTTAATTCGGAGATAAATATATATAGGATGTTTATTTTACTATTATTTTTTTTCAGCTTTATGTATATAATTAATACTATATTTTCAGACACATAAGTTATATCGTAATATAGTATATATCGTGTCCATAAAAAAGTACCAGTTTTTTATGGACTCCATAACTTCCATAATTATGCACAAATCTCTTGCAATCGAATATACAAAATCAAGGGGCAGAAAATCTTGGTCAATTTCGTTAATGGGCAAAATCGGTCCAAGGGTGTGGAAATGGGGAGGGATTTTGTGAAAACTGAAAAAAATACCCATAACTTCTTAATATATACATATCGAATCAATTTAAAGTTATTATTACTTTCAGAAAAAGGACAAAAAAAATTATGTATGACAGATTTTTCATAAAATTAAAAATGGGCTCAAGGGACGAAAAAATAAGGTTTCAAAGAGAAAAAAAAATTATAACTTCGTCAATTCATAAGATATCAAATCCACTAAAATTAATTATAAAGCGTCTTAATATTGTCTACAACTTTTATACTGATACGTTTTTGATACAACCAACACTTACCGAAAAAAATAAAATAAAAATGAAAACAAAAAGAGGGGTGGGTGTTGAGAAAGAAAACAATGTATAATTCGTCTTTACCCAAGATATAAAATCCGTATGAATTTATTATAAATCTTCTTAATATTATCTACAATTTTTATACTAACCATTTTTTAAAGGACCAAATCTATACATCAAAAATAAATTAAAAATATATAGCGATTGAAGAAAAAAATATCGCATTAAAGGTGTACTCAAATCCAAAAGGCTTATTTTCATTTTTAAATTAATTTTTGCTCTGAAACTCATCCAATTGGCAGGTTTTCTTATTCAGAAACTATATAATGTGCCTTATTGATAATTGTTTTGATAAATCCAGAATATATTTTTAAAAATGTTGCCAAAGTGGGCATTCTGAACCGAATATCCCGAAGCAAAGGTTCTGGAAACGAGAAATATGGTCGTACTGAGAAAATAAGTGTTTATAAAAGAAGTCCTAATTAATTGAATGAAAAATAAAAACACGTGTCACTAATAAATCTCATCAGGATTCACAGAAGCATGTTTCATGTTTTTTCTTTTAAAAATGAGCCTGGAACAGTGTCAGAAAATGACGAGTTGTTTAACGTGGAAAATCTTTTGTTTTTTAATATTGCCTTAACATGATTCTGATAAAACCAGCTCTTAGAGGAAAATGAAATTAAAAACTCGTCAAAAGCGGCAAAATAAAATTTTAAAACCGGTTTATCTCTAATCTATATTTATATTTTGTAGGTGAAATCAGTACTTAACTTCGAAATCTACCTGCGCCTGTACACCGAGCCGTTAAGGATTTTTAAATTTCGCGAACGAAAAATTGCTTAAAACTACTTTATGTTTTCTTTTTATTTAATTTAATTTTCTTTCAGTTTATACCTTTCAAAATTGCATATTTAAAAGACATTATAGACTCATTTCATAATATATAAATTCTAGAAATGCAGTTCTACGCAATATGAGAAAACTTTAAATCGTTTGAGACAAATGAACACGTCAGACAGCATCAGACAGCAAGTCTTTAATAAATACAAAGTAGGCAGACTTACTCTCTAATAATTACATTTCAATTATCCATGAATTCAGTTCAAACAGTATAGACATTCTCATACACTTGAATATTGCTTAATATGTACAACTGCTTGAATGCAAGTCGTTTCATTAACTTAAAGTTCTCCAAGGTAATAATTATAGTTTTGAAACAATTCTTTAAACAATGTTAAAATTAAGAATGTTATTGTAATTAGTAATTTTAAAGGCACTTTTTTGGAACTGATATTACTCTTTTGTTTAAGGAAAAATAAAATAAAATATTTACAATAACGTTAATAGAAAAAACCCCCATTAAAAATAACTTTATATATACTGTGTATTCACAAAGTTTCAAGACTGGTCTGAGAATACAAAATTTATTAATCATTTTCGCACAGCGAACTAAAATTCTTCGAAATATAACCCTTGGATATCAACACATCGCTGCCAGCGTTTTTTCTATTATTCATATTCTCCATGGAAGTCTTCGCCCACAAGCCTGTTGAGGGACCTCGTCGAAGCTGCCTGGATCGCTGGAATTGTGTTGAATCGATTCTCTTTCAGGTCTTTCTTGATCCGGGAACACAAAATTCGCTGGGAGCAAGGTCTGGGCTGTAGGGGCCTTGCGGCGGTATTGCCACGTTAAACGTATTCAAAACTTCGGTGGCGGCAAGCAGCGTTTGAGAGGGCGGATTTTCGTGGTGAACGATCGAATCATTTCTCATGCCTGGGACTTGATCCTTTAAATGGTGGTGCATTTTAGCCTAAAACTGACCAGACCCGGCGCGTACGCCCAGACATCAGAGACGATTGCATTGTTCACCACAACAATGCGCCCTCTCACACATCGCTCGCAGCCGCCAAAGTTTTTCTAAGTTTAACGTGGCAATAATGCCCCCTATAGGCCTCACCTCGCTCCCAGCGACATTTTTGTTCCTCCGGATCAAAAAAAGACCTGAATTGGAAGCAATGTGACATGTTTCCAGCGATCCACATTTCCAGCTTCGCCAAGGTCCCTTAACAGCCTTACGCCCCAAGACTTCCAGGGAGCACATGAATAATGGAAAAAAAAACGCTGTCATCAGTGTGTTGATGTTGATGCCCAAGGGTCATATTTCGAAGAATTTCAGTTCGCTGTATAAAAATGTTTAATAAATTTTGTATTTTCAGACCAGTCTTGAAACTTTGTGAATACACCATGTATATATATATATATATATATTAAACTAGTTAATATTTTTTTTTATATATTCTTTGAAAACTTATATATTTATAATTCATTTTAGTCTAAGAATACACTTCAAAATATTGTACCTGTCAAAAAAAATCAAGTTAGGAATAATTTTCAGAGATATTGAAAAGATAATGGCATCCAAAAATACACAGTATGAACTTTAAAAAGTCTTATGATTTTATTTTGAAAATGGCATATTAAAGAAACATTTTAAAAAGGCTGCAATTTATAAAGTTCAATTTCCTATAAACTATTTTAGAGTATATTTTACTTAACTAAGATAAGAGTATTTCATTTAAATTTATACATTTAATTATTGATAAAAAGGAATTTTTTACCTGTGTTTTGAAAAACAAATCAAATCTATAAAACCTTCATTTCTATATTTGTTTAATGTTAAAAGTGTGTATCTAGATAATAATAACATATAGAAAAATACTTTAGGTATGTATAAAAAATACAAAAATATTATGAATAATTCTAAAATATATCAATAACATTACAAAAAAAAAAAAAAAAAAAAAAAAAAAAAAAAAAAAAAAAAAAAAAAATTGATTTTATTACAGAATATATATTATTTTTTTTGGACGATTATGTGTTTAAAGCATATAATATGGATAATGTTTGAAATTTATTTTTAATATCAGACCATTTGAAATCCGCAACAGTTGCAGAAAAAAAAATAAAGTGAAAAATTATTGAAAAACCTCTAAAGAAACGTTACTTAAATCCTTTCCTAAATACATTTTGTAGAAAATATTATGTAGAAAATATTAGAAACAAAATCACTATTGAAATGGATAAATAAGTAAATCATGTCGTTCGATTTAATATGTAACTATTATTTAAAATTTCTCATCAGTTAAAAATAATGGTCTTCAAAAAAAAAAAAAAAAAAAAAAAAAAAAAAAAAATAAAAAAAAAAGCCAACTTCTATATACATATATATATATAAAAGAAATGCATTTCAAATTTATTGTGCAGCCAAATACCAAAAGGAGAGAGTTATAATGCATTATTTAAAATCCAAATTTTGCTTGAACTTAACTCATGTTAATGTGAACTAAATATTTCTAAATTCGTGCATTATTTAGCGTATTCTTTTAAGTAAAAACACATTAAATAATGAACAAATTTGAATTACAACTACAGATTTTTTTATTGATTACAGGAGTATGTTTTATTATATCCTCAACTGCCTATTAATTGTTTCTCATAGTTGCCAACCCCCGATTTTTTAATACGAATATTTGTATACAGAAATACTTGTTTTGTGCAATCCCAGAATTTATGTAATAAAAAAAGCGACTTTTTTTGAAGAATTTACTTATATTAAAAAAATCGGAGGTAGCAACTATGTTTTCTTATAATATTAAAAGCAGGCATATTAATAAATATGGTATTGTTTTATAATAAATTAATTAAAAGAATCATATCAACAATAAGTAATAGTAATTCCAGTAATTAAGGAAAAACAAATTATCAACTGTATCTCAAATTATATTTCACCAAAAATCTATATAAGTGTAAAAATTTCAATTTCCTAAGCAAATGTCTTTTTTCAAAATTACAATAATTGGAATTACATAATAAGAATAAATAATCCACATTTTTGTTGTCTCAAAATGGTTTCCCTTTTTATTTTGCATTACATAAGAAACCATATAAAAATAAACGTAAAAAATTAAGTAAGCGTAAGATAGATTTTGACATTTATCCTCTGAGTGAGTTGAAACCTGCCAGAAGGGTAATCCAATCTTGTCACTCACTGTCAAAAAGGCACTAGCGACTTAAGCATAAAAGTACGAAAGACAACCGACAGCTTTCAATATGATGCGGAAAAATCTGGCTTTTCTTTAATACAGAATGATTTGGTTTATTTTACAAGAATTTCTACTTATATGCCTTTTTCAACTAGTATTTTAACTAAAGTATATCATATATGTTAAAAAGATCGAAATCTTATAATTTTATTTTGCATATGTTTAAATAGATGAAATGTTATATAAGAAAAACATACGACTCACAATTATAATTAAAAATTAGTAAAACTAATCATATAGGAGAGAGTAGCCGAATTTGGACCACTTCACTTATTTTCAGGTGTAACTCACTTAATTTTTGGAATATCTAAAAAATATCATTACACAGGGTCAATCTATTCATCTACTAACTAAATAAATATTTAGATCAATTTCTTTTTGAAAATCTTAAATTTTATTTTAATTGGAAAAATTCGTCAAAAGTGGTCCTAATTCAGCAACTGGTCGCCTAAGTTGGACCCCTAGTCTCCTAAATTGGACCAAATAATATCAGGTTGTTTTAATGACTAGGGAATACAGCTAATTTCATTAAAAGCAAAGTTTGCGATAAATGAAACAATCAAACAAAATAACAGTAATGAAATACATTGAAGTCAAATATCTGAAAATAGGAGTAATTGTTTTAAATCAAAATGTATTCAAAATATAAATCAAAGTTATCAGTAATTAATAATAGAAATTATGGAACTAATTGTCAGTTACTTGAATATCATGTAAGAAGTGATGCAAAGCTTATACATGAATTTTGTTTATTGTTTTTGTTTTCCAGCGCACACAACATGGAACCGTATATGGCAATCTGAACACTGAATTATTTCTGCTATTTTATTTTTCTTACAAATCAGGCAAAATCAATCATCATTCTCTAGATTTTTCTTTTTAGATTCTGAATTATCAGATTTTATTTTTGCAACAGAAGTTTTCTTTACATTATGTTTGTAGTTCTTCTCTTCCATCATTTTCTTGCTAATTGCATTACGCCTATTTTTTAAAACTCGATGTTCCAATTGCTTTTGTGCTATAAAAGCTGCTTTTTTTTAATTTTTTTTATTTTTTTATTTCAAGGTTTAGTTTATATGGCGATGATGATAACACAACTGTTTTTGTGCTCCCTCTGCATTTTGATTTAACTGAATTTAGCAAAAGAAATAACATTTCTAATGATTTTTTTTCTTTTGGGGAGTATTTGTAGCTGCACCCTTGTTGCAGGTCAATTTCTTCACATCTTAATGTCTGTTTTTTGTTTCCCATACCTTTAACAGCTTTTGCTGTCACGGGTGTTTTCCTTCCAGACAGTTTGTCAATGTCTTTTTCAACATTTTCATCGATGTTTGAGATTTTATGCGTTTTAATGGCAACAAACTATAATTCCACCCTCCAGAACTGTAAAAAGTCTTCCATCACAAATATCCTGCAGGAGGAAAATGTTTGAATTCAACTCTGTACATCAAATATGCCCTTAGGAATAAAGAATTCAAAGAAAATAAATACAATTACATACAAGATAATAGAAATTGCAAACAAAATTTATTGCATAGGCATGTAAAAATATTTTTATGTTCATATAGGCTTAAACCCTATAAAAAATTTAATTTAGATATACAAAAAAAAAAAAAACCTTGCATGGAGATAGTATTCCATTATAAAATATTTAAAAAAAAAATAGTGTACAAAGCATACCGTCCTCGAAATTCATTACTTACTTTTCAAATTTGTGATCGCATATCTGGTCCAATTTAAGCAACTTAAATTAGCCCAATTACGACAACTGCGCCATTTTTTAAAACAGTTAATTTCAAGACTAAGAACAAAAACAAAATCAAACAGATCCGCGTGAAAAATATGCAACAGATGAAATCACATATGTATATAAAAACATAACAACTTAACTTAATTTTAAAATATTCACTTATGTTTAGTAGGAAAAATTAGATCAAAACAGCTAACTTTAGATTTTTTTAATTGTCTGAAAAAAACACTTAGTGGCAGCTGCTTCTTCTAATCATAAGTGACGTCATTCTGATGAGTAATATTTTAGCGGTAGATAGAGTCTCTTCCTGTAATTAACTTCAGAATGTCAACAGTCCAATTAAAGTGGCGGTCCAAATATGGCAACTCTCCCCTATATATATAAGCAGTAAATATCGTAATCGCCAACAAAAAACAAATATACATTAATGTGAATTGTGCCAAAAGGCTGCAGTGAAACAGACAAAATTAACATAAACCAGCAAAACTAATATATTTGGCCTGAAATAGCACTACCCCTCAGAAAACATGAAAATAGTAAATACAACTATTTAAAATGTTAAAATTTTCAACAAGAAAATATAGAATAAAACATGTTGCGGTCACGTCGGTAGTGGGTTAAATTTAAAAAGCAGCCTAGCATTAAAATCATATATGATATGTAATAGTGGCAGTGGGTTTCGGCCAATTAAACCCAGCGCTTTGGCCGAAACCCACTAATACTTAATTTATATTTTTTTCATGTTCGACTGCTTTGAATATATAACTCACTGCCGACGAGGCTGCAGCCTGTTTTTTCTATATTTTCTTGTTGAAATTTTTGCATTTTAAATAGTTGTAATTCTTTATTTATTGTTTTGTGAGGGGATAACTAGTTCAGGCCAAGTACATTTTTGTGCCGGTTTATGTTCCCTTTGTGTGTTTTACTACAGTATTTTGGAGTAATTCACATAAAATTTCCATCACATTGATCAGAATATATTAAGAAGCACAAAATGGAAATGGAAATACAAAATAGAAATATAAGAATCCGTAACAACAGTTGGAAGTCCCTACACTTACTATGTTAAATTAACGTACATTTCTCAGAAATTGCCAACGATATCCATTTCAATTTTTTTAATACATAATAGGATTAATAATTAATAAAGTGTAATTAACTTTATAAAAAGGTATTCTTTAGTTATTTTTTGAATTTAGAATAAAATTCACTTTTAAATAACAAAAACTTTCCTTTTGCATTTTACTCTTTATATCAGAATATATTCAGAAGCACTAAAAATAAATCTAAGTACAAAAGAGAAATCTAAAATTCATTAAGTATATCATTCTCACAGCAAAATTAGGAAGGATTAATGCCGGGGCATCACATTAGAGATATAATCCCAGTGCTTATTCATTTCTTTAAATAATATTCTTGTATTTTTGGAAATTTATCTGTCGCCCGTCTCTTAATTTAAATTAAATAAGTTTAAATTTCTGTAGATTATAAAAAAAAAAGTTTGTGCATTCAATATAAGAATCATAGGGGGCTTACATTTGTTAGTTTAGGTTAACCCGTGATTTCTGTTAGCCGACGCACACACCGCTGTTTTTTTTTTTTTTTTTTTTTTTTTTTTTTTTTTTACATTTTCACAAATTAACTTGTAATTTCCAGTTTAACTACAAATACTAGTGAATTTTTGCTTTATTTGCCACCCTAGTACTATCATCAGAGACTTTTGAACAAGTTAAGTTCTTGGTAGGCGTAGCTCTTAAGGAGGAGCTCTACTTAGATAATATATATATATACATATATATATATATTTTATTTCAAAATTAATGATAAATTACTGCATGAATGGCGCTACAGCAGCACATATCAAATGCAATAAAGCATATTATATCATTTCAAAATGCTAAAACAACATAACTTCAAAAGGAAGGTGTATATCTGTAGAAATTTTTAAACAATAAAATATTTATAAAAACAAAAACAAGAAAGACAGGTAAAAAAACTGTTTTTGTTTTTTTACCTGTCTTTCTTGTTTTTGTTTTTATAAATATTTTATTGTTTAAAAATTTCTACAGATATACACCTTCCTTTTGAAGTTATGTTGTTTTAGCATTTTGAAATGATATATATATATATATATATATTAATTACGTATCAAGAAAGTATCCCTTGTTCAAAATTAATTTTGAAATTTTATTAATTTTTCTGCGCTAGTGATTTTGAAAATTACAATAAAATTTATCTTCTCAAAAGATTTAAGATAATGAAACTCTAAAAGAAGTAGCAATTTTTCCGAAATGGGGTCAGAGACCCTCTGCACTCGATTCCCCTTCCACCATGCCCTAATATAGTTAAAGATATTTTTAATTACTTTTTATGTTATGTTCTTTTGATTAAGAATTATTCTAAACTGGGTTTTAGAGGGCAGGTACCCACTTCTACCACCAAATTAACAAAAATTATAAACTGTATATATTCGTCAGTTTTAATATGTGTTGTTATACTTCTGTATTGCTTTTTATGTAATGTACTTAAAAAAAATTACGAGATGTTCTAATAAAAAAAAATCTCATTTTATTTTATTTCACGCTTCTATTCTCCATTTATAATAAGAAACAAATTGGACTGCAATTAAAACTGTTCGGATTACTTGTTCCTTCTTTAATTTTGATCTGTGGAATGTGGACAAAAATCTGTGGACAAAAAAATATACATATAAATGTATATCCAGTATTTTGTGTATGTATAATTAGTTTTATTATGTAATGTCAACCAAAGAAAGCGCATCCACATTAAATTTAGATCATGTGCTTTACAGTTGCTACTTTCCATTCTCCTTTTTTCTACTAAAAAAAGTTGCGAAGCCTTACGAAGTCTTGAAGTATCCGAAAGCTAAATTCGCTTTGTGTATTTTGTGTATTCGGTTATTTACATTAGATTTTTAGCGTCGAATAATCAACATAGAATATCAGTTTCTGTATTTATTAATTTGGGTTTATGTTCTTAACACCATACATCGTTAATAAGTAATGGTGTTTCCTTTGTTAATTTACTTTAAGGCAAATTGATCCTTGACATATTTGAACACCGTTTTTCTTTCAAACGGAAAAAATAGAATTATATTTATTTGTAATAAACAATAGCACCAATAAAATATAATAATCACTTTTTTTTTTTTTTTAAGACATGGAAGCAACCCAATTGCCATCATTTTTAAGAAATTTCATTTAAAACATTCAAATTAAAAATAAAAGAAAAAGAAAAGTGTAAATTTCATATTTATCTTCAAATGAACTGATTTCATTTAAAAAATAATAATAAGTTTGGTTAAAGTAGAAACTATACTAATTCTCAAACTCAGCTAATGAGTTTTCATTTCGACATTGACCACACACCCCTGACCATTTCGTAAACTGTTCGGTCGCCCCATGCCATTTCTCTCGCTGGCAGATTTTCGCAAACTGGCTGACTGTTTCTAAACAGTTCGTGTTGTGGCAGCCACCTTCTAGCTATTTGAGGGTCGGCCAATTCGCGAACTGTTAGATTTCGGGACGCAACATATAGTACATAAATTAAAAATTGATTAAATAACTATTTTTTTTTCTTTTTGAGAAACGTTTTCATAAATTTTGTAAACATATATTTAAAGTGAAAAACTTAGCTAAAGTGAAAAATAATTACAGCAGATAAAATTTTTTATACAAGATAATTCGTTCGAAAACACAATAACCGATATGCATAGTATTGTCTACTTTTTTTTCTAGTACACTTTTTTGATTTAATTTTTTATGATAGTCGAATTCGGTACAGCAAAAATCCAACTGTTTAGCAAAATATCTTCTTTTTAGGTGCCTCACTAAAACTGCATTTTTATAACATATATATATATATTTTCTTTACATATAGTGAGACTTTGAAATATTTTTATTTTTATTTTACAGAATATTTAATAGTTTTTAATTCACATGGGAAAATATTTTTATATTCAATTTATTTTTATTATTTTTCCTTATTTTTTGTTTATAGACATTTTAAAAACTAATTTCCATTCATCTTTGTTAGTAATTTAAAAATTTTAAATTATCATAATTTGTGTCATTTATATTTCAATCACTTCTGAAAGCAAACTTTCTATTGTATCGTTATACAGTTTTATCATGTCACTCTTTTATCGTGTATATTATTAATGGAAATCTGTTTATACTTTACTAAGAAAATAATTCCTTAATTTAGCGAAAATAATACTTTTAAATATTTTTAACATTTTTAAATATTTAAGATAATTTTATATCGACATAACGTACATATACTACGCATTTTAAATGAACTCTTTAATATTTTAGTAAAATTAATATATTTAAAGAAATTTAGTATTTTGCGAAAACGTTTTGTAATGCACGATAAAATATTTCGTATAAACATATTTAAAAATCATTGGACTTCTTAATAAGTTCAGTTTGAAAAAATACTTAAAGGTTTTATTTTTGTAGACTAAGAATTTTGATAGATATTTTTTTTTCAAATTTAGAAGTATGTATTATTAGAAATAAATATTTCCAATTTTTAGTAAATTATTTATTGATTATTTGTTATAAATACATGATGATTCAGTTACTAATAATATTTCAGAAAACAATGCTGACGACAGCTGCGATACATTTAAATGTAGTAAAATATTTCATGAATAAAATTAAGTTCGTGTTTTAAGATTTTCTTTTCAAAACACCTCATGCAAACAACCTTTTACAACAGTTTCAGTCGAATATATTTATTTTATACTAAGAGAGAAGAAATCTCAAGCATTTTCTAACACAAACAAGTGAAATAAAAGTACTTTAAAGATAAACATTGTATAGTAAATATTTGCATTTCATATGTGGTTTAGTTAAAATTTTAAATTAATGTTATCACTTTCCAAGACATTAAAAAATTGTTATATTTTTAAAACATTTAAAAATGAATTTTTGCTGAACTGTTTTTTAGATTCATTTTATTAATTAAATTGAAGTCTAGTTTTTTTTTCCTTTATATGTGTCACAATTTACTTTAAGTGGGAGAAAGTAGTGTAAAATCAATTACCGCATTATTTGTTGCTTTCCAAGAAATAATATATATATATATATATATATATATATATATATATTGCGTAAATACCCTGGGCTTATTCTAGCACTGCAAAATCATTATAATAATATGATTTGTTTATAGAATATTTATTAAAAAAATATTTCTCTAGAAAAAGTGAAATCATCTAGTCACAACAGTTAGTTAATACAACATGGACATATTAATCTTGCAGATAATAAAAGCGTTCAGATTTTCTTTTGAAAAAAATACCGAAATATTTTATATTTATTTTGATCTAGAAAACCTGAATACCAATATTTTAATTAAAACTCTTGTGATTTAAAACTTAAAGCCAACATTTTGGTGAACTTATTTAAAAAATAAGAAAATATAGAGAATGGTTTAACTTATTTTCCGCTTTAGAAAAGGAATAATAACTCTTCTCTATGTTGTTTTTACAACATTTACTCTAAGCATTGTTTACAGGCTGTGCCATTATTTTCCTCTTTGAATATCAGATCTGAATAGATATCAAAAACAAGTCACAATAAAAACGTATAAATGCTAGCAATTGTTTCTTCTTATGAAATTAATTTTCATAAAATATGTTATACAAAATAATGCGAAAACTTTAATTATTTTGAAATTTTTTCATATTTATGAATCTTGAAAATCAGTAAACATAAAAAAATGCATCAATAAAATATCCAAAAGTGAAACCACCCAAATGTCAATATTGAAATAGAGCAATAGCTGCTTTTTTTAAAATATTCAGATACCCGATTTCAAACGATTACACGATTTTACTGTAGATACCCCTATATACACATTAAAAGTAATTAAAATATATGACCTATATATATGAGGCGTTCAGAACCAGAGTAAACAGTCCCAAAGTTTTGTGAAAAATGAATTTGAAGCGTCACAACATTGTATGTAGCGTCATATGTTGACTGTATAGAGAATTTTATTAATTTCGATAATATTTAAATGACAGAGGCAGTTTACCAGATGGTCTAATTTTGATACCAAGTTTTCAGCGCAAGTGCGTATCAAGTGACTTTGCCCAGTCTGGAAGAGACAACGTAATCCCCATATGCTTGCCGTCTTTAAGGCACTGGCAGAACTGGCTATAAAGAGTTTCATAAAAATTATTTACAAATTTTGAAAAGCTTTTTTCTTGAAATCACAGCTGTCAAGGATGATCCATTCTCGTTCTCTACGCTAGATATTTAAAGCCTATTCTTCCAAAACAAAAATTTTCCGTTTGACGACTTTAGACCTGTAGTTACAATAAGACTTCAAGTATGCAATTCATTGCTTTTGAACAAACAAAATCACGCCATAGATGGCTGAAAGAGACAAATTTTCATATATTTGTGCTTTCGGGGACAGATAGTTTAGGTTTCTAATATTTCTAAAGATACTAGAAACCTTAAAAAACATTTTAATTATCAGTAACCTAAATCGGCACAATAACAAGCTTAAGGGTTTTAAAAAGTCAATGATGAACAAATCCTCAGTTTTCCTATTGTAAAGCATTTATGTTGAATAATTATGAAAATTTCTAATCACTTGGTAGATTGTTTGGAGGCATTTTGCAAATTCAGATGAAAATAACATTTATTTTATGATGGAATAAACAGTCCAGAAAAAAAAAAAAAAAACATTCAGCTATATAAAAATAAAGTAAAATTTAAAAAAAAATCAAATGGTTTCGCTTTTATAGAGGAAAAGGATAAAAGTCCAAATTTTTGTACTTCAGTTCTGAAGAGTCTATCTAATAGGAATAAATGAAAGTAATATACACTTCAAAAAGAGACAGGTTGGGTTGCATATATTTTTACCTAAAAAGGCAAAAATACCAAAAAAGATCATAGTAATAATTTCAGCTCTTTAGAAAAACCAATAAAGAAAAGTCAGTGACATAACATATATGCTTAAATTATATTAAATTGAAAATACGTTTAAAAAAATAATAAAAGATATTTTTATTCCGTGAAAAAATTCATTACAATATTTTCGTTTAAATGTATTAGAATTCAGATATTAGAGAGATCTCCCAACCATTTCTGCTTTTAAGCGTTCTATATAAAGCGAGTAACTTTAACATAAGAAAAATTAAAAATATCCTTTCATTCGTCAAGAGTAACCGACTTAAGAGTTTGGAAAGTTTCGGTTTGCGTAAATACAATATGAAAAAATGTTTAATAACCGCTAATTTATATTTAATTTTCATATGCTTTTCCACAAAAATTCACCAAATTCATTTTTTCGTTAAAAGACTAAAGAGAATTTTATAAAAAAAACCCCACTAGATTAAAAACTTAAATAAAACTTAAATAAATGCATAGCTGCCAACTTGTACGAATTTTTCCCATCACTAAAATTTACTAGTAAATTTTACCTAAAACAATCGCCGAAATCTAAGAATTTCTAACGATGAAACAAGACTAAAAATTCTGTTAAATTTTAGTGGTATCAAATATCCGTACAAGTTGGCAGCTATGTAAATGTTATACAAAACTTCACTTTCCATTTGGTTTTTGAAAAAACATGTAGAAACCTTTTAAGAATTATAAAGATTGAAAATTTTAAATTCGGAATGTAAAATTTATGTTTTAAAGCATTAGAATAAACTTTAGTGATTCTATTTAAAACCCGGTAGTAGTCGGGTGTTGGTCTTTTTGCTGCTCATATAAATTATCTTATCCCAACTCATATATCCTTACAAATACAATGGAAAGCTACCAAGTCGTTGACTCGAAATGTTTCACCACCACCATATACCAAGATATCTCTGTTTTTCCTTCAGGTAAATCGTTACAAGCAAATTGAAATTAGTGGAACAGTCTGTGGAAGTATCACTGACGTCAGTTCATTTTCACTATCCCCCCTTATTTCAAATCTCATGAGTAAAATTCATAATTTAAGTAAACTGCAAATTCATAACTTCATTGAAATGTAATAATAGAATATTAAGTGAAAAATGTTTCTTATTTTAGATTTTATGTATGCGGGGGGCCGAGGCAAAAAGTCCGAGCGAGACTAATAATTTCTAAAAAAAGACGATACTACTCTCAGGATAAGCATTACATAAAAAGATAATTACCTGAATAAGCTGTAATTTTGGATTTCCGTAGTTGGAGATTTATTACATCGATTTCTATTTTACGTTCTTCTATGTTTAAAAGAAGAAAATATCGGATTCATGAAAATTTTCGAATTCCGGTTTACAGCGGATTTACACGTTTTAGGGATCAGAGTACCCGAAAAACATGTTTTTCAAAATGTCTGTCTGTGAGTCTGTCTATGTTCGTGTGTGACACGATTTTGTGGGCTCTCTATCGCAAAAACTAATAAACGGGATTTAATAAAACTTTAGATTCAGTTAGTCCCTGATATATATTGGTGCTGATTACTTTTTGGTGTAAGTCGCCAAACAAGTGGCGCTGCTATGCTGCATTTCTCAGGTTTTCGTCAAAAGCTATATCTCAAGAACTAATGTACGGATCTTTTAAAATTTCAGATTCCGTTAGTCCTTGATAGAATTTGGTGCTGATCCTTTTTTAGTGTAAATCGCCCAACAGTTGGTGCTGTTATGTGGCATTATTCATGATTATTGAAAAGCTCATTCTCAAGTACTAATGCACAATTTTTCATCAAACTTCAGATTCAGTTAGCCCCTGATATAAGTTAGAGTTATTTAGTTTTCAGTGTCAATCGGCCAGCATGTGGCGGTGCTAGGCTGCATTTATCACGATTCCAACAATTACTGTATTTCAAGTACTAATGCATGAATTATCATCAAACTTCAGATTCAGTTAGTTCCTGATATAAATTGATCCTGATTAGTTTTTGGAGTAAATCGACCAACAGGTGGCGCTGCTATGTAATTTTTTTTAGATTTCAGCAATAGACTTACCTCAAAAACTAATGCACGGATTTTCATCAAACTTCAGGTTCAGCTACAACTTGACATACGCTGTTGCTGATTAGATTTTCGTGTAAATCACCTAACCAATAGAGCTCATATGCTTTATTTTTCCTGAAATATTAACATGTATGTCATAGAAAAAGTTTTGGGATTTTTATTTTTTTAATCATAGGTTCTATTTAACATTATTTAATTTTAATTTCTGAATTTTTTTTCTCAGAAAAAATGTGAAAAGTACTTGCTGGAGAGTTCTAGGCATGTAAAGGAACACGCCGGTTACGTGTCTATCAATGAACTATTTGATATTAGATTAAATGGGAGGAAGGGTAAAGTCCTCAACTAGTTCATCACATTTTTGCAGGTAGTAATAAGACATGTAATAATATATACTCTTTTTTTTTTGAAATGTAAAATTTCAAGAACTATTATTTTGACTAAATTTCAGTTCAACTTAAAATATTCTATTTTTTAAAGAAATACACATCTACCGACGTACGTAAAAACTGTATCATTTGTTAAAAAATAGAAATGAAATGTCTGAAAATAATGTGGTTTATGTTTATGTTTCATGTAAAGGTAGTGTTATTGCATTAAAATAAGTGATATTAATTTTCCATAAAAATTACTTTACTAAAACACCTAATTATCTTGAATCAGATGAGAAAAATAAAAATACAATATGTTATCCAAAAATGGGAAAAAAATAATTATACACAAATTAATAGTTAAAAATAAATTTTACATGTCTGCGGTTACTATAAAGGATTGGATTTTCGATGTTGTTATACGTAAAATAATCACTTGAATACTTTGTAGATTTTCTGCTATCGGCGATGACACACTTGCAGTGGTCCGTCAAGGGCAGCAACATCTGAATATGACTGTGTCCAATTTTATGGCACAAACACTAATAATGCTATCCTTTATTTTAATATTGATAGCTTTTTTCTTAAAAAAAAATCTTAGCACCTATCACAAGGAAAAGTACTTGAATGCGCGTAATTTCAGAACTATTATCAGGCCAGTTCGTAATTTTAATACCAGATTTTTTTCTATTGGATTGGCACCTAAAGCAAGGAAATAGGCGGAAATATACTTTATTAATAAATATTCTGCTGTGGAGATAAAATATTCGAAATGATACAATAAAATTCCTCAGGAATAAAATAGATACTACTTACCAATTTCGGCCTATGACAGGGTTCTTAGCTTTAATAAAAAATGTATTTTTCTTCAACTTTCAAAATTCACACGAATAACTGACCTTATACAGATGTTTATGATGTCGAGGAAAACTAATATACAGTAGAAATTTCATTCGAAAAATCCTTTTGTTGAATGTCACTTTACAGACCATTTTGCAAACCTGAAATTTCACTTTTGGCGAAATGCATTATTGATGATATGCTTCCCTTTTTAGTTTCCTAACCTACAGCTTGCGTCCGATTCACGGGGTTTATGTTTAGATTCTTTGAAAACAATTACTCCGTACTAGTGAACCCTTGTCCATGAAACATGTTTTTGAACTTTACCAAGTCGTTTCAGCATTTTCTTTTAAGTAACGGCCTTTTTGGTGGTGCTATAAAAAGCAGACCACATTACGCAAGCTGTATTTATAGAATTCGCATTTTTTTATTTTAGTGATCTCACATGCGGGGAACCCTTGTTTACTTAAAGAATCTTCCACAATTTTTGTCACTTGAAAGTATAAATCAGTGCTTTCAGAGCATAAAAAAAAACATGGCATTATTTCATTCTGTCATTTTGACGTTATTGTTTTATTTACGAAAATTGTTTAATGTATTACTTCGTAATTGTTGTATGATCCAATAAAACCTAGCAATGACGCCATACCTTACTTTAATGCAACTAAATTAAGAAAAATCGGAATTTATCAAAAATACGTTAATTTAAAAAAGAAGTTTATATAATTATGCTCAATATTAGATAGTTCTTATAGTGACTTTTACTTATAGCACTGCACAGCAATGAAATTGTCGGTGAAGTGAAAGTGTGCAGTTCTGTATGAATTAAACCACAGAACACGAATATCACCATGTAAAAGCATCATTGTCTCTTGTTTTGGAAATACAGATGCACAAAGTTAAGTTTTGTTCAAAAAGTATGTATTTTACAATTAATTTTTAGAAAAATAAAAAAATAAATAAACAATAACCTTTTTAACTGAAATTGATTTCTAGAAGCTTCAAATATGCGAATCTAAAATTACAGCTAATTTCATCAAACAGTTTTTAAGTTATGCATAAAGAATTACCGCATAGTAGCTTGTTTCAGAACAATATTAAAATACATTTAACTTTAAGAGTTCTAAATGTTGCATCTGTATATATCCCAAACTACTTCACCAGATGACTTCTTGTTTCATATCTGAAAATAAAATTTATCGAAGAAACAAATATGGTGTCAAATTTACGTCTTAATATTTAAAATGTTAAAATTTTTTACAACTTCAATAGGGATTTTATGTATTTTTTGGCAAAAGGACATGTGAGAACTATGGTGAGATTGTAAAAGATCTGCTGCAAAATTATCAGCAGCTGAGATGCAATACGACCCTAAAAATTAACTTTCATTACTCCCAACTCGATTTTTTTTATGCAGACTACAGTGCTATGAGTGACAAACACGGCTAACAATTCCACGAAGATATCTTGACATTAAAAAATAAATCATACGCGATGGAATGCGTCAATGTTAGCAGACTACTGCTGGAATTCGAATAGAGATGACCTTGAAACCGATTGTGATATAAGGTAATGTTTTAATGTTGTCCATAAATTGTTAATTTCATGCAAAAAATAAATAAAAGTTATATAATTTGGTGTATTTTGTAATAAATAGTTTAAATTCTTTGATATGTAACTTAAAATCACAATTTTTCGTTCTAGTCATATTTTTACGCCGAGAGCTAACACTTTTAATGGCTAAGTCATATTCTTTGAACGCGAATTATTATAAAAATATGTCGTTTATTTAAAAGGGATAGAAAAGTTTTATTTTGTACACCAGTGTAATTGCTTGTTTTTTTGACACAATAGATAATAGTTATGAATATTCAATTTTTTGTTTTTTCGAAAAAAGTTTATTTATCTTTTAGCAATTTAAATATACACATATACATGAAAAAAATCAAGAGGCCGTGTAATATGGAGGTCAGGAGAATCTTGTATTTTAAAAACTTTGTCGATATATGTAGCTTCCAATTTATTCAATCCATATCATAAATACAATTCTTTATATTATTTAAGATAATTCATTATGCCATAAACTTTAAAAAATGGAAAGTTACAAAATGGCAGACGTGTTGATGAAAAATGTTGATATATTGACTTGATACTTTGGCTTTTGACCTGTCGTAAAAATATACATTATGGACAATTATGGCATCATATTGGTCAATGCTATATGAAAATGTGTTTAATTTGCTGAAAAAAAAATCTTTCAAGTGAATTAATTCCACAGTTAAGTGGCTATAACTAATGCAGATTTTAAAAAACTCCTTGGCTCCTTAAACCACTTGAATCACCATTATTTTTGTCATTTATACATATTTCAAATATATTATGTTTGGGGTTTATTGGGCTGCCAAATAAGATTTTTATTTCTGATTTTGAAATCTGAAGAAAGAAGGCAATTACTTGTATACATTCCCATGCTTTTCTGGTCTGAATGCTGGCACGTTCGTTAGGCTGTAACAACCTAAAGAGTGAATACTTCAAAAAATAATTTCATAAGCACATTCTAGACGACCAATCTTTCAAAAATGTAAAATTATAGATATTTACAGAATATTATATTTAATCGTTACCTTTAATTATGAAAAATCACCATCATTTTTATATTTTGAAACGCTCTTATTCATATATAATAAAGTAAATATAAAAATTTATCAATATTTTAAACAAATAAAATTAGATGAATTAAAGTAAATTTAAAATGTCGAAATTGGATTTAATATTTAGCTTGTTTTAGTGTAATCCATGTGTTTCAGCATGTATGTATATTTTCGATAGCGTAATACTTGCAGGTTTCAGTCAAACTAATATTTTAAAACTAAAATGCTGATAAGTTAAATATTTTAAGTCGACCACTGTCAGTAATACAGAGTAAAAGTACATATTTAAATTCAAAACACTTGTTTTCCTTAAATATAATATAATGACATAGAAAAGTGCTTTTTTTTATTTATAATGCAGTTTTTGTTTAACAATTTAAAGTTTTACTGTAAAAAAATTTGATTTCAAAGAACGGAATAATAAAATATGCATAAATTCCAAAATTTCAATTTTATCAAACTATAGGAATCTATTTCAGCATCTATAATGTTGACAATGTTTTTATATAAACGGCTTAAAATATTCTACTTCTACAACATACTCTAAAAAATGTAAATTTGAAAAATATAAAACTAACATATTATCCGCTAAAGAAATATTTGTTTTTTTGTTCGATGGTCTTTCATTTTAGGGTCAAAGAATTTTTACAGAAAATTGTTTCTACGATTAAATTTCGTTTTAAAAATTTTAACGGAAATTAAATGCTACGGGGATGTTTTTTCTTTTAGGATAGTAAAATATTAAATGCTTTTGCGGGCGTTAAAATAAAATGGTACAGACGAGAGAAGTAAAGGTAGAAATTGTCGCCTATGACGTTTAAAATATTTAATTAATTTCCTGTTTTATCGTTAAAATAGAAATACCCAAGCTTTGATTTTAACGTGGATTTAATATAGATTATTCTTATTTTGTTTTCAATCTCTATTGGAGTACTTTAGAGAATATAAAATGAGTCGTACATTAAATATTAAAGAAATTTATCTTCAAAAATTTCTCGCATGTATGTGTTAGAAGCAAGGCAAAACGATTTAACGCTTAAAATAATTCTTACAGATATTTGGGTACAAATTAAATTTTAGAATTATTTGAAGTTTTTAATATTCTCACCTAAACGTAAAGTGTTACATGTTAATGAAACATAAGAAAAGAGTCGTTTTCAACTTTAAAAGTTACATAGATATATTTAATGTAGCCACTTATTTTTTGTGTTTAATGAAAAAAATATTTTTTCTTCGAAATTATAAGTACAATAAAAATGCACACCGAAAAGTAACAGTTTAAGATACTCTGTTCTAACAGTGACGGAAAAGTGTATAAGAAAAGTAAGAAACGATGAAAATAAAAAATTAATCGTTAGCTTTTTTGAGAATGTGATATTTTAAATCATGTATCATGAAATAATAATCTTAGAAAATGTTACGCTATGCATTACCAATATGCAGTATGTCCAGTAAAGTCTTTTGCAACCCGCTTAACTTCAGAACGGCTGTTGCTATATTCATAAAAGTGGTGTCTGGGTATAGTAAATTAGCTACGCGCTACTGGATGAAACCGCCTATGGCACCACCTGGTGGAGAATTGCGGAGTCTGTATTCCTAACTAGAAAACGAAAAGAGAGAAAAAAAAAATGTGATTTACAAAGTTGTAGAGCATCATCTATTTCGTGTGAAAAGACACCTTGTGGACATGTGGCACCTTGTAAAAGATAGAACGTTTAAAACGCGCATTTCTTTTTTCGTGGTTTCGTACACTGTCACGTCATGAAACTTGAACGGTAAGAAAAATTATTATATTTCTGACAAATGTGCTTCCAAATGTCCATAGCATCTGAAAAGTTTGAACGTTTCAAATAAAGGTAGATTGTTATAACTAGTTGTTTTTTTCTTTCTAAGATCGTTTTGTCACGTCACAGTGTAGGAAATCACGAAAAACAAATGCACGTTCTATTCTTTGCATTAATGTCACAAGGTGTCTTTTCGTACTAAATCTATGTTGCTCTACAACTTTGCAAATCACATTTTTTCACTACTAACTCTTTCTTAATGCTAACTTCGCAGCTTTCCATCGGCGGTTTCTTTCAGTTCCTCATGGTTACTTTACTGTACCTAGAAACCACTTTTATGAATAAAGCAGCAGCCGTTCCGATGTTAAGAAGGTGGCCAGGGACTTTTGTGGGCATAGTGTATAAACATTTAAATATGCACTATTCTATTTTAAATTAGTACTCCTAAAGTATAACTGTACAGCAAAAGTTATATATTTAATTTTTATATTTAATGAAACTTCTAATAATAATTTCTCTAATAATAATTCGAATAATTTTCATTGAGTAGTGTTATTATTCATCTGGAGTGTATCCGTCAATAGTATTATTTCAAATATATTTCAAAATAAAAAACACAGTAAGCGTTATTTCACATATTAATTTATTCTGAAACCGAAATGTTTTGATTAATGTAATGTACAAAAAATTGATTTCATAGAACGGAATAATAAAATATGCATAAATTCAAAAATTTCAACTTTATCAAACGATAGGTATCTATTTCAACATCCATAATGCTGACAATGTTTTTACATAAACGGCTTAAAATATTTTACTTCTATCACATAGGGTAAATTGGGTGAAGATGCCGTAGTTTTTGACTTTGTTTTAAAAATCGCCTGTTGTTTTTGTTTATTATTCATTGGTTTCTTGTTAAAGTTTGTACACGTATGTATCATTTAAAATCTTATTTCCTTTTACAGATATTATATAAAGCATCAAAAAATTTGTTTTTGTAAACACTTGCATTTCGGCGTCTTACCGATACCTATGGGTAAGATGGCCAACTATATAGGGGTAAGGTGCCTTGTGGAGTTTCAATGTAAACAATAATTTTTGTGAAGCAGTTAAAAACATAATGGGATGAATAAAATCAACTTTAATGTTTTAGACATACTAAAATTGTTAACTTACTTAATATTAGGAATTTACAAAAAAATATGAATGTAACAAACCTTGGTAATTTAATAAAAGGAAAAACTACTATTTGAAAAAAAAATGTTCTATTTAAGATTTAAAGGAATTGTGGCTCATAAGTATTGCTATTTTTAAACATTATAATAAGTTTACATATGATAAAGTCATTCAGCTATAAGTCTGATCTGCCGCAGACTGCACATTTTTTAGGAACTTTGAGCAACTTTTATGTAACCAACAATTTCACTGAATGCATTTGATCCAATCACATTTTCCTGAGGTTTTATTGCACTCTGCTAGACACTTTGAATACGGATTCTCATTCACTTAAAAAAATCCTAATCTTCTGAATCTTGGTAGGAAATTTAATCCGTTATCTTTTCAAATCAGATCAAATTAGCGTGTTTTTATAGTTTTCGGTGTCTTATGGAGGTTGGGGAGCGTAGCTCTTAGAGAACAGAAGACCCTAGTTATGTAAAACTATATTATACTAGCCGCCTCTGGCGACCAGTTTGGTCTCCCTTAAATGTATGCTAAGCATTGCATCATGTTATTTTCATTCTTAAACTAATTGACTTGCTCAATTCTTCCCCGAGTCAAAAAATTCTGATAGGGAAATCAAGAATTCTTTGCGAACTTGACAACATTTCATACATTTTATTGTTATGTGTATTTCGTCTTTTTTGACAAATACCATTTAATTTCCGTAGCCGTAAAACTGAGTGAAATTTCAAGTGTTTAAACTGAGATTTGTTCGTAAATTATCTAAATTAAACTTATTTTACTTAAACTTGCTGTTACTTCAATGCTATTTTTTAGTATCAATAAATGTAATAAAATTTTGCAAATCATGCATTTATAATTTTTTTTCACTACTTAATAACTAAATAATGAATATATATACTTTTGCTTTTATAGATTTGATTTCTGAGTTCATTAATATGACAATATAGTAACGTAACTAAGAGAAGCAGCAAAATAAAACCCTGGTGAATGCAAGCCGTTAACAAACGTTAGCGCCACCAATTTACCTACTATGACGTCATAAGAATATTGTCTATTCATTGTTGGAAAATCTGCTTTGCGAATGATTACCACCATGGTCTAATATTTTCTACTGCTTATGATGAATGAATATCTTGTGTTTGTTTACTTTATAAAGTGAAATAGAAATATGTCAACTTAATTCCAATTGAAATTATCTTGGAATATGTATACATTTGAATGTAAATTAGAAACAATACTTTGATGTTGAAATGAAATATTTTAGTCTGTGTTAATATTATTATGATTAATTGTTTATGTGGGTACTTTTCCATTACAGGGGCCTTGGCATTATATTTTTTAATGCTTGGCGCAATTCGGGCTTCAGAACGTGAAATGCGTTGATAAAATATGTAAATAGCTATGAAAACAAACCTGGTGAACTTTTATTCTTATTTATATGTTTTTATTTGCATATAAACATTTTATTTACACATATTATACAGTATTTGTTTACATAGAAATTACTTCTGTTTCTATATAAAAAAAAAGATTATTGGCTGCTTTAGATTATATAAATTGTATACATATAGGAAAAATTTGCTTATGTATATGAAATAGGATATAGATTGCCGGAAAATACGATGCCAATTTTTTTTTTTCTCGCCAAGAACCTATGCTGGAAAAACATATATTTATTTATTTATTGTATTTTAAGTGAGGTAAATGAAATGTGTATTTTAAATGAAAGATTTATTTTAAATGAAATGAGTGATAGGTTTATATTTTCAATGAAATAATGGCGATGGAAGAATATTTGGCGATTTATCACCTGCGCCCGACTAATATAAAAGTACCGAAATGTCCGTTTGGCATATAAAAAGTGAAGCGGTCAGCCCGGAACTATTGATGACAGTCACATGACTTCGGCTTTTATTATAAAGATACTACCAATATTTAAATTTATTAAAATCATTTATAACTTTATTCAACATCAAATTTTTAACAATGATTAAAATTAATATTTATTAACCAATTATTTATAAGGTCAATAAAGTTTATTTGTAAGGCAGAATACATATAGAAACCTTTCAAATTATGTTCATTTTAGATTTTAATATTTCTTTATGCCATTGTAAAAATTTAGAAACTTTATGATTTTAATGAATGAATTTTTGTAATCAGTTGAATAAAATCACTATTTAATCACTGATTTAAATTATCTAATTAAAATCTTTAACAAGTTAGTTAATAACCAAGAGTAATTTAAACTATGAGGATACAACAAGGCATTTAACCGCAACGTAAAATAATTGGCATCTTACCCCAAGGGAAAGCAACCGGCATCTTACCTCCAAAACTTTTCGACGACTCACCCCAAATTATTGGGCAAGACGCCGGTAAGCCTCATTGAAGTGTAGAGGAGGGAGCCAACCGCCATTTAAGATTTGCAGAAAGGCCACGTACCAGCACTCTCTAAAAACATCAGCTTTATTTCTCTAGTGTTTAAACTAAGACTTATATAGGCAAATGAAAAAGTCACGTAAAAGATTTTTGACACTTACCAGAAGTGTTAAGACGAAATAGCAATAAAAAAGTACCACTTAATTTTCTTTTAAAGACCGAAAATGGAAATTAAAGTATCACCAGGGAACCGTCTTCCTTACAACTGAGCAGGGTTTCCGTACAGCGACTGAGTATATGAAAACTATGTGTTTCAGCATCTTGTACAACGCAGCATCTCACTTCAAAATACCCTGCATGGTGCTTTTATGTAAGAAATTTCATTTGATGCTGCAAGTTTAATATATCGCTTGGTCTCTATTAAACTTCATACTTAAAATCAATATATTACTGTACTATTATTTAGTTAATTGTTCAATTTAATGATTGTTGATCCAAATTTAATATGATTGTATTAAATCTTGATGCTCAAACGGAGGATCCTTTTGGGGTCTGGGGGTCATGATCGGTGAAAATATACGAAAATTTTCCGGGGTGCTTTCCTCCGAACAGATGCAATAATTTTTGTAATAAAAGCTACGTAATAAATGTCACGTAATAAATTTTCACACAAGCTCTTGAAATATATTCTTTAATGTGTTTAAGAAAAAAAAACATAAAATATAATATTTATTTGTTTTCTATGTAAATGAATACTATTAGATGATTTAACGTTTGATAAATTAAAAAAAAAAACATTACTTTTATTTAATTGAGTAAACGCATCGTTACCAAATGATAATTTGTGGATATTGTATTTAAATGATTATTTTTAAAAAGGGGATAATAATAAATGAGTTATTAAAAATATTAGTCTCGGAAATTACACAAAACATATGAATCGAAAAGTTGATTTAAAAAATGTATTTAAAATATATAAATATAAAGATTTGAATGTACTCAACCGTTTAAATGATAATTTTAACATAGAAAATTTTAAGAGATGTTTTTTTTAAGAAGTGTTACAGTCTAAATAAAAAATAGGGATTTAATATTTGGGAGCAAAGATTATTTAAAATATAAGAACTGAAAAAAGTAATATATAATTATATGCTTAAGTGCCCAATTGTTTTAACATTTCGTTTTATATATTTTAATATTCTGGAAAATGCATTACATACAATTTCTTTTTTTTTAAGCATTGATTATATTATTTTGTCTTTTTCAACCATTCATATTCTTGTGTACTGGCGTGCTTGGATTTATACAACTATTTAATTTCTTTTCAGAAAAAAAAAAAAATCTAGTATGCGATATTTCAATATATTTATACAAATATATATTGTATCTAAAACAAATCAATAGCACCTATCCCTTTCATTACATGCTTTTATTTAACTTAATATTATTATCAACTAAACTAAGTCATTAATCAAAAATTGAGCTTTCGTAAAACTTCTCTTTTATTTTTCCAACTTTTTATAATAGTGGTTTTCTTCTTCGAATGCAAAACTAATCAAAGACAAGGGAAAAAAAAACATAGTTCACTTCTTTTTCATGAAGAAAAAAAAAAAAAAAAAAAAAAAAAAAAAAAGAAAAAGAAATCGTTAACTTAGCGGAAATATTTCAAATGCGTTATTTTTTCTTTTATTCAGTTATGCTTCAAGAATTCGTAAATGTTAGATTGAAAAATATTTCTTTGAAAATACATCAGTGACAGCTTTTAAGGTAACTTTGTTTTTTGTGCGTCAAAGAAAAAAAAGTCATTGCGCTCGAAAAAAGAAATTTTAAAAATAAAATAAAATTTAAAAGCCAACAACAAATTCCCGTTGATCATTTCCATGTTATATTTTAATTCAGGTTTTTTATTCATTTTTTCTCTTCTCTTTATACTCCACAGTGATGAAGCATGATGTTTCCATCGAATTACATATTATATTCTTGAAAAAAAAATTATGGTATAGAAATAGAAAAGTAAATACAGTAGCACTCAAAAGTATTTTGACAAAGATAATAAGTGACTTAATCAAAAACTATAATAAAATAAAAAAATCAATCATTTATTTTATTTAACCATATTCAGTGTTTTACAGAATTTTAGTAAATTAACTATCGTTTGCCAGAAAATAACGTGAAACCCATGGAAAATCAGAAAAATGATAAATCAAAAGTATTTTGACATTATAATAAAAAATCGTTTTAACACAAGGATTATCAAATATAGTATCATGTCAGTCAATATTTAGTATAATATCCTTTGGCCTTTAAGACAGCCTCGCAACGCGCGGGCATCGAATCTACTAACTTTTGTATTCGATCTAAAGGAATTCGCTCCCACTTATTTTCAAGAGCTTCGTATAAAGCCTCCTTATTTGAATAATTTTGGCATATTATACTACTATCTAACTCCTACAACAGTTGCTCCATGGGGTTAAAATTCGGACTTTTACTTGTCTACTCTAGAACCTTGACTTTACTGCGTTTCATAAAATCACTTACGTACTTGTGTTTCGGTTCATTATCTTGCTGAAAATACCACTTAGCAGGCATGTTTTGTTTAGCATATGGTAGCACATGACTCTTTAATATATCAACATACATGAACCGATCCATACTCCCCTCGATTCGAACTAAGGGTCCAACTGTACTGCGAGAAAAACAACTCCAAACCATCACTTTGCCGGATCCATGTATGATGGTGGGTATTTGGTATAGAAAATCATATTTATTTCGTTTTTAGGACGTAGAATGTACTTGATTCCATCAGAAGGCACTAAATTAAACTTGCTTTCATCACTCTACAAAACATTAGACCACGCTACACTTATCCACGATTTATGCCGTTTTGCGAATGCCATTCCATCCTTCCTATTCTTAGCAGACATCAAAGCCTTTTCTGCTGGTGTTTGGCAATGTAAACCATACAGGTTTAGGCGTTGTTTAACAGTTTAAACGTGTATGTCTATGTCGTAATTTTCTTTCAGTTCATTTTTTATTACTACAGCCAACTTGCGACAATATCATGTAGTTAGGTTTTTATAATACGGTCAACATTGCCAGTTGTGTTTTTCGGACGGCCGCTTCGAGGTTTATTTTCGATATATTTCTGTTTATTAAAAACATTATTTCATGTATTAACAAGCGGCAGAGAAACGTTAAAAGAACGAGCAACTTCTGCTTGCGTCATTCCTTGCTTAAGTGCATTTACAATGGATTTTCTAAAATCGCTAGAATATTCTTTGCGTTTTGTCATTTAAAAATAATCGAAATATAAGTCAATATAAAGACTAATCGAAGCTATAGAGCAACTGACGCCTTCAACAATTAAATGCAAACTAATTGTCAAAATACTTTTGAGCTAAGGAGCAGTCATATTTCTTCGGTAGAGATGAATGTAAACAAACAAGTTGAAACTTGATACCTTTGAATATCTGCAGTAATATTGTTCTTAAGGAGAGCGAATATGTTTTATTTTATATTTTTACATTAAAAAAGTAAGAGCTAATACAATGGTGTCAAAATACTTTTGAGCGCTACTGTAGTTTTGTACTAAATAGAGTATGCGGCACAAATCGTTTCATATTGATTATAGCTTTAAGATTATTTGAACCTATAAAAATGTAACAAACGTTACATTTTAAATACATAATGAATGTTTAATTAAAAACATTGGAGTTTAACACAGTAGAAAATTTTATAAATAATTGAACAGACAATTTTTCACTCATTCATACATATTTATAGTCACATACATATATAAAAGTTGTTATCGTAATGAAGATAATTATAGTTAAATGCAAGTGTAAGATTTTAAAGATTAATAGAGTATAGATTCTTTCTTTAGTGTACAGAAAATTTTAAAATCAAAACAGTACCTGGTGAGTGCGTGCATTTATTCCATGCAGAGTAACCAACTTGCTTGAATTCGATGAAATAAATCATGGATTGAAATATTAAATTGAAGATTCTGGACTTAAATAGCGAATTATTACTTAAGAAATAAAGAATTTACTCAAATGAATTACGAATTCACTTGTCTTTCATATTTTAATCGAATCGAATTTGACTTTCACACTTTAGTATCTAGAATCAAAACATTCTCAGCTTGGAACACAGGTTCGCAGAAAAGAAAAAAAAAAAAATACAGAAGAAAGTTATCTAATAAAAATAAAAACAAAATACAATATTAATATACATAATACTTAAAAATGACAATAAAAATATAAATGACAATTTTAAAATTAAAAAAAAGAGTTAAAAATAATATGATTTTGAATTAATTAAAGTCTTAATGTTTAAAGCAGTAAATAGCTCTGAACACAAAGACAGCCTTTGCAAATTTTTAGTGCTGCCATCTACAGCGATTTGTGATTACTAAAAAAGTCCTTTTTACTATTAAACATCCTCCGACCCCAGAAGGAGAGGGGACACCTTTGAAATGGCACGCTTGATGTTACCGTCAGCTGTGTTAAACAAAACAACTTGTACAAGTTTGTCCCGTCCTGGAAAAGTCTTTCGAATGCGGCCCAACTTCCATCTCATGGGCTGAAATCGATCGTGAACAATCACCAAGTCTTCTTCTCGTAGATTAGCTTGTGGAGTAGTCCATTTTGGACGCTGTTGGAGATGTTGAAGATATTCATGTATTCATCTACACCAAAATTGATTCTTTGTTTTTTCTATCAAGCGCCACCGAGAATTTAATGGTAGAATTCTTGTATTCGAAGATTGTGGAATATCAAGGAGGGGTGCTCCTATTAGAAAATGACCTGGAGTTAATACACGTGGATCTGATGGATCCGAAGACATAGGGGTTAAGGGTCTTGAATTTATACAACTTTCAATTTGACATAGCAAAGTAGTTAATTCTTCAAAATTCAACACACTAGATTTATTTGCTCTTAGTATGTCAATTTTAGTAAGCTTTACAGCTGCCTCCCATAGCCCACCAAAGTGTGGCGCATATGGAGGGTTGAAATGCCAATTGATTTTCTGGCTCGAAAGAAATTCTTGAACTTCATTTTCCCTCAAATATTGGAATAGATGCTTTAACTGATTAGATAGACCTGTGAAGTTTTTTCCATTATCTAAATATACATCGGATGGTAGACCTCTACGCGCGATAAATCGCTTTAAGGCTGCTAGCAGGGCTTGCACAGACAAGTCTGATACCAACTCAAGGTGTACCGCCTTAGTGCACATACAGACAATCACTGTTATATAAGATTTGATTTTGATCTTACTTCTTGGCAAATTTTGTTTAGTTAGACAGGGTCTTGCAAAATCTAAACCCACCTTGGAAAATGGACAGATTGGGGTGATTCTGTCAACGGGAAGGTCACCTATCATTTGTTGACAAGATTGAGACATAAGACGTTTGCAAAGCACACATTTGTGAAGCTCTTGTCGTACAGTAGAACGACCATTCACAAACCAGTACTATTGGCGTAATATAGAAAGTATTAGCTGTGTACCTGCATGTAGATGTTGCTCATGGACATCTTTTATCAATAACTTAGTAATAACGTGATTCTTCGGAAGTAGCATAGGATACTTTCTATCAAAACTTAACGACTGATGTTCTGACAAACGTCCACCAACTCCAATAATATCACTCGACCACACACATTTAATGATAAAAACACATTTAATGATAATAGTTTACTATACTTGGTAAGGGCTTTCTTTCTTTTATTAATTTAAGCTCTGTACAGAATTCAGAACTTTGCACTAAATTCAGAATACATTGAATAGAATCAGAGATTTCTTGTGCACTCAGATTTCCAGATTTTTTTCGTAGCACTATGCCTAGCATTATAGATGAATCTAAGACACCACGCTGTGACTCATGATAGCTTAGAGAATTTGGAGAACTTAAGAATAATGTCTGGTAGGGCAATTACTTGAGTTACGTTGCTGACAGATTAATTGCTGGATTTAACACAAATATCGGAGGATTGTACAAATATATTGGGATTGGTTCATTTGATAGCAGCCATGGAGGCCCATGCCACCATAGCGAATGATGAAGAAGCTTTCGTGGTGGAATACCCCTAGAAGCTGAATCTGCAGGATTTAGAATACCTGGGATATGATTCCACTCACATGAAGGCATTAATGATTGGATTTGACACACTCGATTTAGAACGATTTGGTTTCCTTTTAAGGGAGGTGATTTTCACCAGCTGAGAACAATCTGCAAATCTGACCATAGATAAAAATTGTCAAAGTTTATTGGCAAAGTATCGAATATGACTGAGCATAACTTGGCTAGTAAAAAAGCTGAACAAAGCTCAATACGTGGCTGTGTTTGAGGTTTTATTGGATTTGCTTTAGTTTTAACTGCAATCAAATTGACAAATACTTCGTCAGGAGTAACAACACGTAAATAAGTAACAGCAGCATAAGCTTTACCTGAGCCATCACAAAAACCATTTAACTGAATTTTGACATAATTTTGATTATAAAAATCAATATATCTGGGTATTTCAATCGATTTTAACAAATGAATTTCTGATAAAAACTCATTCCAAACCTGTAGTATGGAATCTGGGATTTCTTCATCCCACGAAATCTTATCTTTCCAAAGATCTTGCAACATGATCTTTAATCGTATAGTAGTAGGAGCTAGGAAACCCAAGGGGTCAAATATTGTAGCCACTACTAATAACAAATCTCTTTTTGTTTTCACTTCTTTAAAATCATTAAAACGAATTTGTAAAACGTCTTTGGAAGAATCCCAAAGTAGCCCGAGGACTATCTCTGAGTATCATCTTCCTGAATTACTTTTTGCTATAAAGCCTTCATTTCATCTGGTAAATGAGTCATTACTTCTGGATCATTACAGGTCCACTTAACACTGCTCTTTAAGCAAGGGATTTTCTTGAAGTTTTTTCTCCAAGAAGTAGAAACGCTTTTTTTACGCTTTTTTATTAGAGCTCCCTAGAGTAGGTTTAGATTTAAAGGGTATATTTACAATATATCTTCCAGATTCTGAACGTTAAACTGTTTTTGCATAGTTATCTTCAACTAGAGGAATTGGGTCAGAAGTAGGAACCGATTCAATTTCCCAGAATTTTTGTAGTTTAGAACTTATCTGTGTAGTAACATGACAACAAACAGATGAATTTTGATTTGAATCATTCGAAAAAATGATCCCAGAAAGAATTCAACCCAGTCAAGAATTAACAGCACTCGGTGATCCTTTAGGTCCGAGAATTGATTCCCCAATTATGATGTTAGCAAATAAATCTGCGCCTATAAGAATATCGATAGGACTGGACAAATGAAAATTAGGATCCGCAAGATTTAATCCTTCAATGTGTGGCCAATATTTAGTTGTAATCAAACAATTTGGTGAATTGGTTGTAATCTGATTAACAACTAATGCATATAACTGAAAATTTCATTATTGAATTGTGGAGAGAATGTCAAGGAAACTTCCTGAAGAGCCTTTTCTGCGAGTAAATTATTTATTCCTGAGATTTTGTGATTTTTAGGCTTTGATGGAAGACCTAATTTATTATAACAAGGTTTAGAAAGTAGATTTTTCTGAGAAGCACTATCTATCATAGCTCTGCAAGGAATAAATCATCCCGATTTAGATTTGACTTTTATAATGGCAGTAGCCAACAATGTTTGAGAATTTTCACTGAAAGATTGAGAAGTGAAACAATTTAACCCATTAGAATTAACAACAGCATCTGGTGTTGTGACACGATCTTGCTGCCTAAAAGTATTCTGTGATGCAGGGATAGTCTGATCACGATGAGGGAGTGTATGATGTTTAGAACTGCAATATTTACATGTGGCAGTAATAAGGCATTTGGTGACAAAGTGATTTGATCATAAACAGTTGGTGCAAAGCTTTTTCGATTTAACTAATTGCCACCGTTGATCAAAAGATAATTTTGAAAATTCTGGGCATTTATGAAGTGGGTGGGATTCGTTACACTGTGCACATGAACGATTTGGAGTTTTATTTACATTATCCTTTACAATTGCATTGGCGACAGGTTTTTTTGAAAAATGTTGAACCTTATTTTCAAATTTTTGATTAGATTTGGATTCACCTTTAAAAAAATTCAGTATTACAGTTCTGCAAACTACGAGCCTGTTTTTCGAGAAATGTCATTAACATTTCATTGGTTGCAAACGAATCATTATTTAATGATAATTCTCATTGTTTTTTTAACGATTCATCAAATTTCGTTTGTACTATATACACTAAAATCAAATCAACACATTCATTAAATTCAAATTTCAAAGATTTTAAATTTCGAATAACTTCATTGCACGTATCTAAAAGCTCTAAAATAGCTTTCTGCGTGGGCGATTTGAATGGTTTGGCATAAACACATTTAGACAGCAAAGAATATGCCAGATTCTGACGATTATCATATCTATTAACTAACGTTTCCCAAGCTTCCTTATAATTATCACCAGAAATGGAAAAACAAGAAATTAATTTAGCTGTATAATTTTTAACACTAGCTATAAGGTACGAAAATTTCAACTTATCTGAAATTGCTTTGTTATTATGAATTGCAGTTAAAAATGTCTCCTTGTATGTAATCCATTGAGTGACCATCATCATAAAATATGGGTAACTCGAACTTCGGAAGTTTTAAAGCGTTAGTATTAACACCTATCTTTGAGCTATTAATTGCTGCACTTTGATTTTCTTGTGATTTTACGCCTTGATTTTCTAAAAACTGTTCAATTTTAACTAAATCATCAACAACAATATATTTAGCTTCAGTAAAGTTAACATATAACAAAGTTACGCTTTCTTCAACTACGCCAAAGTAAGATTTTTTTTTAATCATTCTCTAAATTAATTAGCTCAGATTTCAATTTCTCAATTAGCTTTAAGTTTTTATTCTCAATTGCGTCAGTAACTTGAGCACTAAATCTCTTTATTTCTTTGACAGTAAAAAAGAAATTTTGATTCAGAAGCAGTTTCTGCTTTCGTTTTCGTCATAATATATTAATTAAATAAGATTTTCACTGGTTTTCTCCTGACTACGACGGACCAACAAATTATATGTAAGATTTTTAAGATTAATATAGTATAGATTCTTTCTGTAGTGTACAGAATAAATTTGAGATCAAAACAGTACCTGGTGAGTGCGTGCATTAATTCCATGCAGAGTAACAAACTTGCTTGAATTCGATGAAATAAACCCTTGATTGAAATATTAAATTGAAGATTCTGGACTTAAATAGCGAATTATTACTTAAGAAATAAGGAATTTACTCAAATGAATTACGAATTCACTTGTCTTTCATATTTTAATCGAATCGAATTTGACTTTCACACTTTAGCATCTAGAATCAAAACATTCTAAGCTTGGAACACAGGTTCGCAGAAAAAAACAAAAATACAGAAGAAAGTTATATAATAAAAATGAAAACAAAATACAATATTAATATTAATAATTAAAATTTATTAATAATTAATATATTAATATTTAATTATTAATAATTAAATATTAATAATTAAAAATGACAATAAGAATTTTAAAATTAAAAAAGAGTTAAAAATAATATGATTTTGAATTAATTAAAGTCTTAATTTTTAAAGCAGCAAATAGCTCTGAACAGAAAGACAGTCTTTGCAAATTTTTAGTGCTGCCATCTACAGCGATTTGTGATTGCTAAAAAAGTCCTTTTTACTATTAGACAGCAAGAAAGAAATAACATTTTACATAAGACACATTTAAATGTATGTATCATTTAAAAAATATATATATAAATTTGGAATTTAATTTCTTAAATGATGTGTACTGTTTTTTAATCTAATAAAAAGGAATCCAACATAAAATATACATAATATAGTTCTAAGTTTGTTTGTGTTTATGACGGCCAATTATCAACACGAGGGATATAGGCCCTAAGGGGGGGGAGTGCCCTTCGTGGGGGTCTTTCTAAGGGAACCTAACCCGTATTAACGCTTGGAAATCCAAGGTTCGAAGAAAACCACGAAAACTCCGAACGATTAGGCCGACGGGCGCGATTGGGTTCGAACCCAGCACTTCCCAATATAGTTCTAAGTACTTGTATTAATCTAAAGATTAATGCTAATGCTCCATAATAACAGATCTAAAGTTTTATATTCTATTTTTAATTAAAAATAATGTTATTTAAGTTTAAAAAATACTTCTAATTAATACATCTCATCCCTGCAAATGATTTTAAGATTATCATTTAAACAACAGTTGTAATTTTAAAATCGGAAAATGATACATAAATAGGTTATGTTTAATGTTATTCTAGATATAGCATATTTCAGCCCAAGAAAATCATCAAACAATAATATATTTGTCATCTTTGGAGGTGAAATATAGAATACTAATAAGAGGCTAATTTCACAAATGCTGGATTCTGATACTTGAGAATATCTCGCAAAATACTTACTCTGCTATTTTAATGCTAGTGACAAAAATTCGATTTTTTGGAATTCAGGAAATATAATTAAAAATAACACTGCAAAGAATGTATTGAAAATGTTTTCTTACTGAACCTCGCAATCTCTGACAAAAACATATAACAAAAGTCCTTCCGGCCTGTGCCGGGAGGAAGAGGTAGCTTTCATATTCCTTATTTTAAAAAAAAGCCAACTTATATTATTCAAACACACGAAGCTCAATTTAGTGGAAACCGAATATAGGAGATTGAATACTAATTTTTATCAATACTACATCAATATGAATAAGAATTTCGCGAAATTATTCAGCTTTATCCAAGCTGCTTTTATTTAAAGTAACTTATATTTGGCTGCCAAATTCAGCGATTTCTTAAAGTGCTTGCCATTTTAAGACAAAATGGTGGATGAGGCTAACCAGTGAACTTGGTCGAGACCTTAGTAATTGCTGTGCGCATGCTCACTCACATCGGAATAGATTGATATATACGAGTGCTGTCGCAGACAAAAAAAATCAGATTTTTCAAAATGTCACCCACATTAGATATTGAAATTGCTATATCTGAGCCTTTTTTCTAAGATAAAGACAGACAAAAAATGCTCCCGAATCCTTATATCAAGGTCAATTACTTAAGAAAGAAACCTCTTTCAAGTTCTAATTTTTTTGCACCTAACTTTAAATATAATTTTGTTTTTTTTAATTTAATGGCCGCCATTTTGAAACAAGATGGCTGATGAAGCTGGCCAGCGAACTTGGTCGAGATATTGATGTATACTACCCACATGCCTCTTACATCGAAATAGGCGAATATACGTGTGTTATCGCGTGACAAATACAAGATCGTTTCAAAATGTTAGCCATGCTAGAAATTCAAAGTGCTATAATTAGACCATATTTTAATATAGAAACAAAAGAACAAATTTTCAGAAATAAAAACTTCTCCGGAATCTTTGTATCAAGGCCAAACAGATAAAAAAAAATATTTTTCATTTTCCAATTTTTCAATACCTCATTTGAAATTTTATTTTTTTTCTTTTAAATGGCAAACCTTTTGAAACAAAATGGCGAATGAAGTTGGCCAACGAACTCGGTCGAGACATAGGTATGTACTACGTACAGACCAAGTTACATCCAAAAAATAATATTTATACGTTGTTTATAAATACGCCTGTTATCGCGTGACAAATATCAGGTCGTTTTGAAATGTCAGCCACAATCGAAATTCAAAATGCTATAACTCAGAATTTTTTTTAGATATAGACAAAACAAAAACTGTTCAGGAATCTTTGTATTAAGGTCAAACACATACAAAAAAAATATTTTTCATTTTCCAATTTTTTGGTATCTCATTTTAAATTTAATTTGTTTTTAATTTTTTAAATGGCCGCCATTTTGTAACAAGATGGCAGATGAAGCTGGACAACGAACTCTGTCGAGATATTTGTATGTACTACGTACACACCAAGGTACATCCAAATCGGTTCATAAATACGCCCGTTATCACGTGACAAATATCAGGACGTTTCAAAACAACAGCCATTTTTTAAGATATAGACGAAACAAAAACTGCTCCCGAATCTTTTTATCAAGGTCAAACACATAAGAAAAAAATATTTTTTCAATTTTTTGGTACCACATTTCAAGAAAAATTTATAAGCTGCCATTTTTAAACAAGATGGCGGATGGAGCTGGCCAACGAACTCGGTCGAGACATTGGTATGTACTATGTATAAACGAAGTTACATCCCAATCGGTTCAAAAAATACTTTTAATACGAAAAAAATACGCGATTCCTTTTATCGCGTGACAAAATTCAGGACGTTTTAAAATGTCATTCACGCTAGAAATTCAAAATGCTAGAACTCAGCCATTTTTTAAGATATAGACGAAACAAAAACTGCTCCGGAATCTTTGTATAAAGGTCAAATACATAAGAAAAATATTTTTACATTTTCAATTTTTTGGTACCACATTTCAAATTTTAAATTAAAAAAAATTAAATGACCGCCATTTTGAAACAAAATGGCGGATGAAGCTGGCCAACGAATTCGGTTGAGACATTGGTATGTACTATGTACACACCGAATTACATCCAAATCGGTTCATATATACGAGAGTTACAGTGTGACAAAATTCAGATTATATATATATATATATATATATATATGTGTGTGTCAATTTTGAACGGAGGGTGGTTCCGGGGTCTGGGGGGATCGATGAAAATATACCAAAATTTTTTGAAATCGCTTTCCTCCGAACGGCTGCAATAAGTAGCTTTTTGTAATGAAAGCTACCTAACATATTATTATTATTTTCATAAAAAAACTATATCCTAAAAATTCAAAATGAGAAGCAAAGCATCACAATCAATTAAATACTGGATATTTCCTTATGATATTTTGAAATTGTCTAAAAAATATCTCCATTTGAGGACGTGAGTTTCAAAACACGCCTTATCCATAAAATCAATTTTTGGAAAATCTCGAAAATACTCTGAGAGCATCCATTGGATATCATTGTAAACCAAGATTTTATAATGTCAGAAATACACTATAAAAGTAATTTTTTTTTCAGATAGTACTACTTTTTCGATGCAGGTTCACCAATAGAATATTTATAGAGAAAACTCGACTTTTTAAATTTAGGATAAGAAGAGTTTTAAAACTCACGTCCTCATACGAAGATATTATTTTGACCATTTCAAAGTATCCTAATGAAATTAACATAAAAGTGTAATTCATTTCACATTCTCGTGATAATTAATATCAAAGTGAATTATCAAATGAATTCACAAATTTCATAAATATTTTATGTTATTTTGTTTCACTAATTCTCAACTTTTCAGCCGAGAAGTATTGCGATGAAAAAAAAAATTATTTTCGGCTTAACTTTATATATATATATAAGAAACTGAAGTCATTTTATGAAGAATGTCTTTAATATTAGAATAATATAAAGGAAAGAATATATATGTATATATATATATATATATATATATATATATATGTATGTATATATATATATATATAACCATTAATTAAACATCACCGACCATCATCAAAAACTGCAATATTGTGAATGATTGACAACACGCCATAAACCAACAATATAGAACTATGTATATATATATATGTATATATGTTTGTATATATATATATATATATATATCCTTTCCTTTATATTGTTCTAATATTAAAGACATTCTTCATAAAATGAATTCAATTTCTTTTTCAAGTATCTATTAAATAATGAATTACGTACACTAAAATCTTTAAAAGAAATATATATCTTGGGAATGTTATGTATTTCTTCTTTTAATGTATGATTACTTTTCTTCCAAAGTTAGTTCTGTTGAACATTATATTTCTTGTAAGTGCTAGAGTTTCTGCATCTGTAGTACTTATCTTTCCCTTGTGTTATTTGGGCATTACTCCTGTTTTCCAATGACGGTTGTAGAATACCAAATCACTAAAAGTGACGGCTAGAAAATGACATTTTACAGACATAGGTAATTGTTCTTTTCTAAATTTGTCTTACTTTTATCTTTCATATTTTCTGCTACATTTGATATACAAATTATATAACCATCATGCTTGGTAACAATATATCCCTACCAATTACATACAAAAACGTACAAAAATATTTATTATGGTACTAAGATAATAAAATAATTGATAAGAAATTTTTTGATAGGTACATACTTTCTTGCATGCACCACATAAATAAATATTTTCTTTATTTAAATGCATTTGATGATGAAAATTCTTATGACTTGGGCATTAGGGATATAACAGTCAAAGTGTAAGTAAAAATATTTATGTGTACATCCACACATCTTTAAATAAGTGTGCCATTTTATTATTAATCCTTTAAGCGTCCTGTATATTTTTTTATGTATGTTTTTTTTTATGTATGTATAATGAATTGTAAAATAATACCTATTAAAAGTATTTTTATGAGAATTTATTTTTGATTAACTTCCATATTTGTTTGTCTTATTCACTGCAAAAAAAATAATGTTAATAGGAATTTTGTTGTAAATCAGCCATTCTATTTAAAGATTACGTGAAGGAAAAAAAACGGTTGGGACGCTTAAACGATTGTAACATTAACTTCGTAACTAAATATTTTACTCGAAACATATTTTATGATATCAGTTATATTATTTAATATGATCACGTTGTACTAACAGAGACATGTTGACTTAAAAAAGGCATAAACAAGTACTTTTTTAAACAATTTTAGACATTTTGAGAGAATTGTGAGTGCATTCAATGTAAACTGTAAACAAATATGACCTGCAACTATTATTTGCCTCATTTAACCATTATTATATATAATTTATCATTACTGAAAGTAAAAAAAAAAATATTAAATGCATTCTTAGCTATGTGATTTTGATACTTTAATATATTTTCTCTTGCAATTTCAACGGGCCGTTCTTATGATATTTAACACTTACATTTAACTATCTTCTGTATACTAAAAATTAAGCATGGTTTTCTGATGCTCAGATTAATGCTTACTTTAATAAAGCTACATTAACTGCAACTATTTTGACTGATTTTATAGAATTAGGTTATTGCAATGTACAGGCTGCGGCAGGTATTTGAGAACACACGTTATAGGTGAAATATCACCCTGTATGTCATAGTTACAAATTTTTTATGTTACATGTAAACAATTCAGAATCCAGACTAACTGGCGAAATCAAGAGGCAAGCTGTCATTGGCTCATTGGCTGCAGAACACTTCGATTTACAGATTGTCACATTCTTGAAGTTCATTCGCCTTTAATGTAACGAGAGAACGGAAGGCTGCCAGGTTTCTTGCACTAAATTCATCAACGTCTCCAAATTCGTCATTCAAGTCGATGAAAATCATGCGAAATCGATGAGCGTAATCGCTAGGAAGGTGAAAGTTGATGGGGCCACCATCTGCTACGTGATTCATGAGGATTTTCGTTAGAGGTCGTACGTGATGCGGAGAGTACATGTTTTGCCGAAGAGAGCCAGATATAATGGACCGACAAGAAACAAGGGCATCCTTAACATTCTGAAACATCCAGAGGAGTCACGAATGCTCTTGCTTCCTTCATATGAGGAAAACGTTGATCACAAAAGTACTAGGCTGAGCAAAAAGTTCTGGGAAATCTGTGAAAGTTGCGTTGTTATGCGCAAATTAACAACAAAAGCAACAAGGACTATCCTTTAAAGTAGAGAGCATCATAGTCCACTTCTTTTTGCCATCGTTCTGACATATTCTGGATTTGCTGCCTAAGTTTGTCGCCGTTACCATCACCATCACCTTCATTATCATTAATCTCATCGAGGGCTTTCTGAATCGTTAGTCTTTTCTCTAATAATACCGGGTCAAAACACGCAAATCATACTGTTCAATAGGCATTTTGGAGCCAAAGTTCCTGAACTCCTATAAATATACCACTAGTACTCCTATATACAATACAAATTCTGGTAACTATTTGATTAAAAATTTCCCAGAACTTTTTGTTCAACCTAATATCATGAGGGTGTAAAATCCCGGAAAAGGTTCTGACAGACATGTATTGAAAATGATTTGCCTCACTGATGATTCTGGGGGGTCGAGAGAAGCGAAGACGATTGGATGTCTCCACATTTCTTTCTTCAAGGTGCCACAGTAAACGCCGTTGATTATGCCGACGTTTTAGTAAAGCACTAAATTACTTCCCTAACACGTGGTAAGCCGTGCGGTATTTAACAAGGCTTTGCACTACACCATACAGTCCATAAAACCAAAAATGGATGGCCAAAGAATTCATGACAATGTCATTCTCAACTTGTTGTTCCCACATCTATCAGATGTTAACCGAATTGCCTATTACGTGTGTGGCGTAGTTGAGAGGAACTCCATTTGTCATCCACACAACATTCGTGCGCTCGCAAGGCAGCCGTTGTATACACTGTTAAAAATTTGCAAAATCTGTCCAGTCATTTGACCGTTTTTATCGAAAACGGTTACACAACCGTAATTTAACACTATTCTGACCATATTATTAGCTATTTTATGGTCAGAATATCATTAAATTACGGTAAATGGCAAACATTCCCAACATTCATCTGATCATTACCTGCAATCAGTTTTGACAGTTTGTAGAGGCGGTTACTTCGGCTGACAGTGGTTTCAACGAACGATCTCATCAAGTGTATATGTGCACCTGTACAGAATGTTAAAATAAGAAACAATTATTTTATTTCAAGTGCATAATCCTGTTTGAAAGCCGGCGTTGATTTGTTCTCAAATACCTGCCGCACCCTGTATATATTAGTAACGCTATTTTTAGCTCTAACTCTAGAAATCCATTACCATTCGGAAGTTTGCGCTGTATTCAAAAGATACATGAATTGTTTTTGCTACTATATTTCTGGATGCTTTAGAGAGTGCGAACGTTCCACTGAAACCTCTTATCTCTCATCCCAATCATATGTTGATTTTATCACATGCATGTTTGCCAAAACAGAAATATGTGTCGCATACCTAGCAATGCTTTGTTTCCATATTTTCTTTTAATTTAGAATTCCGTTCGTAGGTTTCTGTGTGGCCGTCAAATTTTGTTGCTAATTTTTCACCCACTTTCAGTTGACATAGATCTTTGAAATTTAGAACATATATATATTCCTGAGGGCTATACTGAATTAAGCATTGATTATAAAAAATTAGATCCCTAAGATTAGGCAAATTGGGGCAATTTAAAAATTAAAAAAATTACTATGTCTCATATACAATTGAAGTAAAATCTTGAAACTTGGTATGCGCATTTTATAATTAAAATTAATAAACATGTGTTTCGGAATTTTACAAAATTCTACCCCAAAGCGGGTTCCGTAGGCAAGACAGCTCCGTTTTAGAAGAACATCACAAAAATACCACATAAACTTAATGAATACTCAATTATAGTTTGATTCGCTATAGAGAAATAAGTATCAGCTTCAACTATGAGTATTTACTGAAAAGTACTTATTTAGGAAAAGGTTATTACAATAGCGCCAATTTCGGCCAATTCGGCGAAATATCACCAGTATGATTGTGGTTTTTAAAAGTATATTTTTCTCTACCATTTAGTGAATTTTAATGAAAGATTTAGGTTTTCCATTTATATTATTCAAATACAAGTACATGAATTCATTTTAAATATTTATTGAGAAAGCATTTCTTTTCACACAAATACATTTCATCTTGTTAAATTTATGCATTATTTATTTGAATTTTTAAACAGCATATCTTCTACGACAATTTTTAAATATTTTTATATTACTTTAACTTGTAAAGCTGTGATACAATATGCAATAAACAGCTAAAGATCTTTTAATATTTTAAATTCCTTTTTATTTAATTGTATTACATTCTATTGTATATTTATATAAGATTAAATTATAGGGATATTTCTAATTATTGTATCCAAAAATGTTTCCTTTCATGAGTTAAAAATTAATTCAAGCTTAAAAATTTTAAACACATTAATTTCTAATGCATTAATGTTAAGAATCAACACATAAAATAGAAAGATATATTTTTAAATGATTGCAAATAATTCCAAACTTATCAAAACACGTGTCCGGATACTACACTTATAAAGGTCACTCACAATTTGTAATTTCATACTGACCAATAGAAAATATTAGTACTATATCGGTGCAAAATATTCTCTCTGATTTATTCCAGTACTGTTTTATATATATATATATATTATAAATTCCTTTTTTCCAGTTTCGGTTTGATTTTTACAACAAAATGATATGTATATAGACAATATTGATTTTGTTATTACAGATTTTTTCTATAAAGATTACAAATAATTTACTTTGTAAAATTTAGAGTATCCAAGAAGAATTGATGAAATTTCGATTATTACATTTCATTTTCAAATTGTTTTTTTTTTTTTCGAGTTTAGCGACAGTGATGAATTATCTGATCAATAAATAGACGGTTATTTATTGAAATTCGGATAAAAAATTTCAAGTATTTTATCTAAAATCTTATACGTTAGAGAAACTAGAAATAAAGTACAGTAAGTTGCATTTTTTTTTTTTTTACTTTAAGATCTTAACTCTTTTTGGCATGATTTGAAATAAGAAAATTCTTCTTGTATATAATAATATAATATTATTGCATAAAACTTTAACTTAAAACATTTTAAAAAATAGATTAAGTATGGGACAATGAAACAATATTTAAATGTTCCCATGGGATTTATAAGCATCTAAAATTTCTCCAAAATTATTAATATTAGTTTTTCCAAATTAAAATAAATAATATATGTAGTAACTTCGAACTGAATTTATAGCATATATTATCTGGTATGTTTCGTTACCAAACCTCATGTTTGGTGCATTGTGTTGTGTTAAAGTTTAGACTTACTTTCGAAGAAACGTTATGTTTATTACTTTTAGTTTTTAATTCGTACATACCTAAGGATTCAGATCAAAAAAATATATTTTCTTTATCTATATATATGTATATATATATAAATAAATAAATATATACATATATATATATATATATATGTATATATATATATATATATATATATATATATATATATATATATATATATATATATATATATATATATATGTATGTTATATATATATAACAATTAAACATTACCAACCACCAAAAAAAAAAAAATCTATATATATATATGCATCATTCAAACAATAGTGAAGATTTTTTTCATTTTTTTAAAAAAATTAAGTTTATACGTCTTTATCAGACTGTGTTCTAAAGAAACAGCTTTAAATTTTGAAAGCCTTAGACATAATTTTTCTAATATTTCCCTTAATCAAACGCAAAAATTTACTAATTTAATTCTTTTTCTAATTAACTTATTTGATAGATACTGTCTTTGAACACCATATTTTTGAGGAATGGTTAAGGATCTAGAGCCACATTTATACTTAATGGGACTTTCTACGCTTTAAACATTTTTCTTTAACTTTAAGATTTTTAAAGAAGATTTTTGGCACAATAATAGAAGGACTCGATGAATGAAAATAGCTCCATCAAGAAATTGTTCTATTTCTTTGGCAAAATTTGACAAAATGAAAAGAAAATTATATTTTAAAATGTATCTTCTCGTAGAGTTTTGAACTTTTTGAGCTATTTAAAAAAAAAAAAAATATTTTTAGAAGTATGCTGTATAATTATAAGTACAGGATTTACCATAATTAAATTACCGTATATACTCGCGTATAAATCGACTCACGTATAAGTCGACCCCCTAACTTTCGAATGCAAATTCTGGAAGAAGTAAAAAACCCGCGTATAAGTCGACCCCCTAACTTTTTACTCCAATTTTGCACAAAATCAAACCAAAGATTTCACTTGCCAATTTGAAAAGGTAGTAAATAAACAAAAGCAAATCATGATTTTTTTAAATGATAAATTATTATTATTTGTATATTTTATGTATTATTTTTTTATTCATACACATAAAAGCCATAATTTTGCGATATTCGAAGTTTTTGTTTTTTCCTTTTTTTAACCGACTCGCGTAATTCGATCCCCCCCCCCCCCCCTCAAATTTGCTTACCGAAAATTGTCAGAAATTCCTTGACTTATACGCGAGTATATACGGTAGTTCGGAAGGACAAAAAGGAATGTGCAAATATGTGTAAAATTAAAATTACAGTAAAAACTGAATTTATTTTATATTTTTATTTGTTAAAAAATAATATATATATATATATATATATATATATATATACATTATTGTAAATTCAATACTTGATTTATCGGTTAGACCATAATTTAAAAAAATGAGTCATTTGAAATATATACATAAATGTTTTATCACTTTGAAAATGCTAATTCGTGGGAAAAACACAAACTGAGAAAAATCACTTTTAAGATTTCAACTTCAAAATTAAATATTCTGAATCTACTTAATCACTTCTAATAGCATTTTACATTAATTACCATTTATTTTTCTTTAATATGCTGCATTTTTTCATTCCGAATAGTAAACTTTTATCCAAAAATCTTAGTTGTACATCATTGAGCTAGAAATCGAGATATGAACTTCTTTTAAAAAATTAAGCATTTTAAGGTACATTTCTGGCACAGTAATAAGGAACTCAATGAAGGAAAATGATTTTATCAAGAAATTGTTCGATTCCTCAGGCAAAAATTGAAAAAAAACATTTATTTTTATTTTTTTTAAATTATGTAATTTTAAAATGTATCTTCTCGTACAAATTTGAACATATTGAGCAATTTTTTAACTCATTCTTATAAGTGTGCTGTATAATTTTAGTACAGGATTTACCGAAGTTTAACATTTCCGTTAACATTACCGTAATTTTATCTTTTTATTTGTAAAAAAAAAAAAAATAATAATAAATAAATAAAAAAAAAATGTAAATCCGATAATGGCATTTATCAAATAGACCATAATGAACAACTATAAAAAAAATCGAGTCAATTGAAATGTATACATAAATGTTTTATCACTTTGAAAATGCTAATTTGTGGGAAAAAATACAAAACTGAGAAAAATCACTTTTAAGATTTCAACTTCAAAAATAAATATTGTAAATCTACATCATCACTACTAATATCATTTTAAATTAATTGCCATTTATGTTTCTTTAATGTACTGCATATTTTCATTCGGATAGTGGACTCTTATTCAAAAATCTTAGTTTCACATCATTGATCTAGAAATCTAGAGGTGAATTTCTTTTAATTAAGCATTTTAAGTACATTTTTGGCATAATACTAAAGGACTACAAGAAGGAAAATGATTCTATCAAGAAATTGTTCGATTCCTCTGGCAAAATTATATATATATATATATATATATACATATATATATATACATATATTAATTAAGTAAATTTTAAAATGTATTTTCTCGTAAAAATTAGAACATTTTGCGCATTTTTTAAAAATTATTCTTAGAAGTGTGCTGTATAATTTTATGTATAGGATTTACCTCCGATATAATCAGATTGGCAGAAGAAAAAAAATGTGCAAATACGTGTAAAATTAGAGTAAAAACTGAATTTATTTTACATTTTTATGTGTAAAAAAATACTTTATTGGAAATCCGATACTTAGGTTATAGATCGTCAGGAAAAAAACAGAAAAAAATGAGTCAATTGAAAAAAAATTATAAAAGTTTTAACTTTGAAAATGCTAAATCGTCGACAAAACACAAACTAAGAAATATCAATTTTAAGATTTCAACTTCAAAAATAATTATGCTAAATCTACGGAACTTCATCCTGGCTGCGATACATTAAAAAAAAAAAAAAAAAAAAAAAAAAAAAAAAAAAAAAAGATAGGTATTCAGCTGCAATTGCAACGTAAACAGTGATGCAATAAAATGTAATAAAATCTCTTTTAACTGTATTTATAATATTCGTACTTTTACGAAACTACCTTAGAATAAAGAAACTTGCAGAGATGCTTTTTATCGAAACTGTAAAATGTCATTTTGATTCTTTAGTGCTGATGTATTTAAACATAGACAAAATTCTATCTGTACATTCAATTGTATTATGACACTTTTGAGTTTATCTTTGTATTTGAGTGTAATCCTTATTGTGGTAAAATTTAAGTAATTAATATTTAATTCGCGTATTCAACGGAATCCCACATTATTGTTTGTTTTTCAAAAACGTTCATGCAATATGCATATCTGCCCACATTCTAGCTCAGGTAAGTGAACTTTGATTTCCACATATAATGCAGATAGATGTTATTGAATTTTATTATATCATACATACTCTTGATAAAAATTATGGAGCCATTAAAGGTTGTTTACATGGTTGTAAAAAAATAAGTTGGATAGTAAAATAAACGTCTAGGGAGAAAATCGTTTGCGGTGTAATTTAATGAGGTTAAGATACATGAAATATAATGTAATTGATAAGCGCTTTCAATAGGTTATGGAATACCATTTATTCTAAATTGCGTATCATTAATATGAGAATATTAGTTATAGCTTTTTTTATATAAAAAAAAATGCGAATATATTATTATCTATAGTTAAAAATTGTTTATATTTTGAGATTTTACATTACTTCAACCATAATAAAATTAGCATGCAAGCCACATACGTAACAGATTTCACTCAATTCAATTACAGAACTGATTATTTGCGACTTCATTTTTGATACGTATTTTTATACATCACTAAATTTCACTATATAATGTAACGCGTATAAAATTCCATGATTCATATACTTGCCTACAGGGATGAATTCATTACCCTTATCGAGTGCCGCTTCATGTGTATTTTTAAATGCGTTATGAATTCCAGCTGAACTGTAATTTTGTATACTAGGAAATGTACAAAGAATAAAAATTAAAATCGTGTATACTCTGCGAGAACTAAAACCGGCCCGTAATGAAGATAATACTTCGAAGTGTGTATTTTTGCCTAAAAATTAAATTTCAGTACTTAAAGTGTAAATTTATAAGATAAGGATTTAATTTAAAAAAATGGATTAATATTTAATGATGGAGTTTCTTGAAATTGCAGGTCCAACATCTTATCCATATTTACAGCTCTAGCGAAAATTACTATATTAAACTGTCTTAAATATTATAATATTAATAAATTGATATAAATGTACGGGGAAACTAAATCTATGATATGTCATCTATAGATGGTAATTTTTTGAAAACGTAATTAGTTTCTTGTTGTTGTTTTTTTAGCTAAACTAAATAAATATTATAAATTTTTCTTGAAATTTATCATTGTTTTCATTTTAAAACACAAATAAAATAATCTATAATCATAAGTAGTAATAATAAATTAATCACATATTCACGAGAAATGTAAATTCTTCAGAAAAAAGAAATTAAACAGAAACTTATATTTTACATAAAATATCGTAATAATCTTCTAAAAAATACTTTTATGAAAATATGATGAAGAATACCATTTAAACACTGATTTTGTTGCGTTATTCCAGATATATGTAGAGTTTCTAATGTTTACCCTGATTTCATGATGTTCTTACTCTTTAATCATAGCACACATTTCGATTTCCTTTTGCATATGGGTTCAACCAAACCCCATGTTTTCGTGTCTCTGCGATTTTAATATACAGTTTCGTCCAAAGGTATACTGCTGCTGCTTAATCTGAAAACATGGCTTATACACAACAAAAGGTGCAGTGTGCTGTGTGGCTGGCTAAGACTAAATCACCTAAAAAGTTGAAAGGAAATTTAAAATTCTCTATAGAAAAATACCACTAGACATTAAGTTGATGAAATATTGAATGTAAATGTTTTTAGTATCGCGTACAGTCTAAAAGGGAGAAAAACTACAGGTTGGACATTTTGCTCGTCATTCGCGAAACTCAAATCGAGTTCCTTAAAAACAGCTTTATCAACCTTTTTTTTGTCTGTACCAAATATGATGCTTATAATTAAAATAGCTATAACAATATAAACAATTTCGATCATGATAATCATTTTGGGACACCTTGTATTTCATTTTTATATAAAGTTACTTTAATACACAGTTATCATTATTGCGGATACTACTTATAATGGATAATACAATAAAGCAAAATATATAAAACAATGACGACAGATTTTTTTTCAATGTTTTATATGAAAAATTGCAATTTTCGTAATATTGAAGCTTAGAATTGTACTTAATACATCCAGAAATTAAAGAACAAAGTGAAAATCCAACTTTTAAAATAAAAGTTCCGTTCGTTAAAGAGTCTGTCAAAAACATAAATTTAATTTCGTAAAGATATAAGCTATAATGAAATATAAATTTTTACAGATTATTTATAGAAGGAAGTTGACAGGTCAATTTTTCAAGTATGAGATTAAGCGTTTTAAGATATCTCAATAAAAATGTCAAAAAATGCTGTTAATAAGAAATAAAATAGACTACGAGAAATAATATTTATCGCATTCTTTTTATTTATAAATATATAAAATCTTGGAATATTTAAGGAAACAATCTTAGGATAGTTTTAGGATTTTTTTTTTTTTTTCTCGTAGGATATTTTTAGTAATTTCGTATGCTTGAGATTATGCGCCGAAAATGTGTTCAAAACTTTTTTGATGTAAAAAATTCATGTTAATAATGCATTTCTTTAACACAAAAAAGTTTATAATAAATGTAATGCTGAATCTTTAATATAACTTTGAAGAGTTTTAGTATAAAAGCAATATGAAATAGAACATTTTCTGACTTATTTCTATATGATAAACAGTAATCTTAAATTTCTGTCGAATTACTTTTCTGACTATAAGAATTTTGTGATTCACTAAAGTGCTTACTGTCTTTCTGAGCATGTTCTGTGATTTCTCCGTAGTCGGTGTTAACATAAAATCTTTCAATAATCGAGGTCAATTGGGACGTTTCTATAATCTGGTTTCTCTTCGAACATCAGCAGAACATTCAGCGATGATTATTGCGCGCATTACCTGCGTCAAAAATTATTGCGATTTCATGCAAACTAAAATTTCAACTTCCATATCAATAGTTTTTGGTCTGAAGAAGAACTTAAAAAGTGCAAAAACAACACTTTTAAAATCGCATTTACTAAAAATATGTTCACCTGATTCCAATTTACTTTTGTTTTCTTAGCCGCGTGGCACGCCCCATTCATAGAAATAACAATTTTGTTTCTATAATAAACAAGTAAAAAATAAGTTTTAAAAAAACCGACTGTGTAAAAATCGAACTAATTAATTATTTCCCGTCAAAGTTAAGCTATTTTTTATATTACTTACCTTTTTTTTTTTTTTTTTTTTTTTGTTTTACTTACTGGTATTGATGACTTTTAAGTTGTGTTCAATTGTTAGATCCTATCTATAAACACAGTTTTGATGAGGCCTATACATGTCTCTGATGTTTAGAGTTGTACTAAAGCTAGAGTTTCTACCTACACAACTTCCAGGTTGTGTAATATGTAAACGGAGCTTCTCACTGTAAAATACTTAATGAAACATCGTCTTAATTTTGAAAGACCTATCGAATGATACGTCTCTCAATATGGTGCGTAATTTTTTATTTCGTGTCTACCGCCATTTTGTATTTTACGGCCACCATTTTGAATTTATAAAAGAAAACTTAGCCTATAACCAACGGACGGTTAAGACGAATCAATAAAGACCTCATTCATTAAAATCCATCCAGCCGTTGGGATGTTTCAAAGGTATAAATAAATCCACATACCCAGTTACGCGTGAAGCACATAACCCTTCTTGTCAGTCGGGTAATAAAACTGGTGCTATAAAGGTGTCAAACTCTCCCTTTTGGTCGGTCTGCTAAATATATACTAGACAGTGCACTAAAAATATTTTGTAAAATCGTTTGACATCAATTGGCGGAAACTCCTTCCACTTACGGTTCATTGCATTGTTGTTTCTTATGCTTGGAGAGAAACTCTGTTGACTTTCTACGATACCCTTATTTCAAAAAATAATGCACCTAATGCTAATAAATAAATTAAGGGGGATTAGCCCTCGTTTCTTCCCATAATTAGCCACTGAACCTCCAAATCTAATCAGGGAAGCGCCTTATCAGAATAAACACGTGTACTAAATTTGAAGGAAATCGGATACTTCTACATGAAAATACCATTTAGCTAAATTAATGGAGTAGATTAGCTTCCACATCCCCCGTTTATAGCTAACCAAAGAGCCTTCCAGTCAAATCAAGAAAGCGTCTTATCCGAATAAATCGGTATACCGAATTTGAAGCAAATCGGAAAAATCTGTATGAAAAACCAATTTATGTAAATTAAGGGGGATTAGCCCCCGTCCGCTCCTTTATATTTTACCAATAAACCTCCAAATCTAATCAGGGAAGTGCCTTAACAAAACAAACCGATACACCAAATTTGAAGCAAATTATATAATTCTGCATGAAAACCCCATTGATCTAAGTTTAGGGGTGATTACCCCACCACCCGCTCCCACCTTTTATATTTAATCAATGAATCTACACAGCTATTCGGGGAAGCGCCTTATGAGAATGAAGCTATATCCAAAATTTGAAGCAAATCGGATATATCTATCAAGATTTATCTCGTTACGTACATATATAAGTACCTACGTACATACAGATCCTGCGGTCACATTACCTGCCAGACATTGATGGGCTGTGAGTTAGAAGCTGCTATTAATTTGAAATAAAATAAACGTGAAAAATATTATGTTTATCGTATTTCCCATGCATTTTTTAAATATTTAGAAGCGTATAAAATCTGTAAATGTTTAATAAAAACTAAACTTTTAGAGGATATTTTAGTAATTTTTCATGTATGAGATTAGGTGCTCGAAATATCTCAATAAAAATGTCAAAAACTCCTGTTAATAAGGAAAAAAATTGACTTTGAAAATATTATATTTAACGTATTGTTCAAGTGCATTTTTTTAGTTGGAAGCATATAAAATCTCGGAAAGGTTTATAAAAACTAAACATTTATAAAATTATTTTAGCAATTTCTCAAGCATGACTATAGCACTTCAGAATGGCTCAATAAGAATGCCAGAAAATGCTGATAAAAAATATGAAATAATTTTTGAAAAATGCATTGAATATTGTACTTTCCATGTTTTTTTTTAATCATCAGGAAAACAGAAATTCACGGAATGCTTAAAAAAAACTAAAAAGGTTATAGAAGAATTTTAATAATTTCATGTATGTTTAACAGAGCAGACGAAAATATTCACTTTTAGAATAATTTTGTTACTGTTTTTATTAAATCGAAAATAGTATTTATTTCCAAACTAGCAAACTAATCTCGCTACATTTGTCGGTTTCTTCAAACGAAAAATTAATCAAAAGAAATATATCTGTAAATTTGTCCTTATGTTTTAAACAATATGACCGTTACCTAGTATGTACGCACGCCTCGATACGTACGCCATTGTGCTATTATATTATGTACTGCGACAGGCGCAGTTTGAGCTGTTAAGCAGAAACACTTTAAGTTAATCATTTACATTAAAATTCGGAAAGACACAATAGAACGATATTAAATATATATATATATATATATATATATATATATATATATATATATATATAAGATATATAAATATATTAAAATAACCGTGAAAAGGTATCTGACTAACAATGCAACTGTCATCCAAATCCGTGCAGTAAAGTTTATACAAAGATAAAATTTTCATAATCGTCCTCACCAGATTCTAGAACTTACCAATAAAATTCTATAACTAAGCAACGTAGAACGATGTGTTATTATGTTATATACCATTACTGAAAAATTATGTAACAGTCCAAGTCCCCCCAAAATAACATTCAACTGAACTATTCAAAATATCAATATTTCATAATCAGGCGCACTTGATTATAGAACTTTCTCCACAGTTTTATTCCTAAGAAATGCATAAAGATACTAAAAACATCATGCAACTACTAAAAAAATCCTTCAAAAATTACCCAACTAACAATGAATGCAAATCTCACCAAACTCTGCTCAGTAGAAAAAATTGTAAAAAAATTCCTCATAATCGGGTTCTACTCATTATAGATATTCCCCCATAATTCTGTAATTGACCAAAGAAGTCGAACGTGTATTATACTAAATCGTTCCCTGAAATATTATCGTACATTGCAATCCCATAAAAATGCATTCAATAGAAATCAAGTTATAAGCAGCCGGAAAGCAGTTTCCAGTTGCATTATGTATATATATGTTAGAAAACCTTTCTTGTAAAAAATAAATGAATAAATAAAATAAAAATAAATACATAAAATAGTTTAATTCGATGTTTTTTTTTTTTTTTTATTCTATAAAAAAAAAAGATTGATGATGTTATTACTATTAAGATGCAGGAGAGAAGTGTTTGACACAAGATCATCAAATATTTCTTAAAGAACTGCTTGATGCGTTAAAATAAAACCAAATTATTTTTATTTACGAACAACGCAGAAAGATTCAAAACATATCAGCATCTCCTCATGTATGAAACAAAAATTACAAAAACGGACTTTGCAGTGAAACTTCGGCAGAGTAAACAAGCAGAGAAAAGTAATGTAGGACCACAAAATAGTGTAAAACCGCATATTTCAATTTTGACAGACATAGCGTGTAATGGTTGAAATACTTTAATTTTTCGGAATCTAAACATTACCATCTAAATAAGACCAGAAGATAAACGGACCTTTTAATATGTCTATACAGACATTCACGTAGGTTCTGTGTTTTTACAAAGTGTATCATTATTGATAGTTGAAATTTTGTGGGGAAAAAATAAGAAAAAGAAGACATATTACATAGGAAAGTATAGCGCAAAATGAGCGCATGTAAAAAAAAATGCGTCCAAATTGCCAGCACATTGTGCTGTTAATTTTACACAACTACTGTATTTTCCATGTTAATATAGTAAGGAAACCAAAGCAAGATACAGCACATTTAATGTGATCGAGTTTGTTCTGGCCAATCTACAGTGGTTTTTTTACAGTGTAGAGGACGCTGTGTATCCACAATTTCTGTTCAGTAGAAAAATCACTGACAAGTATAGACGGTTTTCATTCAAAAAGAAACTATGAAGAAGTAACATGAATCATTTCACGTTAAATGAATATGCAGACATGCATCTAACTTACGGTACAGGAGGGGATAGCAGTCGGAGAGTTGCGCAAATATATGCAGAACTATACTCCAAATGGGGAAAACTTCAGAATCAAAATTTTGCACGTGCCCATCAATAACAGTGCGAGACTGGATCGGTTACTTGTGCCTGTCATGACAGGGGAGGCAACCGATGGACAAGGAGAGTTTCAATGGAAGAAGCAATCTTTTAGAGTGCTGCATACATTTGTGCAGCTCTACGACAACTTTCTCCGGTCGCCCAGTTAAGAGCCCAATGCAGTCACCAGAAGAAAGGATAACGCTAATGCTAAGTCTATGGGAGCGTTATTTTCAAATATATCACTCCAATTTTAATATTTTTGAATGATTCTTTTTTGCATAGAATAGTAACTGAGGACGATCTACAAATGGGATAGTTTTAACTTTTTCGATTGTGGTTTCAGATTATTATTATTTTTTTAAATTACCATAAAATTGAAATTGTCCTATTATAAAAATAACTATAACCAAAATCTAAAAAGTAAAGTCCTCAGCTATCCTATGCAAGAAGCAGCATTCAAAAATGTTAAAATCTGAGCGAGAAATTTGAAAATAATGCTGCCATAGGTTTACCATTAGTGTTTGACTTTTTCCGAGTAACTAGTGTGGATTCATAACTAAATGCATATCTGCATATTCCGTTAACATAATGTCTCATGTTATTTCTGAAGAGTCATCTTGTCAAAAGAAGACCGGCTGGACATGTCATAGAGCTTTGCGTGTCAGGAGAAATTGTAAATACAGAGCGCCCTCAACAACTTCATGCGTCCGTAAAATATGTAATATGAACATTAAAAAGGTCCACAATCTTACTTAAAAGGCGACTAATGTAATGAAAAATATGTTAAAAGTTCAAAATATACATTTTATTTAAAAACTTCTTAGTACTTTCAAGCCTTCCAGGCTCAACATCAGAGAATATCTTAATAACTATCTTAATAATTTCCTTTAGAACTGAAAACAACTGACTAATGGAGTACATCGGAATGAGCAAAAGAAAACTCAAAAAAAGAATAAAAGAACATAAAGCAGACATAAAATTTTGACGTCAATCCACAGCTCTCTCTCGTTTAAGTTTCAATCATAATATCGCAATAGATTTTGATCAGGCAAAAATCATATTCCCAACATACAATTATTACGCATCCACTATAAGAGAATCAATAGAAATACTGTGTAAAAGCAATCAAGATTGCAACGACGCCCTATCGTACAATATCCATAGTTTTTGGTTCAATATCCTGAAAAAAAATCCTCAAAGCCTGAGCAAAGTGACGTAATAAAAATTTATAGTACAGAAGTTAAATATTTTCTTCTACCCATGAAAGTGATATATGAGAAACAAAGTGATGTCATAAAATAAATGGAACTGCAATTAATAATAATAATATATTGAGTTATTTGGATATTCTCTGATGATGAGCCTGGAAGGTTTGAAAGTACAAAGAAGTTTTTAAATAAAATGTATGTTTTAAACTTTTAACATCTTTTCATTACATTAGTCGCCTTTTAAGTAAGATTGTGAAACTTTTTCATGTTCACATTATATATTTTATGTTAAATCAAAATGAAAATTACGTTTCCTCTGATGATATTATTCATGCGTTCGTTAGCGACCATACTTGCCTACGTAAAATTGTCTTCTTTTGCTATTTTTCTACATACCCACCAAATTTACACGATCATTCCTGATACACCCTGTAGATTTTTTTAAACAGATATTTGTATATATATTTTTCAATTTATAAAACCTTTTGCTATATTATTGAAACATTTACTTTATAATAAACAAATTGGAAAATTATACAATGAAAAAGTTACTGTGATATACTTTCGTAAAAATTAAACAAATCACAATGTTAATCAATGGTGAATACACAGTACTGAATTCTTAAAAACTAAATTAAGATAAATAAAATAGGCGTTTCTATCAACCTCCATGACCATCAGCAGAAAATAGATGTCAAATTGATTTTAAAGTTTAAATAAACACAGTCTTAATGTCTTAAACAGGAAAAGTTCTTTAGGTTTCCAAACACCTTTCGCTTCAAGCAATTACAAATACATACAGTCTGTAGCATAACTAAAACAGGTGCATTTACAAAAATGAAACTGTTGTTTAATTTAAAGATATAATCTTATGAAATGATTACCGATGAACCTATTCTTATTACGGCAAGACCAGATATTCTGCGTGTGAAAAAAAATGAAACATGAAAACAATAAATAAGGATGCTGTAAATAATGTTTAAGGCAGTCAAAACTGCACATACGAAAATTATTATGTCGTTTATCGAGTAGATAAACAGGTAAATTTATTTATTGCAATTTCTCAAATTTTTATCAAGACAATGATGTTTTTGTCTGAAAATATATAATCTTCTTATATGTATTTGTAATATTATTATTTTCTCCATCCATTAAAATTAAAATGTATAATATATAGTTCAAGTCTAAGCCTCTTCATTTCTTGAAGCGTTAAAATATCACACAGTTTCACTCCACCGTGTGTTTTTACAGGATTGTTTGACGTTTTGACAATTTAAATTTATTTATAAAAAATAAGATGAGCTATTCTGATATTTAAAATGCTATAATAGTACAAAATGCAAAATTCGTAAGCAAATATGCATAAAATTTTGTTGGTAAATGTTGCTGCAAGAAGCAACAAATCATAAGGTATGCTGTTTTATCATGCTATCCTTCACATAATGAAAGCATTTAGATTGCCGGAATTTTACTTCTTTCTTCCATATATGGTTTTAAAAATCTATATGCGTGTGCATGTGAAATCTATTTGCACATAATAAACAACTACGTTTAATCAAAATTCCGCTGAGAAAAATACAACTATTGATTATTCCTGGTGTCGTTTGTACGTGCTTATTAATCTTAATGCTTTGAAAATTTATTTCAACTACTTTAAATATAATGCTCTCAAAAAAACCAAATAGTGATGTTTCAATACAATAAGATAAATAAATTTCTTATTAGATATTAGATCATAAAATACTAATAATAAATTAATGAAAACTGAAATAAACTAAAATACCTGCTTCGATTAACAATAATAGCTCAAACGTTTATTTGGTTGAACTCGATTATACCTGATGCAGAAAAAAATTACTGTTTATCTAGTATTTCCATGTATATATAACTTTTATTTTTTTTTATGTCGTGACGTCATATGTAACATCTTGTATCATTAGAACATTCTTGTACCACATAAAAGTCTCTTTTGTTATTTAATGAACTATAAACCCTTTTAATAAATAAAGAAATTTTCTTAAAGATTTTTTAAAGCTACTTCTGCTCAATTTGTAATATCTCTAATACATCACGTTTTATATATTTTATTTCTCTAGCAAATGTTTCTTTAAAGGACATTTCATACTTTTTTTTCCTCAGATGACTCTTTCATTCATCTGAGTTATGTTAGACATTATATTGCTTGTAACGGCAGAAGTTACTACATCAGAAGTTATTATTCGCCCCTTGTGTCATTAAATCGTTTTTCGTGTTTGTAACTGGCGCCAGTAGAATACTAAATAACATACAGTCTTATAATTTTCTCTTCAAACAGTTTTTCTGTTACGCACAAAAAACATTAAAGTTATATTTAAGATATTTAAACGTACGAATTAAAATTTTGAAAAAAAAAAAAGATAGTTTAATCCAGATAGTGTTCGATGTTAAGTTTCAGGGAAAATGTTGTTAATGTACAATTTAAATTATATAATATCTATTGGGTCATTCAGAAAGTCGTGTCCGTTTGGGTAATTCAATTCGAAGTTACTACATCAGAAGTTATTATTCGCCCCCTGTGTCATTAAATCGTTTTTAGTGTTTGTAACTGGCGCCAGTAAAATACTAAATAACATACAGTCTTATAATTTTCTCTTCAAACTGTTTTTCTGTTACGCAGAAAAAAATATTAAAGTTATATTTAAAATATTTAAACGTACGTATTAAAATTTTGAAAAAAAAATAGTTTTAATCCAGATATTGCTCGCTGTTAAGTTTCAGGGAAAATGTTGTTAATGTACAATTTAAATAATATAATATCTATTGGGTCATTCAGAAAGTCGTGTCCGTTTGGGTAATTCAATTCCAACCGCAAAATTCTATCATTTATTTATTACATTCATTCCGATATCTAATGTACAATAATTACCGGGCAGAATTTTCCGGTACGAATTGATTTTCCGAACGGAAACGACTTTCCGAATGACTCAATAATTATTTTATACTTTAATGCATTTATGATTTAAACATTGGTTATTAACCTCTATAACTGCTGATACTGCATTTACATTCATTATTTTTTTTTTATTAATTTGCTCTACTTAGTGCACTGGTGGTTTATATTCTAGAAATCACTATGAAGAAAATGTATGTCATGCCATTTTGAAATTGTTCATAACAAGTAACAAATGTAAAGCTAGGTATTGAAGCTCTAATAAAATGGTTTTATGTTAGATAACTACAGGAAAGTTTATGTAAACAATAACTTAAAATATTTTCATAAAACTTCTGAATAATAAAAAAAAAAAGTTTTCTCAATTATAATATCTGTTGAATGTAATCAATTGTGTAAATTATATTAAAAATTCATTTATAATTTTATCATCTTAACGTCTGTAACTTCTGCCATTATATTTGCATTAACTATAATAATTTTTATGTAATCTAAATGAGGGCACTGCAGTTTTAAATTCCAGAAAGCACTGTCTATAAAATATATTTAATAACATATAGAAATTAAAATGGTATATAAAATGTAAAACATTAAATCAAGCTTTAAGATAAGTGTTTTACAATCTATAACAATAAGCATAGAAAGTTTATATAAACAATTCATTTATGTATTTTTATAAAACCACTTTCGTATTAAAAATATGTGTTTTTTCTAAATTTTCTTTCTTTCTAACCGATGACAATGACCCTACCTGCCGAGTTGCCCCAGCTTAACGGGTTTAGTACCTGACACCGGGGCGAGTGACCGCCTAATCGCCGCGAGCGGCAATAAACCTGACATCGTTGCCTCGATCGTCATCCTATTTGCAGCGCCTACTGCTCGTTTGTGTATACTTTGTTTTGCCGGTTACTTAACGTTATATCCTGTCATTTGGCACCTGCACATTGCTACTTAAGTTGGTCTCGTCATTTAGAACCTTGATCAGATGACGAGACCTTCACATGGCACGGCACCTCCAGAGGTATAATTCACGGGTAACTTGAAGGACTTTGCACCCACGACGGATTTTACATGCACCAGGTGCCATTAGCGTACATGACGGAATTTTAGCCGGAAGATACCCTGGGTCCTGCGACCAACGGCTACGGGTATAATGCTCTACCAGCTTGGCCACCGCTGCCCGATCTAATTGGGATAGCTTGGAATTTTTGAAGCCTAATTGTTGATGCATACTTGTCAAATGAAAATTATTATTATTTTTATTTTATTATATTATTTATTTATTTATTTATTTATTTGTACGGGAGTGTAGAGAAAACAAAGAATGGGGCTCCGCAGATAGACAAATTGCACCAACTGTTAATTTTTTGGGCCGAATGGATAGGCAAACTTAACGTTGCAAGGGACATAAGACTACGCCTTTCTACCGTACCCCACCGGGTAAAAATTGGCTCCCTGGGCTTTGACATTGAAGCGGGTCCGGTAGCTCCTGCAGAAAGCGCATATATAAGGAGAGGCGTAGTCCAAAAAAAAAAAAAAAGATAATAAATAATACATAAAATAAAAAATATATATATATAAATAACAATAAAAAGATTTAACATTATGTACCTTTTTTTTTTTTTTTTTTTTTTTTTTTCGCATGAAGAGGTTCTTCATACGCTGCCCCGAAATATGTATCATAGTGATAATTCAAATAATTCAACGTGAGCATTTTTTTTCCTTTTTTAAAAAATGTTTATAACCTGAAACAGGCAGATTGGTAGTATGGGGTTGGGTGTCCCGCTAAAAAACGATGTGTTTTTTTTTTTTCTTTTCCCTACTGTGATATTATATCTATGTTTTCAATTGGCCATCTGGCCACTGATATACCCTTGTTCTGTACGTGTTTGTTGTTTCCTAGTTGTCTGTGCCAATGTTGTTCGTTATTTGTTATTTGAACCAGATGGTGTTGTGTTAGCGGGCAGGATGTAAGATAGTGGTTTAGGGGTTCCAAATTCTCCACATGCGCAGTTTGGTGTGTTTATGCGTTTAAATCTGTGTAGGTAGTCAGGGAATGCTCCATGAACCGTGTAAATTTGACTTAATAGTTTGCAGCACATTAGTCTGCTTGTGTTAACTGTTGGGAAGTATTCATATGTTGTCCTGCCCTTGTCCCCGTAATCCCACTCGAACTGCCATTGTTTTATTATAAGCTCTTTGATTGTTCTTTTTAAGTTAGATATTGGTCTTTCTAAGTTATATGGTATATTATTAGACTGATTTTGTGCTGCTTGTTTTTTTTTTTTTTTTTCTAAATTTTAATCTCTCTCTAGGATGTAATAAATAGTACAAATTATAATAGAAATGTAGTTATAATTTAAACATATAAGTCAAACAACTGTTATATGTTACACAGTCGTCAATACAAATTTTCAGTTTTTTTTAGTAACTACACTGTTAAAATTTTGGTTCAATGTTTCACCAAAAGATGGTGCAAGTGTAGATGAAACCATATAATGGTAAAACCTTTTTTCCATCATTCTGTGCTTTGTTCGAACCATAGTTTGGATATAAATTCAACAATGATTTGTTAAAAAGTTTAAACATGATTTGTAATAGGTTGAACCCTGGTTTGGTGGTAAGTTGAACCATGGTTTGGTAATATGTTAATAAGTTGAACCGTCGTTTTGTAATAGAATGAAAAATAATCTGAATTTTGGTTGAACCATACTTCGGAAATAGGTTGAACCATAAACTCTATGGGTGAAAATGCTCATATACTTTATGAAAAAATCTGAAGCATTTGTTTCGAAACTGAAACCAAATAAATTATATGTATATATATATATATATTTATATATATATTAATTTAATGATAAATTCATGTCATTGTATAAAAAAGTAAAATTTTCTGAAAGCACAAATCTAATTTGAAATAATCTGTTTAAGGCACTAGATTAATTTTAACACAATTATTCTAATTGGTAAATAAATTATACGAGGTGTACATTTGTAATGAGCAAAGAATTTCCGGATCAGAATTCGAACCAAGGATCTCTGGTGTGAAGCCGCTAATGCTCTACTATCTGAGCATCCCGGACGAATATGGTGGATCTAATATACTCAGCTAACCCTACTGATTATAGCATTTGCTGTGATATTAGAATCAGCTCAACAGAATAAATCGCAGATAAGGGAACTCTAGAGAACGCTGGATATGTAATTTAACTAGATTAATTTTAAGACAATTATTTTTATTGATAAATAAATCATCTGAGATGTAAACTATTCTGTTGAGCTGGCTCGGATATCAGACCAGATGCCTTATTCAATAAGGTTAGCTGAGTGAAATAGATCTATCAGATTCTCCCGGGATTACTCGTATGGTAGAGCATTGCAGGCTTCAGCCGAGAGACCTTTGCTTCGAATCCTGCTCCGTACATTTTTCGTCCAGTTGGAAATTTACATCTCATACTGTTAAATGTATTTCGATCGCCGACAATTTGCCTATCTTTAAACATCTTAAAATTTTATAACTTAAAATTTTGCAAAAAATATATTTGTTTTCAATTTCATTATAAATGCTTTAAATTTTCTTCCACTAACATGTATCAATATTGCTTGTATTTAAAGTGTAGTGTTTCAAACTTAAGTGCCTGGTTGCCATAAATCTCAAGTTGTAATGTTTTTGTATACCATTAAAAAAAAAAAAAAAAAAAAAAAAAAAAAAAAAAAAAAACTTATCAAGTTGAAATATTATTCTGTTTAGTGGTTTATGTTTGTGCATTTTTACTACTATCATTCTCGAAACTTTTTCAAGACTATTAATAACAAATATTTATTTGTTAAACTTTAAAATAAAGTGTGTTAGATCGAACAAATTTATTTCGTGAACCGAAATTATTATTTCAAAGACTACTAAAAATGGTACAGGAAATACATTATTCAAGCTTCAGCTGAGAATTAATTTTCTAGCATTTGTAATGCAGTGAGTAAATCATGTGTATGTAAGTATATATCTCACTCGGAACCCCCTCTTCCTCCTAAGTAACAATTTTCAAAGGCAAGATACTTTTTTCAACACCTTTTTCAAATGTTTTGTACAGACGTAATCATTGCTCAGATCCCTTCCCCCATTCCATTCTCATCAAAAATAAGAAAATCTTGAACCCCATTGAATGCTTACGTAATATTTGAACGCTAAGATCTATTGTATTGTCTTAGATAAAATTTTAAATCATTTTCATTAGAAAGTTTTGTTATGTATTATTTTATTTTAACATAGACATGAGCGAATAACACTATTCTCCAATTTCAACACCAACTAGCTAACATACGTTTTATCAAACAACATGCTAATATAATGCACTTCAAATGCACGTTAAATTCTTAACCTTATTCAAATTATTGGCGAATCCAATTCATGTTTCGACAAAAATTGCACGCTAAGTTACCTAGCAAAGGTTAATTCACAATATTAGTGCCTAATCGAGAACATAAGTACTAAAATTAATATATGATACGCAAGAAATACGAACTGAAAATAAATAAATCTAACTGCAAATTACTTATCTAGACCTAATACATACAAACACATTGTAAAATTACATTTTATCAACATTACACACAAATGAAATCTAGTTAAGAATTAATATGGAGGCATAATTTATTCACAAACTATAGTTAAGGAATATAAATAAATCTTTATACATCGTTAAGATTAAATGCGACGAAAAAAAGTGTCTCGTGATCATTGTTATCCTACACGTACACGGCAGATTCAATGGCGGATGATCAGTGATTGGCTATAATGTTTTACCATATGATGGTAAAATGTTGAATCATACTCCAGGAAGGAAGTTTTTGAAATATAAATTGAACCATCTTTCGGTACTTTTGCTGACATTGAACTATACAGTGGTTCAAAATCGAACGGAAATTTTTAAAATTGCACTTTTTAATACGGTATGGATAAATTATTTAAGTCATTAATAATATAAATATTGTTTTGCACAGTAGTACACTATGACGCAAAAGTTCAGACAATGAAGAAATTCTTACATACTTTGAAAAATATTTATTCAATTTTCAAATCACTGCTTGAAATTAATGTGCTGTACATATAAACAATATTTATAACAAAGAAAAGTGGAATTGTGCATATTGCAATAAATTAAATGGTAACAAAAATAAACTGCTGTCTCAAAAGTTTAGACACAAATTAAATAAAATCGAAATAAACAATTTTTAAAACCTGGTTGCGCATCCATGCTTATGTATTACGTCATATACACGAGATTGCATGGAAGAAACTAAATCTTGCATAGTTTGTGGATCGATATCGTACCATGCATTCTCAATAGATGTCTTAAGTTCATTTTCAGAAGAGTATTGTCTAGCGTTGCTATAAACTTTGCGACACATGATGCTCCAAAGGTTTTCTATAAGGTTAAGATCTGGGCTACATGCTGGCCAGTCGAGAACTCTTATATTATGGGAATTAAACCAAGATTTTGAATGTTTTGCAGTGTGAATTGAAGCATTGTCTTGCTGAAATTCCCACTGAGGACCCCCTAGAAGCTCAGCAAATGGCAGTAGGTTTTCTTCTAATGTCTGTGTATAATGCTATGAAGTTTGACGACCACTGGTGAAGGTCAGAGATACTTTTCCATTATAGCAAAAGGCTGCCCAAACCATCACCGAGCCCCCTCATTGTCTGCGACTAAAAAAACGTCGAGGTTCCTTCTGCAAGTCATGCCAATACGATAAACAACCATCTGGACCATCCAGATTCCACTTTTTTTCATCGCTAAATATGACTGACTGCCATTTCTCTCCATATGACATATGCTTTCGAGCTCACATAAGTCTTTGTAACTTATGATATGGTTTCAGAGCTGGTTTCTTCTGCATTTTGCTATAAACGATTGTTCCTTTTTCCAAAATTCGTCTACGAATCGTATCCTTTGATACAGAGAGTCCCGATGAGCTTTGAACTCCACGTACGCTCATTTGTTGAGTACTCGCTAGTCTTTGTATCAGGCGATCCTCTCGTACATTTGTCACACGTGGCCTCCCAGACCGCCATTTTGCTTTATATTCGGAACCACTCGATAAAACTCGATAAATAGATTTTTTTGACCTATTAATAATAGCAGAAATTTCAGAAACGCTCTTCCCTTCACCTTTCAACTGCCAAATCCTTGAAACCTCATTCACTTGAATTTCTTTAGCTCTCGGCATGTCGACTATGAAGCGCAATCGTTTGCAGAACTTAAGTACTCCAAATTTGTGACATCATCGATTCTAAATTTGCATATGCCAGCGAATATTCAAAGAAATTTAGAATAGTGTCTAAACTTTTGCGACAAGCACATTTGAATTTTTATGAAAAAAATTAGTATTATAGCAAATAAAACGACTGTCTTTTGTACATAGAATTTTAAATCAGTTTTTGAATATATTTACAGGTTTTTGTAATTCTGACGTCATAATTCTACATTTTAAAGCTGAATGACGTCATTGTCTAAACTTTTGCGTCATAGTGTATACAGTTGTAAGCTGTTCCATTAGAAAGCTTCTCTTTATAGTAGAAATGCGGAAATATTGTCAAGCATATCAAAATATTTTCATACAAATCTTATGTAATCTCATACATTTAAAAACATTTTCACATCTAATAACAAAACGCATAAGAAACATTTTAATATGTTAATAAGAAATGTATACCTTAATATTGTTTGTCAATGATGATATACATATATGTAAGATCAATAAAAAAAAATCATGAAATTTTACTTATGTTGCTTATTAAAAATTTTGCCCATAATTGCAACGCCTTAAACTAGAATAGAAAATAAAGTTATGAAGGATGAAATATATAAGAATTGAAAATTAAATAACGAAATAAATTAATTATGGCTTACTATCACAATAAGATATTTCAACATAAAATACGTTAATATACAGTATAGTTCAGAACTGTATGTCTAAAATGTAAAGACAGGTAGAGGGGACACAAATAAGCAGATTTCGTATAGGAATGTAGTTGCGGAAATGCAGTGTTAAGACCGTAGAGAGCGCTGTTCAATGAGGCGGATGAATGCTCTTGGTTGGCTTGAATCATAATTACCCACACGGATTTCGAGCAATATGCATTATTACCCCAATGCGGAGCTTGATGACACGAACTTCATGTATGGGATTGCGCAAGGATATGGATTGGCTGCTCAAATAATTTAGATTAACGATTCCCGGGAAGGATGCTGCCGGATCCCCGAACATTTGAGCATCTTCATTAGGTGTTACACTATGACGCAAAAGTTTAGACAATGACGTCATTCAGCTTTAAAATGTAGAATTATGACGTCAGAATTACAAAAACCTGTAAATATATTCAAAAACTGATTTAAAATGCTATGTACAAAAGACAGTCGTTTTATTTGCTATAATACTAATTTTTTCATAAAAATTCAAATGTGCTTGTCGCAAAAGTTTAGACACTATTCTAAATTTCTTTGAATATTCGCTGGCATATGCAAATTTAGAATCGATGATGTCACAAATTTGGAGTACTTAAGTTCTGCAAACGATTGCGCTTCATAGTCGACATGCCAAGAGCTAAAGAAATTCAAGTGAATGAGGTTTCAAGGATTTGGCAGTTGAAAGGTGAAGGGAAGAGCGTTTCTGAAATTTCTGCTATTATTAATAGGTCAAAAAAATCTATTTATCGAGTTTTATCGAGCGGTTCCGAATATAAAGCAAAATGTCGGTCTGGGAGGCCACGTGTGACAAATATACGAGAGGATCGCCTGGTACAAAGACTAGCGAGTACTCAACAAATGAGCGTACGTGGAGTTCAAAGCTCATCGGGACTCTCTGTATCAAAGGATACGATTCGTAGACGAATTTTGGAAAAAGGAACAATCGTTTATAGCAAAATGCAGAAGAAACCAGCTCTGAAACCACATCATAAGTTACAAAGACTTATGTGGGTTCGAAAGCATATGTCATATGGAGAGAAATGGCAGTCAGTCATATTTAGCGATGAAAAAAAGTGGAATCTGGATGCTCCAGATGGTTGTTTATCGTATTGGCATGACTTGCGGAAGGAACCTCGACGTTTTTTTAGTCGCAGACAAGGAGGGGGCTCGGTGATGGTTTGGGCAGCCTTTTGCTATAATGGACAAGTATCTCTGACCTTCACCAGTGGTCGTCAAACTTCACAGCATTATACACAGACATTAGAAGAAAATCTACTGCCATTTGCTGAGATTCTAGGGGGTCCTCAGTGGGAATTTCAGCAAGACAATGCTTCAATTCACACTGCAAAACATTCAAAATCTTGGTTTAATTCCCATAATATAAGAGTTCTCGACTGGCCAGCATGTAGCCCAGATCTTAACCCTATAGAAAACCTTTGGAGCATCATGTGTCGCAAAGTTTATAGCAACGCTAGACAATACTCTTCTGAAAAGGAACTTAAGACATCTATTGAGAATGCATGGTACGATATCGATCCACAAACTATGCAAGATTTAGTTTCTTCCATGCAATCTCGTGTATATGACGTAATACATAAGCATGGATGCGCAACCAGGTTTTAAAAATTGTTTATTTCGATTTTATTTAATTTGTGTCTAAACTTTTGAGACAGCAGTTTATTTTTGTTACCATTTAATTTATTGCAATATGCACAATTCCACTTTTCTTTGTTATAAATATTGTTTATATGTACAGCACATTAATTTCAAGCAGTGATTTGAAAATTGAATAAATATTTTTCAAAGTATGTAAGAATTTCTTCATTGTCTAAACTTTTGCGTCATAGTGTATGTGCAAATGAATCGTTTTATGCTTCCAGGTGTGATAAGGGCACTGTATGAAATTGTAGAATTCCTGCTGTGGAAGAAGAAATATTAGGCAGAGTAGAGGATAGTCCTCCGACAAGCTCAAAAACCGTTGCACATGCATTGTTCATGTAATAGGCAGAGTAGAGGACAGTCATCCGACAAGCTCAAAATCTGTTGGACATGCATCGGGTGTGAGCCATTTCCTTGTGCAGATCCATACATGAAATGCATATCGGCAAGAATTGCTATAACGATGCATGTTTCTCGAAATCTTTGAGGGAATTACGATTCAAGCCATCGAAGCATTTTTACTCACTGAACTTAACAACGCCTTCTACTGCCTCAACGCTGCATTTCTGCACCCACATTTCTGTGCAAAATCTGCTTATTTAGGAACTGCCTGTCTGCCTTTATATTTCTGACGTATAGTTCTAAACCACCCTGTATATATTTTTTCGCAATAAATTATGCAGTATTTAATAAACGAATATAAGCTTATAATGCAAAAGTACTCGTACATAAGAAAATGTGTACATTTATTATTGACAGAATTATGTAGTATATGGGTCTTTAAAATACTTTTTCAATTTAGTTTTTAAAAGTAAAATTAAAAATGCAGAGTTTAGAAATAGAAAAGGTTAACAATCTATAGTTTTTTCAAATAAGCATTTCAATGGATTCCAAGCAATGACAGCTTACGTAATACATTTTACAGACTACTTTCCTTTCAATAAAGATTACTGTAATCCTCTTTTCTTTTCTGTCTGCCTCCGTATTTATCTATATTAAGGCTTGATTTGTTAAATTATTTACATTTCTGACTGATCTTATTTAAAACTCAATAATTTAAATACAAGCGTATTTTTTTATGGTTTCTCTAATGGAATTGATTCAAATTCGTGAAAGAATGGCGGATAACAGAGATTTTCAACTCGCGTGAATTTTTAAAGTTGGGCAAAGTAACAATTATATAGAACATTTGATAATGTATTCGATTTTTTAATTTTTATTTTTTTACATTCCTAAATTTAATATATACATATTTTATTCCTGAACTTTTATTTATTTTTCGTAACTTAAATTACTTTTTTAAAAGTGTCAATCGAATCTATCCAAAAAACTACTTTTCGTTTTACTGACGTTTCGTTGTTGCACAGGGCACCCATAATAGAATGTCGCAGTTAAAAAAAAATGAGTGTTGGTTCACGGTCACAAAGGAAGAGTAATTCAAACAGTTTTAGATAAGAGCATGCGCATACACTGCTTTGTTATTTACTTGCTTACAGTTCCACATACGCAAAATGGCGATTCTTGAGCATAAAGCGATATTGATGTCTGAAAATTAAAAAAAAAAAAACGTTGGAGTCAAGCGATTTTTCCCTTTTGGACTTTATAAAAAATTGTGTCTACATTCCGCTGCTACCTACTATTTTGCCAGATTTGACACGCTGGATTGGAGAAATCATTAGGTACTTCAATTACTTCGGGCTTGTTATCTGAAGTGTGGGAAGAATTGAAGTTTAGGTTGTATGGGTGCCGTATAACAAAAGGCGCGCATATTGAGCATTTGTAAGAAAACCTAGGTTAGATTACGTTCAATTTGATGTATAATTTGTTATAAATAGTCTAAATTGAACTGTTATAATATATCATTGAAACTGAGATCTTCTTTTATGTACCTCCTGTATATTCAAGTTAATAGATATCCATGGAATTTATACAGAAAATATTTAAAACTTTCCAAAAGAATTATTCTATTTGTAATTATTATTCATTCCGTTATGTTGCATAAGAATTATAAATCCATTGAAACAGTTTTTTTTTTTTTTTTTTTTTTTTTTTTTAATATAAAACTTTAAAATAATTGTAGTCACTTAACAAAAGGTTTTTTATAAAGCACATTGATAAGAACTAATTGCGAAACGTTTAATAAATAATTAATTATACGTTAACAAAACAAACATTTTGTTTTTATTAGGCTTAATATAGAGTTTTTTTTTTTATCATAAAGAACTTGGGAGATAAAAAAATAGGCTGTATTATAAGTAAAGAATCTTGATTTCAGTAATTAATGTAATCTGATTATCCAATTGACAATTTAAGCAATATATATATATATTTTTTTAACATGGCTTATCATATAGAAAACATATTTCAAGTAGACGGATTTCGCAGTTAGATAAGAAGATTATATAAATCCAAAAAAGTAAGAAACACAATAATGGAAATCCGGTTTAACATCATGTCATATCTTAGAATATTTTGAAACGTTGAAAATAATATTTTTAAAGCATTTTTTCCATTATAATTCAGACTTTTGTTTTTTTCAAACTGGGAATTTTAAAAGTTTTATGTTATTATATATATTTAAAATATATATAGCATAGCGCCGATGATCCGAACTCCAGTTAACCGAGCTTCCAATTATCCGAACAGCCTATTTTTCTGAAAAAGAATTTTAAACGAACTTTTAATTTATTTTTTCTTACATTGTAATCTCTGGCATTCATGAAACTATAAAAAAGAGACAAAGAAAATTTTAAATGTTAAAAAAGTTAAAAAAAAAGAAAAAGAAAAAGAAAAACATAAACACGCCAGCACTAACTGGTGCTGCCAGTACTAAGCCGGAGTAAAGTTTGAAGAGTTCAGTATGGTGAAGAACATACTTTAATTTTTCTGTCCATTTATACGAAATTTTGCTTATCCGAACTAGAGTCGGCCCGACTTGTTCGCATAAATGGCGCCTCTACTATATATGTAAAGGTGAACTTAAATTGCTTAATTGAACTTAAGTTTTAAAAAGTAAATCTTTCATAATTTCAGGTGGTTTTTTTTAATAGGTAACGGAGAGTCAAGGTGTGATTCTGGGGCATATAAAACATCTGAATATTGTTATTAATAATATAATCTTTTAACATAACTAAATATATTTCAACTTAGTAATTGTCATAAACAAAATAATATACTATTTTTGTGCAATAATATGCCGTGTTGTATGAAAGTTTTACAGAGATCTGCTAATTTAGGTAAAATATATTGTTGTTCCATATTATGAAGTATTGAAAATTGTATGTATTCAGTGAAACAGCAGACAAGATTTCAGCCCGAAGCGATCAGATATAACTAGCACAGATGACGAACACACTTTCAGTCTCTTGTATTAGGGCTACCAGATTGGACCATTGATGTGCATTTAGGTTTGCCATATGTACCCATCGCCCATTAGCTTGTATGTAAACACAGAGCAAAGGTGCTACATTTTGACTATTATTTTTCATTAAATACACGCTATATTTAGTTGCGAAATTTATTATGTCAGGTTGCTCCACCATGATTTGCCCAAACAACTATAGAAAAGGATACAGGATATTCGACTTTCATGAAGAAATAAATACAAGAATTACAAGTTTAACAAACAACTGTAGTTGAGATAAATGGTGATATTTATGAAATCGCCAACTTTAGAAGTCAATCAATACGTGTAAAAATGAGTGACGATTACGATTTTCTTTAATTTAGTTACTTATCCTTATTCGTAATATGAACTATATACATAAGTGTATAAATATACGTAAAAGGCAATGGACATTTAAAACAATTATTAGTTGCAAATTTTTATGAATTATTAATTGATATTTACTCGATTTAGACTTAATTATTTTCTCATTAATCCAATTAATTATTTACTTTTTATCACTTCAAAGTAATAAATAGAGCAAAAAATTCAAAATCATTTTAAACTTCGTGTGTTGGAGGCAAATCCTTAATTCAAGGAACCCTTATTCAAGGTCTTAGTTTGGAAAGGAGTGGATTTTTCTTGTTTTTGTTTGCCTCGAGGAGCGGAATTTAGATTGCCGTGTATACTCTTAATCGCGCATACGTCGACCGCTATATTCGAAAAAAAAAATTAATTGAACACCAGTATTTTCGACTCGTTATCTTCGCCTTATTTAATCTGAAAAATCTTAGCAAATTCTGCAGTTTGATAAAACAAAGATAACATTTTCAAATACAGGAATTCAGTCTATTATTCCTCTCGAATTTTGGTTCGACTAAAACGCAAGTATATACGGTACATAATTTATTGTTTCTATATATTAAAATGAACTTGATTCTTTTTAAATTTACAGTTTTAAAAATTAAACTGTTTATTGGGCATCTGGTGAAATGGAGAAGCCTAAATTTAAAATAATAATTTTTATTTAACTGACGTTTATAGAATTTAAAAGTTTCTGCAGTTTTTTAATTCTCTGAAAAAATCATAAATTGGTCAAACAGCTATATTTTTTCTTCAGATCAAGATATTTATTATAGGGAGCAATTTGTGCATTTTAAAATAGTTCAGGGGGCGGGTCTTCATAAATTAATCAATTATTAATATAAACAGTGTATTAAAGCAAAAACAAAAGAGATAACTGGCAGATTTCAACTAACATTTTTAATTAGATAAAATGTAAATAATTGATCATAAAATATTCTGCAATTTTATTCATGTGTAGCAGTCTGTTTTAAAGCGGATCTCAAATACCATGCTTAACAAACACGAAACATTCTAACACATTTATGACCCATTTTTAAACGTAAAGGCACAAAATTGGTAGACCTACCTATGGAAGCGATTTGGGAAGAATAACTTTTTCAAAAAAAAAAAAAAATTATATAAATGTATTTCTCTTATAGCTATAAGCGATTGTTTCCAGCGGCAACAATTTTTTTCCTTTCTTGCGTCGCCACGGCCAGAAATTCTCTTCAAAACGCCAACTTTGACAGTATTTTCTCAAGGATATTTTGCGTTTACCAAGAAATGAAAACGTCTTTCGATTATGTAGTTTTTTATTAAAAACACCTGTCAATTTCATGCGTCTGAGAACAAAAATGAATTCAGAAATGAGTCAGAAATCAGATTCTTTGGATTTGAGAAAAACTGTAACAGAAAGTCTTCCCTTCGTGTGCTTACTACCATGACACATATATTTATGCGTAAGTAATATGATAAACAATTTTTTTTTAAATATCAAGTAAAGCGCTTAAGTCGCCATGTAAGAAGCTAGGGCTATCCCTAAGGAATAAATATGGAGGTATTGCTTCGACCCCTAATTCTAGAAGCTGTGTGTTGTAGAGAGAGGTGTTCAACGTGCAGTCTGCTGGAGTGGTCAAAAGCTTAAAGACTCCAATGATTTTTCTCGTAGATAGAATGAAGAAAAATTTGAACTGATCATATTTATTTATGAAATACATTCATCAACCAACGGAGAGCTCTTCGAAAATTAATTCCTATGATTGCATACTACTATGACACATTATAGGACATTTCTTGGAAAATCAGCCTTTAACACTTTGCTGAAGTCGCACAAGTTTATTTGACAAGTGCAAATACGGAAATTTACCTCTGATCTACTTCAAATGGTTTTATTGGTAGTGAGTAGAACTGATCATATTTATTTATGAAATACATTCATCAACCAACGGAGAGCTCTTCGAAAATTAATTCCTATGATTGCATACTACTATGACACATTATAGGACATTTCTTGGAAAATCAGCCTTTAACACTTTGCTGAAGTCGCACAAGTTTATTTGACAAGTGCAAATACGGAAATTTACCTCTGATCTACTTCAAATGGTTTTATTGGTAGTGAGTAGAAAAGCAAGATTGAAGATAGAATAACGTGCTCGAAGTTTCTAAACCATTTAAAAGGCGCTCCTCTTTACTGGTGGAAGTAAACAAGGCTGTGAGCTGTGATACAGTTAGATGGAAAAAACTCATCATAAATTCCATTGCAGATTTAAAATTAAGATTATAGCTGAAACATAACATTCTAAGACTTTTTGACTTCTGAGTCGGAAATGAAACATTACTATGCGTAAAATCACTTAGAATTTCAGACAGCGAAACGAAAGAAAAATTACTTTAGAACCAAAACTAATAAATTGATTAAATGTAGGAGAAGGCATTTGAAAATATTATATTATATATATAAAATTCCGAAAATGTCTTTAAAGTACTTAAATGTGATATTTATTCTGTTATTGATTAACGGTGAATCAAAAAGTATTTTGTATATTAGTATGAAAACATATTAAATGAAATTCCAATTACAAATGAAGTACGGACAATTTATTTAAAAGAAATGATTTAATAAAAAAATATATACTGATTAAAAAATCAATATTGTATACAGATTCATCACTGTACATATTTCTTTCTCAATCCGTACATATTATGCATTTATTTTAATCAAAACAAACATACAAGATAAACATACTTTTCTTTTATCACACAACTCATACAAGAAACTTTGGAAAGTTTATTTCGGGAAAGACATAAGCAAAAGTTAATGTCGTAATGTTAAATGTTAAAGTTAATGTCTTAAACAATTATCATGCAATGTTCATGTAAAATTATTCATTGCGAAATAGCCCGTTTATTGATTTTAAATTTCGAGTTTGCCGTCGCAGAATTTTAAATAAAAGTGAACGTCTAGAAATCAAATTGGCGTACCTGACATTTTATAAATAATGTATGATTGGTATTTCGATTATTTGATTCAACTTTTGTTTTTTGGTGGTTTCTTCTCGTGAAAAAAAAATATTAACGTGTGTTTATTATAAATTCAATAAGTTGATGAAGGTTTATTAAACGTGAAATTCGTTTAAAACATTTCACATAAATATATAATTTTCCTGATACATAAAACAATGTAGAATATGTTAATGTGTAATATCATTTAGTTTACTGTTTGTTATATCATTTATAAACAGTTTGTAAAAAAAAAAAAATGGTTGGTTGAGGAATGATGATTGAACTAGTTAGCTATCCCGTCGACCAAATTACTGTCACCAAATTGTAAGATTGAATGCCAATAATGGTTGATCGTAAATGTCACATTCACTTGAAAACACGTGTTTACATCATTAAGTTATTTTTATTTCGACGTTTTATTTGTATTTTTAATAATGTTATACTAATTTATTTGTTCTTTCGTTATTTAAAATATAGATTATGTCGATTTGTATAATTTGGTGAAATTGGTCGTCGGGATAACTAGCAAGTACGTTTTTTATACCTTTATTAAAAATGTACCTTAAATTCGGATTTTAAATAAAAATTCGTGTAATCAAAACAATTATCGTGCCATTAAACTGTAATGCAACATTTATAACTTGTTTATTGGAAAATAATTTTCGTAAGTTTTAACATTTTTTAATGCATGTAGAATAAACTGCATTTTTGTATTACTGTTTTAAATTCGAAATAAATGATTACTGTTATTCATTCTTCAAAAAATAAAATATTTGTAGAGACAAGAAAATGTGAAACGGTGCGGAAGCGGTTTTTGACATCTCAATAAAACTTTCAAAGGATTCAAAGCAAAGACATATTGTTTAACAGGAATTTACAGACCGCTGCACTTGCATTTTAGATTAGTGCAATCCTCTTAACATTAAGGATAAATCGTCAGCTTAATAAATAAATAATAATCTTTGCACAATAATTTTTACATATATTTTAATAAACGATTATGTATATAAATGTTTATATTTTTCGCACAAAGAGTAAAAGCTGCAGAGTAGTTTTGGGTAGTAAAATAGACACAAATACTAAAAAAAAAGTTTATGTCTATAAATAACATTTAATGGCCGTTTTCCCACAAGAAATGTTTTGTTATATCCAAAAATAGTATTTATTTTTCATACTTTGCAACATAGCTGAAAGTACTTATGAAGACACAAGTGAAAGATACGCCTTTTAAAAACAGAGGAATGCTCGCGGGTTTTTTAAAAAAAGCAATATGAAAATATATTATTTTTCTTGTCATTTTTATTTGTTCACTGTAAAAGTTTCTAATTTTATTTCATTTTCATTTTTATTATAAATTTCCAATTCCAGATTTCATAACAGAAAGTGTCATAAAGCTTGAATGCAACTTAAAAAATCATTACGACATATGTATAGAAATAACGTAATAATATTAATATAAATAATAATCGTGCTACTTAAGGAATAGTAAATAATTTCGGATAAAACTAGAATCATATATTAAAATTACACAATATTTCAACCGAAATTTATCCTAAAGATCATTTAAATAGTTTATAACTCTTTAATTGAAGTACGGCGTATTTTAGCTCATGATTTTAGCTCTTGGTATTTATCAGTCATTATACTTCAAAATTAAGTATACATACGTAAATAATGTATACATAGAGGCATTTTCAGTATATCCTAGAATAAATTATCATGCCATTACATAGATTCAAAAGTGATAAAGATTGAAGCAATCTATGCATACATATGTTGTTTCTAAAAAAATTAAATACAATTCCTTTCTTTGTTATTGTACGGGAGTTTCGTAAAACTCTTTAAATACATTATTTGTACAAATTAAAAACGACTTTTTCTTTAACAGTCTAAAAATGACAGTATACGTTTTACGAATAAATCAGTGTGATATTAAATTTAACAAACTTGATATTATGTTTAACATTTACTTAAATTTAAAGAACAAATCTGATTTAAAATCACAACTGATAAAATTTTGTTGTTTGTTGACAATAATTTTTTTTCTATAATCTCCACACTTTATTTATTTATTATATATAAACATTTCGTACTATATTTAAAGAGGAATCATAATTATTAAAGGACGCGGCTACTTAGATGTAAAATGTCGTTTGATCATTTTAATGAAAAATGTAACATATGTATACATTAAGGTTTTGCATGTATATTCTAGCAACAAGAAATGATCCTGCATATTATTTTCTGTATCTAAGACTAAAATATTAGCTCAATTTATGAAAGAAGTGTCATTATTTTAAGCTGTGGCCAACTATTCAGTAAAGAAAACATGATTATGTGGTCTTGAAATAAAAAGTTTTTTTTTTTTTTTTTTTTTTTTTTTCTAGAACAGAGCTTATAATAGTTAATGACACGCTATGTGTTTAATTTTTTATAATTAAATAAGATGGAGTAATAGCATGGAAACACTTTTATAGAACATTTTTCTAGTCACATTAAGTAGGCAGATTGATTAAACTTAATTAGAAAAATTATTTATTATCACTTCTATCAAGATAAAGTTGGGGTTGTCATTCAAGATTTTGACATGATTTTTTAATTCTCGTTTTACTATTTTATAATACCTAAAAAAATATTATTATTTTTAGCTGGAAAGCTTCTCGTCATCTCATCATCTGCAAAATTCGATAAATGGACATAGGGCATATATATACATTTGAGAAAAGCATTTGTTCCGTACAACACATAGAACACAGCTTTGATATATTGATTAAAAAATTTTAAAAATATTCTATATTTTTTATAATAATTTCATTAAAACAAGGCAGACATAAATATACGTTTAAAGGATATTTTAATGAAAATGAAATGCTTACACAAAATTACTCTGTAAAAAAAAAAAAAAAAAAAAAAAAAAAAAAAAAAAAAAAAAAAAACTCTCAAAGTTACTCTGTACCATTTTTTTTAAATAGTGTACATATGTATCAAAATGGATTTAATATTTTGTAATTTATTAAATATTATCATAAAGTTGGCGTAAAAAATATTTACAAATTACAACAGATATATTTAAATGACCGAAGTTTTTGAGATCTACGAAATTTACATTTCCAAATATTATTTAAAATTTTGCAGCAAGTAAGATAAAAAAAAAAAAAAAATGAATTATCGAGAAAAACAGCTTACATTTCGGAATGCTAAAACTAAATTAAAACTAATAAAATAATAAATAATTAAAACAAATTTAACAAAAAAGTATAAATATTACGGTGGTTACAGAATAGGGCGTATCGAAAAAAAAAAAAAAAAAAAAAACGGAATTTCTTAACCTTTTGCGGTAGCTTGGAAAAGATGTGATCTCACTTCATTAAAAAGTTTTCGGAATCCTAAAATAGTGGGTTGATATCTTCTGTTCCTCCGTGGGACGAAAGTTTCGAAAAATGGACAAAAAATGATAAAAATTCAAAAATTAATATCGTTGATTGGTTTGGGGTAGTGCTTAAAAGTTACTATGTTTCGACTTTATGTCAATAAACAAACTGTTTTTTTTAGAATTATATGTTAATGTCTTCTGCTGTCACATCTGCATCGAAATTTGGAAATTTGGACGCATTTTGGTATTTTCTGCATAACTAGTGCTTGCACAATACACAATCCACACAGACTGGGTTTAGCGCTCAGCCAAAAAGTGGAACACCCCTATTTTCACGTCGAGGAAGAAATCGGAATGACCAATTAGTAAATCACCTGACCACTCTCCTTCTCCTGGCTAAGCGCAGTAGGCAGGAGCCACAAGCATCAGTGAGTCGCAACCGATTTAACTCGTTTCAAACAGTATCCTTTTAGTTACTGTTATGTCTTCTCAGTTTTGTGCACTGCAGTCGTTTTTAAAGTAATTTATCTTCTGGTTTTGTGCATTTCGTCATAATTTTCTAATAAGAGATATTGGTAAATATTTGAAATGCCAAAATCACCGCAGTCAAAGTTTTCAAGACGACAAACGTTGCAATGCTCTATTTTTAGAACATCGAAGGATTTTTAAAGCATGCTGCCAACGCATGAGGACATTATAAGATATTGCGCTTACGAGAGGTGCCGTATTGGTAACTAAACTGGTGGAAACAAAGAACCATGCGTTTTAGTTATAGCAGAAAACGTTGGTTTGAAGATTAAAAAAGTATACAAGGATGCATCCATTATTTCATTTTCACACAAACGTGTTTGTGATATGATACATGCATAGCATGAAAAATATCGATCAATCATGAAATATATAAAACTTTTAAAAAGAAAGATTATTCTCTAAAATGATAAGAAGTATAAAATGACAGCAAAAAATAATTGATATATCTGCCTGTTAATGCGCCATATTTAAGGAATGTATCTGTCTGAAAGAAAGCCTGCATCTGTCCGAAATTGACTGCAAAAGAAAAGGCGTTGGCGTTCCTCATTGACAAAAGAACGGTGAGAAAAATGTTCCTTGGAAATGTTGATGTTACAGAAACAAAACGATTCCAGAAATGTCGAATGCGAAAGGAACAGGATACAGTTCGATATGCAAAACAAACACCTCCCGCTTCTGCTTGAACTAGCACCCTTTGTTATATAAGAAAATTTAAGGTAACAATCGTTCAGAAAATAAACTTATAATTTTTTTATTACTTTAATTTTTTCATATATGAGTGTCGAACTACAAAAAAAAAAAAAAAAAAAAAAAAAAAAAAAAAAAAAAAAAAAAAAAAATTCCAATGGCTAAAATTAGATGTTACACGATTTAAAGAAATTATATACAACATAAGTAGCTTAAATACACATTTCGTACAATTTCTTTATTTTATTCAGAGTGTTGTTTCTGCATAGATGATTTCAAGAACGCTTTCAAAATTGAAATCAGAAATGCATAATGAATGCACCTTATGCGCTTATTCCCTAAATTTTTGTAATGGTGTGCTTTAAAGTGCAAACAAAGATTTGCTCCAAGAAATATGTAATGTATTACATGCAATTACAGGAATTATTTTATAAAGTAATGACAAAAACATATCTAATAGTTTATAATTCAATTTCTGTTTTCGAATATAAATATAGTAGCGCATATTATATTTCCGAAAAAACTTATTATGATAGAAACGAAATATATTTATTTTGTCGAAAATTCTTACGTATTAAACAATTTAAGATTAGCTTCACATTTTAATATTTAGAATTACTGTAAAACATATTAGTTAATAATAAGGATCATTAGCTAAAGTTTGGTTTTTTCCCTCCATCTAAAACATGATTTAAAGAGGTTTTGTTATTCCTGGTACTTCACATGCATTGTTCGAACTTTGAATTTCTGGGAATTTCTTCTAAAGTTTGTTTGTTTGTAAGGGTCTATAGCCATAAAAATAAAAATTATTTACTTGCATGTCTTTTTAAGACAATGAAAGTAGTAATAATCTTATCAAAGTCAACAAAATTTATTCAAGGGAAAAAAAATACTCCAAATGTTCCTGAATTTAACATAAATTTTCCTCCTCAAAGGATAAGCTTGTTCAATAGGGCTTATCGCAACACTCGAAATTTCTTAACCCTTTCGGGCCCAGGGATGCCAAATGGCATCATGACTTTCACGATTTTTTTTTTTTTTTATATTTAAAAACTTAATCTCGGAGATTCTGTTTGGTATCATTTAAAAGACACTTTTTCTGTCTTTTCAGTAGTATTTTTTTATTTCCTCAAGAGATGGTAGCAGAGGTTCCAGAAACTGAAAAGTATTCCTTGATTTCCTTTTAGAACGTGAAGTGAAAACATGACTGTGAAAAAAAAAAATATTATTCACACTTTTCCTTTTTTTTTTAAATTACAATATTTTAAATGTAAGTTGTAATATGTATGAAGTACATATTTATGTATTTACAATTCAACAATTGTATTTTTATTTCAGTAACAATGCATAATAAATATACATGATTCCAAATGGCATCACTGGGACTTGATAGATATTTTCAACTTAACTCTCTATTTTGATTTCTTATCTGATTTGGTAGTATTTTGAAAGGAAAAAAAATCCTTTACTATTTATCATGCCAAAACGAAAAAAAGAGTTTGTATCAATAGAAAGAGCCATTTATTTACTAAGGATTGATTAAATTTCAGATACAGAAATTGAAAAATCTGACGAAGAGGACAGTGAAAGTGCGCGCAATCTATCAAATGCAGATGATTTCGTGCACTATTGCGACAATTGATTGTATTGCCCAATTCAATTGTCGCGCTCGTCGGCCTAACTGTTCGGAGTTTTCCGTGGATGCCCAATTATCAATAATCTTGATCTGGATGCAAATGATTCATTCGATCCAGTTATTATTTCTGTAGGTAATAAGTAATAGAAGTCGTCGTTGAAAATGTAGATCAATTAGACGATAAGGATATTGAACCATTTGGCACGACATTTAGAGAAACTTGTTCATTGCCTCCTGATGAAATTTTAAACCTTAGATAACTTAGTGCATCAAGTGGCTGAGAAGATCCGCTGGCAAAGCTCATAGATGGGGAATGCACGTTCGGAACCAATCGCGCTCGTCGGCCTAACTGTTCGGAGTTTTCAGTGGTTTTCTTCGAATCATGGGTATCCCTGTGTAAATACGGGTTAGGTTCCTTTAAAAATACCCTGAGGGCATCCCTCCTTCGGGCATATATATCTCGTGTGGTTAATCGACGGTCAAACAACGCCAACTACCCTTAGTGCATCAAAGAAATCTCCATTCTTGTCAAAAGCCTGGAACTTCAGTAAATACAATTATACATGAAATGGAAATTAAAAAATGAATACACATTAAAAATTGAAAGCATATTTTATCTTTTTTATACCAATGATGCCAAATGGTATCATGTGCTTTTCATATACAGTTCCCGTTTGGTCCCAATGATGCCAAATGGCATCATTTAAAAAACTATCAAAAAATGTTAAATATTTTTTTTAATTATATTTATGTTTATATTAGCTAAAAACAACCTTAATTCCAGAAATTCAGATTTTTCCTCTTGTAAATAAAAATGCGGGCCTGAAAGGGTTAAATCTTTTGTGGTAGTACGGAAAAGATGAACTCCCTTCATTAAAAAGGTGTGCGTAATCTTAAAACAGTGGGTTGATATCTTCTGTCGTCTCAGTGGGCCGAATGTATCAAAAATTGGACAAGAAAATTATAAAAATAAAAAATAATAAAAAATGATCACAGATTTCATTGTTTGTTTGGGGTAGTGCATAAAAGTTACTATGTTTTAACAACTGCAATAAAAAAAATTACAATTATAGAATAACATCTTCTGCTGTCCCATCTACATCAAATTTTGAAATGAAGGAAATTTTTTAAATAAATACATGTGTCACTTACATCATTTTAATGCGAACAGAAACATTATTTTACTTTTCGAACATACAAATGACAAAAGTATTACTGCTTGTAATAACTTTTGGTCCCAAATTTTTGGCACGTTTTCAGGATTATAGTGTCGCTCTAATAAATCTATCCATGTTCTGCGACCCAAATGTTTTACCGAAGACTGTTGTGACTAGTTTGACGATCAGCAGAACTGTCCATGTGTGTGAACGAAATTTAATGAAGTACTACAGCAGTCTATTTGTATACCGCCCTGTATCGACTTCAGAAGTTCTTGGGAACAGATCTCTCTGAGAAATGGGGGCAATGTCATGTCACAAGCTTGCCAGTCAATGAGATCAGCAAAGTGTGTAACTGAAAAGTTAACAGCAAGAATAACGAATCATCAAGCAGAATTTACATCAGAGGTAAATTTCCTTGCCTTGATAATCCGCCGAGCGGCGAGAATCCTAATATGAAACCTCTCATCATTTAACATGGAAAATAGCATGTTTTCCCGAGCCTCAAATTAAGCGTTCCAAGAAATAATTGCACCGATTGCGTCACGACACTTCTTAGGCAAGTACCGATATGATCTGATGAAATGCCAGAGATGCCTGGCACCGTCCTTCAAGGAATATTGAATATTAATTCGGAACCAAGAGGATACGCAGACACTTAGAATGAATACAATCAAAGTTAGCAGCTCATTTGAAGGGTCTGAAGTAGATATATATAACGCCAGTATTCGATGGCCAGTTATTAGCCAGCTCGCCAAATTCAACGTTCCCGGTTAGCTAGATCTGATGTCGGTGCAAATGTCTAACGAGTATCTGAACTGTAGGTGATATGATCAATGTCTGGCAACTCGCATACAATACTACTAAAAACAACAATTGAAAGCTTCTCGCATTTTTTTAGTCTTCGTCAAGTGTCACCGGTGTAAGCTGTTGGGCCAGATGCAATCTATGGGCTCAAATAGGTGTCGTAATGACAACTCATTGAAATGTAGTAAGCAGATAATCAATTGGACCCGTCTCTGAAGTTTCAATTCAAGCCTGCGAATTACAACATTAGACACTCCTGTGTTTACTTCAGTGACGTCACAACCGAGAACGATAGGGTTGCTAAAATCATCCTAAAAAGCACTTGTGGCATATTCTTAAATGCTGTTAGATATATCAAGAGTAGATCCCCTTTCAGGTGTAACATGTCCCATGTACTTAGAACCAGGTTCCGAAACAATACAGTAATGCTCTTCTACAACTATTCTTTGAAACTGTTTGCCTCGAGTGTTTCTTATGTTAAAACTTTGAAAAGCCGTCTATCAAAATAAAGGCCGGATGCAGTGGAACGACTTTCATTTGATTTTGAGAGTAATTTTTTTTGTAAATTACACGATTTTCCCTTCCATATTTTATTTGTGTCTGTGTCGAGGCTGGTATCTGATTCCGATATTTAAACCAAATCTTGCATAACGATCGATGCAATAACAGCCGTGATTCTGTTGGTTACCTAATATCTTTCACTGACAAGAACTGTGTTATACAGTTTTAAACGCTTTTGAACACTGCTTGTGGACTGCTGAAGAGATGCTGTGTAAGATCTCTGTTTGGTGCCAAATATGTCTTCCTCCGTCTCTACCTCCATCACATATTATATTTTTTTCTGTCTCATACTCCATCGTGGAACGTTAAAATGATCAGAATTTAAAAGGCTACAGAGCCACAAACTCGTATTTAAAAAGTAAACAGGTCTGGAAACATTAAACTTTGTGAAAACTTTTTCAACAATTTATGATTATTTGAGAAGATTTTGGGTTGCTGATGCCTGAAATGAGCTCATTTTTGCTCCATCACGCACAGTTTTCCCACATTTTGTTCTGTCTTATTACGTATAATATGAGAAAAATCACTCCGAAATGTGTGAAGTATACCTTTTTAACAAAATTAATATCTTCAACTAACGTTTTTTTTGCTTTGTTTTGTTATATATATATATATATATATATATATATAAATGCACTACAAATGTAACAGAAGTTACCCGAAGAATTATACAACCCACGGTGGGTAATTTACCGATTCTAGCTGGCCAAAATTCGATTTTCAAAATTTATCCTGTCTGTTATAGCTCAATAGTTATGGCGTTGTACCATACTATTGGTTTTGATATAAATATAGTTGTATGGTCCATATGGTCCATAGTTGTATGGTCCATGTATGGCAAAGTTGGTGCTTCTTAGTTGGCAATGAACCAAACAATTTGAGTATAGCTCTTTAATCTTTTACTTGAACCGGAATAAAATATACTGATCGATTATGGACGCTTTCAAACAAAATAAGGACATTATTTTATCGGATTTGTGTGCATAAAGTTTGCCCATATTAGCTGTTATTTTATATTTAATGTCTCAAAAAACTTAATATACAAAAAGTTACATGATAAAGCACGATTACGCTCAATATTTGATATGATTAAATAGATTAGATTATTACCTTTTTGTTCTAATTTAATTTTTCTGCCCTTCGGTGCCCGCCCAGTTTTTATAATTTTTTAGCTTATTAAGTCTATATATTTTTTATTTGAAATTTTAGTTTAAGTACAATTTTCTTTTTATCAAAGACAACAGGATTTAAGTTAGTCACATAAGTAAACTTTTGCACCATTATGCAACGGCAAAAAGATTTAAAATTTAACGAAAATGTGAATTTGGTTTAAAATATTCTGTTTCTAGAGGAAAATTACAATGAAGAGCACATGAAGTTTTGCAACAGCGAAATGTTTAAATTTTTGACTAAATGTGGACCAAAATTGCCCGTTGTATGTAGATATCTCAGGACAAAATGATGCAAAATGTATTAATTGGCAGCAAATTTCGAGTGGTTGGAGAAATGATTCAGACAAATTCTCCAAATTCCGATTTGATACAATCTAAAACATGATAGAGGCATTTTCTCATGATATCTTATGATTCCCATTCTTTACATAAGGTTAGTCTGTGCAGAGATAAATATAAATATACAACAGAATATACATCACAGCAATTTTCATTAAAGCTGTCGAATTTTTGCCCGGTACCTTAAATTATAGTAAAAAAAAATATATTATTTGTTATAATAATACAAAATTTACCAGTTTTAATTTAGCAATTTTCATCACTTTAGCTTCCATACTATTATTATCCATACTATTATTAGTATCATTAAAATTATCAAGAAGAACATAAAATAATGCGTTAATCAGATTATGAGACATTTTTGAACGCCTTCGGACTGCAATAATAAAACTTCATAGCTTAATAACGTGAAAAACGATGTCTGAGTAATACTTTGTCACGTATAAAAAACAATTTCAACCAAAGTCGAAATTTTTTTTGTACGTCCCTGTATGTTAACTATAGATTTATCATATAATTCAAAATATGTTGAAATTTAGAACAGTTGGTGAACTCATAGCACAGTTGAAAATTCCTCGTTAGCAATTTCCGTCAACAGAAATGTACTTCAGATATTTTGTGCAGCTCTGTACACTGTAAAAAAATCCTAGCAGTATTCCTGTAGGAATCGGAAAAATAGTTGACCTTATCGTACCGGAAAATTTTCCGACCCAGCTCGGAATAAAATCCGTAAAAAAAGGAAACATTCATTAAAACGGTACTTTACGGATTTTATTCCAATTTTACGGATTTTATTCCGATTTTACTGATTTTATTCCGAGCTGGGTCGGAAATTTTTCCGGTACGATAAGGGCAACTATTTGTCCGATTCCTACAGGAAATTTGGTCCTATTTTTTATAGTGTATATGATTTATAGAATTTATACACACTAAGTAGTATGCAATTTTTGTAATTAAAAAAAAATGTTTCACAAATGAAATCGCACTTCCATCAATTATTGTTTATACAGAGAAAAGTATAACTGATTTAGTTTGTGTGTCTCTGTATATGAAATATGAATGGCCTATCATATTCAATAGTAAGCATCTTATAGAGTACCTCGGAGATATATATCGATTTAAAAACTTTTGAAATAGTGTAACATGAACAAAATACACCACAAAAAATCTTTCTCCATAGACTGTAATGTAACATAATTCTTTTAGTATCCCTGTCAATGATCATTAAATGCTATTTATACCGTATGCAATATCAATCATCTTGTAGTGCACTTCAGAGATATGTTTATAAATTTCAAAGTGTTTGAAATTATGAAGCATCATTAAAAACCACCGTAAATAATTTTTCCCCATAGGCCGTAATGTAATAAAATAATTTTGAATGTCCCTGTAACGAAATTATTACTGCTACGCTTTACATTTGCAATACCTAACATTCAACAGTGAATATCAATAGCATTTTTCAATTTCATGGCGATTCGACTATACTGACGCCAAAAATAATGTTGGCTAGCTAAAATATGTAAAACAGCCATTGTGCAACCACAGACATAATCATATCACAGTTCACTACAATTAAATGAAAAGTTTAAAATTTAAAAGATATACAAATTTTAAATAAAAATTCACAGCTATGAAATGTAAAGATTTATAGTCACAACAAACAACATAGAGTTGCCGAAATCAAATTACAAATATTAAAACACAGTCAAGTATACTATACTGACATATGCTTCCATCTCGTTAAGAAGAATCGAGTTAGTGAAACATTGGTACTTCATACGCACTTTTTAGCTTGCTTTTCGTGTTCTGCCTCCAAAATTACATAAGAAACTGTTAACCTTATCAAAAAATATAATACAGGACTGTGTTATTAGCCATTAAAAACAATTTTTATGAAAAATTTCTTGGCCTTATTAAGTTGCTTCATTTAATCCTGGTATATCGTATGAGTGATCGACCGAAAATCTTGTAACAACAAACTGAAAAATATACTTCTTTTAACCTTAGGTATTAGATTTTCTGAAATATCGCCAAAACTGTAGTGCAAATATATGTACCATTTTCGATCCTTTAAGGGTCAGGACCTACAGTGTCCAACACTGTTTTCTTGACTGTGAGACTTCAGTTGCTATACAGCATATGTCCCTGTCGGGTGGTCAAGGTAATGGGGGACCTCATTTGATTAGTTCCCAAACAAGCTAAGTAATCATTTTATCCACTCCGAAGGGATGAAAGGAACTCTGGACTTGTTGGGTAGCAATCAGATCCTCTTACCAAAAAAGCGTACTTTTAAGTACACTATCAAAAATTAAGGAAAAGTCACAAAATGCTAATTTTCAAATACGCGAACACTCAAAATGAAATAATATAATTCGAGTAATTACTATCTCTACAACACAGCTAGCCCGTATAACATATCATTCATGTCACACATGGTCACAAGTGTCACAGTCACTACGGTGAAGCAAAAAAAAATAGGAAATTCCATACATCTCATTATGAGTCTCAAATGATCACTATATGTGACTCCACTGAGAAGTCAATGTGACTGCTGCTTTGTGACGAGTCACCAGGTGACTTTACAATGTACTTAAATTGTGACACTCGTGTGACTGTCATTTTGAGTCTCAATTTCGTAGTTATCATGAACGTTGCATTATGATAAGTCACCAAATAATATCATATTATAGTCACATGGAGACTTGTCCCAAAATAGCACAATGGTGACTTCACAGTAGTCTCTCTGTCACCTGAAATTCATCATGTGACTTTAATGTGACATTATTTGGTAACTTATCACAATGCAGAGTTCACGATGATTTTGAAATTGAGTCTACAAATGACACTCACATGAGAGTGACAATGTAACTACATTGTAAAGTCACATGGTGACTCGTCACAAAGCAGCAGTCACAGTGACGTCTCAGTGGAGTCACATATAGTGATCATTTGAGACTCATAATGAGATGTATGGAATTTCCTATTTTTTTTCTTCACCGTAGTGACTGTGACACTTGTGACCATGTGTGACATGAATGAGATGGTTATATGGACTAGCTGTGTTGCAGAGATAGTAATTACTCGAATTATATTATTTCCTTTTGAGTGTTCGCGTATTTGAAAATTAGCATTTTGTGAGTTTTCCTTAATTTTTGATAACCAGTGTATAATGATAACAATAACACCGAAGTGTTATATTCCCGTACAAATCGATAAATGAAATATTTTATAATATTTCGCGTCATGAAATACTAATGAGATGTTAGTGTAAACTGAAATTAATTAAATTATATATTTATATAATTAGAAAAAAAGAATTGTATTCTGAATAAGTGACATGGTTACACATAACGATTTTTAACATGAAAAGGAATTGAATGTTTTTTATTGTTTTCACAAGTGTACGTATAATTAAATTATTTTTTTATAATGAAATAGATTCATATGAAACTAATATATCATTAGAAAACTATTGTACAACAGATAATATTCTTCTCATATTTGATGAAATATTAGGCTATTAAATAAAATAAGAATTTACTTTTACTCAAAATCTAGTAACTTTGATATATCGTATTTTATAAATATTATTTTTCTAGCAAATGATTCTTTAAAGGACATTGCACACTTTCTTTTCCTGAGATGACTTTTTCATTCTTCTGAGTTATGTTAGACATTATATTGCTTGTAACAGAAGAAATTACTACATCTAAAGAACTTATTCTCCCCTTGTGACATTAAATCGTTTTTCGTGTTTTTAACTGGCGCCAGTAGAATACTAAATAACAGCCAGTCTTATAATTTTCTTTCAAACAGTTTTTCCTGTTCATAGTAAAATATAAAGTTATATATACAGTGTTTTTAATGTATAGATGAAAAAAAAAATGTAAATCCAGAAATCTTAGACTGGTTTTATTAATAATACACATTGGGTGGATCGAAAAGTATAGGAATTATTTTTTTCGAAAATACTTTTTGGCATGAGGTGCAAAAATTGTCTTCTATGTATGATATATTAGTTTAAATGTCTCTTTCATTGAAAACTATTCATATCTTCCGGGTCCCCAAGCATCCTTAAAATAGTTAAAAAGTGAATTTTTATGAAAAATTATAAATTTTCTGTTTCTTTAATTACTTTTGGCCGGGTGTACGAAAGTTGTTTTTTATGTATATTAGTTTACACTTTTCTATTGAAATCCATTCATATCTTGCGGTTCCCCAAGCGATTCCAAAATAGTTAAAAATTTGAACTTTTATGAAACTTTATAATTTTTTATTTATTTATTTGAAATTTCATATGGCGCCGATGTATATGTGTCCGATTACAAAACAGTAACTTCATGCTTTGAGGCGTTTTTTCTGTTTGTAACACTTTGCTCCATTTATAATTTTTTTAAAAAGTATGTATATTTTATGAAACAATAACTATAGTCAGTTTTTATGAATAATAATTTTTATGGAACTCGTGAGTATAACATATTATCTACTCATAACATAAAAAATCTGGCATAAAATTTAAAATTATTTCCATTGCTTTATGTGTAACAAATAATTTCTGATTGTATAACATCTTTCAATTCATATGTCCTTTCGCCAATTTCATGATGTCAATATGTGTATTACAAATAATCATGTTGATGAGTTGCCATTCATTTTCTTACGGTACCGCACGATTTTAGGGCAGTAGATAAAATGCTCTCAGGCAATATCGATCTCTTTATGTAAGTACTTTTAAGTCGTGCATCTATACCAAAAAATTAATATAAATAATCAATTATGAATTTTCAATAAATAAATATTGTAAAGAACTATTTATGTGTACTAATTTGTAATATGTTACATTAATTAATCAACTCCAGTGGTGAATTCATCAAGCATAAACCAAGCCTATTCCTGAGTATATACAGAACACTTTTAAAGATTTAAATTTACAGTCTTCCTTAAAGGAAATTAAAATTATATACGCATGAATTCTACAAGAAACTATACGAATTTCCATTTATACAGACTATTCAAGTATATGCTAAGTTAAAATATTTTTTGTATTTAATTTTATGGAAATATAATTTAAAATACAGAATTTATAAATGCAAATTGCTATGAATCGATAGTGGGTTCCTTTTTTCCCCATAAAGAATCTTTTTTGAAGGAATATAAGCAAATAAAGATTAGTGTAATCCTCGTTTCTTTTTTCGTATCTCTCACTCTATTTGAAAAATCATATTTAAAATACAAGTTTTCAAATAAAGGCATAATTTTAAGTTTTCCAGGATAGAACATAACTTTAAATTTATTTTCGGGATTTGGCTGGCCAGTTTTGAAAATGGATTGTTTTTCGTTGAGTTGGGGCTTTACTCCAAACTCCATTTACGATAAATTTTAGAAACGTGATCATAATTTGAAAAGCATCACTAAAAACGTTTACAGTGGGAGGTTTAAGACCAATATAATGCCCTGGTGAATTCTTAGTTTGTTTTATTGCTAGTTTTTAATAATTTTGTCTCGATTGGGAGGAATAAATGCTATATTTTTCTAATTTGCAATTTATCAGTATAATTAAGAAACAACTGGAAACTTTCCAACTAGACCAACATTTCATAGCCGGTATGGTATAAGCCTGCAAAATATCAGACTGGCTGGGAAACGTCAAATGGTTTTCTAATTAGGATGAGTATGAAGGTGTTAGGATGACTTCGTATACAAGGTAATTTTTAAACATATCAACATAAAAATAGAATTCGAAATAAAACAATGACGAATTGAAGCAGCATATAATTTATTTCATCAAGGTTAGACTGCACACCTAACTCCATTTACGATACTTTTTATACACATAACCATAATCAGAAAAGCAACACTAAAAACGTTTTCAATGTTAGGGTTAAGGGGGATATAATGCCCTGATGAACATGTTTAGATTGTTTTCCTGCTAGTTTTTAATAATTGCGTTTCAAATGAGAGGAATGATTGTTATTTTCTTAATTATAAATTATCAGACTAATTTTGAAACATCTCGAAACTTTCCAATTAGACCAAACTTTCGTAGGCTGTAAGAAAATAGCCAAAATATCTAGGCTTCGTAGGCAAACTATCAGACAGGCTGGAAAATGACAAATGGTTTTCCAGTTAGGATAGATCTTTTCAAAGAAAAGTACTTCGCTATTAGACTACTATATATATAAGAACACATACATTAACGTATCAAGAATTGACAAAATTCACTATATAAAAATCTAAATTTATTATTTGAATGTGGACGTGTTCTGTCAGGAAAAATCAAGCTTTCTTTTTAACATGTAAAGTTTTAGCTAAATTTTTCAGCAAATTCATATTTTAAATGCATGTATCAAATTAGAAGTCAGATATAAATATTTAACTACCCACAGATATAAATTTATTATGCTGTTTTTTACTATTTGCAAAAACATTTCAGGATATGAATAAAGCATCCATTAATTAACACTTTAGACAAGTGTAGGATTTAAAACCTTTTAAAATTTTGTGTTGTCTTTTTTTTTTTCCAAAGAACATCTGAATGTTGTTTTGTCAAATTTAATATATCTAAACTCTGTAATTCAGAAATTACCTTTGTAACAGCATTAAATGTACCATTAATTCACATAAATCACATAATACATTTATTTTACACAGTCCTAACTGTAAATATATATGTATATTTATATACTGCTGAAAATGATTTTTCAATACGCATGATGCTGCGGATACTAGTTTGCTTTAAAGTTTAAAATTGTGTAGCTATTAACGTTTTTGTTTTCTATTTATATTATATTGTACCTGGTATTACCTTATTGAACATTAACATATTAATTCACATGAAGCAGAATAAAATATTTATTTTGTGCAGTTCAATCTGTAAATATGTATATGTATATTCCTATCTGTAAATATGTATATTTATATACTGGTGAAAATGATTTTATCAAAACTTAACTGCCAAATTTATTATGTTACGAATTAATAATGCGATTTAAGAGGAAATTTGTACAAAATTGTTTAAAAAAATATTCGATGAAATTTGCATCTTACATTATAAATTTAAAAAGATTTAATATAAAAAATCACTGAATGCCAAGCTAATGTATGTATTTTTATTTTAATTAATAGTACATTATCAAAGAAGTCATGAATGATTTTTTTAAATATTTACTTTTCACTATTATTAGGTATATGCATCTTACGTTAATCGTACTGTAAAGAAAATGTTTAATTTGTTTTATATAAAAATAGTACTGAACGGAAAGTAATTTTAAATAATCGACAGTATCTGTAAGTTTTTAAAAATGTTATCTTACTCAAAATTGTTAAATTACCTACAGTGCAAACAGCTTTATCACTAAGCTACTGTCGTTTAATCAGTACATATGTTTTATTTTGATCAACACAAACTCACACATTGAGTTCGTAAAAACTACTTCGGATAAAACACAAGTTAAAAGTTTAAATAAAATGTGTATATAGATTTTAAACATTTATTACGTTATTTTCGTATAATATTCTTTATATTACAAAACAGTCAGATTATTGATGTAATGTATTGATTTCGGCATCACAAAATTTTCTATCAAAGATAAACGCCTAGAAATATTTAGCGTATCTGTTAAATTTACAAATAGAAAATGGTTGACATTTCGATTATTTGATTAAGTTTTCTTTTTTCTCATGTGGATTTTTTTTTCTTATTAAAAATATCTTGACGTTGATTTATTATAAAATCAATAAGTTAGTGGCGTAATATTAAATATTACATTTTTAGACCAATATTAAATATATATATATATTTCTTATTAAATTTATAATATGAATGGTTTCCCTTATACTTAAAACGCTTGATACTGAATTTATTAAACTGATTTCATTTACCTGGTTGTTAAATTATTTAGAAAGGATTTAAAACATTTTCTAGATAATTGTTATGTATATATAGACGTGAATGTTATATATACAAACGTAATCCAAGGAAAATAATCACTGTAATACGCTTTTATTTTATTTGTAAACGTAATATTATATTCAACATATAAGTACTATAAGAATGATTTGTCTGAAAATAAATCTCATTTTAAAAATGGATTTTAAGAACGTTTATTAAAATTCTATCATTAAAGGATTTTTTATGCTACTTAATTTTTTAAAGTTATCAAATGAACACTTAGATATTTCATATTCCCCAAAAATTAAAGTTAAAATTACTAAAGACATATATTATAAAAAGGAGAATATTTAATAACCGTCTACGTTAAACTTGATTTTTTTTCAATGTAACACTCATTCGCATATTTATAATTTTATATTTTAAAATCTTTGTTTAAAAATTGTCTTAATAAAAATAGAACAATTATTCATGTCAAATAGGGATGGTTAGTCTTTTTCAATAATGTAATTTTTCTTCATAATTAATTAATGATTTTTTTCGTGATTTTTCAGATGATGTTTTGTTTATATATTGCAGGTATTTTGTGTTTTTTCAATACTGTACCCCAAAATCATTTATAAGCTACTAAACGTCAATATATTAAAAAATTTCGTTATTAATGTACAAAGTTATATGGTGTCGACTTTTAATAATTTTTCTCATGAAACTGCAAATGACACAGAGCACACATATATTATGGTACCATAAGTTAAGCTTTAATTTTTTGCACGAAATTTCATAAATAATGTATATTATAAGTCATAACAGTAATAATTTAACCTTTAGGTAATATCAGTTATGAATTTTGAATGAATATTGAGCACTAAATAAGAAGAAAATTAGTTTGAAGCAACATGTTTAACAAAACAGAAAGAATGGCATTGACGTGATACGTTTTTGATCAAATTTTCAAATGTCTTATTGAAATAAAACTAAAACATATGATATACAGGTTTAATAAAAATTTAATTTAAAAATTCAAAAAACCCGACTACATAAAAAGCGAAGTAATTAATTATTACTCATCAATGTGAAACTATTTTTTATATTACTTACCTATTTTTTTTTTACTTGTATTGATGTCTTTTAAATAGTTTTTAATTGTTAGTTCCTATCTATACACACAGTTTTGAGGAGGCCTATAGATGTATGTGAAGGTTAGAGTTGCAGTAATACTAGAGATCCTACCTGCACAACTCCCAGGCTGTGTAATATTTAAACGGAGCTTCTGACTGTAAAGTAGTCAATAAAACATCGTCTTCATTTTGAAAGACCTATCCAAAAATGTGCCACTCAATAGGGTGCGCAATTCTTTTTTCGTCGCTTTTGCCATTTTGTATTTTACGTCCGCTATTTTGAATTTATAAAAACAAAACCTAGCATATAACCATCGGACGGTTGATATGAATTGACAAATACCTGATTCATTAAAATCCATCCAGCCGTTGGTATGTTTCGAGGGTATAAAGAAATCCACTTACCCAGATACGCTTGAAACACATAAATCTTCTTAACAGACGAGTAAAAATAATTATGTCTATTCTCTGCACAAAAGAGTTTAATGCAAATTTCTTTTATTATGGTAAAATGAGTAATTAAAATCAAGGAATCTGGTACCACTTTCATTAGTGATCATGAGCCCATGGTAGCAGTTCTGCTACCACATTATTTTCAAGAATAATCTGCAATTCTTAGTGTTAGATTTGTACTTAAGATAGGTACTTGTTTTACTTTTAATTCACATGCTCATGTTATAAAATAAATCCGAATTAAATTAATTGAAATTTATAATTTGAAGTTACATCAAAATGAAATTATTTTGTGTTTACATTTTGAACAAAAAATTGAAATTTCTTTTTAATACATAAATAGAAAAAAATATGAAGTAAATCCGAGTTACGATTTAACTTTATATTTCTAAGTATAAATATAAAGATTAATTCCAAGTATAAAACTTTTTTTTTTAGCCGTATCACTCAAGTATATTATATTTAGTATGGTTCTTCTGTGTGGTATACATTATACCACAAATATTATAGTGAAATCTCACACAGATCAATTGCATTGTAGTTTAGTATATTTTTAATTAATTGCTATATTTATTGAGCGTTTTGAATTTTTGGCAATAGAAATTAGGAAAACTTACAGGAAATGTCTGCTATTTCATTTTCTTTTTTAAATTAAAAATGAACTGTTATTTATTTAGAAACCGGATTGCTTTATATTTATACGCCTGTATGTAAAATTTCACGATTCTAGCTTCTTAATTGTGTACATTTTTAGAAAGAGAGACATAGTTAAAACATTTTATTTTTATAAGTGCTAGCGAAACAAACCACAAATTGTCATCGGCAAAAAAAAAAAAAAAAAAAAAAAAAAAAAAAAAAAAAAGATTATTTTTATTTTTATTTTTTGCTGCATACTACATTAGCGCTGTATACCTAAAGCAAAATGAGGTTTTTATTATTATTATTATTATTGTATAAAACTGAATAAATGGTGGAAAAAAAAATGTATGAAAAAAAAAATTATCTATATAGACAGAGACAGAGAGAAAGAGAAAGAGAGAGAGAGGTGATAGTTTAATGAGAAAAAGAAATTGTTTTAGGTCATACCACATGTATATTTATAATTATTTTCACAAAATAAAATGCTTTTGAAATAAAGTAAAATCCTTCATATTTCATCTTAATCTACCCCTCGTAGCATATATGCTACCATAAAGAAATCCTTTAGATTCTCATATTTTTCATAGTTTTGTTTTACTGGACCCATAAGAGCATAAATATGACAAAAAATATTTTTCCATAGCAATATATTGTGTTGGAAATTAGAGGGTTAAGCTGTCTCTTAAAAAAGACGAAAGTCTCTTGAAAAGTATCGAACGCACTTTAATTAAATATACCAAAAACAACAGAGATTTTTTTAACATATTTTTTGCATGGTTTACAGTTTTTTGCACATCAAGAAATAATAGCTATTATTTTGAATGAAATTGCATTAGCGGGTTTTTGTAGTGTATTTATTAAGTTTCTTAAAATGCGTTAATACACAAATTTCCCTATAAAATTGAATAATGTTTTTCAGTTATTTCGTATTTTATTAATTATTATATGTTTAAAAAAAATGTATTAAATTTACGGCAATAACACCTTTCCAATTTTTATGGTTTATCTATATCATGCAAATTGCACATTTTAAAGTATATTTCTTCGCAGCCAATTATATGCATAAACTACATACAGAGGCGTTTCTTTCTTTTCTGTTCTGAGTATTTTTCAAATCCAAACATTTATACTCAGTGTTCCCCCAAGTTTGCAACAATTAAACTTTTAACGCAACTGTTTCCGAACAATTTTAGAAAAATGCAATATAAATAATAATAAAAAAAATAAAAAAAAATATTGTAAATATTGCTATTCAAAATAGTGGTATTCAAGCTTCAATAGTATTATTTCCATTGGAACTTTATGTGTACAGTTACGTAGACTTAAATATAAGATTGAGATATCCATATTTATAACTATATACGGACTATCACCTAAAATTTTATAAAATCACGATATTTTTATAAATATTTAAGAGTAAATACAAATTGCAGTTTAAATCAAGCTTGAAACAAAAGCTGCTTTTCTTTAGATTTAATGCCCTAGTGTGATTAATTTAAATATGGGAGCTTTAATTTTTAATTACATTTATTTTAAATATCATATAAAATGCTCTTTAGAAAAAACATATCAGTTAAGATTTACGAAAATGTAGTATAACCTTTTATTAGTTACCCTCAATTTGATAAAAACTTTCTTTTATCTCCAACAACTTCATATACCAACAGATTTTCCGAGACTGAAAGAAGTGTTTCTGAAATAAAAGGTTATTTCTGTACCGTATTAATTAATCTCTGTTTATACCGGGTATCAAAATAAAATGTTGCTTTCATTGGAACCAGTCATTTTCAAGAAAAAAAATATTTAAGCTGCGTAACAAAATTTAAATATGTCAGCGTAACAACATAATACATTTTTTTCATGTTTTAGAAAGTTTTTCTGTTGAATATGGAAAGTTATTTTGAGAATTGATAATATACAGAAAGTTTCGTGTCGATACAAAGTTAAGAAAACTAATATGTTGAAAATAATTCTACAAAGTACAAAGAAGAAAAATAACTTATTATTGAGAAATTTATTTTCCAAAGTACAGAAATATATAATTTCATGTGTTTCTGAAAATAAATGAATACTTTTCTGAGTCGTGGGTAAGTTGAAAGAGGGTGTATTACATTTTTGCAAGCCTTATGGCTAGATTAATTACACATTTTTTTCCATGTTGTTTATTGTTTATAAAAATATCTATTAATATATATATATATATAAATTATATGTGCAATGGTTGATTCTTGTCGTTAATATCATATTATTATTGTTTCATTTCTCTGTTATAAACATGAAATATAGCGCAAAAGCTCTAAACAACCTTGCTGTATTACTCAACAGTGAAGTATGTGTGAAAGCATCTCAATGGATGTTTGTTATTACACTGTTTTACACTAATAGGAATTCAATACTCGAATTATGCAGCACATACACTGAAGAGCCAAAACATTATGACCATCCCCACTTTTTGCAATGAACTCACCTGGATGCCGTGGAGGGCAAGTAATCAGGTGGGAAGGCATTTAACTTCTGCTAGGAAGTCCTGGGGAGCCATGGATCATTGGTAGAGAGTTGCCAGATCGGAAGAATCTCGATTCATCCTTTAACACATCGATGGTCGTGTGAGGGTACGCCATATTCCACGCGAGTTGTTGCTCCCCCTTATGCAGCAGGTCATACACAGGCCTGTTGTGATGGTTTTATGCTTTGGGGGACGTTTTCATGGGTGTTTATGGGACCTGCGGTTGTGATAGAACTGACCATGAAGGCCGCGGACTATCTGAACATCACTGCGAATAAGTTACACCCTTACATTGTATCTGACCTCCCAAATGGAGATGGAGTCTTCAAGCAAGATATCTCCCCGCGTCACAGCTCTCGAATTGTGCTGGGGTGGTTCCAGGAACATAATACTGAATTCCAGTAAAGGTCCTGACCACTTAACTCAGCGGATCTCAATCCGATAGAACAAATTTGGGTTGTCATCGAACAGTAGCTCAGAGCTGAAAAATAATTATGGCAGAATACCCCAGGTTTGCGTGGTCGATATTTGAACATGTGGTAATACCTGTCTTCGGCTATTTATTAAAGACTTCTGGTATCAATACCAAAGTGGGTTGCATACCCACTATATCATTAAATAATATATCTTACTGAATTAAAATCGAATTATACAACAAAATCGAATGTTGTCCGTTATTTATAACGCATAAGACATATTACTTTTATCCGGCGACTAAAAGGGTAAGCTATTCTGCTTATTAAAAGGAGAAACATATGTAAATCCTAATAATAAGTAAAACATCAAACAGTAATACATAAATATAATTAATTTAAACACAACGATTTAACAGATTTCATTATATTTTTGTGTTAAATCTCTTATTTATAATAAAAATACAACAAAAGTTATGTTTAGTTTGATATATTTTTACATCGAACATAATATATATATATATTTATATAAACAGATAATTTCTTTTTTTCCATCTACCTGGATACCGAATATATTTCATTTCAATATTTTACACGAACTATCTGATTTCTTAGAAAATACCAAAATATAGCATTGCGTATGCATTTTACCTAAGACATTGTGTATATTGTATATCTTAGATGTCTTTTTCTTTCATATAAGTTATGATGCACATTATTTTGCTTGCAACAGTGAACGTTTTACAAATCTCAGATACTTATTTTCTCATTGTGACATTAGTTTTTCTTTCACATTTGTCGCAAGAAGAATACTAGGTTATAGATACTCATTTTGATTCTTAATCAGTGTTTCTCAACCTTTTGAAAACCATTTTAAAATCTTAAATGTATAAAATTAAAAATAAGTTTTGATTTCATATGAAATATTATCCAAAAAGTTATGATAAAAAAAACTTATCTAATTACATAAAATCTATCTAAAATCTTTGTAATTTGCACTTATCATTTACTTATGTTTCACCAAATAAATTTCATCAAGTTTTAAATAAAATATTTGAATAAAATGCACAAATATAAATAAAAAACACGGTATAAAATATATTAGAATCAACTGTTCAAAAGCCCTATGACTAACTACTTTCATTTAGAGAATTTTTAGAAATAAAATTAAAAATGCATCCAGTATTGAACTTTATTTCATTCTTTGTGTTTTACTTATAGTTTATATTAGGCGATATTAGCGGACACATTGCAAATGAAAATGAAAAGTCATTTTAGTTCGTGTTACATTATGGAAAGTATTTTAGATTTCTAAAAAAAAAGTTTACGTTGCATTAAATGCAGCGAATAATTTTTAGATGTTACAAATTTTAAAAGATAAAAAAGCATTTATTATAATGTTTAATGTTTATCTAAGAAAATAACTGTTAAAATGATTAAAATTCCTTTTAATTTTAGAAAAGAATTTTTTAAATTTTATTGATTTGCATACATACACTGTTCTTTTAATTATTTCCGATTCAGATTTTACATTAACCCCTTCTCTACCTGGGTCCACATATGTGGACCTATATACTTTTCCTCATAAAAACTGAACAATTCGATTTTTCTACATTTTGACTGCATTTCATAATAGCTGAATGTTTTTGTGCTATTGCTATGTTTTGTCAAACTTCTAAAATTGCGGAAATGCGTATTTCACTATTTTTCAGTAGCTTTATTTTCTGTAATTTCACGCTCCTACCTAAAACTGCTGCTGTTATATGCCAAATGTTCTAAACTTTTTGACCCCCTTTAATCTTCTTGTGGGGGAATTGGTAAAATCGCAGAAATGCATGTTTAATTATTTTTTTAGTATATTTATTTCTGGAATTTCACGCTCCTACCTAAAACAACTACTGCGATATGCCAAATGTCTTAAAATTTCCGACCCCCCCCCCCTTTAACCCAATTATGTGGAAATTTGTAAAATATGAAATACGTGTTTAATTATATTTTTGTAGATTTATTTTCTGAAATTTCACACCCATACCTAAAACGACTGCTGGGATAGTCTGAAAATTCCGACGCCCCAATAGCCCTTTTAGGGGAGGGGGGAGAGGAATTCCTAAAATCCATGAAATACGTGTTTAATTGTTGTTTTAGTACATTTATGTTCTGGAATTTCCCGCTCCTACCTAAAACGATTGCTGAGATATGCCAAATATTCTAATATTTTGACACTCCTTTCCTCCCTTAGGGGAGTATTTGTAAAAACGCTGAAATACGTGTTTAATTATACTTTTGACAAATTCATTTTCTGGAAATTCATGTTCTTACCTAAAACGGCTGCTGAGATATGGCTATAAACGTCCTATAATCTTCAACCGCCACCCTTAGGGTGGGGGGATTTTCAAAACCCCTTTCATATTGCAACCTTATGTCATAAGAAGTATTTTCACCACAATTTTCATGCTTCTGAGTTCAATAGTTTGGGGTGTGCGTTGATTATGATTCAATAAATACAACTTTTTTTTATGTATATATGTTACACAGGTTATTATATAGGTTAAAATATTTATAATTTATTTAATCCTAAGAATATATGTCAGGTGAATTATTTTTTTAACTTTTGCGGAATAAATTGCATTATATAAATCTTCTTATGTATTCTGAAAATGAAATGTGTCTTCTTAAAAGTAAACCAAAAAAGTGTTCATATTTCTCATTATTTCAAGGCAAAAAAAAAAAAAAAAAAAAAAAAAAAAAAAGAGAGAGAGAGGGAGAGAAAATTGAGATTTGTAATGAAAGTACGTCAATTTTAAGAACTTACAGATTATATTATTCTTCATCTGATTACTTTTATTCATAAATAATAATAAAAAAAATACTAGTTTGTAGACACAAGAAAAACAAAATCTGCGGAAGCGGTTTCGACATTTTATTAAACACTTCAAAGGATTCCAAACAAAAACATATTGTTTAACAGGATTTTACAGACCGCTTCTCTTTCACTTAGGATTAGTGCAATCCTCTTAACATTAAAGATAAAAATGTCTTCTTAAAGAATGAAAACTATTAGTTCTTTAAATATCTACAGGGTGGCAATTATTAAAGTGTAAACCTTTATAACTCAATTATAAAGAACTTTTTGGAACCAATGAAACTTTCGTATACGTACTGCATCAAATGAGCATGAGTACAATAGACCATGGGCAATCTATTTAAAAATAAAATTTAGTTAATATTATTTGTACCAAGAGCAAAACTAATGCTAAAGGCTGCTTTTGAACAGTAAAATATTAAAACAAATATATAAAGACGAACTTTTCATTTCAGTAAGTAAAAGTTAACGAACATTTGAGACGGAAATATCTTTCATTAGCAGTTAAATTTCTTTTTAGTGTTCCGTACTTAAAAATAATACTGAACCATTATAATATCACTTCTGTGTCTGTCTGCTAAACCTTGCGGGAAAATATATCGATTACCCCAGGTCAAAGCGGTTACCCTATAGCTGTTACTCTAGGTTTTTGAGAAAATCGCGTTTTTCCATTAGACACAAATTTCGATGATAATGATTTTAGTTGAGGAATTGAAGAGTTGTGGAGCGCTCGAGGCACCTATCATCGTAGAAGTGTAGCATTGGCGATAGTCAGTTCCGAAAAAATTTTCGTTATTTAGCCGAGATACTAACCCTTAAGTAAACGGGCGGTTTGACAATACATATAAACATTGGCGGCGGTTTCTATGCGTCATCGGCTTTTAAAGCCTAGATAACAACTTTTAATGACATATTTGTAAAATGCAATGCCCAGTTACTAATTCATGTATTTATTGTACGGAATCCTCTGTACGAGAGTAATACTCGCACTTGACCGGTTATTTTTTACTGTTTAACGGATGCTTTACAATTTTGAATCAGAAATCGGCTTACGGAGCAATTTTTACCACTGGTGTCGTACATGCAAAGTATCTTGCATATAAATTGATTCGCCATGGTTTAAATTGCAGATATACGAAATTGTGCGATTAAACGATTTTTGAAATGCAGCAGAAAACACCTACATTTTAATTATTTATATTTGTTCCATAATATAAGGAAAATTAAGCATTTATTTTCTAAATGTTCAGTGCATGAAAGTCATTTATGTATTTATTATCATTATTTCATTTTTGTTAAGATAATAATCCAGAAATTTTCACATGTCTAAAACGTTATTTAACTACTATTACCATTTCAAAATTCTTCATGCATTATTTTTAATCGTCCGTATTGCTTAATATTAAGTTCAAACTGACAATGAGAGGGTAATCACAAATTTTGATTATATGTTGTAGGATAGAGACCCCTTAGTCTCAGGTTCAACGGATTTTATAGAACGCTCCTTAGTTCTTGAGAAACTGAAGGGGGGGGGGGGTCTAATATTAGTGCAAAACTTAAATACTTACTTTGTAACACAAAAAGTAGGTTGGTCGTAGGTCGGTAGGTACGGCGTCTGCTCGCTCCTCCGATGGCGAGGGCTCGATACCCGAACGCGATGCATCTGTTTTTCTTTTCTCTCTCTCTCTCTCTCTCTTTTTTTTTTATAAATATACTTGTAATTATAACTTAATAATCTCGTTGTCAATTAAAATTTATAATATTGTATATCAATTATAATTTTAATCTATTTAATTCTTTACTGTTAACAAAATAGTTGTATAAATGTCATAAAACTGCTAATTTTTTTAAAATCACTTTTAAAATGTATTACATATATTCTTTATCGATGGAATGATATTGAAGAATTATGTCAATTCTTGATTTTAAAGAACCATCATATATGCATTGCTTTAACAAGGGAAATCAATACGATGATACTATTACTCTTTTTTTAAAGTAACAAGCATAATTATATTAAAAATTAGCATCAGAATTGAATTACAACCGATGTTTTGAATATAAAAAAATTTAAAATTTGTAATACGTTTGCTTGCGCTTTCAATTATTTTGCTTTCCCCTTTATCTTCTTTCTGCTTTTATTTTTATTTTATTTAAATATGTTTTATTTTATCATAACTAGATGACGCCACAACAGATCTTGAAATGATTTTAGAGTTTTTATTAGTCAATAATAGATCAAATTTCTTTTTAAATTTCTTTAAAGGGTGAGAAATAAAAGTTCAAAATAAAAAATGATAAATTTAAATTGTAAACATTATAATTACAAGTATATTTATAAAACAAACAAATGAGAAAAACAGAGGCAGCGCGTCCCGGGTATCGAACACGAATCCGGGGATCAGCCAGCTGACGCCGTACTTATTGAGCTGCGACCAACCTATTCTTTTTGTTACAAAGAAAGTATTTAAATTTTGTACTAATATTAGAACCCCCGGTTTCTCAAGAACAAGGAGCGTTGTATAAAATCCTTTGAACCTGAGACTAAGGGGTCTCTACCCTACAAGATATATTAAAATAATTAAAATCTGTGATTACCAAGGTTGGCCCTTTCCTTGTAAGTTGTATAGTCACATTAAACCATCTTCATCATTTAAAAAACGATGAACAGTTTTTTTTATTGATCCTAAATAAAAAAAAACATGTGTACCGGGTGATATTTATGCAAAAAAGTTGATTTTATATGATAACAGGGGGAATAGAAACAAGAAATGCATGTAGTTTGGTACACGCAACATTATTTAAAGTTAATGAGCAACTAGATCATATAGAATCAAAGGCTGATTAACTGCCTAATATTAAAGGTAGCATGCCGGCCTGTAAGACAGGATTATGCTCTGTGATAAAAGAATAATATGCACTTTTTTAACCATATGAATCTAATCTTGCCAATTTTAGCGAATCAGCTTAATTTTTCTTGTCGTTTCGATTTCTAAACTGAAAAAAAATCTCATTAGTGACTTTTTGTTTGGAGATTTTTTTTTTTATTCCACTTGTAGATATTCTGTAATTTTATTTAACATTCATTTTTATACTAATTTTCCAAACACATATTAGGTATTTAACGAAAATAGTGCTTAAACTGAAATACAGCTTCAAAAAACTTTACTAAACATGACTGGAAATAAGACTGGGAATTATTCCTAAAAATACTAAATATATTATACCTAATGAATGGTAAATAATTTGACATAACGCTAGAATAATTCACAAATAAATTTCATGTTTTTAAGAATTCATTTATTATATAGGAGAATAAGTATTTCATGAAACTAATTAATCGAAATATGGCATTATTTTAGCTGCCGATTCATCTTTGAATTTATCATGTGTTTTCCTTTTAAAGTAGTATCGGGGTAAGAAATAGGGGTAAAGAACATATACATAAACTTATTCTTGATATATTCCATGATTAATTAGTATGGCCTTCCATAGTTTCAAAAGTGCTAGATTTTGAAAAAAATCTATGCACACATGAGAACAAAACAGAAAATAAAAAACAGAAAGAAACAGAAAATAAAAGAAAATTCATTAATTCATTATTTACGCGAAGTTTTTGTAAATATATTAAAGGCAAATTTATTTTTGCTTTGAAAATGTAAGAATATATTTATGAAATGATAATTGAATTTATACATTTTTAATTTTGATATTATCTGTAAAATTTTCTTTAAATTAACGAACTTATCTAAAACAACAGTTGATTACAATTGAGGACCCCAGAAGGCAAGGGATACAAGTGATAAAATTGCGATTTCGAGTAAATTGAGCTCAAAGTTGAACATCAATAGTAATTAAATGAATTGAAATATGAAAATGTGGCTGATTTCTTAGTGGTCTATGAACTTTTACTTCAATAACTGCGAAAAAAAGTGGAGCACAATATATTTTTTTTTTAATTTACAACAAAGCAAAATTTATAACCATTCGGAACTTGTACCCATTGGCTTCCAAGCGATACACAAGAAACGAAAAATTAAGAAATAAAAAAAGAAATGAATTTATAAAAATTTTAAGAACAATGTTGATACAAATGAATGAAATTAAATATTTTGTTTTAATGTAAGTGTTAAAAATGAAAAAAATATGAAAAAAAAAAGAATTGATGAAAAATATAAGGACAATGTTAATACAAATGAATGAAAAAACAAAATGTTCTAATATATGTTTTAAAAATATTTTATAAGTTTTGAAATTTTGAAATTTTATATTTTTTTAATCGATAAAATGTATTTATTTAGCGTATAAGGAAGTAAATTCTAAAAAACAAATCACTCAAAACAGTATAAAAATATGAAACAATATTCTTCTAGTGATAACATGGGAACAACACATCTACATTAACTCATCCTCACCAGTTTCATAATCACGATTAGGCTCATCAGTTTGATCTTCAGAAGCGTGCATGATTTCAGTCTGTCTTGGTACTACTTGGTAAGGAAGATCTCGGTAGAAAAAGTGGTACACTGGAGGTACAAACTGCAATAGTTCTTGTGAGATTTTTAAACATAAGGTACTTGACTTTCGTTTTTTTGTGCTATGGGATGCTCATGCAGAATTGTAGGGCATCTTCCAGCACGGCTGGACTTCACCTTTAGCTCGTAGAAAGGTTCTAATTCACCACCAGCAGTTTCTTTGTAGAAAAATTTGAAGTTTTTTTTTTTTTCTCGAACTGCAGCCACTGCATATTTCAGATACCTTTCACTGACTTTATAAAGAATGGTGCAAGTGACTCGATTAATAAAATCTTCATATTTTAGCACTTCCATAGTGAAGTTTTTGCTGGAATCATTTACAAGTTGTGCCCGGTGCTCTGGAACATACGGATCCCTTTTACTTCCCTTCTTTCTGATTTCTATAAACCCAAGTCTTGGTCACATTCATCGTAAGAGTGTCTTGAAATCAAAAAGTAATGATCGACTGTTTCTATGTGTGTATTTTTTTAGGTAGCTTTCATTACAAAAAGCTATCTATTGCAGCCGTTCGGAGAAAAGCGATTTCAAAAAATTTTGGTATATTTTCATCGATCATGACCCCCAGACTACGAAACCACCCTCCGTTCAAAAGTTGATATATATATATATATATATATATATATATATATATATATATATATATATATATATCTGTATGAAGGGAAACAAATATATAAACAAGTGAGAGGTATTCCAATGGGGGGGAGTTGTAGCTCCATCCTTGCAGATATTTATCTGTTTACATATGAAGCCGGTTTACTGTTGGAAAAAGACTTAAAGATATACAGATATATAGATGATGTTTTGGTGGTTGAGCTGAATAACAATAAAGAAATTTATCAATTTAAATGTTATCCAGACACTTTGAATTTAAAGAGTGCTTCGGATGATCGGGGCAGTGTCAACTACTTGGATGTTAATTTGGAGATTATAAACGGAATTTTAGTATATAGTATTTATGATAAAAGAAATTATTTTGATTTTGATACAATAAAAATATTAAACTTTAATAGTAACGTGCATGTTTCAATTTTTAGAAATATATATTTAAATGGTTTAAATCGTATTGCAAATTTGTGTTCAAATGTTGATAAATTGGTTGGTGAAATTTATAACCTTTACATAAACGCCAGTAAACAAAATTACCCAATACATTTTCTGAATGATTTAACTTTCAATTTTATCAAGAAAAAAAGCTATCGAAATAAAATATTGGAATTGTTCGATGATGGCGATTTATCGATACGTGATTCCTATCGAAAATAGCTTTGCGGTGAGGATATTCACAGACTTCATTTGACGGCTTTCGGGTGAGTTTGTGGTTTTCATTTCTTTCAATTTCTATTTGTTTGGTCTCGGCAAGTGAGGGGGAATGTTGTGCACGTAAAACATGTTTAACCCCGCAGTACAAGTCATAAGCCTTGACCACTTGTCTTCATGTTTAGTTTTTTCTTAGTTACTCTTGGTTTTGTTAATTATTGTTTTAGTTACAGTTTGTTAGATGTTTTTTCGTGTAATAAATTATGTGAATTTGGATTTTTCAATATATATATATATATATATATATATATATATATATATATATATATATATATATATATATATATATATATATGTATATACATGTATATATATATATATCCATGTATATATATATATATGTGTATATATGACCTTTGTCATACTGTAACTCTCGAATTTATGAACCGATTTGGATGTAATTCGGTATGTATATAGTACATACCAATGTCTCGACCGAGTTCGTTGGCCAGCTTTATCCGCCATTTTGTTTCAAAATGGCGGCCATTTAAAATTTTTTTTTAATTGTAAATTTGAAATGTGGTACCAAAGAATTGAAAATGGAAAAATATTTTTTTCTTATGTATTTGACCTTTATACAAAGATTCCGGAGCAGTTTTTGTTTCGTCTATATCTTAAAAAATGGCTGTTATAGCATTTTGAATTTCTAGCGTGGCTGACATTTTGAAATGTCCTGAATTTTGTCACGCGATAAAAGGCGTATTTATGAACCGAGTTGGATGTAACTTCGTTTGTACATAGTAGATACCAATGTCTCGACCGAGTTCATTGGCCAGCTTCATCCGCCACATTGTTTAAAAATGGCAGCCATTTAAATTTTTAAGAAAAATTTAAATTTGAAATGTGGTGCCAAAAAATTGAAAATTGAAAAAATATTTTTTTTTTATGTATTTGAACTTGATACAACGATTCGGGAGCAGTTTTTATTTCGTCTATATCTTAAAAAATGGCTGAGTTATAGCATTTTGAATTTCTAGCGAGGCTGACATTTTGAAACGTCCTGATATTTGTCACGTGATAACAGGCGTATTTATGAACCGATTTGAATGTACCTTGGTGTGTACATAGTACATACAGTACATACAAATATCTCAACCGAGTTCGTTGGCCAGCTTCATCCGCCATCTTGTTTAAAAATGGCGGACATTTTAAAAAAATTAAAAAATTTAAAATTTAAAATGAGATACCAAAAAATTGGAAAATGAAAAAGATTTTTTTCGTATGTGTTTGACCTTAATACAAAGATTCCGGAACAGTTTTTGTTTCGTCTATATCTAAAAAAATGGCTGAGTTATAGCATTTTGAATTTCTATTGTGGCTGACATTTTAAAACGACCTGGTTTTGTCACGCGATAACAAGCATATTTATGAACCGATTTGGATGTTACTTGGTCTGTACATAGTACATACCAATGTCTCGACCGAGTTCGTTGGCCAGCTTCATTCGCCATCTTGTTTCAAAAGGGTTGCCATTTAAAAAAAATTAAATTTAAAATTTAAAATGAGGTATTAAAAAATTGGAAAATGAAAAAGATTTTTTTATGTGTTTGGCCTAGATACAAAGATTCCGGAGCACATTTTGTTTCTGAAAATTTGTTCTTTTGTTTATATCTTAACCCGAGAGTAGTCGCGACATTTTTTAGAACGTTAGTAGTCGCGTTCGGTCCATTTGCCGCCGTTACCAGCAGGCCGAAAACGAAGGGGAAACTTGCCGGTGTTATCAGATGATCGAAAACGGATTACGTAGGGTGAAAATATTGACTGAACTTTAAAAGATTACAGCAATTATTCATTTTACAACCTTTTACAGCAAATTATTTATTTCGCTTAAGTATATATTCAGTTGGCATCTAGATAATTTTTTTTTTAATAACTCTTTCTTCGTTTTGCATAAATACTTAAAAGTAAATAGTAAATGATTTGATTGAATTTCTTATGTTACTATTAATTAATAATTAGTAGGAAAACATTTACGAATATGAATCTAAATTCGTGATAGGGGTATTTTTATTATTATTATTATTATTTTTTTTTTTTTTTGGAAGGACAGAATCAGAGTCAGGTAGATTTTTATGATACTCCGGCACTCTCTATCCATTTAATAAAATAAAATTAATAAATTTAGCATCAATATATTACACTGACATTAAATTGAACAATTAAACTGAAAATAAAAATGGAACCTATGACATGCAACATCAAATCAAATACAATACCACTAATTTAGCAGCATATTATATATATATATATATATATATATATATATATAATGAAAAGGGTAAAAAATACTTAATTTCGAAATTATAAATGTAAGTGTTGTAACTACGTTTTATTTATTTTGTGGGGTGTGTATGAGGGGGAAGAGGAGGGGGGGGGTCTCGAGATTTTATGATTAAATCCATTTTTCAAATGAAAAAGCACGATTTGTAGTTTTTCTACTTATTTCAGGGTGGGAGCAGCGCCCCTGAATAAAAACTCTGGATACGAACTTCGCTTATATAAAGTAAATAATAAGTTATTGAAATTATATATTTAATTTAAATACATTTGCGATTGTAGATTTAAATCCTAAGATGGATAAATTATTTTAATTAATAGAATCACTGAAATGTTCATCTTAATAGGGATGTATTTTACAGCAACTATTTAATTAAAATAACTATTCAATTGTACATTTCATAATAAGGTATTATTGTTATAATTTATTGTTTTATAATAACATTCATTAAAATAATAAAAACAATAAGAAATTTTTCTCCGAAATTATAAATATGCAGCAATAATTTTATTTAAATGAATTTTCTCTCGTATTCTGGAAAACATTATTCTGAAAAATAGTTTGAACAATTGATGAAGGACAACAAATTTAAATTTGTTAGATACCGTCCCCAAGCCTCTATTGGATTTCAATAATAATAAAAAAAAAAACATTTTTTGCGGCATTGTTAAAAAAAATGTGTTTTTACTTACAGTATGAAAATTTAAAAATAGATAAATTTTAGAAAAATACTTAAAATATTTTTTAAAATCATAGTATAAATATTCACTGAATTATCCAAAAAAGATTTTTATTTGCGTAATTTCTAACCTACATTATAAAATTCTCATTATTGTGCAAATACATTATATGTATGTTCTTCGCAGATATACATACTACATTTCTGAGAAAACCGTTTTATCTTTCGAGTTTGTTTTATTGTACAAAAATGATAATTTTCAGATTTTGGAGATACGGCAATTTTTTTACTGATTCCCACAAATTTCTCTTCTCTTTTTTTAAATGGTTTGGCTGTGTTATTGTCTGTTTTTTTCTTCATTTGTATGTTCCGGTAATAAATGGAAAGCAACTTCTTTCAAATAATGATGATGAATTTACCTTTTTTTCCATATTTAAACGATTATCAATTTGAGAATTTATTCCCGCAATCTTTGACAATAAAAAAAAACTAGTATGTTGTGGCCATCACAAAACTTTCTTCTACATAAATCACGTCAATTAAATCATTTAAATAGTACAAGAAATGACAACGATTTAGCACCAATTCATATCAAAGTGTATCTGAATTTGAAGTTGGATGAAAATTCGTGCATTAGTTCTAGAGATAGAGCTATAGCGGAAATTCTGAAAAAAATGTAGCATAGCAGCGCCACCTGTTGAGCGATTTACACCAAAAGTAAACAGCACTAAACGATATCAAGGTATACCTGAATCTGAAGTTTGTTGAAAATCCAAGCATTAGTTCTTGAGATAAAGCTATTGCGGAAATCGCAAAAAATACAGCATATCAGCGCCACCTGTTGAGCGATTTACACCAAAAGTTAAACAGCACTAATTTATACATCAATTCATGTCAAGGACTAACTAAATCTGAAGTTTGATGAAAATCCGTGCAATAGTTCTTGAGATACAGCTCTTGTGGAAATCGTGAAAAATGCAGCACAGCAGCGCCACCTGTTGAGCGATTTACACCAAAAATTAAACAGCACAAATTTATACATCAATTCATGTCAAGGACTAACTAAATCTGAAGTTTGATGAAAATCCGTGCAATAGTTCTTGAAATATACCTCTTGTGGAAATCGTGAAAAATGCAGCACAGAAGCGCCACCTGTTGGGCGATTTGCACCAAAAATTAAGCAGCACTAATTTGTATCAGGGACTAACTGAATCTGAAGTTTGATGAATATTCGTACATTTTTTCTTGAGTTAGAGCTATTGCGATAATCATGAACAATGCAGCATACCAGCGCCACCTGTTGGGCGATTTTCACAAAAAAGTAATCAGCACCAAACTATATCCTGGACTAACTGAATCTGAAGTTTTATGAAAATCCGTGCAGTAGTTCTTGAGATACATCTATTGCAGAAACCGTTAAAAATGCCGCATAGCAGCGCCACCTGTAGGGCGATTTTCACCAAAATCTAATCAGTTCTAGTTTATATCAAGGTCTAACTAAATATGAAGTTTTGTGAAATTTCGTGCATTAGTTCTTGAGATAGAGCGCCCACAAAATTTGTGTCACATACAGACAGACAGACGGACAGACAGACGGACAGACAGACAGACAGACGGACAGACAGACAGACAGACAGACAGACAGACAGACTCCCAGACAGACATTTTGTAAAAACATGTTTTTTGGAACCTCTGACTCATAAAACGTGTAAATCCGTCGAAAACTGGAATTCGAAAATTTTCATGAAAGCAATACTTTCTTCTTGTAAAGATAGAAGAAAGTAAAAAAAAAAATGTATGTGACCATCAATCAGTTTTTTGTGCGAACTGACTTCACAACTAATATAATGAAACAATTTTAAGTAACATTCTAAAAGTAAAAAGTTACTCTATGAACGGGTAAAATAGCAGAAAGAAGAAAGAAGAAATAACAACAGACAGAGAGTCCGTACTTCGAAGAAACTTTCCCCCGCAGATTTCGCGGAAATGGGAAAGGATGAACACAAGAGGGAAAATTCAACTAACACAAGTGGTCGCAACGCGGTCATTTAGACCGATTGAAACTTAAGAATGCAATAAAATGCTAAGAAATAGCAGGAATGACTTGCAATTTTACTACACAAGAGTGTGAACACTCAAGGTCAGCTACACGGAATTTGGCTATCGTAACTTTAACAGGAAATGAGTTACAGGAAGATAACGAATTTCGGGCGGGGAAAAGACCAACGCGCGACTATTAACGGGTTAAAAAAATGGTTGAATTATAGCACTTTGAATTTCTAGTATGGCTAACATTTTGAAACGATCTTGTATTTGTCACGCGATAATACACGTATTCGCCTATTTTCATGTAAGAAGGCATGTAGATAGTATACATCAACATCTCAGCCAAATATAAGTTACTTTAAATAAAAGCAGCTTGGATAAAGCTGACTAATTTCGCGAAATTCTCATTCATAATGATTTAATATTGATAAAAATTAGTATTGAATCTCCTATATTCGGTTTCCACTAAATTGAGCTTCGTGTGTTTGAATAATATAAGTTGACTTTTTTAAAATAAGGAATTTGAAAGCTACCTCTTCCTCCCCGCACTGGCCGGAAGGACTTTTTTATTTACAAACACAATCAAGTGGCTTTTATTCTGACCTTCACAATTGTCCCTAAAAGTTGTAATATGCCTGGTTTGAGAGGAAGAGTCTTTATGAACTTCTAAAGACAGAATTCGATCTCTTGGCAACCATGAAAAACCTTGCCTTCATGCCATATGTATGTGCGGGCACTTCCGCTTTAAGGTTACGAATGTTCGAGTTGAACGTCCAAATGTGAAGTGAGTAATAAGCCTTAGAATTGGTTACATATGGAGTTGTCACGATTTTTTTGCAAGTCAAAGCATATCGAGATCTTTCAATTATCCTTTAAATTTTGGAATGCGTCTTTGCCTAATCTGGCAGCTTCTCCGTTGCGGAGATGTAGTTCTTTTTGAGTTTCTGCTTGTTATTTCCATGGTCTATTTTCAATTATAGCTTGTCACACACACTACATGCATCAGTCCCCGGTCGATTAAAACTGATATTAAAATGAGTGTTAAAAATGTGTCAAAAGAAACTTTCCTTGACCGGCTGTAACCGTTTTTCTTCTAGGCAAAAGTGAACATAGAGTTTGTACATCTCCTTTAAATAGAGTTCTGGATTCAAGTATTTACGGTTGAGGGTCTTTTCTCTAGTATAATGGATTGTGCATCGTGGAAATTTATTTATGCGTGCTTTGATGACATCAATACTGTCTTGTGGAATTTTATTCGACGGATATTTTCTTTCTCTTTCATTGCGAGAAGGTGCGGCAGAAACTGTTTCTTCCTTTTTGTTTACTATGTTTTGCAACCGTTTGTTAGAAAGATCCTCGTCTTTTTGTGTCCGTTGTCGTTTAAAGATGACTAAATTCGTCTGGCGTTTTAAAAGTCATGAACTGGCTTTGTATGTCGTTGATTGCGGTTCAGCTATGTGGATGTCAACGGATACAAGTGCACTTATACCCCTTGGGCTCCAAGCGTTTCTCGGTTTCCGGAAAGAGATTAAGTAATTGACCCCTACAACGCAGCGTATAAATAAAATGTCACTTATATCTCTTTACCTACAAACAAGCATACTTATTTCCAGATAGCCTGTGTACTTAACCCATTTTTTTTAATTTTGTCACTTATACCCCTTGGCTTCTGGGGTCCTCAATTATTTTTGTTTGTCTATTCACAATAACGTACTTTCTGAAAAACGTACTCTTTATAAATAAATAAAAATATCCATACTGTATTTAAAGAACTGCAATGCTTATTAAAATACATATTTAGAAGAAAAATTTCGTTTAAGCTTTTTAATGAAACGTGATACAAAACTACAAAAAGACACAATATATATCGCCTAAGGAAATTCCCTACATTTATTTCCTGTACATAATTCTAAGTATTCTAATTACTCAAAAGAAGTGTCATTATTTAAAGCTGTGGCCAGCTATTCAGGAGAGAAAACATAATTATGTGGTCTTGGATTATAAAGATTTTTCTAAAACAACGGTATTACAGTTAATGACATGCTTTCGAATGACTTGCTAATGAATTTCGTTTTCCTCATTAATTAAGAGGGAGTAACTTCATCGAAACACTTTTATAGCACATTTTATAGAGACACATTTAGCATAGCATACCGATTAAACTTTATTAGAACAAGGATTTGTCATCCGTATTAATTTTAACGTTCTCTAAATCATGTTTTTATTTGCCGAATATTTGGGATTTGATTTTTAAAGCCATATTATAATATCAGTATTTCATAAATTTCGATTTTTTTTTCGATGGATAGCCCCCCATTAAATAATTTCATAGATTAAAAAAAAAAAAAAAAAAAAAAAAAAAAAATGAATAATAAAACGTATGCCATATTTATATCGCTCACCCTCAATAAAAGTGACACATCTCGACAAAAGTATATTTCACAGGAGAGGGAAAGGAAAATTTGCATGATTTTACTGTAACATGAAATTACAGCACTTCTGTCTGCATGCAAGAGTTAAAACGTGCATAAAAGCATAAAACCCCGAAGAATGAAGATGTTGGATGAGTTTTGGAGGGTTGAGTAACTATACCTCCACACACAATCCACCACTCTTTTATGCTGACTAATGGACATATAGTGTAATAAAATGATTTTCCGCATAATTACACGTACGAAAAGATTTGTGTAGTAAGACGCACCTATGACAGATCTATTATTGAAATAAAACGAAAAATGAATTTTTGCGAGATGTGTTACTTTTCTTGCGGGTGAGCGATAAGAAAAGAGCATTTATTACATTAACTTATTGAAGAATAATCTTCATATATATTCCATGAAATTTCAGGTGATCACAATTTAAATCCAAGGTTGGGAGAGCTTAATTATAGACTTCACGATTCATGTAAAATCATATTAAAATAATAAAACATATTTCACAACAGAAAATAGCGCTGGTGTTGTTTAGTATAAGTCCAAGTCAAGCACAGGATGATTAAAAACTTTGTATATTTACACTTATAAATATTTACAGTATATACAACGAAAACATATGAATAATATTTGTTATTCCTCACTAGGAATTCCAGATAATTTCTTTTATATGTTCAAGAATATTTATTTCTCCCTTTTCGGAAGAACAAGAAATACACAGCCAGCATGCTACTTTCGAGATTCACTTTTTAACTAAACTATAAACAAGAGAAATGCTTTTAAAACAATTAATACTTGAGAAACTATTTCTTCTAATAGAAGACCACGATAAAAAACCTATACGCAGCATATTTTTCTGCTGCGTTCAAGATTCACATTCACAAAACCAACTAAAAAAGGAACAAGAAAGAAAAAATGTTTTTTAATATTAATTCTCTAGTCAGACCACGTGACCTGGGATCACTGGCGCCTAATCAGTCTGGCTGAGAAAAGAAGAGGTTTGCAAAATTTCACAAACTCCCCCCCGATGAACAAGGGTTCATCAAAATGGGGATTCAAAATAATTAAAGTAGAAATAAAATTATTCTAAAAAATTATCAGTTACACTATACGTAAATACAATACAAAATCAAAATATATACTTACATACTGGACTTCAAACAAAATAATAAAACAATTAAAAATATTTGGTTGGCAGGTTTCTGCTACTAAAAATAGAAAGAACAATTTAAATCTATACAAATTTTTCTAGAATATTCAATACAAAAAAAAAATTAACTAAAAATTAGAAATATTATCAAACAAGAAACATTTTTTTTTTTTTTTTTTTTTTAAGTGAAAAAAATAAAAAGTTTTTTTTTTAAGTCAATAAACAAAAGTTCAATTTTTTTTTTTTTTTTTTTTTTTTTTTTTTTTTTTAAGTCAAATGTCAAATGAGAGTTTTTGAGTCTCTAATAATATCAGAGTTTTTTTTTTTTTTTTTTCAGTTCTATTAATAAAAAAGTTTAAAGTTTTTTCAGTTCTAAATGATACACAAAATCAATAGGTCTTTTAATGATGGAATTATTTGCATTCAGTTTATAGGACCTCATTTTTTTTTTTATCTCTGCCCACAAATACTCAACTTCCAGAAAGTACTTGATACATGTTCATATGCATAAGAATCACATCATATATTTCAAAGTCAGAAGTTTTATTCTGGTCTGTGTAGTGAGCAGATTGTAAGTTGAGAAGATACTCATTTTTCAAGCGCTTCCAAAAATGATTCAGAAGAGTCTCGCGCAAACGGAAGCGTTTCACTAAGGATTCCTTGGTTGCAGGTAAACACAAGATATGCTTTAGAGTTGCTATAACTAGTTGACCAGGGCGAACGCCAAATTTATTGGAGATTGCACGTTTGTTCAGGACTGATTTTATGCACTGTCTGGATCTTAAAATCTCTTCACGAGTTTTTACCAATGTACTGGACACTCCTGAATGAAAAACTTTTCCATGTGCATCTTTCACGATTATTTCAGTAAGGTTATGCTTTGTAGGAATCTCAACAGGATGTTTTTCATAAAATGGAGAATCAGACTTTTGTAACCGTCCTCGTACCAACAGCAAAACATCATCTGACAACATAGGATTTAACTGAAGAAGATTCGACTCTTTAGGGATACTCTTGTTACATTTCATGGATTTTATAACTTCAGGGAAACTTTCTTCCTGCACCAGCTTTAACCAAAAATTTTCAGCATGTAACATTTCCTCAGCTGATAATTGTGAAAAATCTCTTTTCTCTATCTTTAATTTTATATTAGAAATAAATCTAAATAGCCAAGCAGTTACTCGATACAATTTCTTAAGGGAGCTATATTTTTCAAGATTAAAAATAGGAATTTCATCAGCTTTATTTGTTTGAAGAACACAAGAAATGGTTGCTGATTTTCGAGACTTCGCTTTAGAAACATCAGGTAATTGTGTAGCAACAATTTTAACGCTAGGGCACTGATCTTCGGGCAAGGAAAGAAATTCAGGAACATACACATTAGGGTTAGCACCAGGAAAAATATGCAACTGGAGATGCTCCTTTTCCATGATCAGGTTGCTAAAATACTGCCAGGGAATTTTCAAGTGAGCGAGATCAGGGATTTCTGAAAGCCAATTTTTCCAATCATTTTCTAGTTCACCAGAAACAAAAGGGGCAATAAATCCGGCTGAATCAAATAACATAGTTGCAATTTTCAATACACTGCGTTTCGTAGAAGAATCGTTATTTATTTTTTCTAACAAGGGTCGTAATTCTAGTCCTAATTTATCTTCTGTATTGTTCCAGATCAATCCTAAAATTTTCAAGGAAGTATTTGGGGGTTCGAAACACGAAACAGGAATATTTTCATCATCTAAAACATTAGAATTCAAGTTAGGGACATGATACAAACATTCGTTTAATGATAGAGAATCACCATATTTGGAAGAAGCATCATAGACTATGCGCATTTTTGTTGTAGTTTTGTCGTCATGGATAACAGGTCTGTGTGGAATGTAATAGGAATTATTAGAATGTTCCTCGGTGCACAATTCTATTACACCCTCATTAAACTGCTCTAGCAAAATGGAGTTATATTCTTTAAATAAAGAATCGTTTTTCAAGAATTTATTTTCTAAACTAGAAAACCGCTTGTTTGCTACTTCAAGATTATTTCTAAGCAATTCACGAGAATTTTTCCACAATTTTTTTGCTTCATAACGCCCATTTACGAATTTTAAATTTTCTTTAAATTCTTTTATTACCTCATGATCGGTGATGTTTTTTTCATTGCTTTCAGCAATGCCAATTGATTCAAGATCCCAAAATGCTTTCAGCTGAGTATTTATATTTTCAACTGAAACACGCAAACAAGCTACTTCTTTTTTATTCGACTCTATCTGCCCTTGCACCGTATGACCGAAAATAGTTTCTGCAACGTATAATTCTTTTGTCAATTTTCCCTCGATTCCCTTTAATATTTTCCACAAAAAGTCAGACCCTAGCAAAATATTTATTTCCTGTTCAAGACCTGTATCAGCAGGCTTAAAGCCTCTTGTTCTCATTATCTCTAGAAGTTCTGGTTCTAGAGTTTTCACAGAAGCTCCAGTTATATTATCAACCACAAGAGCTTCGATATTTATCGAGTTAATAGGTTGCACAACACTGGATAATTCTAGAGCAACTACTTCATAACAAGATTCATAAGGGCGTCTCCGCCCAAAAGGATAAACTAATAAATTTTCTCTTCGCAATGGCTTCAATTTTAATTTTTGTACTAGCGATCTCTTCACGAAGCATTTTTCTGAACCACTATCACATAAAACGCGAGCCAACAAGCATTCCTTACCAGCAGATACAGAAACTGTACAAGTCTGCAATAATGTAGATTTATTTTGTTTATATTTTTGTTCTGACATCATAGATACAATTGCACCTTTCATTTCTTTTTCAGGATTTTCTTTTGCTGTTTCTTTAAAACAAAACAAAGTACTATGGGTAGTGTTACCACATTTGGAACAAGGGTTAATTTTTGTTCTACAGTTAATTGATAAATGCGACTTAAAAAAGCATTTGTAACAGCGACCTTATTTCTTTAATTTATATCGTTTCTGTTCATCAGTGAATTTCGAACAATTTAGTCCTACATGATCAGAAGACTTACAAAATATGCAAAACTGTTTTGTAGATGTATTTAAAGCAGCAGCTGAAGGTATATTTTTCTTTTGCGGAAAATTTTGATATTTACTTGAAGGATTTTCATATTTAGTTTTAGAATTTTCATAAGTCTTGGTTTGGGAATTGTTTACTAAATTAGTAGCTTCACGACATCTTAATTCCGTTTTAATAAAATTTATTAAATCGGTGACTTCACAGTCCTTATCGGGGTCACGTTTTCGATGAAAATCTAGTATCAAATTTTCGGGTAAAAATCTTATTAGTATTGGTAGTAATAAATGGCCGTAAGAGCCTGATGTTACTCCTAACGCATCAAGATTTCTCATACTAGTTTCAATATTATCGTACAGCTTCCTTAAAGAAGTAACATTGTTAGAGGATTTCACTGGTTCAAGATTTAGAATTTTATTCATGTAACAGTTTATGATATTTTCCCGCTTACCATACCTCTCTTCTAACAATTTTAAACAAGTAGAATAATTTTGATCTGTCAGTTCAAAACCAGATACAATATTATATGCAGGACCAGACAACAAGGATTTGAGATATTGGAATTTTTCAATTTTTGATAACGATTCGTTTGAATCTATCGCACTAGTAAATAAATTAAAAAATTCTAAGAACTGGCTTGCATCACCAGAAAATTTTTCTATGTTAAGTTTAGGAAGCTTCACTGCCGAAACTGGCTTACTACCGATTTTTGAACCGTTACTTGATTCTAGTAAAACTTTTGGTTCAGTTTCGATTTTACATTTTTTAAGCCTCATCTTAATTTTAAATTTCAAACTGGATATTTTTTCAGAATATTCTTCTACCGATTTTAGTTCTTTTTCATATTCAGTTTTTTCCTGAATTAGCTCATCCATTTCGGAATCTAACTCCTTTAGTTGAACTTCCTTTTCATTTACGAGCTCTAACGATTCCATTAAAGAATCGCAATCAGTTTTATCAATATCAACAGATAATAATGTATCACATTTTGTGATTAATTTCGTAATGGCTGCACGAACAGTAGCTCTTTTACTTTTAAGTTTATCTGTCTTATCCATGTTTAAATTTAAATTCAATGTTCAAAATAAATTATCATGAAAAATGTATATTTTCAAAAAATCAACAGTCATGCAGAATAATAAAGGTATTTCTTACCTTTTTTCCGGGTCTTTTCGGCACCAAAACTTGAAGAATAATCTTCATATATATTCCATGAAATTTCAGGTGATCACAATTTAAATCCAAGGTTGGGAGAGCTTAATTATAGACTTCACGATTCATGTAAAATCATATTAAAATAATAAAACATATTTCACAACAGAAAATAGCGCTGGTGTTGTTTAGTATAAGTCCAAGTCAAGCACAGGATGATTAAAAACTTTGTATATTTACACTTATAAATATTTACAGTATATACAACGAAAACATATGAATAATATTTGTTATTCCTCACTAGGAATTCCAGATAATTTCTTTTATATGTTCAAGAATATTTATTTCTCCCTTTTCGGAAGAACAAGAAATACACAGCCAGCATGCTACTTTCGAGATTCACTTTTTAACTAAACTATAAACAAGAGAAATGCTTTTAAAACAATTAATACTTGAGAAACTATTTCTTCTAATAGAAGACCACGATAAAAAACCTATACGCAGCATATTTTTCTGCTGCGTTCAAGATTCACATTCACAAAACCAACTAAAAAAGGAACAAGAAAGAAAAAATGTTTTTTAATATTAATTCTCTAGTCAGACCACGTGACCTGGGATCACTGGCGCCTAATCAGTCTGACTGAGAAAAGAAGAGGTTTGCAAAATTTCACACTTATTAACCTCTGACAAAACTTATAATCCCTCCATTTTCCATTTTATTATTTCTATTAACAATAAATCCCCTAATCATATATATCAATATTATATTCTTAATAGTACTATATATGTTAATTAAATTTAATATAAAATATTCAATACTACTTTCAACCATAATAATAGATTCAATTACTTCAATCATAATTATATTAACATTAATCAGAATTATCCAAATTTTACTTTCATCCTCCTCATTATATAAAATTTCCATAATAATTATTCCTATTATATTAATTTTATTAATAACTTTTTCATCTAAACATATATTGTCATTCTATGTTATATTTGAATTAGTATTAATTCCTACAATAATTTTAATTACTTTAAATGGTAAACAGCCAGAACGACTACAAGCAAGAATTTATCTAATTATGTATACAGTCACTGCTTCACTACCCCTTTTAATAAGTATTATTTTTTTTATAAATAATGCCTCTTTTATATTATCAAACATTATTCTAATAAAATTTACAATAATTTTATTTTTAATAATAGCATTCTTAGCTAAGATACCGATATATATAGTTCATTTATGATTACCTAAAGCCCATGTAGAAGCTCCATTAGAAGGGTCCATGATTCTTGCAGCCGTTCTATTAGAACTTAATATATAGTAACTTAATTTGTAAATATAAAGTAAAAAGAAAACTTAAAAAGGTGAGGACGACCACCAGAATAAGATTTTATATAGAGAGGCTTTTTTTATGTATGCTGGACTGTGACAATACAGTTGAATGTACATGAATATTTACAATAAAAATGATCTAATATTACATTATTTAACCCTCTGACAGTCTTGGAAAAGGGCAAAATTCTAATGTTGTTTTCTCTGCATTTTGTTTTAAATGCTAAAAAAAAGATGATTCTTTCAACATTTTATAGAAAAACTTAATGACGAATATGAGTGCAATCCTTGGAAGTGTTACTCATTGTTCGATGTATTTAAAATACATTAAATCTATAGAATTATATTAATTTAAATATTCTTTGTATTGCAGTGAAACCTGGAGCTTAGTGAACGTATTAACATTCGCTTGTCAGCGATGGGGTTAATAAATATTATACAATTGTTGAATTAAAAATCTTTTTAAAAAAAAGTTTGAAACTATATATTGAGCTATAATATAAAAAACAATTCTATGAACCATCGTATGTGTAACTATTTTATATTTAAATGTTTATTTAACAGCTTTAAAAACACATTTTCCATATGTTGTTTTAAAAATGCAGCAAATAAGCTATTGTGAAAAGGAATCGAAAATGTAATTCGTGAAATATATTTAATTTACGAAATATTAAAATTATACAGTGTGTAGACGTATAACCTGATCGACCTTTATTTTCGCAACCGTTGGTCCTACATGCATACTTCCATTTACAAAAATGGTTAAAATTAGGTGCAGGGTTAAGATAAAAAAAGTTTGAAGCGAAAAAAAAAAATTGTGAAGAATTACAGTATCTAAATGTTTATACGGTCCCCCGGTCCTATAAGTTATATTTAGTAAATTTTTCCAGTTACACTGATAAGTAAGGTAAAAAAAAGTCCCGTTATTCTACGATTAAAATTGACCGAGTAATAGCTGTTTAAAGTTGGAGTATATTTTTTGCGGCATATTAAGGGTCATTGACAATTTTAGTAGAAATATAATTTCGTCAGATATATTAAAGAAATGTTTGAGAGTAAAATTCTCATTGCAATACAAATTTGAAATCTTTAATCATTCTGACGTATTACTGCAAAATGTACAATTTGCACTGAACATTATAAGAAGATAAAAATACGAGATTTTTGTTTAAATAAAAGGATGAAAAACAACAGCCTCAATTCTTTACAAAATGATACATATTTTTAAATGCTGTTAGATTACACTGTCTTTAAAATTTTGGGTTGTGGCATGTTTTATAGCTTTTGAAAATTGTTTCTTATGTATTTTTTAGCACTGAATCCGAAAATGACCTTCATATTAAACCATCGCGTCAGAAATTTCCTCAGATCGCAAATTTCAAAGTTAAAAAGCTAAAAGTTAAAATTGATCCAACCTCCCCTCCCAACCTCATCGAACCCCTGAGCTGTTTAGCTGTAAGAAACCCAGTATAAACTAAAAAAACTAATAAATTATTGAATTAAATAAAATTTAACTGAATAAAAAAAGTCTTAACTCTATTTTTTAGTATCAGATTTTTCGCTATTTTTTAACCTTGAAATTTACGATTTGCGAAAAATCTTGACATGATGGTTAAAAAAGGAGATAATTTTTTGATTCAGCGTTAAAAAATACATAAAATGTAATTATAAAAGTTAAAAAACACAACCATCACAGGTTTATGTTATCTAATCTAAAACAGTTTCTTAAACTTCTTGACAGTAATCTATCCGAATTTTTATGTGTTATCCTCCAATATAAGTATGTATAAGACGGTAAGAGTCGAAAATCATAATAATATTGCATTTTCACTGGATTTAAGTCAGTATGTAAAATTTAACTTCGATCGGACATTTGAAAGTAAGTTAAAGTTAAATTTTAAACTGGAAAGACGTTCATTGCAAGTTAAATAAAACCTTATGAAAATAACGTAATTTTAGTTAAAAGAAATCATAGTCTCATATCCTTACAAAATAAAATACATGTTAAAATACAATTATTTTAACTAATCTTAACTAATAAAATTTAACTCAATCGTAATAATTGTACGATTTCTTTCAAAGTGCAGATACCTTGAAATAGGTTTAAGTACTTTATACACGACCCCTGAAAGCTTGGTCGAAATCATCTGTTTTGATATGCCAAAAAGTGGTACAAATCATGCATTTCAAAGTATCATAACTCGGTCAATTTTAACGTTAGGTGAATGGGACTTTTTTTGTCTTACTTGTTAGTGTCACAGTAAATTTTTAGTAAATATCACTTATAGGACCGAAGGACCGTATAAAAATTTAAATTTCGTAATTTTTTAATAAATGTTTTTCTTGACCCAAATCGCTTTAAAAATAATCTTTTTCCTTATTTAAACCATTTTTGTAATTGGAAGTATGCATCTAGGACCAACGGTAGCGAAAATAAAGGTCGCTCAGGTTATACGTGGACACACTGTAAAAACATTTATACAATAATTAAGTAGTTATAAGAAATTAAATGAAAATTTAACAAAAACTTATGTAATATGATGATTGAAAAAAATCCACAAATTTAACATTTGTGATGGTCATTGTTATAAGACTTAAAATATGTGGAGTAAGATTTTTTTGTGATATTTATTTATTTACCAGTTTGAAACCACTTCAGACTTCATTATTCCAAAGAAACACGTGCAATTAAATACACATAATTTACATTTCCTCTATGCCTATACACCCATGCATAAACGCATAAATTTTCGGAAACATTATTAGGGGTTTAACATTTTGTTAGAATTACCATTCAAGCACAGTTGTAGAAAATAAAACATGATCTTTCAAAATAATTTCTTTAAAGAAGCAAAACAATGTACAGTCGTGGAGAAAAAAAAAAGTATCACCCCCTACTAACACCTTAACAAATTATTGTAGAAGAAAGTTCCTGGTACCGAACGATTGGAAATAAAGTCTACTTTTAAATGATATATATAAAATATGTTTAAGGGGTCATCTACTTATTAAAACTAACCATAACTTTGTTTTTCTCAATAGCAGTACACAATTCTGACAGCATAAATGAACTCTACACACATCAATTAGTCTAAAAACAATTTTTTTATGCAATTCGTACCATACGTTCCCGAGAAATTAATTATAATAAATATTATTTATTATAATAATATTAATAAATTTGAATCCATCAAAAAAACTGTAGGTTGCAATTCATATTTTTTTCGAATATTAATTTCATAATTCATATCAGAAAATTATAAAAATTGCAAATTCAACGTATTTATGTTCGGGTATATTAGTATTATTGCTACACAAGAAATTAGAACATTAGGATCATAATTTCAGAAGTTATAAATAAAAATATGAAAATGTAATTTAACATTAGAATCACTAAATTTTGAATATTTATAATTCAAAAACTTATCATTCAAATGACTTGAAATTTAGGGTCTAGGCATAGTTTGAACCAAAGATTTTAAATATCTCGTTACAATTGGGTATTGCTATTGAAAAAATGAAGTTTGGATTCGTTTTAATATGTAGATGCCCCCTAATCAAATTTTATATACGTCATTTAAAAGTAGACTTTATTTCCAATCTTTCAGTACCTGTAACTTTCGTCTACAGTAATTTGTTGAGGAGTTAGTAGGGGGTGTTTACTTTTTTTTCTACGACTGTGCCAAATCATAGGCAATAATGCTTACTGTTAATTGATATGTTTTTTCGGTGAGCACTGATATTAAAATTTTAAGCAATTTTCACATATTTCACATGCATAAGAATTTTCGTAAAAAATAAATATTAGATTTTGATTATTATATTTAGTTATTTAACGTTAAAAGTCTGTTAATATATCCATATTCAAAAAAAATGTTATTTAAAGATGTTTCGGTCTCTCATTGATAAATTATTGCTGTGGATGCATACAGAAGTTTACATTTTCCTCTCAGTGATCTATTGTTTATTCTTTAAACAGTTCTGAAACAGTTTCTATAAACAGGTATGAGATTTCCGACTCTTTACATACCAGGTAAATCTTAGAAGAAATGTTGTTCTGCTAAATCGCAAAAATGTTCCGATTAAATAAAATAACATTTTCTCTAAGATTATACTGGTATGCCAAAAGTCGTAAATCTCATCCCTTTTTAAAATAAATCATGCAAGAGATTAAAGGTAATTATACGAGATATACTCTATAAAAGTTCTAGATAAATAGCTTGAAATATGTTTTGGGGCTACTTATGCTGTAAATATCTTCTTTTTATTGTGTCAAATCTAGCCATTGAAAAAGTACATGTTTTTTCTATACATAGATGATTAGGCATAAAATATGTAAAACAATAAAATAAATCTGTGCACTGTTAAATTTTAGCAGCAAACTGTTCAGTCATTCGACCGTTTTTATAAGAAATGGTTACTTAAGCGTAATTTAATTATTTTCTCAACATATTATTGTTGTGGTTGCTTACAACCACTGCCATATTTTTATTTAATTCCATTTAGAAACTATTTTTATTAATCTTTATTCCTTTAATTTTAATATTCGCATTCTAAAATTATTTTAATTCCCTTTTTTTTCAAACTTCCCCTGTAAGCTTTCCTTTCTGGCGTAGCATTTCGTTTATTTAAAAAAGATAAACGTAGTTTTGAAATCTGTACTTCCGGTAAAAGAATTATCTGGAACATTCCATGGTTTTCTATTTCTGATATCATTTCCTTTTGTAGCTCCGCCCCTTGGCCAATGAAATTTAAATCAGTTTAATACGTAATTTCAAAATTCGTAAGACTTTGCTATTATTTGACATATTATCTTTATGAAATCTATAAAATGTCCTCCATTTTAAAGCAGTTTTTATATGCTTTAGCATCGCAATTTATGCCAATTCAAGGCTCTTGTATGTTTGTTCCGCCAAATTGGCGTCTTTCATTATTATGGTAACCTTTTCTCCCTTGTACATCGCAGTACGTTTTGCGTGGTCAGTTGAGTTCGAATTGCAAGGCAAAATGCTTTCCCTTTGCCTTTCTGTGAAAACTCATGTACGCGCCAGTCTGATAGTTTTGATAACTAACGTAGAAATGGGTGGCTGTCTCTCGCCCTTCTGCAAAAATAAACGGATCTTGTACATCCAGCAAAAATGTTAAAAGTGAAAGAAGTGATCGGCTGCACAGTTTCTTCTTTTTTTTGTGGCAAGATCTTTGATCAGTTTCGTGTAATGTGGATTTTTCAGTAATATGTGGATTAAAATCATGCTGCTGGTTGTATTATTTTTTTATTCAAATGGTGCTTTCGTGAGGAGTCGTAGAATTCAATTGCTGAAAATTGATATAAAAGCCTTAAGCTATTTAAAAATGTTCCTCCTCACTCCCCAAGAGAAAATAGATTATATTTGTCTCATATAAGTGCTCATAAATAGATTGATTTGTGTATTTTTCATCATAAAAAAGGGTACAGCTAAAAACAAGAGTTGTCCTTTATAAAAATGCTCCTTTTGTTCCAAGACAGTTTCATCAAAAATAAAGATATTTTCGTTGATGATTATCGTCTCTGCATTTCATTCTAATGCATCTACTACTGTTCTTTTGTTTTCAGGTCAGTACAGGTAATGCTTTTTCTTCTTGAATTATCAAATATATGAGAAGTAAATATTAGATTACTTTAATTAATGACTGTTATGTCTGAGTGGTCTTTTATGGCCACAGCAAAATGTTACGTACACTATACGATTGATCACAGAAAATGATTTATGGATTATTAATTGGAGTTTCAGTATTTAAAAATATCTTTAAGATATTATTCTGTCACCTTCTATCATCCAATCACAACAATTACCGCCTCTAATAAGGTCACAATCGAATCCAATTACGGTTATGTATACTTTTTTATAAAAATGGTCAAATGACTAGACACTTTGCTGCAAAGTTTTAAGAGTATAATGTATTTCAAATTAATTGACATCTTATGTTTTATTCTAAGAAAAAGTGTGCTCAAAGCTGATTGCACTTGTGAATTTTTTCTGACGCCTTTCTTCTACATACATTTCCTCAGATAAATGTGTCATTTGTATATATTATTGTTTACATATAGTAAGAAAATTAATCTTTGGAATGTTACTATAGTTTATTGCTCAGTCTGCCTCCGAACTGAATAAAAAATATATCTATATTTCATTTGTTTTAGTTTATTTTAATCTTTTTAAACATTTTAGACGTTATTTAAACGTTACTATTTCTTTATCTACAATTTCCTATTTTTAACAACATTCCCCGGTTCCTTCATGTTCATCCAAACTCAGTGTTTCCATCATCAGGCCACATGGATAAGACATGTGTCGCGATAATTCATTGGGTTTTTTTATAATTAAATTAAGCTCTACCTTGCTTAATTGCAGTTAAATAAATGAATATGAATTATGATTATCGTTTTTAGATACAATAAGAAAAGTATTTAAGTAAGTCATTAAAATAAAATAAAAAAAAATATTTTTTTTTCTTCTAATAGAGCTTCTAAATAGTTTTAGACGAATTACCATATTTAATACTAAAACCTGGAAGTGGCACAACGTTGAAATTTTTCGACTTATCTTTTCTAGTTTTTGAGATAGGATCATTATTTATGGAATTAAAATCTGAGGGCACCAAATTTCTTTAAATATCACCCACCATCAATTAAAGTTCATACGCGGAAGCTCCATTCATCTACTGTATTGAAATTTCTGTTTTTCTTTTAAAAAAAGACATTCTTTAAGGAATTCGTTAAATCAAACATAAATTTTTAGGAAAAAATATTATCTTTATTAATGCCGAAAATTAAATAATGCTGTCAAAAATTGGGAAAATGGTCATTTCAAACTTTAATGGAAAATCTTTAAAATTATGTATGTTTGTGTGTGTATGCAGAGGAAGAAAAAATAAGTAAATTATAATTAAAATCAAATTTCAAATGTGAAATGTTCATATTTTCATTTAGTTGTAAAGAAAATAGTTTAAAGACATTTAAATAATATATATCTATTACATTTTAGAAAGGAATTTGTTAACCAAAGATCAGTTTTTGCCATACTGCAAAAGAAATAATGCCTCATAAGACGTTTTTGTGAAATTGACCTAAATTTTCATTCTCGTGAAAGAAAAACTGTGAAAACCTTGAAGATTAACACCTCTCAAACTGCGCTATTCTGAAATTCGGTCAAAGCAACACTTTGGGTAGCCTGCATGTTACCTAATGTATTAATTGAGCATTGTTATTATATTTTGAAAAGAACACACACATAAAAGAATTTAAAAAAAATAACATGTTAATTTATTTTATAGTATTTTTTTTAATTTTTAAGTGTTTATTGATAGTGTAAGGGAACACGGGTAGTTGTAAGGACATTTTCAATATCTATATTTTTCCAATTACGAACCTAATAAAAGTTGGGAACCATTGTTTAACACTGGTCAAGATACATGAAATGCGTCTGTATATATTCATTTCCCAAAAGCATTAAGTGAATAAGGTTTCCTTTGACTGATAGTTATATCCTTAATTCATTCTATAGAGTAAAGTTTACTGATCATTGTAAAGCAATTAAATTTAAAAAATCGAAAAACCCTACTGCGTAAAAAGCGAACTAATTAATTATTTCTCATAAATGTGAAACTATATTTTATATCACTCACGTATTTTTTTTTATTTACTTTATTGAGGATTTTAAATTGTGTTTCATTGTTAGTTCCTATCTATAAACACTGTTTTTATGAGGCCGATAGGTGTTTATGATTGATAAAGTTGCAATAAAACTAGTTATCCTACCCATACATCTTCCAGGTTGTGTAATATTTAAACATAGCTTCTAACTGTAAAATAGTCAATGAAACATCGTCTTCATTTTGAAAGATTTATCCAATGATATGCCACTCAATAGGGTGCGTAAAAATGTTTTTTCTCTTCCGCCCTTTTGTATTTTACGTCCGCATTTTTGAAATTATAAAGACAAAAGCTAGGCTATAACAATTGGACGGTTAAGACGAATCGATAGAGACCTCATTCATTAAAATCCATCCAGCTGTTGGGATGTTTCCAGGGTATAAAGAATTCCACATACCCAGATACGCCGTAAACACATAATCCTTCTTGGTAGTCGGGTAAAAAAGCGATATATTTTTTGTAAGTTTCCTATGACAGTGGATTTCAATATCTGTTTTACTGAAAGCTGAAATAATATTTCTTTCCATTTAAGATGCTAGATGTAATTATAGGAAACATAACGAAATATTTCAAATATTAATACAATCATCCCCACGCAGATGTGAAATCAAAAACATATTTCAAGCAGTAAGCAACGTTGAAATCGACATAGTAATAATTATCATATATCCCTTCAAAAATTCTATAATATAATGGTTTTTAGGCGAAATAAAGTTATTTCTAATATTTTCGTGAAAAAAAAGAAAAAAAAACTAAAGAAAGCCCCTATAATAGCAATATAGCCGACTCAGTAAATAAATAAATAAATAAATGAGGAAAAAAATAAGCACCATCTATAATTTTATACTTATGTAACTGCTTTATTATTCCGAATTACAATTTCATTTTCAATAATGTTATAGATATTAAAAAGAAACCAAAATTATCAAAAATAAGACGCAAAAGAGAATTTTCTAAAAATAAAATATTATTTTTCTTCACAAGAATGTTTTCTAGATTTTTTAGCAGATATTGTTTCTCATTATCAATATTAAAACTTTTGGGGATTGAAAATGATATATAATAATTAAATGATAATTAATGGTAATTAACTGTTTTGCCATGAACAATAAAAATCCATTTTTATATTTTTATGTTTTTAATATTTTTGAAGACATAACCACAATCATTAGTTAAAGATAATTCCAAAACAATCTTAATGGTTTCTTAGTTTTTATTGTTTTTTGAGCGATGATAAATATAATGACACATTTTTATCGATATTACCATTAAGTTCTAATTAATGAGTTTCAACAGAGATTATATAATGAAATGAGAAAATAATTAAGTGTAATTAACGTGTAATGGTTTTTGCGTAGAGAACAAAAATCTTATTTTTTATCATAATAACGAAAGTATTCATGTCCAAAGATTGTATTATAATTATATTTTTTCTATCATACAATAAAAAATAAATGTCCTTCTTTTAATTTTCCGCTGTTACAAATATCTACAAAAATTAAATCGAACTTAAAAATCTAAATTAGTATTGTTAAGTTTTAAAACTTATTTTCTACACATTTCCACTAGGAATGTATACTTTAAACTACGTAATGCATGTAAGTTATTACGGACAGTGTAAAAGATTATAAAGCAAAAATTGCCATTACATTATATTTGAGTAGATTAAGAGAAAATTGTCTTAAAGAGAAGAATTTATATTTATTAAACATTCTATATGAATGAAAATTATTCATTTCAAATAAATGAAAATTCTCCTTAAGTATATTGTGCCTTTTGCGATAAATCTGTGTAACATTCACACATGTCGAAAGCGTAACAATTTAATTCTATTCACTTTGTGTACAAAAACTTAAAAGCGCAAATGAGATATTTAGATCTTTCATTATTTGAAAAGATGGATATATGATGTAAACTGTCAAAAATTGGGAACATAATTTGAAACGCAGAATTTCAGGAAATAATATCGAAATTTTTCCTCTAAAGTATTTAATGACAACAGTGTTAGTGTTACAAAACATGACACTATTAATATAATGACACATTTGAGTACACAATGAAGTAAATAATCTTGCAACGAAATAAAAATAGTAAATACTGTTATTATATCAAATTATATCAAGGGATACAAAGAGATGAATGTGGCATTGGAATTAGGACAAACAAAGTAATACTTAAACAGAAATACTTGTCACACAGAGCTTTAGAAAAGCATCTTGATGAATTACAAAACTTCACATCGAAACAATCAGAGCAAGAAATTTTAAACACAATAAGTGGACAGATATTTTATGAGCATAAAGACCAAAAATAGTTTATGTAACGAAGACATAACATCCTGAAAAATGAGAAATTTTACACCCTTCGTTTTCTTCGTATTGAATAAAGTGTTTCGTCAGAAAGAGAATAAAACACGATTAAATGATATTCATTTCATCTGCATTTTCATATGAATCAAATATATTTATATACATAATATTTTTGATATATTTACTTATGAACAACATTTTTTTTTTCAGCTCGTTTATTTCATTAAAGTTTAAGTACAATTTTATGCAGATATCAGATTTTTAAATCTTCGATAATTGAAAAGATGGAACGAAGAATAGATTGGTTAGAATTCTATTTTATAACGAGTAAATTTTAAATCGTATTAATCAGTTTTATCAAACAGGAATATCGGTTTTTAGATACTATTCAAAAATAATCCTGTACTTGCTCAATTATCATCTTTCACAGACACATATATTAAATTAACAGCATTGGTATCAACATTAACAGTAATATTAATTTGCTAATCTGACATGTATAAAATTAGCTGTTGTTACCCTTATTTTTCTGTGTGACCATAATTATAATCTTGGGTATATTTATCTTTAGAAGCAGTTAATAATAGATTTAAATAATTCTTTCCACATCTTTGGAGTTTTAAACTTTTTTTATTTAAATTAATTTTTACGATTTCAAAATCATAATTCCATCGTATAATATTTTTAAATTTTTTTTTATAAATCAAACATTTTGTCCTGCAAATGTTTAGGAATGGGGGAGGGTAGTACACAGTGAGACGAAAATTATTATTACTTAACGAATGCAGACGATTTTTATTCTTTTGAAGAAAAAAAAATGCCAAATTTTTAAGTACACAAATACGCTACACATTAATACATAAATGGTTTTTAAAAAGTTATTTATAAAAGCAAATAACGGAGTATCGGAAATTATCTGACTGTGTACCACAAGTGGTGCAGAGTGAGAAAATGTATATATATTTTTTCATAAATAAAACATTTTTACACTCCATCAATTATTTTCTGCAGTTTACGATTTCTAATTAATATTTCTAAATTTTCAAAATATTCAAAATATGAGCCTCAGGTGGACAATGGCAGACCTTGTGCTACCTTCATTCAAGTTTTCAGCCTCTTACGTTTAGTATATTTCCATAGCTATTGCACGCTAAAACACACAGAGAGAAAGAGAGAGAGAGAAAAAAAACCTTATTTTATTAATAAATATATCTTTTTAACATCAGAACCACATAGTAGGTGTACAATGAGACACATCTCACTGCCTACCATAATTTTGTGTCTCACTGTGTACTTTCGTTACGCTGTAACAAAGCGGATGTCATATCTTTTACTTCAATTTCAAAGCTTTAAAAAGTTTATGACGTTTTATCGAAATAGTCTATTTTTAGATATAGTTAGGTTTGGTTAAGTAAATATACGTCATATTGAAGGAAATAAACTCTAAAATAGACATTTATGTAACTTTAACTACTGTAAAATAAGGAATTATTTAATATTTTGTCGAACGAGTAACTGAAGTGCCGAAACTGCATCCACGAGTTTCACAAGATGATGTTCTTATGTGTGCCAGCTTGGGGAAAAAGTTAGAACTATATGTCAAAGTGGCTGCTGTCTGGCTGTGTACCATGTCTCACTGTGTATTACTCTCCATTACTCTCGTACAACATTTTTGGACAGTGATAGGTAAGTTCTTGAAAAACGTTTTTCTAAAACTTAATAAATCTTAAAATAAATTTCATTTTCAAAAAATACATAAGCAGCAAAGGAGGGAAAATATTTTAGTACATGTTTTAGTTGTACAAATTATATCATAAAGAAAATACACATGAAGAAAACAGTCTGGGTTTAAATCAAAATATATAAGACATACACAAACATACGTACTCGCACAAAGCTTTTAAAAAATGTCAATGCGGACGGGTAAAACTTCACATTAAAACAAATAGTGGAAACAAACACCATAATAAATGAAAAAAATGCATTATCTACACAAAGACACAAAAAAATTCAATCGCCAAAGATTTAATTACCTGAAAAATGTTAAAATTATATGATTCATTTTCTTTCATCTATAATAAAATATACTAGAAACGTTATATGTTGAAATATATTATAATTATGAAATACATTATGTTTATAATTGTTGTATCCCTAAATAATATGAGAATAAATGTTATTGTTTAATTTTTAGGGAGTACATTTTTGCTGGAATTAGAAGTTTGTGAATATATACTTATAAATTTAAGCAGTTAATATACAAGATTTAAATATTTCATTCCACATTTTCGACGTTTTAGAATTTGTTTCTTAAATCAAATTTTACACTTTAAAAATTATATTTGTCTCGAATAATAAAAATAAATAAACGAAATATTTAAAGAGGTTAAGATAGTCATAAAATTAAATGTAAACAGTTGGGTATCACTATCTTGTTAATTCCTGCAGCTATTTCAATGCTATTTTCATATTTTGAGGGAATCAAAGCTGTGAATTGGTTGTTAATCAAGAACAAAAAATGAGAAAAATATAGAATAACTTCAAATTTTTTCATCAAAAACAAAATAACATGTACAATTTATCAGAGGTACATATAGTATTGAGAACTACTGAAGCGACTTCTTTATTTTTTAAAACGTTTTTTCGGGTAACAAATTATATGTTAGTTCTGCGATAAATAAAAACAAGAAATAAAAGAGTTAGCATTTCGTGAACATATCCAAAAAGATTTTTTTTTTTAATAAACAAGACTATTGCATTTATTATTTTTATTTTTAATTTTTCTGATCTTAGATCACTTTGTAGCTTTCACGACTGTCTAAAATAGTCAAAACTATGTAAAATCAACATAAAATGCATAAAATAAATAATCAACATTTAATAATTCCCGAAAAATGTGCTATTTTACAGATGCTATTACCTGCTATTTTACAGATTTCGCAAATGTTGTCACATTCCTAAATCACAAAAATATTTTTTCATATCTTATAAATATTCTTATCGTGTAAAATTATCACAAGAAGAAGAAACAAAAGAACACATTGGATTTATGACAAACAAACTATGACATGGCAAAACGCCATTTATATCAAACTTCACATAAGGACCATAATGAAATGTAAAATTCTCACACCAGAACAAACAGACCAAGAAATTTAAACATTATATCCCTACAAATATTTTATTAGGAGAAAGACTATTTCAGACAACTAGGGCTTAACTTCCTGATAAATGAGAAAATTTGATTGCTTTCTCTGGTAGGTCTGAAAAAGAATAGAGGCTAAAAAGTAATGTTTTTAAATGATATTCATTATTAAATGTTTCCTTCTATATAATTTGATTAAAATAATATTTTTAAATATTCATGAACGGGAACTACACTGAAATTATTATCGTTCTAATATTCGTTTTAAACGTCAACTCTTATAACTGAATTTATAAATATGCAGTGCACTCCTACTTTTAATATCTTGAATTATTTCCCATTATTTAAGAACGGAAATTTCATTGAATTATTATTGTTGTCGTATTCATTTTAAATTTTAGCATTTATAACTGACACATGAACAATTCTTTTTTTCCAAGCGAGTAAAAAATTGTCCAGTCCGATATTCGAAAAATTGATCTTTGACTTATATTACCACCGTTCTGCCTATTGATTTGCCTAAACCAACAACCGGAGGACACACTACCCCCAGAAAATATATTGGTAATACAGTCCGGGCTGCCATGTAGAAAGATCTACCGAATATATTGCATGTAATGGAACTCCATTAAATGATGTATATGTAGATACACTTTATTCGATTTAACTTAAACGTTCTGTTTCAAAAAGATATGTCTTAAATCACCAACGTTCCACAAGATATCGATGCAGGTCTCTCAGTGGGGAGAGAGTTGACAATTTAAGTTAAAAGTTTTGGTAATAAACCGGATATGGGTATATTTCCACTCTGTTGAAAGAGTTATGTTCGTGTAATAGTGATGATTGAGATCAAAATTATCAAGAAGTAATACTGAATAAATTGATATCTATTGCATCCGTAATTTTAATATGTTGAATTATTTGATGAAAAATGTTAATTAAGATCCAAAAATATAAGTAAATTTATTAAATGCTGCACTGTGTAACTAATTTTATTGAACGTGAACGTCTCGTACAAAAATAAGGATATTTAGTGGATATACTGAAATCTTATACTATGCTAAAACCAACCAAACTCCAGATCGTTTATTGGCTTTCTCTCAAACATTTAGGAAGCTCTCATAATGTTTGCTGTACAGAATGCTTGGAAGTAGGATTATGACTGAAGGATTAAACCTCATGAAAGAACGGGATATTCGCAGTGACGTACAATTCATGTGTGTTTGAAGGTTTAACTCGGAAGATGTACGTGTACACTCTCCGAAAATCCACTTCTACGGCAGCAAAATATATAGTATTGAAAACCGATTTCTTATATGATGCACACTCATGTTAGAACTTATTCAGTGCAAGTCTGGTGATTGTGATCGACTTTTTTATACAAACCGATACGATACTACACAATGTTAAACAACGCATACATTTCCAATATATCACAGAAAATAAACCAAATGCTGAAGAGTTTAGTGTAAAAACAAATTAAATTAGCTTCAATTTTTGCATTTTCTTATGTTGTCACATATTCTAGATAATTACAACTATCATCTACCAATATTTTTTATGAATAATATTGTTGCATATGCAATAATGATTTATTTAAGTATATATTTTACAGATTTGTAACCTAAATTACTTTCCATTAACAGTAGAGCACGAGCGTTAGGTCGTTCAGGTCCGTTCAGTTTCGTGCTACAAAAATATGCTGCAGTAATCCACTCTTACAAACAAAATTGCCCTGTTGGTCAATGGTTATGTTTTGTTATATGGGATTAATCATAGACATTTCCTGTTTTATTAATGTTAGCATGTGAGAAAATAAATTTTTCGTGTATAATACGGCCATACCACGAATTCCTGTTTTCTATAGAATGTCACATATAATTTGAAAATGCATTGTTATTTGAATGATAACGATGAAGTGATGCAATTATAGACATTATTACATGAATTGCGACCTGATAAGTATTCTTTTAATGAAGAAATAAAAAAAAATGTTGATAACTTATAAATAACTTACAATGATAATAAAAGCTTGTACATACGTATTATTGTATTGTTTGTTTAGATATCTACATTTGAAAGACAAATTTACAAGGCGTAGCATTTAATAACAAGTATTTTTTCGCGCATAATTTATACAAAGAAAATGAACATATATACCAACATTTAAACTATACAGTCCGGTACAAATTATGCGATGAACGCATTAAGCTAAAATCGAATGAGCATTTATGTTGCGGAAAGTATTTTTTTCAAAAATGCATTAAAGTTATTTTTCTGCGTCATTGCTTTAAAAAAAATACTACATCCATTTGTATCTTTTACATATTTTGTTAAAATATTTGAGCATAATTCACTACGCTATCTTAGCATATTTCTCTTCAAAAAATTCAAATTACTTATATATGGAGTACTAAAAGAAAACAATTTGGATAATGGAAGTTTGAAAACATTTTTAAATCTATGAAAAAGATAATAAAACCAATGCTATATATCATCGCTGAAATCCATTTTATTCAATATTTTTATGATAGCCTTTAAGCTGGCTTTAAGTAGCCATTGTACAATAGAAGATAAATGACAAAATATTATACCAGGGATTTATAAGAGATAAGTAACTTTTATGTTTATAAAAGCATAAACTGCATTCATGAGGAAGAAAATGTAAATAATATTGTTGAAAAATGGCTGATTTATATTATATGTATGTTTTATTTATTGCATGATTTTTTAGTTATGAGACTTCTTAGTAATCTATTTAAATCGATTATCGACAAATATAGAAATGTTTAGTATGAAGTAAATACAGATCTTATAAAATGATATAAGGAATAATTGATCTATACAGAATCACGTTCATAAAACTAATTTGACATTCCACACTATTAAAAAATAGAAATGGAACTTTTAAAAATATAAATACTTATTTAAAATATAAAATGATAAAGTAAATAAATCTCAAACTGAAAAAAAAAAAAAAAAAAAAAAAAAAAAAAAAAAAAAAAAAAAAAATAGAAAACTCCACAGGCTGTGACATACTGAGCCGTTCTCTTGAATTGACGATATGAAGACAATTTAGCAATAACAACATTTTGATACGTGTATAAATTAATATCACGGCGGATAACATACATTAAAATATTTTCTATCGTAGTCGGACTTGAAACGGGATTATTTTGCGTGTCTCTGTAAATGTGCTATATATTGTTCAGATTACAAAACTTATAGAAAACATTTTACTGTGAACCTCAGTGGTCCTTTTTAATTTCATTACGATTGAAGTAGCATTACATCGTTAAACTCTACCAAAAACTTTTTTTCCAGAGATCGTAATGTTATCGAAATACTTTGGTCGTCTCTCTAAAATGCTACTAACACTATGCTACTGAGAAAGAATATTGCTGCCAATTCCGGTGACGCATATCAAACTCATTATTTTTGAAATACCGTAAAATCACCATCAGTTCATCAGTAAAATGAACCGTAAACATTTAAAAAACAGAAATTAGAATCCATAGATTCTTTTGTGTGCTCATGTAAACGAAATATCAACGCTACACTTTTCGATTTCGTTACGAAACTTTCTGCATTCAAACTTCAATTACACATACAAATTACATAACATCCGGAATTTATTTATCTGAGACAGAGAGTGGATAGACGGACAGATGGCAGAAAGTCAAACCAAAAGTTAAAAACTTTAAAACTATGTTGTGAAGGCCTAAATACAGCTGGAGAATGTTTTTGTTTCAACACTAAAATCATAATTCGGAGTTCATGTCAAAGGATTACAAGGTATAAACACATTTGTGTTGTAGAATCATATATAAAAAATAAATGGAATTTTCCAGAAACTGTATAATGTTTCTCATATATATGTTTTGGATAAAAATAATTTAAAATACATAAAATTATCCTTGTTTAAGCTTCCCTTACATGAAGATCAGAGAGAGAAATTCTTGTAGTCTATGATGAAAAAATGAAAAAATAAGGAGAAAATGAATAACTTTTGCTATAAAATTACTTTTGCTTAATAAAAATTAAAACATTTTTAATTAATCAAAAAATTATATAAACTATATAAACTATACAGAAGGATTTGCACAAAAATATTTTAATTAACATTCAAATAAAACATAACTAACTAGTATTAAAATATCTACATTTGCCACTAGTATAACCTAGGTAAAATTACATATAAAATTTGTTAAGAAAAATGTGCTGTTTTTCCAAATTTACATTAACAAGTCCAAAAATATCTAACGAAACTTTGTTGAAAATTAAAAATAAGCTTTCTAACGTTTAATCTAAAAAGAAATATTATGTTAAAAATTAATTTTGGTTTAAGAAAATAAATGTGACCACCGTAACCCTTACTGAAACATAAGCTATGTTTATTACTTTAAATTTTAATCTTTTTTTTAAAAAACCAGAAAAAACGTCAATTCTACCAAATTAATAGAAACATGGTATATTTCATATGCAATATTTAACAAATTTAAGTAAAAAACTTAAGTCCACAAAAGTTCCTTAAATTTATTTAGACCATTAATGTCAATAACATACTTTTCATACTTTTTCTACATGCTGTTTTCAGAATAATTAAAAGGCGACATTCAAAATTTTAAGGCTAAAAAAATTCAATATTTATTTTGTACAAAACATTTTTTTTTTTTCACAAAAAAATCATACTGAATGTGGTTTTTGAAATCATTAATCTGAAAAATCTGTCATATATGACGTTAATCAATATTTTTTTCACTATCTTATTTTTTACGTTCTTTGAAATTTTTGTTAGGGATTTGGATGTAGATTAATTAACTGTAGAATTTTTTAAACAAATTACATTTGCTTTTCGTAAATAAAAAATAATTATATCTGTTTTGCTTAACGAAACATTATATATATGTATATTCACATTTTCGTTAATTGATCTCCATGGATATTTTTCTTTCGCAGCTTTACCTTATTAAACTTCTCACATTTAAATCTGGTTTATTAAAACTATGTCTCTTTATAACAGTATATTTTATGAGAAACAAATCCCAAATGAATATTTTACAATGCAGATTTCAAAAGTACTCGATACAAACATTAAAGGATCTAAAGTTTATACATATCAACTTAGTAGGCATTTTTAAAGACATGATTGTTCACATTTTTAAACAACTTATCGATTGTGAATATAACAAATATTAAACTTCAGTTAAATCGTTATATTTCAGCTTAGTTTTAATTCATTTTCCCCAGTTTAATATGAGCTCACGTTATATTTTTCTGAAACAACGGCACGCGTTACATTCCGATCTGTATTAAAATTTAAATTTCGCAACATAAAAAAAAATGCTATAAACATATTACAAAACCCGGAGAACAGTTTATGAAATATTTTACAATTTTCAGTGTGCATACTAAACTAATGATTTAAAATTAGCTATTGGTCTTGTTTGACAGAGGGGATATAGAGTCCACTCTCAACGGTTTCCAATTGCTAATTCCTAAATCGTTAGTCACATGGATATATCACAATGTTAAAATATTTATTTGCTTAAAAGACGTAATAAAAACACATTAAAAGTAAATTAAAAATCTATATATACATCTTTCAACTCTTTTACTGAGTAGTCATCAAAATGTATAATAGAAAATTACGAATTCAATGCCTATAAAAAATTTTAAAATTCATCGAATGATGATTTCTTCCATTTGATTTCGATGATTTTTTTCCATTTTTCATAGGCATTGTATTTGTAAATTTCTGTTGTACATTCTGATAACGACTTAGTAAAAGAGTTGAAACATGTAAATATAGATTTTTAATTTACTTTTAATGTGTTTTTATAACGTCTTTTAAGCAAATAAATATTTTAATATTGTGATATGTTTAATAGTGGACGCAAGTTTAGCTTATTACTCACATTTATTTAAATTTGCACATGAATATATTTCAATTATAAAAACGTTTTAAATGAGGTAAATATTTTAAAACTATTTTCGATCAATAAAAAGTTCTTAAAAAATTACGAAATTTAGTTTCTATACAGCCCCCTACCCAGTCCAATAACATATTTATTAACAATTCCAATTTACACTATCAAATAATTCGGAAAAGTACCTTTCATCTATCACAAAAATTCGCCAAGTTATGAAAAATTGAATTGCATAACTTCTACAAAATGTTTGCGTATGGATACAGATAAGTTGAGCCATGCTTCTAGGGATCGTACGCAATGTGCTTAAAGCATTAGAAAAAGAAAAACATTTCGCTTGTATCTGCACTTTAATTGAATGTACTCACATTTTGAAAGTATTACGATAGGGATGAGTTTTCTTAAGTATGTTTCAGATTGGTTTATGTAACTGTATTTTAACATATTATTTCCAATAACATATTTAACATCCAATAACATTTTCAAAATATATTATTATTTCTAAAGAAATGAAGCTCTTTGTTTTCATGATTTTTTTAAAAATATTTTTGTTTCACTATTAAACTTGTGAATAGCACCTATTTTTCAGGGAAAAAAGATGCTGCAACTTAAAACTGCTGTTACACGAGAGATTTAATGGAATTTTTTGCATTACTTCTTAGCGTAATAGAATTTTTTCTGTATATAAGTTATAGGACAAAGAGACCGTAAAAAAAAAAAAAAAAAAAAAAAAAAAAAACGCAATTTTTAAAGAAAGTTAGGTAAAGTTATATAAGTTACGTAAAAAAAGACAAAACCTAGGTAAGCGAAAGGTTTACGAAATTTAGGTAAAGTAACGTATTTTTTTAAGAAATGCTTTTGTTGGCCCAAATCACTTTTAAAATGCTTCTTTGAGTTATTTAAAACATTTTTGTAATCAGAACTGTATGTCTGTGACTAAAAGTTTAGAATTTAGGCCATTGAACACCGTTGTAACTGGTCACACTGTTTATCAAATATATATGTATATATATATGTATTTTATACGATTATGTATGTGTCATATAACGTAATTACTCGTGCATATCTCAATGTCTTTTTTCCTAAAATTTTAGCCTTTAAAATTTAGGGGGAAATTATAGAAATAATACTTTTGGCAGACATATGAATCCATGCATTGTTTCTCCAAATCAGTGATTATATCACACCAATTTATTATATCACACCAATAAAATTTTAAGGTATACGAAAGTAATAGCTAAAAAATACAATTATTGCATCCTTTCGTGCTATAATTTGTGTATTATGAGAAACAGAAGGCATAGATTTAGATGTTGATAAACATTTTAATACAAAGTTTACAATAAAAATGTAGCACTCTCTGCAGAAATAAAAGTATGCATAAAAGTATAAACATTGCAAATTAAACGTATTTATATTTTGGTATTTTAGTATCATTGCTAGACAGAAAGTTAGCGCATTAATATCATAATTTCAGGAGATATAAATAAAAATATGAAAATGTGATTTAACATTAGAAGCACTAAATTTTGAATGTTTATAATTCAAAAACTTATCATTCAAATGACTTGAAATTTGGTGTCTGAGCATAGTTTTAACAGAAAATTTCAAATATCTGGTTAAAATTGGGTATTGCTTTTGAAAAAAAGGAAGTTTGGATTCGTTTTAATATGTAGATGGCCCCTAAGCAAATTTTATACACATCATTTAAAACTAGACTTTATTTCAAATCGTTCAGTACCAGTAACTTTCGTTTACGATAATTTGTAATATATATTTTTTAATGCATATATAATGTTTCCATTGATTTACGAAATCAATGATCTTTAAAAAATTGTTATAATAAACCCGATTCCATTTCATTACGCTCTTCAACTACTAATTATTTCAAGAATAAAAGTTTAGATTTTTGGTTAATTCAGCAATATACATTCTCATTTACAAGCTAATCGGATGTGTTTTGTTGCAGTTATCGTGAGCAAAACACACAAACAAACCTACACGATCAAACACAATATTTTATGCTTTTATGCTTCATTAAATCAATTCGTTAAAAAAGTTCTAAAAAATTAATTATAGCAATACCAATTAATTTGTAATATACCAATAAAATTTAAAAATTGCACTGTTTGACGTATCACAGTTAATAGACATAATAAACAACAAATGTTTCTTTGAAAAATGAAAAACAAAAATTCCATTATATTTTGAAGCCAATATCATTTTTATTTCCCTTTGGTATTGCTTATAGACTCGATTAGTAATCTTATTTTGTAATAGAATATAAAAGACATAGTAATGCTGTTACTACACTCTAAATTAAAATGTCTGAAATTCAGACACTTAAGTGTCTGAAATGGAGTGTTCAATTTTCAGACATTTTAAAATGTCTGAATTTTTTCAGACACTTTTTGCGTCTGAATTTCAGACACTTTTTGCGTCTGAATTTCAGACACTTCAAACGTCTGAATCGCATCCATTTTTTTTGTAAGCATCATACGTAGCCATGTTTGACCACGTTGAATCCTGGAAAAATATTTGGCTGTGGTCCTGCCCCCCCCCCCCCCAATACAGCCTGATTTTTTTGGTGCTCTCAGTTTTGGTATACAATTTTCGTTACGTTGATAATTTAAATCTTTTACGACATTGTACTGATTATAATCAATATCTTGAACTTCAGGAGTAGAACAAGATTAAAAAACAAAAAATATTTATCTAAATATTAGATTTTTTTAAATTTATTTTGTTTTTAACCTTATTTTATTTTAAAAGTTCAAAATATTGATTATAATCAGTACAATTTCGAAACAGATTTAAAATATAAGCTTTACAAATATTGCACATCAAATTTGGGGGCACTACAGTCGTAGGGGGGCGGGGCACTTCCCAGTTTGCCCTTCCTTTAATCAAGAAGTACTTTTGCAAAAAACGCAACCCTGCATTATAGTTGTCTAAATTGAGATGTCCGATATTCGGGAGTATCCGTTGTGGAGGTTAATGAACATTCTCGAATAGCGAACACCTCTATTTAACGAATACTTTTTTAATCAGCAGACATACATATTTGTATATTTTTACCTCAAAAAAGTAGACATCTCCAATTATCGGACAAATTCCGCGTTCCCGAAGTGTTCGCTATTAAGGGCTTTTAAGGTACATAGATAAATATATATATATATATTTTATAATCTTGTCCTACTCTAAAAGTTCAAAATATTTATTATACTCGGTTGAATGTGGAAAAAGATTTAAAATATCAGATGTACGAAAATTGCAAAAATCCCCCCCCCCCCCAAAAAAAAATGAAAATATAAAAAAATATATTGCCACATAGGCAATTTTACATATACATCACTTGATAATCACAACAGCCATTTAACTATGAATAATGAAAATAAATAAATAAATATTCTACTTTAATAACATTGGGGAAAAAATTACTTTGGTATTTTGTTAAATATATTTGCGTTTTTAAACTTGTCCTACTCTAAAAGTTCAAAACTTTCATTATAATCAGTGCAAGATTTAAGATATCAGCTTTACAAAAATTCATGCAAAATCCCCCCCCCCTCCCCCCCCCAAAATGAAAATACTTATTTAAAAATTATGTTTTTAAAAAATTTATATTTCCACATGGGCAAGTTTTTATGTAGATCAGAGGGTACTCACAAAAGCTATTCAACTATCAATAAAAACAAATAAGTACATATTCTATATTAAAAACATGAGGAAAAAATAACTTATGATTTCCAAACTTCTTTCGTCTTAAATATATACAGTAACATCTGTCATTTTTGTATTTTTCGTATAAGTGCATATAAATAAAGTTACCACAATTTTAAATACGAAATCTAGTTAGAGGTTTTTACTTTTTCCCATTATAAATTTCAAATTACTTTTTTATTAAAAATAATAAAAAAATCAGTATTAGAGTTGATTGCAAATCAAATACATATGTATATTTTTACAGGCAGCTTCATATAATAGACGAGTCTCATTTACTTTATTTATCTTTTTTTAATCTGCGGTTTTATGCCAGGAAGTAAGAAAGCATTAGGTCATCTTTCAAAGTTTTTTTTTATCTTTACTTCCTTGTGGCCGTCATTTACTGCGAGATAAAAATTATCCATTGAAACTAAGAACTGACATTGAATATATAATTCGTAATAAAAAAGAACGTCATAAGTTTAAAAATATATACTTCTAGAATTAGTGGGGTTTTTTGCGAACAGATTCAAAACTAATTAAATTTCATGCAGGATTTTGTTTAGTACAATAAATAAAATCATAAAATACACTAATTTTACTACTATAAAGAAACTTACTTGAGTTGCTGCAAGAGGTAAGAAATATTCCTCGATTTGAAATTTTAAAAACTACCACAACCACAGTGAGGGAGAAAGACTTTCATCAGTTTAAAAGGTAATCCATAATACATCCGACTAGCCATATTTAAAGGATGAGATGTTTCATCCTAAAAACAGGACCCGCCAGACAAAAGTTTCTTTTTTTTTTGCCAGCTTCGACAGGACGAAGATGAATAACACAATATTATTGATATAAATTGATACGAGTTAACACTAAGCCCATTGCACACGCTTTGTAGAATTTCCGGGTGTAATCTTCAACCGTTGTCTACTTCTGTTCTGTGTCTATCCCGCCCTTGTGTCGACGACAGCTTCTAAGAGACATTTGATGCCGAGCACACACGTCAGATGTATGTATTCAATAAATACATAATCCAAGTTAATACGAATTAAAATCACAGTACTTCACATTTCGCAAAAAACGAATTAAAATACACGCGTACATAAAAACAAACTTTGTTTGAATTACAACGTATACCACTTCGAACGAAGACATCTAAAACGCATGCGCAACTGGGAGTGCTAGTGCCCCCTGGTGGTTATTGCGTCGGAAGAATCAAAAATTAAGACACGTTTAAAGCAATGAAGTGTCTTAAAATAAGACGTTTGCGGATATTTTAGACATTATTCTCAGTTCGTTTACACCATGGTCATAGTAAGACGCTTATGTATTTTAAATTAAGACATCTATAGTGTCTTAATTTTCAGATTAAGACACTTAAGTGTCTAAAATTCTTTTTCAGTCACATATGTGTCTAAATTTAAGACGCTTCTATTTGCAGTGTATTACAAAATATTGAAATAAATTATTTTTTATAAGAGTCCCCTACGAACTACGCTCGCCAATGCCCATTCAGACGCCAAAAACACAAAAAACACGCCAATTTGATTGGCTTTAAAAAGATTGTAGAAGTTTTAACTTATAGTTAAAACTTTTCGTTAGTTAGTTCTGTTAATTATATTAAAAGAAAAAAACCCTGCAGCGATCTCTCTGTAAACGTGTTTCCATCCATTTCTCTTTGATTCGGGAATTTTAAGGTGAGAACAACTGCTGTTAAACATCTACCGGCTGTTTTAGGTTTGATTAAATAAGATCAGTTAAGCATTAAGAAAAAAATCTCATATAAAAGAAACTATGTAAACAGAGCCTTTGCTTCCTGGTATTTTTTTTAATAACGCTATAAAAAATGTTTTATTAAGACATTTTAAATGTCCCGTTTTGAATCTGATATAAATTTCAACAAAGTTTTCTTTATCTTTTTAATGTTCACATGGAAATACTTTTGTTGTTAGAAATTAAATATTTGTGCGCTGTCGCAGAATCCACAAAAGCAGTTACAAAGATCATCTCAAAATTTTAAATAAATGTTTCGTATAAATATATTTTTAAATTTAAACAGTTTTGTAATTATAAAATTTAGCCATTTTAAGTATGACGTAATTTCTCATATTTACTGCTTTTAATGCATATTGATGAATTTATTATTTTAAATATTTCTTTCTCTTTTTAATCTTCACGTGAAATTACTTTTGTTACCAGAAAAGAAATATTTTTATTTGCGCTGCATTAGAATTGGCAACAATAGATTAGAGATCATCTAGAAATGTGAAATAAATGTTTCGTGTAAATATATTTTTTTATTTAAACTTTTTGGCAATATTATTATTTGGCCTTTTAAATGTCCTACTATATTTTCCTCCATTTAAGACTTTTAATGTATATTAAGGAATTTATTATTTTAAAATTTTCTATCTCTTTTAATATTTATTTGTAAGTATAGTATTTATGACGTAATTTTTACAATTTTCCTGGTTATAAAAATGTAACCATTTACTTCAAATTTGAAAGTTTTTCTTTCTTTATAACAGTCACGTGTAAATATTTTTTTTATTTTGAAGGAAATATTATTGTTTGCGGTGTTTTACAATCGGCAATAATTTAAAATAATAACTTTTTCTTAAATATTTAAAAATATCTCTGGAAGTGCTGAAAATTTTAATTTAAAAGGAAAAAAAAACATAAACAAATTAGTCAAAAAAATAAATGCAGTCTGCACACCGTGTACAGACTGTATTTAATTTTAATCTAATATATGTCATCAGAAAAAATGATTAAATTCCCATGTATAGTTTTTGTTCCAATAAAACATTTGATTGTATCAATGTGTGCGTTATTCAACATTAAATATCTCTTAAAAGCGTCAGCTTCATCGTGTTTATCAAATATTTCTCAATAATACTAATCTAATCTAATCGCCCACCCTGGGAACCTACTTGTGGCTGATGGTTGGGTCAAGCCCCTACCCCAGGGTGGGATGTTCCTATCACCTTTGCGGCACCGCAATCCGGGTAACGTAAGTTAGTATATTCAGCAGTAACCAGATTATTTACATTATTTACAATACTTTTGCGATTCAATTAATTTTTTAAATATTTTACTATTTACAATATGTCTAGTAGAATGCAATACGATACCTAAAAGGACTACACCAATCATGAATCACTCCTTTCCACTATAATTCCATTTCCGCATCTCACACCATTGTCAGGCCACAGGTACAAATCATACTAGCATGAATTTATACTTAATGAACGCGTATTTTTCATTAAGAATATTATAATTTTGGTAAAGCTGACTGAGGGACTGTTTGTTATTTAAAATTTCTAATATATCGTCTAGCAGTTTTAGATGTTTTCTAGTAAATTCGTATTTCATAAACTTACATTTTTCGAAAAGATAGTGTACTGGATCTCCACGCCGACCACATGGGCTGAGATCGTCTTCTTTTTTATTTATACTGTGTAAAAAGTTCGGAAAACTGCCGCAGCCTGTCAAGAAGTAAACCGAGACTCTGTCCTTGCATAATAACGAAAGTTGAACCTTTGGTACAATTGCATAGGTGAATCTGCCTCCCTCTGAGTTATCCCAGCTGTACCGCCACCTATCCAATAAAAAATGTTCTTAGACTCTTATTCAAAAACGACCTGGGAAGTTTTACTTCTCGGCAAATTGGTAGGTTGTAGTACTGGGCGGCATCATTCGACAGCTTTTCCGCCAGTTCATTACCAAAATTTCCTGCGTGTCCTTTAATCCATGTTAGGTATATTAATTTATTTTTATGTTCTGTGATTAGTTTGAATAAATTGAAAATCGTGATATTTTTGGGAATATATTAGATAGTGATAATATTGTTGATAAGATATCTGAAAATATTTGGAATTTAGTGTATTTAGACAACAGGGCCCATTGAACCGCCTCGACCACCGCCTGCAGCTCCGCCTGCAGCTCCGCCTGAAATACCGAATTGCCTTCTTGTAGACGTTTGACTTTTTCGTAAATTTTATTGTTTTGTGAGTATGCTACTATTGCAAATGTGGTGTTTGAATTGGCGTGCGATCCATCCGTATAGATTTTTATAACGTTTGTTTGTTTAAGTTCGTTCTTTACGACTATTAGATTATTAATTGCGATTTCTGGGTTGGTGACGTATTTGTAAATTTTAGGTTGGATATCATCATTTAACAGAACACTATTATTCATTATTAATATGTCTTTGTTAGCTAATATTTTACTTTTAAGAGATTTGTTGTAGAGTGTTAACAGTAATGGCGGGATGCCCAGGAGCACCTGTAGTGTATGAGTTGCCACGTTCTTATAGCATTTTGTGATGGAGACAAGACATAGGCGTTGTATGCTCTGGAGGCTCCTCTTATCAATGACCCGAAGATCATCAAACCAGACCTCCGACCCATACTCTATGATCTTCTCCAGCACTGTAACGTACCAACTCCTCAGGTACTCCCTGTTGACACCCCAAGTCGCTGAGTGAACTCTCTTTATTGATGAAGTTAGAGTTAGAATTTTACTTTTGATATTTTGAATATGTAAATCCCATTTTAGATTTTCTTGAAAAGTTATTCCTAACAGTTTAATTTGTTTTTCTTGTTTAATTTTTCTGTCCCCCAGTCACAAAATAGGTTTTCTTTTTTCCATTAGATTTTTGCCCAGTAACATAAATATTGTTTTTTCTGGTGAAATGGTAAGTTTTAAGTTTTCACATATTACTCTAAAAAATTCAATTTTCTCGTTCGCCTCATCCTCAAATTGTTTCCTCGAGTTGGCTTTATTGATCATATTGTAATCATCACAAAAGGCATAGAGGTCTTCAAACTTTTGGTAGAATTGTTTAATATAATATCTGCAATAAGGAGCCACAGGAGCGGGCCTAAGCACAACACCTGCGGACATCCCTGATCTATGTGTCTTTTAAGTTCATTTGTAAGATAATCCGTAATTATTTTTCGATTGGTAAGAAAGCTAAGTAGAATGTTTTGAAGATATTTTGGTATTGGTAATGTTTTTATTATGTTTTTTAATGTTAGCCAGTCAATATTATCGAATGCCCCAACTATATCAAATGAAAGAATCGCACAATATTTGTAATTATTTAAATAGTTTTTAATTTTATCCCTTAATAATTGTAATAGTTGTATTGTATTTTTACCCTCTCTAAAACCAAATTGAAATTTATTAAAATAATTTTTATTTTCCAAGTAGTACAATAATCTATGTTTTATGAGTCTTTCATAGACTTTCCCCAGCATCGGGAGCAGACAAATGGGCCTATATGATTTTGGCTCTTTTGGGTCTTTATTTAACTTTGCAAAGAAGATTACCTGCGCGATTTTCCATGAACTGGGAAAGTGATTAAGCAAAATACATTTGTTTAAGAGATAAATAAAAAGATGTTTAAAGTGTTTAAAAATATTTTTAAGTATAAAGGCATCTAGTTTGTCGTGGCCTGGGGCTTTTAAGTTATTCTGCTCTTTAAGAGTCGATTTAATTTCTTTTGTTGAGAAAGATGGGGGGGGGAGGGAACTGAGCCGTCTCCCCCGATGCCGGAAACAGTGACTGCGGATCCAATATGGTTGGGATGGGGAAACGATGATCGAGTAATTGTTTAAATGTATCCGATTTTGTGCAATATGGGGTGGAACGCTCCAATAATGTATGTATAAAATGGTGGTTCTTTAGTTTTTTACCTGTAGCTATTTTAAATGCTTGTCCAAATTTTTCAGGGGTTTTTGTACAAAAATTTTGCCATGATTTTAGTTTTTCAATTTTTATCATTAATTTATATTTTGCCCGTTCTTTATTTATTTCGATCTTCTATTTGGGGTTGCCTGAACTTTTAAGTCTTTTATATAAGGCCGAAATTCTATTCCTTTGTGATTTTAATTTATCATTCCACCAGCTAAATTGCGTCTATAGTTTAGTTTTCTTAATTCTTAATGATTTTTTACATACTTCATTTGGTGTATTATTGAAGACCTCCAGCCAATTGTCCAGTTCCTGTATTGTTTGCACATTATCCAAATTAGTTTGTAATTGATTGTGTAATGGTTTAAATAATTTGTTAAATTTACTAAAATTAGTGAATTTGGTTTTGTATCTATTAAGCTGTAGTAGATGAGGCTTTAGAGATAAAGAAAATCTAATATACCTGTGGTCTGATGCCGAATATGAGATGTCATCCACATACCATGAATTTACATAATCAGACAAGTCTTGAGTGCACAATGTAATGTCTGGTGTCCCTTCACAAGGCCTATTTACCTTACCTATGAATGTAGACGGGGCTTCATTATCGTAAATTAAGGTGAGTTTATGGGATAATATAAGGTATGACAACAGGTTACCACGTTCATCCTAGCGCTGATAACCCTAGAGAGCCAGATGAACGTTCAAGTCGGCTCCAACTATGATGTTAGTCAATGGGTTAAAGATATTTATCCAATTCATATCTTCTAGTAGATTGCTTCTTGGCTTGGAATAAATTGAACCGACTGTTATGAGACCTTTTACTGTTGTGATGTTCAAAAACACAGCATTGTCATCCTTATATGACTCCACGGCCTGCACATCACATGTTGTTACGACTACAGCAGCTGTCAATTGTGTAGACAATTGTGTGTTTGACTTGCCACGATTGCCCAGATAGTGCCTTTTGGATGGCAGTAATCCTGTATTAGTAGTATATCAATTTTATTTTTATTTGCAAATCCTGTGAGATTCTCTGTTGCTGCACGAGATGTATGTAAGCTTACTTGTAAGAAGTTTAATTCAATTACTTTATTAACATTTTGGGTTGTAGTTGGGTCTGTATTTTTTAATATTGTAACTGTTGGTTGTTGGTTTGTTTCTTTGTTTAGATTTTCAGATATTGTTGTACTTTCTATTGCTTCTAACGGAATGAATTTGGTATTATGCTTTTGGCGTAGTTATTAAGTTGTTGTATTTGTGCTTGGAAGGCTGGACAATCCCGCGACGTTGCATCATGTGGAAAAATACCTGCTATATCAAGGCAATTTATACAGCGGTGCTCATTCTCTCGTTTCATATAATAGCAGTATTTCGTCTTGCTCTTTTTGTGACTGCCTGCACAGTATCTGCACACCTCCTGACCTCTGCATTTCTCTTGTGTATGCCCGTATGGTTGGCAATTGGTACACCTAATCACTGGCAGGTAGAGTTGAAATTGACAGATGTTAAATGGAGCTTGAACTGATGTTGTCTTAGAAGGTTCACTGTAACCCAGTCCCCTACTTCTAGAACCAGATGATATGTTAATATACTTAATTAAATGGAAATAAAAAATATCAATTTTTATTTTTATTTATATTTTAATAATAAAACTTTTTCTTTCCTTTCTTTATTTTATCTTCAGGGCATATTTCTTTCTTAAAGTGTTTCAATGAACTTGCATTTTTTTTTTTTTTGTATTTCTTTAACAGGCTAATTAATACTATGTCTCATTAAAATTATTTCTTTCATTATCGAAACAGAAATATGATGGTGAAAAAAATATTATGTAGATTAAAAATGTATTTTATAAAAGCATTAAATCTCCCATTATATGTATGTCCTTTTCACCCACAAACAAGTTTTTTCACTCAAGTATTCATAATAGTATGCTGTTTTTAATTGTCCGTTATACTGTAGGTACGAATTAAATATTAGAGTATCTCTCTATTCTAAAAAAAAGTAACTTACGCTGTAACCATCCGCCGCTGGTTTTAAATTTTTTTGTGATCGGAGGTCTTTCTCTGATAATATTAAGAAAAATACTGCATACAAAAATATGAAAATCGGCGGTATCATAGAGAAATGTTTGATAAACACGCTGATGTAGACAATTTTCAAATCAATCGAAGAATTATTTTAAGAGATATTTAATGCTAAAGTTGGACAAAATCGTTCCATTAAAAAAGTTTTCTAGTAGCAGAAACTATACATGGGAATTAATTCATTTTTAGATCATTCTATACGTTAGAATTTCCCGGTGTGCAGACTGCATTCACTTTTTTAATTTGACTCATATTTTGAGATTTTATTTGTATTTTAAATTCAAATTTTCAGCATTTCGAGAGATATTTTTTACTTATTTTAGGAAATGGTATTAATTTAAACTGTTGCCAACTGTATAAACAGCGCAAATAATAATGTTTGCTTCAAATTAAAAATTTATTTACACGTGACTATTATTAACGGAAAAAAAAATTCAAATTAGAATTAAATAATTACGTGTGAAAAGCAGGAACTTATTGAAAATAACTTCATAAAAATTATATTTACACGTGAAATTTATAAGGATATTGTAAAATAATAAATTGATTAACATGCGTTAGAAGTCTTAAATAGGAGAAATTATGTCACATTTACGTCACATTTACGTCACATTACACTTATTACGTAAACTGAACAAAAAGGAATATTGCAAACCAGTTTAAATTAAAAAATTGCGCGAGACATTAATTTGATATTTTGAGGTTATATTAATAAGATAAATATTAATTTTATTGAACGCGTTTAGATTGCTTTCGAGCGATTATTTAATAATGTAATAAAAATAAAAAAAGATTGCAAGCTGAATGTTAAGTGTCATCAACAAAAATTATGATTTGAAAGAGAAAAATCTGTGAAGCAGAAAATAAAGAAATTACTTAAATGGTTTTGTTAAGATTCGTTAACCTTCTGTGTCGTTTCCGTCAAAAGAAGGTATTGGTATTTGTAAAATATATTTGCATTTTGATGCAGATTTGCTTATTATATTAGCTTATTTTGAAATGTTTAACTGATTTTATTTAATCAAAGACGAAAACAGCCATTGTATCTTTTAAGAGCGACTGATTCTTCCTTAAAATTCTCCAATCGAAGAAAAATGATTAGAAACTCATTTATAGGGAGATCGCCACTGTTTTTTAAATTAAAATTCAGTCTTTCAAAATCTTTTTAAAGGCAATCAAATTAGCGTGCTTTTAGAGACTGCGGTGTCTGAACGGGAGTTGGCGATCATAGCTCGTAGGGGGCCGAGCCCCCTAATAATATTTATAGTTGTATTAAATGTTTATTTAATTTTTCCTTCTACAACAATCGCTGATATACATATATACTCATTAATACTAGGTAACTCTTCAAGACTCGCCCGCCAATCCCCGTTCATACTCCGGAGCTTCAAAAACCACGAATATTGTATATTACGAAATATTGTATATTAAATGGTATAAGGAATGGCGACGATCTTTTTTTCATCGGGTTGCCATGATTTTTCAAGTGATTGTGACATTTTTTGGTTCCCATGGCCTCCTCCACAGCTTTCTCGGCAGCTGATGGTTGTTTTGGTGATTGATAAGTAAGATCAATTATGCATTTGAAAATCAGCTTGCATGGAATGGTTAAGTAATAAATGTGGCTGCATCTCGAATTTTTATAACGAGGCAATGGAAAATATACATCTTTTACGTTCAATTTTAGAAAAAATCCGTACACTTGAAAATAACATTCACAAGCACGGCATTAAAAAATCCGTGTTTCGAAAAGATTATATTTCAAGCTTATACGGGATCTTAGATATTTTCAGGGACATGTGTAGTTTATACACAAATTCATTTCTCTATTTTATCTTCACGCATATTTTCATGTTATTTTTAATGTGATTTTAATTTTGATGTGATTCCCAGTGTGATTTCACATGAATATTGTTCATAACAATTTTTTTTTTTAATATATGACGTAATTTTCAACATGGAATGCGTTTCGTGGGTAATAATTTAATTATTTTAAGATTGTATTTGTTTTTTTTAATATCTACGTGTACGTAAATTTTATGACGTAATTTTCCTGTTTTTTGATTTTTACACGTGGTCATTAAATTTTTATTTTAATGCTTTGTTCCTTTTTTGAATTGTAACTTATAAATACATTTTTTACTGAAAGGAAATATTATTCTTGCACTGTTTTTGAATGTGGCAGCAATTTATCAAATGACCTTCTCTAAATATGAAATAAATCTCGATTGGAATAATAAAAATTTGAATAAAAAAATTTTCATAGCCCTACAAAAATTTGTCAAATTAAAGAATTTAATTGCACTCTGCACACCGCAAGCTTATCAAGCATGTCCTTACAAATTATGGTTACATTATTATCTTTAGTTTTTTTTTTCTTAGAATTTTTTTAAACAGAAATAGTTTGACTGAATTCAGAATTATGTAGCTCTTAAAATAATTCTGCTACTTAAAAACTGCCTTCTTCAGAGTGTTTATCGAACAGTTCTCTATTAAACTATAAATTTTCATATTACTTACCCATCATACGTAGTATAGGGTAATTCATGTTTTAAAAATCGAATTTTTTTAAAAGTATTTACAAGTTTGAGACACTGAAATTCCGTAAAAACATATTTGTAGAAAACAAAATATGACGCCAGGCTGTCTGTAAACGCTCTATCTCCCGAACAAATTGAGATGGAAACTTGAAATGTTGTATGTACTTTTGGAATGTTAAGGTCAGAACAACTGCTGTTAAACAAATACTGGCTGTTTTATGTTTGATTAAATAAGATCAGTTAAATATTTAGAAAAAATCTTATATAAAAGAAACTATGTAACCAGAGCTTTTGTTTCCTGCTATTTTTTCTTTTTTTTAATAACTCTATAAGAAAATCGTCTTTAATAAGTCATTTTAAATGTCCCGTTTTGAATCTGATGTAAAATTCCCCAAAGTTTTCTTTTTTTTTAATATTCACGTGAAAATACTTTTGTTGTTAGAAATTAAATATTATTTGCGGTGTCCAGAATTCACAACAGCAGTTACAAAGATCATCTCAAAATTTTAAATAAATGTTTCCTATAAATATATTTTTAAATTTAAACTGTTTTGTAATTATAAAATTTAGCCATTTTAAATATGACGTAATTTCACTTATTTACTGCTTTTAATGCATATTGATGAATTTATTATTTTAAATTTTTCTTTTTCTTTTAAATATTCACGTGAAATTACTTTTGTTGCCAGAAAGGAAATATTTTTATTTGCGCTGCAATAGTTTAAAGATCATCTAGAAATGTGAAATAAATGTTTCGAGTAAATATATATTTTTATTTAAACTGTTTGACAATATTATTATTTGACCTTTTGAATATCCACCTATATTTTCCTCCGTTTAAGGCTTTTAATGAATATTAAGTAATTTATTATTTTAAATTTTTCTTTCCTCATTTAATATTTATTTGTAAGTATAGTATTTATGACGTAATTGTTACAATTTTCCTGGTTCTAAAAATGTAACCATTCACTTCAAATTTGAAAGATTTCTTTGTTTATAACAGTCACTTGTAAATATATATATATATATTTTATTTTGAAGGAAATATTATACTTTGCTCTGTTTTTCAATTCGCAATAATTTAACATAATAATTTTTTCTTAAATATGTAAAAATATCTCTGGAAGTGCTGAAAATTTTAATTTAAAATAAAAAAATAGTAAAAATACAAACATAAATGCAGTCTGCACACCACACCGGGTGCTTCAAATACTTGTCCTCAGACAAAATGATTAAATTCCCACGTATAGTGTTTGTTCCAATAAAACCTTTTATTGGAACGATGTATGCCAAGTTCAACATTAAATATCTCTTAAAATATTTCTTTGACTTTAAAACTGTCTGCTTCATCGTGTTTATCAAATATTTCCCTATAATACTACCGATTTTCATATTTCTGTGTGCTGTAGGTTTCTTACTATTAGTGAGGAAATGCCCTGCGTCACAAAAAATGCATTTACTGCGGCAGTGGCAGCGTTAGTTACTTTTTTTCAGAATAGTGGTAAGCGGCATTTTACATTTACATTACATATACAAACCCAATTAACTTATTCTATATATATTTATTGATATACCCTCACATTAGACATAATTATATTTTTTAATATACTTAATTAAATGTGAATAAAAAAATATCAATTTTATTTTTATTTATGTTTTTTTAACAAAACATTTTCTTTCCTTTCTTTATTTAATCTTCAGGACATATTTCTTTCTGAAAGTGTTTTAATGAACTAGGATTTTTTTTGTTTTTTAGTAATACTTTAACAGGTTCATTAACACTACATCTCATTAAAATTATTTCTTTCATTATCGAAACTGAAATATGATGGTGAAAAAAATATTATGTAGATTAAAAGTGTATTTAATAAAAGCATTAAATCTCCCATTATATGTATGTGTTTTTCACCCACAAACAATTTTTTTCACTAAAGTATTCACAATAATATGCTTTTTTTAATTGTACGTTATACTGCAGGTACGTAATGCATATTAGTATATAATATTTATAGTAGTATTAAATATTTATTTATTTTTCTTCCACAGCATTCGCTGATATATATATACATATTCGTTAATTCTATGGAACTCTGCAAGATTCGCCCGCCAATCCCCGTTCATACTCCGCAGCTTCGAAAAACTGCTAATGTGCCCTGTTTTATAAATATTACACGAATATCGAATATTAAATAGTATAACGAATGGCGACGACCTTTTTCATCAGGTTGCTATGATTTTACAAGTGATAGTGACATTTTTTGGTTCCCATGGCCTCCTGCACAGCTTTCTCGGCCGCTGATGGCTGTTTTGGGGATTGATAAGTAAGATCAATTATGCATTTGAAAATCAGCTTGCATGGAATGGTTAAGAAATAAATGTTGCTGTATCTGAAACTTTTATAACGACACAATGGAAAATATACATCCTTTATGTTCAAGGTTACAAAAATACGCACACTTGGAAATAACATTCACAAGCGCAATATTAAAAAATCTGTGCTTCGAAAAGATTATATTTCAAGCTTATATGGGGTCTTAGATATTTTCAGAACAGGTGTAGTTTGCACACAAATTCATTTCTCTATTTTAATGCATCTTCATGCATATTTTCATGTTATTTTTAAATTATAAATTTTTGATTTTAATTGACAAGTACATACGAATTTTTATCGTATATATTTATCGAATAGTAATTCGCATAAAATAAAAATACATATTTTAGGCAAATATTTGTATGTATTATAATGTGATGAAATATATAAACAAACTTGCTAGCGACACTACTAGTCCTGGATGTGATTCCTAGTGTGAGTTCACATGAAAATTGTCCATAAGATATTTTATATATATATGACGTAATTTTCAACGAGGAATGCGGTTCGCGGGTAACAATTTAATTATTTTAAGGTTTTATTTATTTTTTAATATCCACGTATAAATAAATTTTATGACGTAATTTTCCTTTTTTTTTGATTTTAACGCGTAGTCAGTTAATTTTATTATAAAGTTTTGTTCCTTTTTTTAATTGTCACTTGTAAATACATTTTGTATTGAAAAAAAAATATTCCTTTCGCTGTTTCCGAATGTGGCACGAATTTATCAAATGACCTTCTCTAAATATGAAATAAATCTCTATTGAAATAATAAAAAACGGAATAAAAAAATTTTTATACCCCTACAAAAATTGGTCAAATTAAAGAACTTAATTGCACTTTGCACACCGCAAGCTTGTAAATCATGTCCCAACAAAAGATGGTTACAATGTTATCTATAATTTTTTATCTTATAAAACTTTTGAAACAGAAATATTTTCACTGAATTCATAATTATGTAGATCTTAAAATAATTCAGTTATTTAAAACTGCCTTCTTCAGAGTGTTTATCGAACATTTCTCTATTAAACTATACATTTTCATATTACTTACTCATCATATGTAGTATAGAGTAAGTGTTGTTTTATAAGTTCCAGACACTGGAAATTCCGTAAAAACATATTTTTAGAAAAAAAAAATTGCCTTCAGACTGTCTGTCTCTGTGTTGGTCTGTAAACGCTCTATATCCCGAACAAATTGAGATAGAACTTAAGGTGTAGTATGCACTTAGTACGTAGTAATGAGAAGAAGCCTATTGAATTTTGGAAACCTGGATTATCCGGAACAATTTTTTCATGCTCTTGAAATATTCGTTCTGATAAAATGTATATTTTTTTTCGAATGGTTTATTAAAAGGGGTGAATATAAAATACATTAAAAATGCACACACATTTTACATAAAGAATGAAATTAATCGGATAATTAGTTGTCGAGATACTTGTAATCATATTTTCCACACTCTTTAATTTTTTATGAGACTATTTTTCATTCAAATTTCAATTTAAAGATATGCTTTAATTGGAAATGAGACGCTTAATGCAACGCAATAAACTGTTAATTAATATGAATGTCATTTTTCGAGTTATAAAGATCTTTCTTTTACGCAATTTTGTTTTTACATTTTGCATTATGCATATCCATTATGGGTAAGTATTACGATGCCCCCCCCCCCCCCTACACACACACACAACGATTAGTTTTTATATGCAATAGTTTTAATTATCCATCATACGTAGTATAGTGTAAGTCTTGTAATCGTTTTATAAATCGAAAAAAAATTGACGTGTTTACAAAGTTCAGATATTGGAGAAAAAGTTTTGCCGTCCGTTTATCTGTGTGTGTGTATGTGTGTCTGTAAACGCTCTATCTCCCGTACAAATTAAGATAGACACTAGAAATTTGGTGTGTGCTTAGTATATAATAATGAAAAGAAGCCTATTGAATATCAGTAACCTCGATTATACGGTACTTTTTTTTCGGATTCTCGAAATATTCGTTCTGAAAAAAAAGGTATATAAATTTTTTCGATCTATATTAACACTAGAAAGACTGAAACTCAGTATATACCTATATTGGCCAAAAGCTGTGAAAATGACTGCATTGTGAAGGAATAAATAATGTGTAAAGAAATTTGTTTAAAATTAATTTTTCATATTTTTTATATTATTTACAATTATATAACAAGTTATTAGTAAGTATTAACGATGAATTAATCTATGCATTATTATTTGGACATTTTATGCAAATGAAAGCGGAAATCTTTTTATATGTACATCTTCTGCAAACATACTTTTGACATTTTTTACATATATTATTTGTTTTGTTGTTGTGGCCAAGTCGTAAGTGACAAATTTTGTATTTGTTAGAATGGGTTGCATTTGATGATGTTGCAGTTGATCTTTGTGGGTCTTCATGTTCTGATGAACTTTTCTGTAGTGCAGCTCTGTATTCGGCGAAAAGCTCTTCTGCTAATTAAAACAAGAACTCTTGACGTTGTATTTGTATTCCTGTCGTTTCTTTGTAAAGGATCCAAGCATTCATAGCAGCCAAATCTAAAATATTGAAAAATATTTTGAGGGGCCATCTACGAGATCTAGATTTTACTGTATATTTTCCGGCCATTTGATCTGCCATATCAACCCTGAATTTTGTGCTGTTATAAAATTGAACAGATTCCGGTAACATTTTTTATTACATTTTTGTATAACATATTACTTTTATCAATTTTCACAAATTTATGTTTAGAGGTTAGAATAGCTACTCTTTTATTTGGTTTGCTTTTATATATTGTAAAAACACAATTCTCTGATTCATATAGCAGAAAGTGAAAACGAGGCATGTTATCCTTTGTTTGTTTGGCTGCTTTGGGTAGTTCTCTTTTGTTTCCCCTAATAGTTCAACTAGTGTTTTTTGTCTGGCCAATAATTTTGTCGCGAGTAACATACTATTGAAAAAGTTATCGGTCGTGATATTGCTTCCACAGCTTGTATATGGCTCGACAAGTTTCAGGTCAACGTGTTCACTGAGAAGTATTGACGATAGTCGTTGTTCATCTTTTCTCAAATAATGAAAACCATTCGAAATATATTTGCTACTTACATCTGATCCGAATCAGAATTTGATGCCAGATTTGTTGGGTCTATTAGGCATATATTGTGTAAACTTTCATCTGGCTTTCGACGGAAATAATTGCTTGTCAACTCTTATATTTTGCATGGTTGACATCAAGCTTGACTATTTTCAATGAACTTGTCCCATATTTACGAAACAAAGGCAAATTCATTTGTTTGTAGGCGTCTACTTCTTTCGGTTCTTTCGATAAAACGAATAAACCGTACGATTTGTTTGAACTTTGACCACAGTTTTTCAAAAAATTCGAGACCCCACTTTGCTGACCATAAATAACAAAGTATTATTTTTTTTTTGCCTCGTAGGCTCCACGAGCATATAAAATCCCAATGCACGTTTTTCCGGTAATACTGTTATCCAATCGTTCCTCAAAATTTGGCGGCCTTCTTCTTCTGTGCACTTTTTTATATGTTTGATAATATAGTTATCTATTATCAACGAGAATGCATTGATGGGATTATCTATCATATTCTTCCTTTTTGCGTAGCCTGTTGGCCCTTTCACATCCTTGAAAATACAAGTAGAGAGTAACCTTCCAGGTATACCACCTTTGTCAAATTTTGACAACACAGTACCATCGGCAACTGTTTCGGTCTCCTGAAAGGTGTTTAGCATGTGTGCTTGAAAGGTACGGAGTGGAGTTCTGTTGTGCTTTCTGAAGAAAAATAAACACAACAGATCTCCACTCCGTCCACCAATGAGCTCTGGCTGGACACGAATGGCGTCGCAAACGGCAATGGCTTGGAGTCAGTAGAATGCACGCTACGGGGCGCGTGGTTCGGAGCTGTCCTTGATGTAACCGATTTCTAACATTTCGTTGTGTCACTGTGGTACCAACTGCAGCTCGAATTTCTGCTGCAGACGCAGTAAGATGAGCCACTATCGTACGCCGAATACGGCGATCTTCTCTTTCATGAGTGCCACGTGGCCGCCTGGAACCCGGTCTTCCTGAGGCAGTACCATCCCTTGACCACTGCTTCCAAAAATCATGCACAGTAGATACATTCCAGCCAAGTCTTTCTGCAATATCGCGCAAAGAATATTCACCTTCTCGTAGCCCGATTATGCGACCTCGTTCCAACTCGGTGAGCTGTTGATAGTGGCTTATTCATCTTGTTAAAGGCATTCTTGGCTAACATCAACTCAATATGTCACATTTCGAAGCTAAATAACGCCCACGAACTTTACAGCACGCATTTAAAGTAAACCTGGTCTGCAAGTTCTGAGTGGCGCTACTAGCGCAACAATTATGCGCGAAGCTCGAAATTTCAATTGATGTTATCTTTCAGATGTATAAACACGCCTACCAAATTTCGTTTATCTAACACAAGTCTTTCTTGGTGTTGGGATTTTTTTTTCTGTCAGTGTATATAGATGTTAATTCTATGAGAGCGTTGTTTACATATTTGTCGCTAGCATTTTAATTATTATTAAAATGATTTTTTTTTTGCATAGGATACCTGTGGTTGAAAACTTTAACTGCTTGCGAGGAATGTGGGGGTGCCAAAATCCATGTTCGCTCCGGGTTGTACAATTTTGTACATTTGTAATAGCGCTTTATTACATAAGCAGTATGAATATTAAATTCACAATAGATATCTTTACTTAATAAGTGTTAAAATACGTAAATGTTAAAACATTTTGAAAACAATCAAGAAGTTAAAACGTTGGAGTCAGATGATGAAAAATCCCAGCACTTTCGACTGAAACATTAGTCGTCATCAGAGAAAACTACTGCTTGCTGAAAGACAACCGCTGGTTAAATACAGAGGGCGAAACCAAAGAACCATAATCAGGAGGGTAGGAAGGAACGAAAATTGGATTCCTCTAAATAATGTTGAAATCGCTATGGAAAAGTACCTTTGAAACTGACAAATTTCATGTAAATTCGTCCTTAATATGGATTGCAATATCTCCCCACATTTTATTAACTTTTAAATATGAAATTTTAAACAAACACAAAAGGAACAAATTCTAACTGTGAAGGTTCTAATAAAAATGAATAAATGCATATATATACTAATTTTTATTGAAACTTAGTGCTTTTTCAATAAATGAATTAAACTTATCTATAACTGTCTAATATAACTGTCTGTCTGGTGAGCAAAATTTCTAATTTATTGATATGTGACAGCAAGCCAACATTTTTTTTTTGAGTAGATATATAATGTGTGCTTAAAATGACGTTCACTGGAAATAATAATACGATTAGAATACGAAAAAAAAGCAAAAAAAAATAAATTCTTAAAAAATTCAGTATTTTTTTTATAGAAATAGTTTTAACGAAACCGTATTCGCCTGACCTCTCTGTCTCCTTGTCATAGGGTTCGTTCTCGGGAACTGTATAAGTTAGATACTTGTAATTATACGTACTTCTATCTGACTATATCCGATTACACGACAACACATAAATTTTTGAAAATTTCTTATTTTAATCAAATGAATTAATTATAGGCATTTAAAAATTTAATGACATTTATTTTTGCTCATCAGATTTAAAACAATACACTAATTTCTGTCTTTTTCGTGCAAGCTTGATGGTCCATTGATTGCTTATTTACCTGCTAATCTAAAGTTTCTCGACTCGATGCTCGCAGTTTGATTTTTTTTCACAGAAGCGGATCTCTAATTATTAATAAAGCGGATTATCTAATAGATTCAATTTCAAAGAATTTTTGGATTTTTTTTTTCTTTTTTTCTTTTTAAGGCCAAAAGTTGTTGTAAAATATTTTATGATTTATTTTTTAATTCATTTTTTTGAGAAATTCGAAGTTTTTAATAGACTGCATTTCATTGTAAGATGCATTTAATGAAATGTTTGTTTTTCATTTTTTTTTTTTTTTGTTATTTTATGTTTTTATTTATTTATTTATTTCGGTTTTCTTTCGTTTTTTTTATTTTTTTTATTATTTTTTTTTTAGATAATATTATATCATATAATTAAATATTCTTTTCATACCTACAAGCAGATGCTGTTACAATTGTCTGATATTTAAGCAATTCTTGAATATTTTAATTTCATTACAACAAAATCTTACGATTGTAATAATTTTAAAATTAAATTTAATGGCGCATTGTTAAAGATTAAAGATGTAATAATGATAAATTAACTATTCTGAAAGGATAATGTGTTTTGAAGTAAAATATTCAACGAAACATTTTGTGCAATCTTCGATCCATTTTATCAGAGTGTTACATTTCTTTCTTGATCGATGTTATAGTAGGCATTTTTGAAAAGCTATGAGAAGTGTCTGTCAAAATTTCATGAAATCCAGCAATTTCCTTGAAATCATGACTGCAATGTCCATAATCACCGTTTAGACAAAATTGACTTTAAAGGTAAAATTTCCACTTCATCATATAAATAAACAACATACCGCATAGGAAATAACTGTTCTTCCAAAGCAAAGTTTCTTTAAACATGTTCTTAAAATATCAAATTTTAATAAAAGCTGTTAAATAAAATATTGATTTTTTGACATATAGCAGAGGCTGCATCGGGAATGACTTTTCTTCGAAAGCAAAATTTTTAATGTGGTTTCTTTAAAAAAGTTCATAAAACATAAAAGTTATTAAAAGTTATTAAATAAAAAATTGATTTTTTGATATTTTCAAATGTACTAAGACCTTGTCCAACATTGAAGAACAAAAATATACTTATGAATGATTTGCATTATAATGATAATGATTTATATGTATATTCATATAAATTCACCGACAAACTATTATTTAAAATATATGTTTAATAATTCACTAACCAGTCTGTGATGAGAACAAGTAATCAAACCAATTATTGCGCCATTAATCTGTAATGAAACATTTATAATTTATTTATTAAAAATACTTTCTGTAAGATTTAACAATGTGTTTAACTTATGTAGAATACACTGCATTGTAACAATTTTCTTATATACTCTGAAAAACAAATGTATTTTCCTTATAACAAACCACTACAAGATTCCTATTCAAGTTAATTCAACGTAAAAAAGGGAGAAAAAACAACGTGATTTCAAAAGAAACCATGCCAATTTTAAGAACTTACACAGGATAATATTCTTCATCTTTTTACTTTTATTCATTCATCAGAAAATACAAGATTCGTAGAGACAGGAAAGAGGAAAAAGTGCGGAATCGGTTTTCGATTTTTTAATAAGCACTTCAAAGGATTCCAAAGACATATTGTTAACAGGATTTTACAGACCGCTACTCTTTCACTTAAGATTAGTGTAATCCTCTTAACATTAAGGATAAACATGTCAGCTTAAAAAAGAAACATTTTGTTCTTTAAATATCTACAGCCTGTCCATAATTCAGGTTCAAATCTTTAGAGCTTATTTATGAACAATGACAGGATCACATGTAGCACCATTAGCTATATAAACACTTTAGAACATGGGGATCGAATTAAAATAAATTTAAAAAATCCAAAAACCCGACTGCGTAAAAAGCGAACTAATTAATTATTTCTCACCAATGTGAAACTATTTTTTATATTATTTATCCATTTTTTTATTTACTTGGATTGATGACTTTTAAGCTGTGTTTAATTGTTAGTTCCTATTTGCCATCCCTGTTTTTGATGAGGCCAATAGATGTCTATGAAGGTTAGCGATGCAGTAAATCTATAGAGATCCTACCTACATAACTTCCAGGTTGTATAATATTTAAACAAATTTTCTGACTGTAAAATTGTCAATGAAACATCGTCTTCATTTTGAAAGACCTATCCAGTGATATGCCATTCAATATAATGCGTAATTTTTTTCATCATTACCGCCATTTTTTACTTTACGTCTGCCATTTTAAATTTATAAAAACAAAACCTAGCCTATAACCATCGGACGGTTAAGACGAATCGATAGAAACCTCATTCCTTAAAATCCATCCAGCCGTTGGGATGTTTCGAGGGTATAAAGAAATCCACATACCCAGATACGCGTGAAACACATAACCCTTCTAGGCAGCCGGGTAAAAAGAAGAAAAATATTTGTATTTTTGCACGAAGAGTAAAAGTAGCTGCAAGGTTGTTTGTGTTGTTCAATTGGTATAAATATTAAAAATGATAACGCTCTATATCCGTAAGTAACATTTAAGTGCCATTTTCCCATAGAAATGCTTTTTATTTTACTTTGCAACATACACTGTAAAAAAAAATTTGTAAGGTTACTAAGAATTTTGTAGGAAACTGGGATGCCTAGAACTTTTTATGTAATCACAACATAAGATAATTAAGTAAAATTACAGAAGTTTCTTCAGTAACTGTTACTAAATATTGCTTAGTAAGCGTACTAGTGATTTTTTAGGGAGTTTCCCCAAAAAACTATTGTAAATTTACTAAATATTGTTTAGTGAGGTTACTAATGCTTGTTTAGGGAGTTTACTAAATAAGTTTTAGTAAATTTATCGGTGAATATGTTGTAAACGTACTATCCATTTTTAGGGCGTTTTCTAAAAAATTTTTTGTAAATTTACTAAATATTGTTCTGTAAATTTCTAACGGTTTTTCAAGGGAGTTTCTCTAATTAGTTTTTTTAAATTTACTAAATATTTCTTAGTAAACTTACTAGCGATTTTTTAGGGAGTTTACTAAAGAATTTGTGGTAATTTTTCCAAAGATAGTTTAGTAAACGTACTAAGGATTTTTTAGAGAGTTTTCCAAAGAATCCCTTGTAAGTTTACTAAATATTGTTCAGTAAACTTACTAACGATTTTTTAGGAAGTTTACTAAAGAATTTTTCGTAAATTTACTTAGGATTATTTAGTCAAGGTACTAACGATTTTTTAGGTAGTTTCCTAAAAAATACTTTGTGAATTTTCTAATGATTTTTTAGTACACTTACAAAGGAATTTTTAGTACATTGACTATGAAATTTTTTTGTAAATTTGCGAAGGATTTCATAGTACATTTACTATGATTTTTTTTAGTATTGCACCCAAAAACTTTACATATACTTTAGCAAAAAATGTTTGGTAACTTTATTAAAGTATAGTCAGAAAAATTACCAATGATTTTTTAGTGTTGTATCTAAAACAGTTTTTGTATTCTCGCCAGAAAGATTTTTGTAACCGTGCAAGAGATTTGCAGTAAAGTCAAAATTCTTCGATCAAAATAAGTAATATGGCCTGACGTGTTTTTCAGTAATACCACAGCAATTGCCAGAAATATTTGTATGTTATGCATTAAAAAACTGACTGAAGCTTCACTGTAGATATTCAAATAGGTACAAAATCATTTCCATATTTAATTAGCATTATAACAACAGCAGTAAATAAGCAGATAAGCAGAAACAGATCTTACGGTTATTTGTTAAATTAAAAAAGCGAATAGAAACAATAATGAATGTAAAGTATCATTACTAAGTTTATAAACTATGCCTAAATTTTTTTTTAAAAATGTTATCGATACACTGTTAAAAATAAAGTGTGATGTTTCACCAAGAAAATGGTGAAAAGTCGCTGAAATTTAGCTGCAACCAAGATATTGGCGATAGGTTTTACCAGTTTATTGGTGCTTTCTCAAATACCATTATATTAGTGAAATATTAAACAATGATTGAGGTTTTTTATAAATCCAATTTTCTAGTGAAAGGTTGAACTATAAATCAGGATATTTTTTTTAATCCAATTTTCTGATAAAAGGTTTAACCATAAATCAGGTTTTTCTTTTTAAATCCAATTTTCTGGTAACAGTTTGAACCATAATTTAGTTTTTTTTTTTTTTAAATTTTCTAGTAAAAGGTTGAACCACGAATCAGGATTGTTTTTAAATCCAATTTTCTGGTGAAAGGTTAAATCATAATTCAAGGTTTTCTCTATTCCAATTTTTTGCTAAATGTTTGAATCACGATTCAGGATTTTCTCTCATCTTTATGTGGAATGGTTACACCGGATTGTAGCTTTCTTTTTTCCCCTCAGTTTGGTTTTAAATTTACCATTTTATGGTGTAATAAACCAAATTTCAGATTATGCGAGATTATCTTGCAGTAGGAAAGCTTACTTTTTTTTGTTTTCATTAAACCGAAAATTATTTAAGTTTTAATTATTGATTCTATTGCCTTTGAAATATATTTAAAAAACAAATGTAAACCAATTTGATCTAATTTCACAAAATAATTGCATTTTTTTCACCACAAATATTACCATTCTGTCCTTTTACATTTTCGAATATTTCTTCGCACTCAGTTACACTTATAGTCCATTTAGTGTTTGCTTATTCACAAAGAAAAAAAAAATCTTTAGATTTAAATACATACCCTGTTTTTATTATTGCTTTAATTTAAACAATGGCTGAGTAAATTTCTTCAACCAATATTAATTTTTGCACGAGTTTGAAAAGGTTTTTTGCATAATGCACTTAGCTGCTACTTTCATGATGTTTATTTTCTTTAATTGTTGTGAATCTATAGATGCTGAAATTTGCATATTATATAATATGAAAACTGTATATACAGTTTTCAAATTTTTACCTTCTTTTCACAAAACAAAAAATAAAATAGAAATATTTTTAAAATTTATATTGCAACACAGCTCAATTATGCAAAATTAATTGATTTGAATATAAAACAACAACAACAAAAAAGTTTAGTATTTGTTTCTGTTTAACATTCAATAATAAATATAACACATTTGAATAAATAAAGCACAAACATAACGAATACATAATCAAAGTATATGCGTAAATACTGAAATAATCAGCATTAAAAAGGCAGCTATAAGTAGCAGAATCCATTTAACCTCTAATATCAGCTAATACAAAATATTACTTTAAACTTTAAAGCTTTTTTAAAATACACAATGTATTTCTATAGTATATTAAATGTTTACTTTGAAGGGTTAATTTAATAACAGCAGTGTCGCCACCAAGCGACTAATTATTCTTACATATATAAGTATTTTTTCAGTATTCCTAAATGATAATCTATGACGACGATTTATTTATTTTTTAACAGTACTCGTAGAAAAGGAAAATATTCACCAGCAGCAGCCTTGCAATAGCTGAAAAAGAAATGGTTACAGACACTATTAAATAGCAACACATTTAAGTTGGTTTGCGGTATGCCGCTCCATTTATTGAAAATACAAATTATATAATCATTAAATTATATGTATAGTATGCCAGACTAATATTTACTGTAATATAATATCATTTTACATAGAGTTTCTCTCAGACAGTTTTAGGAGGGTGCTGCTCCCTCTCTGACTATTCAAGTCATCAAATATAAAGAATTCTTGAAGCTTAGTATGTTCTGAATCAGGATTTCAAGTCAGGAATAGATCCAAGCATCAGGTTAAGTTATCCACCTATTTTAAATGAAAGAGTAAATATTTTAAGACATAAAATATTTCTTGTGCAGACATAACAATAATCAAATTTCACACAGGGGAATTAATCAAAAAATTAAACAGTATATCAATTCAAATCTCTTTTACAAGGAAATCTTTAGCATTTAAAAAATCAATCAGTGCTCGAAATCATTGGATTTGTGGTCCGCTGGTCCGAGAACACCAAAAATTCATTCGGACCATTAATTTGAAAATTTTAGTGGTCAGCAGGAACAGTAACCCGCCCCCCCTCTCTTACAGGGTCACAGGTAAACTTAAATTTTCCCGTCTCAGAGAAAACGGCAACCAAACACAAATCACAGAATTTTATTTTAAAAAATAAATAAAACTGCATTAAAACTTAGTCAATTGAAATATTGGAATTAAAATATCTAAATTAATAATTTTATAGTTTTTCTTTATGCGCTGTTTATTTAATTTTTAGTTATAATTTTATATTTTATTAGGCTGAAAATTTTGGATAACTGCAAAGAAAGTTTGTAAGAAAAAGCTGCAAAATTCTCCATTTGTTAGGTAGAAGGAAAATATTGTGAAATTCTTAAATCAAATGTGGAAAAGTATTGCAAAAAGCGTCAGTTGGTTGAGGGAAAAAAATCGTCAATCAATCGTGATTAACAAAAACTAATGCTTGCCATTTGGCTGCAATAGGGTGTTAACGATTTTAATCAACGATTAAATCATTATTTTAATCAACTGATTTTTTTTAGAAAAATTATGATTTTCATCAATGATTTTTTATGGTCTATTTCAATGGTCTGTAGGGAAAAATCATTTGTAGTATATTGGAATGATATTACACTATTTCAAACATATAGAAATTGATACTCATCACTGAAATGTACAAAAAGATGCTTACTATAGAACATGATGAGCATAGCATTAATTTAATCGTTTATTTATGGGTTGAAACAAAAGGATTCGCTTATAGTACTGTATAAATAAGCAATAATTGCTGGAAGTTCGTTATATGTTGTGGTACGAGTTTTTTTAATTTAACTAATTTAGTTACTTCATATGTATAAAACCTGTAAATCATATACAAGGCTGCAAAAAAGATGTATACATTTCCATTTATTGACGAAATATGTTGAAGGGGAATTTTCAGCTGTGAAAATGAGTTTCTTAAATGAACTAATGTTTAGCATACTATTTGATATATATTCAAATCTATAGATCATATATAGCGTTGCACAAAGGAATTCGGATATTTTTCTGATGACTGATAATAATTGCTGAACTTTAATTTTCAAATGTGTTACGTGTTTTGTAATTTGCTTACTTAGCCATCATATTTAACTTTATTAAACGTTGATTTTTTTTTTTTTTTTTTACATAATTCTGAATGTGTTGGAAAATTATAATCTGTCTTTGAAGCTTGATTACTTTACGTTCTTGTTTAAAAAAATATTTTTATTTTGTATGTATATATATATATATATATATATATATATATGGGCGAGTTGTAAAAAACAGGGTAGGTGGGTTAAGCCGGGTAGCGCAGATCCCTCCTTCAGTTGTACTTCTGTCTATCAGCCAACACGAGGAATTACTTGTCGGTAACCATTATGGGATTTATAGCAGATTGAAACGTTACTATGTGCGTTTTTTTTTTGTGTGTGTGTGTGAAGGAATTAGATTCAATTACTCTTAAAAAATTGTTTTATTTGATTCTAGATTTTACGCGTATAACCACTATTTTTCAGCATATTAAATATTCCTGAGTACTACATCTAATTTTTTCCTTTCCTGGTAATATTTAAAAATTTTTACTGATCTTTTGCTTATAGGATTAAGAGTAGTGACGCCATATTTTAAACTCTGTCATGTTGGGGTAAAATCGGGTACTTAAGAGTGGGTCAAAACTGGGTATTCCCGATTTTGTCCGACACTCATAGAATGTTTTTTAGTATAGTTAATAAATTAGCATGGAATTTTAAATTGCATTCTTAATGCTGTTAAGTTATAATATAATTCTAAATCTATCTAGTTATAATGAAAAAAACTAATGTTGATTTTGTTTTATATTAAAAAGTGGGTCTAATTTTTAATTTACATTTATGAAATTAAATAATTTGCAATTATTAATGAACAAAATAATGGTACTAATTAAGGCATAATTTTATATTATGTTTATTACATTTTAATAACTTTCTAATCTGAGGTGTAATAACTTGCGTTATAGGTCCACTTAATATTTCGTGACTTGTTTCTCTAAATAAAATAATCTGCCCAAATTGACAAATAATCCATAAAATCTCAATCCTATATAACTAGGCTATATAATCTATAACAGGATTTTTTTTATCAAATATTAAACAGGCAAGAAAAAAACCTCTTATGAATGAAACTTTCCCAGACTCATTTGCTGTATATAATAGGAGTGGATGGATTACGAAATTAGGTCTTTATTTTATTTGGTTTAAAAATGTATAGATTTTTCCAATCCTTGTCCTGAAAAGCCCGTTCTTTAAATCCTTAACAGGTGTTCAATTCATATAAAAGAATCCTGTTAATCTAGTAAGAGAAAGCAATGTATTTATATACGATTCTTTCTTTACGCAACGCATCGATTTCAACCCCTTGATGTGTCATTCATGCATCTCTAAGCTCATACTGAGAACAAGAGGTGAAGAAGTGGTTATTTTCCAACTCTACGTGATCTGTAACAATTTACCAAATTGAAAATTATTTAAAACTGCATTTTCGAGAGCAGCAATTGTAAATACTGCAATCAGAAGGTTCGAGAAAACAGGGAGTTTTCCCTACAACAATGTTTTTCCAGACCATCTTTTCGCTCCTTCGGAAGTGAGAGAGAAACTCGTGAAAGTCATGATAACACACCTAGGTCTATGCAGCCACAGGTTTACATAGCTGCAGAAATAAATATTTCTGAAACATCACAGGATAATGGAGCTCAACCTTCCGAACATAAACGAGTTGACAACATCCAGCGTCTTTCACGTCGAGCTGCTTCCAGATGCAGCAGTTAACATCACAGTCACAGACGTCATCACTCATTCAAAATTTTACATCTACAAAATACATTTGTAAAATTATCCATTCGACATCTTCAGACTATATAGCCCAGCAATCTGTATTTCCAATTTCGCCTAAAATGTTATTATCCCCTTCTAAGGAAGGCTTTAGAATTGAAAAAAGAAAGGGAAAAACTTATTTTGATTTCTTCTCCCTATAAATTACAGGTCGAAACAGATATTAAGGAGAAAAAAGCCAAACTGCAAGACGAAAAAAGAAGTTTCTTTAAAAAAAAGAAAAAGAAACCAAAAAAGATTGCGGAAACATCTTCAGAAGAAGAGGATAATGAAACCTGTATGTTTTGCTATGAACTTTACTCAAATTCTAAATCCAAATACGATGTTTGAAATGCCACGGATAGGCACACGAAGCATGTAGTATTGCAGAAGAATATGATGACAAATTAATCTGTGATTTTTGAAGCTAAAAGAAAACTCTTAAACGTACAGTGTAAAGTAAGCAGGCCTATACAAGGTAGAAAATTTTCCAACGAATTATTTTTTTTTTACACATGGAAGAACACCTGTGCAATTTCGTTTTGTTAAAAATAATAAAAATGTATTTTTTACTATATTAAGCAAGACCTTTTAGGCCAAAATGAGTTTTCCAGTAGTTTTAAGTGGATACCCAGTTTTACCCAACCAGCGAGGTAAAATCGGATTTTTGCATACGTTTGAAAAAAGCTACTTTTTTAAATAAACAATTATATATATTGTTTGAAAAGAATGTTTTATTATAGCCAAAGATTCATTTTACATTATAAACAGTGTTCAAAGTTTGTTTTCCCATTTCACAGCATTTGAGACTAACAAACTTATATGGTACCCAATTTTGCCCCACCTTCCCTATATATATATATTTATTTTAAGGATGCTGTAGAAGAAAATAACATGAAACATTTATTAGCTCCTTTCTACATCTGTTTCTAGTAAAATTTTTGGTAACATGCCATTTATCTTTTAAAATAAGCAATTTTTCTATTCGCATACACATTACGGTAGTTATCGCGATATATCACCAATATTAACACGTTGATACATTCCGATATTAAATTTACGATATTCTCCCCACCTAGCAGTTAAACTTTTGAAAAAAAGATGAAAAAAGGTTTTCCGAAAACTTGTAGCAATTTATTCCAGGATGATATTTTAGAAGTATCGGCAAATATATATATATATATATATGCTCTAAAAGTTAAAATCTAACTGATGATGCAATTGATTTTTAAAAACATGAAGTTTAACTCTTTGAAATACATTGGTGAGCGTAGGTCACTTCGCCCCTCACAAAGACTATATTTTTTCTACCATAAAACTAACTAAACGTCCGTATTTTAACACAATCTTTTTTAGAGCAACTCAACAGGCCATATTTACATTTACTTACGAAAATTTTGAAACATTCGGACAAATATAAATATTTTTTACTAATTAAAATGTGTAAAAACTTCGTCAAAATTAGCAAAAACCTCAGTTACATCGTGGTAAAAATCTTACCAGCCTTTTTCCCACTAAATATTAATTTTTTTTCACTCGGGCTACGAAAACATTATGTTTTTAACATCTAAAAATTTCAAAGAGTTTGGATGATAACGGCAAACTTTAAGAATTTAAAATACTGGAAGAACCTTGTCCCTCCCCCCCCCCCTCCTCCCTTTCCAGGCATATTTCAAAATTACACATAAGACTCCAAAAATCAAATTATGCAGAATATTAATACCAAATAATAATAACAATACCAAAAAGCATATACTTTCAATTCTGTTTGAAATACTGCAATACATTTAAAAAAATACAAAATTAATCTTTAAAAAAATTCATTGTCCGAAGTCACTTTTCTGTTTTTCTGCACATTTTACTGTACGACTCACATTACGTATATATTATTTTAAAATACACGATGTTATACAGTAGCTTTGAAATTATCGAGTATTCATTTGATTCAGATATAAATGGATTTAAGGGTGAAAAAAATTAGTTTGAAAAGAAAAAAACCCACCAAGATTTTGATATGAAAATAAAATCTATATCGATCTATATTATAAAAAACAAATATATCTGTGCGTAACGCTGACGTCATTTTGAAAATGGCAGCACTTTGAAATCTGGAATGAAATTTAGGTTTTGCAATTTCCGTGTTCAGCTCGTCGTCAGCTTAAAATTCAGAGTAAAATGAGAACTACATTTAACATTTTTGTTGAAAATTGTCACAATTCTATTTCAAAGACCCGTGATCGGGGGATGTAACTCACAATGTGGGTGGGAAACTGGAAATTGTTTTAATCCCTTCCGTTTAGGTGTAAAATGAAAGTACTAAGTTTTATCCCACGTACTAGGTGAACATTAGAAAATATGTACATATTTATAGTCGAAAAACACTTTTTTTTTAATTATCTTAACAATATCTCAGAACAATTCTTTCAAAAACGTTGTCAATACAAATGTCGTAGAACTTGAAATTCTGAATAAAATGAGTACCCATATTAATATTTTTGCTGAACATTAAGGTCGCAATTCTATTTCTAAATTTTGTCTTAACCGCTAATCAAGAGAGAGAGACAGGGTTAACAATCCGCTCTGCCTCCGTTTATTACATACATGCATTTTCTTTAAGTTGTTGAGGCCCTCGCGATGTTTGTGTAATTATGTTAATGCTTTATTTTGTATATTTTGAGGATTATAATTTAGTAGTTTTCGAGAAAGAGGTACATAATTGACAGCCGTTTTACATGCCATTTCTCAACTGATATCGTGAAACTTAAACCTTAGTTTAAAAAAAAAAAAAAAAAAAAAAAACAAAAAACGTAAAGCTTATAATACTTTTTACAATATTCCGAAGGTTTTAAAATTTTATGAATTTAACTTAAGATGCTCGTATACTAGTCGAAAGTAATTTTTATTAAAACCATCTTAGTTCTTTTCGTTAAATATCGAAGTTTAAAATCGTGCTATTGGTTGACCTATAATCCCTCTAGCGACAAGAATCCTGCACACTCATTTGTTCCCTCGCTCCTCCCCACTATTTTCGACCTCCTTAAATGTGTTTCACACGCACTGTTATTCGCTATACATGTCAAATTAAATACGACGCATAATTCAAATACAATATCAGAGATCATAAACAATATTTCCCATCATTTACAAATCATTTTTGAAATATGCTAAAAATCATGAAATAATGCACTTTTTAAGTTATCTATTTGTTCGTAGCGACAAAGCCCCACCTAGTAGGGCGGGAAAACTTAGTACGTTTATTTCTGACCTATGTCGAAGAGATTAAAACAATTTCCAGCTTTCCCGTATTTAATTCCGAATTCGGCCTTTTTTTTTCATTTCCTACCACTGGGCTATAATCCGTAATCAAGAGTTTAAGCCATAACTCTGAAAATATCCAAAATAAAGCCTAAAATAATTAAAATCCCCAAATAGTACCTCAATAAATTAAAATATATATAGGGGAGATGGGGGCACATGTAAACAGTTCGCATAAATATAGGTTTTTCTCATGACTGGACTAATTTCTATAAACAAAACCTACTCAATATAGTAAATAGAACTTTCTTTTATACATGGTAATTTTTTAAAAATCACCTGTATAGTTCTTACATTTTTTAATAGTTTTATAAATTCGAAAAATTGTTCACATGTGCCCCATCAGCGGGGTAGTTGTGAACACACGTGGGGCACATGTGAACTTAAGGAAAAATATCATTTGCCATGCTTTTTATTCTGTTATTCATTTGTCATCGTAATGATTAGTTAATTACCTGTGAAATTTGCCATAAAAAAGTATATATATATATATATATATATATATATATATATATATATTTCTCTAGTTTCTGGGTGATATGTTTAAGCAAAAGATTATAAAATGAAAATAAATAGATTTTGGGGGTGGAGGCTTAGATGATTCATTTAGTCTTGCTGAAATAAAATAAAAAAATAAAGAAGCAATTTTAAAAAAGAAATGAAAACGTAAATTTTGCTTAGGGGTTTTTGTTTGGGGAAATTTTGGGGGAGGGGGCGTTTACATACTATTTATCTCAAATCTGCCGAAATACGAAAGATTCCCACTGCTTTATGTGCCTTATTTACTTGTAAATTATAGATAAAGAACGGGGTTTTTAATGATTTAAAAAAAAATCTCGACTATAACCCCCCCCCCCCTCCCCTAACTTCTTTTCCTTCTGAAAGTTGGTTGGTTGTATTTATGACGGCCAATTATCTGCACGAGGGATATAGGCCCGGGGGGGGGGGTGCCCTTCGTGGGGGTCTTTCTAAGGGAACCTAACCCGTATTAACGCTTGGAAATCCAAGGTTCGAAGAAAACCACGAAAACTCCGAACGATTAGGCCGACGGGCGCGATTGGGATCGAACCCAGCGCCTCCCGTCTACCAGCTTCGAGAGCAGAACCTCTCAGCCACTGGTGGGGCTTTCCTTCTGAAAGAGGGAGGGGTTACAATAGGGATTTTACGGTAGTTATCAGTTTAAAAATTTTACTTTCTTAAAATATTACTCATATGTATCTCCATTCAAAGCGTCATATACATAACTGTTTTAGATATGGAAGTAAGCCATCATTGCAAGTTTAGAACAAATGTAATACAAAAATTTGCAAAGTTGTTCAGGGTAATACTTTTGTATTAACAATGCATAAAAATATTGCTGTAAACTGTTTAGTAAAATAATATATAACACTTATTGGATTTTAGAAAACATTGAATATATTTAAAGTACAATTGAATGTAAACGAGCTTGTTGCTCTTTATGTATTTGCTGAAAGATGTGTTTGATGAAGTTTCAATGCAAAATCAACTTTGTATGAGGAAAATATCTTCTATTTCAGGAAAATTATAGGTAATGGAACTGGCATTATTTATCATTAAGTTAACTGAAAGGAACAGAATCACAGAATGATTATTGGGGCACTTAAGTACTGTTCATATCTGCCCCAACTTGTCTGTTCACAAGTGCCCCACATTGCTGCTTCTGTTAAATTGATAAATTATTAACATTTCTCAAATTTAGAAGAAAAAGAACTGTATTAAAAATATTTATTACTATTCATAGTGCATGTTAAAACACTCAAATTCAAATAAATGAATAAATAAAGTTAAACGCTTATGAACTCGGAACAAAGATTTTACTTTTGAGATCTAAAAACAGTGGGCTACAGAGGACAAATAAGAGGTCAAAAAGCTTCAAAAAATTTTTACCGTAAGTCTACGGGTGTTGTCATCTTTAGTAATTTTTTTCAAATAAAAAAAAACTTACAATAACCATTGAAAAATTGCGATGTTTACATCTGACCTTGTACACATGTGCCCCCATCTCCCCTATAAATTAGAAACAGAGTGAACTGATAACCTCGTCTTGTCTGGCTTCAATCACTTGATTAACGAATTACGCAAAACTTTGCAATATAATTGTAAAAATTCAACAAAAATATTAAGTACACATTTCAATCAGAATTTTAAACTCTACAACATCTGTATTGACAATGTTTTTAATAGAGTTAGTTTTTTTTTAGATATTGTTATGGTAATTAATAAAAATGTGTTTTTTGACTATAAATCTGTACATATCTTCAAACACTCACCTAGTAAGAGGGGGGAAAACTTAGTACATTCATTCTAGACTTAAAGTAAAGGGATTAAAACAATTTCCAGCTTCCCCTAATTAATTCCAAATGCGGCCCTTTTTTTCTCCCCTACCACTGGTCTATAAAGAGTTTTAAAGACTCTAAAATTCTATGCGCTCTAAGTTTTTTTTTTCGGGGGGGGGGATGCCAATTTCGAGTGGGAAGAAAAATCTTGATTATTGATTGTGTCAATAAAATGACACAGAACATATATATATATATATTTTAATTTAAGCAGTTTTAAAGAGTTTTGAAACTTTAAGTATTATTACTGTGAGAGGTGAAGAAAACGGGGAAACGAAATTTTGAAGGTGAAATTCAGATAAAATTTTAATGAAATGGATATGATGGAATGAATAGTTAATGAAATTTTGGACTGATTATTTATTCACTTAAAGTAATAAATACAGTAGAGCAATTTTTTTTAAAACATGTAACTGATGTCAAAGAAATTGTCACATAACTAGGGTGAAGCGGTCTGTGAGACCGCTCCAACGAAAGATGAATAAAAGCCGCGATAAACTCATAGGATGTTGTTTTTGTACTAAACTTTATGTACAGGAGTGTTATAATTAAATTTCACCTATTCAAAAGTCTCTGGTGTTAGTACTAAAGTTTCAAACTAAACAAAATTTCAGTAGTGTTTGTAGAGAAACTGAAATTTGCAAGTTAAACTGTGAAAATTGAAAAAAAGCAGTGGTCTGTGAGACCGGTAACATCAGTTAAAGGATAAAAGAAAGTTTTAAACAGTTTAAACTTTGGTATTGTGGAGAAGGGAGTAAAAAGGGGAGGTGAAATTTCAGAAGAAAGGTTAGCAATGGAGGTTTTATCTTTATTTTTTAAATAAGAAATGAAAAGAAATGCATAAGATTTCCACCACCGATTAAGAAATAATATGACAGTAAAGCACTTTTAAAGACTTTAAAAAAATTTTGTATGAAAATAAGCACTTTCAAGCACAAAAAAAATCCTTTTTGAAAAATGCAAGTACTTTTAAGGACCGTACGAATCTGATATATTGAAAATTTCCCGACTACAGAGTAGTCCTTCACGGGTCAAGTTGAAAAAGACACAAAACCGAATATTATACTTAAGTCAACCCGCAACTCGACCCGAACCCTTCAAAAATATTTCCTCGATCCGCAACCTGACCAGAATCAGCCAAAATAATTTTCGGCAACCTGCAACTCAACCTAGACTTATTTCAACCCGAACCCGAAATAAAAGCAAAGGAAATCGTGTTTTATTGATATTATGAAATGTAATCTACAATTACATCTCTAATAACAATTTATGTTTTATGTAGGAAAATGGACAAATGTATATACTTTAATATCCAAACATATGTGGGTATCATGCCTACAAGTATTTGAAGTGAGGACAGCTTGTTAAAAAGCGCCATCGATATTCACCATCATGGTTGATCTCAATGGCGCTTGGTGACAAGTTGTCCACATGGCTCACAACAATCACATGACACACCTAAGGGATGTACGATAGGTGGGGGCTAAAGCTACGCACTTATCATTAATTTTGATTTTTAATGAACACATTGATCTAAACTTATATGACGACTGATTAAAATGTTGTATTAAAACCTTAGGCACGTTCCACTATGTAACGACATTCTGTCAAGTTATAATTCCGTGAGAAATTGTAATTAAAAAAAAAAAAAAAAAAAACATTGCTGTGCGTATCTTTGCCGCAATGGTTGGGCTAAAAGTACGCAGTGATGAGGCAAAGATACGCAGTGCGCATTTTTGCCCCATTATGGTCGGATTTTGCCTCATTTTCACTAAAATGAATGAGTAATGTAAAAATTAGTAAATTTCGATAGTATTTAAACTGAAAATTCTAAACTAGACCATGAAAAAAACAGCGGTCTGCGAGATCGCAAATAGCAGTTAACCTCCAACTGTTGTGACAAAAATCGTTTCATAAATACTGTAAGCGGTCTCCGAGACCGCTTAATCGTTGATTGAATAAAATGGTTGACTGACTCATAAGAGGCGGTTTCTGCGCTAAACTTTATGCAAAGGGCTATTTTAGTAAAATTTACCGCATTCAGAAGTCTTCAGCTATACTTCTAATTTACCAAACGAATCAAAATTAAACTAACATAACTACTTAAACTGAAAGTTACAAGTTAAACTGTGAAAACTGAGTATTGCAGCGGTCGGTGAGACCGTTAACAGGAGTTAAGGATTAATGTTTAAAACAAAAGCGATTCATGAAACAATATTGATTTTTAAAAGTAGGTAGGTAGATACCTACGTTCTATATTTAAAAAAAAACAACTAGAAAAAGGAAAATGTAGTTTACTAACTTATATTAGTTAAGTAGCTATTATATTTTATATAATATAAATTTAAAAATTGTGAAAAGCTTTGCATCTAGCTAAAACGATAGGGCAAAGTCCCGTATCTTAAACATGTGCGTATCTTTGTCCCAAGAAGGATGCGTACTTTTACGCTATTCTGCAGTATTTTGCTTAACCGGCTACGCATAAGTATAAACAAATGTGATCGAGGTAAACTGCGGCATTTAGAAGCTAAAAATCTTTCGATCTCCACTAAAATTTTGGATTTGTAAAAATTCCAGGTACTGTTAGCTAAAGAATAAAGTGAAATTTTTAAAAATATTAGATCAAAATTCGAAAATTTAAACTTACCTCATTTTCTTAGCACAAATTGCTACTTTTATCAAAGGTTTAAACAAATGACTAGTACACTTGAAACAAAACTGCCACCTATTGGCCAAGAGAGCCGAAATGTAACTTCATATGAAATCACCCGGTGCGTATTTTTGCCCCGCTCGTATCTTTACCCCTACCTGCCCTATATCTCTCTCTTTGCATGAGAAAGTAAAAACTCGGCATTTTATCGCTCAGAAACTCACGTAAAATTAAAATGTTTATATTTAGGTTTTTTCCAAGTCTAAGAATTTCACAAAAAGTTTGAGCAGAACAATTTTTCAGATAAAATAAATACATATTTCAATATGAATGAGTTATTATTAAATTTACTCCTTAACCTTTAACTGATGTCACAGAAATTGTCACCACTAGTGTGAAGTCAACTAGTGTGAAGTTGTCTGTGAGACCGCTTTATTGAAAGATGAATAAAAGGCACGATTAACTCATAGGATGGTGTTTTTGTACTAAACATTTTGTACAGGACTGTTATAATTAAAATTCACCTATTCAAAAGTGTCTGGTGATGATACTAAAGTTCACAACGGAACAAAATTTCGGTAGTGTTTGTAGTTAAACTGAAAATTGCAAGTATATAAAGAATTGCAAAACTATAAAAATTAAAAAAAAAGCAGCGGTTTGAGAGACCGGTAACATCAGTTAAAGGTTAAGAAATAAAAAGTATATAAAAAATGTGATAAATTCTTTTTATTTAAGGCACAGTTAAGAACGATTTTTTCTTCTCTAGGAATAGGAAAAATATTACCAACATTTCATTTTTCATATACACGCAAACACATGTATAATATTTCTGATAGTTTTAAAACAGATACCCAAACCCATGATACGTGTGTATAGATAGAGAAGTGCCCAATATTCAGAGTTAAAAGCATAGGAGAGAGTATGGAGGAATGGGACACCTTTTACAAAAATAAGAAAAAGAACTTTGTTTGACACAAAAACAATATTTCAGTTTACAGAATACAAAATGAAATACTTTCTATTGTACTTGAACAATGTAGAAACATAATTTTCAGAAACAATTTTATAATTAAAGGAATGGAAATATAACAAAATTTAACTCATAAAGTAGAAATATTTACTTGCATCCTAATTTGAAATCATAATCAAGATGGATGCCTTGAACACCTCTGTGACTGCGTGAACAGTCTCTACGTCATCATTGAAGTCCTTTCTCATTGGCTGACAGGTGCGACTAAGATATTTCATGTATTTGTACTATGCGAGTGGTAAATATTTTACCTGGTTACAGATACAATTCTAGTAAACATACAGATTTCTGTAGTTTTACAAAAACTAGTTTTGTAAGATTACAGATTTTTTTTTACAGTGTAGTTGAAAGTATTTTTGATGATATAAGTAAAAGACAAGACGCTTAAAAACACAAACATGCTCGCGGGGTTAAAAAAAACCAAAAAACCAAAAAAAAAACCAATATTCTAATATTTAATAAAGTGAAAAATAATTAGTAAAAAAAAAGCTTAGCTTAAAAATAATTAGTAAAGTATAAATGTTTATTGTTGATTTATAAATAACCTATATCGGGGGCCAATTCAACAGCATTTCGTATACATTCTCAATACACCAGGGAAATATATTTACAAATTAAAAAAAATATCTTACATTATTTGTACAAAGTGCAAAACCGGTGTTAAAAGCTGGTTTTGGTCTCTAAAACTGGCAAAAAATATTTAAAATGAAATTGAATTTATTTTTAAAAAATTAACGAACATTTAAGGCAGACATAATTTTTATTAGCAGTTAACTTTCTTTTTCTTCATTTTAACGCACGCTTTGTTCATTTAAATTCGTTCAGTTTAAAATTCGGAACTTCGGATGTCAGCATGTTGAGATATTTTTTGTACTAATGCCAAAAATTTTAAGTATCTTCCTTTTGAATCAAATCCACATATTCTAAATGACAGATATACGAAATCGCACTGCCTTTTGTCCAAGGACATTCTTTATAATTTAACAGTAAACACATTACACAGTTTAAATATAGCTAACATGTATATTTCCAAGAGATTTGAATACAACCATATGTGTGTTAGTTTTCTTCTATTAAGTCGACCTACTCATGTACCTAATACAGCAGGAAGTGCGCGTTGGGGATTCTGTCTTAAAGATATGTTTTGGTCATAAAATGTGCAGGCAATTATGCATTTCTTTTCCAAATATTCCTTCTAGGAATTTATAATATTCATTTATTTTTTTAACTTTTATTCCTTTAGTTAATCTTCGTCAAGACAATAATAATGAAATTTTCATATGTCTTAATCGACATTTGACTGCTCAAAATTTCAAAAAGATATTTCAAAATTCTTATTGAATTATTTTTAACCTTATGTATTTATAGCCCTGTTGTTTAGTACACTATAAAAAAAAATCTGTGAAATTACTAAAATTTTTCTAGAAAACTGGGATTCCTACAACTTTTTATGTAATGTCAGCAACAAAAATCCATGTAACAAATACACTTTTGTACCGTAAATTAAAAAATCCGCAAGGTTACTAAGAATTTTTCAGGAAACCGGAATGTCTAGAACTTTTTATGTAACTGCAACCGCAGTTACAGATAAGTTTTTTGTAATATTACAGTAATTTTAGTAGATTTTTTTGTAAAGCTACAGATGTCTGTAGCTTTAAAAAAAACTAGTTTTGAAGATATACATCTTTTTTTATACAGTGTACAGATAAAATTTTAGTATGTATATATATTTCTCTAACTTTACATCTGTTGAACAACAGAATATTTTTACAATGTATTCGGTAAAAAAAAAAAAAAAAAAAAAAAAAAAAAAAAAAAAAAAGGTGTATAATCATTTTAACTCATCTTTACAAACATTTAAAATAAATTAATCTATTTGATTCTAAATAAAAACATGAATACGCGCACCGGTTGCTATTGACGCGAAAAGTTTATTTTATCTGAAAAAATCAGGGATCGAAACAAGGAATGCATATAATTTGAAAGCAGGCAACTGTACTTAAAGTATTAGAGGATTTCATTGAAAATTCATTTTTCAATTCCTACTATTAGTTCACACTCTCCCTATATTTATTTATATATATATTTATTTATATATTTAAATATCTTGTTCAAATTTTCAATCGTTAATAAAATACTCATTATTCATCCTATCAATTTGAAATAATTTTTTTAAAACTTGTACTGGATGACAATGGATGTTAATACAGTTTTTTCAAATATTAATTAATTAATTAAATTTTAATTAATTAATTTTAGTTTTGCATGGGAAACAAAATGGCGGCCATTGGTTATTGAAGATCAATGAAAGTATTTTCAATTAGGGACAAACCGTAAGAGGGACCCTGTTCTGTCGGCAAATACCGCCAATTTTGTCGCCAACTTGGCGATATATTGCCAAATTTGGCGGCTAAAATGAGTCGCCAAAAGTGACGCCAACTTGGCGATATCTCTAATATTTCGCCAAATTTTCACAGACTTCCATTGTAAACCTACTTGCTTATAGAAAATCAACAAATTGAGATTATTTTAATGCAACAAAAACTAATATTAGCTTAAGGGATTATATTAAACTTTTCTTTGATGACCTAAGTAGGAATTGACTTTAAATCAAAATTTTTATATTACTTGTTTATCATCATTTTAAAATTGCATATTTTTAACAATAATAGTCATAAATCATTAATGTAGCTTCTAAAAACGTACTAAACATGCATTAAAGAAAGATAATAGCATTATTTCTAAAAATAATAAACATTTTACCTAATGAATGATAAATAATATTAGAATAAAGCATAATATATATATAAAATGTTCTTAAATTATATTTTTACTCAAAAGATGATTGAATATTTCAATTAACTCATTTTTGAAATATAGTACTTTTTAGCTGTTGATGTTGTCTTGATAATTAACATGTATTTAACTTTATATGTAATATGTATATGAAATAATATCAGGGTTCGTACGGGTGCTTGAATTTCCAAACTAAGAAATGTTTTGGTACTAGTATTTTCTTATGGAAAATCTCTCCAGAAATAAGGTGAAAATTTCGTCCGTTTAAACTATATTTATTTTTCTATGTAAAAATTCTGATAATTGGCCTTGAAACTAACGGTACCCGCACGGACCTGAATATGTAATATATAAATATATGCTTTACGCGAGAGCAATCGTGTCTATTTTCCGAATGTTATTAGTCGCTCTCGGTCTTTGTGTTCGCAGGTCCTCTGCATAAAAAACATATAAAATATAAAACATTTTTCACTTAGTATTCCAATATTATATTTCAATGAACTTATAAATTTGCAGTGTTACATAAATTATACATTTTCATGATATTTGGAATAATGAGAAAAAGTAAAAATGAACTGACATTAGTGATCGTTACGCAGACTTTTCAATCAATTTCAACTTTGCTTGTAAAAATGCACCTGAACGAAAATAACAGAGATGTCTTGTTTCTTCACTATGGTGGTGGAGAAATATTTAAAGTCAGCTGCATTGCATTTCTCTATTGTAAGAGCTTATGAGTTAGGAGAAGATAACTTATATGGGAAGCATAAAGACCGACACACAACGATTGTCGCGTTAATATATTCCAAGATTAATGCATATGACATTAAATACATTGAAAGTACTATATTTGTAAGCGGTTTATAGACAAAAAAGTAGTTTCTAAAGAAAGAAGAAAAGAAAAGAAAAGAAAAAGAAAAGTATTTTTTTTATTTTATTGTTTTTTGGAAAGATCTGTAAAACTAATAAGGAAAATATATTGTACATTGTAAAAAAAAAAAAAAAGATATAAATCTATAAAACTAGGTCTGTAAAGCAACAAAAATATGTATGCTTACTAAAATTTTATCGGTAACCCGGGATAATTCCATGCTTTTTTTTTGTAGCAGTTCCATAAGAAGTTCTAGGCATCCCAGTTTCCTAGAAAATTTTTAATAACATTATACATTTACTTTTAGCGTGTAAGAATAAAGAAAAACTTTTGTTTGCTTTAAGACCATATATTTTTATGAATTAATAATTGCATTTATGCATTTTTAATTTTGATATTACCTTTAACACTTTCTTTATATGAACGAAATAGTGTTATCGCAAATCAACAGTTTTTACAATTATTGTTTTGTTTTTGTTTTTTTCGTGAGCGGGGGGGGGGGGGGGGGGGGTATTCGCAGTAACATTCTTTCTGAAATCTCCAAGCTTTAATGAGTAATGGGAATTCCTTACTGTTATATTTATACAACTGTAATGGTTATTAAAATAATTAATTAGAAAAAAAATACAATCGTTTTAATGAATGCTGATACAAAAAAAAAAGAACAATATATCTAGTCATAAGGTAATTCCATGGTTTTATTTTATGTATACAACATTATACTAAGTAGCGCATTTCTCAAAAGAAGTGTCATTATTTAAATCTGTGGCCAGCTATTCAGGAGCGAAAACATAATTATGTGGTCTTGGATTATAAAGATTTTTCTAAAACAACGCTTATATCAGTTAATGACTTTCTTTGAGTTTCGCTTTTATAAACAACTAAGAGGAAGAAAGTTCATCGAAACACTTTTATAATAACATGTTTCACTAAAGGAAATTTTATTACAAAAGATCGATTAAACTTCATATTAAAAACGTTTTTTTTTTCATCGGCATTCATTTTAGCGTTCTCTAAATCACGTTTTTGTTAGCCGAATATTTCGGATTTGATTTTTTAGCGGTATTTTATAATAAATTGATTTCAGAAATTTTGAATTTTTTTTAGATTAATAGTACCAGTAAAACATTTCATAAATTACAAATATCGACAATAAAACGTAGATCACATACACATTTGAGAAGAGCATCTGCTTCATGCAGTGCTGAATACATAGAAAATGATTGTTATTTAATATATTTAATGAAGATTTATAGAATTATAAATTTTTAGCATTAACTCAATATATAACTTAATTCGAAAATACAAAAATAAAGACACAGGTTATCTAAAAAGAAGAGGCCGAACACCAAAATAAGGTCTTATACTCGTATATCTAGATTGTTTTTTAAATGCATGCAAAATTGTATACATATACAATCAAAATTACTTAATATTACATAATTTGTTAAATTTTACTCTATAAGAGAAGTAAAAATCATTAAAAAATATGATAGAAACAATATGTTAAACTATTCTATACTGAACTATAATATGAACTATTATATGTTTAAATATTTTATATTGAAATGTTTATAAGAGATTTAAAATTTACATTTTTTAAATGTTGTTTATGAAATGCAGAAATAATATTTTACGAAAATGAATTGAAAATGTGATTTGTAGAAAGATATTTCATTTACGAAATATTAAAATTTATAAAATAAGTAAGTAGCTATAAGAAATTAAGTGAAAATTTAACAAAAACTTATATTTAATATATCGATTGTAAATTTTATTTCGTTTTCTGATAATTATTTATTTACTTGTTTGAAACAATTCGAATATTTTTTTGTCTCAAAGAAACACACACACGGAATTAACCCCTTAACCTACGATTTACGTCTAACAGCTCCACGGTTTGGCAAATCCATAGCTACCACTAAAATTTAATAGAGATTTTCGCCTTTTTTAATCATGAAATTTCGACGATTAAATTAAACTATATTTACTGTGAAATTTTAGTGGTAGGAAGAATTTACATTTGGCTCGATCATCGTACGCGGGCTATGCCCGTGATTGTAGGTTAAGGGGTTAAATACGCATAATTTACATTTTCTCTATCCCTACCACCCATGAAAAAAAATCGAAAGAATTATTAGGGTTTAAAAATTGCGTTGGAATTACCATACATGTGTAGTTGTAGAAAAAACAGTATCTTTCAAGATACATTTTTGACAGAATCAAAACAATATACCAAATCATAGGCAATAATGCTTCTTATTAACTGATATGTGCTTAGTTGAGCACTTACATTAAAATTCGGAACAACTTTTAAATCTTTCAAATGATTTATAATTTTCGTAAAAGTAAATATTTGTTTTGGATTATTATATTTATTTATTTTAATGTTGAATATCTGATAACATATTCATATTCGTAAAACAGTTAATTAGAAACTGATAAAGGTGTTTTTGTCTTTAATGATAAATTTTTACTATGCATGCATTCAGAATCTTAGATTGTCCTCTCAGTGGTCTATTGTTTATCCTTTAAAAAAGCATGCAGGAGATTATAGATAAAATGTTCAAATATATTCTATAACGGTTTCAGATAAATATCTTGATATGTATTTAGGCTACTTGGGTTGTTAATAAATTCTTTTTATTATGTGAAATCTAGGATTAACCATTGAAAATAACCATTGAAAATGTTTTTTCTATACACAGTTGCTTTTACATGGAAAATTTAAACAATAAAACAAAAATATGCACTGTTAAAAATTTGCAGCAAACTTTCCAGTCATTCGACAGTTTTTTATAGAAAACACATGGTTAACCGTAATTTAGTTCATTTCTGTCCAGATTACTGCCTATCATGCAGTCAGAATTAAATTACGTTTCCTTTTATTCACCTTTTTTCATTAAAATTGTCGAATGACTGGATAATTTGCTTCAAAGTTTTAACCATGAACTGTATTTCAAATTAATTAACTTCTTAAATTTTATTCTAAGACAAACTGTGCTCAATGTACAATGTACTTGTGCAGTTTTTCTCCAACATTTCTTCTACATACAATAGCTAGGATAAATGTGCCATTTGTATATATTATTGATTACATAAAGAAAGAAAAATATTCCTTCGAATGTTACACAAGCTTGTACCCCTGTCTGTCTCTGAACTGAATAAAATATATGTATATTTCATTTATTTTACTTTATTTCAGTTCTTTAAAAAACTATTTAAACGTTATTTAAATGTTTTTTTTTCATATGTGTCATATCTCAATAATAGTTGAGATCTGTATTAATAGATGGCAGCACCATACACGGATAGTCTGAAATTGTAAGGCTTTGCACGTAGCTGAGAATATTTGTTGCAGTTGTAAGATGTATTTTGTTCTGAGAACTGCTGTAAATAATGTAAATAATAAACTATAAGTAATATTATAGTTATGCATTCTTCCTTAGTTCAGAATAATTAGTAATAATAAGAGTGTGGCGATATAAAAGTGGCGACGAAAATGAGATTTAACCCAAATTAAAAAGCAGTGAAAATTTTTTCGTGTGGAAAAAAAAAAAATCTTTTTTTTTGAAAGAGAAAAAGAAAAAGTGGCACGGAAAATGGCCGATAAAGAGATAATTTCTCTGGGTCGCTTGGAAGAATATAATGCAAATGTTCCTTGGACTATTTACGTCCAGAAAATAGATTTTTATTTTTCAGCGAATAGCATAAAAAATGATGATATGAAGAAGAACATTTTATTAAGTTTTGTGGGAACAACAGCATTTGTTATTTTACGAGATATTGATGTTCCGAATACGCTGAAAGAAATCAGTTACGAGGATCTTTTAAAGAAAGCTAAAGATCATTTTTCACCACGCCCTAGTGAAATTGTCGAACGATTTAAGTTCCAGAAACGACTAAGGAAACAAGGAGAGAACATAGCCGATTTCGTACGAGATTTACGTCGTTTATCCGAACATTCCAATTTCGGGAATATGCTTAATGACCGCCTGCGTTATCAGTTGGTGTTTGACATCGAGGATGAGGAAATACAGCAAAAATTACTGGATTCTAGAGACTTAAAGTTCCAAACAGCGATGGAAATAGCTGAGTCATTTGAGATAGCTGAGGCCGGAGTGAAATCCCTGCACATCGGAGGTACTACGACTGTCAATCAAGTGCGTGTTCCGAAAGCAGAGAAATGGAAAGTGAGAGCGTCCGCTCATGCACCTAAGCCTAAAGAAGATAAATTCGCGCCGTAGAAACCGTGTTATAGATGTTCTAAAAATCATAACCCCAAGTTATGCCCTTTTAAATCTGCAGAATGCCATTTCTGCCATCGATTGGGGCATTTAAAAATTTGTTGTCGTAACAGAAACTTTGGAATGAAAAGTGAGAAACCTTTTAAGAACAGAAAAATCAAAACTGTTCAGGAAGAATATTGTTTAAATTTTATGGACGACAACTCCAATAAGGTGTCGTGGATTAAACAGGTTAAAATAAATGGTGTAAATATACAATTTGAAACTGATAGCGGTGCGGCTCATACGATTGTAAGTAAAAGTGTTGCTCATAAATTGTTCCCAGGTAAGCTGCCTTTAATTAAATCTAATATTAAGTTGCAAACTTATACTAAAGATTCCTTAACTGTTTTGGAGGAATTAAAAGTAAATGCGGTTGTTGATGAATATTCTATACCTGATTTAAAAATGTTAGTAATTAAAGAGGAGGGGTCCGAGTCTAATCGGAAAAACTTGGTTAAAAGCAGCAAAATTATTTTTTCCTAATGTAAATATGATTAAAAGTATTTCGAAAGATGATTTAATTAGAAATTTTCCTAAAGTTTTGGCTGACGGGATCGAGACAATCAAGGGTCCTGCCGTGTCAATAAAATTGAAAAAAGATGCAAAACCAGTTTTTCTTAAATCGATTCTTATACTAAATGGTTGGAAGTAGAAGTAGTACCCAGGTCTGATAGTAAAACTACAATTAAGGTATTAAGAAGAATTTTTGCCACATTTGGATTACCTGTTGAATTGGTCAGTGATAATGGTCCCGCGTTCACAAGTGATGAATTTGAGGAATTTCTTAAAAATAATGGAATTAAGCATACGCCTGTTCCACCTTATCATCCGTCTTCAAACGGACAAGCGCGAAGTTATGTGCAAACTATGAAAAATTAAAAGCTAGATAAAAAAGCGAGCCTTAAAAAGCTAGATAAAAGTGACATAACATTGTCAATTTCACGATTTTTGTTAGAAAATCATTCCACTCCTCATTCGGTGACTGGTAAAACTCCTGCTGAATTAATGTTTGGAAGGCCAGTTCGAACAGCCCTTCACTTGGTATTACCATCAAAACCTAAAATACAGCAACCCCTTCACAAATATAAGCTTCATGATTTTGTTTTTGTTAAAAACTTTGGAAAAGGGGAGAATTGGGTAAAAGGAAAAATTATGAAATTATTTGGGAGTAGATGGGTTTTAGTAAATAGATGTGACGGAATAATGTGTAAGCGTCACGTTGATTAGTTGAGACGAAATAAAGAGATAAGTTATGAAATACCAGAGACGGTTGTAGAGATGAATCGAAATGATAAACTAATGTCCGACAAAGTTGAAAATATGGGACATTGTGGTAAAAATTACAGTAATTATGATAGGTATGAAATGGTTAACCAAAACCGTTTTTCTGGAATTAATGGAAAAATAAAAGAACAGCTTAATAATGATGATACTATAGAACCAAGCCAATCTCAGCTTTCGCGTGATATTGTGGCAGGTACAGTTGTGAGTAATAAAAATGATGTTACGACAAATAAAACGGCGAAAGACAATTTGACTGAAACTTATGACGAGGACTGTAAGAAAAGTGCTCCAGTTCGAAGAAGTCATAGAACAAGATTGCTTGTAGTTCGTTTGAACTATGAGGGGAGGGGTGTCATATCTCAATAATAGTTGAGATCTGTATTAATAGATGGCAGCACCATACACGGCAGTCTGAAATTGTAAGGCTTTGCACGTAGCCGAGAATATTTCTGCGCAGTTGTAAGATGTATTTCGTTCTGAGAGCTGCGCTTAACAGCTGCTGTAAATAATGTATATAATAAACTATAAGTAATATTATAGTTATGCATTCTTCCTTAGTTAAGTATAATTAGTAATAATAAGAGTGTGACGATATAAAAATATGAGCTTTCTATTTTTACTAACCTTCCCAAATTCCTTCATTTCCATTCAAACTGGATGTATCCATTATCAGGCCACATGCGTAACGCACGTGTCGCCATACTTGGTTGGTATTTTATTAAAATAAACTCTCTCTTGCCTACAGGTTGCAATTATAATATATATATTTATATATATATATGAATTATAATTATACATTTTCGCATAAAATTAGAAGCGTATTTAAGTAATTGATTAAATTATGAATATACAGAGGCGGAGTAGCCGAATTTGAACCACTTCACTTATTTGCAGGGGTAACTCACTTCATTTTTGAAATATCTGCAAAATATCTCTACACTTGGTCTATCTATTCATCTACTAACATAAATGTTTACAACAATTTTTATTAGAAAATTTTAAGTTTTAGTATAATTTGAAAAATTTGTCATAGGTGGTCCAAACTTATAGACTGGTCGCCTAAGTTGGACCCCTAATCTTCCAAATTGGACCAGGCATCATTCGTCTGTTTTAAAAAAAAGTTAGTTATATAACTAATTTTATTAAAAGCAAAGTTTACAATAAAACAAAACAGTAGCAATGAATCATAATGAAATCAAATGCCTGAAAGTAAGAGTAATTGTTTTAAATCAAACTATGTTCAAAATATAAATCAAAGTTATAAGTAATTAAAAATATAATAACTGCCAGTTACTTGAATATCATGTAAGAAGTGATGCAAGGGTTACACATCAATTTCTTCTGTTCATATTTTATTCCAACTCACACAGAAATGAACAATATTTGGCAATCTGAACACTGAATCATTTCTGCTATTTTACTTTTTTTTTTTTTTTTTTTCTTTTTTTTTTTTTTACAAATTAGGAAAAACCAATCATCACCGTCTTGATTTTTCTTTTTAGATTCTGAATGATTAGACTTTTTTTTTTTTTTGCAACTGAAGTTTTCTTTACTTTAGGTCCGTAGTACTTTCCTTCCACCATTTTCTTTTCAATTGAATTACGCCCATTCTTTAAACTTGATGTTCTAATTGTTTTTGTACTTTGACAGTTTCTTTTTTCTTTTTTTTTTTTTACATTTCAAGTTTTGTTTTATATGGCAAAGATGTTAACACAGCTGGTTTTTTGCGTCCCTCTGTTCTTTGACTTAACTGAGTTTGGCAAAGAAGATAACATTTCTACTACTTGCGAGACAATAGTAATACATTATAAAATATTAAAAAACAAAAAATAGTGTCCAAAGCGTGCAGCCCTCAAAATTGATCACTTTCTTTTCAAATTTATGCAAGGCTTACACAGGATTTTTTTGTTTATATTTTATTCAATCGCACACAGCATAGGGCCATATCGGACAATCTGAACGGTACCTCATTTCTGCTATTTTATTTTTCTTACAGATTAGGCAAAACCAATCATCACTGTCTTGAGTTTTCTTTTTACATTCTGAATCATTAGATATTTTTTTGCAACTGAAGTTTTCTTTATCTTATGGGTGTAGTTTTCATCTTCCATCATTTTCTTTACAATTGAATTCCGCCTGTTTTATTTTTTTATTTATTTTTTTTTTTAACTTGAATTTCCAATTGCATTTGTGCTTTGGGAATTTGTGCTTTTGTCCGTATACTTTTTTTTTTTTCATTTGAAGGTTTACTTTATCTGGCGAAGATGTTAACACAGCTGATTTTGGCTTCCTCTGTACTTTGACTTAACTGATTTTGTCAGGGGAGATAACATTTCTACTCATTGTTTGGTTATTGTTTTTCTTGTTTTTTGGGGTGGGGGGGGTGGGGGGGTGAGGGGGTGTTGTAGCTGCAACCTTCTTGCAGGTCAATAGCAATACATTAATTAAAATAAAAATAAATAAATAAATAAAAATAGTGTCCAAATCATACGCCCTCAAAACTCCGGGTATTTATAGCCCAATGCATGTTCTTTAAAAGTACAGTTAAAATTTCATAAAAAATTTAAACAAAAAATTGATAAAAAACAATAACTAAAAACTGCGCCTACTAGCACCGGTCTCCCCTAATGGCTATGAAATATATGAACTCCCTCATATCTTCAAAGCTATTTGAAGGCATGGGATCTGCAATTAGTGACATTAAAAGGCATTTTTCTGAGGATCAATAATGTCGTATTCTAGGGTACCTGATATATGTCATAGCAATCTCAATTCCTAAGAAAACTTTCAATCCTTCTACAATAAGGCTGAAATTATCTTTGCTATTTTGACATGCATAAAAATTTGTCTGAGGAAATAGATTCATAAACATATCGAAAGGAAAGTTGGCTTATACAATCACCTGAAATCTACCACTGAATTGTGGCCAATTATTTGACAATCAGTAATCTCTCTCACTAAACCAAGTAATGGGTTTCCCTTTTGGTTTGCTAGCATTACTTGGAGTTTTTGTATTAATAGGCGATGATGGTTCTTGATTTAGATACCCATCATCATTTGGATCAGAAACACTGTGCGCAGTTGTGGCTGGAGCTGTATTTGTAAATTCCTCTTCATCGACAAATTACATTGCACGGGCAGGTACAAGGCGAATATAACTTGGATCATCTCTAACAGAATCACTATCTTGTAGAACCAGATCGTCTTCAGATTTCGCTGCCATTAGTTCAGCTATCTCTGCATCAGGGAAGCAACTTTTTCTCCTATTCATGTTTGCATTTTTATCAACCTGCAAAAAGAAACCAAAGTAGTAAATAGAAATGGAATTTTGTTTACTTTTGTGCAAAATGCCCACATATGAAGACATATATGTTTTATGCCACAAATAAAAACTTAATAGAAATATTTAAAAAAAATTCATTAAACAATACATGATGATCGATTGTAAAACAAACAATTACCTTCATGGTAGTGTGACTATTTCCTGGTCTGTTTGTAGAAAATCCTGCACAATATCGCAATGCTTCAATATTTTGATTTTATCACAACACTTGTGCGAATTACGGCTATCGGTATGGTGCTGCCATCTATTGCGCTGCATGCTAGCTATTATCGATCCACAAATGAGGTCTCAGAGAATAAATGCAGAAAAAGTTTGTAACTCTAATACTTTATAGGACAATACTTATGTGTCCTCATATGAGACCCATATGAATGTAATGGTTAATATCTATGATATTTTTGGGAAGGCTTTTGTGAACCAAATGTCAGTTTTTGCCATATTGCAAAAGACATTATACCTAAAAGAACGTATAAGGAAAGTTGAATTAAATTATTCTTCCTATACAAGAAAAACCGCGAAAACCTTGGCGATCAACGCTTCTGAGGCCGCTTTGTAATAAAACTCGTGAATATCCACCAAAACAACATTTTTTGCAGCCTGCACGCTGTAAACCTCTATGCTGATTGAGTATTACTATTATTGTTTAATGAATACAGAAATGAAATAATGAAAAAAAATAGATCATATATATATATATATATATATATATATACTTATATTTTCGATTATTTACGTGTTTATTGGAAAGTGTAAGAGAATATTCAATATCTATATTCTTCCAGGTCCTAATAGTCGTATTATTGGACCTAATAAAAGTTGATCTTAGCTGAACTTAGGAGCACTTGTTTAAGACTCGTCCAGATGCAATAAATGTGTCTATTTGTATCCATTCTCCAAAAGCATTAAGCAAAAGCCATATATGTTTTGTTAATTTCCCATTACAGTTAATTTCAATATCATTTACTATTTTATGTGCGGCTGAAATAATAATTTTTTTTTCAGATAAGATATTAGCGATAATAGTAGAAAACATCGAGATATATTTCAAATAATGACACAAACTTCTCCATACAGATATAAGTTCAAAACCTGTTTGAAAGCCCTAAGCAAATTTGAGATTCATATATTAGTAATTACTATGCATCCCTTCTAAAATTCTGTAATATAAAGGTTTTTAGCCAAAATAAAGTTGTGTCTGATATTTTCATTTAACATAAACAACATAAAAAAGTATAAAAATAGCATAGCGAAACAGGAAAAGGAGTAAAAAAAGAGGCGACAGGTATAAATTTCTATTTATGTAAATTCGTTATTTTTTTTTTTTTTTACATAAGATTTCCATTAAATAAATATTACAGATGTTAAAAAGAAAGCGAGATTTAAAAAACAGAAAAGGAATGCAAAGACGAAATTTATATAAATAAAATATAATATTCCTCCAACAAGAATGTTTTCCAGATTTCTCGAAAGATACGTTTTCTTTTATCTATAATAAAAACTATTGAGAATTAAAAATGACAGATAATAATTAAATCATTATTAAAGATCATTAAGTATTTTGCTATTCTACAAAAAAAATTGTATTTATATTTTTATGTTTTTATTATTTTTGAAGACTTAAACACAAATCATTATTTAAAGAAAATTCAAAAACAATTTTAATGTTTTCTTAGTTTTTATTGTTTTTCTTTAAGCTATGATAAATATAATGACGCATTTTTATTGATATTTCCATTAGATTATAATTAATGAGTTTTAAATGATATTATATAATGTAATGAGAAAATAATTAAGTGTAATTAACGTTAATGGTTATTTGCTTTGAGCACAAAAAGTCTATGTTTTTTTTCAGTATATTAGGCAAAGTAATTATCTTCAAAGATTGTATTATAATAAAAAAATTTGTAACATTTAATAAGAAATGGAACTATACATTTTCATTTTGCGCTGTTAAAATATTACAACATTTAAATCGTACTTAACACGTTCACTGCCACCATACTGATCTGCCAGTTTGGCCTCCATGTTTATCATGAAATTTTGTGCTCATACCAGAAATAAAGTGTAGTATCTTACGCTTTATTAATAAAAGACATTTAGCGGTAACATAGACCTTCAAAAAAAGTAATTTTTTCATTTTATATCTTTATTGTATTAAAAATGTATAGTAGTTTTTTTAAAACTACAAAGACTTTTTATCCACAATGGCTCACTTATAATAACGCAGCCATTCATAGATTGGACTTAAAGTTGATGTCAAGTCGGAAGCCGCTTAAAGAGAAAACACTGTTAAGCCACTGTTAAGTGGTAACATAAAGTAAAATATCTTCTTTCGAAATTGCCGGTATCAATTTAAAGTTTCTGATCACTTTCGCTGCCATGGTGAAATGCGTGATGACATCTCGCGCTGGCGCGGGATCGGCAGCGAAATTGTTAAATTATACTTATTTCAACACATTTCTATTAGGAAAGTAATTGATAAGAAATGTAAATGATGGTTTCAGCTACATAACGCATCTAAGTAAATACGAACATTATAAAAGATATAAATAACATAAAGCAAAAAAAAAAAAAAAAAAAAAAATGTTCGTGAGTAACGTCGGAGTCATATTGAAGGTATTGACCGAAGGGTTGACAGAAGCACTTTGCTTTTACTGCATTTTGTTTTCTTATAAGCGTAACAAAATTAAAATTTTTAAACGGTCGAACAGGAGAAAAATATCTTTACGTACAGTTTGCTTGAAAGCTCTATATATATCAAGTTACTAATTTTATTGTTTACCAAACGTTGAATGCTTTAAGAAATGTTTTATTATAATTTCTCTATATCATGCGGTTCGTTTTAGGAACATTAACTGGCTTGTACATACAAAACAAAATAAATTGTTCATCATTTGTCCGTGGCTAACATCCCCTCACGAAATTAAAACCTGGACAGTTAATACATAAATAGTTGAAAACATTTAAAATAAGTAAAGCCAAATTTTATGAGATATGTAATCGAACTACGCACGAAAACACTGGAATAATAAGACTAAAAATACCCTTTTCAGAATAATGAAATATAATTCGATTTCTTCTGCCATTTAATCGGGGCACGAGACTAATACGAAAAGGTTTATGTATTTCAATAAATTTTAAATATTGAAAACTTTATATAATTTGTTATATTTTCATATAAAAATGCGTTTTAAGGAATACTAGTTAGAAATCTAAAACACATGTTAAATATAAAAGATCTGTTTCCGTATTCAATTAAAAATTATTTTTCTTATACTGAGTAGATATGTCAGTGTCTTATTTAACCAAATAAGCCCGGATTGAATCGTCTGTTTTCTTTTTTTTATATCAACATATACTGATAAAAAAATGTTCTATCTGTCTGCGTGCGATGGCTAGCGAATTCTACCACAGGTACAATCCTGAAAATCTCGTTGAGTGTAGTCCAAGGCATGTCCAATACTTCTGAGATGCAGTATTTTAATTTTTCATAATTAATCGATGTATTAATTCCAAAACGACAATGACGTATCACCAAAAGCTCATCTCTTTTGTTCAGAGTCCTAAAAAGTGTTCGCACTTGTCTAAAATTCAGTACACGCCTACACTGTAAAAAAATACGACCAGTTTTCCTGTAGGAATCGGAAAAATAGTTGCCCTTATCGTACCGGAAAAAATTCCGACACAGCTCGGAATAAAATCCGTAAAATCGGAATAAAATCCGTAAAATATCGTTTTATTGACTATTTCCTTTTTTTTTTACGGATTTTATTCCGATCTGGGCTGGAAATTTTTCCGCTACGATAAGGGCAACTATTTTTTCGATTCCTACAGGAAAACTGGTCGTTTTTTTTTTTTTTTTTTTTTTTTTTTTTACAGTGTAGGGAAGAAGCGAATAACCGAGCAGTGCGGTTCTCTTTGTGTTTCTTTTTTTTCATTGTTTTGTTTTATCCCTAATCGATCAAACCAGTCGATACAGTTAAAATTCGAAGAAATATCCCGAAATATTGTACTCTTACGTTTCAAATGATGATATTAATTCAAAAAATATCGCAGTTAAACTTTTGGAAAAAAATATCAAAAGGGATATTTCTCCAATATGGCATCCAATATTTTAGAGGTACTGACAAATCAAAAATATGCTCTTAAAGAGGAATCCCCTTTTCAAATGGATGGTGTAATCGCTTTTTAAAAATATAAATTTTATCCATTTCAAATACACTGGAAAACGCAGGTTCCTTTTCGCTTAACGGAAGCGACAGATTTTCAAAACTAAAAGTAACTCAACGTTTATATTTTAACACAATATTTTTAGAAAATCTCAATAACCAGATTTACTTCACCTGCAAGTATTTCGATACGTTTGGATAGGTAGAACAATATTTTATACAATAAAATGTCTGAAAATTTCGAGAAAAACAGTAAAAACATGAGTCTTTCGGCAAAGTTTTGCTCGCTTTTGACTCGCATTTTCAGTACTATTTTTTTTGTTTTTTTTCCTTGCAAAATTTCAAAGGGCGCTCGGGTCCAGTTATATGTATAACCTATTAAAATTTCAGAGAATTCTTATAGTTAGAAAATTTTATTTTATTGTGCTAACGAAGAGATGCGAAAACAAGAAAATAACGAAAATAAAACACATTTCGTTTTCAATTCTAACACTGCAAACCATCTTGAAAAAATTTCCCTTTCGAAAAAATTAATTCCTGATATCATTTTCCATTTTTTCAGCGCATTTTGCCATACAATTAACATTACGCACATTTTAATTAAAAAAATATACTTAATTTTATACAATAGCTCTGAAATTTTAATACAGTATAATAGCTTTTTACCTATTGAAAGACTATAGATTAGGTTCAGGAAAAATCAAATTTAAAGATGAAAAAAATACCATATTTCCGAAATAAGTCTCATGCCCAATTATCAACAAATGTCATTTTTTGAAAATCTTTCTTTTATACGCTACCACCTTTTACATTGTTGGAATGTGCTTTCACCCATCCCTTGACGAAGACATTTTTTACGAAGTCGATACTCTGTCCCTACACTGTAAAAAAATAATGCCAGTTTTCCGGAAGGAATAGGAAAAATAGTTGCCCTTATCGTATGTGAATAATTTCCAACCCAGCTCGGAATAAAATCCGTAAAATACCGTTTTACTGACTATTTCCTTATTTTTACGGATTTTATTCCGAGCTGGGACGGAAATTATTCCGGTACGGTAAGGGCAAACATTTTTACGATTCCTACCGGAAAACTGGCAGTATTTTTTTTACAGTGTACATATTTTTACGACGTGTTCCAGTTGTCGGTAAGATTCTTTCTTACTTTTCTCCCTAACGTTTTTAATTTTAATATATTGAGAAAAAATTGTCATCTAGATAAGAATTTATATTCATTGCTCATTCTATACGAATAAAAATTATTCATTGATCAATTGATTAAAGATATTCATATATACGTTTTTTTTTTTTTTTTTGCGATAATTAAATGTAACATTCACACATGTCGAAAGCGTGATTATTTAATTTTATTCATTTTGTTTATTAAAACTTAGAGGCACAAGTGAAATCTTACAGGAATAAATAAAATAAGACTTTTCACCACTTGAAAAGATGAATATATGATGTAAACTGTCAAAAATTCGGAACACGATTTGAAACGCAGAATTTTATCAAATAACAACGAAATTTTTCTTTTAAAGTGTTTAATGCGAATATAATTAGTCTTAGAATACATCTCACTTTAGAAGAAGTAAATATTCTCGCAAAGAAATAAAACTAGAAATATTGTTATTGTATCAAATTATCTCAAGAGGAACAAAGACATGATTGTGACATTGGAAATAGGCCAAACAAAGTCAGACTTGAACAGAAATACTTGTCACACAAAGCTTTAGAAAATAATCATGATGAATTGTAAAACTTCACTTCGGAACAATCAGAGCAAGAAATTTAAACACAATAAGTGGGCAGATATTTTATGAGTACAAAGATCAAAAATATTTTATAAAACGAAGATTTAGCATCCTGCAAAATTGTAAATTTTATATGCTCCATTTTGCTCACTCATGAATAAAGTGTTTTATCAGAAATATAATAAAACACGAATAAATATTATTTATTGCGCCTGAAATTTTATATGAATGAATTATGTATATACAGGGTGGTGTCGAGTTCGATCGACAGATATAAAAGAGCGATAGTAGGCATCCAGAGGATGAAAAATTACCGTACACCGTAAAAAAAAAAAAAAAAAAAAAAAAAAAAAAAAAAAAAAAAAAAACGACGTGTTTTCCTGTGGGAATCGGAAAAATAGTTGCCCTTATCGTACCGGAAAAATTTCCGACCCAACTCGGAATAAAATCCGTAAAATACCGTTTTAATGACTATTTCCTTATTTTACGGATTTTTATTCTGAGCTGGGTCGGAAAATTTTACGGTACAATAAGGGCAACTATTTTTCCGATACAGTGTATATTCCCTAATATACACTGACACAAAGATTTAGAAAATACCCATGTTGAAGGTGACACTTCAAATTAAAAGAATCAGAGCATAATAAAATATGTAAGTGAAAAGTAAGATTTTGAAATGAGATTTAGTATTATTGTATCTGGAATTAAATTGACTATAATTACATTTATTGTTCAATTTTCATTTTTGATGAAATTCAAATTTTGTGAATATTTATTTTAAAAACGAATTAATTTTTCTAAATTTAAATATTTTCTAACACATTTTTGGTGTTTTAAAATTGTTCACTTTAAAATATTTTTTTCACTTTCAAAATTGCATGCCAATTGAATAACAATAATTGAAACGAAAACATTTAAGGAAATTAAGATAGCTGCAAAAATGTAAAACCGCTCAATAACCTTATATAATTAACTTCTGAAACGATTTCTGTACTATTTTTATAGTCTTAGGGGACCAAATCTATACTTTGTTTGTTAATCAAGAAATATATTTAAGAAAAAGATTTTCTTAAGAAAAATGTTCAATAAAAAAAATTATAATTAGTGACACTGATGTATAATTATATTAAGAACTACTCACATTGATGTATATTTGCACTGAGAACTACTCAAGCGATTTCTTTACATTTGTAATAGCATTGGCATTAGCAAGTATATAAAGTTCTCGCTATGCGATAAGTAAAAATAAAAAATACAACAGTTACGCATTTTTGTAATCCAAAGCAACCTAATTTTTTTCTTCAGTTAACATAACTGCTTCATTATATTTCGTTTTTTGCTCAATGATCACTTTGTAAATTTCATTAATGTGTAAACACCTAAAAATACATTGAAATCGTTTTAATAGTTTCCGAAAAATGTGCATCTTTATCCGCTATTCTACATGTGATGTCGCTAATTCTGTCGCATCCTTAAATCACAAAAATATTTGCTGTTATCGCATTATATATTCTTAACATAATACAGTATATCACGAAGAACAAACACATGATTTCAAACGCTAGATTTATGACAAACAAAGTATAACTTGGGAAAAAGCTTTTCATATAAACCTTTAAAAACGACCATAATGAAATGCAAAAAACTCCCACAGACCAAGAACATTAAGCATTATATCCGCACAAATATTTTATCAGGACAAAGGCCAAAATATTTTAAAGGTTAGGAGGTTAAAGTCCGGATAAACTATAAAATTTGAACGCTTTCTTTCTTTAAGGCTGAAAATGAGTACATGATAAAATTGTATTTATTATTATGTGTCGTTCTCTGTATAATTTTAATAAAACTATAATTATCCAGTACTTAAGAACGTGGATTAAATGAAATTATTATCAATGTGAGCTATTTAAATGTCATCTTATATAACTTAATTAATGGATATCCAGAATACTACCACTTTTAATATATTTAATGATTTTCTACTGTTTCAGGATGGACATTTTACTGAAATTTGTACTATTCGTTTTGAATTTCAGCATATGTAATTGGCACACGAACTAAATTTATCCAACTGAGTGAAAAAAATGTTAAGACCGAGAGGCGAAACCTAGATCATTTCCTTATATTACTTAAGCTATACATATTGATTTACCTAGACCAACAATAGGCGAACACTGAGATAACAAATGAGACTTAGATAACACATTATCTCACTGTAGATGAGTTAGAAGGATAAGGATATAAATTTCAATCATTTTACAGAAATTAAACAGACTGCTGAAATGTTTAATGCAAAATGATTTATCTTATTTTTTTTTTCAATGCGTTTTTTTCTGCTGTCTCAGATTCTAGATAATTACAATTAAATCCCATCAATTTTTGTAAAGAACAATGTTATAGTTTCATGTTGAGAATTTTATGTAATTATTTTACATTTTTTTAAAATTTAAAACTATGTTTGTTAACCGGAGAGCACGGGCGTTAGGCGTTTAAGGTCAGTTCAGGTCCTTGCCTGAAAAATATGCTGCAGTAATCCACTCTTTCAATAAAAATTGTCCTGTTGATCATTAGTTAAGTGATATTATATTGGGACTAATTGTAGATATTTCCTGTTTTATACATGTTATTATGTAAAAAAATAAAGCTGTTGTTGGTATATGACAGCCATATCTCTTGCTCTTATTTTATACAGAACAACATATATAATTGGAAAATGTATTGTTATTTGAATTATAAACAAGTAAGAAAAATCATGTGTACGGCATAGATTATGAAACACTTTCCAACACTCCCTGGAAGCTTTAACGAAACTTCGTTACTTAGGGAAATAAGGTAAATAAGATAACTAAGTAAACATTTAAAAATCTGATTTCAGTAGTTATCGCCCACAGCCAAATATGTATTCCAATTCTTTTAAACAGCCCTGTATTCGATCTGTATATTGATATATATATAATATATAATAGGAAGATTTAGTTTAGAAAGAAAATGCATAACAGGTTGAAATTCATCTTTCAGCATTTTATACAAATAGATGGAAAGATACTTGAATACATTTGTACAGCCCTGTAGTTTACCTAGTACCTTTATTACACGCCACTATTTAGCTAAAATTTAATTCAAGCTAAAACACGCTTAAAACTACTAAAATTACATTTCCAGAAATTATCACCCATAGACGGCCATGTATCCCACTATTTGCAGGGTCCTGTATATCATTTTATCTATATTCCACAAATATTTCTTAGTACACTAAATTCAGTTCAGCGTAAAAATGCATAACACTTTTAAAACTCACCTTTAAGCTATTTATGATTATACTCAGTAACTTTACGAATTCATTTCTGTAGCTCTGTATATGAACTATACCATTTATACGCACTTTATAGTATGCATAAATATAGTGAACAAGTAGGTAAGTGTGATCACAGATCACACATAGGGTTTCGTTTAATATTCCTTTCAAAACACTTCATCCGTTTGAAAAATCTAATAGTTCCACATTTCGCAACCAGGGGCGCACTCTGTTCTAAATAATCCTCTATCCGAACGAAAATCCGTTTTATATACTATCCGTAGATATATTACTCGAGGGGATTGGGCAGTTAGCACCCGAGATAAGTAGCCGCCCCTGGCGGTAAAAAGTGGGACTAAAATATGTAAGGCTATGGTGCATAATATGAAAGAATGGTCAAAGGTATGTCGGCAAAAGTTGGAAAAGTGCTCCCCGTGTGAAAAGGGCGGAGGTTAGAAAAATTGCTTAAAATACACAAGTTAGAGCCCGGAGGAGTAAATAATATAAGACTTTCTGAAAATTTTATGATTTGCAGTGTGGTCTGAGGTATTCAGCTATATGTATGCAAAATTTCATGTATCCAACTTAATTGGGGTCTCTCTTAGAAATAATTACTTAAAATACATATGTGGTAGCTCAAAGGGTTAAACATAAGACTTTTTCAAGATTTTATGATTTGTCGCCTGGCCTCAGGTGTTCACCTATAAGTATGCAAAGTTTCATGCCTCCAACCTAAATAGGGGTTCACTTAGAAAGAATTGTTTAAAATACATATGTGGGAGGCCAAAGGGTTAAATGTACGATTTTTTCAAAATTTTATGATTTGTCATTTGATGTGCGGTGTCCAGCTATAAGTACGCAAAATTTCAAGCCTCCAACCAAATTATGCCTCACTTAGAAAAAATTTTATAAAATACACATGTGGGAGTCCAAAGAGTTAAATTTAAGACTTTTTCAAATTTTTACGATTTGTCGTTTGATGTGATGTGTTCAGCTATAAGTATGCAACATTTCACGCCTCCAACCTAATTAGGCTCTCACTTAGAAAGAATTGTTTAAAATACACATGTTTGAGCACAAAGGGTTAAATGAACGACTTTTTAAAAATTTTATAGTTTGTCATTTGATGTGAGGTGTTCAGCTATAAGTATGCAAAATTCCAAGTTTTTAAAATGTATAGTTTCTGAGAACGGGCTTTGTGACAGACGTATAGACAGAGGAGCGAGACGAATAGGGTTTCGTCAGATGAACGAAACCCTAAAAAAGCGCATATCATAATTAAAAATGCATTTCGAGCAATCATTACTAATATAAAGTAATTAGGATACAATATAGTATCTGAAATCTTTTCAAATACACCGCACACATTTTCCCCTATACCATTATAAACGGAATTCTTTATGTGACCCCGTAAATGAACAATAACTAGTCTTTGCACCGCATATTCAACAGAATAAACATTTTAGTGGGCTTCATAAATGAATATCAATTTTGCTATGTTTGAAAGAGTGTATCACCATTAAAAATCATATGAAACAATTTTTTCCCATTGGCCGTAATGTAACGGGAAACTTTTGACTGTCCCTGTAAATGAGCTAAACATGCTACAGACTTCTTTTGAAATAGGGAACGTGCTATGATAGAAGTCACTAACGTCGAAAAATTTCACAACGATCCGAACATATTTACGAGAGTTAGATCGTGAACAGACGGCCAGATGGACAGACGGACAGACAAACTGAAGTCATAAAAAATTTTCAACTTTTTTGGAAAGTGTTAAAAAGATGTGATGCAATTATAGACCTCATTACTAGAAGTGTGAACGGATTGAGGAATATTTTAATGAAAATATTGTACAGTCGTGGGAAAAAAAAGTAAATACCCCCTTCTTACTCTTCAACAAATTATCGTAAACAAAAGTTGCTGGTACCGAACGGTTGGAAATAAAGTAAACTTTTAAATGATGTATATAAAATATGCTTAGGGGGGCATCTACATATTAAAGCGAATCCAAACTTCATTTTTTTCAATGGCAATACCCAATTTTAACGAGATATTTTAAATCTTCTGTTCAAACTATGCCTAGACACCAAATTTCAAGTCATTTGAATGTTAAGTTTTTGAATTATAAACATTCAAAATTTAGTGTTTCTAATGTTAAATTACATTTTTATATTTTTATTTATATCTCCTGAAATTATGCTCCTAATGTGCTAATTTTTTGTATAGCAATAATTCTAATATACCTAAACATAAATACGCTATATTTGCAATTTTCATAATTTTATGATATGAATTATGAATTATGAAATTAATATTCGAAAAAATTATGAATTGTAACCTACATTTTTTTAACGGATTTAGATTTATTAAGTCCGGCTTTATGGAAATCCAAAATTTCATATTTTTCTTCCAAGTAGTTTTCAAATTATGCTTTAAAAACGGCAAAATTTTGGTTTCCGTCTATGATAGAAGTGAGTAGATATTTTGAAATTTCTTCTGCTGTTCTGTTATCTAACCGGCTTCATTGACTGCTTGAGTGGTGCTTAAGGTGCCTTGATCAAGAAGGGAGCTCTCTCGGTTAACCATCGAGTACCAAACTTCAATTTGGATACAGCCCTTATAATACGCTCGTTTTAAAATAATTAATTTCTGGGAAACTTACGCTACGAATGCATAAAAATTTGTTTTTAGGCTAATTGAAGGGTGTAGAGTTCCTTTATGCTGTCAAAATTGTGTACTGCTATTGAAAAAAAAGAAAGTTATGGTTCGTTTTAATATGTAGATGGCCCCCTAAGCAACTTTTATATACATCATTTAAAAGTAGACTTTATTTCCAATCGTTCGGTATCAGTAACTTTCTTCTACGATAATTTGTTGAAGAGTTAGTAGGGGGCCCTCATAGCATGCATGGTCACAGTGACGTCATTGTAAGTCACTGTGGTTACGTCACAGCTATGACCAAAATGCCACCACTCAGCGATGTCACACTGTGACTGATATGTGAACTTCTTAGAAAACTTTTAAAAATTATAAAAATTCTTCAAAACATGTTATTTACTGTAAAAGATACTTTTCTGTCAATTAAAAAAAATTGTGACGTCACTGTTATGTCATTACATGTAACGTACGTCTCATTATGTGACAAAAAACCCTACCATATACTTACAGTGTAACTCGCAGTGTAAACTCGCAGTAAAACAAAACATATGTTAAGATTAAAAGTTTCCACATCAAACAATAAAAATAATTCAGTGTTTGTTTCCGACTAATATTTCACAACAAAATTAAAAACTTCACCAAAAAATGTACATAAATAAAACACACAAATTTAATAGATATGTAATCAAACTGCTCGCTTAGACTACTAAAACTTTTTGGATTAAAAAAACTGTTGTAGGTAGTAAAATATTTTACGATATTTACGACTATTAACTCTTGGAATGTTGCTAATATGAAAGTATCGCTATTGAATTTTAAAACTTTATTTGAATACATAATTGATACTTTTCATATAAAAATGTTTTTTGGTGTTATTAGTGGTCAATCTAGAAAAATGTATTAACTGTAGAGATTTCAATACTAAGAAAATGTTTTCTTCCTGTATTCTATAATCCGAGAAAATGGTTTTTATTTATAAATTATTGTGTATGGGTATGGGAAGGGACGGAGTGTGGTAATAAAGCAATGCTTTACTATAAGAAATAAAAACACTTGCATATTTTCAGTAATAAATTTTTCTGCCAGTGTTTAATTATTTTAAGTTATTTTAAAAAAATTAATTTGGCTACTTGTTTCACATTTTTTAAATAAATTTAACTTTTTCCGAATATAAAATAAAATACAGTAAAACCACTTTAAAGCGACCACGTTCCGTTCAAATAAAAATTGGTCGCTCCGGGAGGTGGTCTCTTAATAGAGCTCACGTTTAAATCTAGATTTTAATTGTTAAAAAAATTGTTAAAAAATATGAAAATTTAGGTTTTAAAACAAAAGTTAATTACATAAGTTAACTACTGCAGAGTATAAAAAATGAATATATTGACGTTTGTTGTGATTTTACGGTTTTATCTTTTATAGCTTTTATTTCCAAGTCCTTTCGAAGTTCAGTAAATGAATGCATTTGTTTTTATTTTTTTTGGACGGGAGCAAATAATGACGATTTCATTAATTTATCTATTTCTTTGAGAGTTTCGTGACAGAATAGTGCACGGCAGTTTATTGACCGCGATTTTTAATTTGTCATCAGAGTTAAATTCATTGCCTAAAGAGGCACAAAGGTGTTTAAACACTTAAAAGTTATCGGAATAAAATATTTAAAAAAAAAATCTAAACTAACTTTAGAAGTTTGATGAATAATGGGCTCTCAGGAATTAATTTGCTAATAAAACTTTCTTCAAGCGACCAGGCAAAAGCGGAATTTATTTCATTTTCTTCAAAGAAATTGGTCGCTCATGGAGGGAGTTCAAATTAAATGGTCTCTGAATGGAGGTAAAATTAGTATTGAGCCTATGGTAATAAATTTCGTTCTATGACAAAATGGTCGTTGAGGGAGGTGGTCGCTTAATGGAGGTGGTCGCACAGGGAGGTGGTCGCTTAATGGAGGTGGTTGCACAGGGAGGTTTCACTGTATACAAAATATATGTAAAACTTATGGCGTAATTAATTATTCATATTTTTTTTTGTTTTGCAAAACTTAAATAGCTTTACAAAACTTGAACTATTTTGAAACACATAAAAAAAAGTTAAATGCATCAAAAAATTCTTCAAGCAAGAAATTTTAATTGGAAGTAAGTTTATAAAAATACTAGCAAGCCCCGCGGCTTTTCTCGCATAATATTTGAAATATGCCAAGTGATATTTATATGTCTAATTTTTATTTAAAGAAATTATACTTTTAGGAATAATTCAAAAATTACTATTTAAAACATAGTTTGACTAAACTTCATTATTACACTGCATTAGGCAAAAATTAGATTTAAAATAATAAGAACAAATAAAACTAAATAAATGGAAATTTAGAAAATATTTTGAAACTTTTATGCTCAATTAATACGCTTATTTCAGTATTCATTTGAAGTTTTGAATTTTTTAGAAACCATCTTCTCACGTCTTAAAATTGACCATCATGTCAAATTGCAAGTCTTACCACCTCTCTCAACATAAAAGGCTATGTTGAAATAGGAACTGTCACCATTAATTTGCCAACATTAATTGTGAAATTGGTTTATTATTTCCTAATATTCCACTAAAACGTAATTTAGAAAGCTTTTAGAGGCCTTTTTTAGAACGTTTGCTGTTCCTGTGAACCCCAGCTGGTAGAATCATCCGCATAAAATATAGCCTGTGTAGGATCGGAGACTGTTACCATTGATTCGCAATTATTACTTTTATAATCGTTTTATATTCTCTGAAATTGCATAGAAATCGAAATTTAGGACTTTTTTAGAACGCTTTTGGAACCTACCGTTCGCTTCACCTCTTTTTAATTCGAATTTATTTTAGACAGTCCTTCGAGGGCATTTATATTATATAAGTAATTACCATGTCATATTTAAAGTTTCTGGGCACTTCATTATCACAGAAATCCCAATTTAGAAAGTTTTTTTCCTCCTGCAACCCTCTGGTGGTAGTGGCACCTACATAAAATATAGCTTATGGTTGAGAAGGCTCTATCACCATCAAGTTAACACCATTATTTTTGAAATTGGTTTGGTATTCTATGAGATTGCATAAAAAGTACCATTTAGAACGTTTTTAAAATGCTTTTCGCTCACTTCATCCTTTTAAATTTGGAATTTTCTTTCAACTGTTCGTAGAAAGCAGTTGCATCTTATAAGTAAATACCATACCACATTTCAAAATGTTAGACCCCTCAGTTGTGCAAAAAAAAAAAAAAAAAAAAAAAAAAAAACGCAAATTAGAACATGTTTTGCTCTTGCACCCCCAGATGATGGTGACAGCAACATAAAATATAGCCTATGTTGGAGCGGGGACTGTCACATCAATTTTAAACCATTAATTTTGAAATAGGTTTGGTATTTCCTGAGATCGAGTAGAAATCGCAATTTAGAACGCTTTTACAACGTTTTTACAACGCTTTTCGCGAGTTTTTACCCCTTTTAAATTTCCAATTTTTTTAAACTGTTCTTAAAGATCATTTACATCTAATAAATATGTACCTTGACTAATTTCAAGTTTCTATCCTCTACCGATCACAAAAATCGAAATTTAGAACGTTTTTTGCTCGTGCAACCTCCAGGTGATAGTAACACTGACATGAAATAGCATCTATGTTAGAGCAGAGGCTGTGAATATCAATTTTCCTACCATTACTTTTGAAATCAGTTTGATTCTTCCTGTGATTGCTCACAAATCGGATTTAGAACATTTTTAGAATGCTTTTTATACGATAGATCATTTATATGCAATAAATATGTACCATGCAAAATTTCATGTATCTAGGTCCTTCCATAATTCAAAAATCGCATTTTTAGAACGTTTTTAGTTCCTGAATCTCCTCTGGGGTCGTGGAAACAGACATAAAATATAGCCTATCTTGGAGCAAGAGCTGTCACCATCATTTTACACCGTTATATTTGAAATAGGTTCAGTACTTCCTGAGGTTGCATAGAAAACGCAATTTAGAATGTTTTTCAACGTTTTTTGCGCATTTTCACCCTTTTTAATTTCGATTTTTTAGGAAATGTTCTTAGAGATCATTAATATCTTATAAGTAACTACCATTCCAAATTTCATGATTCTAGGCCCTTCCATAGCACAAAACCGCAATTTAGAATGTTTTTTTTTCTCCTGAAGTCCCAAGGTAGTAGTGATGCAAACATAAAACAGAGCCATGTTAGATCAAGGTCTGTCACCATCAGTTTGCAACCATTACTTTTGAAATCGATTTGATACTTCCCAAAATTGAGTAGAAATCATCATTTAGAATGTTTTTAGAACCCTCTTCACGCATTATCACCCCTTTTAAATTTCGATTTTTTTAAGAACAGTTCTTGGAAATCCTTTATATTTAATATGTAACTAAAATTTCAAATTTCATATTTCTAGGCCTTTCAGTAACGCAAAAATTGCATTTTTAGAACGTTTTTTCCTCCTGCACCCCCTTTGGGGTAGTGGCACCGACATATAACATAGCCTATGTTAGAGCAAGTGTTGTCACCATCATTTTGACACCATTATTTTTTTTCGGTTTGGTATTTCCTGAGATTGTGTTGAAACCCCATTTAGAGCGATTTTTAGAGCGCTTTTCGCGCATTTTCACCCCTTTTTAATTTCGATTTTTTTAAGAACTGTTCTTAGAAACCTTTATATCTAATAAGTAAGTAATATTTCAAATTTCATGATTCTCGGCCCTTCAGTAACGCAAAACCGTGATTTAGGACGTTTTTTTGCTCCTGCACCCCTTTGGGGTAGTGGCACCGACATAAAATATAGCCTATCTTGGAGCAAGGGTTGTCACCATCATTTTGATACCATTCTTTTTTAAATCGGTCTGGTATTTCCTGAGATTGTGTAGAAACCACAATTTCGAAAGTTTTTAGAACGCTTTTTGTGCATTTTCACCCCTTTCAAATTTCGAATTGTTTAGAAAATGTTCTTAGATATTATTTATATCTTATAAGTAACTACCATTCCAAATTTCATGATTCTAGGCCCTTCCATAACACAAAAATTGCATTTTTAGAACGTTTTTTGATCCTGCACCCCTTTGGAGTAGTGGCACCGACATAAAATATAGCCTATGTTCTAAGTTGGGCAAACACTATCATTTTGATACCATTACTTTTGAAATCGGTTCGGTAGCTCCAGAGCTTACTTCCTACAAATAAACAATTTTTACCTCTTTATAATATTAGTATAGAAGATAGATTATGTCATATAAATGTATAGGAACGGAAAAGCCATCTGTTCTTGCTTTGATAAACAAAACAGTGCGAAAAACCGCAGACGATAAAACTATTAAAAACAACATATTGCGTTTAATCTTTGGAACAGGCAGATGGAGTTTTTTGCTGGACAAATAGGTAGTGTTATGAACATGCAGTCTGTCAGATATAAACATTTAACCTAAAAAATTCATAGGAATAATCATCCCAAGGTCATACTTTAGACGAAAATATGAGTTCGAGGTATTTACACTAGCTTTGGTGTGGTTTAAATGATTCCCATCATTGCCAGTGTATGTATTACTGACATATATTCTACTTCCAAAATTTGTTCTTCCTAAAACATGGATTACATCGGAATTTAAAGAACGACGTTAAGGGAAAAAAAAAAAAAAAAAAAAAAAAAAAAAAGTATGGAAAAAAATTTATTCCAGAGTTTGCTTTTCTTTAAATTATAACGCTTTTATTATTTTCTTATAAACATTTCATTAACTTAATGCAGTTTAGTAGATTTATTATTTAATTTATTGAAATAAATAACTGTCTATCAACAATTTTAATCAGATGATTAATATCAATTATATAAATTTATTTTAATCAGATTTGTTTTCTTTTAAAATATTATAGGTTAAAATCACATGTTTTCTCAAACTTTAAAATGACATATAAAAATATTATAATCAAAGTTTAACATAATTAGCAAATATTTAAATGTATTTAACGTACGAAATAAAAAGGCCTTTTTATAGAATAAAATTTTTTGATTGTCTCAAACAATTTGCGTTGCACATTTTTATTTAAAAATTTATATATGTTCGGAAGAAAAGAAGATTGTTTATTCTATTTAGAAGAAATAGGATTTTTTTTACATAATGGAGAAGTACTATTTAAAGGATATCATACATATGTAGTATTAAGAGGGAAAAATCAGTGTCAATGAGTATTATTCGATGTGAAAAAAGTTATAAAAATTTATAAAGAGATATCCTTAGCTGGTAAGAACTTTTCAGTTAGACATTATGACCGAAAAGCTTTAAAAGTAAATCGGTGTCTCAATTTGTTGACAAATATAGAAATTATGCAACCCAGCGAGAATTTAAATTTGGTTTTATTGAAAGATTTTAATTTTTAAAACACATATTCATGTACTTGAATGAATGAAACTAAAATGTAAAATATATTTCATTATATTTTTTCTGGATACTTTTAATATTTTACTTCCTGAATGATTTTATAAGCATAAACTTCAAAATATCTATACTATACACTCTATTAGAAAACAGACTGATTAAAGGGGGCTTGTTATTTATGATTATCATCTAATCCTGTAAATAAAATAATAATAGTAATAATGATCCAATGTGTACTTCTATTTTGTGTTTACGGTTTGAATTTTTATACTTTATTCACATAAAAATGACTAACTATTTTACATTATTTTCATTATTTTTTATTTTACTGTGTCATATAAAAGTAAATATGATTACCTGCATTTGTAACAGAGTGTATATATAAAATTTTCACCACACGTTATTCTAAAACCTTTATAATAAATTAAAAACGTCAACACAAATTGTTCATAAATAAAACACAAATTTACTGAACATGTAATCGAACTGCTCGCTTAAACTACTAAAACTATAATAATAATAATAATAATTAAAAAAACTGCTGTAGGTAGTAAAATCTTTGGCGATTTCTTCGACTATTAACTCTTGGATTATTGCTTATATGAAAGTATCTCTATTGAATTTCAAAACTTTATTTGAATAAATAATTGATATTTTTCATATAAAAATGCTTTTGGTGTTATTAGTCAAATGCATTAAAAAGAGATGCTAGTTCAGTAAAAACAGAGTATGATGACAGAGCTTCATGAGTAAATGTAATATAGTAATGTGTTTCGTAATGCTATAAGAAAAAGTATATAATTTGTTAATATGATAAATAAAGTGACATTAATTTTTAAGAATTTTATGAATTACAAATTGAAAAATACAATTAAATAACGACATGATTTAACAATATCTTGTATTTTCTGAAGAAATAAGGTTCTATAATTTTTGCAAGGTGTTGGACACACTGATTTAGGAATACTGTTGTATGAGGTAGTTTTTTAGAAGAAATTTCTGATTGCAACTAAAGGTGAATTTCACTTTAAAAAAAAAGGATGTATTTCGCCCATTTTAAAAAGGGCAGGGTGCTGCAACTTTAAAAAATGGCCTAGATTTAACAGTAAGTATTTGCAGAATTAATAAAAACAGCAAATAAATATAATTTAAGGTTGTATTCCGATCCAAACTGCTTATTTTCTAATTCATTTTAAAATTCATTTTTGCTCTCAAACGCATCAAACTGAGAAATTCTCTTATTTAGAAACTACATAATGCGCCGTGCTTCTTAATTTTTTGATAAATGCAGAAAATACTGTATTAAACGCTGTCAAAGTTAGCGTTTTGAACCAAATTTTCCGAAGCGTGCAATCTGGGAATGAAAAAAAGGGTCATACTGAGAAAATAATTGTTTAAAAATCAAATTCTAATTAATTGAGCTGAAAATGAAATCACACGGCACGTTAAACATGTCTTCAAAAATCACTCCTAGTAAGTTTCATGTTTTTACTTTTAAAAATCAGTCTGAAAATGTCTCAGAAAATTTTGAGCTGTTGAGGGTGGAAAAACATTTTTTCGAATACACCCTTAATTAGTGGCACAAACAACAAAGCAAGCAAATATGGTTTGCAGCTCATCTTGCATTTGTACAAAGGAGTAGTACTATTAATCTCCGACGCTTTGGACGGAAGCGAAGATGACATTTTATGGAATGACGGAGATTCTTCATACACCGATTCATATTACAATAGTGGTACTGCTACCTTCAGTGAAAGTGATTTATTATGAGAATTTTTTGTCAAAATTTTCACAAAGATTATTTGTAAATTTTACGTCTATAAAAATATTACTATAAAAAGAAAAATGGTATTTAATAAACAGCACATAGTTTGGAAACATTTGATAAGTTACTAATTTTATTATAATGTGTTTTTTTATACCAGTAATGTTTTAGCATTAGAGTGTACAATATTGTGTAGTAGATTTCCCCGCATAATAGTCGCACTTAGACTTTCACAATGAAAAATTGGCAAAAAAGTGCGAGTATTACGCGAGTGAATACTGTAGTTGTTGAGCAGATATCATTCTTTCCTTCTTCTTTAGCTCCAATTTTCTGTAAAATTATTATTGCAAAAGCAGAATGAGAAAATATTACCTAATTATTCATTTACTCTCAAAAGTTTTTAATACTTGCTGTGATGTTTATAGAAATGAAAGAATAACTTGATTGGTTAAACATGAATTTCGTAAAAGCATCGCGAAAAAATGCAAATTTCGTCAAAAGATCGGGAAACAGAAAGCGAATTTAATCTAAGATTAGCAAATTTTGACAAAATATTGTAGAAAAACGCGAATTTCGTCAATGGACCGCATAAAAGGCGAAATTTTTAAAATAAATCGCGCAAATAAGGTGAATTTTGTCAAGCGATCGCGAAAAAAATTCTAAATTTCTTCAAAAGGTCGTGGAAAAAAAACGTGAATTTCATATAAGAATCGCAATTTCGTCAAGATGTTGAAAAAAACGTGAATTTCGTCAAAGGATCGCGAAAAAATGCAAATTTCGTCAAAAGATCGTGAAAAAAAACGAATTTCATCTAAGAATAGCAAATTTTGTCAAAAGATTGTAGAAAAAACGCAAATTTCATCAATGGACCGCAAAAAAGGCGAAATTTTGTAAATAAATCGCGCAAATAAGGCAAATTTTGTCAAATGATCGCGAAAAAAATCTAAATATCTTCAAAAGGTGGTGGAAAAAAACGAAAATTTCATCTAAGAATCGCACTTTCGTCAAGAGATTGAAGAAAAAAGTGAATTTCGTCAAAGGATCGCGAAAAAATGCAAATTTCGTCAAAAGATCGAGAAAAAAAAGCGAATTTCATCTATCAAATTTTGTCAAAAGATTGTAGAAAAAATGCGAATTTCATCAATGGACCACATAAAAGGCGAAACTTTGTAAATAAATCGCGCAAAAAAAGCGAATTTTGTCAAACGATCGCAAAAAAATCTAAATTTCTTGAAATGGTCGTAGAAAAAAACGTGAATTTCATCTAAGAATCGCAATTTCGTCAAGAGATTGAAGAAAAACGTGAATTTTGTGAATTTCAAAGCATAGTGAAAATAAGCGAATTTCGTCAAATGATAGTGAAAAAACATAAAATTTTGTCAATAAATCGTACAAATAAGGTGAATTTCGCCGAGGGATTTCGAAAAAAAACGTAAATTTCAATAAAGTATCGTGAAAAAAACATTCTGACATTTTTCTGTAAGCTTCAGAATTTTCTTTTACACATAATCACTCCTGTTTCCATTGTCATGGCGTATTGATTGAACTCGAATAGCGATTTCATTTTTCCATAAATATATTGTATCTTCACGCTGTCACAACATTGTCATTGTAGTCACATATTCGTCTCAAAGTTAATGACAAAATCGTCACAAATTACACAATTTTCACAAAATTGTCACAATGTGACTTCACAACATTGTCACTGTCGTCACAGAATTATCACAGTGTTAATGACAATTTCGTCACAAATGACACATATTTCACAAATTGGTCTCACCGTGACTTCACAAATTGGTCACAATGTGACGTCACAAATGAGCTCTAAAACGGCCATAACGACCTCACATTCTAGTCACTGTGACTTCACATCGACGTCACGTGACGTCACATCGACGGTCACAAAGTGTACAGTGTGACTTCACAACAACGTCGCCGTAACGTCACCATGCCTTACGGGGGGGGGGGGGTTACTTTTTTTTCCACGACTGTACAGTACATTCGTATTATTGTGTTATGATTTGTGTATATATCTACCTATATATAAAAAATCCTAATGAAACGAATTTATGAAACGGATATCATGAAAGGGCTGAAATGTAACGAATTTATGAAACGATTCTATAAAACGACTTTGTATGAAACTTTGCGATGAAATTAGCACCAAAAATCCATATTGATCCGTAGATCTCAAAACTGATATTAGAATTTTTAAATTCGAATTAGTTTTCGAAATATTATTATTATTTTTTTTTTTTTGTAATTTTATATACTTTTCTCCAATGATGGCAACTCAAATTTTAATCATAACATTTTTTTCATATTTTAGAAAATGTTATTATTTTAAACTAATTTGGCGACCAGTTTGGCCTTAAGTGTTTGATAAGAAATGTATCATGTTGCTTTTATTCATAATTCAATTTGTATTTCATTATCATTTTATTTAATACAAAACTTTTAAAAATGAAACATTTAAAATAAATGGCTTTCCCTTCTTTCTTTTTTATTAAACGAAACGAAAAGAAAAATGTAAGGCACATATGTCATATACGCAACGCTGTGCCTAATTAGCGCCAAAATGGCGTTATTTGGCCTGGCATGGTAACCCGGCTATTGTTGCTTATTTATTAAAAAAAATTATTTGAATTTATTTTCATTTTATTTACAAAATATGTTATAAATTGTTTTTCTCTATCGTTATTAATTAAACTTTTATTTTAATTTATTGTTATTTCATTTTAAAAATAACAGAAAATAATTTAAGAATACATATGTAACTGATAATCGAAAACGAGGCTTTCGTCAAAGTGTCGTAAAAAAAATACACACCAAACCCGGTGCGTATATGACAATACAGCAAATCATGACATTTAATTTCAACTTCAAAGCAATGTTCTAATGGTACTACATCTCCCGTCGACCAATTTCGCCAAATTATATAAATTGCCAAACCACTCACCAAATTATACAAATTGACATTTTTTTTTAAATTTTAAATAATGAAAGAACAAATAAATTAGTATAACATTAATAAAAATACAAATAAAAGTCAAAATAAAAATCAGTTGTTGGCGTAAACACGTGTAACTTCCTGAAAGGTCATGTGAATATAACATTTACGATCAACCATTATTGACATTTGATCTTATAGTTTGGTGACAGACTTTAGATATAACAAGCAACATATTGTGAATCAAACACGAAAACAACCTTTAGATGTCTTAACAGCAACTGATTCTGCCTTAATTTTTTGCAATCAAAGGGAATTGAGTTGAAACCCGTTTACAGGGAGATCGCTACAGGTTTTTTCAGTATAATACAATCTTCTCTAATCTTTTGAAAAGCGATCAGATTAGCGTGCTTTTAGATTCTGCAGTGTCTGAACGGGGGTTGGCGAGCGTAGCTTGCAGGGTGCAGAGTCCCCTAGGCTAGATATAAAAAACAAATTTACAAAGCGCAATAATTCATAACTATGTGCTGTCTCTTTTATTTACAAAAAGAACATGAACATATATACAAAAATTTAAACTATATAATTTCATACAAATTATGAGACAAACGCATTAATCTAAAATCGCATAAACATTTATATTTAAGATAGTGTTTTTTTTTTTTTTTTTTTTTTTTTTTTTTTTTTTTTGGGGGGGGGGGGGGGGGGGGAGCTGAAATAGCTTAAACTTAATTTTCTTTGCTATTACATTAAAATAAAATTACTACATAGTTATATATATTTAACATATTTTGTTAAAATATCTGAGCAAACTTCTAACAATTTCTTATATATTTCTCTTTAATAAATTCAGATTACTTATATTTGGAGTATTAAAAGAAAATAATTTGGATAATGGAAGTTTGAAAAGATCTTGAATATATGAAAAAGATAAATAAAACTAAAACTCTACACCATCACTTGAATACTTTTTATTTAGTATTTTTATTACAGCCTTTAAACTAGCTTTAAGTAGCCATTGTATAACGGAAGATACATGTTAAAATATGGTATCAGGGATTTATTGAGAATGATAAGTAACTTTCATGTTTATGATAGCATAAACTGTATTTATAAGGAATAAACTTTAAGTAATATTGTTGTAAATGGCTGATTTATATTTTCTACCTTTTTTATACTAAAATTTGTTTAGTTATGAGACTAAGCTTAAAAAGGTGTAATTTATAAAAATCAATTGCCGTCAAAATTAGAAATGTTTAAAGCGCACTAAATACAGATTTTTTAAAATCATACCAGAAATAATAGATTTATACAGCATCACGTTCATAAAATTAACTCGTCATTCCTCACTAATATAAAACAGAAATGGAAATTTAAAAAATAAGAATAATTTTTAAAAATAAAATAGAATAACAAATATCTAAAAAAAAAAAAAAAAAAAAAAAAAAAAAAAAAAAAAAAAAAAACGAGAAACTTCTACATGCTGCGAAATACTGGCCTGTTCTCTTGAAATGTCGACATGGAGAAAGTTTAATAGTAACAATATTTGGTACTTGGTAGTTATCCCGCCGACCAAATTACTGTCTCCAAATTGTACGATTAAATGCCAATAATGGTTTATCGTAAATGTCACATTCACTTCACAGCACGTGTTTACGTCATCAGGTGATTTTTATTTCAACGTTTTATTTGTATTTTTATTAATATTATACTAATTTATTTGTTCTTTCGTTATTTAAAATAAAAATTATGTCAATTTGCATAATTTGGCGAGAGGTTTGGCGATTTATATAATTTGGCGAAATTGGTCGACGGGATAACTTACAAGTACCCAATATCTGCATAAATGTAAAAATAAATATCAAAGCGAAAAACTCGCATTCAAACATTTTCGATCGTCGCGATTATTTTGCGTGTACATGTAAATGTACTATAATTTCTGCAAATTGCATAAATTATTGAAAATATTTTATTGTGAACCACAATGATCCAAAATTTCATTATGTTTGAAGTCGCGTAACATCGTTAAACTGTACCGCAAATGATTTTGAACATAATGTAAATAAATTATTTTGTGCGTCTCTGTAAAACGCCACTTATTCTATAATCCAGATAAAGAATGCCGTTGCAACTCCATACATCAATCTCATTATGTCTGAAATTCAGTAACATCATCATCAATAAAATATGCTACAAACATTTTTAAAACATAAATCTTAATACAACGGAGTTCTTTTGTTTTCACCTGTAAACCAACTGCAAATGCAACAATCTTCATTTTAGTTACAGATAAAGCTACAGTAAACTTCGATTACGTACAAAATTGTATATCCTTCTAAGTTAATTTACCAGATACAGAGAGTAGGTACATGGAGTGATTGCAGAAAGTCAAACTGAATAGATTCAAAATTAAAACTATTCTGAGATTCTTAAAAACAAATTGAGAAAAAATTATTATTCAATACTAAAAAAATATTTTGGATTTCACATAAAAGGATTACAATAATTGAACACATGACTGCTGTAGAATCATGCACAAATAAATAAATACGATAACAGAAACTTTTTAAATTTTTTATACATATGCTTAAAATAAACATATTTAAAAATACCTAACATTTTTAGTGTATAAGTTGTCCTTACATGAATTTCTTAGTCGGGAATTCTTTTACTGCATAAATCATCAATGAAAATAAAAGGGAATATGAATAAACTAAAAAAAAAAGAGAAAAAAAATTTTACATATTACTATGACAAAAATGAATAAATTTTTGATTAATCGAAATATTATACATACAGAACGAATTGCACAAAAACAGTTTTAATTGCAATTAAAATAAAACATAAAAAAAGGTATTAAAATATCTAAATTTCCCACCAGTAAATGCTTAAACAAAGCACAGATAAAACGCGTTAAGAAAAGTATGCTGGTTTTTCAAAGTTAGTATAAAAGGTCAAAAATATTTAACGAAAATGTATTGAAAATAAGTAATGTATTTTCTAAACTTTAATGTAAAAATATATTTAAAAATTTATTATTATTTTAGAAATTAATTGTGATCCGACTAGTCACTCTGAAGGAAGGATAACCTAAAATCAGTATTTTAATCTAAGATTGGTAATTAGTAATTATATCAAATGAACAGAAATATGGTAATATGTTTTTATATGAAATATCTAACAGATGTAAATTTAAAAAAAATCTGAACTTCAATACACCAAGATTATGTTCCTTAAATTTATTTAGACCAATTTTGTCATTAGCATGATTTTCTACATGCAGTTTATATTGTTTTGAGAATCCTTTCGTTCACTGTCATTATATCCTCAAAAAAATTTATGTCCATTTATTATCTAAAACTCTCATTTTTTAATAAAATTTGACATCCAATTCAGATTGTCTTTTAGAGAGGTTGATGTGCACTAGTGATTTTCTTGAAATTTATACATTTTTTAATAAAAATACTCATTCATTTCGGATTGTCTTTTTAGAGACTTTAACTGCGCTAGTGATTTTCTTGAAATTTATACATTTTTTAATAAAAAATACTCATCCATTTCGGATTGTCTTTTTAGGGACTTTAAGTGCACTAGTGATTTTCTTGAAATTATACATTTTTTTAATAAAAAATACTCATCCATTTCGGAATGTCTTTTTGAGACATCTGCTGCGCTAATGAATTTGCATGATTTTATGAAAAAAAAAATGTCATTTGTGTATATTTTAATGTTTTTTCTTGGAGAAAGTTTATAATTTTATACGTTTTTAGTGAAAAATACTCATCCATTTCGGAATCTCTTTTTCGAGAGTTCGGCTGCGCTAATGAATTTAAATGATTTTGTCAAAAAATAATGTATTTATTGTATTTTTAAATGTTTTTTTCTTGGGGGAAAGTACAGAAATTTACACATTTTTAATAAAAAATAGTCACCCATTTCAAAATGTCTCAAAAAAAAAAAAAAAAAATCTTTTTTTAGGAATATGTGTTGAACATGAGGGATGATCGGAAGTGTTCAAAATCGATGGAATGTTTTCATAAAAAAGAGTATTTTGATAAGTAAATAAATAAATAGAAATGCATAATTCATCTTTAAAAGTTAAACTTAAATTTACACTATGTGTAAGACTACTTAAAAGATAACAACATTTAAAAGATGCTAAATTACTTTAATACCTTAGTACTTTCAACTATAAAAAGAACCAGAAGCAGAATATACAAGTTAATTTCGAAGACGCAAATATTATATATCCCTCAAAGAATTATCCTGATTTAATTATCCGCGAATCAATAGAAATTATTACTAAAACAATACCATTTGTAATGATGTTTTATCCTACAATATACCCAGAATTTGGCTCAGTTTGCTTAAAGTATCATAAAAAGAGTAATATTTCACTTCCCTATACCCATGTTTTATTTTTCCATTGTTTCCCGGATCTAAAAATTGACTTCCACTTTTACTCCTTTCGTCATCATCTACGTGGATTTTGAAAACTATACGTTAATAACAATATTATTTCTTATTTTCCTCTGACGAAGACTATGTTTTTATAGTTGAAAGTACTAAGGTATTAAAGTAATTTAGTTTTTACTTTCTTCTATCTTCAATAGAAGAAAGTATTGTAATCGAAATTTTTTTCGACTTCCGGTTTTCGACAGATTTGCATGTTTTAGGGGTCAGAGATTCCAAAAAACATGTTTATAGAAAATGTCTGTCTGTCTGTGTGTCCGTCCGTCCGTCTGTCCGTCTGTCCGTCTGTCCGTCTGTCCGTCCGTCCGTCTGTCCGTCTGTCTGTCGCCATTGTACCATCAAAAAGTGTACGAAGTTATGTATAGAATTAAACCAGAATTTTATTATAAGTTTTTGGCTATGGAAAGCAGGTCCTCGCGGAATTTGGAAAAAATTCGCCGGTAGGTGGCGCTGATATAAAAATTTTTGTGCGATTTTGAATATTGTACCATCCAAAAGTGTATGGAGTTATGCATAGAATTGAACCAAATTTTTAGTTTAAGTTTTTGGATATGACAAGCAGGTCCTTCCTGAATTTGGAAAAAATTCGCCGGTAGGGGGCGCTGTAATAGCGATTTTTGTGCGATTTTGAATATTGTACCGTCCAAAAGTGTATGAAGTTATGCATAGAATTAAATCAAATTTTTATTTTAAGTTTTTGGCTATGGCAAGCAGGTCCTCCCTGAATTTGGAAAAAAATCGCCGTTAGGGGACGCTGTAATAGCGAATTTTGTGCGATTTTGAATATTGCACCATCGAAAAGTGTATGAAGTTATGCATAGAATTGAACCCAAAAAAAATTTAAGTTCTTGGCTATGGCAAGGAGGTCCTCCCTTAATTTGTAAAAAAATCGCTCGTAGAGGGCGCTGTAATAGCGATTTTTGTACAATTTTTGTGCCTTTTTGAATATTGTACCGCCGAAAAGTGTATGAAGTTATGCATAGAATTGAACCAAATTTTATGTGTTTATTTTTGGTCATGTCACTAAGGTCCTCCCTGAATTTGGAAAAATTCTGCCGGAAGGGGGCACTATAATTGCGATGTCTGTACCATTTTCATTATTGTACCATCGAAAAGTGTATGAAGTTATCCATATAATTGAACCAAAATTTTTGTGCATGTTTCTGGCTATGGCAAACAAGTCCTCCCTGAACTTGAAAAAATTCCGAAAGAAGGGGGCGCTATCATTCCGATCTCTGTGCCATTTTCATTATTGTACCATCGAACAGCGTATAAAATTATGCATACAATTGAACCAAAATGTTTGTGCTTGTTTTTGGCTTTGGCCAACAGGTTCTCCTTGAATTTGGAAATATTGCGCGGTAAAGGGGCTCCGTGCTAGCGATTTTTGTATACATTTCTTGATTTTTCGTAGTTCTATTGTGCATCGGCGGCTCATGCAGCGGCGGGAACTCGCTTCCTGCTATGCCGGCTATTCGCAAACAGCTGATAACGACAGAATAAGGAAAAATTAATAATTTTAACAAATATCATGATATAGATTAACTCGTTTTTAGTCCGTTTAATTGACTTGAGCAGAAATTTAAGATGAAAATCAAAGTTGGTATAGTATTGAACTAATAATATTGAAGTATTAACATGTGTAACTAGGTTTTGAAATATTAAGATGTATAAGATAGAAGAAAGTTTTGGGATTGGCACATCCAACTAGTTTTTAAATGTTGTCATCTTTTAAATAGTCTTACACATAGAGTATTTTGATATTAAAATTTGACGGAGTTGATATAAAAAAACATAGCCGAAAGTTTAAAATGCATATATATTTTTAATTTAGATGAGATTTTAATTAGTGGGCTAGATAGATATATTATATACGATTAAAGAAGTTGCAGATAAACTTTTCCTCATCTTTATAATTCAAGAAACGATGAATTTTGTTTCTAAATAAAAATATACGCATACCAGGTGATATTTAAGCGAAAAATTTATTTTATTTAATATTATCATGAACAGAAACAATAACTGTTTATGATTTGAAGGCAGACGTTTTTAGTTGCAGTTACTGCAAAATTGAATATTATTGAACTAAAAGGTGGTTTACTGCGGTATATTTGTTGTAGCATTTGGGTCTCAAATACATGAAATTGCCCACTAGTTAAAACGATACATGAAAATATTTTATTTTAAAACATATTACTCTACTATTTTAAATTTTAAATTTTAATTTTAATTTTTCTTGTCGTTATAATTTATCTTTCGTATAATTTTTTGTGGAGACTTTTCATTCTACTTGCAGATATTTTATAACGCCGTTTAACATTCATTATTATGGTAATTTACCAATTACATATTATTTTATTATTTTTTTAACTTAAAAAAATCTATATATCCTTGCATATACGGGCTAGTCTAACACATATCAGTTAACACGTCCTACAGTATCCAAAAATTTGTATTCTCCAGCGATAGATCATTTCGTGTATTTTAATTTAAAGGGTGATCTCAAATATTAATAGTTTTTCTTTTATTTTTTGTTGGTCCCTTAATTTTCCTCATTATCAAATATACACTCATAATTATGCGTCTAAACATATACTTTTATAATCCTGAATTTCCAGAAGAATCCGACAAATATTTTATTTAATATTCGACAAAATGTTTAAAATTGAAAGTGTCCGGTGATTAATGGTTATGTAGTGTGCATAAATGTAGTCATAATATATATCAGGATTAATTAGTATGAAATTCCTTCGTTTCAAAAGTGCTACACTCGAGAACAATCAATACACACGTGGGTATTTTTTTTTTTTTTTTTTTTTTTTTTTTTTTTTTTAAGGAAAGAAAATTCATTACTTCATTATTTATAGGAAACTTCTGTAAAACTCATTAAAAACAAGATAAAAACTCAATTGTTTTGCTTCTGAGGTAATATATTTCTTCGAATTTATAATTGTATTCGTACTGTTTTAATTTTGGTATTATCTATAACATTTTCTTAAATTAACGAACAGCTCTTATTTAAAAGAACAGTTTATTACAATTACTATTGTTCGTCTATTCGAAATAACTTTCATCCTGAAATGCATTAATAAATAACAAAAATTCGCCACTGTATTTAATGAACTACAATGCCTATTAAAAATGTATATACTTAGAAATAAAATTTTGTTTAATCGTTTTAATAAAGAGTGATACACAATTATAAAAACTACAATGTATCTAAACATAAGGAAATTTCCTGTTTTTGTTTTCCGTACATAATACTTAGTAGCGATTTTCTAAAAAGAAGTATTATTTAAATCTGTTGCCAGCTATTCTGGAGCGAAAACATAATTATGTGGTCTTGTATAATAAATATTTTTCTAAATCAACGCTTATAATAGTTAATGACTTGCTTTGAGTTTCGCTTTTATAAATAACTAAGAGGAAGAACATCGAAACACTTTTATAGCACATTTTACTAAGGCACATTTATTACAGCAGATCGATTAAACTTCATTAGAAAAATGATTTTTTCATCGGTATTCATTTTAGAGTTCTCTAAACCATATTTTTGTTAGCCGAATATTTGGGATTCGATTCTTTAACAAATATTATAATATCGGGATTTCAGAAATTTTGAAACTTTTTTTTTCGCTGGATGCAGCAGTAAATCATTTCTTAAATTACAAAATTGGAGAAGAGGCCATTAAAATATTGTATCTATATAATATTTTTTCTCGGGATATTTTGATTGAACACAATAATATTTCAAATGAAAATCAAATTTCAAAGTAATTGCTTAAGAGGCGCAAAGGACAATCTAGTGAAAAAGATTCCATGCCGGGACTCGAACCCGGGCCATCAGTATAGCACACTGACGTTCCACCGACTAAACCACATGGAACGATACCGAGCTTGGGAAATTTCTCACTATTATATGTTGGCAAGGCTACTAACGCAGCACAAGATGGAATATTTATCGTGAGCCACCGACCTGGGGCGAACACGAAACATAATTAAACTATATTAATACATGTTATATTAAACTATATTAACATATTAATACATAATATAATCAAACTATATTAATACATGGAAATTATTCCAGAGAGAAACATTCGCCTTGGATACAATATTTCAAAAGAAAATCAAATTTCAAAGTAATTGCTTAAGAGGCGCTTATTATAAATATTAAAACTATTGTGGATTAAACATTGCCTATATTAATTAAATGGGTTGGGCTGATTTTTGATGGCCAATTATCTACTCAGGGGATATAGGCCCAGGGAGGAGTGCCCTTCATGGGGGTTTTTCTAAGGGAAACTAACCCGTATTTACGCATGGAAATCCATTATTAATTAAAATTTTATTAAAGATAATTAAGTGTTTTGCCTTCAACAATAAAAATTAGGATTTTTATTTTTCTGTTTTTATTATTTTTGAAGACATAAACCCAAATCATTATTTAAAGAAAATTAAAAAACGATCTTAATAATTTCTTAGTTTTTATTGGTTTGTTTAAGATATGGTAAATATAATGACACACTTTTATTGATATTACTATTAAGTTATAATTAATGAGTTTTAACTGATATTATACAATTTAATGAGAAAGTAATTAAGTGTAATTAACGTGTAATGGTTATTTGCGTAGAGCACAAAAAAGCCTATTTTTTTTTCATCATATTAAACAATGTAATTATCTCAAAAGATTGTATTAAAATAACTATTTTAATATTATTTAAGAAGAAATGAATGTGATTTTTTTTTTTTTTTTTTTTTTTTTTTTTTTTTTTTTTTTTTTTTTTTGAGTTGTTAGAAATATTACAGCAATTAAATTGTACTTAAAATCTAAATTCCTATTATTAGGTTTTAAAACTTATTTCTGCGAGAAATGTTTTAAAGGTTTTAAATGGCATACGTAACGCCAGTAAGTAGTACGTATATTATATAGGATATCAATAACATAAAGCAAAAAAAAAAATAATAATAATAAAATAAAAATGTTCGTGAGTAACACTGGAGTTATATTGGCGGCATTAATGACTTGACCGAGGCATTTCGCTGTCACAGCATTTTTTTTTTCTATTATAAGCATCGAAAAATTAAAATTTTCATACCGCCGAATAGTCAAAAAATATCTTTAAATGTAGTTTGTTTGAAAGCTGTATCTCAAGTTACTAATTTTATTATTTAGAAAACGTTTCATGGTTCAGTAAACGTTTTATTAAAATTTCTGTATATCGCGAGGTTTGTTTTAGAAAAATTAATGGACTTGTACAATTAAAACAAAACCAATTAGTCATCATTTCTCTGCGGGTAATAGTCGCTCACGAAATTAAAACTTCAACAGTTAATACATAAATAGTTAAAAACACTCAAAATAAGTAAAGCACAGATTTTACAAATATGTAATCGAAGTACGTAATTAAATACTAAAATGGTAATAATAAAAATAAGCTTGCGTGAATAATGGAATGTATCTCGATTTCTTCTGCTTTTTACTCCTGGAATGCGACAAATCGAAAAAGGTTTAGGTATCTATCTATATTATAAATGATAAACATATCTGTGCGTAACGCATACGTCATTATGCGAATGCCAATATTTTTAAATTTGAAATGAAATTTAGGTTTTGCAATTTACACCGTCTTATACAGAAAAAAATGTACTTTTAAATGCAATTTATTTGAAAGCTGTATCTGAATTTATTTTTGAGATATTAAGTTATTTATAGTTTTTAATACCAATTTTCCAATCGTGGCAACTGAAGTACTTCATTTCTATTAAAAGTGGTTTAGTTATCTTTATTGATTATATTCTTACTCATGCAATTTTCTCATTATAATTAAAAATATCTTTTTTTAAAAATTTGAACAGATAATGACGTTACGCGTTAAAAAAGACTGATGATGCTGTTATATTTCATTATGTTTTTCATTCCACTGATATTGAGTTTGAGACAATGGGCAAAAACTTTTTAGCGACGGAAAATGAAGTCACATTTAAAAGAAAACGATAATTTTATTTGATAAAACGAGATATTTCCCCTTTAACACTAGAATTACGGCAGCGGTCATTTTGACCGTAAATCCAATTTAACGTATCATAACTTTTTAAATTTCCTGTTTATAGTCTGAATATTTTTTGACTTTTCCTAAAAACGCTAGAATATTACATAAAATCTTTTTTGTTCAATTTAAATAATTATTTAAAAAAATATTAGTATGTATACCTAGAATTACGGCTACCGGTCATTTTGACCGTATCTAGAAAATTACACATGTCAAGTTATTTTCTTCACATTCATATCTGTCTCCGCTATTCTAATAGACAAGCAGGTGCATCTGTGGTGAGGGGAATATTGCTTTGTGTATTTTAAAGCATCATTTGTTAGGTGGAAAGCAGGAAAAGGGGAGGGAAAGGAAAAACACCTGTTTGACATATGTTAAGAATGGCAGCGCGCCTTCTGACTACGCATTTCTTTTGTGTAAGAAATATTATTTTTCAACGGATACAAATATATTGAACTGCATTTCGTTTCAGTGAATGTCAGTGTTCAGACATCCTTATTTTATTTGCTTCTTGTTATGGCGCGTAGAAGTGTTGGTAGAAAATATTTAACAAAAGAAGATGCGCTAAAAATTTTTGAAACTATTTCCGATGATAATTCTGGTTCAGATATTGAACCTGGTAAAAAATTTAATATCGAAACTATATCCAGGTTATCTGACGAAGACTGGATTGTTCCTTCAGGAACAAGTGAATATGATTCATCTGATGAAGAGTCTTTTCACGAAACACCAAATGAAAATGATAATTTAGATCCAGAAAATATTCCTTTGCCTGCTGCTAGTACAGATTCTAGAAATGAAATCAGTGGTAACAGTCAAGATCAAGAAAGTAGTCAAAACCCGCCAAACAGAACTAGAAAACAGCTTAGACGCACCCAATGCGAGGAAAACAAAAAAGATGAAGAAACAGCAAATGATGGTTCAATTTGGAAAATAGGAAATATTTCGACAAATGTTACAGGGAGACGTCCCCATCAGAATGTCTTACGAGAAGTGTCTGGGCCAACGTCGCATGCAAAAAGAAAAATAGTTTATGGCAGTGCAAGTAGTGCATGGAGATTGTTTATCAACGAAAAAATATTGCGTCATATTCAACAGTGCACTGAAGAAGAGGCTCGTAAAAAATCACAAAATCCAAATTGGTCTTGGTCACTCAATGAGTTAGACGCTTTCATATCACTGCTGTATGCTCGAGGAGCTTTGGCTGCAAAAGGTCTTTCTATTTTAAGTTTGTGGTCAAAATCCTGGGGTCCGAAATTCTTCGCTGAGACAATGTCCAGGGATAGGTTCTTGGAAATTATGAAGTATTTGCGCTTCGACATGAAGTCAACTAGATCCCAAAGGTTGCAAACTGATCCATTTGCCCTTATTTCATATATTTGGAATACATTTATCGAAAATTGCTTGATGAATTATAAACCTGGGGAAAATATTGTAGTGGATGAACAATTGTTTCCCATGAAGACAAGATGTCGATTTATTCAGTATATGCCTAAAAAGCCGGACAAATTTGGCATTAAGTTTTGGCTTGCTACTGATGTGCATTCAAAATATTTGCTGAATGGATTTCCGTATTTGGGTAAGGATTAAACCAGGCCCTATGGTAGAACGGTTGGCGAACATGCAGCTTTCCGCTTGATTGAACCTTAATACAACACTGGAAGAAACCTGACAACGGACAATTTCTTTACATCACTCAATTTAGTAAAACAAATGAGAGACGCAGGAATAAGCTGTGTTGGTACAATAAATCGTTCAAAAAGAGAAGTACCTAATTCTTTCAAGAAAACAAGAGATGTGCTGTATTCTAGTAAGATTGCTAAGCATGAAAATATAACGCTTACGTCTTATCAAGGAAAGAAGAACAAAAACATCTTGCTCCTGAGTAGTTTACACCCAACATTGGAAATTTCATCTAATGAAAAACAAAAACCTGAAGTTGTAAATTTTTACAATGCGACCAAATATGGAGTTGATGTTTTGGACCAGATGGCCAGAAAATATTCTGTGAAGTCCTCATCCAGACGTTGGCCAGTTCAAGTTTTTTTTAACATTCTTGATTTTGCAGCTATAAATGCATGGATTATTTATAGAGACGACTGAATATAACAACTACAGCCGCCGTGATTTCATTTTAGATACAGCTGAGGAGCTCAGAAAGATGTACGTTTCATCAAAAAAACCAACTCTTTCTTCTTCTAACCAGTTGAGAATTGATGCTTGTCACACTCCATCCCGTAAACGTAAACAATGCCAAATAAATACTTGTAAAGGCAACAAAACTCAGAATATTTGTGAAAACTGTAGAAAATATGTTTGTGGAACCTGTACAAGTAAAATTAAGAAATCAGTAATCTGTGTATGCTGTCAAACCGAATAATGTAAGTAATAAGTTTATTTAATTTTAAATAAAATCAATTTGTATTTAAATTTGTTAAACTATAACACATTTTTAAAATCTTGAATGCTTTTATTTTTTTAACTCTTTGTTATGCTAAATTAGCATTTGTTTACATTTTTTTTATCTTATTAACTATATAGTTTACTTATTAAAAAAGCATGTCGTATATTTACAAGATTTAACTTACATGATACTTGCAAAAATTACGCTTTTCCATTTATTTGAGAGTAGCGGTCAAAATGACCGGTGATCGTAGTTATAGGTATACGGAAAACGCCGTAATGCTAGTGTTAATACATCTAAAAGTTATAAAATTTGGAATTTTTACGCGCAGGTACAGAGCTTATACTAAGACCTCAAATCGCGAGTGCGAATTTTCCCCATGGAAAGTTGTAATAGTTGACAAACGTGACTTCAACCTTGAAATATATTTTTTAATAACCTATTGTGCGCTAAAACGTTTTTAAATGGTTAAAATGGATGTGAAATAAGGTAATTTGGATGTGTAGGTACTGACAATCCAAAACTAAGTTGTTAAAGCTCAACCCCTCTTCTAGAATTTTATCTTTATTAAATACACCAGCGAACGCAGGTCACTTCGCGTCTCACGGAGACGATAGTTTTTCATCACCAACAGTAACTCAAACTTTAATATTTTTACACAATATTTTTAGAGTAGCTGAATAACCAGATTTACATCAACTAGAATTATTTCAAAACATTAGGAAGGGTAGACGTATTTTTAATACAATAGAATGTATGAATATTTTGACAAAAATAATAAAACGATAAAAAGAGTGTGTTAGCGCGGTTTCGCTCGCTTTCAGCTCACTTCTTCCGTACTGGGTATACAATATTTTCAAAAAAAATTAAAGATCGCGTAGATACAGTTATATTTATAACCTATTAAAATTTCACAGAATTCTTATTGTTAGAAATTTTTATTTTATTATACTAACGAAACGAAGTGAAAACAAGAAGAAAAACTAGAAGTAAATAAATTTCTTTTTCCATACTGCACAGCATTTAGTTTTCTTTTTAATGAACTCTTTTGGAAAAATTCAATCCTTGTGTCACTTTTAAATTTTTTTCACGCATTTTGTCGTATTACTAACATAAGGCACATTTTGATTAAAAAATACACTTTATTTTATACAATGAAATTTTAGATTTAGAACGAACGTGTGTTGCTCGGGTAAAATCAGATTAAAAGGTGAAAAAATACCATATTTCCAAAATAAGCCTTTTTTTCAAAAAAAAAAAAAAAAAAAAAAAAAAAAAAAAAAAAAAAAAAAAAAAATTCATTTTATGAATAAAAGATCCTATATGCGCCACCGCCACTTTCCAAAAATACTTGTTGGAATGTGTTTTTATACATTACTTGAAAAAGACATTTTTTCCGATGTCCATAAGTCCGCCAGTTGTAGATAAGTTTGTTCGTTTTCATAATCACTTAAGTGCCGGTTTGACGTTTTTTTAAAATCGCCACGAACTGCTCTTTTTTTTTATGTGTCGATACGTCCCGCCGTTTTCTTTTAAGTACTGCTACTCCCATCCCTATTTATACATAGAAATTGCACCCTGCCCCTATTCTTTGGTTCATTTTTCGTTTTTTATTTTTATTTTTTTTCAAAATATTTTGCTTTGTCTTTTTTGTGTAAAAACACGTAAAATTAGTTTTTTTTTTTTTTTTTTTTTTTTTTTTTTTTTTTTTTTTTTTTTTTTGACTGCATACATCACGCACTTGATTAACACGTTCACGCCGGCGCGGTGGGTCACACTTGTCTGTCTCAGAGTTGTCAAATCTCCGGTTTTTTTAACACTACTGTTATTTTACAGAAAATGTTGCTTTTTTTAAATCTCCCAATTGTTCTAATTAAATAAAACAACATTTTCTGTATTAAAATACTGGTATCCAAAACGCCGGAGATTTGGCAGCTCTGAGACAGTCGAGTGTGACCCACCGCGCCGGCGTGAACGTGTTAAAGAAAACAAACAGCAGATAGTTCTCTCCTCTTTCTTTGCAGTGGCTCTATAGTGGCTTTTACGTGGTGTGCTTGAATTTCCTAATAATTATATTTAAATATAAAAAATTGTTACACAGCCGTAATATTGCAACCTGTTGAATATTTGAACGGAACTGGTCAATTAACAACAGAGAGATAGTATATATATTTTTTTATGTAGCAAGGAAGTGATGTTAATGCGAATAGTATTGATGAAATGTTCAAGAAAAATTCCATTTAAAACACCCTCTCAACTTTTGCCAATATTTCATGTTGTTATATTACGGTAGTTTGAAAATCAGAAAATTCACTCAGGATAGAAAAAAATAGTTATGCACAGTAATTTTTGTAACTCAGTCACAATATTTAATCACAAAAAATCACACACAGTAGTCGGGAATAATTTAAATCTCATAAATTTCGTTCTGATTATATCATATAGGAAGGAAATAATGCTTAGCGCTTTCGAAATGATGTGTTTCTCGAACTAGTTTATTTTTTATTGTCATTCGCAGTAATATTATATGTGGATTGATTAAGAAATAATTTTCTTATAGAAAAGAAATTATATTCATAGGTGAATATATGAATATAAATGAATAAATGTGATTCATTTAAAAATTTTAATGATTAACACTAGAACGGCGGGAAAATCTTACCTACTGGAACGGCGGGAAGGGGTCATTTTGACCCCTCGATGAAACTATTGAAATAACAACGCTAAAATAATTTTAAAAGCCATACATTGGCAAAAATATGTAATTTACGTGTATTTCATAATTTATATTTAATATTATTCGATAATTTATTGAATTTTTAAAGTACTGTATATGTAACGCCTACAGGGCGATTAATTGGATCATACTACGACTACTCAAAAACTCATTAATTTGATATAAAAATCGATTTAAAATTAATGTTTTCACAAATTAAAAATTATGTTAACTAAAATAAAACACAATTTATAAAATAATATATATTTATATTTTCATCTACTTACTCGCCGAATGATTCACTCTCTAAATCCATAAATGAGAAATATGTTCTGTTGTTTCCGTTATTTCATTATAAGTGTAGCTGAATGGTTAATATGTTAAGCATTCTGTTTCAATTTTATTTAATGCTTATAATACTCCAAATTGTACGCACGTATTAGGAATTAATTCAGTTGTATCAAAAAAAAAAAAAAAAAAAGGAAATTTTTCCAGTACATTTTCCGCACACAACTTTGAAACATGGTCCGCAAAATTCTTGAGATTTGTTTCCATTGCATGTCTGTACTTGACATTTTTCTCTTGATATCTATTTTATTTTCGTGTTTTTTTTTTTTTTTTTTTTTTTGTTTTTTTTTTTTCTGAAGACTCAGGAAAGATCTTTGGGAGATTTGAAACCATAAGATCCATTCTGAACACATCTCCTAAATTTAATAGAAAATCTCTTCTGCTGATAGGCTTGCCTGTTACACTTTTATAAATTATCCAGGCGTTTAAATCTGCATGATCCAAAATATTGAAAAAGATATGTACAGGCCATCGTCTAGAAGCCGATTTCACGGAGTATTTTCGGCACATATGATCATGGATATTCACACCATACTTCGTTGCGTTGTAATATTCTATTGAATCGGGCAACTTCTTGAGACCGTCTTCAGTTTTTACAGTAGAATGTAATGAGCTAAGTAGAAAAACACTTTTTTTTTCTTTTGGCTTGATAGATGGTAAGTGTCATAATATCACATTCCACTATCTTCGATGAATAAAGAGTACTGCGCATATTTTTCAATGATATAGGAATTCTGTTCTGTTCTTTTTCATTGTGCAACCAAAGTTGTATTTTTAGCTTTTAACATTTCTGCTAATTTGATATTAGCAAAATAGCTATCTGTCGTAATATTCCTCCCTTCGTTTAGATGGCAATCTGTTAATTTCATGACAACATTTTCCGATAAACGTAATTAAGGATTGGCTGCTTCATCCTTTTCTAGATAAATAAATTCATTCAAGAAGTATTTAGTATCAACGTCAACAGATCAACCAAAATTTTATTCCAAATTTATCCGATTTATTTGGCGTATATTGCGTAAATTTATATCTATCCTGAGATGGGAACAATTGTTCATCAACTGTAATATTTTGTCCTGGTCGGTAGCATGTTTTGCAATTTTCAATAAATTTATTCCACATTTTAGATGCAAGAGCAAATTTAACAGTCTGCAGTCTGCCAGATCTTGTTGTCTTTTCATCAAACCTAAAAAATCTTTTTCTTTCTTTGAATCTATCTCTTGAGGTAGTTTCTTTGCAAAATAGTATTCCTCATGCCTTGGACGACAATGAATATAAATCTAAACCCTTTTTTTTTATTGCTCCTCGAACATATAGTATAGCAACAAAAGCAGCTTCGAGTACAAAGAGTATTTTATTAAAGGGGTCAAAATGACCCCCGTCCGCCGTTCTAGGAATACAAGCTAATATTTCAAAAACTAACAAATCTAGAAAGCTGAATTTTTCTTTAGAAATATATGTTATCTATTTAGGAAAAGTCAAAAAATTTCAAACGATTTCGCCCAAGCAAACAAAAGTAATCAACGGACGAAAGCACTCAGGTGTCAAAATGACCCCAACCGCCGTTCTAGTGTTAAGTCTAATCATATGTAATATGTTTTGCTTTTTGTGGTAAATAAATGTGACATTCACATACGTCGAAAGCGTGATTACTTTATTTTATTTCTTTTGTTTATTAAAACTTAGAGGCAAAAATAAAATAAGACTTATCATCACTTAAAAAGAAGGATATATGATGTAAACTGTCAAAAATTCGGAACACAAATTTAAAATTAGAGTTTTGCGACATAGCAACAAAATTTTCCATCTACACTCTAAATTAAAATGTCTGAAATTCAGACACTTAAGTGTCTGAAATGGAGTGTTCAATTTTCAGACATTTTAAAATGTCTGAATTTTTTCAGACACTTTTTGCGTCTGAATTTCAGACACTTCAAACGTCTGAATCGCATCCATTTTTTTGTAAGCATCATACGTAGCCATGTTTGACCACGTTGAATCCTGGAAAAATATTTGGCTGTGGTCCTGCCCCTCCCCCCCCCCCCAATACAGCCTGATTTTTTTGGTGCTCTCAGTTTTGGTATACAATTTTCGTTACGTTGATAATTTAAATCTTTTACGACATTGTACTGATTATAATCAATATCTTGAACTTCAGGAGTAGAACAAGATTAAAAAACAAAAAATATTTATCTAAATATTAGATTTTTTTAAATTTATTTTGTTTTTAACCTTATTTTACTTTAAAAGTTCAAAATATTGATTATAATCAGTACAATTTCGAAACAGATTTAAAATATAAGCTTTACAAATATTGCACATCAAATTTGGGGGCACTACAGTCGTAGGGGGACGGGGCACTTCCCAGTTTGCCCTTCCTTTAATCAAGAAGTACTTTTGCAAAAAACGCAACCCTGCATTATAGTTGTCTAAATTGAGATGTCCGGTATTCGGGAGTATCCGTTGTGGAGGTTAATGGACATTCTCGAATAGCGAACACCTCTATTTAACGAATACTTTTTTAATCAGCAGACATACATATTTGTATATTTTTACCTCAAAAAAGTAGACATCTCCAATTATCGGACAAATTCCGCGGTCCCGAAGTGTTCGCTATTAAGGGCTTTTAAGGTACATAGATAAATATATATATATATATTTTATAATCTTGTCCTACTCTAAAAGTTCAAAATATTTATTATACTCGGTTGAATGTGGAAAAAGATTTAAAATATCAGATGTACGAAAATTGCAAAAATCCCCCCCCCCCCCCAAAAAAAAAAAAAAAAAAAAAAAAAAATGAAAATATAAAAAAATATATTGCCACATAGGCAATTTTACATATACATCACTTGATAATCACAACAGCCATTTAACTATGAATAATGAAAATAAATAAATAAATATTCTACTTTAATAACATTGGGGAAAAAATGACTTTGGTATTTTGTTAAATATATTTGCGTTTTTAAACTTGTCCTACTCTAAAAGTTCAAAACTTTCATTATAATCAGTGCAAGATTTAAAATATCAGCTTTACAAAAATTCATGCAAAATCCCCCCCCCCCCCCCCCAAAAAAAAAAAAAAAAAAAAAAAAAAATGAAAATACTTATTTAAAAATTATGTTTTTAAAAAATTTATATTTCCACATGGGCAAGTTTTTATGTAGATCAGAGGGTACTATTTTTCATTTATAACCTGCTGTATTTCAAAAGCTTTATCTTTAAATTCTTAAATAAGTAAATGAATAGAACTTATTCTGTGGCCCATATTTTGTATTAATATTTATAAATGTTTTTGATTTATGAATAACGCTTAAATGAACACAGAATAAAAATAATAAACATATGCTTACGGTAATTTTAAGTATAAGTAGTTCCTAATGAATTCAATTGAATCAAACCTTTAACATTTGCATTTTTCTTCATAAACTAAGCTATGTATTTTCTTTATGTATTTCATATTTTAAGTAATCACATGAGATGGATTGTTAATACATTAAAAGAAATATTTTCAGTTGTTGAAATCTTTAGAGATTTTATCATCATGAAAAGAAAATCTGTAAATGAATAATGTGTATCATTTATCAAATAAATGCTATTCTATTTTGATATTCTTTAAGCTAGATTAAAGCAATCTTTTAAAGTTTGAAGATAAATCTCGAAAGCCTCTATTCACAATTTATTAACCTGTTTTCATTTATTAACCTGCTTAACCACTTAACCTGTTTTCATGTTTATACAGGAATTTAGCGCAGCAACAAAATGTCTTTTTTTTTCTTTTCAAATGTGTGACTCCATGTTTATTTCTCTACACTTAACCTATTGAAAATTGTGATAAATGATGTAAATTTTAAGAGATAAGTGAATCAAATCATTTATTAATTTTGGCAGAGTAAGTATATTTTTTTCTACAACACATCTGAAAGTAATTCACAACATTATTATTATTAATTAATAAATGGGTTTGGTCATAAATTAATAGAATTTCGTTCTGTGGTTAAATAGAAATGTTTTTTGACACACCAAATTTTGAAATCGCAACAATTTCAAAGGAAATATTTTGAGTTTATCTGTTAATACAGTAGACGCTCGATTGTACGAACTCGAGCGGATTCATTTAATGTGTTCGTAAAATCGAAAGTTCGTAAATGGGAATAACATTAGTTCAATAGGATGGTGGTCAGGAGCAGTACATCAGTTTGCAAAAACGAACAATTCGTGAAAAAGAGGTTCGTAAAATCGGGTCTCTACTCTATTTTTAAAATAAAATTTATTAGTTACAATTCAATTTCTGTTTTTATTCAATATTTGCTTTATTTGTAACAATAGTAGATATTATTATTCTGCACATTTCTGTAAGTTACTGTGTTTTCAAGTAATATTAGTATTAAACGGAAATTTTCAAAGTATTTTTTGTAAGGCATGATATTCTGAAACAAAAACAGTGGTTTCTTTTTCAGTACTAAGAAGTCCTTTTCTTAAAGTTGGAAAACTGCATAAGAATATCTATAGATTACTGTAAAACGTACACAAATGGACAAATATTATTCTGGTAACTGTGAATATAAATGTTAATTGTATAAGATAATGAAGGTTGCTTTAAAGATATAACTTCAATGAAAAACTCAAGTGTTCAAAGAGTTTTGAATACGATCTGTGCTAGGTATTATTTCATACCTAAAAAATCTGCTGCTAAAAATTAATTTTCAGAAGTTGCGTAATGTGATGATCCTATGCGTCATTTACATTTTCCTATCTAAGTACATGGTAAATGCATATGAAATAGTTCTTCTTATGCAGTCCAGAATCATTTTTCCTATTTTATTAAATTGTTATATAATGGTACTTTTTTACAATAAATGGTACTTTTATAATTTTATTGTTTTATCAACACATTTACAAATTTAATTAAAAATTTAATTGTGGTCCAAACATGCATTTTTTTTTTTTTTTACCAAAATTCGCAAATATCAATTTTATGCCACTACGCTATATTTATGTTTAAAAGTTGAGGAAATGCATTTATTCAGCACTGAAAAAAATGATATAATTTTTTTGTGTACTAGGGGGCTCGGCCCCCTACGAGCTACGCTCGCCAACCCCCGTCCAGACACCGCAGGCTCTAAATGCACGCTAATTTGATCGGCTTTAAAAAGATTTCGAAAGATTGAATTTTAATTTAAAAAACAGTGGCGATCTCCCTATAAACAAATTTCTATTCATTTCTCTTTGATTGGGGAATCTCAACGCCAAATCCGCTGCGGTACTACTTGATTATCCCGTCGACCAATTTCGCCAAATTATATAAATCGCCAAATTATACAAATTGACATAATTTTTATTTTAAATAACGAAAGAACAAATAAATTCGTACAACAATTCGTAATAAAAATACAAATAAAACGTCGAAATAAAAATAACTTGATGACGTAGACACGTGTAACAACATTTCAAAATAAGCTAATATAAAAGGAATTAAGTAAACAGAGTCTTTGTCTCCTGGTATATTTTAACAAAGCGAAATGAAAGTTCTTTTAAATGAGACATTTTAAATTAATCGTTTTTAATCTGACGTAATTTTTACCAAGCTATTCTTTCTCTTTTAAATAATCGCGTGAAAGTACTTTTGTTAGCAATGAAATATTATTTGCGCTTTCCTAACAAAAATAGTTGAAAATATCCTCTCAAAATATTAAATAAATGTCTAGCGCAATTTCTAAATGTAAAACTTTTTTGCAATATTATTTTGTGTTCATTTTATGTAATAACTATAATGTGACGTAAATATGACGTAATTTCGCATGTACGCATTCGCTTCTAACGCATGTTAATGAATTTATTATTTTACAATATCCTTTCTCTTTTAAAATTCACGTGTATACTTTTTATGACGTAATTTTTAATAAGTTCCTTCTTTTTATACATAATTATTTAATTCTAATTTGAAAGTTTTTTTCCTGTTTATAATAGTCACGTGTAAATAAATTTTTTATTTGAAGCAATCATTATTGCTTGCGCTTTTTATACAGTTGGCAAGTTTAAATTACTACAATTTTCTGAAATCTGTAAAAAATATCTCTAGAAATGCTGAAAATTTTAATTTAAAATAGAAATAAAACCTGAAAAAATGAGTCAAAATAAAAAAAATAATGCAATCTGCACTCCGGCAAATTCTAACGCATAAAATGATCTAAAAATAATTACACTGCCATGTATAGTTTTTGCTGCTATAAAACTTTTTTAGTGGGACGATTTTGTCCAACTTTAGCATTAAATATCTCTTAAAATAATTCTTCTATTTGAAAACTGTCTGCATCAGCGTGTTTATCAAACATTTCTGTATAAAACCACCGATATTCATATTTTTGTATGCATTATTTTTCTCAATATTAACGAAGAAAGACCTCCGGTCACAAAAAAATCAAAACCGGTGGCGGCGGCGGCGGTAACAGCGGTAGTTACTTTTTTTTAGAATAGAGAGATAATGAATACAAATGTTATTTCGAGTAAATAGTATTTCAACAAACAATTCATTCACAGTGATTTCTAACTATCATTAGAAATTAAAATAAACGTATTATCGCTTTTTTTAAATATAAGAAAAAAATAGTACATTTCATTTTGATAAAATTCCATTTACTACTCTATACGCAAACGGAAGCTAGATTAAAACAAGAACGAAAATTCCTGCGTCTACCATAGATTATAAAATTCTTTCGAACACATGCAGAATGCAGAACATTCTTTTTTCTTCATATCTGTTTGTGATAAATAATTCGATATTTATACGCCAAGGTATGCTACAAGTTAGTTCACTTAAATGCCTAGAACAGTTTAAAATTCCCAAATTCCGTCTATAAATGTAAATGAACACCACATCATTAACGTATCGTAATATATATATATATATATATAATCCTAATGAAACGGATATATGAAACGACTGAAATGAAACGAATTTATGAAACGATTTTTGAAACGACTGAATAAACAACTAATTAAGTTTCATGGAAATTTATCCTAAATATGGAATAGTTTGCGATGTAATTAACACCAAAAATCCGTATTGATCCGCAGATCTCAAAATTGGTATTAGAATTTTTAAATATAAATTAGTTTTCGAAATATTAATTTTTTTCTAATTTAAAATACATTTCTCTAATGATGACATCTCAAATTTTATTCATAACAGATTTTTTTTTTCATATTTTAGAAAAGGTTATTAGTTTAAACTAATTTGGCGACCAGTTTGACCTCCCTTAAATGCATGCTAAGAAATGCATCATGTTACTTTATTCATAATTAATTTGTATTTCATTATCATTTTATTAAATACAAAACTTTCATTTAAAACTGAAACATTTAAAATAAATGGTTTTCACTTCTTCCTTTTTTTTTAAACGAAACGAAAAGAAAAATCTTAGGCACTGATGTCATATACGCAACGGGGTGCCTAATTAGCGTCAAAATGGCATTATTTTGCCTGACATGGTGACCCGGCTATTGTTGCTTATTTATTAATAAATGTTTATTTGAATTTATTTTCCTTTTATTTACAAAAAATATTATAAATTGTTTTGTTCTATCGCTATTAATTAAACCTTTTTTTTTATTTATTGTTATTTCATTTTTAAAATAACTGGAAATATTTAAAAATACATATGTAACTGGTATTCGAAACGCCAAATTGTCGTAAAAAAAAACTCACACCGAACCCGGTGCGCATATGACAATGCAACAAATCATGACACTTAATTTCCACTTCAAAGCAATGTTTTAAAGGTACTATTTCTCCCGTCGACCAATTTCGCCGAATTATATAAATAGTCAAATTATACAAACTGACATATTCTTTTTTTATTTTAAATAACGAAAGAACGAATAAATTAGTATAACATTCATAAAAGTGCAAATAAAACGTCGAAATAAAAATCACTTGATGGCATGAACACGTGTAACTTCCTTAAAGTCAAGTGAATGTGTCATTTACGATCAACCATTATTGGCATTTAATCTTATAGTTTAGCCATACATTTTTATCTATGGGATAACCAAGTAAAACAGTTTTAATTAACAACCCGAAAATAAAAAAAATGCTAACTGGTGAGTTTGAAAAAAGTTATTGGCGAAATTTGCACCCGGCTAACATAAAAGTACCAAGAATTCTTTGCGATCATTGCAACTTTTATGTATAGTTTTATTCGAAAAAATAATTTTGTTTCTTTAATCAAAATTGAAACATTTCTTATGAAAAGCGAAGGGATCAGCCCGTTGTTTGTGGCAGTTACATGACTTGGACTATTATAATGTAAATGAAATAATGGTGGTATAATAATATTTGTTGACTTCTCACACCTATGGCTGGCTAACATTAAAGTACCAAAATGTCCACCTGGAATATAAATAGTGAAGGGATCCGTCTGAAACTGTTGATGATAGTCACATGACTTAGGCTATTAATATAGAGATTGATTGCAATTCTAAAATCAGTGCAAAGAATAATATTTCCTATCCATTAAAAATTTATTTTCACGTGGCTATTAAAAACAGAAAAAAACCCTTTAAAATTACTATTAAATGAGTACGTGTTAAAAGCAGGAAAATATTGAAAATTATGTCTGGAAAATTGTATTTACACGTGAATATTAAAAGAGAAGGGTAACTTTAAAATAATAAATACATTAATATGCGTTTAACCCTTTCACGGGCAAGTTACTTCTATTCGTAAAATCTTGAAATCAGTGAATGTCACCAGCATTTACAAATAAATTCCGAAATACAAAAATGCTTTTGTTCACTTATTTAATAAAAGTAAAAATTTCCTCCAAATATTCTGGTGACAATGTGGCATTTAAGAATTAAAATTAAGTGGCCCAAAAATGAACCACCACTCTTCAATGGGTTAAAGCAGCAAATTTTAGTAATTGTAGTAAATTGTATTATGTCAATCGTAGTATAACGCTGTTAAAAAATACCGGGAGACAAAGACTGTGTTTACTTAATTCATTTTATTTTAGCTTCTTTTCAAATATTTAACCTATCTTATTTAACCAAACACGAAAACAACCATTTGATGTCTCAACAGCAACTGATTATATCTTAAATTTTTTTAATCAAAGGCAATTGAATGGAAACCCGTTTATAGGGAGTTCGTTAAAGGTTTTTTTCAGTATAATTTACTCTTCTCTATTTTTTTTTTCTAAACCGATCACATTAGCGTGCTTTTAGATTCTGCAGTGTGTGAACGGGGATTGGAAAGCGTAGCTTGCAGGGTGCGGAGTCCCCTAGTCATATACAAAATTTATGCACATCAAGTAATATGTAAAAAAATGGTTAAATTTTTAAACACGTATGATACTGAAAAGCACTACCAGCAAGTATTCTTCATAGGCGGTACTGTATAAAAACACATTTGTGTGTCCCTGTAAATGAACGATAAATTATATGATCACCAGATTATACAGTAAACGCTCGTAGCACATCTCAGTGATCTATTTAATTTTCAACATGTTTAACACATTGTTATATCTTTGAAGTACACCTCAAACGCTTTTCCTCCATAGCCCGTAATGAAATGGAACCCATTTCTTTTGAGTGTCCCTACAAATGAACCGTAAGTGCTACAAACTTCATTTTCAATACCGAACATACATAGTAAAATAACCCCAATAGCAAATTTTAGTTTGAACGGTAATCGCAGTGTAGTTACGCGAGTTAGAGCCCAATTAGAGAGACGGATAGACAGACAGACAGATCAAATCCATAAACACTTTTCACCTTTGATAGAAAATATTAAAATACAGTTTCTATGGTAACGTATCATTTAAAATGGCTTTTATATTTTTTATAGATATTAAAGAGTGGCGATCTTTTCCCATATGGACTTACTTAAAATAATTCCCTTCATTTACTTGTTTTTTTTTTAAAAAATCTTACATCCGCAAACATAAAATAAGATTCTATACAACATAAAAATAAAACCATTTTATCCATTTATTTTTCGCTTGTCCTTATACATAGTTGTGCAATAGTGTATAAACGGAAACACCCCTAATAATTCTGAAGCAAATCATGTTATAAAATACATACTACTAACAAACAATTAGTAAAAATGCCTACTAATCATTACTATAGTTAAAGTGATGTCTTGGTTGACATCTACATATTTAAAAAGTATTTTTCAATTTATAATTTATATTTTTCAATCTAACTTTGCCGTCTGACTTCTTTAGTGAAGCAAATTTGAATTTTAAAAAGGATCATTCAGAAAATATATTTATGAATTATTCATGTGTAAAATTTTGAACTCCCTAACATTAATTTTATTTTTAATCTTTAGAAACAAATATGAAAATACCGGTAGTTTTATAAACAAAAAAAATGACTTTGTTGATAAACTGTAATTTTGGATTCATATATCTGAGTATTCATGAAGCTAAAATCAGAGGAGCAGTAACCCGAGATTAGTCGTGTCTTTTTTAGAATACTAAATTCGTGCATTCGGTTTATTTGCCGCCGTTACCAGTACGCCGAAAATAAAAATGGAAATTTGCTGGTGTTACTAGATGATCGAAAATTGAGAACATAGGGGGAAATTAATAATTAAATATGAAAAGTTACATTTTACAGCAAATATTATTTATTTTATTTAAGTATATATTCAAATGGCATTCAAAAAAATGTTTTTAATAGCTTTTTAGTATTGGAAAATTAACTTTTAAAACGTAATGGAATACATTTTTTTGAAGGACAAAACCGTAGTAAAGTTTGTTTTGACGGTTATCCTCCACTAAAAGAAAATTAAAATTCAAAAGATACAGATTACAAGATTAATTTATGTAAATTAAATAAATATTTAATTGTAGCTTTCAGACCATGTTAATAACAACTGATATCAATATTCTATTATAATATTTTTTTTTCTCGCCATATATATATATATCTAATCAAAAACAACTTGTTGTAAATGATGCCACCAAGCCACAAAAGTAAAACGTCACTCATAAAAAGAAGTGATATCACATAAAAAGAAGCGATATAGAAGTGCATATCCGAGTGCCGTGTAAAAATCTATCACTACTCATAATGTTTCCAAAGGACTCGGGGGGAGGTACAGTATGTGAAAACTGCTTGGCGGCCTGCATGCTTTTATAATGTTTGTTCTTCATGCACTTACATATGACTGTTTGTTTAACAATTTTCTTCTTGTATTACTTCTCCCATTAAACTGTGAAAATTCGAAGCTTATGGTGTTTACATGCCCGTTCTTATTTAACATCATGGGATCGATTTGTTGATTACCATTATTTGAACGAGAAAGACCACTTTTCTGAGGAGGATTTTCTAAGTAAACATGTAATAAACATTTTGAGTTTGTAAAATAATAATAAATAATAATTATCATATGAATATTACTAATAATGCACCTAATAATAGGCGTTAATTAAACTAACATATATTGCAGTAAAGCCTGCGTAAACGGAATTGCGTATGACAGGGGAAAAATCTGTTCTAGCCAGGCTACTAGTATTATATAATATTCCTTTTATTGGAAACAAGACATTTACGTTTAAGAAATAAATCTGTCATAAACAGGAACCATTTTACAAGTTTTCTCTTTAATTTTAATACAGTGTATTATTAAACGTATTTATGTAATTAAAAATTATGATTAAAATAATGAAAAGTATAATTGTAATAATAGATGATTACGACAATTATATACCATTTCCTGCTTGTCTTACAAATCTTTCTGATTTATTACAGATCTTCCTCCTGCAAATATTTATAACAGTGATATAATGAGAAATTAAAATTAATTTTTTCGACTTTTACAATTTTTCGAAATTGGTATTGGTACTGCATAAATTAAATATACGCCTGCAGGTCACCAAGCAGTTTTCACATACTGTACCTCACTCCGAGTCCTTTGGAAACATTATGAGTAGTGATAGATTTTTACACGGCACTCGGAGTAGGCACTTCTATATCGCTTCTTTTTATGTGATATCACTTCTTTTTATGAGTGACGTTTTAAGTTTGGGGCTTGGCGACATCATTTACAACGAGTTGTTTTTGATTAGATATCACTTTCTTTTGTAAGGTATTTTATTTGCATTATACATATTCCATTTTAATTCAGAAAAGAAAAGATAAACGAAAGATGATAGTAGTAAAAAAAAAAAAAAAAAAAAAAAAAACGTTATATAATAGTGACGCTATAAACTTTTCAAAAGTGTAATATATCTAGTAAAACATTTAATGTTTGACTTTTTAAAAAACAATTAAATACATTTTATCGATCCTTACAAATCTCAGAAGAAATCATTTATTTTTTAGAAACGATAAAACGTGTCTAACAAACCCGCAATATTTTTAGCTCTTGTTCTTTAAGCTATAGGGTGATTCAAAAATTAACTCAGTAAAGATTTTATTTGAATAACTTTTGAAAAACTACCATTACATTTTTCAAAATTCGCATCATTTTACACAAAATTTGTAAAGACTTAAAAACTGACTGAATAATGAGCATTTGTTTTTTGACCGGACGTGCTTGAAGTAATTTTTAAATAAAATTAGTTATTTGATAATTTTGAAATCCAATGACCCTCCGATAAGCGCGGCAGAAACTAAAATTATCTGATTAAGACTCTTTTTTTAGAAAATGTTTTCATAAGCTCCAAAACTTGTTGGTGTTTCTGAATTTTTAATGCATTTACTTTCTAAATTCATAATTATTTTTACTTGACTAGCAGAACATACTAAATCATATGCTTTACAAGTATTTTCTCACATATTTCGGATCACTGATACGATAAATTATAATTCATTTCAATAAAAGTTCAGAATTCGATATTTCATCGTTCTGAAATGATTTTCCTTAATTTCAGTCATATTTCTAAATTTTTAAGTAGCTCTATTATCTGATTAAAAATTAACTAAAAGCTATTTATGGCATATTGATAAAATTCTTTAATTACCAAGTCCAAAATAACAGAATCGATTAGTTTAATAAATCCCCTTATTAATTTGAGATCGAACACTTTTTAAATGAAATGAAAAGGAAAAATTCCAATAAAACTGCCAAAAATTTATTTGATATAAAATGATTGTAAAAAAAAAAAAAGAAAAATTTATGCAATAAAAAACCATATTCACTGTATTACCATTGTAAAATGGTTTAAATTGAATAAATTGCAAAGTTTGGAACGTTGAAAAAAATATTTGAGTGTATGTGCATTTTAGTATAAAAGCAATACAAAATTGAACACTTTCCCGCTTATTTCAGTATGATAAATAGTGATCTTTAAGTTCTGTCGAATTGTTTTCATGACTATAAGTACTCTGTGATTCACTAAAGTACTTATATTATCTTTCTGAGCATGTTCTGTGGTTTCTCCGTAGTCAGTGTTTACCTTGAATCTTTCCATAATCGAGGTCCACTGGCACGTTTCTATAATCCAGTTTCTCCTCAAATATCAGCAGGACATTTGGTGATGACTATTTTGCTTAGTACCTTCGTCATAAATTATTCCGATTTCGTGCAAAATAAAAGTTCATTTAGTTGTTATCTAAATGTTGTGTGCAAAACTACCCATAGTATTGGAATTTTAAAAAGATGTGGGCTGAAATCTAGAAGCATTTTAATAAAGTGGATAATAGAAACATCTTTCATAAAGTAGAAATCTGGATTGTCGAGCGATTAGATGAACAAATTGAATTCATATTCAACTTTCAAGTAATCTAAAATTGTATAGAGATTGAAAAGGTACAAATTCATTTAAATACGTGCCACTCAGTAAATATCTGTAGATGTTAATGTGTCCTTGTAAACGAACCGTAAATGCTTCAATCCCGCCTTACAATAGAGAGCTTAAATGGGTCAAATGCATTAACATCTATCCTATTAAAATCCGCGCGCGTATCTATCTATGTAACCTCACAAACTCGGAAACCACAGGGCGCAGGGCTGCGAAATTTGGCACACGCTTCCTTGGAGGGTCTCATGAACGATTGGGGACAAAATTTCGAAAATTTTGAATAATATATATATATTTTTTTTTTCACGTTTTAGGCGAATGTTTGTCTTTTTTTATGTTCAACCCATAATTACGCGAGTTCTAACCAGCTTTAAATGTTTACTGCAATATGAGATTACACGTCTTAGGTTAATTGGCATATCATCTCTCATTTTCGAATTAGCCTAATATTTTTCAGGCCTATTGCATAGAACCTAGACAGCGGTTAGGCTAATTGACAAGTAACCTCTTATTTCCCAATCAGGGTGATTTTTTTAGACTTAAAAACCCATAACCCGTACCGAACCCAAAAAATAAATTACAATAGACTGTACGCCGATCTGAGCAAGCCAAAATAATTTCAGTCTACACGACACCCGAACCGAACTGAAAGTTTCATTTGAAAAAAACCCGAAATTTGACCCGAACCTAATCTGATAGCAGGCAAAAAAATTCCATTGAGCCATATCCCGAACCGAGCAAAACAAAATAATTTCCGTGGACACGCAACCTGATCCGAACCTAAAAATTTCATTTGTAAAAAAAAAAAAACGAAATTTCAACCTGACAAAAATATTCCAAAGGTCAATAATCCGATACGATCAAGACAAAGTAATTTTCATTGACACGCAAACCGATCTCAATCTGAAAATTTCATTTGAAAGAAACCCGAAATTTGAGATCGACAAAAACATTACAAAGATCTATAACCGGATCCGAGTACGGCAAATTAGTTTTCGTGATCACGCCACACGACCAGAACCTAAAAATTTCATTAGCAGTTAACTTGAAACCAGACCCGAACCAAATCTTAACTCGAGATAAATATTCCAAAGAACTATAACCCAATTCGAGAAAGACAAAATAATTTCCGTCGACAGACAACCCGATCCGAACCAGAAAATTATAAATGAACTCGATCCGAACCCGGGTTATGGTCGGTTTTCGGGTTAAATTCAAATGAATCCGGTTGCGTGTCGACAGAAATAATTTTTCTCGTTCGGATCGGGTTACGGCTCATTGAAATACTTTCCAGTTCGGGTTCCGGATCGTGTTTCAGGTTGACTTCAAATGGAATTTTCAGATTCTGGTCGTATTGTGTGTAAACAGAAATTAATTTGCCTTGCTCGGATCGGGGTAAGGCTTGATGTATTTTTATTTCTGTTACTGTTCGGGTTTCGGGTTTCGGGTTAACTTCAAGTAGAACTTTCAGGTTCGGGCTGCATGACAACGGAAATAATTTTGTCTTGCTCGGATCCGAATATGATTCTTTGGAATATTTTTGTCGGATTCAGATTTAGTTCGGTTCGGTTCAGATTTTGAGGATTTTCTAGTGGAATCTTTAGGTTAGATTCGGGTTGCGTGTCCAAGGAAATTATTTTTGTCTTTCTCGGATCGGGTTATGGCTCTTTAGAATATTTTTGTCGATTATAATATTTTGTTCGAGCCATGTTTCGTGTTTATTTCAAACTAAATTTTTAGGTTCGGATCGGGTTGCGTGTCCACAGAAGTTATTTTGCCTTGCACAGATCGGATTATGGTTCTTTCGAATAGTTTATTTGTCGGGTTCAGATTTGGTTCGTGTCAGATTTCGGTTTTTTTTAAATGGAATTTTTATGCTCGGGTCGTGTTGTGTCCACGGAAATTATTTTTTCTTGATCGTATCGGGTTATGGTTTTTGGGGATATTTTTGTCGTATTCAGATTTGGTTCGGGTCAGATTTCAGAGTTTCTTTTAAATGGAATTTTTAGGCTCAGTTCGGGTTGTGTGTCCAAGGAAATTATTTTGACTTGCTCGGATCGGGTTATGGTTCTTTAGAATATTTTTGTAGGTTCTCATATTTGGTTCGGGTCGTATTTCGGAGTTTTTTTTTTCAAAAAAAAATTGGTTCGGGTCGGGTTGCGTGTTCACGGAAATTATTTTGTCTTGATCGGATCGGGTTATGGTTCTGGGGAATATTTTATACGGGTTCAGATTTTGTTCGTGTCTGATTTCGGGATTTTTCTACAACAATTTTTAGGTTAGGTCGTGTTGCGTCCACGGAAATTATTTTGTGTTGCTCGTATCGGGTTATGGCTCTTAGGGATAATTTTTCGGATTCAGATATGGTTCGGGTCCGATTTCAGGCTTTTTTTAATGGAAGTTTTAGGTTCGGTTCGGGTTGCGGGTCCAAGGAAATTATTTTGTCTTGCTGGGTTCGGGTTATGGTTCTTTCGAATATTTTTATCGGGTTCAGATTTGGTTCGTGTCAGATTTCGGGTTTTTTCTAATAAAACTTTTAGGTTCGGGTCGTGTTGCGTCCAAGGAAATTATTTTGTGTTTCTTCGATCGGGTTTTGGTTCTTTAGATTATTTTCGTCGGTTAATCATATTAGGTTCGGGACAGATTTCAGGTTTTTTTAACGGAATTTTTAGGTTCGGTTCGGGTTGCGTGTCCAAGGAAATTATTTTGTAATGCTCGGTATGGTTCTTTGGAGTATTTTTATCGGGTTCAGATTTGGTTCGTGACAGATTTCGGGTTTTTTCTAATGGAATTTTTAGGTTCGGGTAGTGTTGCGTCCATTGAAATTATTTTGTGTTGCGTTGAAATTATTTTGTGTTTCTTGGATCGGGTTTTGGTTCTTTAGTTTATTTTCTTCGGTTATCATATTAGGTTCGGGTCATATTTCGGGTTTTTTTTTCCAAAAAAAAATTAGGTTCGGGTCGAGTTGCGTGTCGACGGAAATTATTTTGTCTTACTCGGATCGGGTTATGGTTCTTTGGAATATTTTTGTCGGGCCTTAGATTTGGTTCGTGTAAGATTTCGGGTATTTTCTAATGGAATTCTTAGGTTCGGGTCCGGTTGCGTGTTCACGGAAATTATTTTGTCTTATTTGGATCGGCTTGTGGTGCTTTAGAATATTTTTGTCGGTTATCATATTTGGTTCGTGTGAGATTTTTGTTGTTTGTTATCAGGTTCTGCTCGGGTTGCGTGCCGACAGAAATTATTTTGTCTTGCTCTGATCGATTTTTCACGAATCCAATACTTTCTTCTTGTAAAGATAGAAGAAAGTAAATATTATTTTTCAAGGACTTAAAAGTAAAAAGATTGTGAAAATGCCTCACATATTACGCACGCCAAGCTGCAAAAATAAAGAGAGTTTAAACTGGTATAAATATAAAACTAATTAATATATTTACATGAAATTTTCAAAGGTTTGAACTACTCATAAAAACAATTCTAATGCCGTAAACCGCGTGAAAATCCGATAATTACACATTGTTGTAGCCCTGTCAACAGTTTTGGTCAGAACAAGAATTTCAAAAGTGCAAAAAACATCACTTTTAAAATCGCATTTACTAAAAACCTATTGGCCGGACTGAACTTTATTTTCGTTTTCTGAGTCAAGTGGCAAGCCTCATTCCATAGAAACAAGAATTTTGTTTCTATCATAAATAGAACCGGAGATATAGACGGGTCAAAATCGCTCTTTGGTCAGTCCGGAAAATATAAACTAGACAGAGTGCTAAAAATTTTTTGAAATATCGTTTGGCATTAACCCATTAGTGCATGATTTTTTTTTCAACTCAATATTGGACTTAATTATAGTAAATGGTATAAAATGAACGTAAAAATAATAAAAAAATTCTGTTTGAATTTTGTTTTTATTTAACGTATAAAAATATAAACGTCCCAATTTTGGGACGCTAGGCACGAAAGGGTAAGTGTTTTCTCCGTTACTGTCTAAGCATTATATCTATGTTTTATGCGATTTAATATGTTTCAAAATGGTTATATATCATTCGGGTTTTTATTTCACTATAAAAATTTCTTTATTATTACTATAAGGGTAGGGGAGGGCTGGGGTCGTCTCAAGAACAATACCCCCTTCCTCCTCACCATTAGCTATTGGCATAGTAAAAGTTTATATAGTAACAATTCATAATAATCAATAACTACAAATGGAGTATATATACCATATATACTTGCATATACGCCGACCCATTAACTTTTGAACGCAAATTCTGCAAAAAATCAAAAACTCGCGTATGTCGACCCCCTAACTTTTTACTTCAATTTCGCACAAAATCAAACCAAAGAGTTCACTTACTAATGCGAAAAATTAGTAAGTAAACAAAAAACAAATCATTGAAATTTTTTTAATAATAAATTATTATTATTTGTATATTTTATATATTATTTTATTATTTATACACATAAATAAGCAGACTTTAGCAGTATTCGAAGTTTATTTCTTATTTTTTTTTTTTTCGGCTCTTGTAATTGACTCGCGTATAAGTCTACCCCCCACCCAATTTACTTGCAGAAAATTGTCAAAAATTCTTCGTTTTACACACGAGTACATATGGCACAGTGGAACGTCGATTATCCGACCCTCGTGTAACCGGAACTCTCTGTAAACCGATGTTGATATCCTGAATTCTTTTCCAACGTATTTTTTCTTTTTTACTTTCACATTCCTTGTGTATGCAAGTGTTCCTTTCCGAACTACGAGTAGACATAAGCATTTTGGTTCCCCTTTCTTCGAATTCCATTGAAATTAGCATGATCACCCGCAAGATTCGATCGAGGTATAATTGTACTCTTCCCCCCCCCTCCCCCCCCCTGTGTACACGTCCCTGTTCAAAACAGATAAAATGATTTTCATGCATAATTTAAATTTAGATATTTACTAAACAGTTTAAATAGTCCTAATAGCAGTTCGATGACAATGCTACATATTAAACTAGATGATTATTGATAAATTCTCGATAATCCGGAAATTTCGATTATCTGCTGTCGGTTCGGTCCCAATTATGTCGGATAATCGAGGTTCTACTGTATTTTAGTAACCTCAGGATGTCAAATACTAAACTAGTACAATACATAACGGTATGATATAAATTTTTACCAAGCCAATAGCTAAGGGTGGGGAGGGGTGGGTGTCTTGTTCTTGAACCGAGCCCAACCACTAACCCTCCCCCCCTATAGTAATAACAAAAAATAGCCAAATAATAATATGAATAATAATTTTATAGCCAAATAAAAATCTAAATGGTATGTAACCATTTTGTAACAAAATAAATGGCATAAAACATACATTTAATGCATAGACAGTAACGGAGAAAAACCCCACCCATTCGTGCCTAGCGTCCCAAAATTGGGACGATATATAAAGGTTCAAACTCGAACAAAAAAATAGAAATCTGAAAAAAATGCAAAAATACGTATTCTAAAATAATGTTTCGTCTTATAAATAATATCACTTATAAAATGATTGATAAAAAAATAAAAGAAATATCTTACTTTTTCTTACGCGCCATTTTATTTCAAGAAAATCCAACTTTTCGCTACAACAAACATTTATTTCACCTTTTTATTCTTAAAAATACGCTTTCATTTATGGTTAAATATTGAAAACAAATACTAAGGACATATTTTACAAAGTTTCGAAAGGATATCATAATTCCATTTGTAATGGGATTTTTTTTTTTAGAAAGCGTCCCAAAATTAGGACGCCAGGCACAAATGGGTTAATTGGCGGAAATTCCTCTGATTTACGGTTCATTGCGCTGTTGTTTCTTTTGCTTGGCGAGAAGCTATGTCGAATTTCTATGATATATCTATATTATAAAGGACAAACATATCTGTGCGTGACGCATACGTCATTTTTCGAATGGCAGAACTTCGAAATTTGAAATGAAATTTCGGTTTTGCAATTTTCGCTACTGCAAATTTTTAAACTTCTAAACATCGTACATTTTTAATTTTTACACCTTCGTTCAGGGAAAAAATGTGCTTTTAAGTGCAATTTGTTTGAAATCTGTATCTCAATTTGTTTTTGAGATATAAATTTTTTTGTAGTTTTTAATACAAATTTTGTAATCGTGGCAACTGAAGTACTCCATTTATATTGAAAGTAAAGGGGAAATATTCATGGTTTATTATTTTTATTCATTATATCCTTATTGATGTCATTTTCACATTACAAATAAAAGTAACTTTTTTTTTATAATTTTTGAAAAGAAAATGATGTCAGACATTAAAAAAGCACGCATTCTTCTTCATAAATCAGCTACATTTTAATATTTTTACATTACGCTGATAAATGAGTTTGATGCGCTCGGCAAAATAATTCAGTGATTAAAATTGATATATTTAAAACAAAACGATAATTTTTTTTATTTTTTTTGATAAAACTAAATATTTGACCAATACTATAAATGACCAATACTATAACTAAAGGCAAAATTTCTGAATTTTGTTTTCGCGGGTACTAAGATTAGAACTTAGTAACGTTTGTGCGAATGTTCACATGAAAAGTTGTATCCGGCAAACGTGACTTTAAGTTTGCAAATACATTTATCAATAATCTATTGCGCATTAAAATACTTTCAAATTGTGAATTTGAGTTCTACGTATGGAAATTATGAGAGTGTGAAAATAACGTACAGTTTAGAATTTATGGGGGAAAAATTTATGATGTGACAAAGCGATATCCTTTTTACCGATTTTTCATCCCGTAAAAACAAACATATGAGCTCCATCGATAAATTCATCATAATTACTCATCTTGATTACGTAATCTAATATAGTTTAATTTGTCAATAATTTAAGCAGTTGAAGTTTGTAGAAATAGTATTTTGGTAATTTTAGGTTTAAAATATTATTTGTTTTAAGAGATAGACAATCAATGTAATATGATTTTTTTATTGTAATATTTGTAGGTTTATTATAAATTCGATCTGACAGTTCCTTTCAAACATTTTAGTACGTCGAATTTCGACGGTTTCCAACTCGTAAATAATAATAATAATAATAAAAATGCTTACTATGAAATTATGAATATAAAGACTGTAACTTTGTGTTTGGTGGTGTGTGTGGGAATATGCGGGCAACTTTAGAAAAAAATTGATTCAATGCCTTTTATTAAAGAAATATATGTGAATTAACTTTTTATACTTTTCCGGGTAGGCGGTGGGGCGTGGATCATACCTCTGGATACGAAACTTGTTTATATATGAGAATTAAAAAATAATTAGTTTATTCAAATTAAATGTTTAAGGTTGGAGTTTTTTTTTTTTTCCTTAAAAAAATACAAGTATTGAAGATTCTTTTAAAATTATTAAAAATCAAGGTAACCTGAAGATGCACAAAATGGTTGGGAAATGCTTGTCTAATTGGTGGCAAATTTCTATCAATCGTTGTCGCACAGGTAGGAATGTCTGACATGTCGTACTATTGCCCAACAAACAGGTTACCAAAGAGGTCTAACACTGTTTCACCCGTTACCTGGTAAGATACTCTTAAAATTATAATAGTCATATTTTGACAATTTTCAAAAGTTATTATTACTAATTTTGCTTTTTTCAATGGTTCGCAAACACTGAAATAATTGGACCAACAATCTGTACAATCTGATGAGACTATAGACGTTATAAAATTTAAAGTTTGGATAATTCCAAAACTACTACTCCGAACCCAATGCGTCTGAAATTTCCGCCCCAATTAGGCCTTTGTAAACAGTTTCCACAAATTGTCAATGATGGGAAAAGGATTTGTACAATATGTTTGGGCAATAGGGGAAGGAACACAATTTAAAATTTTCTTAATTCCTAAATTACTTCACTAAACGGATTTCCTTCCCACCCCTACCCTCATACCGCTTCCACAAACTGACAATTATGGATCAATAATTTCTACAATCTATTGGGCAAATAGATATATAATATTAAAAGTTTGCATATTTTTTAAATTACAACACCGAACGATTTACGTTTTATTATTTCAAGGTAAAAGTTGTTGTAAAATACAAAAATGCGACCAAAATTTGGTGTTCGTATGAGAAATTGAAGAGTTGTTGCAATTGGTATATGAAGAGGGGTCCGATAAGCCTTTTAACTAAACATAAATTGAAAGCAGACATACTTTGTGATTAAATGGCTATTTTCGTTTTTATGTGAGATTAAAATATCCGGTCTTTTTTTTTGTTGTTGTTTTTTTCTTGTGATCTGAACCTGTCTGTATTAGTAACAACGTTAATAACGTACAAGGAAGTATGTGCATAATTCTACATAAAATAATACCAGCTGCTACTATGTATGAGTATGTATGTATGCACATGTTAACTGCTTAACTAGTTATCTTTTAAAATAATAATAAAAAAAATATAGGAGGACAAAATAATTAAAATCAAGATTTTAAAGAAGATATAAAAAAAATATTTTTGCAAAAATAATAGTAATTCTACATTTGAGGAAAAATATCCTCGTTACTACAAAATTAAAAAATTATTATGTTAAAAAAATATTTCCTTTCTGAAATAACACTAAGAAGCGCTTAAAATTTACAGTGATTTTACTCTTACTTTACTTTTAGTGATTACAAGTGATCACAAAACAAAATATTAATAAAAATAAATATTATACTTTATACAAATATAACCAATGTATTTATAAGGCTTTATAAAAAAAAAATAATTAATTAGATGAGTTCATCATATAAATCATCCAGAAGCTTCATAAGCTTTTATATTTTTATACAGAATATTTTGTTATCAATATTCTCTACTTTTAAAAAGTATTGAAAGATTAATAATGACTATAAATACCACCTGGGTCTCAGATAGATATTAATTTGTTTTCTAAATGAAAAATGTATCTTTGGAAGAAACCATCAATATTTTAGAGAAGATAATCTTAGAGTATTTTTCAGATAAGATTCCTCGAAAGGTTTTATTTTATTTGAAAATATATATGCGAAGAATTAAAATATAACAAAACTAAAGCAGTGCATTTAATTAATTTTCATATAAAAAATATCTTTAATATGAACGTAACTATTTTTTTGTGATTTTTACGAAATTATTAACAGTTTTATTTGTTTATTGTTTGTATAAACATACAAAAAATTAAAATGCAATTTCTAAAATATCCTAGCAATTATGTATTGGAAATAGAAATTAGTTTAATGAGAGAAATATGAGTAAAATTTTCAATTGTCGATTACATTATATTACCATAAAATCTTAATTTTATCTAGGGAATGCTTGCAATATTATGCAGATTATTTAGCTTTTTAAAGTGTGAAGTTAAAATATAATCTCGAATTATTGAAATCTCTAATTATATTAATATTTGTGAAAAGTATATACAGTAACTCTAGGATAGATGGCCCTAGTTTTTAAAGATTGAAATAAAAATTCTTAGAATGCAAATACAAAAAAATATTTATGCATATTTATAATTCTGATACACATATTCATAATATTTTATGCAAAAATAATTAAATATTAAAAACAAAAAGTGTTAAACAAAATTAAAATTAAAATGGCTAATGGCCATCACTCCCTCAAGCCGAGGAGAGATGGCCATTCAATACAAGAAATAATAACTGGAGTTAAATTGCAAAAAAAAAAAAATCATTTCATATAGTTTATGATTCAAAACATATAGCAATATGAAAAGATGCATGCAGTTATGTGATGGAAAATGAGTGAATAAAACCCGAATAAACAAAATTTGATCTATAATTTCAATACTTCACATTTCGTATAATCTTACCACATGTTTTGCAAAGTTCTTGATAATTTGTACACGTTTCGTAGAAATACTTCAGGTACCTTATGCATCATGTCCAGACATCGATTTTGGGTGTGATATTATATTGTTTTGCACTAACAACACAGTTATCATAATCCAATTCTATTTACTCGGAATCTGTAGAATCTGATAATTTCAAATGTATTTCGTTTCCTTCGCTACTGGATGTGTCCTGTTTCCATTTCTCTTGTTAATTTTAAGTTTATTACATTAATTTACTTTATTTATCAACTTGATCAGTTCCTATTATGAAAGTTTCAGTCGTTTTTCAGTATTTTTTTAAACAAATAAATCGTTAGGTCTTATTTAGTATTATATTATTATTAAAATATTTATAATAGTTAAAATGTAAACATATCAATTAATATTTTTATAAACATAAACGTCATATATTTATTTTAAATTAAATTATATTTAGTTAAGATCATCATTCCGTATAATTTGGAAATATTGATTAAAGGTGGCCATCTCTCCTGAAATTGAAGTACTGATGGTCGCTCAATATTAAAGCATCAATAGCCATCCTATGCCTTTGATTTAGGCTTAGAAGTAAAGATTAGTTCATACTGTTCCTTAAAAGTGCATATAGTAAACAATATATATAACGTACGTACTGCAAAACATTCAGATACTTAAACCAAAAAAAATATTCAACCACTAATTAAATAAACAATAAAATTACACTTACTTTTTATAATAAAAAATCACAACTGCACGCCGCAATAAATAAACTCGTTGAACTATATCATAGGGACAAAGTTTATGTTGTAATCGATGATCAAGTTTTGGAAATATTTAAACTGGCCATCTATCCACGACTTATCCTATATTTAAAACGATAAGAGTTTTCTTTCCACAGTTCATTCGAAAAAAATACTTCATCAAATTACTCATTTTTTTAGGTCCATATGTCAGATTAAGTACAATAAAAATTTTGTTGTCATCCTTTTATATTCGCTTTTATGGTATTTCAAATTTAAATGAATGTTTCCAAATGTAATTTGATGTATAGAAGGCCAATATATAACAAAAATGTTAAAATTGTAGCAATCTTTGTTAAAAAATGGATCATACGTTGTAACATATTTCGAAAGCTGAAATAAGGTTCGAAGCCAAATTACTCAATCGATGCTATCAAATATTTATTTTCCCAGAAAACAAGCTATAAGGGTTTGATAATTTATAAACGGTGTCATCCAAGGTACTTGTAAATCAATATACTGTGTCAATTAGGTTATTTTTAGAATACGGTTGAATATTTTATACATATACAAATAATAATTAATATATGAATTTTTACCTGCACACAATTTTAAACAAATCAATTTCAAGTAGCTTCAAACATGTGAATCGCAAATTTCAAGTAGTTTTTGAGTAATGCTTAAAAAATTAACCGCAGTACAGTTGTTTTTCAAACTATTAAAATTGAATAACCAATGTGAGTACAAAACTTTAAATAGACATAATACCTAAACTACTTCTCAGAATAAATTCCCGTTTTGTAAACAAAAGCAATATTTTCGAAAGAATCAAAGTACGATATCAAATTTAGGTTTTCTTATTTAAAATTTGGAATCTTGTTACAATTTTCTATGTGTATGACCCCTAAGCCTATTTTGAAACATAAATTAAAATTAGGTGAAATTCTCTGTCGAAAGAATACTTTCGTTCATATGTGGGAAAATTTGTCGATTAAAGTATTTTAGATGTTCTGGTTTATTTTTGACGAACTGTTCATTGTAGTAAAATTTACTTCAGTAGCTTTTCTCTTTGATAACATTTGATGTAAAATTATTTTATATATTTAAGAAAAAAATCTATTTTACACAAGGTTTTACGAATAAAATGTTTACATTTATTTATATATCACAATCCTAATTAACTATGACTTGAATTTATCCTAATATGTAAAATATAAAATAATCTGTCCTAGAATGTCTTTGTATCATATATATATACATAAAATAATAAAAAAGGTATATGAGGAAATAAAAAAATGAAATGACATTAAAAATCCTTCACTGATTTAGATTCCTTATCATAAATCTAGCAAAGGACCGCTGTGATAAATTTCGGCTAAATCATGAGTTATAATGCATGTCATTTTATATTCCAGCATATTCCCATATCTGTTCCTTATCGATTTACTTTAAGTGCGAAAAAAAATAATTATTTTATCCGCCTGGAGAGATTAAAAACATCAGTTGATGGATGATAGTTAAAAAGTAAAAATGCTTGTTTTGTAAAGAATGAACTTCCAATGATAATAAAAAAAATCTGTTTCTGCACGCATAGTGAGAAAATCCAATTATTTTAATTAAAGATAACTCTAAAATCACATATTTAATAAAATTATAAACAATACTTAATATTACATAATAAACTAAATTACTGTGGACGTTTAAAGCTTTATAAAATCTCCAAATGAGTGAAAATATCCATCAAAACTCATAGATTCTCCATACATATGTTTAAGGTGTAAAAAAAAGTCATTTAAAGTATTAAAACAGAATTAAGAATACGTCAGAGTAGATATCATCTTGTTTTGACATACCACCCTTTTCTCGCATAAAACTTTTTTTTACGAAATATGTTAGAAAATACCCTTGACGTAAAACACAAGTTTTAATTCAGACTTTCCTAAAAGATTTGAGCTGTTACATCAGGTTAAAGGCATGATTTTGACATATGTAATGTGCCCGATTATTTCAAATTTGAAAATGTTACTCTGTGATTTTTACCATAAAAATGACAAACTGGTATGTAATTTTGATACTCGTTATAACTACAGACAGAATTTTTTTACACGGACATATTTCGATTTATCCGAAGACGACTGGAAAGTTACATATTTCATAAATAAAAATAAACCGATTACGTTGCTATGGTAAATAATGCAGTACAATAAGCGATCTTTTAAATTGATAAAATATGTTTCATTTTCAAAATTATTGGTGATAAAATTTATTTTGAATTAAAAATGCACTATGCATAGTGTTGCTTAGAGAATTCCAGTTTCTACATTTCCATTATGCTACATTTCTAATGTTCCTTTATATGTCGAGTATTTTTGTTATTTTAATATTTATTATTTCGGATTTAACCATAATTGCGTTGCATGATGTCTGAGGGTAAACATTTTAATTTACAAAAAAAAAAACAAATACTACATAAAATAAACCAATATATAGTCTAAAAAGTAAGTAATAATAAATTTACAATATTTTAGGGAACGATATTTTAATTGTTGATTCCTAATGTCATTTAGTTTTATATTTTCCGCTTCTAACTTTAAAATTAGAAATAAGATAAAAATATTATGTCAAGAATAAATTAATCAATTATCTTCATAAATTAATCAATGTAAAAAAAAAAAAAAAAAAAAAAAAAAAAAAAATTCTGATAATCAATTTTGTGCAATATAAGAAAAAAAAATACAATATTTAAAATAAAAATATTTACCCTATAAAATCTAATGAGACGAATTTATGAAACGACTATTTAAACAACTGAGTGTGTAACACATCTATTTCTTCAAAAATATGAAATGCATGTCGGTGAAATTAAAACCAATTATACGCATTTATCCACAGGTGTCGAAAGGGGTATTAGACTTTTATAATTCGAATTAGATTTTGTGATATTATATTTTTTTCTAATTTTAATGACATTTCTGTAACGATGGCAGCTAAATGACTCCACTTTTGTAGAATAAAGTGAGAAAATGAAAATCTAGAGATTATTAGATTTATTCTTTTTCGTCATTTTAGAATTGAAATTCTCTTTTAATTCAGTTGTTAAACAATAAAATATTGTGATTAAATTATGGTTTTCAGGAAAAGTTGAAAAATTAAAAACGTTTTTCACATTTCTATCATCAGGAATCAGTTTAATTTAAAAACGAAAAATCACCCGTAAAGTCGTCTTCAACTTTAAAATAAATTCTATAGACGAAAAAAAATATATATATATATCAAAAAATTCATCTCTGTGATAGAAAATGTGAGAAAAATGAAAACGAAAAGCATTATCAGATTTCTTTTTGTCGACATTTTCAAACTGAAGTTAAAGAGTGAATTTATTAAAAACAAAATGATAATTTAAAAATAAGTATTAAATGATCACTTACTAAAATCAGAAAATAGGAAAAAAATACGTCAACATATTTATATGTAAATATTAAAATAGAATGAAAACTTTAAAATAATAAAATTATTACACATTTCTATCATCAGGAATCAGTTTAATTTCAAAGCGAAAAATCACCCGTAAAGTCGTCTTCAACTTTAAAATAAATTCTATAGACGAAAAAAAAATATATATCAAAAAATTCATCTCTGTGATAGAAAATGTGAGAAAAATGAAAACGAAAAGCATTATCAGATTTCTTTTTGTCGACATTTTCAAACTGAAGTTAAAGAGTGAATTTATTAAAAACAAAATGATAATTTAAAAATAAGTATTAAATGATCACTTACTAAAATCAGAAAATAGGAAAAAAATACGTCAACATATTTATATGTAAATATTAAAATAGAATGAAAACTTTAAAATAATAAAATTATTACACACGAAACGCATTTAAAAGTGATAATTACGTCATCTGTAAAATTCCCAAATGTTAAAAATTGTCATATTTAAAGTTCCTAAAATAATTCTATTATTACGCGTGAAAAACCTTAAATGGTGAATATTGGGTTATATTTAAAAAGCACAAATAATATTATTCCCAAACATTTTAAATTAAAAAATACGAGAATATGTACCAGTGAATCTTAAAAGAAAAAAAAAAACTTTTAAAATAAATGAATAATTATTACATGGGAAATGCATTTTATAGTAAAACAAATGTCGATAAAACGATGCATTTAAACTATTCTCATTCCGGAGAATTTTAATGTGACATTACACGGTATAAAAGCAGTGCGGCTAGCAAGTTGGTTTATATATTACATCACTTGATGAGCATAAATACTGGTAAATATATGCGCAAAAAATTCGATTTATTTTGTATGAATTACTATTCGATAAAGACATATTACAAAATTCGGATATTCTTATTAATTAAAATAAACAATATACATTGTAAAAATAACATGGAAATATGCTTGATGGTATATTAAAATAGAGGAAATAATTCATGAATAAGCTATACGTGTTCCTGAAAATATCTAAAACTCAATCAAAAAATAAAATAAAAGCGTAAAATGTCAAAACACAATGCTTTTCAATATCGTGGTTCTGAAAGCTATTTCCATTTGCAGACGGAGTTTTTTAAACTTCGAACATAAAGGAAGAATATTGTTCATAAGGTCGGTAGAGATTATAGGTCGTCAGAAAGAGGTCGATTTCGATAAGGATTCTGAAGCTGTCAGAAAGATAGCAACACATTTAATCCAATCATTTTACACAAGCTGATTTTTAAATGTTTAATTGATATTACTTATCAATCCCGAAAACAGACACCAGTTTTTACAGCAGCAATGGATGAGGACATGGTAACCATAAAAATGCTCCATTCAATCGGTAGAACATGACAAACCGATTACAGAAGATAACCGCCGTTATACTTATAATATTATTCAATCCTCCATATCCTGGTAATATATTTTAAACAGCGTACATTACTGCGTTTATTGACGATTCGGAGACTGAATGGGGAATGGGGGGGGGGGGGGGGATGCGGCTCGCATTGAGCTGAGCCCCCTAAAAGGTCTATAAAAATTCTAGTCTTAAAAGAGATTTTATGTACTTTTTAATCAATGCGATTTTGCCTTGTATTTTTCAAAAATTTTGTTTAATAGATATTTTTACCTAATACAATTAAAATCAAGCTCATCCACATGGATCTCTTGGAATAGTCAAATTACGCTCCTTATCCTTCTATGGGTTGAAAAGAAATGTATGTAAAAACTTTAAAATTTTAGCGTTTAGTTCTATAATTGTAAGAGTATAGAAATGGCGGGCCATTTCGAATTTTATGAACATCGAATCAAAACTTAAAAAGATATTAATAAAAGTTTTCTTCATTCTTTTAAATCCCATCATAAGTAATTAATTTAATGATATCAAGTGATAGATAATGATTCTAGGATGCCGTGCTGTCTACGTCAAATTTAAGAAGCAGTCGTATTATTTCTATATTTCTGAATTTAATATATAGAATAGTAATAAATTTTGTTTTCTTGCATTTTTGCATAATATTGCAACAGCTATTGCACTAAGATCGAATATTTATGAAACTAGGTATAGTACGAACGCACATCATTTGCAACGTTTGTCGAATAATTTTGAACTTCTTTTTGCTTGTGATACTATACAGCTGTGTGTAACCTAGTTCTTTTAGGAGCATAGAATTTAGGAAAATGTCTATGTGTAAAACATTTATGTTCTCTAAAATTTATATATTTAAGTACTAGAACATGTTTTATACTTTTGTGAAAATTTTAAATTTCTCTAGATCATTTTATGAGAAAATGTGGGAGGTTGAGAGTATATAGGATTTATTTTTATTATCAGTAATCAACATTTTTTTTATAATAAAGAAAATGTATTAAAATGTAGCCATAATAATTATAATGATATTATCAGATACGCAATACTTAAAAATGATAAACCTTAAAAATGATTTCCGGGCGCCGCGTATTTTTTTTTTTTTTTTAAATATTTTTATTGCATTTTTTTGTCATAAATTATAATTAAGAAGATGATATTATCGATTTAGCAATAAGAGAATCAATCATTATTCTCTAAAGAAGAGCAGAATAAAAATAAAAGAAATTTAACAAATTACAACGACCATTTGGAAAAGGATTTTTTCAAAGACTAAAATTTAAGACATAAAAAATCGCACGTAATTGATCACATTACGTACGCCTTGAATTAAATATTAATAGTGTTATTACACGTAAAAACTCCAAGCGACAAAAATTGCCTGTAACTCGTATTTGGTGTGAAATATTTATATGTATTCATTACTGTCCTATTTATCTTTTTTTTAATTTTTTTTATTGGCTTATTCCATTTTTCTTTTGCATGTGAAAATCTTACAAATTAAAATTAACTCTTTGGCAGAAATTGTTATTCATTTTCTTTCATTTTCATTAGTCATTATCCAACTTACGTATTATCCAAGCATTTCATTGGCTGTTCGGGAAAAGGCTTTTCCATCGTCAGATTTCCAAGAAATCTGACTACCAATTTTAAATGAAATTTCATTCTTAAACTTCTAAACATCCCACAATATTACTTTTTACACCGTCGGATAGAGAAAAAAATGTACTTTTAAATGCAATTTGTTTGAAAGCTGTATCTCAATGTGTGTATGAGTTATTAATTTTTTTTGTAGGATTTTTTTACTCTTTTGTCATAGTGGCAACACTCTGTTGTCCATCTCAGTTGAAAGTAAAGGGAAATACATATTACTGTATAGACCAATCACAAAACGAATAAAATGCGGATTATACCAATAAAAACCTTCAAATATGCTTTGGATTTCCTACCTTGACGAGAACAATAAGAATTTTTCCAAATGGTTAAAAATAAATACACTGTAAATTAAAATGTCTGAAATTCAGACACTTAAGTGTCTGAAATGGAGTGTTCAATTTTCAGACATTTTAAAATGTCTGAACTTTTTCAGACACTTTTTGCGTCTGAATCGCATCCATTTTTTTGTAAGCATCATACGTAGCCGTGTTTGACCACGTTGAATCCTGGAAAAATATTTGGATGTGGTCCTGGCACTCCCCCCCCCCCCCCCCAATACAGCCTGATTTTTTTGGTATACAATTTTCGTTACGCTGATAATTTAAATCTTTTACGACATTGTACTGATTATAATCAATATCTTGAACTTCAGGAGTAGAACAAGTTTAAAAAACAAAAAATATTTACCTAAATATTAGATTTTTTTAATTTATTTTGTTTTTAACCTTATTTTACTTTAAAAGTTCAAAATATTGATTATAATCAGTACAATTTTGAAACAGATTTAAAATATAAGCTTTAGAAATATTGCACATCAAATTTGGGGGCACTACAGTCGTAGGGGGACGGGGCACTTCCCAGTTTGCCCATCCTTTAATCAAGAAGTACTTTTACAAAAAACGCAACCCTGCATTATAGTTGTCTAAATTGAGATGTCCGGTATTCGGGAGTATCCGTTGTGGAGGTTAATGGACATTCCCGAATAGCGAACACCTCTATTTAACGAATACTTTTTTAATCAGCAGACATACATATTTGTATATTTTTACCTCATAAAAGTAGACATCTCCAATTATCGGACAAATTCCGCGATCCCGAAGTGTTCGCTATTAAGGGCTTTTAAGGTACATAGATAAATAAATATATATATATATATATATATATATATATATATATATTATAATCTTGTCCTACTCTAAAAGTTCAAAATATTTATTATACTCGGTTGAATGTGGAAAAAGATTTAAAATATCAGATGTACGAAAATTGCAAAAATCTACCCCCCCCCCCCCCAAAAAAAAAAAAATAAAATAAAATAAAATAAAATAAATAAATAAATAAATTAAAAAAAAATGAAAACTCATAATTTAAAAATTAGATTTTTTAAAAAATATATTGCCACATAGGCAATTTTACATATACATCACTTGATAATCACAACAGCCATTTAACTATGAATAATGAAAATAAATAAATAAATATTCTACTTTAATAACATTGGGGAAAAATTACTTTGGTATTTTGTTAAATATATTTGCGTTTTTAAACTTGTTCTACTCTAAAAGTTCAAAACTTTCATTATAATCAGTGCAAGATTTAAAATATCAGCTTTACGAAAATTTCATGCAAAATCCCCCCCCCCCCAAAAAAAAAAAAAAATGAAAATACTTATTTAAAAATTATGTTTTTAAAAAATTTATATTTCCGCATGGGCAAGTTTTTATGTAGATCAGAGGGTAATCACAAAAGCTATTCAACTATCAATAAAAACAAATAAGTACATATTCTATATTAAAAACATGAGGAAAAAATAACTTATGGTTTCCAAACTTCTTTCGTCTTAAATATATACAGTAACATCTGTCATTTTTGTATTTTTCGTATAAGTGCATATAAATAAAGTTACCACAATTTTAAATGCGAAATCTAGTTATAGGTTTTTACTTTTTCCCATTATAAATTTCAAATTACTTTTTTATTAAAAATAATCAAAAAATCAGTCAAATTGCAAATCAGATTGCAAATCAAATACATATGTATATTTTTACAGGCAGCTTCATATAATAGACGAGTCTCATTTACTTTTTCTTTTTTTAATCTGCGGTTTTATACCATGAAGTAAGAAAGCATTAGGTCATCTTTCAAAGTTTTTTTTTTCTTTACTTCCTTGTGGCCGTCGTTTACTGTGAGATAAGAATTATCCATTGAAACTAAGAACTGACATTGGATATATAATTCGTAATAAAAAACAACGTCATAAGTTTAAAAATATATACTTCTAGAATTAGTGGGGTTTTTTGCGAACAGATTCAAAAGTAATTAAATTTCATGCAGGATTTTGTTTAGTACAATAAATGAAATCATAAAATACACTAATTTTAGTACTATAATGAAACTTACTTCAGTTGCTGCAAGAGGTAAGAAAAATTCCTCGATTTAAAATATCAAAAACTACCCCAGTGAAGGAGAAGGGCTTGCATCATTTTAGTACGAAATTCCATAATATATCCGACTAGCCATATTTAAAGAATGAAATGTTTCATCCTCAAAATAGGACCCGCCAGACAAAAGTTTCTCTTTTTTTGCTAGCTTCGACAGGACGGAGATGAATAACACAATATTATTGATATAAATTAATGCGAATTAACACTAAGTCCATTGCACATGCTTTGTAGAATTTCCGGGTGTAATCTTCAAGCGTCGTCTACTTCTGTTCTGTGTCTATCCCGCCCTTATATGGACGACAGCTTCTAAGAAACATTTGATGTCAAGCACACACGTCAGATGTATGTATTCAATAAATAAATAATCCAAGTGAATACGAATTTAAATCACAGAACTTCACATTCCACGAAAAACGAATTAAAATACACGCGTACATAAAAACAAACTTCGTTTGAATTACAACGTATACCAAGTTTGAATGAAGACATCTAAAACGCATGCGCGACTGGCAGTGCCCCAGTGCTCCCTGGTGGTTATTGCGCCGGAAGAATCAAAACATCTTAAATTAAGACACGTTCAAAGCAATGAAGTGTCTTAAAATAAGACGATTGCGGATATTTTAGACATTATTCTCAGTTCGTTTACACCATCGTCATAGTAAGTAGTGCTGTAAAAGTAACGACTAAATGAATACCCGTATGATGTCGTTACTTTCGTACTCGCTACCCGTTAGAGAGTATTCGTTACTCGTTACTTTCGTTATTGTTCAAAAACCGGGTATTAAGAATCACCTTATGTAACTACAAACCTGCAGCAAATCTAATTCTAATTATATACCACACATGAGTCTTTTGAAGAATTCGTTACAGTTTTAACGTAAAATATGTGCTGCCATCTGTACGTAAAATTTACATTTAATTAAGTTTCTAAGTTTTAAGGGTGTATTCGAAAAAATATTTTTCCACCCTCAACAGCTCGAAATTTACTGAGACATTTTCAAGGGTGTATTCGAAAAAATATTTTTCCACCCTCAACAGCTCGACATTTTCTGAGACATTTTCAGACTCATTTTTAAAAATAAAAACATGAAACTTGCTGGGGTGATTTCTGAAGACACGTTTAACATGCCGTGTGATTTCATTTTCAGCTCAATTAATTAGAATTTGATTTTTAAACAATTATTTTCTGAGTATGACCATTTTTTTCATTCCCAGATCACACGCTTCGGAAATTTCGGTTCAAAATGCCAACTTTGACAGCGTTTTTTACAGTATTTTCTGCATTTATCAAAAACTTAAGATGCACCGCACATTATATAGTTTCTAAATAAGAGAATTTCCAAGTTTGATGCGTTTGAGAGCAAAAATGAATTTTAAAATGAATCAGAAAATAAGCAGTTTGGATCGGAATACACACTCAAACAAAATACAAAGCATAATTGAATATAACATGTCTAAATTGTAGAATTTATTACTTATGAAATAAGAAATAATCGGAGAAAGCAATTTAGGAAGAGTAAAATTTTTCAAATTTATACTAAAACTATGAAATACAAGGACTTCCCTCAGAGGGATTAGTCTGAGCAATATTACTGAGAACATAGATTTAATAATAACATGTGGAAGCAAAGAAAATGAGATGTTATATTTAATTGTCCATATACTGCGAAAAATTGAAATGATGAAAATAAACGAATTGTAGAATTACAAAATCTTATATATAAATTCGTATACACTGTTTAAAAAAATGGGAAATCAAACCATTCAAGACAGCCATGCATGGATATAAAATTGAAAGTACGCAATATATTAAAAGTAAAATAGAAAATGAAACACTAATTTACTTATATCGGAATTTTAACTGTATAAAATGATGTCAAGAGCATAATCAGACGCTCCGCACCAATTTGAGTAACTTTAAATGACAAATGTATGATGTTTAAAAAGAATGGACTATACTTTATATGGTGTGTGCTCCCCCGGAATCGTTAATATTGTACAATATCTGTTTTCCACGGATGCAATGAGGTTGTCGATAACATTTAAGGATTTCTCTTCTCAAAATCTAATATAGTATCAAAGTACCGAATACATCAAAAGTGGCATGCAATGCTTCGTTAGAGTGTGTTTTAGATACGCTCGATCGGATTAAAATGATGAGTGTATGCTGGCCACTACATACGCTGTATTGTTTTGTTTTCAAACATATTCTGCACAAGTTGAGCTGTCTTTAGCATGTATTAAATAAAAGAAATCGGCAATGATTACAACATAAAATATGACACAAGATCTGAATATATCGTCTGCATAACTTTTGAGCTGTCAAAGTGTCATTTGAAGTAATTTACAAATCCATGCATATGTATTCAGCAAATCATGCAAGCTAACACACGCCAATATGAACCCGATTATAAAATTTCACCAGAATAAGTTAATATATAAAAAATCTACTAATGATAATTGAGAATATGACCTTATGATAAAATGTCTAGAAAAATGAATCGATAAAAAATTCATATCACATTTAAAACGGCACTTCCCTCTGTTAGTGGCCTTGGCGAGAGAGAGAAAAGCCTAGAGAAGGAACACTTTAACAAGTACTTTCAGACAACATACTCACTGTTTCATACAGGTCTTTATTCAATATTTACACAATTTATTTAATGCCAGGTGGGTATCTATCAGTTTTGTTGCATTTAAATCGCATGTTTTGCGGAGGAAATGCAGCATTATGAAATATTTAAAGTTGCTGTACCTAATAATTACAAATTAATGGTAATTGAGATCGCTTTCCGTTAATTTCATCTTTTTAAATTTTAAATTTTTTAGAAACCATTCATAGAGACAATTGCATATTTTAAAACTAACCCGAAGCAAAATCTCAAGATTTTGGGCTCAGCAGTAACAGAGAAGTAGAAAATTTTTGAAAGTTTTTTGTTTCTGCACTGTTTTTTATAGCGACATTTTTAGAAATTGTTCTATTGCGAGAATTTACGTCATGATAAATACAGCCATGTCAATTTTCATGTTTATATTCCTAACAGCTCCATGTTCTTCGTTACTTAGATCATCTTTAGATCTTTTTCCGCTTTGTTTAGTCTTTCTATTTTTTAGAATTCGTTCTACAACGAGCATTTACATCTTATTAATTACTACCATGCCAAAGTTCTAGTTTCTAACCCCAATAAGTATCCCAAAAATTTCAGTATTCCAAATAAATCATAGTTTAGAACCTTTCTAGAAATTTTTACGTTTATCCGTCAAATTGAACCTTTTAGAGAGCGTTCATTACGAGTATTTACATCTTAAAAGTAACTACCGCACCAAATTTAAAGTTTCTAACCCAATCAATATCGCAGAAATTACAATTTTAGAACTTTTTTGCTCCTGCAGCGATGCAGGTTCTTGCACTGACATAAAATAGTCTTTTTTTCGGAGCAGAGATGGCCACCAACATTTTTTTAAGTTGGGTATGTAGTTTCAGAGATAACACCTCACAAACGTACAAGCATTAATAATATTATATACTTTATAATATTATAACGCTTTATAATATTAGCATTAGATGTACAGATACAAAAGCCATTTATCTGTTACAAGCTAAAGTGCCGGCGTTGCGCAGAATTTGAAGGATGTTTGTTCTGAAAAATCAATTTCAAAATTTAACATACAACACAAAACAAACATTAAAAAAAGCAATCAAAATGTTGTTGAATGAATCATATGAAAACGCTACATAAAAACGTATAAATGTATATAACAGACGCAAAAGAATACAGCGATAAATGAACTTATTTCAATTTATAATTGGAGCAATAATGTTAAAATACGCCAATATTTCCCTAATCGGGTTTTTATTATGCTTCAATACATTTTTCACACTCATATGACGTTATACTATATCCACCATGCCCTTTATATTTCCAATATGACGTAATATTTTCCTCTTTCACGTGGAAACCTTGAAATAGAAAAGTTATGAAGTTATATTCACTTTCATTTAAATTCGTCAAACCATTTATTTCATTTTCATATTTCACGTGAATATCTTGCAATAGAAAAGTTATGACGTAATATTCACTTTTTTTTTTTAAATTCGGCAAACTATTTATTTCATTTTCATTTTTCACGTGGAAATCTTGCAGTAGAAAATTAATTGTTGTAGTAATAACTTTATTGTGTTTTTTAATTGTTGGCAACTGCTATAATGAAAAATGTTTAAATTTGATAAGAAATTGCTGTTAAATTGGTGTTTTTTATAAATTAAAAAAAAAAAACTATAAGTTATTTCGATTCCGGATTACTTTAGTTGTCTCAGCCATGTTTTAATACACATGTACGTATCTCTTCACAATTTTGACTTCCAAATTGTGGATTTTTTATAGAGTTACAAACAGACAGATAGACAAGTTTTCATTTTTATATATCTCTCTATTCTATGAAAAGTAACTAACGCTGTCACCGCCGCCGCCGCCGCCGTTTTTGAATTTTTTGTGACCGGAGGTCTTTCTTCGTTAATATTAAGAAAACTATTGCATACAAATATATGAAAATCAGTGGTATTACAGCGAAATGTTTGATCAACACAATAATGCATACAGTTTTCAAATCGAAGAATTATTTTAAGAGATATTTAATGCTAAAGTTGGACAAAATCGTTCCATTAAAAAAAAATTATAAGAGCAAAAGCTATACATGGGAATTTAATCATTTTTAGATCATTTTATTCAATAGAAGATCCCGGTCTGCAGATTTCATTAATTTTTTTTTAATTTGACTCATTTTTTGAGGTTTTATTTCTATTTTAAATTCAAATATTCAGCATTTTGACAGATATTTTTTACATATTTTAGAAAATGGTATTAATTTAAACTGTTGCCAACTGTATAAACAGCGCAAACAATAATGTTTGCTTCAAATAAAAAAAAATATTTACACGTTACTATTATAAACAGAAAAAAACCTTCAAATTACAATTAAATAATTAGGTATAAAAAGCAGGCACTTATTGGAAATTACGCCATAAAAACTATATTTACATGTGAATTTTAAAAGAGAAAGGATATTGTAAAATAAATTCATTAACATGCGTTAGAAATCTGAAATAGAACAAATTACGTCACATTACACTTATTATGCAAAATGAACAAAAAATAGTATTGCAAAAGAGTTTAAATTTAAAAGTTGCGCGAGACAAAATATTAGAGGTTAAATATTAGATTTTTTCAAAATTTTATTATTTGTCGTTTGATGTGAGGTGTTCAGCTATAAGTATGCAAATTTTTATGTTTCAACATAATTAGGGGTTGAGTTAGAAAAATTGCTTTAAATACACAAGTTAGAGCCCAGAGGGTTAAATATTAGACTTTTTTAAAATTTTATTATTTGCTGTTTGATCTGAGGTGTTCAGCTATAAGTACGCAAAATTTCATGTCTCCAACTTAATTAGGGGCTGAGTTAGAAAAATTGCTTAAAATACACAAGTTAGAGCCCAGAGGGTTAAATAATAGACTTTTTCAAAATTTTATTATTTGTCGTTTGATGTGAGGTGTTCAGCTATAAGTATGCAAAATGTCATGTCTCCAACTTAATTAGGGGCTGAGTTAGAAAAATTGCTTAAAATACACATGTTAGAGCCCAGGGGATTAAGTAATGGATTTTTTCAAAATTTTATTATTTGTCGTTAGATGTGAGGTGTTCAGCTATAAGTATGCAAAATGTCATGTCTCCAACTTAATTAGGGTCTGAGTTCGAAAAATTGCTTAAAATACAGAAGTTAAAGACCGGAGGGTTAAGAAATGACTTTTTCGAAATTTTATGATTTATCGTGTTATCGCAAGTATTCAGCTATAAGTATGCAAACTTTCATGTCTCCAACTTAATTAGGGTCTGAGTTAGTAAAATTGCTTAAAATACAGAAGTTAGAGACTGGAGGGTTAAATATGACTTTTTCAAAATTTTAGGATTTATCGTGTTATCGCAAGTTTTCAGCTATAAGTATGCAAACTTTCAATTCTCCAACTTAGTTAGGGGGTGAGTTAGAAAAATTGCTTAAAATACATAACTTAGAGCCCAGAGGGTTAAATATCAGACATTTTTCAAAATTTTATTATTTGTCGTTTGATGTGAGGATTTCAGCTATAAGTATGCGAAATTTCATGTCTCCAAATTAATTAGGGGCTGAGTTAGAAAAATTGTTTAAAATATATAAGTTAGAGCTCAGAGGGTTAAATATTAGACTTTTTAAAAATTTTATTATTTGTCGTTTGATGTGAGGTGTTCAGCTATAAGTATGCAAAATGTCATGTCTCCAACTTAATTAGGGGCTGAGTTAGAAAAATTGCTTAAAATACAGAAGTTAGAGACCGGAGGGTTAAATATGACTTTTTCAAAATTTTATGATTTATCGTGTTATCGCAAGTATTCAGCTATAAGTATGCAAACTTTCATGTCTACAACTTAATTAGGGGCTGAGTTAGAAAAAATGCTTTAAATACACAAGTTAGACCCCAAAGGGTTAAATATTAAGCCTTTTTCAAAATTTTATTATTTGTAGTTTGATGTGAGATGTTCAGCTATAAGTATGCAAAATTTCATGTCTCCAACTTAATTAAATTAAGGGCTGAGTTAGAAAAATTGCTTAAAATATACAAGTTAGAGCCCAGAGGGTTAAATATTAGACTTTTTCAAAATTTTATTATTTGCCGTTTGATGTGTGGTGTTCAGCTATAAGTATGCAAATTTTCAAGTCTCCGACATATATAGTTTCGGAGAACGGGCTCTGTGGCAGACGGACAAACAGACAGACAAAGGAGTGAGACAGGTAAGGTTTCGTCAGATGGACGAAACTCTAAAATCATGCTGCGGATGACTGTAACAACATCCTAAAATTACATTACCATCAGCGATCTACCAATCCCGAATTTAGTTTATATTCTTTTCATATATTCTTATTCTTTTGTGCGGCCCTGTAAAATAATTATCAATATTATATACAGTAAAACCTCTGAATAGCGGACACCCCGATAAAGCAGAATTTGTCCTCTATTTAGAGGTGACCGCTACTGAGAGTAAAACATGTACAGTTATTTAAGAGTTGGTAAGCGAAAAAATGTCCGCTAAATAGAGGTATCCGCTAATCGGGTGTGTCCGCTATGGAGGTTTTACCAGTAAAACTTCTGAATAGCGAACACCTCGGGAGGGCAGAATTTGTCCTCTATTTGGAGGTGTTCGCTACTGAGAGTAAAAAATGTACAGTTATTTAAGGGTTGGTAATCGAAAAAATGCCCGCTAAATAGAGGTGTCCACTAATCGGGTGTGTCCGTTATGGAGGTTTTACTGCATAATAATATCATCCTTTACAAGAAAATTGCATGCTGTATGATAGACAGACAGACATCCAGAGAAAGATAACCTCCGGATCAATAAACACTCATGTCTTTTGTTTTAATCATCCACAATTGTATGTTATGCAACATACCAGATTTTATACAACAGGCTAAAAACGGTCACCGTGGTACGGAATACTGTATTATTATTTGTTTGCCCACCAAAACTGGTTGCCACGGGTTGTTGCAAGGTTTGTGATCACGTGGTTGAAACTGATCTATTCAATATTACTGCGTGCGTATTTTTTTTTTATTTGCTCCATGTGTTCAAACCAGTTGTCTACGAAAACATCAACCGGTGAAAGTGACGCACACCAAATTTCTGTGACGTATGCAGATAAATTGTGCTTTTTTAAGAGTTTTTTCTATATGATTTTTAAAATTTTTGGAACTTATTTTTCACAGTAGGTGCATTCAGTAGGCGACCCTCATAGGTACCTTCTGGTGCAATCAGAAACGAAATCCGACAAATATTTTTTGAGTTATGCTTGACGAAAGGTTTTTATTAGGCCTTTTTTTTTTAGTAGGACATGGCGTTAATATCCATCTTAGTAGTAAAGTGTCCGGACAGTAATATTTTGCTGAGTATTAGCCTTCGCTTCGCTCAGACAATAATTACACAAGTAAAATATTTTTACAAACAAATTTACTTACTAATTTTACACTAAAAGTAATTATGTATTATGAAAATTTCATTTCAGGAATAATTTGAAAATATTTAAATATATATATGTTTAATTTCTTACGTAGTCATCCTATCAAATGACATTGTACTTCAGTCACATTATTCTTTCTGAAATTATTGTTTTATATTTAAAAATACTATTTTTTCAAATATGAAATTTAAAAATATACCAACAAAAATATTTGGCACAGATGTCATATACGCACCACATTGGCGCGATTTTTTTCTGATGCCAAGTTGGCGAAAACCTCGTTTTCAAATACCAGTTACATATATATTTTTAAGAAGGGAATAACAATAAATAAAAAAAGTTTAATTAATAACTATAGAGCAAAACAATTTATGCAATTTTAAAAAAGAAAGTAAAAGTAACTAAACAATTTATTAACAAATAAACAACATCCAGGTTACCATATCAAGCGAAATAACGGCTCTTTGGCGCCAGTTAAGTACTCTGGTGCTTATATCACATTAGCGTCAGAAAAAATTGCGTCAATGTGGTGCGTATATGACATCTGTGCAAAATATTTTTACAAGCCAAAAGAAAAAAAATAGAAAACAGGAATTCTGCTTTTTCAGAATTTAGTGTCACCCCCCCCCCCCCCCCCCCGATGAAAAACAAATATGTATATAAATATAGATAGTTCAGTTATAAGACTTAAAACACACGCTTTTTTTTTATATAAAATGACGTGATTCGCATCTGCTGAAGGATTTCTTTCGATATTTAAGAAATTCGACAAAAAAATTGGCTATCTCATGATTCATATGCTTTCATTTGTTTGTAATATAGATACTTAAAATTAAGTTCAGTTTATAAAAGCTCCATGTTTTATCAGAAGTCACTCACTTAATATTTTTTCGAAACAGCACGTACTTAAGTTACTTTTTTTCAGTTTTTATGAGAAAATGGCAGCAAAAAGATATAATTGGTACTTTCCAACTATTTTTCCTTTACTTTTACTTTCTACAGAAATGGAGTACTTGAGTTACAAAAATTAAACGAAAGGCATTAAAAACTACAAAAAAATCAATATCTCAAAAGTAAATCAATATGCAATTTTAAAACAAATTGCATTTAAAAGTACTTTTTTTCCCCAATACGACGGTATAAAAATTGAAAATGTGCGATGCGTAGAAGTTTAAAAAATTGCAGTAGAGATTATTCCGTACAATGACACCTCTGCATTGTTTTACGGCTGACTTATACAACGGAGCGTGTTTTTTTTTTCTTTCGAGACGACATTTTATTAGCTTAACTGGGAGAAAGAAATAGCATACCGGGGGCTAAAAAATTAAACATTAACATAAAAACATTTTTACAAGCAATCAAAAATCTCGTCTTTATCATAAAAATATATATATATTTTTTTCAAATTTAAAACATAAATACACGTACAAAGATATTTTTATAGGATAAAGAATGCACTGAAAGCAAACCTGTAAATTTTAGAACTGAATTTCTCGAAAAATTTCAGAACATTTAAAATAAATGTGTTTCATTTTAGACTTTATCATCTTATCAGCCAATAGTTTACGTTACTCGCATTATTATTTTAGAAATATTTGATTTATGTTTTAAAATAATATTTTTTCCTTTCTTTTTGGTTTTAATGAAGCACGCCTTTCAGATAATATATAACCTGATTTTGAAAAAAATTCTTCAGATGGTACTAATGTAGACATCGCTGGTAAATACTTCTTTGCTAAATCCGCAAACTCGGGGTATAAAATAGCTATACTTCTTTTACTTTCCATAATAAATGAATCAACAAGCTCCTACGAAATCAAAATCATTTGAGATTTGAGAATAACTGATACTAACAGAATGATACGCATACACTGATACGGAAACAACTGACGCCGAAATATCGGAGTCCGAACACAAATTCGCATCTTTTACCGCATCCGGCTCCATTCATGAATTACACAAACTTAAGCAGCGTTTGAAGTTAGTTTCATTTTGTTCGGCTACGTATTGACACAGTAACGACTAACGAGTCATATTTCGAAGTACCGATTCGGGATTTCGTATCATAGAGAATACCCGTTACTTAGTAATGAATATGTGCGGTTTGCTACAGCTCTAATAGTAAGACGCTTATGTATCTTAAATTAAGACATCTATAGTGTCTTAATTTTCAGATTAAGACACTTAAGTGTCTAAAATTCTTTTTCAGTCACATATGTGTCTAAATTTAAGACGCTTCTATTTGCAGTGTACACTGGATTTTTTATAATTATGATTTCACGATTCATATTTTTGTATTGATAGATTTGCGGAATATTTCTTTTTCTTTCTTTTTAACACTTTCCAATAAAGTTAAAAAGTGTTTATGTATTCGGTTTGTCTGGCCGTCAGTCCGTGTGTCCATGTGTCCGTCTGCCCGTCTGTCCACGCTCTAACTCCTGTAAATATACTCGGATTTTCATGAAATTGATAAGGATTATTTAGGGTCACCAAAGCATGTTTGGTATTGTATATGAAGTATGTAGGCTTAATCGTTCATTTACAGGGTCACTCAAAAGTATTCCATTACATTATGGTATATGGGGAAAAATCGTTTGCAGAGTATTTTAATGATATTATGCTAGTTCAAATGTATTGAAACTGATATAAATCACTGAATTTCACTACGATCACGTTATAACAGGACATTCATAGCATTTTTTATTTATTTACAGGGACACACAAAAGAAATCGGTTACAGTACAGTACTGTCTTTGAGTAATAATTGCTGGAGCGCACGGTTTAACATTCAGTATGCATGTTAAATGCGCTGTTAATTTTTTTGCACCATGCTCGTTATATATAAATTCCATACCTCAAATACAGGGCTGCACCAAAATATTCACGTACCGTTCTCCTTATTAGAGGAAATTGCTGAAGGTAAATTTTCAACTGAATTATATGTATCTCTTAAGTAAACTAAATTTTGGCTTGCATGTGGCTGATAGATCCAAATCTATAAATCATAGACAGGCTGCTGAAAAAAATAGCATAATTTTCCAATTGTGGATGGGAACAGCTGAAATTGGGTTTTGAAATGTATTATGCCTTTCCATATGGTTGAATTAGACGTAATATTTTAATTTTTTAAACAGTGCAGTTTTGTTACATTATTCTGAATGTGTTGGAAAGTGTTTGATAATCTATGCTTGACGCATGATTTTTTAATACTTGTATTTTTTTTTTTTAATTTTGCAATTTTCATCTGAATTTTATTTTATTCTTATAGAGAATTTCAAAATTTGTGGAACTGTAGATTTTCCAGAAAAATAGTTATTTTGTAAGTATCATAATCAATAACTGTGAGTTTTGGTGTTAATATACGGAAAACAAATTTCTTGTCAAATACTGGTTCTATTTTTTAAGAAAAGGTAAATAATTAAATTGTTAACAGTTATCTCAGAAATATTTAACTTTCAATGAAATCTGACAACAACATCGCGCACACGATTAACAATATTGTCAATATGTAATGATTCAAAAAGTTAAGTTCAAGTGTACAATTGAGTAAAAATATATATAATTTTCTTGAAATATTCTGTATCTTAAAAATCATTAAATTGTTGTTAATTGTGGCTTTGCTATATCTCCACTGTCAGATTGTTTGAATTGTTATATAAAAACCTCATACAGATAATTGTTAATTACAATTTTCAGAATTTCAAATTCTTTTACCTATATATTGTTTATCAGCCTATTAATCATATAACTTTACTTCATTAATGAAAACCAACATTAGCATACATAAAATTGTCATATATCGGCCATAAATATATGTATAAAACATGCATGCACTAAGAACTACTTTACATTTATTTTTAAATATTGAATTTAGAATGGTATAAAATAATAACATTCACAAAGCGTTCCGGTGCTTCCATTTATTTTAAAAATTTAAAATTATTTCTTATTAGCGTTATATTTAACTTAACAAATTTTAGCATTCCTGGAACTTTAATATGAAGTTTTATGTGTAACAAAAAGAAAGTTTTATATGATTTTCATATATGGTAGTCAAAATAAGATATACAATAAAAACAAACAAACACTATATACGTAGTGGAACGAGTCAATCTTTGCGATCATGTGCTGAAACGGAAATTTTTAAACAAACTAAATGTTTTAATATTAACTACTCATCTAACCTAAACAAGGAATTTTGAATATTTTTAATGTTATTATTTTTTAAACTATTTTAAATGTTGAAATGTTTTGAAATCTTATTTTTTTTGCTTCATACATTGTATGAATAAATATGTCATATTTTCCAATTATATTACAAAAACGTTTTAGCTTTTACATCATTTTCAATACCTCAAAAGAGTATTTTTAATGTCACTTAAAGACACATGTATTTACGAAGGCAAACATTTCTGGATAGCAGCCTGTTAAACTATAATCTTTGAAATATATCATTTAGGATAAATATACCAAGTCATAAAATTGTTTAGTACCGTATTCGATTTTTGATATGGAAATAGTTTTCAAGAAAAAGTGTTTCTGATTGCAAAATTTGTTAAGAGTCTTTCTGTCGATGGATTCGAAGAATTTTATTTTACGATTATTCGCTGCGAGGTAAATTATATGAAGTCTTATATGAGTAAATGGATTTCTAATGGACATCAAAGAATCTAACTTCTTTAATAGTGCTTTGATCCATGAATACCAGAAATACGTATTTGTAAAGGAGTTGAGTAAGTATAAATCTGCAAAAAACGTACATTTTTGCTGAATTAAATAAACATGCAACAACATTTTCTGAAATGTTTTATATATTATTTATTTGGATACGCCTAAAAATAAACATTACTATAGAAAATGAATAAAGAAACTTATTGCTGCTGATGAATCTCTTTTTACTTGTTAATATTCCCATCAATGTTTCTAAAATAAGCCCTGAATTTTTTTATTTTATCTTTAAGTTTAACTTTTTTTCAGCGTGTTAGTTCGTATAAATATTTATATGATAATTTTTAAATCTTCTGCAAAAAGATTGTTTTAACTTTTCAAAAAAAAAAAAAAAAGATTTTTAAAAATGTTTTCGTTTATGCAACTAGATTTCAGAAATATTCGATGTAAAAAATAATTTGTTTAAACAGTATTCCTAATTTATTTAATGATGCTGTTCGTTATTTTACTTTTAAATTTAAGCCAAACTTTCAGCACTTAAATCGGTAATACATGAAGACTTTTATTTTAATCGAAGTGAACTTAATTTCTGAATCTTAAAAAAAAAAAAAAAAAAAAAAAAAAAAAAAAAAAAAATCTTAATACATTTTTAAATTATGACAAATAAATGAAGTCTGAGATTTTAATAAAATGAATTACTTTATTAATTAAATATTTGGAAAAATATTATGAAAATTAAAATCATCTTTATTTATCAAATTTTAAAAGTAATATTAATTAAAGTCATAAACTGATATGATTTTATGCCGTTTTACATTGAAAAACGTAAATGAAATAAATGACATGTATTATAATGATACATTATTTCACAACAAGCTGAAACGCCCAGCGTTGCCAGTGCCCGTGATAAGTACCTTAAATGAAAACTCAAATTTGTGTGATTTTATACCCTGGTGGAAATTGATTTATGAAAAAACGGTTTAAAAAAAAAAAAAACCTTTATAATTATTCATTAAAATGAATGAAATTTCATACTTTTTACATGCTATGTGCAACAAATAATCTCTCTATTCTAAAGAAAGGTAACTAACGCTGTCACCGCCGCCGCCGGTTTTGAATTTTTTGTGACCGGAGGTCTTTCTTCTTTAATAGTATTAAGAAAAATATTGTATACAAAAATATGAAAGACGGTGGTATGATAGATAACTGTTTGATAAATACGCTGATGCAGACGGTTTTCAAATCGAAGAATTATTTTAAGAGATATTTAATGCTAAATTTGGACAAAATCGTTCCATTAAAAAAGTTCATAAGCTCAAAAATTAGATTTTAGTGACATAAAAACATCATCATTCATAATTAATTAAATTAATAGTTAGTAAAAATGCATTCATTTATCAGATTTTCTTTTATTTTAGATCACATTGATAAAACAAGGTTTTAAATGTATTTCTGATCAATTAGTTTGCAGTTTTAACAAATTCAATCTTTCAATTCTGCAAGTCATATGTACTGCATACCATTTGCATAAACCATTTGAACAAGATGTCCCCAAACGTTTTCGATGGGGTTCAGATCAGGAGTAATAGGTAGATGATCTAAAAGAACAATATTCTGTTCGACAAACCAATCTTTCATTGCATTTCAAATGTGAATACTCACGTTGTCTAGCATAAATATGCAATATAGACCGTAATTTTGCCATGCAAATGGAAGAAGTGAATTTTATAAAACTAAGCTGTAATCAAAAGAATTCTGGCGACCGTTTAAAAATACAATTTCACTTCTGCCATCATAAGCGATCGCTATTGGATCTTTTCGTAGATCCCTCCAATAATACTTCAAACCATCCGGGCCATGCAAATTAAGTCTTTTTTCGTCGGAGAAATTAACTTACTTCCAATTGTCACCCATTGCCATGTACGTCTCGGATTACTGCAAACGCGTCTGCTTGTGACGCAGAAGTAACTTTGGACCAGAATTAATTTTCGACCATCTGTAACTCTGTAAAGAATTTAAAATTTGCCTAACTCTTCAGCAATTAACAGGAATGGATAGTTCTGCACAAATCTGCTTTGAACTGCGACAGGCATCAGACGAGCGATGCAAGTTAAATAATCCCTCTTTTCTCTTTATTACTTAAACGTGGATTACCCTTTTTCTTAAAATTTTTGACAGAATTTGCTGGATCTTTTTTATAGTCATACATCACACCAACTGATCTTTTAATTAACTTACTAATTTCCGAAACAGACTTTCCGCATTCTAGATATGCATCGAGTTTAGCACTTTCTTTCTCAGGCAACATCTTATTTTACACATCCTGAGAAGTATGACTGAAACGTATTTCTTCCAGTTTTTTATGTCTACTGTCATGTCATATTTTATGAAAATGTTTATCACATTACTTCGGAATAGTCAATGAAATTTTTGACTTTTTGTTTATGTTTAATGTTATGTATGAAATTTTATTTTTGTAACACATATGTTTTACGTAATATGTATATCCCATCAAATTTCATTAATTTTTAATGAATATTATACCAGTTATTGTTAAAAAAACGTGTTTTAATAAATCCATTTCCACCAGTGTACCTTTAGCTGCATTTTGTCGGTATTTATGTTTTTTAAATGAAAAACTCAAAAAATTATTGAAATGAAAGTATCTATTTGTTAATTTATTTTCTGCGTAATTTGATTTTTGAAGCACATGTGTAATTTTGAAATATGTCTGAAAAAGGAAGGAAGAGTCTTTTACAAATTTAAAAATATTGTCGTTATCTTCAAAACTCCTTTGGAATTTTTAGGAATTAAAAACATGTTTTCGTAGACTAAGTGAAAATGTTAAAAAATATTGATATTTTGTGGTAAAGAAGTGCTGAAAAGAAGAGTTTTTATTTATTTATCTATATTTTTGCTTGTTTAATTTATATATTCTTTAATATTTTCAGTTGCTTAAAATCATGACGATTGCGCACTTAATGATAAAAAATGTGCTTTCTTCTCGTTTTTTTTTTCTTTTCTAATCGGTTCCGTTAATATAACAAAATAAATAGTTCTTGAATTCCGAATTACCTTAAATTTTATTAGTTTATAAATATGACTATATCCGAGCAATGACTATATCCGAAAAAATATTCAGTAGTCAAAACTTGAACTAAAAGCTATCGAAACTGCGACGAAAGATTCACGTTTTTACTGTTTTCGTCAAAATTTTCAAATATTTTATTTAGTAATATATATATATTACCGCTCCAACGCTCATAATTTCTTTTAGGTGATGTAAATCTATTGAGATACTCTAAAAAGATTGTGTTACAATATCAACGTACAGTTACTTTTAGCATGGAAACCACATCGTCTCCGTGAGGCGCGAATTGACTTCCGTTCGCCGGTGAATTTGAAATGATTAAAGGTCATACTTTTTAAAACAGTTTGCACCATCAATTAGAAGAAGATTTCTGCTTTAACATGTATTTGGTTTGTGGAACCTCTAAAATAAAGGCTTAACGGGGGGTTACCATATGTCAAAAAGTTTTTCGATAAACGACCATTTTTGGAAAATTTTTTAAAGGGTTAACAGCCATTTTTTAATTAAGTGCAGCATTTGAGACGTAAGCGTACGATCTTTCAATTATGTCTGCCAATTTTGACCGTATCGAGTAGTTTTGTCAATAAATATTAAATCAAAACTTCGAAAAATACAATGAAATTTCGGTTCCTCGCTACGATGTTCGTTGCCAATGAATTTCTGCGCATTTGCAAGTTTATCTTCCGAGGTCGCAATGAAAAAGTTGAATTTTCGATGTCAGTTCATTGTCTTTTTTAATTAACACATCGATTAATTAACAAAATATTAAAATTATGAATATTAGGTGCATTAAAATACCATCACACAAATTTTGTGCCTCGTAAGTACGGTCGATTTTGCTAGCCATCCCGGACGCATTTAAACTCTGTTTACTCGATTAGAGACCGCATAGAAGTTTCCGCCGTCCTGATTGGTTAGTTTTCCTTACGTCTTTTCTGATGCTTAAGGTCTTTGGAAACTAGAATTTGTAATGACGCCAATAGTAATATACCCACTGTATATTACTTCTTTCTTTCTTTTTTTTTTGGTATATATGTGAATCACCATTTAAAATTAAATATTTTAATCTAACTCAGCTCTTATCAAATGTATAATTAATTCAGATTTCCGCAAAATGTTGTTACATTAGAAAACAGGAATTAAATGAAACACATTATAAAAAATATGTAATAGCGCCATCTGCTTTTCTTATACTAAACTTCAGCTTGACTAAAAAGTCAACGTTTGTCTTTTGTGTCTTTTGTTAAATCTGATTTTAGATATCAGCTTAGAAAACATTTGCGTTGTATGCATATATTTTGTGAAATATATACGTTCATACACGTAAAAAGTTTTTAAAATTCTAGTATTTTATACAATAGGGAACGAAAGTTTTTTTTCTAATAAATAATCTGGACAATTGCATCATAAAAAATAGTATTGAAAACCTTATCGTGAAAATAAAATAAATCACATGGTTCCTAAATGGTGAATACAGAATGTTGTAAAGTTTTAAACTAAACAAACATTAAATTTAAATATTAAAAATCGGCGTTTCGGTCAACATTAACGGTGTTTACGTTTGTTTAGTTTTTAACTTTACAATATTCTGTATGCACCATTTAGTAACTTTGTGATTTATTTTTTGCTTGACAGAGTTTATCTTTGTACACAAGGCATTGATGATCTTGAATTGGATTTTCTATTATTCAAATTTTCGAATTCTTTCACCCATTTATTACAATCTGCTAAATTTTTAACATTGCTGCGAATTTTTATTTTTTGACATGAAATCAATGGAAATCCGTTCATCTGTTCATAATTTGATTTCTGAAACCAATAAATAAATGATTTTGTTTACAAATAATATATATTAAGTATAATAATATATATTTTGCCTATAAACTATCTCTAACCAATTGAGATGGAAAGGATTAAATAATCGTGTTCGTATAAAAAACATATAGTTTTTCACAGTTTTCGAGTATTCGTATCTATTTAAAAAACTGAAATAAAAGTCAGTGATTTTTTTTTTGTAATTTAATACAGGTTGAAATAAACTATTATATACATACACGATATTGAGTTATAGTTATAATATTCACAAAAATAAACATAATAGAAAGCTTCGAAACATGTCCTGTACATTAACAATTTTACAAAAGTAAATTTTGTACATTTTTTTTTTCTTTTATTTATTTTTTTATTTATTTATTTATTTTTTTTTTATAACATTGCAATTAATAACAAAGGAAACAAATATGTTACCATGTATTGTTTTAAAAACATTCAATCATATGTACGTATTTTTTACATAAAAAAATTAAATTTGCATAATAACTGTTCACTACAAAAGTAAACATCAGCCAAGGAACATGTCACAAAGGAACTGACACATTGGAAATGTAATTCCACAAATTCAACTTGGTGACTTTACATAGCTAAAAAATTTAACACGCTAAGGATATAAACATAGTACTGGTACATCAAGGATGGTGTAATTCAGGATATGTATCTTGAATATTCAAATTTTAATATTCTGCATTATGGTGTTCTTGTTAGAATTTTAATCCACAAAAAAATTATTTATTCTTTATTAAGAAACTGATTTGAATGAAAAAATAAACTATTTATTTTAGTGTTCATTCTTAAAGCATCAAACATAACGTAAAAAACTAAATACTCTCGAACACGAAAAAATTTGTGCCACCATATTTTGATGCTTCTAATAAGGAGCTTTGTGTATTAATTCTTTCAGGAATTTAACAATAATTTTAAAACAAAGTGTATTGCAAAATGAAATTCCTTTAAAGGATCTTAATTGTTTATGGTTATACATATTTAAATGAAGCATCTTTAATTATCAACAGGTGTGTTTGACTAATTTAATGTAATATATTCATCGTTAAAAATTAAAATTCGCGACAAGACATGAACGGTTACACAGTGTTCTACTGGTATTTTAAGATTGTTCAAACTTTCTGATACAAAAAAGCAGGCTTTTTCAATTCTCGGTATTTAACATCTTGGCTCTTGCATTGTCAAAAATTTACGTATAATAATCCCCACTCTTGATTTCGAACACATCTTCCTGTATTAAAATGACTTCTGTAAATACGTATCACAGACATGCAAATTTATTTTTTACTCCATCTGTATTGATATATATATATATATTACAAAATTTTAAATTCCGTATATTATTAAAATTGTTCTAATTAAAATCTTCCTTCTCAATTCATTCTACAACACTAATTTAGTAAATCTTTCTAATATTAATCGATTCTTTATTTATTTCCGTATCTAAATCTCTTTTTATTTTAAATTGCGTAAATTCTAATTTTTCCGCCTTCAAAAAATGTCTAGAATCAATTCAAGTATTTATTTAATTTTTTTAACTTTTTTATTTCCCAAATCTTAAAGCCGAATTCCTTTATTAAAAGCATTTGTGATTTTTATACAATTTCTTTTTTTGTTCACCTTCTTTTTTAAAATTCCATAACTCTATTTTATGCGAAATTTCGGCTCGGTGTTTCCCCCTCAATTTTATATCGCGTGCAGTAATGAGTCCCAAGCTTTACTGCCTTTAAATTAGTTAAAGTAACGCTGCATTGACGAAAAGATTCCTACCCCTCGACTGGTATAAAACGTGATGCATCAGCGCGAAGCTCAGATTTCGACTGATTTTGAGTTGTCACTAAAAACGCTGCTGCTTGTCGAGAGATTTATGGTGTATTGGAATTACTGACTATTCTAACATCTAAATCTGCTTTCTATTTTTATAAGATATCGCCGAAGGTGTGAAAATGTTCTTTTGAGAAATATTTTTCTCTCCAAGCAACTGCTACATTCACTGGCCAAGCTGACTAAACATGGCGTACGATTGTATTCTATAATTATTTGACGGAGTTATGTAATCTTTACATAATAGTGTGTAGTGAAATATTAGGAATGCTTTCTTTACTGAATAAGGGAGTACTCGTATTGACACGTATTTGTATAATTATTCTTCCAGATATGCTTGTGCATGAAAAAATTTCTATTCCACATCTGTGACAAATTTATTTTTAAGCATCCAACTTCCTTTCGAAATTACTCTTTTATTTTTTACAAAAATAATTATTTCTAATCCTTTCTAGTATAAGCATTTCTTTACCAAATTTTAAAATGTAAGTCTGAAAATATATTTTTTATTTCACTTCGAAAATAAAGCAAATTATAGAGTGATTCTCTAAAATTAATTTAATGGAAACATCGTACGAAGAGAATGCAGCTCTTTATGAACGTTTTCTAATATTGTTTCTTTTTTGTAATCTACAATGATCAATTTTCCTTTGATGTTCCTATTATTTATTTGATAAGAACAGATACAAGATGAAAGATTTCATGTCTTTGAAAAGATGAATTTTAGACATTTGTAGGAAAATGTAGTTATTGCCCACAGGACAAAATAGTTATATAGATATATATTTTCATTGAGTTTATTTTTATTTAGAATTACTCTTTCTATGAATTTCTTTCTTTCAATTCTTTAAACAAAAATAACGTATTCTATAAAGATACATTTCTTTGTTAATGTGATGGATGTTTTTCGTATTTTCGCAATTATATAAAAGATTATTTCTTGAACAATATTAAATAAATTTTACAATTTATACATACAGGGTGAGTACAAATGTTGAATCCGATTTTTAACAATCATATTTTCAAGACTACAGCACATATTACAATAAGTGATGCATGAATTTAAATATAAATATACCAAGTTTTTTAAGTTACAAATGTTCCATGTATGATTCTCGTGTTAAAAGGCATGCGTCCAATCTGTAATCCAGTTGGTTCCAAAAATTTTGTAGCATCACTCTGTCAATGGTTCTGAATGTTGCTCACATGCGTTCTTTAAATTCTGACAGTGTTTTTGGTATTGGTAGTATATAAATAATATCTTTTACGCTGCCAGAACTTAAAGAAAGCATTTGCGCAGCATTCAGAACCCATGACAGAGTGATGCTACAAAATGTTTGGAACGAACTGAATTACAGATTGGACGTATGCCGTGAAACAGAGGGTCACACATCGAACATTTGTAAATGAAAAAAAAAAACTTGGTATATTTCACCTTAAATGTATGTATCGCATATTGTAGTATGTGCAGTAGTTTCGAAGATATGTTTTTTTTAAATCGCGTACATCAGTTGTACTCATCCTGCATATATATTTTGCGTTTAATAAGAAATATATAGGCATTAGTTTTCTAAAACTCAAAGGCTATTGATTAAAATACGAAAACTAACTGTTATAATTAAGTAAAATATACTCAGGCTGAGACGTGAATAGAGATTGTTTTGCTTTGTCAGTGCTCTTTTAAATGAGCTATCTGAAGATATACACAATATAACGAAACAGCAATTTGGTATTGACTCTAGTCATTTACATGAAGAACATTGACAATAAAAGCCAAAATGTTTTGCATTTGACCTTCAGTCGGGTCGCATTTCACTCAGTTTAAAAAATAACTCCTCGGGTTTATTATTTACCAATCAGTTAGATTGTGTTAAAATAATTGAAAGATACAATTATTAAAATATTTTCTAAGAGCCTTTATATGTGTATCGTTCTCCCAAGCTGTATCCCAAGCAAAGTAACATACCAGATGTCAATACCAAACGATTAATCTCGTGAAATGACCTCCCTGGTATCTCGTTCAGTCAGATCAATTGGAAGAGAAGCTGCAATTAAACCAACAGTGTCAGAGATAATATCCTTGCCTGTGCACATTTTTACTTAGTTGGAAAAAATTATTTATCAATCAATTTCAATATAATAAAATAATTAAATATTTGTTAGAATATCTACAAGATAATTTACATCACGTTTTCAATGTGTATCTTAAACTTTAAACAATGTTTGTCAACTTCATTTATACATTTTTGAAATTCTCCAGGCAGTGTATAACAATAACGTTATATTTTATGTATTTTATTATGAAAATGTAAGGTTCCGTTTAAGAAAAAGACGAATAATTTCAAAAATAATATCCTTTATATAGCAAATTAAAACCTTATAATAATATACTAATTTCACATGCTAAAAATACCATTTATTAGAGCAGGCGGATGAAAGAATTACTATATTAGTATATGAATAGCAGGAAATTTAACTATAGAAAAAAGGGGCACATAGATGACATTAAATATAATAGTAAAAGAACAGCCCTAGAAAGATAAATTTAAATGAAAGTAAAATAATTTTTCACTCCAGTCTATAGTACTACCAAATCCACTATAAGAGAAACCATAGAGATACAAACAAAAATTCAATATGTAACGTTGCAGCATCATTTAACTTATCGAAATTATGGCTCAAATTACTAAATGATTATAAAAATAAAAATTAAATAATCCTCCAAGTATAATAAAAATAGAGTGCATAATGAGAGAATACCTGGAAAATTAAATGTTGGCGTTTCGTAGACTGTACAATTATATAATATTTTTATTTATTTGTTTTGAAAATGGCTCGGGCAGAGTTGAAACATGTAAGCAGTCGAAATAAACGTATTTTTACTGGTTTTAAAGTTTTAATTTACGCTTTTCAGAATTTAAAAATTAGTTATGATATACTATGTTTTAAAATCCTTATCGCATGTTAACACTTCAGGCAAGAGTTTAAGATCACTGTCCTGAATAGGTTAAAGGTAGAAAGCTGGAGACTGCAATTTTAGTTGCGTGACTGTTGTTCCGAATTCATAAAAGAAATGTTTGAATATTATTTTTTATTTTAAGTTACTTACGGAATGTCCTACATTATGCAAAGCAAAATTAACTTGTCTAAACTTTTGGATTTACCTATCTTGGTTCCATAAACACTGAAAGTGCCCGTCTACAAAGTAATAAAATTCTACTGATTACATAGATAACATTTGTAAAGGTGTAAAGAAAGTTTTATTTAAAAAAAGGTCGTTGAAAGCATTGACTTTAAATAAGAGGAATTGAAATGTTTTATATTTAGTCTTTGAGCATATTCCTTAATTTTGACTTCAGCAATTCCAGCAATGTATAAAAAAAGCAGCAAAACAATATATAATCAAATTGTTACATTTATAATCCAATTTACGTCATGCATTACTGTTATATTTTTAAAATAAATACAATTACTTTTCTTCTGAAATGTATTTCATAGCGTATAAAACTGCAATAGAAAAAAATACTTTCTGCAAACTATGTGCAGTTTACCAGTAAGGAAAACAAATGAAAACAAGACGTGTTTTATATCTCGATTCATGAAGCTTTTTTCTTATAATTGGAAGTAAATGTTTCTTTGTGAATATTAGTAAAAAAGCAGTATGTTATATGATATGCTTGTATAGTCGTATATGTACATATATAACTATTAGGAAATTAATATATTCGCGACTCTTTCTTGGAAGTTCTAAACCAATATTCCCAGAAAAAATTTACCGTAGCAATTCTTTTCTATTTCATTGACCATTTTAGCTTTCTTTTACAACTTTAACCGTATGTCTAAAACAATGTAGAATTATTTATGTTTTATATATTTTTTATAGATAAATGATTGTTCTTTTTGTATTAATAATATAAGAAAATTTGTGAATTCATTTTGTTTTTCCTTATCTTTTGGTATAATGTTTGAAAACTTAATTAAATACATTTTTTCAAGTAAAAACCTGGATTATATATTTAAAGAAAAAAAATAATATGAAGTTTTTTCGTTCCTTTAATTATTTTTATTCTGGGATACAAGTGGAAAGCAAAAAATGTACCTACGAAAAAGGGGAAAAACCTTGTTAATATAGATATTATTCGAATAAATTGGCACCCATAGATTTTTGTTATAATTTGCGGACATTTAAAATTTATCATTTGAATGCTACGATTTTTTTCGTTTCATAGCGTGGGCTAGCAACTGAAAGAGAATAAACATTTTTTTTATGTTTATCTGAAACATTGTCTCGGCAGTAACCACTACAACGATGACGAAGACGTGTAAACGGCCTTGACCTGTTGGTTGTCGGAGCAGGTGGCAAGTTTATATGATTAGGATATTCAAAATATCATAGTAAAGTATGATACGTGTTTAAACAAACTTGGCAGCTATGTTGAACTATAGAGAAATATGTTTAGAATCTGAAAAGAAATTTGTTTTTTGGAAATTTTCTTTCGTTTGGTTATTATTTGCAAACGGTCCTTACTTAAATAGCAAAACTCGCATACATATATATATATAGTTAAAAAATCCAATAGTATTTTGAAACATTATCACAAACTATAAACTTTAATTGAAGTACAAAATTAACTATACTTATATATATATATATATATATATAAAGAGTGAGAGAGACATGAAATTTGTATTTTTTATGTTATTTATATTTAAACATATATTTTTTGAAAATTTTTTTCGTGTTTAAATCCCTCCCCATCCAACCAAATTTGAAGGTAAAAAAAAAAAAAAAAAAAATTCAAAATTTCCTGTGTTTATATGCGGAACTATGTTGTGATACTTTACTTTTATATGTAATAGAAAAGTAAATTAGTTGATATAATACACATTTTATTTTCGTCTGCCTTGGCTCGTAATACAAAATTGGAAAATGCACTTAGTCTGTCGCAGTTTCAAATGTGGGTTTAGTGTCTGAGGTCGTTGACAAAATGTCTCAGTTATTTGTGTTAGAATTGGGACATTTTGTGGTTATTTCTTTTCAAATACAATTACTCAACAATATTCTCAGATTGTAATAAAAATTATACTTTACCTCCATAGATGTAGTAACACTCATACATAGACCCTCAGTAACGTTAATTTCTCAAAATTAAAAACTGCACATTTGGGGTTTCGTCCTGCATGTAAATTGGGGGAAATGTTGATTTATATTCATTGATTTTATACACTGATGATATGAGCTCCTTCTGGTTCTGCTCAAAGTGCTTAATTTATATATTGTATATTCAAACGTTAGTTAATAGTGATTTAGCTTTCCACACACGTTTTTGTTTATTTTCACCATTAATATTGCAAGTATCTACATCACCAAAGCCATCGTATTTCGAAGTGGTATTATCCTGAGTTTCATGCAGCGCTTTATAGACGCAACATTTTTTGAATGAGCGGACGATCATTTCTTGTTGTATTTAAACCGATGCTTCTCTCATTTTGTATACTCATGGTGACGATGTCATCATTTTTTAAATTACTGAAATTTGACATAACTGCATCCTCAAATGTCATCCATTCAGTCCATATAGAACGGAGCGTGCCTTTAAATGATTTATCTCGATAAACGTCCAGTGGTTGTAGAAGAGAGGTAAAGGCACCGGGGACCATAACAGCCGAAGATCACATCTCATAGGAAAGCTATTTTACTTTTTATGTGCCGTGAACTTTTAAAGCAATCCAACCAATCAAAGACCGCTTCTGTCGCTTACAAGTAGCGACTCGATAAAATGATATCTACCCGATAAAACTTTACCGTCATAAAAATCAGCGCGTGAAAATAATTTCTTTACTTAGAAGGAAAACGAAAATCATTTTAGGTAAAAATCAACAACATTTTATTTCCGCTTTCGTGCCGAGAAGTATTTCGACACATCTTCACCGGACACTCATAATTTACAGACTGCCACAGAGAGAGGGCGCGGGGGGGAAACATATTCTCTTTTCATTTAATCATGTACATCTATGCATTGTGCCGCCCTCTGTCCGTGAATATTAATAAACATTAATCAAATTCGCGACAACCTCCCACCTTGAGTTTTCGTCAGACAAACTCAACAATGGGTACAACAAAATGCTAAATCAAATAAAATGTGACCAATACTTACAGTACACAGCCAAAACATAGAATTCTAACATTACTTTTTTTCAAAACAGGCAAATAAACATTTTCTTCTGCAAAATTCAAATAAAATTAAACATATTATTACAGATTCAAATTAACACAATGAAACATATGAAATATACTAAAAAATAAAAATAAGGTCTACACTAAATAATAAAAATGAAGGAAAATGTCTATTCAGTTCAAAGATATTTAAAGTTTGTAGCGAATTGGAACAGTCACTTTTCTGCCACTTCTTGTTCGCACCACTGGATCATTAGATAGTTCTTTTGGGATCTCTAAATTATACAGTTTTTGCACAGGTCTTAAAAGTTCACCACTTTCAGTTTTTATCCGTGCAACTCTTGGATGACCATCTTTTCCAGCAATAAGTTCTTGCACACGGGCTAAAGTCCAATATGCACGTTTTTTATCAGATTCTATGAGTTCTCACCAATGGTTAGTTGCTTGATTGACTCATTCTTTTGTATAGAACTTTGTTGGCGTAATTGCCCTAAGTACTCAATACGGAATCGTTTTCGAAGGTGGTCTCGAACGTTTTGCCTATACTTAACTCTTTTATTTAATTCTTGTGCGTCAATTGCATCAAAATCTACCACATCTGAAGATCTTATTTCCTGTAGGAACATTGATGGTGTTAACGGTGCTAGATCGTTCACATCTTCTGTAACATACGTTAATGGTATAGCATTCACAACTTGTTCACAATCACAAAGAATAGTGATCAGTTCTTCATAAGATAATGAAGCTCTACCTAGGACTTTTCTCAAGATGCGTTTCACCATTTGTATCAATCGCTCCCACCAACCACCCCACCAGGCAGCGGTAGGCGGGTTGAATTTCCAGCGAATCTTTTGTGTTGCTGCTACGGCAGAGATTTGCTCCCAATCTATTTCTGAAAAGGCTTTGTCTGCACCGACGAAATTTCGGCCGTTGTCAGAGTACACTGTGGTTGGTCTTCCTCTTCGGGCTGTAAAACGCCTGAAAGACTGGAGAAAAGCATCAGTTGACAATGATGTCACTAATTCTAAGTGTATGGCCCTATACACCGCACAAGTGTACAGCACAATCCATGCTTTTTTCTCATTCCTTAGATATAACGGGCCGGCTAAATCAACTGCAGTTATTTGGAACACTGCAGCGTCTTGAACTCTATCGGCTGGTAATGCAATAGGAATTGACTCTGTCTTCTGAGCACTAAATCTTCTGCATCGCACACATTTCTGAAATACTGCTGGAATAGTTTTCCTGGCTTTCAGGATCCAGTAGTCTTCTCGTAACGATGTCATCAAAAGAGCCACTCCAGCATGTAAAAGCTCTTGGTGTTTCCAGGAGATCAGTCGGTGGACTACAGGATGATCAGAAGGCAAAAGAACTGGATACTTAAAATTGATAGTATCTTCTCTATAAATAACTTGCGTTTTCACTCTTATGATACCATCTCCATCTAGAATTGGTTTTAAACTACGAATCTTCTGATTACTCTTCTCATCGAATCTGTCTCTCTGGATCAAAATCACCAATCTTCTTTCAGCTTGTTCTAGTTCAAAACATGTAAGTTCAGACACTTTTTTGAATTCGGTTTTCTTGCATTGTTTATGAATCTTAGGATCCAAGCGATCAATCTTATGATTTTCTTGTATGATGAAAACCGTCGATAATACCAATCATCAGATTTTATGTTCTTGTTCATTGCTGAAATGACACTCTTCCGTTTTTCAGCATTAATAACTTCTTCATATGGAGCTTCGACACTTTGAGGCCAAGTAAATTCTGGTTCAGCCAACCAGGCTGGTCCCTCTCACCATCTTAGCTGTAAGAATTGTTCTACGGAACAACCTCTAGAAGGGAGATCAGTCGGGTTAAATTTTCCTGAAATGTGTCGCCATTGGTCCTTTTGAGTTAAGGATCTGATTTCTTCTACACGGTTCCAAACGAATGTTCCCCATCTTTCGTCTCGTTTTATCCAGCTTAAAGCGGTGGTTGAGTCAGACCAATAAAATATCTTCAAATTTGGAATTCGTAAATCAGATCTGACCCGACTTCCCAACCTGGCCCCAATGCAACATGCTAACAGCTCTAAACGTGGTACAGTTAGGTTCTTAAGGGGTGCTACTCTTGCGCGTGACTGTATAAAAGTCACCAGAATTTTATCTTTCGTCTTTACTCTCAGAAAAATGCAAGTAGCATATGCTTGTTTACTGCCGTCACAAAATATGTGAAGACCTACATCATCACGTTCATAATTATCAAAATTCATCCAGCGCTGTAATTTGATGTCAGAAATCAGTTTCATTCCCTGCACCCACTTTAAAAATTGTTTAGCTAAATTTGCTGGTATTAACTCATCCCACTTAATTTTTAACTTCCAGCATTCTTGTAGAATAAGTTTAGGGAGCAAAGTCACAGGTGACGTAAATCCAAGAGGATCAAAAACCTTCTGAGCCAATGAGAGTAGAGCTCGTTTTGTAGGAACAATTTGTTCTTCCTCAATAGGGCCGATTTTGCAAGATAGGGTATCGTTTTCCAGATCCCAGTTTAAACCTAATACTGGTGTCATCTTTACTATTGAATTTTCAGAAATAATTGGAATGGGATAATTTGACAGCCATCCCCTTAGATTAAATTTTGCAGAGGACAGTAACATTTGAGACTCAGATATAAACTTGTTTAATTCTTCAACTGTATTGAAACTGTAAACACAATTGTCCACATACATAGATTCATTCAAAGTATCTGCTGTAGAAGCAAAGTCATCAGGCGCACTTTCTAAGTGATGTTTCAATGTAGCCGCTAGTAAAAACGGGCTGCAATTGATCCCAAAAACTACACGTTTATGTCTATAAATTATATCATTTTCCCATAGAAATCGCAGAAAGTCTCTATCCTTTTCTTTAATACCAATTTGTAGAAATGCCCTCTCTATATCAGATACTGCACCAATAGGAAATTTCCGAAAACGGCGCAAAATTGAAAGAATCATTTCAATCATATTTAATCCTTTATCCAGGCAATCATTTAGAGAGGGGGAGCCTTTAACATGAGCCGAAGCGTCAAAAACTGGCCTAACTTTAGTAGTTTCACTCGATTCTTTAAATACAGGATTGTGTGGCAAATAATGTACTTTAGTTTGTTTATTATCAACCACCCTTTCAATTATTCCTGCATTTATCCATGAATCAAATACTTCGCTATAAACCTCAGTTTTATTCAAATTTGATAACTTTTTCTTTGTTGTTGCAAACCGTTTTTCGGCCAATTCTCTGTTACTAGGTAAGCGAGCATTATCTAGCACCCAAGGCAATGCTACTTCGTACCTCCCTTCTGAATCTCTTCTTGTGTTATTCTTAAAATGCTGCATAGTTTCTTCATGAATCTCAGATTTAGTTTTAGATTCTACTGGATCAGTTATACCGATAATATCCAGTTTCCACAAATCAGCAACAGAACTATCGTTCCAAAGTGATGAAATAACCATAAGAGAATCATTTGTTTCAGATTTAACACCTGGAATTTTTCCCATTAGAGTCCATCCCAAATGGGTTTTTACAGCAACCGGACCACTTTTCAGAATTTTAATATTTCCGGTGAGTAATTTTACCGCCACATCAGAACCAATTAATAATTAATTTCATTTTCGGTTTTACATACACTATTTTCTACATCAGAAATCTTAATAGCACATTTATTCAGTTCTGATAACCAAGGACCATTTGGCACTTTTTTTATTTTAGAACAAATAACAGGAACACCTAAAACATGCATATCACATTTATAACTATTATCCATACTACTCAAGTGAATTCTATATTTACTATGCTTTGTTTCATTTGTTTCAACTCCACCAAATAATTTGTGAATTAAATTAATTTCACCAATACTTTTATAATTCAAATACTTAATTACATCTTCTGATAAATACGAACGTTCTGATCCAGTGTCGATAACTCCACGCACTATTTTCTCTTTACCATCGTGCTTTACACGTACATTCAAAGTTTGGAGTAACACAGTTGGATCCGAACCTTGAGTAGTTAAAACAGTATTACTACTCCCTGACTCATGTTTGCAACTTTCAAACGCCGCATTACCTTCTTCATTAAAAACATTTTGACATAATATAAAATTATGTTTTTTCCCACAATTTGTACATTTAATTTTAGCTCTACAGTTGCGTGAAATGTGATTCTTCTTCAAGCAAAGGAAACAAGCCCCCTTTTTCAAAATTAAACTACGTTTTTCATCAAAAGAAAGCGAATTAGCTTTAAAACATTTTTCTGATAAGTGACACTTGTCACAAAATATACATGTGTCCTCACACTTTTTGACTAAATTTTTATCCTTAGACTTATCACTTATAAACAAATCATTAGCAGTTGGGACAGAATTGCTTTCATTGTTTAATTTATTAAATTTCTTAGTGTTATCAAAGCCAAGACTAGAACGCGCTAAAAGAACACGTTCTTCTGAAATTACTTCGTTTTTCAAAAAGTCAAGAATAGAATTTAATTCACTCTTACCTTGAGCAGTCTTCTCACGCTGTCTTTCCCATATACGCAACGCATCATGAGGCAAGCACGATTCCACAAGGGGAAAAAGAATACTGGCGTACTTGTCTTCTGTAATGCCTAGAGATTCCAAAGACCTAAGTTTTGTCTCTAGGTTATCATATAAAGATGATAAATTAAATTCTCTTTTTGATGCTCTGTTATTGGTCAACACTAGTTGTAATAAGTCTCTCACGTATATTTGGATTAGTGTGTCTTCTCTTCGAAATCGTTCTTTAAGATGTTGAATTACTTTCGGATAATTGTCCGCTGAAACCGGGTAGCTATTCACGATTTGTGAGGCTTTAGATTTCGGCGTTATCGCCTGTAGAAGATAAACGAACTTTGAATGGTCATCTAAAACGTTATCCTCATGGATTTTTCTAAAATAGTTCCAAAAATTCAACCATAGTCTTGCATTGCCATCAAACGGCTGTAGGTTTATTTCGGGTAGGCGAAGAGGTCGGGATGTCGTTCTTTCACCATCTATAAAATTCTGTAAACGCTGTTCTTCGATAGGCTTAGTAAAAATTTGCTTCACCTTTTGCTTTATTGCAATCAATTTTTCCGTATACTCTTCACAAGCTTCAAATTCTTTAGAGTAATCTTTTTCAACAGCATTGTTATTTAACATAAAATTTAATATTTCTTCATCCACCGCACGCAGTCTAACACTTTTGTCTTCTAGTTGATTTAAAGCTTGCTCAATCAAATTTATATCAGGGCTTGAATTATTTAAAGCATCATTTAATGCATTATGAGTCTTCGTAAATGCGCTTCTAAGAGGAATTCTCTTTATTTTTAACGCATCCATAATTTGTGTTTTAAAAAGTTCCGGTTTGAATCAAAACTAATTAATTACTTCACGCGTCCGTTGTTCGGGCGCCAAAATGTCGCTTACAAGTAGCGACTCGATAAAATGATATCTACCCGATAAAACTTTACCGTCATAAAAATCAGTGCGTGAAAATAATTTCTTTACTTAGAAGGAAAACGAAAATCATTTTAGGTAAAAATCAACAACATTTTATTTCCGCTTTCGTGCCGAGAAGTATTTCGACACATCTTCACCGCACACTCATAATTTACAGACTGCCACAGAGAGAGGGCGCGGGGGGGAAACATATTCTCTTTTCATTTAATCATGTACATCTATGCATTGTGCCGCCCTCTGTCCGTGAATATTAATAAACATTAATCAAATTAGCGACAGCTTCTTTAACATTTATACTAATTGATTGAATTGAGCCCCAGCTATTATTAATCAAATCTAAAATTCGATTTCCTCTATCCAACATTTCTGATGGCCACGAACGATAATATCAGTCGCAAAATGTACTCCTTTAGGTTTCTTTACAGTTCAAAATTATCACTCGACTAAAGCAATAAGGTTTCGAACAAAGCTAAAACGCGTTTCCTCAAGATTTTTTTTTCTAATAAAATTACTATTTATATGTGTCATTGCACTGTGCGTTTTGTCGTTAAATCAAATAATACTTAATCTTTCCATATGACAAAGTTCAAAGTTATATTTCTTCAGCAACTGGATGACATACCTGCGACAAAATGTGAACTTTAACTATTAGATATTTAATAAGATATCAAATTTTGGAGCAATTTTAGTAGAAATTTGGATACATAATCTATACTGATGCATAAAAGGACTGCAATAGGTCACAGAAGCAACAAAGAACGAGTTTGAATGGCAGGGTATTTGGATCTTTTATTATATTTAGTGCACTGAAAGGAATAGTTCCACTGGTTAAAATTTACCCGCTGTGATGAGGCATTTTCATAAAGTCGGACAGTTTCTTTCGAGCGCCGGGAATGACTGTTTTCGTCCACGTGCAGTTTTCATCGTTTATGGAATTTGTGAAATTTCATCTTTATGCATTATATTTTCCCGCACTTTTCATTAAGCATGAAATGATAAGCAACCATTGAGTTATTCCACTGCTCTGGAAAATGGATGACCTTTTTCATTAAAGCTCACAATTATAAGCCCTGCGCTGCGCATATGTTTAACCAACTTTCACTGAGCCGAAGTAAAATTTAGCATCCACGTGAAAGAGAAACGAAAGATTACATTATTGATAGTTTCAATTCGCGAAAATAGGATTTTTTTGCAAATGAGCTGTATGAGCAGGATGGGCGGAATCAGGTTGAACAGATCCCATCATGCAGAGACTGTATAATGTATTTCATTAATTTCGGAGTGAAAAATTCCCTTTTCTTCTTTATTTCTTATTATCTATGCGCAGCAAAGTGCTTTAAAATTTTAAACCTAAATTATTTCTGCACTGATCGAGCAAATGTCTTCTCATATGATTTGGGAAATTGTAAATTGCCAAATAGTACCCAAAAATTATGTATTCGTATTTAAAACTTTAATATTCTCTAAAACTTCTATGTGTTACCAACCCCCAAAGAAAATCTTAAGTGTAATTATAATAAGTAACCGATTACTACCAGCTATATTTTTATACGTTTATTTGTGGTAAACTAAGCATGTTGTATATTTTTTTTTTTACATGTACATAAATGAACCTGTGTTTTGTTATAATGACATAAAGTTCCTAAAACTTTACAAATATGTAGAAAGAGAGTGCAGACATTTTCAATAAGAAGAAGCATTTGGTTGACATTATCTACCTCAAACGTGTGTTTTAATCTGTCCACAGGGAGATAAAAAATACCCACTTTTTTCATTTAATGAACATCTTTAAGATTACAGATAAGGAAAAAAGTTTGAGAGAAAAATGTAATGTTTTATAATCGATGATTTAGCAGAATATTATCGAGGCGGTTTCTTGCTAGATCGCTGATAAGAAATCAAGATCAGTGAATGGCTTTTTAATGTGTTCTCATTTTTCAATTTATACTATTCTTTTTTTTTTTATTTTATGTATGGAAATGATAAAAATATATCTCAGTAAGATATTTTTACAATTTTTTTTCATAGAATAAGAAAACTATAAATTAATTTCAATGATGTATAACATTAATTTCAATCAATTTCATTTTTGACAAAAGTAGATTTGTAAAATCCTTTATATATATATATATATATATATATATATCGATCAAAACCAACGCAGTTGGTAAATTTTGAAAGCATTAGATTCTATTAGGTTAATCTTATGACATTTTGATCATAATTGTTTTAAATTATCATATAGATGGCAGCACCAAAATTTAATTTGCATTTTGTCTGAAGTTTCTATTAGAATAATATTTTCAATTTCCAACACTAGGGGGTACAAAATGCTGGTTATTGGCGTTATTGTAAAATAATGGTTTTAGTATTTTTTTACTTTAGTTAGTAACGCATTTAATTTTTTAATTTCTTAGGTATTCTAAGTACTAATAATGTGATTATTTTCTATTTATATTATATTAATTGCATTTATCACGGTATTTCTAATGGATTGACTGTTTTAATGTCTGTGTTAACTTAACTGAAAAAATAACCTTAAACTTATCGTGCTTTTGGATACCATGTGCAGGAGTATATTTGGATAAATAAAAACTGGGATTTTATTAGGCATGTTATGTAATATTAATATTTTTCCTTGCTATAAATTAATTATTTAAAAGGTTGCATTGCTTTTTCCATTTCATCCATTTAATATTATTCTGTTTTCATTTTGAAACATCTTGGTCATTTTAGTCGTTCGAGTACAGGAGAAAAAAAAAATCAGCTTTTAACTTTTTTTTTTCTCACATAAAACGAGTATTTTGCTTATATAATTGAATTCTGTACTATTGATAATGTAATTATATATATAAGATTTTCAATTATTTTTTCGGTATCCATATTTTTTTCTTCCATATTAATTCTCGTAATATAGTACAAGGGACTTTATTATATACATAGCAGCTTGTATATTATATGCTTTTGTTATCCATGTTAAGTGCGTTGGGGAAATCTATATTATTGTCATTTCATTAATATTATCACAATTTTTGATGGTGGTCGGTAATTGTCGTGTAGAAATCTACACAACAAGGCTTGTTATTAATTTAACTAATTAAATAATTTTCGCACGATCCAATAACATTTAAAATAATTGAATTCTCGGAAAATAATTCTTTAGTAATTAATTAATACAATAAATTAAAATAACATAAAAATACTCCAAAATTAAAGTATATTAAAATGAATAATTATATAATGCTTAGAAAAAATAAAAAAAAAATATATATGTTGTTTGGTATTGGTATGTTTAGAAAAATAAGGAATATGAATTGTGAATTTATTTTGAATTAATATTGAAAACTAAAAATTTCGAATTGTAAATATTTATATGTGCAAAAACAGTGTAATAAAATAAAACTCCCCAAATAAGACCAGACAGAAACTAGAAAATTACAGATAAAGCTAACAGTACTGACGCCAGACTTGGACAGAAAATGTATAGCGAAAGAATAGAAAATTTACGATGTTGAAACCACAAATTTTCTATCAATTAATATGGTTTTACAACACTCGACGTGGGTGGTGATTTCCCATGAGAAACCTGATGCAAGGGGCAAAATTAAGTTAATGCTATGCAGTGAAAAATAAATAGGCACGCCCATAGATGGGGATGTCTAGAGAACCAATAAGGGACCAGGAGTAGCCTCCAATCAGAATGACAGCTCTGGGTTAATTTAGCCCTCCCAAAGAAAATTGGATCTTGGAGGATGGAAGGAGAGAAAATTATTAAGTCTTGTGTCTCGTCCTCAAGAGGTTCTATAACATTTTAAGAAGTAACTTCCTCTAAGACTATCCAGATACTTCGTAATTTTACATCAACTTCCTTCGCAGCAAATTTTAAGGACAATGCAAAATTTAGTGATGGAAATGAATGCTGAGAGCAGACCGATGCTTGTCAAGATCTATTAATGAAGATCGCTGAGAGCAGACAAGTCTTTGACACAAAAATATGATTGATGCAAAAAAAAGAAATGATGATGGAATCTAATGCTGAGAGCAGACCTATGCTTGTCAAGATCTTTTGACGAAGATCGCTGAGAGCAGACAAGTCTTTGAAAATAAATTGATGCAGAATTTTACAGAAGGATTCACCTGATTTGGAGATATAAGTTCAGTGGATAGTAGAGAGATGTATGAAGTGTCTGCAGACTTTGCCAATGAAAGCGTACATTGTGGAGTTGGAGCTCTAATAATTTTCATGCGTCATAGAGTGCCTAAAGAAAGTGAAATTGGTTGGTGAAAGATCCCCATGAACTCTATATATATAAAAGAAAAAAAACATTTCATGCCCAGATGAACTCATTTGTGTTTGCTTTGGATTCCATGAACTATACATATAAAAACAAGGAATTTTATGCCCAGATGAACTCATTTGTGTTTGCTTTGGATTCCATTAACTATGATAGAACTGTATAAATTGGATGATTACAGAAAATACCGAAGTCTATTTGGGTGGGGAATTCCTTATATTTATTTCAATATATATTCGTGGCTATTGTTTTCATGTTTTCTTATAATGTGTACATTTAATATTAAGCAACTAATTTTCTAAATTTTCACTAAAGTACATAATCTTATGTCATTGAATATTATGATTAATTGTGCTAAAGATTTTAATGATAACGGGAAAATTATCTTTCCATAAATAAAATTTTGATTAGTGTTTTGGCAAGTATAAGATAACATAAATTAATGAAAAAAAATAAGTGACAAAATAAAATTTTGATGAAAAATTTGCTGTTCTAATGAGAATGGAACTATGTTATATTCTAATAAAAATAATGGATAATTTGAATCTTAATCTGAAAAGATTATTGTGATATAACAAATCATATTGGAATCATGAATTTTATATAAATGAAAATAAAGTTTGTTTATGTATATATACTTATATGTCTTTCTTTTGAACTTCTTTCTGATTCCCTTTTAGATAATATTCATAATTTATGGTATCTAAAGAACTAATATTTTGAAATTATTAGAATTGGACGTTTCTCTATGCAACCTACAAGTTCGATATTTCCATTTCAACGTTAAATAAGGCGTCCTTGAGTTATTGTCAAAATTAATTTTATTCCAAAATTTTCTTCTCTCCTAATTTATTAATTAACATTATCCCATTTGATCTTTTCACAACGCAGATCGGGATAACTGTTTCTATTGTACTAAACCTTTTACTGTCGCGTGACCCTGTGTGTTATGACGTCCGAATCGTCACAACATATACACACAAAATTGAGTCAACAAATACAAACAACATGCAAACAACAATACAACAACTTATGCGATACAACATGCAAAAAAATAGTTAAATTTTAAAGCGCGTACCAAAACTGAAAACGCACTTCCAGCAATGTATTCTTCATATATAGTACTCTAGTAAAATATTTTTGTTTGTAAGTGAACGATAAATTATATGCAAACTCAAATCCACAATAAGCGTTTTGTAATACATCTCAGTGATATACATAAATCTTAATATATTTGAAATAGTACAATATGATTAAAATACAGCGTGATCGATATTTACCCATAGGCCATATTGTAACAGAATTATTTTGATATCGTCATATATCGTCATTATTTTTATATCGTCACAACAGTAATGTTTAATTTATGTTTATATGTATATATATATATATATATATATATATATATATATAACTGAAGCCTTGACTCGAAGCGTGTGGTTTACGGAAAGTAGTGGAAACAGATCGCTTTTGTAATTAATTTATTTCGGTCGGTCGGTTTCAATTTGTTTAATCTTGTTTGTTTCGTTTTTTCTGTATGGTTTCGACAGGTAAATCTGGGGAATGTTGCATGCTTAAAAACAGTTTTAACCCTGCATTAGCGTGTCATAAGCCACGCAACCTGTCTCCATGTTTAGTTAGTTATTTTCTTGTTTCTTACGTTTAATTTTGTTCAAATTTAAGTTGGTCATGTTGTGTTTCTTAGAGATAGTTTATTATGTTAAAATATAGTTTTTTTATGGATCAGTTATTATAGTACTTCAATTAAAGTTTACACTTTGTGGTAATGATGTTTGAAATTACTTTTGGAATTTTTCAACTATATATATATATATATATATATATAGGGTAATTCCAGGATTTATGCAGCACATTTATTTGAATTTGTGTATAAAATCCCATGGTGGACATAAAAAAAAAAAATCGTGCTGTGCTCTGTGCTATTTAATGTTAAATATACAACGCGTGTACTGCGACAAAAAAATTCAAAGCAAATAATTAATATGTTTTAACAATTTTTTTCTAAAACATTACACTGCGGCGCGTCACCCGTACATTCAGGCAGAGACGCCGCACTTATGCGGTAGTTAGTCCCCGCTTGTAATAAGAACAGAATGAAAATATAAATACAAATATTTAAAAAAATACTCATATCTGGACTATAATTAACGATGTAATAACAAAATGAAACTAAATGAGTACAATGAAACATATTAATAGATTCAAATTAATAATTTTTTGCATACTTTCACTGTTAAAATTATCGACTTATTTTTTTACATTAAATTTTAATTAATATTTCAGCATCAACGTTACATCAATGTGTTAGAAAGGTAAAAGAAAAAAAAAACAGTAAAATTCTGTTTACATAATTTGTTTGTTTTTCGGGACCGGTGGCTTTTACACAAATTTTAATCGTTTGCACCACTTTTTTAAAAAAGTTACCTTTAATTAAATAATCATGAAAATGCTCTAATTAAAGAAAGCAAATATTAATTTTCTTTTTTACTGGTAGCAGAAAAAAAAAATGTATGCTCTTTATGAAGGTGCTTATATGCATCTATGGTCCCGAATGGGTTAAGAGACCTGTTTTTTTCGACTACAATCTACAGAAAAAATGTTGAAAATGTACAGTCTTTATGTAACTACATTTGCCACATGATACAATGAAGCCAATTACACTTCCTCTGTTTTGGAGTAGTTTTCTAAACATTCCTTGTAAAGAACGTCTGTGTTACGCGTAATCCAATTTTTCATTATTATCATCTTGACTTGCATCTTTCTTGCCCTTCTTACTTTTTATTTTTCCCTTTTTTTCCTTTGGTTTTAGTAAACTTGATAACATGCTTAACATGGTTAGTATGCGCCAAAAGAAAAGGAAAATATATTAACACTTAATCACCCCGTACAAAAGAAACTGCAACATGCATACCAGAATTGCAATGTGTCATATATCGCATTTTGTATGGTGCAGACGTCGCCCATCACACTTATCTGCCAACACTGAGGGGAATAGCGTAACCATACACAAAGTCTCTATACAAACGCTACACTTCGGTTTGACTTCGAAATCATGCACGCATTTAGTAATTAGTGTATAAAAACTATTTAAACATAACGTGTTTAAAAGTTTGGACAGTGAAATTTTGCACTTACGTCAAAATAAGGATTGTACTTCTACAAGTAAACATTGAAATGGGATTCACGCTATACACTGATTAAAATAATCTCATTGCGCATCTATACTGTGCGTTTGACGACTATCTATCGATAATTACAAGAAATACAAGGGGTGCGGCGACTCTCCCGGAGTTACCCTAAATATGTATGTATATATATATATATATATATATATATATTGGATTTAGAATATTTATTTTTATTACATCTATATTATTCACGAAAATAGTATAAAAAGTATAATTATTTATATCATTTAAACGTTTCAAATTTATATAAATATAGTCTGCACTAGGAAGCTCTGCCCCCTGGAAGCTACGCTCGCCAACCCCCATTTAGACACCGCAGAATCAAAAAGCAAGCTAATTTGATCGGTTTTAAAAAGATTAGAGATGATTGAATTATAATTGAAAAAACCTATAGCGATCTCCCTGTAAACGGCTTTCTATTCAATTCCCTTTGATTGCTAAAAGTTAAGGCCGAATCATTTGCTATTAAGACATCCAACGGTTGTTTTCGTGTTTGATTAAAGAAGACCAGTTAAACATTTGAAAGGAAGCTAAAATAAAATGAATTAAGTAAACAGAGTCTTTGCCTCCCGGTATTTTTTAACAGCGTTATAAAACGATTGACATAATACAATTTACTACAATTACTCCAATATGGGGCACATGACATCTGTGCCTTTATTTGTTCTTTCGTTATTTAAAATTAAAATTACGTCAATTTGTATAATTTTGTGAGTGCTTTAGCGATTTATATAATTTGGCGAAATTGGTCGACTGGATAACTAAGAGTACATTTAAAAAATTGCTTTGAATTTGAAATTAAATGTCAGGATTTCTTGCAATATTTAATCGGTTTGGCGTGGTTTTTTGTACGACAATTTGGCGAAAACTTCGTTTTCGAATACCAGTTACATATGTATATGTATATGTATATTTAAATTATTTTCTATTGTTTTTAAAATGAACTAATAATAAATAAAAATAATTAATTAATAACTATAGAACAAAGCAATTTATAACTTTTTTTTGTTTTAAATAAAAAGAAAATAAAGGTAAATAAACCTTTATTAATAAATAAGCAACAGTAGCCGGGTTACCATGTCAGGCAAAACAACGCCCTTTGGCGCTATTTAGGTAACCCGGTGCGTATATGGCATATTTTTCTTTTCGTTTCGTTTTAAAAAAAGAAAGAAGTTAAAGCCATTGATTTTAAATTTTTCAGTTTGAAATGAAAGCTTTATATTAAATAAAATGATAATGAAAAAAAAAAAAAAAAAAAAAAAAAAAAAACATTGTTCTTAGCATAGATTCAAGTGAGGCCAAACTGGTCACAAATTAATTAAAAATAATAACCCTTTCTGAAATACGAAAAGAAATATCAGTATATCAGTTATGATTAAAATCTGAATTGCCATCATTAGAAAAATGTATATAAAATTAGAAAAAAATTAATATTTCGAAAACTAATTCGAATTTAAAAATTCTAATACCAGTATTGAAATCTGCGGATCAATATTGATTTTTGGTGTTAATTTCATCGCAAAGTATTCCATATTTTAGGAGAAATCGCCGTGAAACATAATCAGTTGTTTAATCAGTCGATTCATACTGGAGTTTCATACTTCCGTTACATACTTCCGTTTCATAAAATGCGTTTCATTAGGATTTTATATATACTAGTTGCATAGCAACCCGTTGTGTTGCTCTTGAATTGCATGAGACAATCGATCTTTTTGCGAAAAATGAAATCTTAACTTTATTGTAAATTTAGAAAGCCATTACAATATTAATTTTATTAAATACAATATTTCAAATAATAAGTTATATTTACAATTTAATTCAAAAGCTTTTCCAATAAAAATTCACATATTCTATAACTTTATTTGCCTAGAGCTTTTCGTTCTTCCAAAATTTTGCTTCGAATTTCGGAGTTGGCAAAAATGATGTCATTTGGGTCAACTTATATAAAAATGAATTTGTTTGGACGAATTTATTCAGAAGTATTTTATATTTATGAATTAAAATAAATATTTAGAGAATTATTATTTTTCTCGCTGTAACATTTAATTTTTAATGTCCGCTTCTGAAATGTTTTATTAGCCATCTTAATGCAATAGTTGAAAATCTACTTTTCGACATTAAATTAAAGGAAAATAGCGTACGATGTTTTTTTTTCTTTTTTTTTTCTTTTTGACGTCAACAGAATTTATCTCAATGTTCCAGTCGAGAGTCGAATTTGTTTTTGTAAAATAAACGGATTCCTGAAGCTTGAATATGTGTGTTTATTTCGTGAAATTTTCTTGAAAACTACAATAATTATTTCACTATTTATTCAAATAAACGTTAATTTCAATTTAAAAATGATTTCAAACAATGATATATAATAATCTTTGTAATTTTCCCTTTGCTCTCTTTTATCCAGAAAAATGGAGCAATTTTAGTTTCCATCATTACAGAAATGTCTTAAAAAATAACGTAAAAATTTATATCTCGAAAACTAATCAAATTGTAAAATTCTACGACCACATTTAACATCCTCGTACCCATCCGGATAACTGGAGTTAATTTGATCACCCAACATTTCCTATTCTAGGAGGAACAGCTGCGAAATACAAACCGACAGTCACTTTTTAATATAATAGATTGATGAAGTTTTAATTTCGCTATAAAAAATTAGTCAGGGACAAATACTGAATTATTTATATTATTTTAAGTGCAAATGGCTTATTTCGTAAATGAGCCTGTACTCAATGGATATAGATTAAAAAACATTATGCTTGAAAATTATTTAAAAAGACATAATAAATGAATCAATTAAGATAAAGTTTTCAAGCAAATTGCATTTGAAAGTAGATATTATTTCCCTATATAATAGGTGTAAAAATTGAAGATGAGCGATGTTTAGAAATTCAAAAAATTGCTGTAGCAAAGACTGCAAAACCGACATTTAATCGTCAAGCGTTGTCATTTCTCAAAATGACGTTAGCCTTACGCAAGGACATATTTTCCCTTTATAATACAGATAGATTTTCAAAGGTGAAGTTCCGTTTGTCAGCTAAAACTTTGCATGTGAAAATGTATTCTTTTGGATTGAAGTTCTAATTTCAGTACCGCGAAGTACAAATTCCAGAAACTGATGTCTTTTAGATGTGTTCGTGGTAAAATATATAGTTTTGTAAAAGTAAAGAATTGTTTTCTTTTAAATATGGCACTTACTGAAGCATTACGCCAAGTGTCTCAAATTCGGTATCTGCCGAATGAAAATATATTGTAACATTAGCTTTATGAGCGAAAATGTTTTTTAAATAGTGACGTCATTTTCTGTTCAGACTTAAAATAAAGTTATTTTTAATTGTAATGAGTAAATGGCATCAATAATTATAAATAAACCCCAATATTTCTTTTTTTCTGCAACAGGGGAAATAATACGATTGCTACCATTTTGATGAAATAAAAAAAAATCTTTTCAAATTAAATTAAAAATATAAAAGCGGAAATATTTAGAAAAATAGCTAGTGCGAAGACATCTACAAATGAACAGCTTTCATTTAAAAAAAGAATTATTAGCAAAATTGGTACATTAGAAAGTTCATTGAAGATGTCTAAAAAAGCTATCTTGTGTTTTCAATATGTAGATTATTTTTTCTCTTTTACTTTAACAGTTGCCTAGTAACTCTATTTCATACAAATTACATTTAAAAGCACATATTTTTTCCCAATTCGGCTCTAAAAATTTAAATTGTTCGATTACATATATGTTAAATTCATGCTTTTTAATATATTATTCTTTTATTCATTTATTGATGAAGCTTTAATTTCGTTGTAGAAAATTAGCGGGAGTGAAATTCTGAACTTTTTTATGTGCAAATTGCTTATTAATATTTCGCAATGGAGCCGGCACGGCAAAATCATTTAATTGATAAATAAAAACAAAATAAAGCCAAAACTCACTGGGTTTTATAACAGACGATATTCTTGACATAGCACGTATTTTAATTTCAATTTTTTTTTCGGTTTTTATGAGAAAATGGCAGCAATCTACTATTTTCATTTTTCCCCCTTTACTTTCAACAGAAATAGAGCTGCCACGATTACAAAAAAAGTAATAAAAACTACAAAACAGTTAATATCTTAAAATTGCATTGAGATACAACTTTCAAACAAATTGCATTTAAAAGAGCATTTTTTTCCTTATATGGCGGTGTAAAAATTTAAAATGTGCGATGTTTAGAAGTATAAAAATTTGTAGTAGAGATATTACAAAACCAAAATTTTATTTCAAATTTCAAAGTGTTGCCATTCGCAAAATGACGTATGCGTTACGCACAGATATGTTTGTCCTTTATAATATAGATAGGGTAGATATACCCTGTTACCCAGTTCAAAATAACTCTGTATTATTTTTACACATAATATGATGAATATATGTGCTGATTATTTATCAAAATTATAAAACCCCTAGAAATGTTAAAATTTATTACATAAATTATATGGGTTATTAACCCAAAAATTAAATTTATTAACCCCAAAATTAAACTTCAATAAACAGAATAATGCGTTTGTTTAAGTTTAATTCCAATGGAAGTAAAATTTCACATAAAAATTATTCCCATGAGTTGAAACAATATATTAATTAGACATAACTTCCTTCTTAAAGATGCAGTTGTGTAGAAAAATATGCTATTATGCAGTAAAGTACTAAGTGTGGAAACATGAATTTTGTCAGATAATTCCAATAAAGAGAATAATGTGTTTATTTAATTCCAATGGAAGTAAAGTTTAACATAAAAAAATTCCCATGTTTTAAACGATATATTAATAGGACATAACTTCCTTTTTAAAGATGCAGTAAGGTTGAAAATTGTGTTTTTATATCACAAATTTAACATTGTCAAAACAAGTTCAACTCCTTCGTGTTCAAGGCTGAATTTCTATGGACAGATGTTCCCCAAGGCTTCCTTATTCTCAAAAATGTATGTGGATCCAGACATTGACACCAATATCAGCCTTCCATTTTCACGTTTCATTGAAGGGATATTTTATAATATTGGAATTAGTATATTGGCATACAAGTTTTTGAAGATGCGTAGGCGTGACACTATAGATTAGGTTTGAAAGAATCATAATGTACTGGACCAAATCCTTTTCCTTCTTTTAGTGAATATGGACGAATTTCGCTTCCTAGTTTTATGTGTCTTATATTCTTTCTTTCATTTTTTGAAACTCGCTGTAGATATTTTGAACGTGATGCTAGGGAAATTCAAAGTGAATATCTCTGCCCTCACGTTATCCTTTATCAAGTACAACACCTCTTCTATCCTAGTAGCTGCCTTATATTGGGTCATGGCGTATTTCGGGGAATCTGTAAATACAGTAATTCATAAATTTACAATAATCTCGGTATATCGAGTATAAATAAGCTGATAAAATGTTATTTTTTTAGAAGAAAAATACTTTAAAAAAAATCAAATTTCTAGTTACTTCTGCAGCTTTATTTTCATTACAAATACGCTAAAAATAAAATAACTGAAAACCGAACCAATTATTATTATACAGAATTTTATATTAGATAAAAATGAAAAATTGCAGTACGTATAGAATGAAATACACTTAGAATAGTGAGAGAAATAGAGTTGGGGAGTCACAGTCTCTCGCAGCCTTGATTATCATTTCCCCATTTTCTAAGGGTTTTTTTTTTTTTTTTTTTTTTTTTTTTTTTTTTTTTTTTTTTTTCACCACGTTTTATCAACAACTCAAATTCAACTTTCTTCCCAACCCAGTTGTATATAAATAACTAGTACATAGTAGTTATCTGTAGTACAGGTTAGGTATAGTATAGTTAGTAGTTATAGATGTAAAATCGAAAGGAAATCCAGCTATAAAGAAAAAGTAAGTTACCTTGAAGGGTCAAAATTGCCCAATAATCTCTCTATTCTAAAAAAAAGTAACTACCGCTGTCACCGCCGCCGCCGCCGGTTTTGAATTTTTTGTGACCGGAGGTCTTTCTTCGTTAATATTAAGACAAATAATGCATACAAAAATATGAAAATCGGTGGTTTTATACAGAAATGTTTGATAAATATGCTGATGCAGGCAGTTTTCAAATCGAAGAATTATTTTAAGAGATATTTAATGCTAAAGTTGGACAAAATCGTTCCACTAAAAAAGTTTTATAGCAGCAAAAACTATACATGGCAGTGTAATCATTTTTAGATCATTTTATGCGTTAGAATTTGCCGGAGTGCAGATTGCATGAATTTTTTTATTTTGACTCATTTTTTCATGTTTTATTTCTATTTTAAATTCAAATTTTCAGCATTTCTAGAGATATTTTTTACAGATTTCAGATAATTGTACTAATTTAAACTGTTGCCATCTGTATAAAAAGCGCAAGCAATAATATTTGCTTCAAATTAAAAATTTATTTACACGTGACTATTATAAACAGGAAAAAAACTTTCAAATTAAAATTAAATAATTACGCATAAAAAGCAGGAATTTATTAAAAATTATGTCATAAAAAGTACACACGTGAATTTTAAAAGAGAAAGGATATTGTAAAATGATAAGTTCATTAACATGCGTTAGAAGTCGTAGGAGAAATTACGTCATATTTACGTCACATTATAGTTATTACATAAAATGAACACAAAATAATATTGCAAAAAAGTTTAAATTTAGAAATTGCGCTAGACATTTATTTAATATTTTGAGAGGATCTTTTCAACTATTTTTGTTAGGAAAGCGCAAATAATATTTCATTTCTAACAAAAGTATTTTCACGTGAATATTTAAAAGAGAAAAAAATAGCTTAGTAAAAATTACGTTAGATTAAAAACGATTAATTTAAAATGTCTCATTTAAAAGAACTTTCTTTTTGCTTTGTTAAAAAATACCAGGAGACAAAGACTCTGTTTACTTAATTCCTTTTATATTAGCTTATTTTGAAATGTTGTTACACGTATCTACGTCATCAAGTTATTTTTATTTCCACGTTTTATTTGTATTTTTATTAATGTTGTACGAACTTATTTGTTCTTTCGTTATTTAAAAAAAAATTATGCCAATTTGTATAATTTGGCGATTTATATAATTTGGCGAAATTGGTCGACGAGATAATCAAGCAGTACCGCAGCGGATTTGGCGTTAAAATTCCCCAATCAAAGACAAATGAATAGAAATTCGTTTATAGGGAGATCGCCACTGTTTTTTTACATTATAATTCAATCTTTCGAAATCTTTTTAAAGCCGATCAAATTAGCGTGCATTTAGAGTCTGCGGTATGTGGGCGGGGGTTGGCGAGCGTAGCTCGTAGGGGGCCGAGCCCCCTAGTAGATAAAAAACTGATAAATCGTTTAGGTTGGAAAAGACATATAAACATAAATTTATACAAACATAAGTCGCTGGGCTCTTACAAGAAGATCTGATGCTATCCTTTTAAGTTTCTTAATAATTTCAATTAATTAATGGCTGTCATCACGTCGTATCCAATATTACCATATCCAGTAGTAAGTATATTTCTAGACATTAACTGCTTTGTTTATAGCGACAGTAGAATAAGTTGTTTCGTTTTAACAACCAACAGTTAAATAACTAAATTAAATATTTTCCACATTTTGGATAAGAGTTTCATTTTAATATTAGTGTATCATAAGAGATTAGAGTAAACTTATCTAATCTAACACTGAACGCTTCAAGTTTTCTTTTTCTCATTTTTTTTTTTTTCTAGATTAATTATAAGAGATCTGAAGCCTTGCAGTACTAAGATGGGGTCATTCTGACCCCATCCATTCGTGCTGTTAAATTGTTTTGTTTATTTGTAGAAATTGCGAATGGGCTCACATTGAAGAATTAATCTTCATATATATTCCATGAAATTTCAGGTGATCACAATTTAAATCCAAGGTTGGGAGAGCATAAGTCTAAACTTCACGATTCATGTGAAATCATATTAAAATAATAAAACATATTTCACAACAGAAAATAGCGCTGGTGTTGTTTAGTATAAAATAGCACAAGATGATTAAAAAACTTGAAAATTCTATATTTACACCTTTAAATATATACAGTATATAATACAACGAAAACATATGAATGATATTTGTTATTCCTCACTAGGAATTCCAGATAATTTCTTTTATATGTTCAAGAATATTTATTTCTCCCTTTTCGGAAGAACAAGAAATACACAGCCAGCATGCTACTTTCGAGATTCACATTTAAACTGGACTATAAACAAGAGAAATGCTTTTAAAACAATTAATACTTCAGAAACTATTTCTTCTAACAAGAAGTCAAGCATGATTTCATATTCGGAAATAAATTTCCCCTTTTTTTTAAATTAAACTTAAACATTTCTTCTAATAGAAGACCACGATAAAAAACCTATACGCAGCATATTTTTCTGCTGCGTTCAAGATTCACATTTACAAAACCAACTAAACTAAAAAAGAAGGAACAAGAAAGGAAAAATGTTTTTAATATCAATTCTCTAGTCAGACCACGTGACCTGGAATGGCTGGCGCCTAATCAGTCTGGATGAGAAAAGAAGAGATTTGCGAAATTCCACAAACTCCCCCCCCGATGAACAAGGGTTCATCAAAATGGGGATTCAAAATAATTAAAGTAGAAATAAAATTATTCTAAAAAATTATCAGTTACACTATACATAAATACAATACAAATCAAAATATATACTTACATACTGGACTTCAAACAAAATAATAAAACAATTAAAAATATTTGGTTGGCAGGTTTCTGCTACTAAAAATAGAAAGAACAATTTAAATCTATACAAATTCTAGAATATTCATCACAAAAAAAATTAAACTAAAAATTAGAAATATTATCAAACAAGAAACTTTTTTTTTTTTTTAAGTGAAAAAAAATATTTTTTTTTTAAGTCAATAAACAAGAGAGTTCTTGAGTCTCTAATAATATCAGAGTTTTTTTTTTTTTCAGTTCTGTTAATAAAAAAGTTCAGAGTTTTTTTTTTACTTCTAAATTATACACAAGAATCAATAGGTCTTTTAATGATGGAATTATTTATCTTCAGTTCATAAGACCTCATTTTTTTTTTTTTTTTTTTTTTTTTTTTTTTTTTTTTTTTAATCTCTGTCCACAAATACCTAACTTCCGGAAAGTTCTTGATACATGTTCATATGCATAAAAATCACATCAAATATTTCAAAGTCAGAAGTTTCATTCTGGTCCGTGTAGTGAGCAGATTGTAAGTTGAGAAGATAGTCATTTTTCAAGCGCTTCCAAAAATGATTCAGAAGAGTCTCGCGCAAACGGAAGCGTTTCACTAAGGATTCCTTGGTTGCAGGTAAACACAAGATATGCTTTAGAGTTGCTATAACTAGTTGACCAGGGCGAACACTAAAGTTCTTGGAGATTGCACATTTGTTTAGGACTGATTTTATGCATTGTCTGGATCTTAAAATCCAAATTTTTTCACGAGTTGATACTAATGTACTGGGCACTCCTGAATGAAAAACTTTTTCATGTGCATCTTTCACGATTAATTCAGTCAAATTATGTTTTGCAGGAATCACAAAGGGATGTTTTTCATAAAATCAGGAATCAGACTTTTGTAACGGTCCTCGTACCAACAGCAAAACTTCATCTGACAACATAGGAATTAACTGTAGAAGATTCAATTCTTTAGGGATACTCTTGCTACATTTCAAGTATTTTACAACTTCAGGGAAACTTTCTTCCTGCATTAACTTAAACCAAAAATTTTCAACATGTAACATTTCCTCAGCTGATAATTCTGATAATTTTCTTTTTTCTACCTTTAATTTTACATTAGAAATAAATCTAAATAGCCAAGCAGTTACTCGATACGATTTCTTAAGGGAGCTATATTTTTCAAGATTAAAAATAGGAATTTCATCAGCTTTATTTGTTTGAACAACACAAGAAATGGTTGCTGATTTTCGAGACTTCGCTTTAGAAACATCAGGTAATTGTGTAGCAACAATTTTAACGCTAGGGCACTGATCTTCGGGCAAGGAAAGAAATTCAGGAACATACACATTAGGGTTAGCATCAGTAAAAATATGCAATTGGAGATGCTCCTTTTCCATGATTAGGTTGCTAAAATACTGCCAGGGAATTTTCAAGTGAGCGAGATCCGGGATTTCCGAAAGCCAATTTTGCCAATTATTTTCTAGTTCACCAGAAAAAATTTCATCCCATGATATTCTCATTAACAATAAATATTGTAAGAGGCATTTGATGCGAATAACAAAAGGGGCAATATATCCGGCTGAATCAAGGAACATAGTTGCAATTTTCAAAACATTGTGTTTAGTAGAAGAATCATTATTTAATTTTTCTAACAAGGGTCGTAATTCTAGTCCTAATTTATCTTCTGTATTGTTCCAGATCAATCCTAAAATTTTCAAGGAAGTATTTGGGGGTTCGAAACTCGAAACAGGAATGTTTTCATCATCTAAAACATTAGAATTCAAGTTAGGGACATGATACAAACATTCGTTTAATGATAGAGAATCGCCATATTTGGAAGAAGCATCATAGGCTATGCGCATTTTTGTTGTAGTTTTGTCGTCACGGATAACAGGTCTGTAGGGCATGTAATAGGAATTATTAAAATGTTTCTCGATGCACAATTCTATCACACCCTCATTAAACTGCTCTAGCAAAATGGAGTTACATTCCTTAATTAAAGAATCTTTTTTCAAGAATTTATTTTCTAAACTAGAAAACCGCGTCTTTGCTACTTCAAGATTATTTCTAAGCAATTCACGAGAATTTTTCCACAATAATTTTGCTTCATAACGCCCATTTACGAATTTTAAATTTTCTTTAAATTCTTTCATTACCTCATGATCGGTAATGTTCTTTTCATTGCTTTCAGCAATGCCAATTGATTCAAGATCCCAAACTGCTTTCAGTTGAGTATTTATATCTTCAACTGAAACACGCAGCAAGCTACTTCTTTTTTATTAGACTCTATTTGCCCTTGCACCGTATGACCGAAAATAGTTTCTGCAACGTATAATTCTTTTGTCAATTTTCCCTCGATTCCCTTTAATATTTTCCACAAAAAGTCAGACCCTAGCAAAATATTTATTTCCTGTTCAAGACCTGTATCAGCAGGCTTAAAGCCTCTTGTTCTCATTATGTCTAGAAGTTCTGGTTCTAGTGTTTTCACAGAAGCTCCAGTTATATTATCATCCACAAGTGCTTCGTTATTTATCGAGTTAATAGGTTGCACAACACTGGATAATTCAAGAGAAACTACTTCATAACAAGATTCATAAGGGCGTCTCCGCCCAAAAGGATAAACTAATAAATTTTCTCTTCGCAATGGCTTCAATTTTAATTTTTGTACTAGCGATCTCTTCACGAAGCATTTTTCTGAACCACTATCACATAAAACGCGAGCCAACAAGCATTCCTTACCAGCAGACACAGAAACTGTACAAGTCTGCAATAATGTAGATTTATTTTGTTTATATTTTTGTTCTGACATCATAGATACAATTGCACCTTTCATTTCTTTTTCAGGATTTTCTTTTGCTGTTTCTTTAAAACAAAACAAAGTACTATGGGTAGTGTTACCACATTTGGAACAAGGGTTAATTTTTGTTCTACAATTAATTGATAAATGGGACTTGTAAAAGCATTTGTAACACCGACCTTCTTTCTTTAATTTATATCGTTTTTGTTCGTCAGTGAATTCCGAACAATTTAGTCCTACATGATCAGAAGACTTGCAAAATATGCAAAACTGTTTTGTAGATGTATTTAAAGCAGCAGCTGAAGGTATATTTTTCTTTTGCGGAAAATTTTGATATTTACTTGAAGGATTTTCATATTTAGTTTTAGAATTTTCATAAGTCTTGGTTTGGGAATTGTTTACTAAATTAGTAGCTTCACGACATCTTAATTCCGTTTTAATAAAATTTATTAAATCGGTGACTTCACAGTCCTTATCGGGGTCACGTTTTCGATGGAAATCTAGTATCAGATTTTCGGGTAATAATCTCAGTAATAAGGGTAGTAATAAATGGCCATAGGAGCCTGATGTTACTCCTAACACATCAAGATTTCTCATACACGTTTCAATATTATCATACAACTTTCTTAAAGAAGCAACATTGTTAGAGGATTTTACTGGCTCAAGATTCAAGATTTTGTTCATGTATCAGTTTATGATATTTTCCCGCTTACCATACCTCTCTTCTAACAACTTCAAACACGTTGAATAATTTTGATCTGTCAGTTCAAAACCAGATACAATATTATATGCAGGACCAGACAACAAAGATTTGAGATATTGGAATTTTTCAATTTTTGATAACGATTCGTTTGAATCTATCGCACTAGTAAATAAATTAAAAAATTCTAAGAACTGGCTTGCATCACCAGAAAATTTTTCTATGTTAAGTTTAGGAAGCTTCACTGCCGAAACTGGTTTACTTCCGATTTTTGAACCGTTACTTGATTCTAGTACAACTTTTGGTTCAGTTTCGATTTTACATTTTTTAAGCCTCATCTTAATTTTAAATTTCAAACTGGATATTTTTTCAGAATATTCTTCTACCGATTTTAGTTCTTTTTCATATTCAGTTTTTTCCTGAATTAGCTCATCTATTTCGGAATCTAATTCCTTTAGTAGAGCTTCCTTTTCATTTACGAGCTCTAACGATTCCATTAAAGAATCGCAATCAGTCTTATCAATATCAACAGATAATAATGTATCACATTTTGTGATTAATTTCGTAATGGCTGCACGAACAGTAGCTCTTTTACTTTTAAGCTTATCAGGCTTATCCATGTTTAAATTTAAATTCAATGTTCAAAATAAATGATCATGAAAAATGTATATTTTCAAAAAATCAACAGTCATGCAGAATAATAAAGGTATTTCTTACCTTTTTTCCGGGTCTTTTCGGCACCAAAACATGAAGAATTAATCTTCATATATATTCCATGAAATTTCAGGTGATCACAATTTAAATCCAAGGTTGGGAGAGCATAATTCTAAACTTCACGATTCATGTAAAATCATATTAAAATAATAAAACATATTTCACAACAGAAAATAGCGCTGGTGTTGTTTAGTATAAAATAGCACAAGATGATTAAAAAACTTGAAAATTCTATATTTACACCTTTAAATATATACAGTATATAATACAACGAAAACATATGAATGATATTTGTTATTCCTCACTAGGAATTCCAGATAATTTCTTTTATATGTTCAAGAATATTTATTTCTCCCTTTTCGGAAGAACAAGAAATACACAGCCAGCATGCTACTTTCGAGATTCACATTTAAACTGGACTATAAACAAGAGAAATGCTTTTAAAACAATTAATACTTCAGAAACTATTTCTTCTAACAAGAAGTCAAGCATGATTTCATATTCGGAAATAAATTTCCCCTTTTTTTTAAATTAAACTTAAACATTTCTTCTAATAGAAGACCACGATAAAAAACCTATACGCAGCATATTTTTCTGCTGCGTTCAAGATTCACATTCACAAAACCAACTAAACTAAAAAAGAAGGAACAAGAAAGGAAAAATGTTTTTAATATCAATTCTCTAGTCAGACCACGTGACCTGGAATGGCTGGCGCCTAATCAGTCTGGATGAGAAAAGAAGAGATTTGCGAAATTCCACAAACTCCCCCCCCGATGAACAAGGGTTCATCAAAATGGGGATTCAAAATAATTAAAGTAGAAATAAAATTATTCTAAAAAATTATCAGTTACACTATACATAAATACAATACAAATCAAAATATATACTTACATACTGGACTTCAAACAAAATAATAAAACAATTAAAAATATTTGGTTGGCAGGTTTCTGCTAATAAAAATAGAAAGAACAATTTAAATCTATACAAATTCTAGAATATTCATCACAAAAAAAATTAAACTAAAAATTAGAAATATTATCAAACAAGAAACTTTTTTTTTTTTTTTTTTTAAGTGAAAAAAAATATTTTTTTTTTAAGTCAATAAACAAGAGAGTTCTTGAGTCTCTAATAATATCAGAGTTTTTTTTTTTTTTTTCAGTTCTGTTAATAAAAAAGTTCAGAGTTTTTTTTTACTTCTAAATTATACACAAGAATCAATAGGTCTTTTAATGATGGAATTATTTATCTTCAGTTCATAAGACCTCATTTTTTTTTTTTTTTTTTTTTTTCTAAATCTCTGTCCACAAATACCTAACTTCCGGAAAGTTCTTGATACATGTTCATATGCATAAAAATCACATCATATATTTCAAAGTCAGAAGTTTCATTCTGGTCCGTGTAGTGAGCAGATTGTAAGTTGAGAAGATAGTCATTTTTCAAGCGCTTCCAAAAATGATTTAGAAGAGTCTCGCGCAAACGGAAGCGTTTCACTAAGGATTCCTTGGTTGCAGGTAAACACAAGATATGCTTTAGAGTTGCTATAACTAGTTGACCAGGGCGAACACTAAAGTTCTTGGAGATTGCACATTTGTTTAGGACTGATTTTATGCATTGTCTGGATCTTAAAATCCAAATTTTTTCACGAGTTGATACTAATGTACTGGGCACTCCTGAATGAAAAACTTTTTCATGTGCATCTTTCACGATTAATTCAGTCAAATTATGTTTTACAGGAATCACAAAGGGATGTTTTTCATAAAATGAGGTATCAGACTTTTGTAACGGTCCTCGTACCAACAGCAAAACTTCATCTGACAACATAGGAATTAACTGTAGAAGATTCAATTCTTTAGGGATACTCTTGCTACATTTCAAGTATTTTACAACTTCAGGGAAACTTTCTTCCTGCATTAACTTAAACCAAAAATTTTCAACATGTAACATTTCCTCAGCTGATAATTCTGATAATTTTCTTTTTTCTACCTTTAATTTTACATTAGAAATAAATCTAAATAGCCAAGCAGTTACTCGATACGATTTCTTAAGGGAGCTATATTTTTCAAGATTAAAAATAGGAATTTCATCAGCTTTATTTGTTTGAACAACACAAGAAATGGTTGCTGATTTTCGAGACTTCGCTTTAGAAACATCAGGTAATTGTGTAGCAACAATTTTAACGCTAGGGCACTGATCTTCGGGCAAGGAAAGAAATTCAGGAACATACACATTAGGGTTAGCATCAGTAAAAATATGCAATTGGAGATGCTCCTTTTCCATGATTAGGTTGCTAAAATACTGCCAGGGAATTTTCAAGTGAGCGAGATCCGGGATTTCCGAAAGCCAATTTTGCCAATTATTTTCTAGTTCACCAGAAAAAATTTCATCCCATGATATTCTCATTAACAATAAATATTGTAAGAGGCATTTGATGCGAATAACAAAAGGGGCAATATATCCGGCTGAATCAAGGAACATAGTTGCAATTTTCAAAACATTGTGTTTAGTAGAAGAATCATTATTTAATTTTTCTAACAAGGGTCGTAATTCTAGTCCTAATTTATCTTCTGTATTGTTCCAGATCAATCCTAAAATTTTCAAGGAAGTATTTGGGGGTTCGAAACTCGAAACAGGAATGTTTTCATCATCTAAAACATTAGAATTCAAGTTAGGGACATGATACAAACATTCGTTTAATGATAGAGAATCGCCATATTTGGAAGAAGCATCATAGGCTATGCGCATTTTTGTTGTAGTTTTGTCGTCACGGATAACAGGTCTGTAGGGCATGTAAAAGGAATTATTAAAATGTTTCTCGATGCACAATTCTATCACACCCTCATTAAACTGCTCTAGCAAAATGGAGTTATATTCCTTAATTAAAGAATCGTTTTTCAAGAATTTATTTTCTAAACTAGAAAACCGCGTCTTTGCTACTTCAAGATTATTTCTAAGCAATTCACGAGAATTTTTCCACAATAATTTTGCTTCATAACGCCCATTTACGAATTTTAAATTTTCTTTAAATTCTTTCATTACCTCATGATCGGTAATGTTCTTTTCATTGCTTTCAGCAATGCCAATTGATTCAAGATCCCAAAATGCTTTCAGTTGGGTATTTATATCTTCAACTGAAACACGCAACAAGCTACTTCTTTTTTATTAGACTCTATTTGCCCTTGCACCGTATGACCGAAAATAGTTTCTGCAACGTATAATTCTTTTGTCAATTTTCCCTCGATTCCCTTTAATATTTTCCACAAAAAGTCATACCCTAGCAAAATATTTATTTCCTGTTCAAGACCTGTATCAGCAGGCTTAAAGCCTCTTGTTCTCATTATGTCTAGAAGTTCTGGTTCTAGTGTTTTCACAGAAGCTCCAGTTATATTATCATCCACAAGTGCTTCGATATTTATCGAGTTAATAGGTTGCACAACACTGGATAATTCAAGAGAAACTACTTCATAACAAGATTCATAAGGGCGTCTCCGCCCAAAAGGATAAACTAATAAATTTTCTCTTCGCAATGGCTTCAATTTTAATTTTTGTACTAGCGATCTCTTCACGAAGCATTTTTCTGAACCACTATCACATAAAACGCGAGCCAACAAGCATTCCTTACCAGCAGACACAGAAACTGTACAAGTCTGCAATAATGTAGATTTATTTTGTTTATATTTTTGTTCTGACATCATAGATACAATTGCACCTTTCATTTCTTTTTCAGGATTTTCTTTTGCTGTTTCTTTAAAACAAAACAAAGTACTATGGGTAGTGTTACCACATTTGGAACAAGGGTTAATTTTTGTTCTACAATTAATTGATAAATGGGACTTGTAAAAGCATTTGTAACACCGACCTTCTTTCTTTAATTTATATCGTTTTTGTTCGTCAGTGAATTCCGAACAATTTAGTCCTACATGATCAGAAGACTTGCAAAATATGCAAAACTGTTTTGTAGATGTATTTAAAGCAGCAGCTGAAGGTATATTTTTCTTTTGCGGAAAATTTTGATATTTACTTGAAGGATTTTCATATTTAGTTTTAGAATTTTCATAAGTCTTGGTTTGGGAATTGTTTACTAAATTAGTAGCTTCACGACATCTTAATTCCGTTTTAATAAAATTTATTAAATCGGTGACTTCACAGTCCTTATCGGGGTCACGTTTTCGATGGAAATCTAGTATCAGATTTTCGGGTAATAATCTCAGTAATAAGGGTAGTAATAAATGGCCATAGGAGCCTGATGTTACTCCTAACACATCAAGATTTCTCATACACGTTTCAATATTATCATACAACTTTCTTAAAGAAGCAACATTGTTAGAGGATTTTACTGGCTCAAGATTCAAGATTTTGTTCATGTAACAGTTTATGATATTTTCCCGCTTACCATACCTCTCTTCTAACAACTTCAAACACGTTGAATAATTTTGATCTGTCAGTTCAAAACCAGATACAATATTATATGCAGGACCAGACAACAAAGATTTGAGATATTGGAATTTTTCAATTTTTGATAACGATTCGTTTGAATCTATCGCACTAGTAAATAAATTAAAAAATTCTAAGAACTGGCTTGCATCACCAGAAAATTTTTCTATGTTAAGTTTAGGAAGCTTCACTGCCGAAACTGGATTACTTCCGATTTTTGAACCGTTACTTGATTCTAGTACAACTTTTGGTTCAGTTTCGATTTTACATTTTTTAAGCCTCATCTTAATTTTAAATTTCAAACTGGATATTTTTTCAGAATATTCTTCTACCGATTTTAGTTCTTTTTCATATTCATTTTTTTCCTGAATTAGCTCATCTATTTCGGAATCTAATTCCTTTAGTAGAGCTTCCTTTTCATTTACGAGCTCTAACGATTCCATTAAAGAATCGCAATAAGTCTTATCAATATCAACAGATAATAATGTATCACACTTTGTGATTAATTTCGTAATGGCTGCACGAGCAGTAGCTCTTTTACTTTTAAGCTTATCAGGCTTATCCATGTTTAAATTTAAATTCAATGTTCAAAATAAATGATCATGAAAAATGTATATTTTCAAAAAATCAACAGTCATGCAGAATAATAAAGGTATTTCTTACCTTTTTTCCGGGTCTTTTCGGCACCAAAACATGAAGAATTAATCTTCATATATATTCCATGAAATTTCAGGTGATCACAATTTAAATCCAAGGTTGGGAGAGCATAATTCTAAACTTCACGATTCATGTAAAATCATATTAAAATAATAAAACATATTTCACAACAGAAAATAGCGCTGGTGTTGTTTAGTATAAAATAGCACAAGATGATTAAAAAACTTGAAAATTCTATATTTACACCTTTAAATATATACAGTATATAATACAACGAAAACATATGAATGATATTTGTTATTCCTCACTAGGAATTCCAGATAATTTCTTTTATATGTTCAAGAATATTTATTTCTCCCTTTTCGGAAGAACAAGAAATACACAGCCAGCATGCTACTTTCGAGATTCACATTTAAACTGGACTATAAACAAGAGAAATGCTTTTAAAACAATTAATACTTCAGAAACTTTTTCTTCTAACAAGAAGTCAAGCATGATTTCATATTCGGAAATAAATTTCCCCTTTTTTTTAAATTAAACTTAAACATTTCTTCTAATAGAAGACCACGATAAAAAACCTATACGCAGCATATTTTTCTGCTGCGTTCAAGATTCACATTCACAAAACCAACTAAACTAAAAAAGAAGGAACAAGAAAGGAAAAATGTTTTTAATATCAATTCTCTAGTCAGACCACGTGACCTGGAATGGCTGGCGCCTAATCAGTCTGGATGAGAAAAGAAGAGATTTGCGAAATTCCACACACATAGACCACATTTTAGGCAATGAAGGAATAAATGAAAGTTTTCTGTCATCAAGACTCGAGAGAAAAACAAAAAAGAAAATTTTTGACACCCCGCCAAATGTAGTTCACTATATGCCGCTGTGTATACAGTGTTTCCATGTAAGCGAGTGTAGCCGCCTACATCATATCGTTATTTATTGTTCTTGTGTGTAATTTCGCTATTAAACGAAACGAATCTTCGTGGTTTGTCTACCAAAGAGGCATACGCTTTGTTATTTCATGAATATTCTAGTCAAAATACACCATCTTAAGCATTTACATAATATTTTAATCTTAATAATGAGAGGGTTAAATAAAGTTATTATTTATATATTGGTATAAGAATTAGTAACAATACCTTAAATATTAATAATGGGAAATAAATGTTAAAATATTCTAATCAACAAATAATACACACATGATCATTTAAAAATAAATCCTTTTTAAAAATAAAAATAAATTAAGTTCACTTTTAAAGTTTCGTTATTAATTTACCTAACTTTTACATATATTTTTTTTATTTTTAAATTGCTGATTAATCTGTTCTGATATGTAAGGTATTTTTCTAAGATTATCTTCTCGAACATATTTGCGTTTTCTTCAAAATATTCGATTTTTTTTTTTTATTTACAACGCAAATTAATATCTATCTGGGACCCAGGTGTACTTCTTGGCAACATTAATCTTTCAATACATTTTTAAAAACAAAGAATATTCATGGTAAACTATTCTGCATTGAAGAATATAAAAGATTATCGAACTTATGAACGATTTATTTTATGCACTCTTTAGCGATATTCTCTTCATTTCTTCTACTATATATATAAAATACAAATGAAATTTTCGTTTCTGCTGCTTATACCTTAAGGTGTTCTGAAAGGATTTGGATGGGATTTGTACTGCCAATTAGATCATTTTTTAGAGAATACATTAGTATGCAACATATATTTTACATTACTTAGTTACATAATTATGGAGGAGATTTCTATAATCAGCTGAACCCGTTTATGATAAAATAGTCTTTAAAAAAAAAATCTGCTGAATGGATTTTATCGGGACTTTAACTGATAATTAATAAATATCTCAGAGATCGTTTTTGTTTTATGACAATTGCTCTAGGTTGCTATAATATGGTGATCCCGATTATGAAAAAGTAGCCTTTTTTAAAAGTTATATTGAACGTATTTTTATGAAACGTTAATTTTTAGCTCACAGGCTATCAAAGCCTGAGAGCTTATGTGCCCGCCGGTTCTGTATGTACGTATGTACGTACGTACGTAACGCGATAACTCTTGATAGAAATATCCGATTTGCGTAAAAAAATTTCTAGGTTCATTCTGATAAGGCGCTTCCCTGATTAGTTTTGGGGGTTCATTGGTTAAGGATAAAGGGGGGAAATAGTGGCTAGGCCCCCCTTCCTTAATTTAGATAAATGGGTTTTTCATGCAGAGATATTCGATTTGCACCAAATTTGGTATACCGGTTTATTATGTTAAGGAGCTTCCCTGATCAGATTTGAAAGTTCATTACTTAACTATAAAGGAGGAAAGGGGTCTACCCCCCCCCCCTTAATTCAGATAAATGGGTGTTTCATGTAGAATTATTCGATTTGCTCCAAATTTTGTATGCCGGTTTATTATGTTAAGGAGCTTCCCTGATTAGATTTGGAAGCTCCTTACTTAAGTATAAAGGGGGAAAGGGGGGCTGAACCCCCTTAATTTAGATAAATGGGTTTTTCATGTAGAATTATTCGATTTGCTCCAAATTCGGTATACCGGTTAATTATGTTAAGGAGCTGACTTGATTAGTATTCTAGGTTCATTAATTACAGATAACGGGAGGGAAGGGGGGCTACCCCCCTTAACTGAGATAAATGGGTTTTTCATGCAGAAATATCCGATTTGCTCCAAAGGAGGTATATCGGTTAATTATGTTAAGCAACTTCCCAGATTAGATTTGAATGTCCATTACTTATGTATAATGGGAGGAAAGGAGGGTTAGCTCCCCCCTTAATTTAAATAAATTCGTTTTTCATGCAGAGATATTCGATTTGCTTGAAATCTCGTATACCAGTTTATTACGTTAAGGATCTTCCCTGATTAGATTTGGAGGTTCATTAGTTAAGTATAAAAGTATAAATGGAGGTAAGGGGGGGGGGGTGGAGCTAGACCCCCCCTTTAATTTAGATAAATGGTTTTTTCATGCAAAGTTAGTCGATTTTTCTCCAAATTTCATATACCTGTTTATTTTGTTAAGATGCTGCCTTGATTAGATTTGAAGGTCATTAGTTAAGTATAAAGGAAGATAAGGGGGGCTATCCCCCCCCCGTTTAATTTAGATAAATGTGTTTTTCATGTAGAAATATTCGATTTGCTCCAAATTTGGTATACCGGCTTATTATGTTAAGGAGCTGCCTTGATTAGATTTGGAAGTTCATTAGTTACATATAAAGGGAGGAAAGTCCCCCCCCCCCGGCCTTAATTCAGATAAATGAGTTTTTCACACAGAAATATTCGATTTGCTCGAAATTTGGTATACCGGTTAATTATGTTAAGGAGCTTCCCTGATTAGATTTGGAAGTTCATTACTTATGTATAAAATGGGGAAATGGGGTTAACCCCCTTAATTTAGATAAATGACCTTTTCATGTAGAATTATTCGATTTGCTCCAAATTTGGTATACCGGTTTATTATGATAAGGGGCTGCCTTGAATAGATTTTGAGGTTCTTTAGACAAATATAAAGGGAGGAAAGGGGGCTAAACCCTTCATTTATTTTTTGAGGGGCATTGTTCCTTGAAATAAGAGTATAATATACAATTAGTGTGAATAGCCTGTGAGGTCAATGCCATCGATTTAACTGGGCAATTTTCTTTTTATTATATAATATTTTATTGTGGTTTTAGTATATTGCTTATGCTTTTATCATTCTTTTCTAAATCCTACTGTAAATTGTTCAAGTAAAAAATAAAATATTCTTTAACAACCCAAATTTTCAATGATACATTAGAAAATATATTAGTTCATTGTTTTTCGTATTGCTTTCAAAAATGTGAAAGGACGTACCAGTAAAGGTCTGAAACACATAGTCAAATTCATGGATATATATTCTTTTTTACCAGCTATGTTTGGAGGAACCAACCAACGTAGTAGGCGAAGGCCGTCTACTACATATGTATATAAAACATAAATGGGAATTTCGTTCCGACAGCTTAAAAACTTAATTTATGCTAAATGGATTTTGATAGAATTTACTCTGTCAGTTATATTATGATTCGAGAAATATTTTAGTACATCATACATTATTCAGCATTGCTTCGTAAATAGATATATGGCGGAAAATTCTATAATCAGGTGAATTCGATTACTAAATATTACCCTTTTAAAAACGTTTTACCAGAGTGAATTTGATGAGACATGCCTTGGTAGTTAGAAAATTTATCAAAGATGGTTTTATTATATAACGTATTGTTATAAAATACATAGATATTCAGTTATTAGGTAAAGTTCTATAATCAGCTGAACAGTTTAAAAATGATTAGCTTTTTAAAATACTTCTGCTGAATGGATTTTTATGGGACTGCAACTGCTAATTGGAAAATGTTGCAAAGAAGATTTTAGTATAAGAAAATTTGTTTATGTTGCTTTAACACAGTAAGCCCGATTATGAAAGATTAGCAATTTTATAAAGCTCTGTTAAACATATTTCTTGTAGACTTGTACTGTTAGATAACATTTATGGTTGTTTTTATTATATTGCCTATCGCACCGCAGTATTTTCTAAATCCTACTGTAAATAACAACTAAAAATGTTAATATTTAACAGCCCAAACTTTGTCTAACATATTAGACAATATTTTATCGCAATATTTTTTGTATCGCTTTCAACAATACTTTAGGAGGTCACAGATAAAGATCCAAAACTCGATGTCAAATTAACCAATATATTTCCTTTCATTTTTGTTTGGAGAAACTGAACATCATAGAGGGCAAGGACTGCTACTGATAAAATATTATAAAAAATCCCTTATGGGTGTAAAAAGTGTAAGTTCTGAAATTCGTGTCTATATTTCTAACAATTTACAATAATGTTTCTTTGTGGAAAATCTACTGACGTACATTTATATATCTATAGTATTACATACCTTTTTATATATTTTTTTAGAAAAAAGCTCTGGAATGTATTAGAGTAAAATGTATTGGAGTCTAACACTGTATTCTTCGTTTTTCTTATTTTCTCGTTTATCGTAATTTGCTTCCAGATTAATATATTACAATTTAAAGATAGTGTTTACATATATATCAGTATAAGAATTAGTTAATTATACCTTAATTATATATAGCGGAAAAGAAATGTTAAAAAAATCTGTAAAGTATGCATAGTGAAACTTTTAAAAACAAAATCTTTTTTAAATTACAATTTTATTAACTTCACTTTTATAGTTTTCTTTAATAACATATTGAAATTTAAAACATATTTATTTAAAACAGAAACACTGCTGATTAAGCTTTCATTGAGTTCTGAGTTATTTTTCTAAGATAAAGTTCTCAACATTATTGGCATTTCTCTCTAGATATACATTTTTTTTTCAAAACAAATTAATATATCTATACCCAAGTGTTACTTACTGCCATCATTAATCTTTCAATACTTTTTAAAAATAAGGAATATATGCATAATAAAATATTCTGCATGTTAGAATATAAAGCTTTATCGATCTTATGAATGATTTATTTCATGAACTCTTTGAAGATATACAATGCTTTGTGAAACATTATAAAAACATTACTTAAGCTACTAAAAAGAGTAAATTGTGATATTGACATTTTATATTTCTGTCACTCTATAATTAGATCTCTGTATGAAAAATTTTCTTTTCGATATTTATATATATCTGAACTAATATATTTCTTTTTATAGTTCTTTAGAAACAAATCTAAAAATATATATATTATGGGCTATGCATCTTCACTTTGATGTTTTATTAATAATGTATTCATTGAAAAAAAAAATATGACCCCTCAATAATAATACATTTATTAAAAATGTCATAATCCACTTGAAAAAGAACTTTGAGGGTTTTTTTTAAGATTGCGTTTGATGTTTTATATTTCTGTCACTCTATAATTAGGTCTCTGTAAGAAAAATTTTCTTTTCGATATTTATATATATCTGTATTATTATATTTCTTTTTATAGTTCTGTAGAAACAAGTCTAAAAATATATATATTCTGTAAAATAAACTCATACATTATAATAAACCCAAGCTGAAATGTTATGTAACAATGCAAGTCTACAAGAAATATGTCTAACAGAACTTTATAAAATTGCTAATCTTTCATAATCGGGTTTACTGTATTAAAGCAACATAAACAAAGAACATGAAAAAGAATTTTGAGATAATTTTTTTAAAGATTGCTTTTGATGTTTTATATTTCTGTCACTCTATAATTAGGTCTCTGTATGAAATTTTTTTTTCGATATTTATATATATATGTATTATTACATTTCTTTTTATAGTTCTGTAGAAACAAATCTAAATATATATATATTCTGTAAAATAAACTTAGACATTATAATAACCCCAACCTGTAATTTTTTCCAACAATGCTAGTCTACAAGAAATATGTTTAATAGAACATTATAAAATTGCTAATCTTTCATAATCGTGTTTACTGTGTTAAGCAAAATAAACAATTTTTCTTATACTAAAATCTTCTCTGAAACATTTTCTAACTAACAGTTGAAGTCTCATAAAAATCCATTCAGCAGAAGTTTCTTAAAAGGCTAATCATTTTTAAACTGGTTCAGCTGATTATAGGACATATATATTTTATTGAAATATTTTTACGCTATTATTTTTTTAAGATACAGTTTTTACTTACACAATTTTTATAATAAATTTGGTACACTGTTGGTATTTAAAGATACCGTTAATTTTATCATTACTCCTTAAAGCAAGCAGTGTTTTTAGCATACTATACTATATACAGGAATAGAAATATATATGTGAAGAGTAATGATATATTTTATGAACTCTTTAGAGATATTCTATTCATTGTAAAACATTATATGTCAATTACTTATCTTTCCACATTATATAATATTTTTATTAATTTTATTTTTTTATAGGCCTCTCCAAAAATATGCTTCTGCATTTAAAATCTTATGACGCACATTTTTATAAATTTGTGAAGTAAAACTCAATAATTTGAACAATTAGTTTATTTCTAACTTGATTTCTTTTTCATTAATATTATAAATGAGCGCCTTATGATAAAGACATTTTGTTCTTAACTATGTTTTTGAATATTTTTGTTTGTATCCTCTTCATTTCATTAATTTTAAAATCTCGTTAATTTAATTGCTTAGAGGTAAAATTTTAGCAGATGTGGTATACTTATGCCGGACTAAATATTTTCATATTTTTTTGTTTTTTTTGTTTTTTTCCTGTTGTTCAAAAATATCTTAAGAAATTTCTATATAGTTAAAAAACATGGTTAACAATATCTTAAATACGAAGAATTGGAAATTAATATTAAAATTTTCTAATTATACTTAAACTTTTCAAAACAATATATTTTTTTTAATAGAAATAAATTAACTGCAATTTTATCCTTTTCGTTTTTTTATGTAACGTTTACATATACTTATTGAAACAATAAAACACATTTCATTAATTGTATCTGAAATCGAATACATCTTTACATTTTTCTGAAATTGAGTTCTACAAGTTATAGGCATTTTTTTCAAAGAAACATTTTTTTTTATATATACAAAAATTATTAATGTCTATAAAAGATCTTTGTCGTATTTATAATCTTGATTAAACTTTCAATACTTTTTAAAAGGAGGGAATCTTGATAACAAAATATTCTGCTTTTATGAATATAAAGTTATTTGAACTTATGCATGATTTATTTTATGAACGCTTTGGAGATATTCTTTTCGTTATAAATGTGTATAAAAAATTACTTATACTTATAAAAAAGTGTAAATTGTGCTTGTGATTTTTTATATTTCTGTGACACCATAATTAAGACTTTGTATGAAAATATGTTTATGGGTATTTACATATATGTATTACTATAAATACGATGAATATTGCATGACGATCTGTGAATTTGGAACTTGATTATTTTATTTATAACATATTTACAACAAAAAATAGTATTCGTACTATTGAATAATATATATATATATATATATATATATATATATATATATATATATATATATATATATATATATATATATATATATTTTTTTAAAAAAAGGTCATTGTAGAATAATAATGCTTACAAAAAGCATAAATGTTATTTTTCACGTTTGAATTTTTTTCGCTTTTACTTAAAAATATACATATATTTACAAAACAAATTAATATAAGCCTGGTACCCAGGTGGTACGTAAATGCATTATTAATCATCAAATTTCTTTAAAAAGCATGCCGTTTTGATAATAGAATATGCTACCTGAAATAATAGAAAAATAAATCAAGCTTATAAATGATTTGTTTCATGAACTCTTTGTAGACATTCTTTTATTTTAAAGCTTTGCAATTTATTTATCTTTGTATATTATTCAATATTTTTATTAAAGTTTTTATATTTCTTCAGATCTGCACAAAGGATTCAGTATGAAAAATCCTATGATGGAATCTTTAATAGATTTTTAAAGGAAAACTCGATAAATTTGACTATTAGCTATGCATTTTTAATTTAATTATCTTATTAATGAAAATTTAACCTTATTCTAAAGTGTTGTTATTCTCTGACTAAACACTATCTGAAATTAAAATAAACAAAATTAGTGCCTTCATTAAAAATACCCATAGGCTTCTATCTTGTAAATCTGTTGATAATTACGATACGCATCCCATTATAGTATGCTTTTGTATGCATGTAAGCTATTTTAAATGTTGTGCTATAATTTTCTCCTTTTACGTATACTTTAAAATGTGTTTTAATTAATATTCTTAAAGAAAATAATTTAATAGTTATGCAATTCTTATGTATGGGTAAACGTCCTTATTATTTATTTATATTTTAACTATTACGTCAAAATTTATCGACATATTTATTTTTCTTTCAATTCGGTTTGGAAAGCATTACACGATTAGTTCTAAAATATAGAGTGTCACCAAAGTGTACACAAAATTTATTCTCAAGTAATTGAAATGTTGGTTCTTTTTCTTTGAGTTTTAACTTACTAGAAATAATAAATAAAACCGAGTCAGCTTAGAGGGGAAAATATCTTACAGTGTTACTGGAAGGTCGAAAATGTAGTCGTTATGCATTAACTACATAGGAGAGCGTTGAAGAAGATCTCCTTGTAAAGGAATCTTCTTTCCTATAAGCTAATCGAGTGGCCATTGGACAGAATAAAGATAAAAGCAAATTTATTTCAAATTAATAATGATAAAAAAAACAGTCAATTCTATGGAGCAGAAGTAAAAAGTTAACAATGATCAACTTTAACGATAAATTACTAAAATTAACGATAGAAAAGTTGGAAAAAAATAACCTCAATAAATTCTCTGAGTAAAAAAAATACATTAAAACCAAAACACTGCATTAACTACTGCCGTGAAGGAATTTCCACCTTGTTGTCCACGAGATTCTCTCATTTAAGTAATATGGGCGTATTTTCCAGTATTGTTTTATATGATTTTTAGGATCTAGTAGTGATACTTTATTTGGCATTTTTTCTTAATATCGGGAATACGATCAGAGGAGCCATCTTGCTTGAAGTAATTTTTTTAATATAAAAAGTAAAAAACAAGCATAAAATTACTAAAAGGTCCCAAGATTTATAACGATGTTATTATATACCGAGATCTTTCGAACGAACCCTCGTTCATTTTCAAGGGGAAAATAAATGTGACTGACTGGAATACAAGAAAAACACACTTAAAACAAGATGAAAGTGTACGCATGTGCAAGCGAGGTGTAATCCACTGCTCCATAAAGAAGGGGGGTGGGGTGAAAAAATTCATTCATATTATCAGGATCTTTCGAAATATCTAGAATGTTAAAGAAAATTGGGGAATATTGTACGAAAGGACATCGTTACAGACAGTATCATTTTTAAGCAAATTTTCAATGGATTCACGTCTCTACCTAGTTGTAAACGTTCGCACTCGTATCTTCGTTTAAAAAACACATTCCATATTAACATTCAGAATCGAAGTATATTCAATAAAATCAAAACACTGTATTAACTAGTGCCGTGAAGGAATTTCCACCTTATTATTAATATAAAATGATAAAAACAAGCATAAAATTGCTTAAAAAGTGCCAAGATTTATAAAGATGTTATTATAATTATTACTAGATGTTATACTCTTCAATAATCCGTGAATTCATTGAAATTTTGCTTAGAAATTATACTCTCTGTAATGATTTCCTTTCGTACAATATTCCCGCTATTAGGTTTAACTTTCTGGGTATTTCGGGCAATCCTGATAATATGAATGCGACTTAATGTTTTCCTCTCCCCACACCCCCTTCTTGGTGGAGCAGTGGACTAAACCTCGCTTGCACATGCGTACTCTTTCATCTTGTTTTAAGTGTGTTTTTCTTATATTCCAGTCAGTCAAACTTCATTCCCTTGAAAATGAACGAGAGTTCGTTCTAAAGATCTCGGCATATAACAATATCTTTATAAATCTTGGCACCTTTTAAGTAATTTTATGCTTGTTTTTAACTTTTTATATAAAAAAATTACTTCAAGCAAGATGGCTCCTCTTATCGTATTCCCGATATTAAGAAAAAAATGCCAAATAAAGTATCACTACTAGATCGTAAAAAACAGTGGTGGAAAATACGCCCATATTACTTAAATGAGAGAATCTCGTGGGCTCCAATACACTTTATTTTAATGGAATGAATTCAACACCTTAACAAAAAGTAAGCTTTTGGTCCACAAAATCTATTTGTACTATGAATCGAATGCGAATGGTACTACTAGCAACACGACGCTTGATAAAATCATCTTGAAGTTCTACAAGACCAGACTAATTATGCTCGATCACACTTCTACAAGGGCATTTATACTAGAATGCCGACCACAGTAATTTAATTCGCAAGTCACTGTTTAACACAATAACATCAAAAATTTAATTAACACTTAAATGCCTGATTTTTCGAAAGTCATTGTAATAATGTTTTTTGTCTTTCATTTTTTAAATAAATCATGGGAAAAATACTTAAAAAAATCATATTTTGTTTTAAGTATGGTTTACGGCTAAAAAACAGTTTGTTACTAATCGGCAATACTCATCTTTAATTGAAAAAATAATTTTCCTTGATAAAATTCTATAATATTAAACACACAAGAATGTTAGGAACTATAATAACAAATAAATTTTACTTGTTCACTACAGAACAAAATTGGGTGCTTCCAAACAAAATAAAAAGAACAAGTAGCAACAATTGAAAAAATAAATCTATCTTTATTCTTAAACAGCGCAAGTGTTCCCATTTTCATGTTGAAAAACGATTTAATAATATTTTCAGAATGAATTTTATTGGCAACATTAGACATTATAGTTTCAATATTATTCTAATAGTATTTTAGAGCCTAAATTGGTTATGTTTCCGAAAAGCAACACCCGGCATTTAAAGGTTAAGAGTGAAACTACAAGAAATGGAAATTATTCGGCTCATTTAACCACAAGTGTGAGATACCAGACAACACGCTCACATCAAACACTTAGCAAACAGTTTAATAGTAGTTAACATTCACATAATTTGCCACTAAGCTATAATTTTGCGCATCTTAATTTTCTTGAATTAGATACAGATTTAAGTCTAATGAAACTGTTCAAAATGGTTCCAGGCATTTTTTTTTTTTTAAACCGCATTCAAAAACAAACTCCATGAATTAATGGGCTGGTAGAGAACAAAAGATCTTTACGTTTGTAATGAACAGATATTTCTTTTACATTCATTACATACGTAAATCTATAATGTTCATTATTGTAGTTCCATTTCGCAATTCTAAACGAGGCGTGTTAGCAAACATTTACTTTATAATAATTTAAAATTATTTTTGGAATATCTTGTAGGCAGTGACGTTTTTAACATATTATTTTAAAACCTTTTCTCAGAACTAATATAAAACATATGGGCAGGAATCCAGATAGATTTAGAAAATTTGTTAAATGAGATTAAAACTATTCGTACTGATGTCAGATAATACTTTTTAAATAATGTCTGTTTATGGTTGATTTATTTGTAATTTCCAAATTAAATCAATTACAAATCGCTCTTAATACTCGTACACTGAGGACGTATTTGTATACTTATTTTAAGTTTTAGAAATAAGTAAACTGAAGAAAACAAATCGGAAATCGTACGTGAAGCGAGGCAAATGAGGTGAGTGCACTATAACTGTTTTAAAAATATTCTGATATTGGTGCAATAGCTGTTGAAGTCTTATGGAAAAATGTGTAAATATGAAATTTATTATGATTATACATATTAAATTAAGTAATACGGAAGTAATATGACTCCATCTTAAATAGGACGTAATCACCATGGCAGGCTAAAATCATTACCTATCATGGGATATCACCGATTTAATTACATATGATGGGATTTAATAGAACGAAGAAAAGGTTTATTAATATCATTTTAAGTTTTGATTGGGTTTTCCTAAAATTTGCCATGACTCGATAAAATTATGGAACGATTACACATTAAATTTCAAACTATTCGGTTTGGTAGATTTTGTGCTGTTATATGACTACAGACTGACAGACAGACGGACGAACCAGACGACGACTATAGGTGCTACGTATTTATGTAATTATGAGCACACCTAAAAATTAAAATTTTTAAAGTTGTATTTTCAAACCGCTAGAATTTAAACAAACAGGAAGTATTATTTTTCAAAAATCGCGTACAAAGAACACATTCTATGCTTCTGATTGCATAAATATACCAGATGATAAAAAAAATACAATTCATTAATTTTAAAAGTGTATAATATAAGTACTATGCGATTATCAGAGAATGAAACGGAGCTTCATTGGAGCATAAACAGGGGAACATTTCTTATCAACCAGCCAACGCCCATTATCAACTGAGGTGATTTGTCTTTAAAAGGATATCTAGGCTTATATTTTATGTGAATATGTACAGTCGTGGAAAAAAAAAAGTAAACACCCCTACTAACTCCTCAGCAAATCATCGTAGAAGAAAGTTACTGGTACCGAATGATTGGAAATAAAGTCTACTTTTAAATGATGTACATAAAAATTTTTTAGGGGTTCATCTACATATTAAAACGAATCCAAACTTCATTTTTTTTCAATAGCAATACCCAATTTTAACGAGATATTTCAAATCTTCGGTTCAAACTATGAATAGACACCAAATTTCAAGTCATTTGAATGATAAGTTTTTGAATTATAAACATTCAAAATTTAGTGCTTCTAATGTTAAATTACATTTTCATATTTTTATTTATATCTCCCGAAATTATGCTCCTAATGTGCTATTTTTTTTTTTTTTTTTTTTTTTTTTTTTGTAGTAATAATACTAATATACCCAAACATAAATATGCTCAATTTGCAATTTTTATAATTTTATGATATGAATTATAAAATTAATATCCAAAAAAATTATGAATTGCAACCTACAATTTTTTGATAGATTTAGGTTTATTAAGTCCTGCTCTATGGAAATTCAAAAAATTCACATTTTTCTTCCAAGTACTTTTTAAAGTATGCTTAAAAAACGGCAAAATGATGGTTTAAGGGGCCGTCTATGATGAAAAGTGAGTAGACATTTTGAAATTTATTCTGCTGTACTGTAATCTAATACGCTTCATTGTCTCCTTGAATGGCGCTTAAGCTGCCTTGATCAAGAAAGGGGCTCTCATGGTTAACAATCCAGTACGGAACATCAATTGGATACAGCCCTTAAAATACGCTCGTTTTAAAATGATTAATTTGTCAGAAACTTATGGTACGAATTGCATAAAAATTCATTTTTAGGCTAATTGAAGGGTGTAGAGTTCAATTATGCTGTCAGAATTGTGTACTGCTATTGAAAAAAAACAAAGTTATGGTTCGTTTTAATGTGTAGATGACCACCTAAGCAAATTTTATATACATCATTTAAAAGTAGACTTATTTCCAATCGTTCTTCTACGATAATTTGTTGAGGAGTTAGTAGGGGGTGTTTACTTTTTTTTCCCACGACTGTACCATGATACCTTTTTGGGGGTCCAAAAGACTTAACGTAATCACATAAAAAAGTCCATATTTGCCATATCCATTTTCTGATATGGTAGTATAACCCTTTGAAAACGTTATACTATCCTTCAAACAAGCAAGGTTTTCCTTTTTTGATCAAAAATATTAAAGAATCAATAAGGTAAATACTTTTTTGGCCTGATTGTTACAGCTAAATAAATTTTAAATTGCTATTTGTAGCATATTGAATGTTTGATTTCTTTTTATTACTTTGATGTGATCTTGTATTTATATGTCACCAAGAGATGAAATCACTTTTTGTTAAAAATATATATATATATATATTACAATTTTTTTTGAGGTGGGGGAGGGGTATTACTTTTTGATAAAATTTGTTTTTTATTACTCTTTTTTTTCAGTAAAAACAATGCAATTTCACCTAATAAATTGGATATATAGATATAAGTTTGTTTGGGGTGTTGGAAGATAATGACATCAAGTGAATATTTATGTTACACAATTACATTTAGAGATATATTAAAAATCAGTGGGTGTTCAATATGTTTGTATTTACATGTCTGTAAAGCAATAGAATCACATGAGAAAAATGAACTCACGATTCACCATCTATGTGCCTAAAATAATTTTTGCACATCATAAAAATAAATTTATTTATATAAATATAATTTCATAATTAAAAATTTAATTTAAGTTAAGAATTGGTAATATCAAATTCATATTTTTCTAACTATCTTTTAAGACATATGAATTAAACTGTATTTTATATACATTTGAAAATAATACAAAAAAAAATTTACTCGAAGAAAGTTAGTTTTATTTTAATATGTAAAGAGTTACTTTTCATGCATTTACACGCTGTAAAATTATTTGTTAGATTGTAGGTAAAATTAAAATTTCATTGAATATTAGTAATCAGAAAAATAATACACCTGATTTCTAGTCAGAACATATTCCACTAAAACAACTTTATTTATTTAAAAATATGACTTCATAATGAAGTCACCAGGTGACTGTTACGTGGCAGAAATTCGGAGAATCGATTGAAATATCATCATGAGCACTGATTTGTGACACGTAACCAGAATATTGTATGGTGATGTGACGTCATTTAAAGACTCATAACGAAACTGCCATTGGTGACTTAAAAGACGTCTGCAAACATCGGTGAGAATTATTTCTTTATTTCTTTGTAAAATAAAAGGATTATGTTACAAAACAACAATCATGGCGATTTTACAGTAGACAGACCGACTGATCGTCATTTGAGAGATATATTGAGACGCATAGAATGTGTCACATTTTGATTCGTCGCAGATATTATGTCACTTGATAGAATTTTTAGTCTGACGTCCTATCGACTCGTTAAGCTATTCGATAAATACATATTAGCAAATTCACATATACTTATGATTAATAATAATAATAATAATAAAAACATTTATACTTTGAAAATAATGTAAAAATATGCACGATGATGCATACAATTATAAAAAAAATATTCATGCATTATATATACCTGTTCCTGAAATTACATAAAACGTTATCATAACGTGAAATATAAGTGTAACAGTTTTTTAAAAAAGTGATTTTCTGTACCGTGGTTTTGAATGTTATTACAAAACAGACGGAGTTTTTTAACATCGAACCCAAAAGAAGAATATTTCCCATACCGTCGTTATAGAATTCCGAGAATCAGCGACAATTTCAACCCAACAATTATATACAAGATGATTTTCAAATGTTCAATTGATATTACTTAGCATTTCAAAAAACAGCCGTCAGCTGTTGCGACATCGGTGGTGCAGACCATTGTATCCGAAAATACCCCCATTGAAAAAGAAAGGCATGCCAACCCGGTTATAGAAGATATTCGCTGTTTGTAATCAGCCGTTTGTTTCAATCTTCCGTAATATTTTGAACACAGTGTACATTGTCACTTTTTAAGGCTGCAAATCCTGAACGGATGTTGGTGATCGTAGCTAACAGGGAGCAGAGTCCCCTAGTACTATAAAGTTCCATTTTCACATAGTTATATTAGACATAAAAATGACTGAATAAATATGCTCTATCTTGTGGTATAAATGGGAATAAAATCACCTCGTAGTTTTTTTTTTAATTAACCGGGATATTCGTGACGACATTTTTAGGGCATCTTGCTTTATAACATATCCTAGCTAAAGTACCCTGTTTAATTTATTGAAAGTTTAAATTTATCGAAAGCCTTAACAAATTTTGCTTATGTAATAGTAATTAAAAACAAGTGTCTTTAGCATGAATGAATGTAGACTTTATTCTTTAAAAAAATATAGGAAATATTAACTCCTTCTTTTATAAATGAAAAGTCATTCATGACATTACTCTCTCTCTTGTAAAGACAAGAGATCTCTTATTAAAACATGTATTCGCTTTAAATATCAGGTTAGTTCTGCCTGCTTTCTGTATTTACTTCTATTGATGCTCCTTGTATTATTTACAAATATTTAAAAGAGTTTCATTTCAAATATGACGTCATATACATGTGTTTTTTGTACTTACTCGCACTCTTACTTGTATCCTTCTATTATTCGTATTGTCAAACATTGGAAAAAGTACGTTATACTTCCTGTATGACGTCATATTAATTATCTTTATAATTATTTCAATGACTTTGTATTCAACTGCTTTCTGTATTTACTGTTATTCAAACACTTTGTATTATATTCAAATATTTGAATTTGAAAGTGAATGCTCGTCTCTGTCTGGTTTCTTCCTCCAAATTTCTGTGTTTTCGCCGCCTATTTATTTATTTATTTATTGATGGAGGTGTGTGTGTGGTGGGGGGGGGGGAATTAAGAAAAAATATAATTACAAAATTACAGACGGCTATATAAAAAAATAGATATTCGGAAGTAAAAAAAAAAAAAAAAAAAAAAAAAAAATCTACATTTGCTGTGAAATTTTCGAATAGATATCTGGATTAATTTTCTTAATTTTAGCCAATTCATGAAAATTCTCTTCATTGTTGTTACCACAAACCACTTGCTGCCTTCGACAAAACATAATTAACCGTTTTTTTTCCGGCGACGTACATTAACGTTATGCATACAAGTCTAGGAATCTAATGTTGCACTTTTAATAATTAAAAAATACAAGCATAAAAATCTGATCATTATACTCTCGCATATTTGTCTCGTCCAATTAGTTTACTAAAATCTGTAAAAATGTTCTTATCTTAAATTATAATAAGCTATTAAATGCATACATTTTTAAAGAGTAAAAATAATTGCAGCTCCGTGACATTTGTTTTATTTTCAAAAGAAAACTGACTCAGATATGTTTTGTTAATTATCGGAATTTACTTTTGTTTTCGGAAAGAAAAACTGCATCTCAAAATTATAGGCACTTGATATTTCAAATAAATGCAAATTTCTCGTTTCTAAATTTGTTTTCACCCTTCAGTGTTTCTCTGGTTAAAAACTAACTCAAGAAAATATAGGAAAATATATATAAGCAAATTTAGCAAGATGTTTTATTAATTTTATTAATTTATTTTATACTTATTTTGAAATCAGTAGATTTCGGTGCGGTATTTAAATACATTTTTAAATGATAATCACAAATCTAAAATTAAAAAAAAAAAAAGCAGTAAGTATCAGAGAAAATTAATAATTTAAAACAACTATGTATGCAATGTTAAATCGTTGATAATAGTTTCAGACTTATAAAATGCTAAGGCCGCAATATATATAGAATTCTACTAGAAAATTTCCAAAATTGATAATCTAAAATTAAAAAGATAGTAAATATAAAAAAAACATAAAAAAATCTTACATTTTCTAAACATACTTTAATACACCTATTTGTAAAACAAAAAAATCACCAAACACCATTCACTATAACTAAGTCATTTCCAGTAATTACTAATATAAGTCATTAACTGCTTAAAATCACTATTTTCATTGGCACATCAGGATGAATATCGTAAGTGTCTAATCAATCATTATCGAATTCTTTTTCAAAAATTTTATCATCCTCAATTCCATCCTATTCATTACGGATGCAACATCTTTTGAATAATCGGGCGATAATTTCTTGTGGTAATTCAAGCCAAAATTCTTTCACCCATTCAGAGATAGTGACAACGTCAACTTTTTTTTTTTTTTTTTTTTTTTTTAAGTCATTTCTCAGAGCTGCAAATTCCAGGTGACATGCGTTCAGTCCATTTCGGAAGGACCTTGTCTTTAAAAGGTTTATTTAGACAAATGTCCATCGGAACCCAATTACGCAGATTTTGTAGCGCGCTAAAACATAATAGAAGAGATAAATAATTTCGGAGAGCGCATTTTTTTTTTTTTTTTGTTTAGCTTTTCTATTAGCTTTTCTTCACTGAATTTTCCATCACCTTTTTTCAACGTCGGCTTATATACGGGTTTCAGATTTTGAGCGATTATTCACAAAAAGGTTGTAGACTTGGCTTATGCATAGATCGGCTTACACACAGAAAAATACGGCAAATATTATTTAACCCTTAAATGCCTGACTTTTCAAAAATCATTGTAATAATGTTTTCGGCTTTCATTTTTTAAATAAATCATGGGAAAAATACTTAAAAAAATCATATTTTGTTTTAAGTATGGTTTACGGCTAAAAAACAGTTTATTACTTATCGGCAATACTGGTCATTAATTGATAAAATAATTTTCTGTCATAAAATTCTATAGTATTAAACACACAAGAATTTTAGGAACTATAATAAGAAATTAGTTTTACTTGCTCACTGCAAAACAAAATAGGGTATTTCGCAAGCTTCCAAACAAAACAAAAAGAACAAGTAGCAACAATTGAAAAAATAAATCTATCTTTGTTCTTAAACATCACAAGTGTTGCCATCTACATGTTGAAAACAGATTTAATAAAATTTTCAGAATGTATTTTATTGGCAACATTAAGCATTATAGCTTTAATATTATTCTAATAGTATTTTAGAGCCTAAATTGTGTATGCTGCCGAAAAGCAACACACGGCATTTAAGGTTTAAAATCACTTGAAGAGGAATTATACTTGTGTTTATATATATATATTCTGGCCGAAACCCACTGCCACTAATGTATATTTTATCGAATGCTCGGCTGCTTTTGAAACATAACCCACTGCCAATGAGGCCGCAGCCTATCTTTTCCTAGTTTTTGTTAAAGTTTTAATGTTTACGTAGTTATTTTTCTTGTTCTTCTTGTTCTGTGAGGGGTGGGAGGGTGCGCTGGTTCAGGCTAAATATAATCGTATACTGCTTTATATATATATATATATATATATATATATATATATATATATATATATATATATATATATATATATATATATATATATATATATATATATATATATATATATATATATATACATATATATATATATATATATATATATATATATAAACTAGATTGGAAGTGGCAATCCCAAAACTTTCTCCTATATCATGTATGTTAATACTTCAATATTCGCTATAACATTACCAAACTGAAATGGCAATCGATGCCCATCGTGATGATTCTAAAAATAGGAAATTTCGTGCATTAGTTCTTGAGATATTACTGTCATTAAATCGTGTAAATCTAGCAAAATGCAGAATAACAGTACCACCTGTAGGGCGATAAACACAAAAAACCCACCCAGCCACAACATGTGTCAACGTCTAACTGAATCCTAAGCTAGATGAAAATTCGTGCATTAGATCTTGAGATACAGCTATTGCCTAAATCATGAAAATGCTCCATAGTAGCGTCACCTGTTATGCAATTTACCATGAAACTTAATCAGCACCAATATTTATCAAGGTATACCTGAATCTTATGTTCTATGAAAATTTGTGCATTAGTTCTTGAGGTATAGATTCTGCGGGAAAAATGCAGTGAAAATGCAGCCTAGCAGCGCCACCTTCAAGAGATATACATAAAAATGTAATACGATCCAATTCATATGAGGAACTAACGTATTCTGAAGCTTAGTGAAATTCCGTGTATTAATACTTAAGATAGACCTATTGCCGAAATCATGAAAATTGTAGCATAGCAGCGCCACCTATTGGTTAACTTACACATAAAACTAATCTTCGTTATAAAACTTTATACTAAGGCGTGAGTAGGTATATTCCTCAAAATATATTTATATACAATAACTATATAAAGTAGGTAAGTTAAATCTGCTTGCCTTTTTCTAAGATAACCAAACATTACTGGTCTCCTGGTGAGCTTTTAATTCATTCGTTTTTCAGCAACAGCTTGAAAACGTAATTATAACCTTTATTTATACGTGTTTCATAATATGTATGATGAGTTGCTGTGTATTTAATTTACTTTGATCACTCTTACTTCTGGAATAAACTAATATATTTATTTAATATCCGTAAAATAGTAGCAGTTTTAAAACTGCATATCTCTCTTATTAAGAGTCTTAACAACAACTAACTTATTTAATTTGCACATGAAAAAATTTCTTTTAGAACAAGAATATAAAATAAATTTAAGAATATTTATGATATCGTTAGAGTCATTATTAAGAATGTTCTAAAAGTTTTTATAAGTCATTATTGATACTTACATTGTACTTGAAACACTCAGCGTTATATGAGATAATTAAATGTTTCACTTCCTCATTCATATGTCGAAACTGACTGGCGTTTCTAGATTAACTAATGAAAGATAAAATACATTTATTAGATTAATCATTATATATGTTCATTTGGGGGTTTGATATAATGTAACAATCATCACCAATTTATCTCACTTTCTAACTAAATATGTGTTCTTATTAAACTCCGTTCAATAGTTTTTCAAATAGAGCGCCCTCAAAATTTGTGTCACATACAGACAGACAGAGTCAGAGACAGAAATTTTTTTAAATCATATTTTTCGGGATAATTGACCCCTAAAATCTGTAAATCCGTCGAAAACTGAAAGTCGAAAATTTTTACGGATCCAATACTTTCGTTTTTAAAGATAGAATAAATTAAAAATTATTTTTATTTATCTATATAACTTGGTAACATTTAATGCGCATGTGTAAGCAGTAATAGTCCTTTTAAATAAACGTAAAGACATAACGAGATATTTACTTTATAATTTTTTGAAAGTATTAGTAAATGCAGTGTGGTTAAAATCCACTGTTACATAAATTACTTCAAGATACCTTTTTAAATTAATTAATAATATAATTTCTTATTTAAAAATTTAAAGGGATTGCAGCTATAAAGATGTCATTAGCTCCATTTTTGGCACATTTTGGGAAATTAAAGAAAAATTTTAAATTTTAAATGCTAGTTTTGTCAAACGTATTTTCCACTTACTCATTAACACGTGCATCTATGCAGTGTTTGAAAAAAAAAAAAAAAAAAAAAAAAAAAAAAAAAAAAACACTAAAAAAAGTATTTTGAGTGATATTGTTTTAACAACAATGTGGAGTTCCAAAAAATGCCGAAATTATAAATTCTTTCTGCTTGCGGCACGCTTGTCATATGCCGTAATTATATCTTCTTCTAACAGGATTTAAAGTCATTTTCATAGTTTTTATGTCCTTAACGATGTTAATATATTTTTTATTTAATTAAAAATTGTAAAATTTTTAAATGAAGTATTATATATGTACTATAGTATGTATGAAGTATTCCTGAGTAATGAATACGACTTAAAAATAATATTATCATTTTACGTTTCCTAGAATATATAGGGAAATATCATTTAAATGTGCCACTAACTTTATACTATTAAAAAATGATATATGATGCCTTTCCGAGAAACTCATATTTTTAATTCATTTATTATGATTTTCGAAAAAAAAATTAAAAGGACTTTTTGAATGCAGAAAATAAATGAAATAGAATAAAATGAAACTAAATAATTAAAGTTCAACACATCGGTAAAAATATGAATATTGAGAAATTAAACCTTGGTTATTCATTAACGTAAGTATATACTTTTTTCTCTTGATTATTTCACTGAAAATTGAAAAAAAATCTTATAGGCATAAATTTAATGAGACCATACGTTGTTCCATTTTTAGGCAATATTAAAAACTGCAGCCTTATGACATTTGCCATCCTTTCGATTGCGTGCATTTTTTAAAAGAAACAGATTTTCAGTTTTTTTTAATAAGCAGGGTAATAAGCAATCACTTGTACAATAAAATGTCGATACAATTATAACTATTCTAAAATCAAAATCCTAGTGATTAATACTATTTGTGAAACAAAAATAATATCGTTTCGTTTTGATATTAAAAAATACAAGCATAAAAACATAATCATAATACCCACATTTGTTATTTTTGTTTAATTATTTACATATTGTTTTAAAGCATCTTCTTATACACTCTAATCAACTATAACATGTGTGAAGTCTTAGAGAATAACAAGAATTTTAACCTTTTAAATTTACTTCAGTTTGAAAAGAAAGTTGTCGTAAAGGAACAAGGGAACTACAAACTAATTTATTTATATTGTTTATTTGCACTTTAAATATTATTCAAAGGCGCACACTATATGACTTATGGCATATATTTATCACACAAGAAATTAAAAAAGGATTGATGTAGGGAGAAAAATAAAGAATTTTCTTGATCATTTTAAAAGTAAAGATAAATTTAAAAACTAGTTGGATGTGCCAATCCCAAAACTTTCTTCTATCTTATACGTCTAAATATTTCAAAAACTAGTTACACATGATAATATTTCAATATTATTAGTTCAGTACTATACCAACTTTGATTTTCATCCTAAATTTCTGCTTCAGTCAATTAAACGAACAAAAAACGAGTTAATCTATATCATGATATTTGCTAAAATTAATAGTTTTTGCTTATTCTGTTGTTATCAGATGTTTGCGAATAGCCGGCTTAGCAGGAAGCGAGTTCCCGCCTTTGCACGAGCCGCCGATGGACAACAGAACTACAAAAAATCAAGAAAAGTATACAAAAATTGCTATCACAGAACCCCTTTACTGTGCAATATTTCCAAATTCAAGGAGAACCTGTTGTCCAAAGCCAAAAACATGCACAAAAAATTAGGTTCAATTGTATGCATAACTTCATACACTTTTTGATTGTACAATAATGAAAATGCACAGAGATCGCAATTATAGCGCCCCCTCTGGCGGAATTTTTTAAAGTTCAGGGATGACTTGCTTGCCATAGCCAGAAACATGCACAAAAAATTTGGTTCAATTATATACATAACTCCATACACTTTTCGATGGTACAATAATGAAAATGGTACAGACATCGCAATTATAGCGCCCCCTTCAGGCGGAATTTTTCCAAATTCAGGGAGGACCTTCGTGCCATGACAAAGAACAAACACAAAAAATTTGGCTCAATTCTATGCATAACTTCATACACCTTTCGATGGTACAATATTCAAAATGACACAAAAATCGCTATTACAGCGCCCACTACCGGCGATTTTTTTCCAAATTAAGGAAGGACCTGCTTGCCATAGCCAAGAACTTAAAGAAAAAATTTGGTTCAATTCTATGCATAACTTCATACACTTTTGGATGGTACAATATTCAAAATCGCACAAAAATCACTATTACAGCGCCCCCTACCTTCGAATTTTTTCCAAATTCAGAGAGGATCTGCTTGCCATATCCGAAAACTTAAAATAAAAAATTGGTTCAATTCTATGCATAACTTCATGCACTTTTGGGTGGTACAATATTCAAAATCGCAAAAAAATCGCTGTTACAGCGCCCCCTACCGGCGAATTTTTTTCAAATGCAGGAAGGTCCTACTTGCCATATCCGAAAACTTAAAATAAAAATTTGGTTCAATTCGATGCATAACTTCATACACTTTTGGATGGTACAATATTCAAAATCGCACAAAAATTGATATTATACCGCCCCCTACCGGCGAATTTTTTCCAAATTCAGGGAGGATCTGCTTGCCATAGCCAAAAACTTAAAATAAAAATTTGGTTCAATTCTATGCATAACTTCATACACTTTTTCGGACGGACGGACAGACGGACAGACGGACACACAGACAGACAGACATTTTCTATAAACATGTTTTTTGGCATCTCTGACCCCTAAAACGTGTAAATCCGTCGAAAACCGGAAGTCGAAAAAAATTTCGATTACAATACTTTCTTCTATTGAAGATAGAAGAAAGTAAAAATTTGGCTCAATTATATGCATAAATTCATACACTTTTCGATAGTACAATATTCAAAATGACACAAAAATCGCTATTACAGTGCCCACTACCGGCGATTTTTTTCGAAATTAAGGAAGGACTTCCTTGCCATAATCAAGAACTTAAAGTAAAAATTTGGTTCAATTCTATGTATAACTTCATACACTTTTGGATGGTACAATATTCAAAATCGCACAAAAATCACTATTACAGCCCCCCCTACCGGCGAATTTTTTCCAAATTCAGAGAGGATCTGCTTGCCATATCCGAAAACTTAAAATAAAAATATGGTTCAATTCTATGCATAACTTCATGCACTTTTGGGTCGTACAATATTCAAAATCGCAAAAAAATCGCTGTTACAGCGCCCCCTACCGGCGAATTATTCCCAAATGCAGGGAGGACCTACTTGCCATATCCGAAAACTTAAAATAAAAATTTGGTTCAATTCGATGCATAACTTCATACACTTTTGGATGGTACAATATTCAAAATCGCACAAAAATTGATATTATAGCGCCCCCTACCGGCGAATTTTTTCCAAATTCAGGGAGGATCTGCTTGCCATAGCCACAAACTTAAAATAAAAATTTGGTTCAATTCTATGCATAACTTCATACACTTTTTGATGGTAGAATGGCGACAGACAGACGGACAGACGGACAGACGGACAGACGGACAGACGGACGGACGGACAGACGGACAGACGGACACACAGACAGACAGACATTTTCTATAAACATGTTTTTTGGGATCTCTGACCCCTAAAACGTGTAAATCCGTCGAAAACCGGAAGTCGAAAAAAATTTCGATTACAATACTTTCTTCTATTGAAGATAGAAGAAAGTAAAAAGCCCCATGCGAATTTCATATGATTTAAAATCCCCAATATTTTTCATGGCAGTTTGGTTTACATATGCAAATAAAACTCGGATTTTATATATTTGAATATAAATGTAAGAAAAAAATATTTTCTAGATTTTTTGAAATTTTCAGAATTTTTGCATCCTATTTCTGCAATTATCTACCTTTAAATTTCCCAATTATATTTAGTTAATAAATAAATAAATAAATAAAAATTATAAATTACAATGATCATTTGGAAAATTATTTTTTCAAAGACTAAAATTTAAGACATAAAAAATAGCACGGAGTTGATCATACTGATCATACATTACGTACGCCATGAATTAAAGATTAATAGTGCTATTACACGTAAAAATTGCAAGCGACAGAAATCGCCTGCGACTCGCATGTATTATCCACCTGAAACTTACGTATCATCCAAGCATTTCATCGGCTGTTCTGGAAAAGGCTTCTCCATCGTCCGATTTCCGAGAAATCTGACGGCCAATTTTAAATGAAATTTATTTCTTAAACTTCTAAACATCCCACAATATTACTTTTTATATCGTCGTACAGAGAAAAAAAAAATGTACTTTCAAATGCAATTTGTTTGAAAGCGGTATCTCAATTTGTTTCTGAGTTATTAATTTTTGTTGTAGTTTTTATTACTTTTTTGCCATAGTGGCAACACTCTGTTGTCCATCTCTGTTGAAAGTAAATGGAAATACAGATTACTGTATAGACCAATCAGAAAACGAGTAAAATGATGATTAAACCAATAAAAACCTTCAGATATGCTTTTGATTTCCTACCCTGATGAGGACAATAACCATTTTTCCAAATGGTTAAAAAAAAAAAAAAACTATGCAGCTTTATTTGTATATGTAAACTAAACTTACATTAAAAAAATATTGGGGATTTCAGTGGATATGAAATGCGCATGGGGCATTTTGAAAAGTTCTTCATAATGCTTAAAATATTCAGGAAAATTATTTATTTCTCTCGAAAAAATATTTTTTAATCTCTTCTGTGATAAATATTTCTTCTGTGATAATTCATATAGTGCGCCTTTAAATAGTATGTAACTCGCAATTAAAAAAAAAAAAAAAAAAAAAAAAAAAAGAAAGAAAGGAGTTTGAAGGTCGCATGTTCCTTTATGTAAATTTTAGAAGTGAATGATAATTTATTTCATCTTCTCTAAGACAGTAAGCAATCGAATATGCAGTATAATATCGACAAAGATATAAATAGTTTGAAACACAAATTCTGTTCATTAATACTGCGGGAGAAATTAAAATGTAAATCCGTAAAAAATGAGTTTACTTTATAAATATCAAAATATATACCGGTTTTTTCAAAAGTTCTGTCCGAAAATAAAACGCAATATAACAAGAGCTATGGGTCGGAGAGAGATATGCGATTTACAGATAAATATTCAGCGTGGTAAGGGATTTTGTATGACACCAACAAAAAAATTAGCTGAAAATATGACAGTAGAGGGCGCTACTGCAGATAATTCCATGGAATAACTCCATATTTCCCACTCAAAGCAAGATTTCTATGCAAGAAAATGTTTATACAGTATTCTCTACTATTTTAGTATCCGAATCTTGGGTTGTGTGAGCAATATGGAATTATTCCGTGGAATTATCTGCAATAGCGCCCTAAATTGTCGAGATTTTGAACTATATTTTTGTCGGTGTCATGCAAAATCCCGTGCCACGCTGAATATTTATCAGCAAACCGCATGTCTCTCCAAACCATAGATCTTATTATTATTTTTTTTTTATCACGTTTTACTTGCGCACAGAACGTTCTAAACACCCGGTATACAGGCATACTAAAATGCATAAAAGCTTCTTTTTCAAATTTTTTAATTGCATTCTTTAGAGCGTAATAATAATTGTAGCTTCATGACATTCACTTGAATAATAATAAAAAAAACTAGTATATTGTGGCCATCACAAAACTTTCTTCTATATAAATCACGTAAATTAAATCATTTAAATAGTACAAGAAATTACATCAGTTTAGTACCAATTCATATCAAAGTATATCTGAATTTGAAGTTTGATGAAATTTCGTGCATTAGTTATTAAGATAAAACTATAGCGGATATTCTGTAAAATGTAGCATAGCAGCGCCACCTGTTGAGCGATTTGCACCAAAACATAAAGAGCACTAATTCTTATTGAGGTATACCTGAATCTGAAGTTTGTTGAAAATCCAAACATTAGTTCTTGAGATAGATTGCGGAAATCGCAAAAAATACAGCATAGCAGCGCCATCTATTGAGCGATTTACACCAAAATGTACAAAACGTCAACTCAGGTCATGGACTAAATGGATCTGAAGTTGATGAAAATCCGTGCATTATTTCTTGAGATAGAGCTATTGCAAAAATCTTGTAAATCCTGCAAAATGCAGCGTAGCAGCGTCATCTGTTGGGCGATTTACACCAAAAGGATACCAGCATCAACTCATATCAAAGAATAACTAAATCTGAAGTCTGAGAAAAATCTGTGCATTAGTTCTTGAGATAGAACTATTACAGAAATTGCGAGAAATGCAGCATAGTAGCGCCACCTGTTGGGCGATTTACACCAAAAACTAATCAGCACAAATTTATATTAGGGAATACTAGAATATCAATTTTTATTAAATTCCGTGCATTAGTTCTTGAGATAGAGCGCCCACAAAATTTGTGCCGCATACAGACAGACAGACTCACAGAACCACAGAGTTACAGATAGACATTTTGCAAAAACTTGTTTTTCGGAATCTCTGACCCCTAAAACGTTTAAATCCGTCGAAAACCGGAAGTCGAAAATTTTGCTGAATCCCAATACTTTCTTCTTGTAAAGATAGAAGAAAGTAAAAACGAAGTTGACTAATGTAAATTTTGTTAATGAGCGAAATTTTCTTTTCCTATCGTCAACAATCAGTAAACAATCAGTTATGCAGAAAAAAATAGAGAGAAATATAATTATTCTGAAGAAAAAAATGTTGATGATTAACACTATGGTAAAAATAAAAATTGCGAATCCGTAAAAATAATATATATATATATATATATTAATATTAGAAATACATATATATATATATATATATATATATATATATATATATAATCATCATAGGCGCATGTACTATTTTCTTCTAATCATGCACCAGAAAATCGTTAAAATTCATTTGTCATACGTTCTGTTTTTAGATATTAAAATTAATTGAAACCTCATGACATCTGTCGCAATTACAGAAGAATGGGACTTAATTATATTTTTTTAATGAATGAAATTTTCTTTCCTTACGTTAAGATATTTAAATTTAAACATCCACTAAAAATATCGAAAAATATTCTATTAATTTAATGATTGCGGTTAATTCTACGACTTTAAAGGAAATGGAACCGTTCAATAAGATAGCGTAAATGTAAAGATAACATACATAATACCAAATATAAACTAATCAGAAGCCTTATTTATCTCTTTTCTCGATTAGATATAAAAATTTATAAAAGAAAAAAATATATATATTCAATATAATTCAATATGTCGCAATGTTTTGAGAAACTGAAACACACTTTTTGAAGAATATACTCAAATAAGAATATTTCTTTTTTGCTAAGATTTGTGGATGCCATCTTATATTTAGATATTTACTCATACATATAAACATATAAACGTGTGTTTATCTTTTATATTTAAGTTAAAATAGCTTCAAAAGGTAGGCGAAATATTATTTTTATTGAGAAAATATGATTTCATTACCCGATAATTTTTAATGAAATGATATTTACTTTATTGAATACCCACTTAATAGGGCTGTTTATCAGAAAATATATTAAAAGATTGTTGATAAATTAGTAACACATCATTCAGAACATTTAAAAATAAACTACATATTTTGGTTTATAAAGATATTTGGTTATTTATAATAAGTGAAAAGCTTCAGTTTACATGAATCTGTTAGTGCGCGTTAACATTTGTACGCATAAAAAAATTCTTTTCGGCACTGACGTAAATGGATTTAAAAGCAAAATGAAAATTTAAATATGCATTTATACAGTCAGTTCATGTGATTTATATTATTTTTAAATATCACACATCGATCTCAATTATATAAAATTTAAATAGTATTGAGTAGAATTAAAAAAATAATATGTTGTATAAATCACCATAAAATCAAAACAAGACGCAGGAGGCATTTCGAGCTGGAAAATATAACTGCCCATCATCAGTCAATGTAAACACGTGTACGTGAGAGGACAAGGTCACAAACGAACACTACATACTGAGTTGATAGTGAGACGATATTGACTAGATTTAATTTTTTTTTTTTTTTTTTTTTTTTTAAGAACAACGCCAAAAAACAAAGCAATTTAATAAATTACAACGACCATTTGGAAAATGATTTTTTCGAAAACTACAATTTAAGACATAAAAAATCGCACGAAGTTGATCATACATTACGTACGCCATGAAATTAACATTCCTGGACCCATCTTGAAGAAATTTTAAAAGAAATTTCAGTTTTACAATTATCGGTACTGTAAATTTTTAAACGTCTACGGAGCTGGTCACACATTACGTACGCCATGGATTAAACATTAATATTCCTGGACCCATTTTAAATGAAATTTCATTTTAAACTTCTAAACATCCCACAATATTACTTTTTATACCGTTGTATAGAGGAAAAAATGCATTTTTAATTGGAATTTGTTTGAAAGCTGTATCTCAATTCGTTTCTGAGCTATTATTTTTTTTTTTAGTTTTTATTACTTTTTTGTCATAGTGACAACAGAAGTATCCATCTTTGTTGAAAGTAAAGGGAAAATACAGATTACTGTATAAACCAATCAGAAAATGAATAAAATGCGGATTCAACAAATAAATATCAGATATGTTTTCATTTCCTACCTTGGCGAGGACAATAACTATTTTTCCAAATGGTTAAAAAAAAATTGTAATTTGATAGAATACAACGACCGTTTGGAATTTATTTCGTCCACCAAATTCCGTCGCATCCTCTTCAACAACATATCGCAAAGATCAATCTTCAGACGACCAAAAGCTTCATTGATAAACGCGCCAAGTCCCGTTTCGAGAAGAAAAACAGTTTTCAAATCGAAAGCTGTTCCACTGAATCATCCACAGATTGCGACATATTACCTACGTTGAGATCAATTTTTCCGGTTAGAATCGACCGATTGTAAAACGCCGTGGCTACTGGACTGGAGCCCCTCGAGTCATGGCCTTTTACTATCAATCAATTAAACATTAGATTGTTTCTTTTTTCGCGTTCGTCTTTTATTCTGTAATCGATTTTCATGGGCTACATAATCAGATGAAGACATCGATTTTCATGGGCTACATAATCAGTTGAATACCTCAATTTTCATGGCTTACATAATGTGTTGAAGACCTCGATTTTTGTTTTGCAAGACGATCTTCATTTCGGCGTCGCTCTTTGGCTTTGGATTTGTCCATATCTGATAATTTGCGCCTACCCATTTTGTAACTTTTTTCAATTTTTAAGGATTTTATTCTTTTCGATTACCTATTCAAACACTTTTTAACGATTTTATGCCTTTCGATTACTTATTCAAATAAAAATTCTTCTAAATGTAAAGAACATCGTTGATTTTCTTAAAAAAAATAAATAATAATAAAAAAAAATAAATAAATAAAATGCGAGCATCATTTGGCCCCATCCTCGACCGAAAACAACAATCATTTCCAATTGGTTAAAAAAAAAAAAAAGACTCTGATATTTTTCTTAACAATCTATTGTTTTACTATTTATTTTACTTACGGACTCTTTTACTTTTTGTTACTTATAATAAGACAATTGGACTCAAATTATTGCCCCGGTTATCTATTTTTGGAAAAATTGAGAATTCCATTTTAGGCATTTTCTAAATATAAACATGAAATGGATTTTATGGACATTATGATTTTGTCAAATAATAATTTACAAAGTAACACTAAAAAAATTAAATATTTATTCTTTAATACAAAATAATGTTTTTTTTAAACGTGATAAACAAATATTTTCATTTTATAAAACGGGGGCTAAAAAATGTAAATATTCCATTTAATTTATAAAAAGAGTTTGAAAATCATATTTATATTAGCAGTTTATTTATTAATTGGAAGTTAATTCTCTAATAACTAAATTTATCTAATAAAAAATTATTGGAGTTATTATTAAATATTTAATGCGTGCATAAAAATTTTAAAAATGAAATAATGCTTAATATATATATATATTTAATTGCAATTTTATGCAAAAAAAAAAAAAAAAAAAAAAAAAAAAATACTGAGTGATAGTGAGACTATATTGACTTGATTTAAATTTTTTAAAGAATAAAAAAAATCTGATATTTTTTTAACGTGATGAACCTCTTCAAAATCCCATTTCAACAAATAGTTATTATTTTCAAACGTGTCCAAGCCATGCTGCTTGATTGTTTAGAATATGAATCTCATATAGAAGAAGTAGTGATTTTACATTATGCTATATAATGATTCAAGAGTAAAAATGCAATAAGTATATCAGCTCAATTTACAAGAAAAATGTGGTCTGTAAAATTAATCAGGCACTTGTAACTAATGTGACAATCTCTCAAACTAACTTTAAATGATAAATATGTGTAAAGATTATGAAATGATTTGAAGGTAAATCGAAAATGTACACACGAGATTTAATTGAGTTTTTCATTTAAATGTGTGTCCTTCAGGAGTAATTTAAAACTTCGCTGTTCATACGTATCAGGCAAGATGCAGATGAGAAGTAATTATGTTGCTGTTTTTAATTCCATGATAATAAAGTGCAAAAAATATTCCGGAATGTAAAAAAAAAAAAGAAATTTCCTTTATATATATATATATATATATATATATATATATATATATATATATATATATACTAAGTTTTATCATTAACACAAACGGAAATATGATATAACATATTCCGACACTACCACGATTCTTAAAAGTGCTCCTTTATCTTTACAATCCACAAATACTAATAGATTTTCGATATTTAAAAAAAATCATTTAATAAATTTATTTTTTATTTTCTTCCAGTAATTTTCCTTAACGTTTCGAAGTGGGTCTTCAATATATTTAAAAAATTTCTGAATGCGAATCATCAGATTTTTGTACTTTTATCTGTTTTTAAGTAAGCATTTTCAGCTGCATGATTGAATTAACTGCAAGGGTTCCTGTCGTATGTCTGATCTTAGCCAGCACAGCAAATAATCATACCGATCTTAGCGGATGTCCCAAAAAGGAACGATGATTTTAAAATTCAATAGCTTGCAAACGGTGACAGATATTAAAAAAAAAAATCTTACAAAAGAGTTATGTATGACGTCTTTTTTTTTTTTTTTTTTTTTTTTTTTTTTTGTTACTGCAATTGTTTATTTTAATTCGAATTTTAAACAATAGATGGCTCTGAGAGTAACAGGTAGTCCAGACCAGATTTTTGGTATTTCGGAATCAATTCAATACATTTTAATCTCCCTTTTTCGCATGGAAGAATTGACAGGCCAAAAAATCGAGCCTGGGATTAGCTGTTATTTCTTGCAGCACCATTTATCGAAGCGATTTGGAACTAAAACTCAGAATAGCAGCATGCAAACTCCTGAACACTTACATAACACTCCTGCAAGATTTTCTTTAATATCCGTCACCGTTTACAAATTATAATTTTAGAATCATCGGTCATTTTTGGGACACCCAGTATATTATATTAAATCGAAAAGACGTAGAATTGGAAATAATATTTTACAAATTGTGTTTAAATCTAACTAGGTATTTTGCTTAAAAATATTTTTTAAATAATATTGTAAAAGGGTAAAAAGAAAATGACCGTAAGAGGTGTACCGTGAAATTGAAAAAAGTTAAAAATATATAAAATTTAAAGAGTAAAGATTGTTCTGTATGCTCGAAAAGAAAATTTGAGGGTTGCATATTGAAGACTGCTTTGAAAGATACTACACTATGGAGAACTATCAAATATGATGTTACATTAATTAAAACATATTATTGTATTACACATATATAAAATTTAATAAACTATTAATGAATTATGCTTTTCCTGCATAAAATTGCATATAATCCATATGTGTTCGTTCAACGAAAATGAATTCCGAACAGCTTGACACCTATGTGTAAACTTAATACGACCGCAAAGGTTTAACAGTGTAAGGTGTAAACTATAAATTATAAATTTAAAAGAACTTTAATACGTGGTGTGTTGACAAAGTTTCAAGACTGGTCTGATAATTCAAAATTTATTAAACAGTTTTGTACTGCGAACTAAAATTCTTCGAAATATGACCCTTGGGCATCAACACATCTCTGTCAGCTATTTTCCATTGATCATAGTCCCCATAGAAATCGTCGCACGAAAGGCTGTTAAAGGACCTCGTCGAAGCTGCCTGGATCGCTGGAATCGTTTTCCTTTCAGGTCTTTCTTGATCAGGAGGAACAAAGAAAAGTTGATGAAAAAAAGTTTGGGGCTGCAAGGGGCTTGCAGCAGTATTGCTACGTTAAATATAGCCAAAACTGATGGAGCACTCCAGAGAAAAACTGGCCTGACGCGTCGCGTACGCCCAGACATCAGAAACGATTGGATTGTTCCCCACGACAATGCACCCTCACACACGTCGCTTGCCGCCGCCTAAGTTTTGGCTATCTTTACGTGACAATACTGCATCAAACCACCTATAGGCACGACCTAGCTTCCAGGACTTTTTTATTTTGTTCCCCCCTAATCAAAAAAGACCTGAAAGGGAAGCGATTTGTCAGGATTTCAGCGATCCAGACAGCTTCGACGAGATCCCTTAACAGTCTTTCGTGCGAAGACTTCTACGGGGCCTATGAACAATGGAAAAATATGCTGGCAGTGGTGTGTTGATGCCCACGTGTGATATTTCGAAGAATTTTAGTTCGCGGTACAAAAATGTTTAATAAAGTTTATGAGACCAGGCTTGAAACTATGTGAACTCACCATGTATTCTAATTTGAAATTCACCTGAAATAGGGTGACTGCGTCAGTAGTTTAATCCCTTCCACTAGTTGATCAAATTTTGAAATATTGCGACGTTTCAGGCGGAAATGAGTTTAATACGTGGCACTAGACATAATATTTTTTCTTGAATGTTAGTGCGCACGTTTTCACATTGTTGTCAGCTGCCTGCAGTAAGAAAAGCCATTTTATGATTTTTTTTTAATTAGAAAATGTAAAAATTTAGTTTTTGATTATTTGGAGGCAATTACGGTAAGTTAAAATAATCAACTTCCATCTTATTTCAAATAATAGTTTAATATGAAATTTGTTAATCACAGCTTAAGCATTACATTTTAAAGGTTAGTTTTTAAATATTCGACTGATTTCTTCGATTGATCAACTACTGGGACAATGACAATTAAAGAAACTATTTGCTTATAATTTAGTTCCTATTTAATTTCAGCAGATTTCATTTTTGCCAACTATAGCACATTTATCAAGGGTTGTAGAAATTATGTTATTTTACTTCTGTAACTTAAAAGAAAGGAAATATAATAAAAATCCCGTAGCACCGATCTTATTTGATCAACTACTGGCTCGGTTATCCTGTATTGGCGACTTACTTTTCAATAAGGAAAAAATAAACATATATTATCAATGCTAGAATTTAGGACATGCGGAACATTTAATAAATGCTAAATGTTGTCATTATAGAACGTTTCTGAGAAAGTAAAATGCGTCAACGATAGTGAAGTTTAGATTTTCTGCTTCAATTCAAATACTTTTATCTCATCAATAAATTTATGGTTAATGAAAGTTACTCACAAATATAGAGTAATATTTTTATTATTTTTCTGTTATAAAATGAATTATTCCATGTGTTTTGATAATATCAAAAACTACTTACTCCAGAAGATTACAACAATATTATCAAATATAATAAACATAGACATGATCAATAATTATTATACTTGTTTCTTCATTGTAAGGGATTATCCTTATCTGTTATTAGAAATGTCAGAAGATTTATCTATTGTTTTACTATGTATTTTACTTACGGACCGTTTTACTTTATGTTACTTATAATAAGACAATTGGACTCAAATTATTGCCCTGACTACTTCTTTTTGGAAAAATTGAGAATTCAATTTTTGGCATTTTCTAAATATAAACCTGAAATAGAATTTATGGACATTATGATTTTGTCAAATTGTAATTTACAAAGCTACACTAATATAAGTAAATATTTATTCTTTAATGCAAAATAATGATTTTTTTAAACATGATAAAAAATATTTTTCATTTTATGAAACAGTGTCTAAAAAATTTAAATATTCTATTTAATTTATAAAAAGAGCTTGAAAGTCATATCTATATAACACAATCTATATATTAATTGGAAGTTCATTCTCTTATACTAATTTATTGGAGTAATTATTAACTATTTAATGCGTGCATAATCATTTTTAAAATAAAATAATGCTTAATATATATATATATATATATATATATATATTAATTGTAATTAAATGTTTTATGTACAAAAAAGACAATAATATAAAAGAAGGCAGCGACAATAATATTAATTACGAACATTTGTATTTAAAAATTATTTAATTTTAGAGTTCTGCGAAAAGTGTAATGTAGTAATTTAGTCGATTAGTCAACATATTATTATTATTATGATTTTCCTGTAATAATTTTATTAAATATAATTTGTAATGTACCATTTTTACATACTCAAGATTATCAGTGTTATGGAAGAGTTAATCTTGATGACAGAAAAAAAAAAAAAAACATATTGGAGGGTAGTACAGAGCGAGAAGAAAATTATTATTACATAACGAATGGCAACGATATTTATTCTTTTGAAAAAAAAATTGCTACATCTTTAATCTAAACAAATATGTTACACATTAATGTATAAATGGTATTTAAAAAGTTATTTATAAAAGCAGAGAAGCAGAATAAATGAGTATCGAAAATTGTCTCACTGTGTCTCACTTGTGGTACACAGTGAGACAATGTATATATTTTTCATACATCATATATTTTTACACTCTATCAATAATTTTCTGCAATTCATGACTTCTAATTAATATTTCTAGATTTAAAAATAACATAAAATATGAGCCTCAGGTGGACAATGGCAGACATTGGGCTACCTTCATGTAAATTTTCAGCTTCTTACGTTTAGTAGATTGCACTAGCCATCGCCCCCCCCCAACCCCTACAGAGAGAGGGAGAGAGAACACTTCTTTTATTAATAAATAACTTTTTTTACATATGAGAACCGCATAGTAGATACACAATGAGGCACGTCTCACTGTGTACCACAACTGTGTGTCTCACTGTGTACTTTTGTTATGTTGTAACGAAATGGATGCCACATCTGTTATATCAATTTCTTCGCTTTAAGAAGTTTAAGTTGTTTTGTCGAAATAGTCTATTATTAGATATAGCTAGGTTCGGTTAAATAAATATATGTCATGTTGAAGGAAATAAATTCTAAAATAGACGTTTATGTAACTTTAACCACTATAAAATAAAGAATTATTTACTAATTTGTTGGAAGAGTAACTGAACTTCCGAAACTACATCCACGTGTTGCATAAGATGAGGTGGTTCAGTGTGTGTTCCAGATAGGAGAAAAAGTTATAACTATATCGCAAAATGGCTGCTGTCTCACTGTGTATTCCTCTACCCTATATGCCGATTAAGAAAAAAAAACAGAAAAATATTTTATATGCTTTATTTACACACAAAAATAATAGAATAAACTTAATGTAGATTAAAATTCGTTGTTATTTTTTTTTTTCAGAAATATTTCAGATTGGTTTTAAAATAATATTTGTCATATCGCACATAAATCTCAAGTATACGTTTACGCTAAATTCAAGAAAAGTAAACCATAAGTATGTATGAATTCAAAATTTCTAGAACTTTTACGATTTATCTTATCATTTTAAAGTAAAATATTAGACATGTACTATTAAGGAAAGAGATATCAAACATAAAAATATTTAATACGCTATTTCATTATGAATATGGAAGGCGTTTTAAGGAAAAATTGTCTAGAATGAAAAATTTGTTTGAACGTAACTTCTCTTATTTGATGAGTTTGTAGAATTTTCTTTTACGTTATTCCCTGCGAGGCAAATGATCTGCATACTTACATCCGTAAATAGATTTCTAATGTGTTTCAAAGAATGTTTCTTTCTTGATGATACGCCCATGTAATGGATACTTTTAAAATATGTATTTCAAGGGATTTGAATACGCAGGTTTGTAGCAAAAGAAGACGATACATTAAACTAGTGTTGGATTAAAAACAGCATTAAACCATATTTTTATTTAAAGTTCTATTCAAACATTTGTTATATGTAGTACGTAAAATGTAGATAACGGAATATGAATTCAAATAGTAATTTTATCTCTGAAAATTCCTGTTTTCCATTTATTATTATTCAATCTATTCAGTAATTGTTTTTAGTTGTCTTCAATTTTCTTAAATTTCACCGTCATGAATTAGACATAATCGGTAAAAACTATTATTTCCATACATCAAAGTAATGTTTTTTTGCTTTCAAAAAGGTATATAAAATTTTTCTTCTGATATTTCATAAAATATCTCATATGAAATAATCGAAATACATTAAGTTAGTGAATGCTAAAATTGAATATTTTAAAAGTATTTCTTTTTTCCAAATGTCTACACAGTATTTGCAGCATTGGCGGTTTTTATTATATCCATAAAATCATTTATATTAAGCATGTTATATTTCAGATTGCCTTAAAAATTACGTTGGTTACATTCACATAACAACACATTGGATACAACGTGGTTAGAAATACATGGCAGTTTCCAAAATGGAGATTGTTGAGCTTTCACCTGTTTTTAAGAGGATTTGAAATTCGCAGAGATTTTAAAGATTTTCAATTGTGCTAAGTATGGGTTATGTAAACCGTTTTGTGAAAATACGATTTCAATGATTTTTTTGGTAGACCAAAGGCAAACCGAGACGCCGTAATCGGAGTATGGTGCCTTGAATTTGAAGACCTGTATTTACTTAAAATATGTCCCACCTTTATTTGATTAAATAATGTCAAACATCACTTTTAGAAAGCGGTGGTAGTAAATTCTAGGAGTAAATGCTAAAAATTAATCTCCTACGTCAGCCGTCATTTTTGTTTGAGCGCATATGTCTGGTGTTTTGAAGGATATGGCACGAATCTGTCTGACGGAAGCGGCGTTTGATTTTTATTTGATAACTATTGTTTGGAAATTATTGACACTGTGCATTGAGATACAGCTAGATAAGTGATCCTAACTTTCATGAAATTTTGCCTGATCGTTTAATTTGATCTCCTATATCAGAATCTTTATAATATTAAAGCAAGATGAAGTTTTAATTATACAAATTAACCTCTATATTTATTTATTTATTTATTAAACAACAGTAAGAGCTTGTGTTATGTTAATAAGTAGGTTAAATATTACAATATATTTGGTATATATATATATATAATAAATTTGAAATCTCAAATATATGAAGAAATTGATAAAGTTCTAAAGATGATTTAAAAATGAACATATGAAACCAGTATGTAATATAACAAACTATGAATGATTCACATAATCATCAGAGGAGCTTCGGAGTTCATTCATAGAAGATGCGTTATTTCATCCAATTTTGTCGGCATTAAGCCTAAAATGACAAAGTTTAGCTCCTTATAATGCAAACATTACAGAAAATAGATTGGATCTGGATTAATAAATTGGAACTGGATTAATAACAATAATGTTTAGAGTTGCCATCTTAAGTAAAAAAATAAATAAATAAATAAAAGGAATAATTTTAGATGGGAGGGACAACAAACAAACATTTAAATATTGTGAACTGAAAGATTAATGCTAAAGTAAATACATTTGGATTTCAAGTGAATGAGATAGCAATAATGGTACATAATCTACAAGATGAAAAACAAATTGAAAACTAATGGAGATAATACATGAAAAATGCGCTATTGCAGCTATGAATACATGTATTAAAATAATTAAAATGAACAAAGTGAAATTGAACAGCTAAAACCAAGCTATAATAATTACCAAGCTAGAATTACCTATTACTTGATAAAGAGAGTATCATTAAAAATTCCAGAATAAGGTTGTAAGACTAAAATAAAAGTAACATACTACTTAATAACATGCGCATTTGCAGCAATGCTATTAGAATGCTGAATACACACACACACACACACACACACATATATATATATATACGAGAAAGTGCCAATAAGATTTTGCCCTCACATAGATAAAATTTAGTAAAATTTATGAAATTGCTACATTGTATTATTCCTTTTCTTTATAATCACTGTGAACAGTAACACATTTCTTCAAACAGCATTTCAAAAAGAGGGTGGACGAAGTATTCCAAGAGGTGCGACAGCAGACCCAAAAGGAAGCATTTTCCTAACTTTTACGGAACCCCGCAAATGACATATTGTTGGAAAGCCCTGTAACCACTTAATCATGTCATGCACATCCTGAGCCCCTCTCCCCAATTTGCCCTCCGGCATGGGAAATTTTCTAAATTTTGCGAACACTGTTTATGCCACCGGGGGCAAATTTGAGGGGAGGGGCCATAACATGAATAAGTGATCACAGACCTTTCCAACAATATGTCACACGTTGGGGTAGGAAAAAGTTAGAAAAACGCCCCTTTTGGTTCTACTGTCGCACTTCTTGGAATACATCCTCCCCCTCTTGTAGAAATACCTTTTACAGAAATGTGTTACTGTGCACGGTGACTATAAAGAAAAGGGGTAATACAATGTAGCAATTTCATAAATTTTACTCAATTATTTCTACGTGAGGGCAAAAATATATTGATACCAACCATATACCAATAGATTGATACCAACAAAAACTATGAAATTGTGAATAAAATGACATTAATAAATTGACAAAAATACAGTTCCCCCCAACACACTTAACTCAGATGCCAAACACATCGTAAAAAACAGCAGAAATTGAATAACAGAAATGGGAATTTATAGAACTTAGACAGAATCGTCAGGTCCCAAATGCCTAAAGTTCCACAAATGAAATGTGTGGTTTCATCTTCATATTTGCCATAAATTATCTAAAGAATATGAATTTGGGACTAACACACACATAAAACAGAGAAATAAATCATTGAACTCCAATTAATTTCAAAATAAAACAAGATTAAAAAAGATATAGGACAAATAAAAAAGAAATTACCATGAGGCATAACATAATACAATCATTGGAGATGTGCAGCACTTGTTGCCAAATTTGTTTTTTTATATGATGGTGGACCAAGGATAACAATATACAGCATAGCTAAGCACACTCCCATTATATATAACCAGCGCCCTCTGTAGATACTTTAGAATTGAGAATGAACTGCTCCATGTATTAAAATGAATCAGTCTGGTACTGCCATCTATTAACTTATTAGTAACATAAAAGCTGTTATATAATAAAGACTATTTATAATTATTAATGGATTAATTTTTAAAGCAAATACTGTTTAGAGAATTATATATGATAATTAAATAATAATTAAAAATATATTAATAAATATATAAAATTGTATTAAAAAAATTATTAACTGATATATTAAATCATAATGATATGTAAAATGGTGAAATTGATGATTATTAATAATTCACATAACTATTTGTACCTGGCTATATCATATCACAATTTAAATCCCTGTGACAACAATGCATCTTCACTTAAATTAATTTATAATTAATTTTAAAAATATATTAAAATTAAGATGCTAAGGAATTAATATTAATTATAATTAAATTGAAATTAATTAGTTACATTTAATGTGTCTACAAAATTTCTGAAAGATTATATACACATAATTTAAGGGGAGAGGGAAGAATAAATAATGAAATTATTAAAACATGCATTTTATTCTCGTTTATGATAGTATGCATTGTATTAGAAATTAATACGATTTTTCCTGAGTAGACTAAAATTTAAATACAAGTTAATCGTTAACATTATTAAATATTAATGAATATGAATAAATTTAATATGAATTCATAAATAAAAAAATATATCTACACCATTATGCATATAAAAGTATCGAATCAACAAACATCCATTATAAAATGTGTATTAGCAGCGTAGTTATAAATCAAATATATATATTTATTTATTTGTATGTATTCATCTAGATTTGCATGTGCATGAAACAAAAATTTACATAACGCGTCTGTGATCAGATAATTTTAAAAACTTCCTTTCGAAAATGCTATATATATAAAAAAAAAAAAAAAAAAAAAAAAAAAAAAAAAAACATAATCCAGTCCCATCTTTTCTAAAATAACCAATTATTTTAAACCCCCTCACTGACAAGCCCGTGTCAATACATTCGCTAAGCTCCAGGTTTCACTGCAATACAATCAATATTTAAAGTAATATAATTATATTGATTTAATGTATTTTTAATACATTGAACAATGATTAATACTTCCAAGGATTGTATTCATATTAGTTATTAAGTTTTTTTTTTTTTTTTAATGTTCAAAGAACAATTCTTTTTAACCATTTAATTAAAATTGCTGAAAAAACAACATTACAATTTTGCCCTTTTCCAAGACATTCGGTGGGTTTTAACCTGTATTTTTAAAGTTAAGCCTGGAAACATTTTTATTGAACTTATTAAATAAAGCAAATGCTGTAGTGATTATCAAAAATTAATTTAATGGAAATATCTTATGGAGAAAATGCAGCTTTTTATAAACTTTTTTTTAAATTCTATACAATGATAAATTGTCTTTTGATGTTTCTGATATTACTTCAATAAGAACAGATACAAAAAGGAAGATTTCATCTCTTTGAAAAGATGACTTTCAGACATTTCTAAGAAAAAGTAGTTATTGTCTACAGGACAAACATAGTTAGTTATAAATATTTTTTGATCGAGTTTGTATTTATTTAGAATTAATCTTTCTATGAATTTCTATCTTTCTATGTTTTAAAATAAACATTAACACATTCTCTAAAGAGAGATTTCTTCGTTAATTAACTGAATGTTTTTCGCATTTTTGCATTTACATAAAAATTTATTTCTTCAACACTGTTAACTTACAGTTACAATGTGTTACACATTATTTATATATTTATTAGGAAATATATTGCCATTATTTTTCTAAAACTTAAAAACTATTAATTAGAATACGAGAAGTAATTATTACAACTGAGAAAAATGAGCTCAGACTGGGTCTTAAACCCAGAATGTTTTGCCCCTGTCTTCACAATACTCTTTATATTTAGCTATCTGGACGGCATACCTGCAAACACAATGCACTAAAATAAACATTTTATATTGACCTCTAGTCCGATACAGGAAATACATTGATAATAAAATTCAAAATGTTCTGCGTTCGACTCTCAGTCTGGGCACATATTCACTCAGTTGGAAAATTAACTTCTCGAGTGTATTATTTACCAATCAGTCACATTGTTTTAAAATTAAAAATTTCAATTATTATCAATAGTTTCTAAGGGTTATTTTATATAAGGTTCATTCTCCCAAGCTGTTAAATATAACAGGCCAGATGCCAATACCAAATGATTGTCTGGTGAAACGTGCACACTGGTATGTTGTGCAGATAGAACAAATAAAAAATATACACATTTAATGTATATGATAAGAATTACTGTTTTTTATATAAGAAGCAAATCCTATAAGATTTACTATTATTTTGTTGTTTTTTATGATGGTGACTTTAAAACTATTAATTAGAATACGAGAAGTAGTTATTGCAACTGAGAAAAATAATTTCAGACTGGGTCTTGAACCCAGAACGTTTTGCCCCTGCCTTGCCATTGCTCTTTATATTGAATTATCTGGATGGCATACCAGCAAACACAATACACTAAGACAAACATTTTATATTGACCTCAAGTTCTCTACAGGAAATGCATCGATAATAAAATTCAAAATGTTCTGCGTTCGACTCTCAATGTGGGCACATATTCACTCAGTTGGAAAAATAAGTTCTCGAGTGTATTATTTACCAATCAGTCACATTGTTTTAAAATTAAAAAATGCAATTATTATCAATAGTTTCTAAGGGTTATTTTATATAAGGTTCATTCTCCCAAGCTGTTAAATATAACAGGCCAGATGCCAATACGAAATGATTGTCTGGTGAAACGTGCACGCTGGTATGTTGTGCAGATAGAACAAATAAAAAATATACTCATTTAATGTATATGAAAATAATTACTGCTTTTTATATAATAAGAAAATCCTATAAGTCTTACTATTATTTTGTTGTTTTTGACGATGGGGAGGATTATATATATTTAATGATACACAAAATTAGGCTTAAATTAAAAGTTTTTTTAAAATATGTATATAAATTAGACTTTAAGGAAATATATTTAAATAAAAAACAGTAAGGTCATTGTGCCTAAAACAGACGCGATTCCCCACAGTTTTGTCGCAAATAGGATATATTTGGCGTTTTATTATATAAATATACATTTTATTAAGAAACATATTACTGGATACTGTACCTTTAGTTCAAAACTAATTTCTTTTGTATAAATTTAATAATTATCTTTAGTATAATACCACAATATACGATTTGTCGCATTTACGGCAGCTAAAACCTAAATGAGACGTCCATAGTCCTAAATGTGATAATGAATTTTATACATGACAATTCATCTAAAAAAGTTCATTTAACCTTTAAGTGTTGTGACAGAAAATTGCCACATTGTCTGTGAGCTGTCTGCAAAACCATTCGATTGAAAGATGAATAAAAGGCGCGATTAACTCATCAAATACTGTTTTTGCACTAAACTGTTTGTAAAGTACTATTTCTAATAAAATTTCGTTTTTCAAACATTTCAAACAATAGTACTAGGACTCCAAATGAAGCAAAATTTTACTGTATCAATAGTTAAACTGGAAATTACAAATTAAAATGAGAAAATAAAGAAAAGCAGCACTAATGGCAGTTAAGGGTTAATTGATATTATTTTTTGAATTAATTAACCCTTAACTGCTGTGACAGGAATTATTACATAACTACTGCGAACGGACTCCAAGACCTCTTGATTAACCCTGTAAATGCCAAGCAAAAGAGCTAAAATTGCGTTGTTGTTTTCTGAGTAATTTTTTATTTTTTTTATTGCTAAAGAAATATAATTTTTCCTACATGAAATAAAAAAATAATTACGTATAAGAATATAATCACTGAGAGTATTAAACATAAGTCAATACTTTAAAAGTGCATTATACCTGTAGAAGTAGATTAATTTAAATGATACTTCTATAGCAGTGAAACGTATACTTTAGTGAACAGATATAGCAGTTCACGATTGTGAAAAGGTTAAAAGATGAATGGAAATCTCTATTAACTCTCAGGGTACTGTTTCTGTACTATAATTTAAGTACAGGACTAATATAATTAAACTTCTCATATTCAGAATATCTAGCAATAGTTCTAGGACTCCAAAAGAAACAAATTTCACTGGTATTCATAGCTAAACTGGAAATTACGAATTTAACTGTGAAAAGTGAAAAATGAAGTGGTCAGTGACACAGTTAGGAGCAGTTAAGTGTTAATAAAAAGTTGAAATACTTAAAATTAAAAGCAAAATAGCTTATTATTCAACTGCTAAATAAAATTTACTTAATAGTAATTTAAATAATAAAACATTAGCTCAGATACTTACATAGCACATTTGAATATTTATACTAACATATGCAGGAAGTTTTATTAGATCAGTTTCTTTTAATTTTGCTTTAACTCATTTTTGCTTTCATCTGCCGGACAGGCCTATTTTTTTTTTTTTTTTTTTTTTTTTTTGTTTCTGAAATATATAGATCTGGAAATTTTTTATGGTTAAATTTCTATTAAGTCAAAGAGAAGCTCTGTGCCTCTGATGCCCTCCCCCCTCTACATTTTTCTTGCACTTCCACATAAAAATTAACATTTTCTGTACCTAAAAATGCATATATGGAAACAAATATTCATTTAGATAAGCATAGTTTTTTTTTTCTTTTTCTAATTTAAAAGCAGAAACTGTCGATTACAGCGAGTAAAAAGTGAAAACAGAATTAAAATATGAGATTTAAAAAAAATGCTAACAAAAAATAATGGACTCCTAAACCAGGACATAATTCAATTGCACAATGTTTTAATCAGAGACAACATTTTAGTTACCAAATGGTACGATGTTGGTAAAATTAACTTACGAAAAATAAACAGAATTTAAGTATTTTCAATCTACACAGGATTTTCTAAAATTTCCATTATCTAAAATTATTTCAAATTCCTTAATATGTGGCTATATTATGTAACTGGAATATACACCGCGTTTCTTACACCTTTTTTTTTATTAAAAACTTTAAAAAAGCGTATTTTTCTATTTTGATCATCTTAAACACATATTTAAACACTTGGTTAAAGAAAAACATTAATGCATAATTATGCTGACTCAACACAGCTTAATTAACTCGTTAATATTCTAAATGCCTCTCCGCATTTACAGCAATCTGTATGTCGCTATTAGACACATACAGAAAACAAAGTCTCCAAAATGCGTAGACTACTTCAAATTCTAAACCGAAAACTGGTAGCTTTTTCTTTAGTTTAACTGCTCGGATAACTGAAACAGACAACGTAGTTCTTCACGTTCATAAGGTTATTTGTTCTTCAAAGATAAAAAAGAAAAACTGTGAGCCAATTTAGTAATATTTTGTCGACTTTACGAAACATCGGAGCGCTGTAAAATGAACGATTTGCATTTGATTGGAAATTTCTTTTAAACAAAACGTTTTAAATGCCGAATAATATTTCCGATTTCGTTTATGGAGTTCGGATGCCTCATTATATAACATTTATTTACGATTCTTGCATTAAGATTTTACGTAAAAGAACATTGTTACAATTATTCATCCCAATTAGGCACACTGACCTTAAAACATTCTCCATAACCAGCAAATCACGTGTGATATTTAATCTACGTATAAAATTTCATGTCACTTATTCTGATAAAATAAAAATAATTGTAAAAGTTTTAAAAGTTTTATTCTACCTCTGCATACTAACAGCTAAAAATTCACAAGAGAAAATAAATGTTATTTTATTTTTTAAATTATAACGTATAATCATTGAAACAATTACATCCCCGAGCATACTATGTTGCAAATCATCATATAAAAATATGGCTGGTTCCAATCAGCTAATAATAATACCTAATAAATAATGTTATAGATTAAATTTGCTTATGGGTGATCTAGATATAGAAAACATACCAAACAAACAAAACTTGCACAACTTTTTCGCGTAAATTCATTTCCAGAATATATATGCTTTATGAATTGTTTATATATATATATATATATACGATTTAAAAGAAATAATATTCCATGCAATTTGTAACAAAAATAGTTTTCTGAAAGGTAATCATAAGTAACAGCTCCTAAATAACACATTTTCACCGTTGGTGTTCAAGTTATTCTTCAAAAGCTAAAGAATTTCAATGCATTTTGCAGTCATTAAAATTAAGTTTATTATTAGGATTGCTAAATTTTAAACCAGCATTATTCATGCACTGATCGAGAAAATGGCTTCTCATATCATTTGCGAAACTGAAAATTGCCAAACATTTCAAATATGATGTCAAAATTGAGTTCGATACAAGTTCCATATGTTACGAATCCCCTAAGAAAATCTTAAGTATACTAATAATGAGTAATCCATTACTGCTAGTTACACTTTGATAATTTCATTTGAGATGAAGCAATTTATGAGGGTTTTTTTTTTTTTTTTTTTAATAAGGTGTTCGTACGTTTTCCTTTGCTATATTGACATAAAGTGTCAAAAACTGTACAAATATATAGAAAGGGGGATCTAATATGCAGATATTTTCAGAGAAAAAATCATTTGATTGACATTATCAACCACAAACGTATGTTTTAATCTGTCCACAGGGAGATAAAAAATACTCAGTTTTTCAGTTAACGAACACCTTTAAGATATAGATAAGGAAAAGCAGTTTGAGGGGGAAATGTAATGCTTTATAACTGATGATTTAGCGGAATATTATCAAGGCGGTTCCTTGCTAGATCTTTGATAAGATATCTAGATCAGGGAATGGCTTTTTAATGTGTTCTCCTTTTTTTTACCATTCTCTTTTTATATATTACGTGTCCATATGATAGAGAGATAGCTGAGGAAGATTTCTTATAAACGGAATAAGAAAAATATGAATTTCTTTCAATGCGATATAGAATTAATTGCAGTCACTTCGGGATTTTTAAGAAATCATGATTTGTACGATCCTTTTTCGTATACATACATATATATATATTATGAAGTATATCGTAAAATAATTATAGTTTTTAACTAAAATGTTAAAAATAACTAACAAATTGGTAGCAAAAGTTCGTGATTTTAAATAGAATTTTATATTTTGAGTGCACAAATAAGAAGAATAAATAAATATAAATTGCATCGAAACTAGGCCTAATGGAATACAAAAATTTGTTCCAATTGGACTAATCGCCAATAGGAAAAGTTTAAGAGGTAAGGAATTTGTACGCATTAAAAAATAATAGGAAAATAAAGTATTTTAACCATGTGTGAATCGAATATGTTTGGAATCCTTACAATAGAACCGGAAACAAGTAAAAACTATACATTATGGAGTATGCGAGTTGAAGCTTTAGTTAAATCGAAACATTTATTTGATGTTATCGAAAGTGATGAACCGATAAAAAATGACCCCGATAGTTTAAAAGCACATAAAACATGGTTCGAATGAAATGATGGAGTTTATGGTATAATTATATTGACGTTATTGGCAGAAAAAACGATATCAGTTAGAGGGATTAAAAAAAGGCTAAGGATTTATGGCAATTACTTAAAAAGCGTTATGTGGGAATTGAAATCAGAGAAAATTTCAATTAAAAATTAATCTTGCAAGAATTGGGAAAAACGAAAGAGAAATAATACAAGAATATTTAATAACAGCTCAAGAGATAGCTAAAGAAATATTAGAATTGGGTATATAAATTGATGAAAGAGAATTAATTGGATTTATTATAAAAAGCCTCCCAAAGAAATATAGCGAAGTAATAACTGCGATATCATCAATCCCAAATATAACTTATGAAGTAATCCGAGAAACATTGTTGAGATATGAAAGAAAATATGACAGAGAAAAACGAAAGAGAAACAATACAAGAATATTTAATAACAGCTCAAGAGATAGCTAATGAAATATTAGAATTGGGTACAGAAATTGATGAAAGAGAATTAATTGGATTTATTATAGAAATGCACCCAAAGAAATATAGCGAAGTAACACCTGCGATATCATCAAACCCAAATATAACTTATGAAGTAATGAGAGAAACATTGTTGAGATATGAAAGAAAATATGACAGAGAAAAACGAAAGAGAAACAATACAAGAATATTTAATAACAGCTCAAGGGATAGCAAATGAAATATTAGAATTGTGTACAGAAATCCATGAAAGAGAATTAATTGGATTTATTATAGAAAGGCTGCCAAAGAAATATAGCAAAGTAACAACTGCGATATCATCAAACCCAAATATAACTTATAAAGTAATGCGAGAAACTTTGTTGAGATATGAAAGAAAATATGACAGGTTTCACGAAAACGAGTCTAAAGCATTTAGGTCTAACGAAAAGAAAATAGTTCATTGTTTTGCTTGTGGAAAGCCAAACCATATAGCGCGGAATTGTTATAGCAAATCGAATATGACACACTCACGAAATAATAGGTAATATTCATTTAAGAAAAAAAATTCAAAATTGTTATAGTAATAAAGTTAAAGTATTTCAGGATGTAAGAGAATACTCACACAACAACAATAATTATAACACTAATAATAATGTTTCAAACAAGAAAACAAATAATATACCTGTTTTACAAATGAACATGAAATGCAGTCAAATTAATTCAATAGAAATGAGTGTAAAGAATCTGAAAATAATAGGGAAATAACCTGGATGTTAGATTCAGCTTGCACTTCGCCTATGACGCATAAACAAGATATTGTTGTACACTGTAAAAAAATAATGTCAGTTTTCCGGTAGGAATCGGAAAAATAGTTGTCCTTATTGTACCCGAATAATTTCCAACCCAGCTCGGAACAAAATCCGTAAAATACCGTTTTACTGACTATTTCCTTATTTTTACGGATTTTATTCCGAGCTGGGTCGGAAATTATTTCGGTACGATAAGGGCAACTATTTTTCCGACTCCTACCGGAAAACAGGCAGTTTTTTTTTTTTTTTTTTTTTTTTTTTTTTTTTTTTTTTTTTTTTTTTTTTTACAGTGTACAAAGAAAACCTGAAGATATAGAAATTGCAACTACTGATTGATCAATACAAGCGAAATATCGTGGAATTACTCTTGTTACGGCTCACGATCAGAAATTTGGCGAAACAAACAAAAAAAAAAAAAACAGAGGCTCTTTGTGTACCTAATTTAAGAGAAAATTTAATGTCAGTCCCATGTTTAGTCAGAAAAGGAAAATATGTGATATTTGATAATGATTAGCAGCCCTTTATGAAAATATAGGCGAATTAATTGTTCAAGGAACAATTGAAGATAATACATTAAAATTAACTGTACGAGAAACAAACGAAGATAGAAACGAATCTTGTTTACAGACAAATGAATCAAAAAAAGAATTATGGCATAGAAGACTCGGGGATATAAATTATGTATACTTACAAAGAATGTCGAGAAAAAATTTGTAAGGGGATTATAAAAGATAAATCGTGAAAAAACAAAATATGAAATATGTATTCAAAGAAAATTAACAAGCAAACCATTTAATCATGTGATAGAAGGAATAACACATATTTTAGAAAGACTACATGTTGATTTATGTGGACTAATGATAGTACACTCATTCAGTGAGAGTAAATACATACTAATGCTAGTAGATGGATATAGTAGAAGGTATTTTGTAGATTTTTAAAGAAGTATAGATGAAGCAAAAGAAAGAATTTTAAATAAAATCGAGAGAAAAGCAAATGAAACCGGCAGGAAGGTAATAGCGGTTAGATCAGATTATGGTGGTGAATTTACTAACGAACAGCTCCTGAATTATTATCCTCTTCGGTCACAGGGTCCCCAAACGGGGACTTTTTAAAAACATTCGTATAAAGTAATAAATAGCATTTATCTGTTTTAAAACCAAAGGATTTGGTTTTTTAAACAAAACCTGTTTTAAAACCAAAGGACATTTGGGAAAGGTTTATTTTGTAGAATTCCTAACAGATTGTCGTTCCATACTGTGACTGAAAAGAGAAAAACACATTCAAAATGGCTGAAAAGTGGAAAAGTTCGTATCGGCCTACTAGAGTTGAGAATTTTCCCTTGTTCACCTCAAAAAAAAAAAAAAAAAAAGATTCTTTCATTTTTTTGTTTTAAAGATAATCATTTAATATGATGCATTTTAATTTTGATGTAAGATTACATATTACGTCCGAAAATTTGAACTTTGAAAATGAAGTATCCATTCGGGGACCTTGGAATTCAAACCACCATTCAACCTCTTAATGTTTTCTTTTCAGTGCGCTACTTGATTCAAGAGGAAATATAAGTTCTTCTTGTCGAAAGTGACGGAGATCATTTGGATCTTGATGATCAATAATTTGGTTATGAAAAACATTCTGACAGTGATCCAAATGAGGAATTTACAAAAAGTTATGATCAATGGAATAATATTTCTAGATTTTATGAGCTTAGGAACACATGGAATTTTGCTGATAAGTCGATTCAAACGGAGGAACAGAAAAGGAACAAACTTTTTACAGTCAGGTCAGTCCTAGCTTTTTTTAGAAAACGCTGTCTACATGTACCCCGAAACCAATGTTTGTCTGTTGATGAACATATGATTCCGTTTAGTGGAAGATGTCCAGCAAGACAATATGTTCCCTCAGAACCGAATCTTGTTGGGTTAAAAAAATTTGTGCTTGCTGCACAAGATAGACTTGTATTAGACTTTGTAATATACATATACACAGGAAAGAATACAGTTTTGGAAAAGGTTGCATATTTTTAGGGACTAGAAGGCTTCGTAGAGAAGCATTTGTTTGATACATTTCCTATTGTATCCAAACAAACCCTACTATTTACTGACACTGGTCGGAAAATACTGGACTATCTGATAGATAGAAATACCTTTTTGACAGGCACAATGATTACCAACAGAACAAATGGAGTGGCTGCTACTTTAGTGAAAGATAAGGAAATGATAAGAGGGACATCAGCTTCCAAAACAAGAAAAGATAATAAAGCCTGTTTTGTAAAATGGAAGAATAAAAAATCTGTAGTGCTTTTATCCCGTACATTTGGAGTAAAGCCAGAATTTTCTTGTAAAAGGTGGTCAAAAGAATATAAATGCAAGGTAGATGGTCAACAACAATCTATAGTTATGTCCTATAATAAATATATGCGGGGAGTTGATTTGATGGATCGACTAATTTCTTACAGTAGAATTTCAGCGAGGACAAAGAAGTGGTCGATAAGAACATTTGCCCGATTCTTGGTTATGGCAATCTGCAATTCCTGGATTTTATACACCAGGCATGTCAGAAAAATGATATCCCTCAAAAATCCCTCAAATGCCCTTTTCTTGATTTTAAATTGTCCACAGCGGAGAGTTTAATTCGTGCTGACAACTCCGCCGAGAATATACAAGTGAGAGCCCTCATATATGTCAAAAGGTTATTCCTGTTCCTCTGAATGACATGATGATTGATAAAGTTGGACATTTTCCTGAGCATACAAAAATGAAAAATCACATGAAGTGTCACAATACAGGTTGAAAGGTAAATTCCGTGGCAGATGCATGAAGGGCAATTTGTTCAAATCTCCGTGATCTGATCAAATATCCGTGACATCTCCAAAATCGAAATTGCTTTTATGAATTTCATACTAAATAAATTCGAATAATATTTTTCATAAGTAAATAAATATAATATTCCATCTTTGAGTAGTGTAATGTTATTTTTTTTTTAAATATTTATACATTAAAATCTAAATCTGCATTTTAATTTTGGTGTTTTAGTTCCAAGGTACACAATTGGTACTTCATCATTTTTTGACATTGAGTACCAAGGTCCACGATAGGGTACCACCTAATTTGCATATTTAAAATTTCCGAAGGAGAAACTTTCCTGCATATTATTTTTTAATATCTATATTATAATAAAAGAAACACTAAATTCTTAGATAAAAGTGTGTTTTAAAAGCTGGGAACTGAAGAGGTTAAAAAAGAAAGGGTATTAAGAATGAAAGAACGACAATTCATAATCCACAAAGTAACGTGATTGCAGAACGTGCTACTCGTACTCTTATTAAAGAGCAAGAACATTGGTGATAGAAGAAAAATTACCTTTATTCTTTTGGGGCGAAGCAGTATCAATACCTTTTTATATACTTAATGTTACTCCAACAGTTACGAGAAAGAAAACGCCATTAGAATTATAGTCAAATAATAAACCTACAGTATAGCATATGAGAATATTCGAATATAAAGCAACGATGACATCAATAAAAAGAAATTTCACATATGAGCAAAAACAGCAGTGTTTATTGAATATGCAAGAGATCAGCGAGCATACAGGCTATATGATTTGAAGGAAAAGAAAATACGTGAAAGCAGGGATGTAATATTTATAGAGGAAGAAATTGGATATGAAGATATAGATCACAAGGAATAAATGATGCTGATGAATTTGAATAAATCAATATTATCAGTAAAAAGAATGTAACAGATAAACAATAAGAGAATAATTCCGATGAAAATGAAGAAAAATTAAATCAGAAAAAAGAAACAATTATATTGATAAAGGATATGAATGATCCTCTGACAGAAGATTTTCGAGTAAATAATGTAATTAATGAAAATGAGGAACATCAAGAAAAAGAAGATAATAAAATGTTTGAAGAACCTAGAAGATCAACACAAATAAGAAAACCGAATCCAAAGTATTTAGAAAATGTGCTGCATGAAGAAGTCCCAAAGAACTACAAAGATGTATTAAATTATAAAGATAAGTATAAATGAATAGAAGCAATCAAAAAGGAATTACATTCGTTAGAAAAATACAAAACGTGGAAAATCGTTGACAGCCAAAAAAATGTGAAGGCGATATGAAGCAAATGTATTTTTAATCTAAAAGAAAACATCGAAGATGTAAAATATAAAGAAGATTAGTAGCCGACGGATCAAGAATTAAATTTGGAACAAATTATCAAAAATCGTACATTCCTGTAATGAAAACTGAATCATTTAGAACTTTATTGGCAGTCGCAGCAATGAAAGGCATCAAAAAAGATTTTTCGACATAGAAAAAGCTGAATTATATCTGAATGCAGATCTAGAGAGTGCTGTTTACATGAATCCGTCTGAATATCTACAAATTGAAGGAGGGAAAATATTACTTGTGACAGGAAATTTATATGTATTGCCAGAAGAAGGAAGATGCTGGTACGAAACATTAGTTAATATATTTGATAAAATTGGATTACAGCCATGTAAAGCTGATCCTTGTGTGTTTGTTAATGAAAATGATAATAAATTTATTACAGTTGGAGTATATGTCGATGATGGAATAATTGTTAGTGAATCCGAAGAATTAATAAATAGATACAACAATTGAATAAAGAAGCAAAAATTAATGATCTGAAGGACAATATTAAATTCCATGGTATTGATATCGAAGAAAATAATGGATAATTTTTGCTAGGGCAAGCTAAGTATTCAGAAAAGTTCTTAGAAAGATTTGATATGGAAAATTGTAAAAGTGTGAAAACTCCTTGTGTTTTCTGAATCAATTTAGATGCGTATGAAAGCGAAAATAAAATTGATGCAACATTTTTCAAGAAATGCTTCGAAGTATAGGATATCTAGTAATAGCAACAAGACCATATTTAGAATTCACTTTATGTAATTTGTCTCAATATGCAGAAGATCCTAGAGAAAACCATTTACAGGCAGATAAGAGAGTTTTACGGCACATTCAATGCACTAAAAACTACAAACTTTCTATTAAAAATGAAAAGTGCCAACTATCACTTTGCTCCGGCGCTAGCTGGTGTGCTACATAAGATTCAAAATCATTTTGTGGATACATCATTAAAATAGGAGAATCACCTGTGGATCGAAAAGTAATAAACAGAAACTGGTTGCGGTTTCAACAATGGAATATGAACTTTTAAGTTTATGTGATGCAGTATGTGAAGGGAAGTGGTTAATTGGTCTCTTTGAAGAATTAAACCAAGAAGAAATGGTGAGGCGTCCAATAGAAATCAGTACTGAGAGGTAATTTTTAATTGATTGGATTAAAAACACAAGAGTGAGTAATCGCAACAAGCATGTCGATAGAAAATATCATTTTGTAAAAGATGAAAGAGAGAAAGGAGAAATAGAAACAAAATATGTAAATTCGTCTGAACTGGAGTCAGATATATTGACTAAGAATTTGAGTTATGATGTCATGAAAAAACATATTAGTCTAGGAATTATTGAGGATTATTGACACGCGGATTTGTAAGTAAACTCACATGACAATAATTACATTATTTTGTTAAGGGGGTCCGGGAAACACAAATCTTCAAATTTTGCAAAATTATTTTATTTCGTTAAAAATTTCTCTGTTTTTTCCTGCTTAAAATGACATTTAAATCATGTTTCTATCTGAATTAAAAGAAAAAATATTATTTTTTTAGTTTTGGTTTGTTTTCATAATTTAGCTTTCAAGCAATGGGCTGTCATGGAAAAAACTTCTTATAAAAATGTATTTTTCTTCATGATAGGCTCTTTCACCATTTCACGTATTTAAATTCTTTTAACTCGAGAACCATTAAAGTTAACGGATTCAAACTTAGAACATATATTTTTCAATTGTTGTACAATAATTTTGATTGAGCATATTTGAAAAAAAAAAATTACTTTTGAAAATAAATTTTTTTTAAATGAAATTTGCACCACTTTTTTTTTTTTAATTTTTCGTTATATATATATTTTTTAAAAATAAATTAACATAATATTCCGAGTTATAACGATTTTAATTTACCTCACTTTTTTAATACATTTTAAATTAAAAAAAATTCCAAAAAAATATGAGAAACTTTATTATGTGATTTTGTTTACGAATGATAAGGTTAACCATCACAAAAAATTTCAGAATTTTAGCTCTCTATACAAAAAATATTTTAAAATGTGTCCCGGACCCACTTAAAAGATGAACTCTTGGCAAATTGACATTTTTTCGTTACTCCATGAATTCAATTTATTTTTTATTTAGACGAAAAAACGTAAGATGTTCTACAATGAGATTTGTAGATGTTGTTATTATTGTTTTTGGTTTTGATGTGTGTTTTCGTAGTTGCTGTGTGTTGATGTCCAAATAAATGTTATGTTTTGTGTTTAAAGAAGTTATATTTATCGTAAAATAATTATATTTTTTAAATAAAATGTTAAAAATAACTAACATACATAATATACGTATTGTACTACTTTGCTTATATGTAGACTTATTGGGTAAAGTTCTATAATAAGGTGAATCCATTAATGAATCATTAGTGTATAAAAAAGTTCTGCTGGTGGGAATTTTATGGGACTTCCACTGTTAATTATTTAAGGTTTCGAAGAAGATATTTGTTCAATGAAAATTGATCTTTGTTGATATAATACGGTGAACCCGATTACGAAATACTAGGGGTCTCATCCCCCTGCTCGCTAACGCTCGCCAACCACCGTGAATTGCTATGCAATTCACATTGGGATCGCTACACGATCCCAGTCGCTTCGCTCGCTCGCTCAGTATCACAGAGTAATTCAACTGTCAAATCAAATATATACACCTTTCACCTAAAATAGCTAGCCATATTGTATTCTAAGAGCATAATGAACACAGAAAAAAAAATCCAACATTTATCTTATATCTTTTACTGCGTTTGCAGCAATAAAAAGACGAGCGTGACAATCTGTACAAAATGTCGGCACTAAACACATCGAATGTTTCAAAGATACCCTCTTTCCTCGCTAAAATATCAAACCTAGTACTACTGCTGCCATGTATTCGGATAAAGTGGAGTTAAAAAGTGTTTTTGCAAAGTATCATTACAGTATTAATAATATTCACTGTGGGATGAAAATTTAAAATGAGTAGTACTTATAAGTACAGTCAGTACATAAATGGTTAACAACCTAAATTTTGTCTGAAACGTTAGAAAACATATTAGCGCAAAGTTTCTTGTATCCCTTTCAACAATATTGAAGATGATTCCCGATAAATGTCTAAAACATGATGTCAAATTAACCGACATTTTTCCTTCCAGTCCTGTTTAATTTGGAGAAACCGACCAGTATAGCGGGCGAAAATCTGTTATAAAATATTATAAAAAATCACTTTTAAAAAGTGTAAGTTGTGTTAGTGATGTTTAATAATTCTAACGCTTTACAAGTAGGGCTCTCTGTGGAAATCCGTTGATGTGCACTTATATATCTATAATATAATACATATTATATATTTTATATTTTTCTATATTTTTTTAGAAAAAAATGCTGTAGAAAGTTTTAGAATAAAATTATCTGATCTAACATTGAATTCTCCTTTTTTTCTATTCTCGCTTATTGTACTTTGCTCTCAGATTAATTTTATGAGATTGTAATATAGTTTTTATTTATATTTTAGTATAAAAATTGGATAACTATACCCTAATTATTAATAATGGAAAATAAATATAAAAACATTCAACAAATTATGCATAGTTGAACTTTTAAAAATAAAATAGTTTTAAAATTTCAAATTTGTGAATTCAATTTTATATTTTTCGTTAATAATATATTTAACTTTTACATATATTTATTTAAACCTCTCAGGGCAATGTACTTCTATTAGTAAAATGCTGAAATGATTTAATGACACCGGAATCTAAAAATAAGTGTATTTCAAAATAGGTAAACGCTTATAAAAATAAAATTTTCATTTTAAATTCCAGTGTCAATGTGGCATTTCACAATTAAAATTAATCGGGATATAATATATCCCACCGCCCTTCATAGAGTTAAAACATAAATGCGGCTGATTAATCTTTCTTTGAGGCGTAAGTTATTTTTCTAAGATTAAGTTCGCAAATATTATTGACATTCCTTTATAGAGATACATGTTTTTATTTACGAAACAGATCAATCTCTATCTGGTACCCAGGTGGTTATTATAGTCATCGTTAATCATTCGATACTTTTTAAAACTAAGAAATATTTGCATAATAAACTGTTTTGTGTGTAAGAATTTAAAGTTTTATTGAACTTATGAGTGATTTGTTTCATGAACTCTTTAGAGATATGTAATGTTTTGTAAAAAAAAATATATATAAAAAAACTTTTGGTTGTAAAAAGAGTAAATTGTGTTATTGATGTTTTATATTTCTGACATAACTAGGTCACTGCATGGAAAATTTTAAGTTGAAGAAATTATATATAGTTGACTTTTTTTAAATAAAAATTATTTTTTTTATTTACAAATTTATGAATTTCACTTTTAAATTCAGATGTCAATGTGACATTTCACAATTAAAATTAAGTAGGATATGTTATATCTCACCGCCCTTCATAGGGTAAAACGGAAACTCGGCTGATTAAACTTTCTTTCACTTGTAAGTTATTTTTCTAAGATTAAGTTCTCAAAATTGTTGGAATTTCTAGTTATTCTAGAGATACATGTTTTTATGTACGAAACAGATTAATATCTATATGGTGGCCAGGTGGTTATTAAAGCCGCCATTAATCATTCATTTTTAAAAGTAAGGAATATATGCATAATAAACTATTTTGTGTGTAAGAATATAAAGTTTTATTGACTTATGAGTGATCTCGGAGATGAATTATTTGGAGATATGCAATGCTTTGTAAAAAAATATATATATAAATACTTATGGTTGTAAAAAGAGTAAATTGTGTTACTGGTGTTTTATATTTCTGACACTCAATGAATAGGTCCCTGTATGGAATTTTTTAAGTTGAAGAAATTATAAATAGTTGACTTTTTTTAAATAAAAATTATTTTTTTTATTTACAAATTTATGAATTTCACTTTTAAATTCAGATGTCAATGTTACATTTCACAATTAAAATTAAGTAGGATATGTTATATCTCACCGCCCTTCATAGGATAAAACGGAAACTCGGCTGATTAAACTTTCTTTGACGTGTAAGTTATTTTTCTAAGATTAAGCTCTCAAAATTGTTGGAATTTCTAGTCATTCTAGAGATACATGTTTTTATGTACGAAACAGATTAATATCTATATGGTGCCCAGGTGGATATTAAAGCCACCATTAATCATTCATTTTTAAAAGTAAGGAATATATGCATAATAAACTATTTTGTGGGTAAGAATATAAAGTTTTATTGACTTATGAGTGATCTGTGTGATGAATTATTTGGAGATATGCAATGCTTTGTAAATAAATATATATATATATAAATACTTATGGTTGTAAAAAGAGTAAATTGTGTTACTGATGTTTTATATTTCTGACACTCAATGAATAGGTCTCTGTGTGAAACTTTTTAAGTTGAAGAAATTTTACATAGTTGAGCTTTTTAAAATAAAATTATTTTTTGTTACAAATTTATGAATTTCACTTTTACAGTTTTCGTAAATAATACATTCAATATTTATACATATTTATTTAAAAACGAAACACTCCTCATTAATCTTTCCTTCAGATTCAAGTTATTTTTCTAAGATTAAGTTCTCAAAATTGTTGGAATTTCTAGTCATTCTAGAGATACATGTTTTTATGTACGAAACATATTAATATCTATATGGTGGCCAGGTGGTTATTAAAGCCACCATTAATCATTCATTTTAAAAAGTAAGGAATATATGCATAATAAACTATTTTGTGTGTAAGAATATAAAGTTTTATTGACTTATGAGTGATTTGTGTGATGAATTATTTGGAGATATGCAATGCTTTGTAAAAAAAATTATATATATAAAAATACTTATGGTTGTAAAAAGAGTAAATTGTGTTACTGATGTTTTATATTTCTGACACTCAATGAATAGGTCTCTGTGTGAAACTTTTTAAGTTGAAGAAATTTTACATAGTTGAGCTTTTTAAAATAAAATTATTTTTTGTTACAAATTTATGAATTTCACTTTTACAGTTTTCGTAAATAATACATTCAATATTTATACATATTTATTTAAAAACGAAACACTCCTCATTAATCTTTCCTTCAGATTCAAGTTATTTTTCTAAGATTAAGTTCTCAAAATTGTTGGAATTTCTAGTCATTCTAGAGATACATGTTTTTATGTACGAAACATATTAATATCTATATGGTGGCCAGGTGGTTATTAAAGCCACCATTAATCATTCATTTTAAAAAGTAAGGAATATATGCATAATAAACTATTTTGTGTGTAATAATATAAAGTTTTATTGACTTATGAGTGATTTGTGTGATGAATTATTTGGAGATATGCAATGCTTTGTAAAAAAAATTATATATATAAAAATACTTATGGTTGTAAAAAGAGAAAATTGTGTTACTGATGTTTTATATTTCTGACACTCAATGAATAGGTCTCTGTGTGAAACATTTTAAGTTGAAGAAATTTTACATAGTTGACTTTTTTAAAAATAAAATTCTTTTTTTTTTATTACAAATTTATGAATTTCACTTTTACAGTTTTCGCAAATAATACATTCAATATTTATACATATTTATTTAAAAACGAAACACTCGTCATTAATCTTTCCTTCAGATTCAAGTTATTTTTATAAGATTAAGTTCTCAAAATTATTGATAGTTCTTGCTAGAGATACATTTTTTATTTATAAAACAAATTAATATCTATCTGGTACCCAGGTGATACTTATTGCCATAATTAATCTTTCAATTCTTTTTTAAAGTAAATGAGTATATGCATAATAAACTATTCTCTGTGTAAGAATCTAATATTTTATCGAGCTTATGAATGATTTACTTCATGAACTTTTCAGAGATAAGCAATGCTTTGTAGAACATTATAAAAATATTACGTATGCTAGTAGACAGAGTAAATTATGTTATTGATGTTTTATATTTTTGAGACTCTATAATTAGGTCTCGGTATGAAAATTTTTAAATTCAACAAATTGTTCGTAGTTGATATTTTTTAAATAAATTCTTTTTAAAATTACAAATGTATAAAATTGACTTTTATACTTTTCGTTTATAATATATTTAAATTTTACACATACTTATTTAAAACAGAAACATGGCTGATTAATCTTTCTTTAATATCTAAGTTATTTTTATAAGTTTAAGTTATAAAAATTTTTGGCAGTTTTTTTCTAGAGATAAGTTTTTTTTTTTTTAAATTATTATTATTATTATTATTATTATTATTTACAAAACAAATTAATATATATATCAAACACAGGTGGTATTTACAGCCATCATTAAACTGTCAATACTTTTGAAGAATAAGGAACAAATGCATAATAAACTATTCTGCATGCAATAATATAAAGATTTATTTAGCTTATGAGTGATTTATTTCATGAACTCTTTGGAGATATGCAATGTTTTGTAAAACATTATAAAAACATTACTTATGCTTGTAAAAGAGTAAATTGTGTTCTAGATGTTTTATATTTCTAACACTCTATAATTAGATCGGTGTATGAAAAATCTTCTTTTAGATATATATACACCTGCATTATTTATTTTTATTGTTTTGTAGAAACAATTTAAAAAAAATATGACGGGCTGTGCGTTTGTACGTTGATAGTTTATTAATACTCTATTAATAAAAATAATAGAAATTCTTACACTACAATAATAATATATTTATTTAAAAAGTAATTTTAAAATAATCTTCTTTAAAAACAACATTGAGATATACCTCTAAGATTACTTTTGGATATTTTTTTACAGTTTTAGTTATTTTTTAAACGTATATTTTTTTATTTACAAAATTTTTATAATACATCTGATACTCAGTTGGGATTTAAAAATATTGATTTTTCAATACTTTTTAAAGCATGCAGTATTGTTAACAGACTATGGTACATAAACGAATAGGAATATATTTATTTTACTTTAAAAAATATATATATTATAAATTCTATAGCTATATTCTATACTTTGAAGAACATTTTAATTCAATTACTTATCATGAAATATTATCTAATATTACTAATTTGGACAGTTAGTCAATATTTAACTTGATTATTTCTTTAATAAGTTTTAAGTAAAGTATTTCATTCACTAGTACATTTATTCTTCACTATGGTTTTGAACATTTTTGCTTGGTATCCTCTTCATTTGTTTAATTTTAAAATTTCTTTAGCTGTATTAGTTAACGATAGAATTTTATCGGATGTAGTATGCTTATGTAGGGCTAAATATTCTCATCATATTTGTTTATGTTTTCTGTAACGCGAAACTATCTCCAGAGATTTCTATATTGCACGAAAAATTGTTTAAAAATAGCTTAAATACTAAGAATTGGAAAAGAATATTATTTTTTTTTAAATTTTATTCAAACGTTTCAAAATAATATATTTTAAAAAATAGAAATAAATGCAATTTTATAGTTTTCATTTTTATTGTAACATTTACATTTATTTATTTAAAAAAAAAAAAAAAAAAACATAGTTCATTAATCGCATATGATATCGAAGATACTTAAAAAAAAAAAAAAAAAAAAAAAAAAAAAAATTCTACTAATTACTTCCATTTTTTCAAAGATTTTTCTTTTGTACAAAACAAAATAATGATCTAACAAAGTGTCTATGAGAGATCTTGGTGGTAGTTATAATCCTCATTAAACATTCAACACTTTTTAAAAGCAAGTAATATTGATAAAAATGTATTCTACTTTTAAGAATATGAAGTTTTGTTGAGATTATGCATGACTTATTTTATAAACTCTATGGAGATATTCATTTCGTTTTAAAAGATTAAAAAGTCGTTGCTTGTAAAAAGTGTACATTGTTCTAGTTATTTTTTGTATTTTTGACACACTATAATTAGGGACATGTATGAAAATATTTTTATGGCTATTTATATATCTACTCGAAGATAGCCCGTCAGACTGACGTGTTTGCATTTAAAAAAAAAAAAATGATAAAGCATTGCATTATAAAAAGAATTATGAAGTAACAAATTATATCTTATCTGACTAATAGAGTCAGGTGGGCTAAAATAGTTATAAAAACAGTCCATTTTTCATTGAAATTTGATTTGTAAGAAAAATATGAATTGAATTCGTAAAATAATGGCATAGAACATTCAAATAAACTTCACTCACAAAATTTGAAGAAATATTTCACAAAAAACGTGCAAATTAGTACTAATAAGTCTATTATAAAAAATTGAGTCAATTAAATTTCATCTTCGTTCATTCCATTAAAAAAAATCACTAACCTTCAATTTCTTATAAATCAAAAAAAAAAATAATAATAATAAATATGTGTCATTCAAGGCTGTGAAGAAAAAATTAAAACAGCCCGAAAAAAAAAATCTATCAATATTGAATTTAATACACACTTCGCTTGCCTTAAATTGCCATATTTAAGAAAGTGTTTATGCGTGGAGTTCGTTCAGATTGCTATAATGCCAATGAGCTCGATGGTCTATATTTTAAAGGAATCTCAAAGGAATGAATCAGAAACATTCATAATTAAACATTGTTTTTCAAAGCAGCTTTATCGAAAAAATTAAATCTCTGAAAATTAAAATAAAATGACTGATTTTAACAAAAGATTATCGTCTCCCGGATGAGTTCACTTCGGATGTGTTATACACTTAGCGCTATTATACATATAATGCAAACAAAGTTGATAACATGCAGAATAAAACACAATTTCAACAGAAAAGTTTTTTGATTTTATTAATTGACGATAGCTGGCACCAAAATAATAATTATATAACTTAAATTTTTAAAAGTATATCTCAGATTAATTCCTGATTTTTTTTAAAGTATGCATAAAGAAACTTGAAATAAATTTTGAACATTAAAAATCATCTTTTATCACATTACAACTATTAATTGCATTAACATATTTTTTTTTCTCTCAAATATTTTTATTTAATTACAAATTTATTTTCCCTACAAAATACAAAATTTTATTTACATTGATATACATACGTATTATATATATATATAACCAATAAAAACCATTGCAAAATGCTATCAAAAGCGTGAAATTAATTCTAATTACATTTTATAAGAAATATTCATTTTTTTCTCAATGTCTTTAGAATTCAAAGAATTAAAAATATATATATATATTATTTTTAAATTTTAACTACCAGTAAATGGCGACAACAAAACCTACACGTTCACAACGATATGCGATATGAAGGAATGTTTACTTTTATGCAGGGACTGATTGAACTGTCAGTCTAATTTCAACTCAAGTTATCTCAGAATATCTACATAACTGAATGCAAGTCACCTCTCAAATGTTAATTTATTTTAAAAAATCTTTCTAAAAATGTCACTTTTAGTAAGTTTTATTCGAAAAAAACAATTTTGAATAAAAATGCCCGAATGGAATTCGATAAAGAGAAGTGGTGCATCGGGATCCGGATGAGTTCACTCCGAAAGCGTTATACACTTACCGCTATTATATATATATAATATCACAATAAATATTTTTATAATTTCCTAATAAGAATCGCGAAAAATGTTATGACGCGCTGTAATTTTGGAGCTTGCTTATTTTATTTGTAACGTATTTAAAAAAGAAATAAATTATTTTTACTCTTCAATTATAATATATTTATTTAAAAAAGGTCATTTCAGAAAAATCTTGTCTATAAACAACATAAAGATTACTTTGTATAATGTCACTTTCGCAAAATTTTCGCGTTTTCTTCAAAACATACATTTTTTCATTTACAAAACAAATTAATAACCACCTGGTGTACTCAAATTCATTCTTAATCTTCCAATATATTTTTTTAAACATACAGTATTGATAACAGATAACTACATTGGATAATAGAAAAATATATCAAGCTTATGAATGATTTATCTTATGAACTCTTTGGGACAGTATTTTCTTTTTAAAGTATTATAATTTATTTATTTATCTTTTGCATTATCTTACATTTTTATTAAGTATTTTATCTTTATGGGGACCAACAAAAGGGTTCAGTATTAAAAATCTTCTGGTGAATGGTATTATAGATTTATAAAGGAAAACTCGACAAATCTGACGAATAGATATGCATTTGTAACTTGATTATTTCATAATACGAAATATTTCCCTTTTTCTAAAGCATCGTTATTCTCTTACTAAAATAAATGTAAACAAAACTGTTACCTTCATTAAAAAATACCCATGTGCTTTCTATAACACGTAAATCTGGTGATCATTACTATGCGGATCCCATGCCAGTATGCTGTTGTATACATTTATGCTGTTTAAAATGTTGCTGTATAATTTATTTATATATATATATATATATATATACAGTAAACTCTGTCTAATTCGGAATCGTTCGTGACCAAGACAATTTTCAGCAGTAGACGATATTCCGCATTAGACAAACTTTAATCTATGTCTATGGGTTCGCAGGGACTGTAAAATCTTTCCGAGTTAGACAGATTTCGGTCTTACACAGTGTCCGCCTTACATAGAGTTTACTGTATTTTAAAATGGGTTTTACTTAATGTGATTAAAGAAAATATTTTTTAAAATATCCAACGCTGATTTAAGGCTAAACGTCCTTATTATGTACGTATATTTTTAATAATTTTCCAAAATATATCCATATATTTATTTTATTATTATTATTCGGTGCAGACTACATAACGCGATTAGTTTTGAATACAGAGTGTCTCAGAAATGTACAAAAAAGTTTTTCGCTATTAATTTCAATTTTCGATATTTTACTTTCCAGAGTTTTAACATACTTGAAATCAAATATGTAAAAATGAAACTTTGTCTGTCTGTCTGTAATTCTATACAAATCCACAATTTGCAAAATAGAATTCTGAAATGTTACGTACATGCGTATTAAAATAAGGCCAAGGCAACTAAAGTAATCCGGAATTGAAATAATTTATAGTTATTTTTTTAATTAATAAAAACCCATCAATTTAACAGGAATTTCCTATGAAATTTAAACATTTTGTTATAGACGTTGCCAAGAATTAGCAATCCACAATAAATTTCTTACCACAACAATTATTTTTATATTTGAAGATTTCCACGTGAAAATGAAAATGAAATAAATAGTTTGACGAATTAAAAGAAAAGTGAATATTACGTCGTAACTTTTCTATTGCAAGATTTAAACGTGATAAATGAAAATTAAATAAATAGTTTGACGGAAAAAAATAATATTTCATCATATTAGAAATATAATGGACGTCGGCAGGTAAGTATATAACTCCATATCATTTTGAAAAACCGCATTGAAACATGAACATTTTGAGGTTATCTGAATTAGTTTTCGTCATTTTTAAATCTATTCCGCATATATATGTATGTGTAAGCGTGTATATTAGAATTTCTACAAAGACTTAGGTCCCTAGAGCTCATTTTTAGTGAAGAACTGAAATAAAGATGTCTTTACTTTTTTTTTTAATTGTTTGTTTTATAATGTATGTTTAATTCTGAAATTGATTTTTCAAAAAAATCCCTCTGAAAATTCTGAAATTTCTATGAAAATTCCCAGCAACGCCGGCTACTTTAGCTAGTAATCATTAAAACCAGACTAAGCTTAGAGAGAAAAATATTTTAAGTGTAACTGGAAGTTCGAAAACGTAGCTGATAAGCATAAATTATTTAGGAGAATGTTTAAGAAAATTTTCTTATTAAGGAATATTCTGTTTTACAAGTTATTTGAGTAACCACGAGACGTATTTAAGATAAAAGAAAATTTATTTAAAATTGTTGATAAAATATTCAACGGGGTAGAGCAGGGGGGAAATGTCAACAACGATCAATTTTATAGAGCAAATACTGAAATTAACGATTGGAAAGTTGGGGACAATTAACCAAAATAAGTTCTCCAAGTTCAAATTCTACTTAAAAAAAGATGGCTCCTCTAAACGTATTTCCGAGATTAAGAAAAATTACCACTTAAAATATCACTACTAGATCCGAAATCAACATATAAACAGCACTGGAAAATACGCACATCTCATTTAATTGAGAGAATCTCGTGGATTCTACTACTCTTTATTTTGAAGAATTGGATAAACCACTGATCAAAAACTAATATTTTTCACTACAGAACCTATTTCTACTATTGGTCGAACACGAACGGCACAACTGCCAACACGATTCTTGATGAATCCATCTTCAATTTCCGCAGGTCTTGACTAAACACGCAACTGTTTATACAAGACAGTCTTCTACAGCAGTTTAATTAGCACATCACTGTTTATCATAATAATCTCAAACATTAGATTTACATATATTCAATAATATTTTGTGAAAGTAAACTAAACGACAAATTAGTCTGATCATTCAAGAACAATTGTTAGAAACTTTAACAACACGTTCACACAAAACACTCAACAATCCCTTTAATCCTAGATGACCTTCATATAGAGAATAGCTTGTCACTAATCTATACGTTCAAGCATCGTTTAATTCTTTCAATTAGATATAAGTTTAAATCTAATGGAATTGTTAAAAATGTTTGCATGCAACATTTGAAAAAAAACACCTTGTTCATCAAATAACTCCGCGAATTACTAGAGGCTGGTAGAGAACTAAACAGATCACTATGTTTGTAATGAACGTATATGGTTTTTATTCATTACTTAAACGTATAATGTTCATTATTATAGTTGCATTTCGCAATTCTAAACAAAGCGTATATTAATAAAAATGTATATTATAATTATTTAAACAGGATACAGATATTTTTGAAACAGTCTGTATTTAGTAATGTTCTTAACGTACTATTTCAATGCTTTTCTTAGGCAGTTATTTTAAAATGAAGTCATCTGCTTTCTTAACCATGGTAAGGAATACAGATAGATTTCGCAAATTTGTAAACGAGATTAAGAATATTTCTACCGGTATAAAATAATATTTTTTGAATTATGTCAGTTAATGTTTAATTTATTTTTAATTTACAAATTAAATCAATCACAAATAATTCTTAATACTCGTACACTAAGGTACTATTTTTATATTTTAAAATTTTAAAAATAAATTAACTTAGAAAAAATGTCGGGAATTGTACGTCAAACGTGTGAGATAAGGTGCGTTCATATTATACCTAATTCTATAAGTATTCAGATACTTGGTGCAATAGCTATAGCACTCTTATTCAAAAATACATGAATACAAAATTCATTACGATTATAAATATTAAGTTCAGTAATACGCAAATAATAGGACTCCATCTTAAATAGGACGTAATCACCATGACAACCTAGAATCATTAAGTATCATGGGATATCATTGAATTAGGTACGTCTGATAGGATGTAATAGAATGAAGAGATCTTTTATTTCTATCTTTTTTAGTTTTGATTAAATTTTTGAAAAAAAACTGAAATGACTCGACAAAATTATGCAACGGTTATATTTATTAAATTTCAAAATATTCGATTGGGTAGTTTTTGGTGTGTTATATGCGGACTTAAGGAAAGACAGAAGAGCGGACCAGACGAAGACTATGGGTGTTAATTATTTTTATAAATGCGAACGTACCTAGAAATGAAATTTTAAAAAAGTTGTCTTTTCAAACCATTAGAATTTTAACAATCAGAAATTATTATTTTTTAAAAATCGAGTTAAAATAACACATTTCATGCTTCTGATTGCATTAATATACCAGATGATACAAGAAAAAATATAAATACTTAATTTGAAAAGTATAGACATGGACTATAGTACTATGGGATTATTGGATAAATAAACGGGGCTTCATGGGAACACAAAACAGGGGAACATATTTGTCATCTAGCCAGTGCCCATCGTCATCTATAGATATATCATTAAAAGGATATCTAGGATTATATTTTAGGTGAATATTTACCATGATACCTTTATTTCGATACAAATGTTTTTACGTAATTACGTAAAAAAAGTCTTATATCTATCACATTTTCTGATATGGTACTATAACCTTTTGAAAACTTTTTACTATCCTACAAATAAGTAAGGTTTTCCTTTGTGGTGCAAATTGACAAAAAAACGCAGTACGGTTAATAATTTTTTGGTCGGAATTTTAAAGCTGAATTTTAAATTGCTGTTTGTAGCATATCGAATGTTTTTTTTTTATTTTATTACTGTGAAGTCATCTTGCATTTGTGTGTCATAGACAGATAAAATTACTTTTTAATACAAAAAAAAAGTACTTTTTTAGTGGAAATTACATTTTGATAAAATTTGATTTTCATTGCTATTTTTTTAGTGAAAATAATACAATATCACAATCCAAAAAATACAATATATATATATATATATATATATACGTTTGTTTTGAGGTGTTGGAGGGTTAATTACATGATGTATCACTGATTTATGTTACACAATTAATTTTAGAGATATATTAAAAATAAGAGAGTGCCCATTAGTTTTGTCTCTATATATCTCTTAAGAAACATAATCACATGAGAAAAAGGACTCACCATTTCCCATATGAATGCCTAAAATATCTCTTACACATCATAAAAACAAATTTATTTATATAAATTTATTTTTATGATTAAAAATGTTACTTACGTTGAATATTCGCAATGTCAATTTCCAATTTTGATAACTATCTTTTAAACCATATCAGCCAGTTAACACTGTAACGTTTAAAATATGAATTATACATCTGATATAATTTTAATACGTTAACGTAAAATTCATCTGAAATATACTGGCGACTTGCTTTGTAATTAGAAAATAAAACATAAATTAAAATTTCTAGAATTAAGACCTTTGGAACGCTTAATTAAAGCTAAATGTTGTTATTATAAAATAAATGAATATTTCTGCAAAATTACAATTCTTCAATGATAGTAAAATCCAGTTTTCCGCTTTAATTGAAATATTGGGTGAATGCGAAAGTTCTACTTTTTCTGGGCAGAATTAAATGTCAAGCGGAGTACGGACGTCACAGCTGACGTTTCAAAGGGAGGGAAAGATCCGGATCTGTAAAGATCATGTTCTTTCTGAACACTCATCAGTGGTTTCTGACGAGGATCTACACACAGCCATAATGAATTCCCCACATGCAACCGTCGAAGAATTAGCGGAAATGTTCTCGGTGCACAAAAAAGTCAAAAGAGGAATACTTAAGCTTGGTTTCATCACAAACATCGATCTGTGAATACCACACCAGCTTACAGAAAAGGCAACGAGAAGAGAGGATCAGTACCTGTATTTCTTTGTTTTTCCGTAACAGCGAGGAATCCGTTTTGAACTGAATTGTAGCAGGTGGTGAGAAGTGGGTACTGTACCGTAATATGAAGCGTCAAAGTACCCTGTGCCGAGTTGCAGAGGGTTCTCCATCGACCTACACAGGAGCTCTATCCCGACAATATTATACTAACTGTATGGTGGGATGTCAAGGGAATAATTCACTAGGGCGTTCTCGCACCGAACTAAACGATTATTGCAGAGCTCTATGTTCAGAAATTGGACAGACAGCGAGCACAACTCACGTCTAAGAGGCCAGCATTCATCAATCGCAGAGAGATTCCCATTCATCCTAGCGAGCACAGCTCGCGTCTAAGGGGTCAGCATTCATCAATCGCAGAGGGATTCCCATTCATCACGATAATACCAGACCTCGTTTTGCTATTAGTACTCGGCAAAGATAATTGGACCTTGGTTTGGAAGTTTTACCCTCATCCGGTGTATAGCCCCGACCTTGCACATTCGGACAACCACTTTTTCTGGTCGTTACATAACGCCTTCGCTGAACGGACCTTTAATGCTGTGTCGACTGTAAAAACGGCGTTACAACAGTTTTTTTTTTATTCTAAAGAAAATGAGTCTTATCGGTGTGGGATTCAATTAGTGCCAGACAGATAGCAAGAGGTCATGCATAATGATAGTACTTACGTGAATTCAAAAGTGCTTAACTTTTTATGTTCTCCGGCTTTCTGTTTTCGCCCAAAAAAGGGTAAAACTTCTGCAATCATCCAATACTTTTTTCTCACCAGTAAATTTGACGATAACCAAAAATACTCAATAAAACTTCCGCATTCACCCAATACTTTTTTCTCACCAATAAATTTGAGGATAACCAGACTTATTCAATAAAACTTCTGCATTCACCCAATACTTTTTTTCTCACAAATAAATTTGAGGATAACCAAAATTACTGAATAAAACGTCATCATTCACCCAATACTTTTTTCTCACCAATAAAGTTGATGATAACCAAAATTACTCAGAAATTCATTGCGTCATAAATCAGAAGGATATTTTTTTATGTTTTATTAAAATTATTCTGTGTGTTTTTCATAATATCAAAAAAATACTTACTCAAGAAGATTGTAAGTATCATATTGTAAGTTATCAAATATCATAAACATAGAAATTACGACTATATTATTATGTTTAATTCTTGTTTGTAAGGGAGTATCATTATCTATGATTAAAAATGTTTATCAGTATCTGAAGGTTTATCTAATGTTTCAAGAGTTATTTTAATTACGGGGTTTTTTTTTTACTTTTGTTACTTATTATAAGACAATTGGACTCAAAATATTGACTCTTGTTATCTCTATTTTAATGGGTATTTGTGAAGTCTATATTTTTCTTTTTTTTTAATATATTTTTAAATAAATTTAATGTACATTATGAAAATCGTTAAATTACAATTCAGATAGCTAGCTGAAACAGGTGAATATTTATCCTTTAATTGAAAATAATGGTACTTTTAACTGTAATAAAAAAATCAATTTGATTTCCTAAAATGTGTTTTTAAAAACGTAAATATTAGATTTAATGTATAAAAGGATTTTATAAATCGAATGTATACTACCAACATATTTGTTAATTGGAAGATCGTTGTCTTGTAATTTCTTTATTAAATTTATTTTTATAAAATGTGTGCATACAAAAATAATGAAATAATACTTTATATGAAATGTTTTGTTCAATTTGCAATCAAATTTTTAACTTAAAAATATGAAAATAAAATAAATTAAGTCAGTGGCAATAAAATCAATTACGAACATTTGTATCTAAAATTATATTACTCACAGAGTGCCATGGATATTATACTGTAATAATTTAGTTGATGAGTCAACATATTGTTATTATTATTATTATGCCTCTTTAGTAATACTTTTGTTAAAGAACATTTGTATTGTAAATATTTGACTCTCAAGATTATATCATAAGTCCCGCGTAATCACCATGGCAACCTGGAGTCATCACATATAATGATTTATCATTGGCTTAATTACATATGATGGGTTTTAATAAAATAAACATTCCATTGCAACTTAGAATCATTACCCATAATGAGATATCAGTGACTTAATTACATATGACAGGTTTTAATAAAATAATCCTCATAACAACTTCGAATTATTATTTATTACGGATAATAATTGAACTAATTACGTATAATAGGATTTATAGAACAAAAAACACTTTTATTAATACATTTTGCAGTTTTTAATAGATTTTCTTAAAATTTGGAATGACTCGAAAACACTCTACAACGACTTTATACATTATTTCAAATCGTTCGGTTGAATAGTTTTTGCGCTATTATGTGAGGACTGACGGACAGACAGACACACAATCAGACGACGACTATAGTTGATACGTATATATATAAGTATGTGCTCACCTAAAAAGACTGCTGAAATTTAAATAATATTTACCGAGATTTCATGAAATCACTATAAAAATATATGTTGATTAAGAAAAAATAGAAAAATATTTTGTATGTTTATTTACACAAGAATAATAATAAAATAAACTTAATGCAGAGTGAAATTCGTTGTTATTTTTTTTTTCAGAAATACTTTGCAGCAGTTTTAAAATAACATTTCTCGGATCGCACGTTATCTCAGGTACGCTTCTATGATACAATTAAGAAAAGTAAAGCATAAGTATGTATGATTTCAAGGTTTTCTAGAAATTTAGGCTTTATATTATCCTTTTAAAGTAAAATATTAGACGTGTACCAATAAAGATAGATATATCTAAAGATAAAACTGCCTAATGTTATAGTCCATTATGGATATGAAGAGGCGTTTTAAGGAAATATCGTCTTGAATGAAAAATTTGTTAGAATGTAACATTTCTTATTTGATGAGTTTTTAGAATTTTCTTTTAGGTTATTCCCTGCGAGGCAAATGATATGGATACTAAGATCCGTAAATGTATTTCTAATGTGTTTCAAAGATTTTTTTTCTTTCTTGATGATACCCTTCATGTATGGATACGTTTAAAATATGTATTTCAAGACAATTGAATGCACAGTTTTGTAGAAGAAGTAGGCACATTAAGCTAGTGTTGAATTAAAAATAGTATAAATCCATATTTTTATTTAATGTTGTTTTGAAACAATTGTTCTATATACTAATTCAAAATGTACATAATGAAATACGAATTCAAACGGTAATTTTATCACTGAAAATACTTGTTTTTCATTTAAAATTATTCTATCTATTCAGTATTTTGTTTTTATTACTTTCGACTTTTCATAAATTTCACCATCCTAAATTGCATGTGGTCCCTTAAGGGGATGAATGACCTTTAAAATCAATTTCACTTTAAATATTACCCAAGGGTACATTATATGCATTATGGCATACATTTAGCACAAAAAGAAATTATTATTATTATTATTATTATTTTGAGGAAAAAGAGAAAGGAATTTTCCGTAACATTTTACAACTTTTTAAAATGCCCCATGCAAACTGAATATCAATGAAAATTCCCAACATTTTAATACAAGTTTAGTTTATATGTATAAATAAAACTGTACATCGAATTTTATTTATGTTTGAATATAAAGGTAAGACAAAAAATGTTTTCTATTTTTTTTTTTTTTTTAATTTTGTATAAAAAAAAAATATTGGACGGAAAATTCTTTTTTTTTCTGATTTTTTTTTTTTTTTTTTGTGATAAATGTATGACATAATGTATGTGAATTTGAATAATATTTAAAGAAAAATTTACAAAAAAAAAATAATAATAATAATAAAAATAAAATAAAAATAAAGGTCCCTCGTCCCCTTAAAAGTATTATTTGTATTCATTAACGTAATGTATGTTTGCTCTTTTTTTATTTTTGTTCTAAAAAATATGTGTAATTTTGCTCTTTTTTGAAATTTCATAAAAAATCGCATTTGAAGGAAGGAAAATAGATTAAGTTTTTGAATGCTGTTTTTAAGTGCATATTTTAAAATTATTTTTCTAATTATTTTTTCCAATTGTCTACACAATTTTTGCAGCATTATCAGGTAATATCCATAAAATTATTTTTAATAAACATTAACGGTATAGTGTAAAATAAAATCATTTTATTTCCACAGCACTCGCCGTTTAAAATGTGTTACCTATACAAACACTTTTTTTGTGTGCTTTAATGTATGATATACAGACGTATAATAAATTTCATTTTAAAGATTTATTTTCACCCACCTCATCTTGTTAAATATGATTACGTTACAACAAAAGTATTATTAATTAACAAGTACAGGGACCTTGGGGGAATAGCGAAAATGACCTTGGTGAAAGAAAAAGAAATTTTAAAACAATATCTTGCAATTTTTTTTAATTCATATACACAATCAGTTGTTTTTTTTTTTTTTTTTTTCAAAACTAGGTGGGCTCTGCACCGTATGAGCTAATAGTCCTAATAGTAAACTTTTATATTCTATAAGAAAAATCTGGGGGTACTATTGCTTAACTAAGATAATAAGTGCAGAAAGCGGACAAAAAAAGTCATTTTGATTGCATTTTGGGGCAACATACCAATGAAAATTAACAATGTCCCATGGAACCAAGTAAATTTTACTAAGCGCGTAGTGTTATACTAACAGTTTAAGACAAAATAATTTTGCGATGTTGTTGCTTTCCAGAGATATGGCAATTCAAACATACTGGCATTTGAAGTTTTATGAAAAAAGGGATTCATGATCTTGAACTTTGACATTATCTACAGGAAACAGGAATTTTTTCAGGGCCGGCAAATTGCACAGTATTCATTAAATATGATCTACTTCAACATAAAAAAAAAATCAAGCCAATTAAAAAATACAACTTTCAAAATATCACATTTTTGTCTGAATTTCAAAACAACGGCTATTAATGGAGTTGAAGGAAAACGATAGGGATTATTATATTTATTTGTTTGAACTCCTTTTAAAATTGAAAATTATTTTTATTTGAAAATAGTGGAAATTATATTGTGAATGAATTGTATTTTTCAAGAAATTTTCAATAAATACAAACTTATTTTCATAAATTTAAATTTCAGGAATCAGTTTATATTAGAAAGCAAAAAAAAATGTCTGTCGACTGAAACATTGAGATAAAATTTATTCGCGTAAAAAGAAAAGAAAATCCATAAAAGTTTTCTCTTTAATTTAATTTAATGTAGCAAACCATATTTTCGACTATTTCCTTAAGATGACTATAAACCCTTTCCTAAAGGACTTAAAAAACAAGATATTTCAGCGAGTAAATTTATAATTCGCTAAGCATTTATTTTAATTCATAAATTTTAAATGCTTTTTAATAAATTCGCCAAAACAAAGACATTTCTTTATAAGTTCACCCAACTGACGTCATTACCACCAGCTGCGCAATTAGAAGCCAAATCTTGGAAGCATGAAAAGCTTCCCGCAAATACAGTTACAGAATTTGTACGTTTTTATTGGGGAAATTCTTGATTTAATTTGTAAATATAATTCATCATTTGAAATATTGTATTTAGTAAAATAAATTATTTAATTGTCTTTTAAATTTACGATAAATTTAGATTGCATTTTCCGCAAAAGGATCAAATGATCTCATACAATTCAAAAATAACATATCGGGTTACTACTCAACTAGTATTATGAAGGTGTCACGTACCTTTGAAACTGACAAAGTACATTTAAATGTGGCCTTAATCTGGATTACAATAACTGTACAAATAATTGACTTTTATATGTTTAATTTAAAACCCTCACTAAAAGAGATATGATCTAACAGTTAGAGTTCTGAAATAGGGGTCTAGATACATAGAGATATTTTTTAATTGAAATTGAAATGTAATGTTTTTTAAATAAATAAATTCACAACATATGCCTTGCGCGTAGAATTTTAGGTGAATTGTCTCAGTGGGTAATTTTTTTATTGAATAGAGACATAATATGATTGTACAAAGACCTACTTAAAAAATACTTCTTGAAAGAAAAAAATACAAAATGGAAAAATTTGAATATATATATATATATATTTGGATATGTAAATTTTAGCCCTTCAGTCGAATTTTCGTAAAATTATGTCTAGACATTATTTCGAAATCATGCGCGCAATGAACAAAATCACAGTTTTGAGAAAACTGATTTTAAAGATCAAATTACCCATTGATCATACAGATATACCTCAAACTGTATTGGATATAACTTCTCTTCTCAAGAACGTTTTTGCTTCAGATTTGTTTACAAATGTTCCTAAAGATTCATATATTTATATAAACTATTAAATAAAAATATTGATTTTTTGACACGGTCAAAGGCAACTGAGCCCTTAACTGTTCCTGTATGTTCGAATACACTCTGTTACATTATATTATATGAACTCTGAAAAAATTCAGCCACATTCATGAAACTTTATATACAATAGTGTTTGCTTAGATGTACTACATATGGTTATAAATCTAGAAAACAGAAAATTGTGTTATTAAAACCCCCTCACTGAGCAAAAAGGTAAAATTCTAATGTTGTTTTCTCATAATTTTGTTTTTATTGATAAAAAAAGATGTTTTTTCCATGATATAATTTTTTTTACTAAGTATAGGTATATAAGCCTTGACAGTATTAATCGTAACCTTATTTAAAAAAAAAAAAAAACTGGATTATATCTATATAATTATATTAATTTAAATAATGCTTCCATTGCAGTGAAGCCTGCAGATATATTAGTTCGCGGCTGTGAGAAGGTTAACTAGTATGAGCAAAAATAATGTCTATTTCTGTAGTTTGTAAAACCACATTTGGAAGCTGCAAAAGTCTATACTCGGAGAGACATGGAGTGTATTATGTTACCGATAACCCTCTGCGGTAGATTCAGTCATAACAGATGCAACTGATTAACAAATTCGGTTGTATTCCAAGACGGCTAAAATCTTCTTTCGAACAATCAATCCAAGCTCTTTCAACTCCCAACTTTTCCAAACAATCTCTATTGGAGAAAGAGATGGCTTAAAGAGATAGAGGAAGATGGAGTAAGATGGCTGGGAGTGACGCCAAAAAAGTAATCCTAAAATCAGCTACAGTCGGCCCAAACACAAGCACGTTCTTTCACAAGAAAAGAAGAAAACTTTTAGTAATACAGATTTTAATTTATAATACAATGGAATGCTGCTTTAGAAAGCTTAAAAGTAAGCCAATCACTTTCATTTAGAGAAAAAGAAAATGCATGGGTGATGTCATAGAATTCCGTCCCTGTTCCAGGTGCTTGTTTTGTCTGGGGCGAGTGAGAGTATTTAAATTTGAGCGATAACGAGCATCATAATTGAAACCGTTATTACGGCATACTGTATCTCCATCTATCTCTTTCTTCCATAGGAGCAAGGTCTGATGACCTGGCAGGCCATGGAAGGACATTATATCCTTGTAGTTATTTTTACGAGAGTCGCGCGGTATGTGGAGAGTTATCTTGCTGATAAATTACACCTATGCAACTTGATAGCATAGGCCATATCACTGGCTGTAAAATGTGGTGTACGTACCTGTAAGTCATTACTTTTCCTTGCAACACGTGTAAAAGCAATAAGCTTTCCCAGAAAATCGCTCCCCTGAATGTCACTCCAAGTGTTATGGCAGTATGCTGTTCCATAATAAATGCTGTATTGGACCGCTGACCTCTCTGCCTACGCATACATATTGTAGTAATCAGAACTGAAAGAAAAAAAGGGATTCCTCAATGAATATCACATTTCTCTAATCGGATACATGCCAGTATGATCAAGATCGACACCAATCCAGATAGCACCGCCCACGTTGAAAGGCTAAAAGCAACTGCCTAAATGGATTTCGAGAGCTGAGACCAGAGTCGACCTGTCATCTTAGGATGCTATGCGTTGACACCACTGCATCCATATGAACTGGTAGTGTCGAATAGATGATAGTGACACTGTTGGTGTAGATGTAACTTGCCTTCTGATTGCTCGATTCTATCATGCATTTTTGGCACTGGGGTATCCTCATTGCAGCGAATGCCCGTGCCTCCTCTGAACTACTAATGCAAACACCGCGAAACTACCATATCAGTTCAACCAAAATGCTGGCTCATACGTCTGTTGGAGCAATCAGCTCTTCTCACGCCTATAGTTCGACCTCTCTCTAAGTCGAATCACTGTTCGTAGTACCGTCGAGTACGTTTTAAAGGAATCATTCTTTCATATCCAATGGTAGTCCAGTTCTCATTACTAATGAATTCGATTACCGGCTCTTTGAAATGCTTTCTTATGGTTATTGAAATGCGCATTGCACAAGTCCCCGTTTGTCAGTAGTAAGGAAGTGCTAATCATTTATATCACATCATCACGCAAGTTCCGTAGCTCTGGCTCAGATCTTTCGGGGTGCATATATATTTTTTGCAACAGAGAGTAAATTAAAAATACGGATGTTAAAAAATGGTACTTATAAAATCGAAGTGTGTAAAGTCAGTGTTTTTCTGATTTATTATGATGTTCACAATCTGGAGGATGCCATTAAGACATATAAGAAAATATTCGGAAATCTACAAAATCAACAAAAAAATGTGGATGTACATCTTTATTATTTGAAGACCCAAGTCAATCTATCAATAACCGAAAAATACGGATTTAAAAAAATTATATTTGCTAATACACTGATTGTATGGATGAAAGTAGCGAGATCAATTTAGAAAGATGCTTGGTTCAATTATGAGTCGCACTTTCATTCTCAAGAAGATGTTAACAAACAGAGAAAAAAATGTGACAGAGATGGAAAAAAATGTGATATAATTAATCCACATTGTTGATATATATATATATATATATATATATATATATATATATATATATATATTGGTCTTCAATATTATTAAAGGCATTATTGGGTCAATTTTATTAAGGAGAAACGTTGAAAGTGAAGATTTTGTGGGCATGTTAAATCATGCAGTTATAACATATATATATATATATATATATATATATATATATATATATATAACCAATAATTAAACATAACCTACCACCATCAAAAACCGTAATATTATGAATTAAAGCTGTAAGTATATATAAAAAAAGATTAAATTATTTATAAGAATTATTATGGAAGAAAAATAAGAAAGTGGACACCGACAAATAATGGAAATGCTTATATATTGAATTACGTTTTCAAGGGCACAGAATTCAATGATATAAGCAAAATGGTTGTTTTCTGTGGGAAAAATAAGCTAAAGCTAAAAGTTATTTTCCCCTGTGCCCTAACAAATTGATTAAAAATGAAAACAGAATAGAAACAAATAATATGAAATGGAAAAAACAAGAAAACCTATTTAAATATTTATAGGATATAAAATGAAATAATAAACACCATACCGATAATATTTTAGAATAAATCCACGCTCACATGGCACCCATATCGTAAAGATTAAGGTTAATAAAACAGTTAAGAAAACACAGTAATTGATACCATAGGATGCAGTTAATACATATTGAATTAAATGTTAAATAACTTTTAATATAATATAAAATAATATAAATAGAAAGTAATTACATAATTAAAATGCACTATTAAATTAATTAAAAACCGTTAAACAATATCGTCAAAATTTAGCAAAAATTCCCCCTGGTGTAGTAAATTATAACTGAAATGTAGCTGGAAGAAGTAAATCTAGAACTTATCGAAAAAAAAAACACAAATTGTGGTGCTGCCATCTAGTATTACATTTATGATTTAATTGTCAAAAGACTTGCTTCAGTTGTAAGCAATTGAATGTAACAATTGTTTTATTAACAGCAAAACCAAAAATATCCTTATATATAGGGTTGATTGTTGACGGCCAATTATCTACACGAGGGATATAGGCCCTAGGGGGAGTGCCTTCCGTGGAGGTCTTTCTAAGGGAACCTAATCCGTATTAACGCATGGAAATCCACGGCTCGAAGAAAACCACGAAAACTCCGAACGATTAGGCCGACGGGCGCGATGCCTTATATATAGATAATTATAAACTGAATATAAACCACACAATGTATTTAAAAAAAAACTATTGTTAATAAAATTTAAAAAGCATACAAAATATTCTATTAGCAAATTTATTTAAACTACACTAAGAATTTAAATAATTCTAGAACATCGATAAAATATAGCATATAGCTATATGCTATAAAACAGAATAAATTCATTAATAATTAATATAAATAATTATTAAAAATATAAAAATCTTTAATAAAAACTATTATATATAAGATAATTATAAAATGAACAGGAAATAAAAAACATATGGTAGTATAAAGAAGGTGAACTGATACTTAAATTCCAATTACCTAAAAAGCACAAATATAGTATGTGGATTATTTTATACATCCATAAAAATCCTAAAAGTATGAATGTGGGACATTCAAAAACAATAAACCGATAATAAATTATATAACACTAGGTGAAAATAAATAAATATTAAAATATTAATAAGAATAGAGGAATAATAATAAATATAATTACCCAATTTTAATCCATACAGTATAACTTTATTTATATTAAATATACTTATATGTATATTAATCACTATAAAAATGGCATACTATTAGTAATTAATATGATATTGTCCTTATTAAATTAAAATTTATAACAAATGATTGTAAATAAGATTAAACAAAAATAAAGCTAATAATTAATGAAATTCACCAATTACATATAAAATATCAAATCAACATCCTTATAAAATACGTATTAAAAATATAGTAATAATACAAAAGCCCCATTTTTTTTTAATATATAAATTAACCATTGCGTATTATCCAGACAACACCACCCTCCTCCGTACTCTAACATCTACCCACCCATCCAACCTATAATAATTTTTTATGTTATTTTACAATTTTTATTTTTTATAGAGATTTTTTTTTTATAATTTTTTTGTAATTTTGTTTACGCATGTGTTAATTTGTTTTAAATATCATGTAAGAAAAATACTAATTGTATATTAATGAATATATGAATTTTATTGGAAAACCGTGATTTAATGCATCATAAATTAGTTTTTTAATATTATTGTTAATTAGAGGAGAAGAACATAAACATTTTATTCTATATAAATGATTAAGTATCATATTTCGAAATACAGAATGATGTAGACAAGATTTAAAATTTGTAAATGTATTAACTTTGAATTTAAATTCTTTACGTTTGTCATATAAATCTGTGATTGTTTTGTTGTCTTTTATTGTAATTTTAAGATCTAAGAAGTTAATTGTATTGTTAGATAAAAGGTTTTCCGTTAATTCCAAATTAGTGGGATAATCTACTGGAAATGGAGTAATTACAGAATGATCAGTATCAATTAAAATTATGTCATCAATATAACGATATAAATGTAGATTATTATTAGTAAAATTACGTTCATAATGATATAAGTATAAGTCGGAGAGTAAACTGGATGTACAACCGCCTTGTGGTATACCGACATGCTGTAAATATAAAGTGTTATCTTGCAAGATATAATTATTATAGATAATGAAGTTAGTTAAAGATTTAAAATATGCAATATCAATATTAGATGGTAATTCCAGTTTTTTATAATACTTTTTAAATAATGCATTTATAATTTTATGTAAATCTAATAGGTCTATATTATTAAAAAGATCTTTGAAGTCATATGTTGTTATATTATATACACAATGAAGATTTTTTAAAATATTGACAAGTTGATAGCTATTTTTTATACAATGTGTATTATCATTGTTTGTAGTAAGTACATATAATTGATTAAGAATTTTTAAGAGAAGTTTATTGGCTTTATTATTATATGTATTGCAACCAATAGTTACAGTCCTAAATGTAATTGGAGTTTTATGAAATTTGGGAATAAGAACTAAATATGGATAATTAAAGTTAGTAGATAAAATATTTAATAGTTTATAATAACTCCGAATTTTACGATTATTTACAATTACATTTTCATTAGTTTTTTTAAATGACTTATTAGAAGAAATACAATTTGTAAGAAGTTGGTGATAATAAGATTTACAAATAATAGCATAATTATTAGGAGATTTGTCTACATATGTAATAACGTAGTTTTTTTGTAATTTAGTAATTTGTTGGAAAATATGCTGTGTATTAATAGAAACCAAATCAGCCATATTATTTTTTAAAGCCATAGTTAATTTTTCAATTACTAATATTTTCCACTGATTAAAATATTCAATAGGCTTATTATAAGAGATAGAAATTTTATAAATAAAAATATCAATATCATGTGTAAACAGTTTGATAATAGATTTAACATTAAATTTAGATGGAAGTCTATATTTAGTACCATAACCCATTAGTTGTTTCAATTTAAAATCATTAACAATATCAAGATTTCCAGTGATTATATGTCCATGATCATTGTTTATGTATTTTTTTAGAGTGGGGTCATTGCATTTACACGGAAAATTACTTGCAGCAGATGTATTTTTTGAAAATGTATTGTAGTTAAAAATCTTTCTACCAATTGTATTAGGATATTTAAATGTTTTTGAGATATGAAGATTATTAAAATGAAAAAAACAATTTTTATCATTAATTATAGAATTGATATTAATTTTATTAAATATGTGATTTGAAAAAGTAATTAACATTTGAGTATTCATGTTTTGAATTTTATGTTTTTTTTGTAAATTAATATTTAAAAGATTAACCCTAGACATAATGAGGTCAAAATAAATATCTGAGAAATGTTTAGAGAAAGATTTACTTAGAAATACATTTAAATGTTGTACAATCTGTTTCTTTTATATATATATATATATATATATATATATATATATATACGGCATGGGAAAGATTAACGATTGCGGTTTTTTGCATGTGATTCTCGGACAATCTGAACAGTGAACAGAGCTACCAGCGTAAAGCTTCATAAGAATAATCCATAGTAATAATATGATATTTCATCTAATGCTGTTGGCATATATCTACCCTATATATGTAAAATCCCAATGAAACGAATTTATGAAACGGTAGTATGAAACGGAAGTATGAATCGACTGATTAAACAACTGATTATGTTTCACGGCGATTTCTCCTAAAGTATGGAATACTTCGCGATGAAATTAACACCAAATATCAATATTGATCCGCAGATTTCAAAACTGGTATTAGAATTTTTAAATTCGTATTAGTTTTCGAAATATTCACTTTTTTCTAATTTTATATACATTTTTTTCTAATGATGGCAACTCAAATTTTAACCAAACAGATATATATATATATATATCTCACAAAAGGTTGACATGGTAACCCGGCAATTGTTGTTTATTTCATAATAAATGTTTATTTACTTTTATTTCTTTTTACAAACTATATAAATTATTTTGTTCTATGTTTATTAATTATTTTTTTATATTTCCTTTAGAAAATAATAGAAAATAATTAAGAAATACAGTACTACTTAGTTATTCCGTCGACCAATTTCGCAAAAATTATATAAATCGCCCAAACACTCCCCAAATTATACAAATTGATATAATTGGTATTTTAACCCCCTCACTGACAAGCCCGCGTTAATACGTTCACTAAGCTCTAGGTTTTACTGCAATACAAGCAACTCTTAAAATAATATAATTCTATTAATTTAATATATATTCAATTCATTCAACAATGATTAATACGTCCAAGGATTGCATTCATATTCGTTATTAAGTTTTTTTTAATAAAATGTTGAAATAATCATCTTTTTTTTAGCATTTAAAACAAAATGTAGGGAAAACAACATTACAATTTTTCCCTTTTCCGAGACCGTCAGAGGGTTAAATAACGAAAGAACAAATAAATTAGTATAATATTAATAATTATACGAATAAAACGTCGAAATAAAAATCACTTGATGACGTAAACACGTGTAACTTGCTTAAAGTCAATTGAATGTGACATTTACGATCAACCATTATTGGCATTTAATCTTATAGTTTGGCTATAGATTTTTGGTCGTCGGGATATCTAAGGAATATTAAAAATGGATATGTAACTGGTATTTAAAAACGAGGTTTTCGCTAAATTTTCGCAAAAAAATAAAAATTACGCCAAACCTGTATATCTGTAACCGTGTATATCTGTAACCTGTATAACCGTATCTGGTCAAATATTACCATTCGAAAAAAAATGCTAACTGGCGAATTGAAAAAAAGCTATTGGCGAGATTTGCATCCTGCTAGCGTAACAGTACCTAGAATTCTTTGCGACCATGGCAACATTTATGTAGTTTTATTCGAAAAAAAAATTGATTTTTTAATCAAAATGGAAAACTTACGGTCCCATTTTGGCGCGATTTTTTTCTGACGGCAATGTCATATACGGAGCAGACACATAACTGGCGCCAAAGTATCGTTATTTTGCTTCATATGGTAAGCCGGATGTTGCTGTTTATGCTGTTGATGCGTTCCCCAAATTTGCGTCGTCAAAAAATCACGCCAATATGGGACGTATATGGCATCTTTGCCAAACTTTCATATGAACGGCGAAGGGATCAGACCGTATTTGTTTATGGCAGTTGATGACTTGAACTATTATAATATAGATGAAATGATGGCGATATAATAATATTTGGCGACTTATCACCTGTACCTGGCTAACATTAAAGTACCAAAATGGTACCTAGACTATAAAAAGCGAAGTGGTCCACCTGGAGCTGTTGATGCTAGTCACATGACTTATTCTATTGTTAAAGAGATTGTTTTGAAATACCGGGAGACAAAAACTCTTATACTTAATTTGTTTTATTTTATGTTCTTTTCAAATATTTAACTGATCCTCTTTAATTAAAAACGAAAACAACCATTGGATGTCTTAACAGCAACTGATTCGCCCTTATTTTTTTTTAAATCAAAGGGAATCGAACGGAAACCCCTTTACAGAGCACAGCTTTTTTCAGTAAAATTCAATCTTCTCTAATATTTTTAAAACCCATCAGATTAGCGTGTTTTTAGATTCTGCGGTGTCTGAACGGGGGTTGGCGAGCGTAGCTTGCAGGGGGCTGAGCCCCCTAGTATATATATATATATATGGAAATTAAGAACTATAAATACAACAATAAAAGAAAAAAGATTTAGCTGATCGAAAGGTGGGGCGAGCAAATAAGTATCAATAACATATATAGGTCTAATATACATATATATGTTACATATATATATATATATATATATATTTATATAGGTAAGATACATATATATGTAATGTACATCAATAATATATGAGTACGTGAGTTTCAAAACTCGCCTTATCTAAGATTAGAAATAAAAAAATCCAGTTTTCTCTGCCAATCTATTCTGTATATGAACATGCATCGAAAAAGCGATACAGTCTGCAAAAGCAATTTTCTATCGTCAGAGTATCAAACGATTAGAGCTACGATCTGAAAAATGTCAGTATAGGCTGGGATATTAGGTGGAGAAATAGTGTCGTGTGATAAGTACTGTATTGTAGCGCTATAACAATAAAGACAATATAGTTTTTTTGACCTACATTTTTCGTGTGTAACTTACTTTTTGAACGCCCTAGTATGTACAATTTATCTTAGAATAATGGCGATCGATAAACTCGATTCATACTAAGAATTACATATTAAATTTACTTAACTTAATTGTGCTTAAATATTTTGTTTTTGTCATTTAATGATACACAAACCTACAGAAACATAAATTTTATATCTCCATAATTTTAAGAAATTTTACATTTTCGTACAAAAAGAAAGCTAGTTGAAACATTTGTTTTAGATTTTACAGAATTTTGAGAAAAAAGGGCTTTGTTTACCTCTCTGGATTTAAGCCAATAAAAAGAAGACAAAGACAAAAACAATGTTCTGTAAACCTTTCGAAATTAAATTATGATGAATCGTAAAACTTTATATAAGATTAATCAGAGCAAAAAAGTTGAATTACTGAATGTGTGCATTTATTTTAAGAAAACAGATCTTTAATATTTCTCTGGAACCTTGAATATAACCTTTGGATGATTAGTTAAAAAGTTATCTTTGAAAACTTTCAAAACAATGCGATATAGTGTGATGTAATTCAACATAATATTTAACGCTTTTATCATGTAATTTCTGTGAAAAATAAGTAACTTCTTTCAATTTGTTAAAACAAGTATACATGTAGTATAAATAAATTTCAAGTAAAAAATATGTTTATATGGGAAGCGTTTATTTTAATATACTAAAAGGAAAAAAAATGATTCAAATAAATAACTTCCTTAAAATAAATAAATTAAATTGCAAAATAATTATTTTTCAGCTTGTTATATAAAAAAATATAATGTCAGGCTTCTTGTTTAAATCAGGCTACTCAATGAATTAGACTTTTAACTTCTTGCAAGAAAAAAATCGATCAACGTCCTCGTGGAGATGGAATTCATATACATTCGTACCCTGCGAGGAACTGATATTGAATATTCAGAGATTCTTCCCTCAATAATCTATGCTTGATGCATGATTTTGTCTTTCTTGTTTTTATGAAAAAATTAAAAAAAAATCAGTTTTTGATTAGATGGCCAAAATTACGTTAAGTTAAAATAATCCACTTCCATCTTGCTTATTTCAAATAATAATTTTATATGAATTATTGTTAATCACATCTCAAGCATGATATTTTACAGACTAGTCTTTGAATTTTAAAATGATTTCTTCGATTCATCAACTGCTGGGAAAATTGCAATTAATGAAACTTTTCCTTAGGTGAAAGCTGTTTTATTGATCATTTTGTTGGCTTTAAAACAAAGCTGTTGTCGGAATAATTTGTCACATATTACAGTTAGAAATGCACATTTAAATTAGCCTAAAAAATATCTTTCCTAATAAAATATTGCATCAAAATAGTGTAATTTTCTTAAAATAAAATATTTGACTCGCATTGAAATACAGCTTCTAGGAAACTGTTAAATAAAAAGGAAACCAAGAACATCTTTTGATTCTTTTTAACATTTTCCAACAAAATTGAAAAGTGTTTATACATTCGGTTTGTCTGGCTGTCTGTCCACACTCTAACTCCCGTAAATATACTCGGATTTTAATGAAATTGATAAAATATATTTAGGGCCACCAAAGCATGTCTGGTATTGTACATGAAGGTTGAAGGATTAATCGTTCATATACAGGGGCACTCAAAATTATTCCATTACGTTATGGTATATGGGAAAAATCGTTTACAGAGCATTTTAATGTCATTACGCTATTTCAAATGTATTGAAACTGATATATATCAATGAATTTCACTACGACCATGTTAGAACAGGGCATTCATAGCACTTTTTTATTCATTTACTGGGGCACACAAAATAAATCGTTTACGGTACAGTACTGTCTTTGAGTAATAATGGAAGGAGTGTACGGTTTAAAATTCGGTATGCGCTTTTAAATTTAATTACTTTTTTGCATCTTACTCGTTATATATAAATTATATACCACAAATATAAGGCTGCACAAAAATATCCACGTACCGTTCTCCTTATGAGAGGAAATTGCTGAAGGTAAATTTTCAACTGAAGCATATTTATCTCTTAATTGAACTAAATTTTGGCATGCATGTAGTTAATCGATTCAAATCTATATATCATATACTGGGATGCTGTAATAATGCGGATAATTTTACGATTGTAGATGGGAACAGTTGAAATTGGGCTTTGAAATGTGTTATGCGTTTCCATATATTTGAATTAGACGTAATATTTTAATTTTTTTAATATGTGCAGTTATGTTACATTATTCTGAATGTGTTGGAAAGTGTTTCATAATCTATTCTTGACGCATGCTTTTTTCTTTCTTGTTTTGTTTATGAAAAAGTAATATATTTTAAATTTATCGAACAGTTGCATGAAATTCCCAAATAATTTCAACAAATAATTTCGAAATCCTAAAAAATATATTTGTAAATTTTCAAGCTGGTTGCATCAATTTAAAACATCCTTACCAAAAATTCATCATCAATAATATTATGTTTAAATCAATTAATTAAATGCGGCATTTTCTAGCCAGTGAATAACGAAATGGTCTCATTCTCCTTAAAAACTATTATGACATGAAAGAAATGTTCTTTTGCAGAATAGGTTCCCAATCTTTTCTGAACCACCGCCCCCTTTGCAAGAAACAATATTCCAACGCCCCCTCTTCTATAATAGCGAATTATACCAAAAATAAAATATTGTGGAATATTATCTTTACTTAATTTTATTTGTCTGTCTATCGATCAATAATCAGAAATTAATTAAAATGACCATTAAATAAGTAAAAATCTTTTTATTAAATATTTACAATTAAATACAAAATCAATAAGAAATAAAATGAGATGCTTTTTTGAACGGTGAAATTTTGTGCATTTTCTGTAATTACAAATAAAGCTTACGCACAAAAATTGTCTCAAATTTGTACTCATTTATTTTAAGCAATATTTAGACATGAACAATTATATGCCTTAATGTCGCGAGTACGTTCCTATTAAAAATTTAATGTGCAAAAAATGTGAAAAATATTAGCATAATTAATGTAGTATGTAGATAAACTCTTTGAAAGAAAAACCTCAATATTGATATTAAATTTGAAACTAGATTTTATATTTATAAAAAAAAAAAAAAAAAATATTTTCTTCTAACTACAGTTTTATTTCTTTAAGTTTTAACTGCAACTTATTTTCACAAACAATCTCGCCTTGCGGATGCATATTGTTATTTCTTAAAATAATATAAGGAATTATAAGAGAAATAAAAAGGAGGAGAAATAAATGATAAATAGGGACAGGTCATTACAATGCATGGAAGGAAACATTAAACATTTGTGTGAGGCAATTTAGTTGAAGAAAAATATTTATTAACGTATTCTCGAATCTAAATTATTTCTTGTATAATGTAAAAATAAAATATTTCAAATGTTGTTAAAGTTTTCATATTTTAGATTTGCATTTCTATTTTAGCTAGCATAAGATGTTCCAACGAAAAACTATGAATTATTTTAGAAAAAAAGAACAATGCATTCACAATAGAAGAAGCTCCGTATCACCTATATTCTTGTGAAAAACACGAAAAAAATGTTATTTTTTACAAACACATGGCTATTTAAATATATATATATATAAAGGTGTTTTTATAAAACAGGAAAATAAGGTTTAAAAAGTCCTTCCGGCCAGTGCCGGGAGGAAGAGGTAGCTTTCATATTCCTTATTTTAAAAAACCCAACTTATATTATTCAAACACACGAAGCTCAATTAAGTGGAAACCGAATGTAGGAGATTCAATACTAATTTTTATCAATACTAAATCATTATGAATGAGAATTTCGCGAAATTAGTCAGCTTTACCCAAGCTGCTTTTAATTAAAGTAACTTATATTTGGCTGCCAAATTCGGCAATTTTTAAAGTGCCTGCCATTTTAAGACAACATGGTGGATGAGGCTAACCAGTGAACTTGGTCGAGACATTAGTAATTGCTATGCACATGCTCCCTCACATCGGAATCGGTTGATATATACGAGTGCTGTCGCAGGCAAAAAATCAGATTTTTCAAAATGTCACCCACGTTAGGAATTGAAACTACTATATCTGAGCCATTTTTTAAGATAAAGGCAAACAAAAAATGCTCCTGAATCCTTATATCAAGGTCAAATACTTAAGAAAGAAACCTTTTTCAATTTCTAATTTTTTTTGCACCTCACTTTAAATATATTTTTTTTAAATTTATTGGCCGCCATTTTGAAACAAGATGGCTGATGAAGCTGGCCAGCGAACTTGGTCGAGATATTGATGTATACTATCCACATGCCTTCTTCCATCGAAATAGGCGAATACGTGTGGTATCGCGTGACAAATACAAGATCGTTTCAAAGTGTTAGCCATGATAGAAATTCAAAGTGCTATAATTCAACCACTTTTTAAGATATAAACAAAAGAAAAAAATTTCAGAAACAAAAACTGCTCCGAATCTTTCTATCAAGGCCAAACACATAAAAAAAATCTTTTTCATTTTCCAATTTTTTAATACCTCATTTAAAATTTTAAAATACATTTAAAAAAAAATCGCAACCCGTTTGAAACAAGATGGCGAATGAAGCTGGCCAACGAACTCGGTCGAGACATTGGTATGCACTATGTACAGACCAAGTAATATCCAAATCGGTTCATAAATACACCTGTTATCGAAAGACAAAAATCAGGTCGTTTTAAAATGTCAGCCACAATAGAAATTCAAAATGTTATAACTCAGCCATTTTTTTAGATATAGACGAAACAAAACCTGTTCCGGAATCTTTGTATTAAGGTCAAACACATACGAAAAAATCTTTTTCATTTTCCAATTTTTTGGCATCTCATTTTAAATTTAATTTTTTTAAAAAATTTTTAAATGGCCGCCATTTTGAAACAAGATGGCGGATGAAGCTGGCCAACGAACTCGGTTGAGTTATTTGTATGTACTATGTACACACCAAGGTACATCCAAATCGGTTCATAAATACGTCTGTTATCATGTGGCAAAAATCAGGGCGTTTCAAAATGTCAGCCACGCTAGAAATTCAAAATGCTATAACTCAGCCATTTTGTAAGATATAAACGAAACAAAAACTGCTCCCGAATCTTTTTATCAAGGTCAAACACATAAGGAAAAAATATTTTTTCAATTTTCAATTTTTTGGTACCACATTTCCAATTTAAATTGTTCTTAAAAATTTAAATGGCCGCCATTTTTAAACAAAATGGCGGATGAAGCTGGCCAACGAACTCGGTCGAGACATTGGTCTGTACTATGTATAAACGAAGTTACATCCAAATCGGTACATAAATACGCCTTTTATCGCGTGACAAATTTCAGGACGTTTCAAAATGTCAGCTTCACTAGAAATTCAAAATGCTATAACTCAGCCATTTTTTAAGATATAGACGAAACAAAAACTGCTACGGAGTCTTTGTATAAAGGTCAAATACATAAGAAAAAATATTTTTCCATTTTCAATTTTTTGGTACCACATTTCAAATTTTAAATTTTTTAAAAAATTTTAAATGGCCGCCATTTTGAAACAAAATGGCGGATGAAGCTGGCCAACGAACTCGGTCGAGACATTGGTATGTACTATCTACACACCGAATTACATCCAAATCGGTTCATAAATACGAGAGTTACAGTATGACATAGGTCAGATATATATATATATATATATATATATATTGATATATATATATTGATATATATATATATATATATATATCAATTTTGAACGGAGGGTGGTTTCGGGGTCTGGGGGTCATGATCGATGAAAATATACCAAAATTTTTTGAAATCGCTTTCCTCCGAACGGCTGCAATAGGTAGCTTTTTGTAAAGAAAGCTACCTAAAATTTAGGGCACTGAATGATTAAAAATGTTTAAGGACACTTATTTGTTCTCTCTCTTTTGAAATGCCTTAAAAATGTTTTTAGACAAAAGACATAATGAACAAGAAATAAATGTTTGAAAAGTACTTCTTTCTGAGCTCTCTTTTGAAATGAAAATATGTTTTTTTAAAGTCAGCTGAATCAAATTCATTTTTTTTCAGTAATGTCATACAATGTTTCTCTTCTTTAGAGCATATAAAACATAACAACGACATTCTATATTCTTAATATTTTATTTAAACACTAAAATAAAGTTTCCCTATGTATAATAAGAATTTATATCCTAAAATGGTAGAAATTTGCTGAATTGTTTTTCTCTCCCTCATTATAAAAAGTATGTATTTAAAATTTTCTACGTGTTATGCAAAGTGAAAAAAAAATAATGATTGCGTTTTTATTAATATTATTAAAAGTTTTAAAAACATATTAATATTTAATAAGAAATAGAAAATAGTGTTAGTTTATTGGCTTCTTTACTAGAGTAAATGGAAAAGTATAACTTGTTTACAAAGAATTCATGAAAATTCTACCACTCTAGAATATGAATTCCTATGTAGGTAAACATTGTTTTATTTTTTAAATAAAAATATTATGAATATAGAATGTCGTAGTTATATTTTATATGCGCTGAAGAAGATAATTTCTTTCATGACATTACTGAAAACACTGAATTTGTTTCAGCTAACTGTATTCTTTTGAAAGACATCTTTTCTTTTCAAAAGAAAGCTCTGAAAAGAAGTAAGTTTCAAACATTTATTTCTTCTTGTGTTTGTGAACAAGATATAAATGTTTGAAAACTACTTCTTTTCAGAGTTAAATTTTAAAATTTTCCACGTGTTATGCAAAGTGAAAAAAAATAATCGTTTTTATTAATATTATTAAAAGTTTTAAAAACATATTAATGTTTTAATAAGAAATAGAAAAACATGCTAATTTATTGGCATCTTTACTACAGTAAACAGAAAAGTTTGCCTAATTTTTTACTACAGTGCTACAGTACTATTACCGAGTAAATTTTGATTTTCTTAAATAGCACACATGTATAATTAAATGTAAATTATGAAATGTATCATTATTACTTCATTAAAGACAGTAATAAAAAATATTTCAATTATCGAAATTATCGAAAATGTTTCTGTAGAAATTTCAATTCTGTCATAAAAAATATGTACGATTCTAAAACAAAACATCAAAAACACAGTAATTAGGCACATGAGATTTAACTATTCAAGAAAATATGTATGTTATTGTGAGTACATCCAAAAATGTTTATGAACAATAAGTAAAATATAATGTAGTTTTCAACTGGATATTTTGATCTCCCTGCATGAATGAAAACATGTTTAACGCTATTAATAAAAACTCGAAATATTGAATAAAGAAAGTACTGTATTTACACAACGTTTTTAAATTTCATGGAAATTGTAGGTTTCTTAGCTATTGAAAAATATCCAAATTAATGCAATCGATTAATAATTTAAACTACATTTAGAAGTAGATATTTTTTTTTTATAAAGTTCATCCAGAAATTAAAAAAAATTAAGTTCTATTAAAAACATTATTTGTATAAAAAACAGTTTTTTTTTTACTTCATTCAAAGTGCAAAAAGCACTATTCTTTAAAAACACATTTTAAATTCTGATCGAAAAAAAAATATTATTTACATATTTTTATTTTTTTGGCTAACACTGAATACGTATTTTTAAAATATGAGTGAGAAAAAATACCCAGTTTCCAATTTCCCAAATTGTTTAATTTTTTAAGGATATTTTGTAACGTGGCAGAAGAAAGCCGACTTTTCTTCAAAATTCTGATAGATAATGTTACTGCCATATGGGAAAACATAAAATATAGTGTTACGTTATCCATCCTCTTCTATACGAAGAAAGTTAAGAATTTAAACTGTTTAGGTTTCATATTTAAAACTGTTTTCGGTACTTAAGATTTTTAGCATACTGCCATTCATAAAAATTTATTGATAAATATATATATTTATCTATACACAGAGTGGGCAAAATAAAAGTGACCCGGGAAATACTTATGAGTTCTCCTGTTCATTACCAATGGTCAATTGTGTGTCAGGTCGATTTCGATACTTAAGATTTTTAGCATATCATTCACTAAAACAAATATTGATATATATCATCATCTTCATCATCAACCGTTTTCAATCCACTGCTGGATGTAGGTCTCCCCCAGATTTTTCCAATGTTTCCTGTCTAGTGCTTTAGTCATCCAATTTACGCCGGCTACTTTTCTGATTTCATCACTCATTCTTACTTGAGGTCGTCTTCTTGGCCGTTTTACATCTCTTGGATACCACTGTAGGGTGTTTCTGCTCCATCCATTGTATTGTCTTCTTGCAGTGTGCCCAGCCCATTTCCATTTTAGCCGCTTAATTCTTTCAATGATGTCAAAATCTTTCATCTGGCTTTTTATCCAGGTTATTCTTTTTCTGTCTCTTCCAGTTATATCTAGCATACATATTTCCATACGTCTATGTGTTGTTTGTAATCTTTGTACCATCCGTTTCGTTAGCGCCCATGTTTCTGCTCCATAAGTTAGCACAGACAAAACACATTGGTTAAATACCTTTCTTTTCAAACACAGAGGCATGTTACTTTTCAGAATAATATTGTTGTTCCCAAAAGCACTCCATCAATTTCTTATTCTTCTATTGATTTAATTCATGATACTATTATCCGATGATATTTCCTGCTAGAGGTATACATAACTTTGGACTTCTATAATTTCAGTGTTGTTGTAGACGATTTTCTTTTTTGATGCAAATGAATTCAACAGCACCTTAGTCTTTTCCAAGTTTATTTTTAATCCCACATTAATGCTAGATTCTGCCAAATCGTTTAGCATATTTTCCAAAACTTCAGGATTGTTACTGAAAATTAAAATGTCGTCAGCGAGTCGGAGATGACTTAAATATTCCCCATTTATTCTATCCCTTTGTTTTCCCAATCCAGCTTCTTGAAAATATTATCTAAGACAGCAGTAAAAAGCTTAGGCGAAAGGGTGTCTCCTCGTCTTACCATCTTCCAAGCTTGATCTTTGCTTTTCCTTTGTCCAAGTGGATCGTTGATGTTGCTTTCTTGTAAATCTTCTTTGTGTTATTGATGTAAGGTTTGTCTATACCAATGTCTTCCAGAGATTCTACTACTGCTGATGTGTAGACCGAATCAAATACGTTTTCATAATCAATTGATATATATATATATATATATACTTATATATAAACGTAAAGCACAGTAATCACCAACAAAAAACAAGATAAATTCATGTGAAATGCGCCAAACAGCTGCAGTAAAACACATAAATTAAATATAAAGCAGTATAAGATTATATTTAGCCTGAACCAGCGCACCCCCCCCCCCTCACAGAACAAGAAGAACAAGAAAAATATCTATGTAAACATTAAAACTTTAACAAAAACTAGGAAAAAATAGGCTGCGGCCTCATCGGCAGTGGGTTATGTTGCTTTTGAAACATAACCCACTGCCGATGAGGCCGCAGCCTATTTTTTCCTAGTTTTTGTTAAAGTTTTAATGTTTACATAGATATTTTTCTTGTTCTTCTTGTTCTGTGAGGGGGGGGGGGGGTGCGCTGGTTCAGGCTAAATATAATCTTATACTGCTTTATACTTATATATATATATATATATATATATACTTATATATATATATATATATATATATATATATATACAGACTGTAGGCAAAATAAAAATGGCGCGGAAACTATTCATAAGACTGACACCGATTTGACTCTTGATAAGGAAGAGTCAACATTTTCTCATCACAGAAAATGTTGGAAATGGCCACCGATAACGTTGATGCAGCACTGTGCTTGATTTATCAAATTGTGAGACATACCTTGCTTCTCTGCTCGAGGGACAGCAGCCATATCGTTATTATTGCTCTGCTGCAGCTCTTCCAGGGTTTGGGGATTATTTGAGTAGACCAGAGCCTTCAATTTGTCAAACAGGTAAAATCACAGGGAGAGAGATCAGCTGATCGAGATGACTGGGAGACTGCACTGTCCTCTCCTGTCTGAACACCTCATGCACTCTTGGCATAGCTGCGTGTGCTGTTATTCCATTTCGCTGAAAATTTCCATGCATCTGTTCATCTTCTGTTTGTTTCACATAAATGCATTAAAACATTATGGGCATAGTGGTAAGAGTTTACAGTTTCGTAAAATAATCGAGTTATGATGCGGAAACAAGACAATTCGCCACAAACAGCAAACTTGAGATATGCAACGGCTATTTGAATTATCAATGGGTATTTTCTGATGCATAACGACACATGTTCTGCGAATTCACATAACTTGGTAATCTTAACCAGGACACATCTGAAGAAATGAAAACTGAGGATCCAAAGTCCTCATTCCACTTCATCAAAAACCTATTGGCAGAACACAAGATGCAAATCTTTGTCTGGAGGTACTAGCTCAAGCACAAACGTAAAGATATAGATGCAAGTTCTTTTTCTTAATGTGTCGATACGACAATCTCATAATTACCACTTGAATAGGTAAACGTCGTTGCAAATTTGACGGACTTGTTTCCGGGCGTTCCTGCACTCCAGGAATAATTTCTTGTTTTCGAACACTTTTCGGAAAGTTACGGTTTTTGTTCACTACAGAGACATTTGCATTTTCTGCACTTATCATCTTTTTTAAGCAATAGTACGCCAAAATCGTTCTTATAGAATATGAAAGTTTACTATTAGGACAAGCTGAGTATTATAGATCTTTACTGGGATATTGATGCTGTTAACAGATATAATCTGTTAAATTTTCAAACGATTCAAAATCTACAACTTTTAAATTAGGCCTATCTAAAAGAAAATCAAAATATAATAAAACAAAATATATGATGTAATAAATGAATATACGTGCTAATTTTCTACAGGCATATTCTACATTTTCTACAGGCAAAGGGAAATGTTTTCCGGGCTTCAGAATTGCACAATATTCATTAACAATCACTTAAGAAAATCAACATAAGAAAATCAAGCCAATCAAAAAACACAACTATCAAAATATCATTTGTTTGTCTCAATTTCAAAATAAGGAGTCCTTAAACCATCATTTTGACGTTTTTTAAGCATAATTCAAAAACTACTTGGAAGAAAATTTAAAAATTAAGATTCCGTATAAAGCAGAACATAATACATATAATAAATTTTTTTACCCCCACATAAATTTCCACATTCCCACATTCCCACATAATTTTTTTTATAATACATATATATATAAAAAACTGTATGTGGGAATTCATATTTTTTCAAATATTAACTTTATTATTCATAATTCAGATTATAATTTTCTTAATTACAAATTAAATGTATTTATGTTTGGGTTTTTTAGTATTATAACCACACAAAAAAATATCATATTAGCATAATAATTTGAGGTATTATTAATAAAAACGTTAGAAGCTTTAAATTTCGAATGATTATAATTCAAAAACTTATCACCGAAATTATTTGAAATTTCCTTTCTAGTGATATTTTAAACCGAAGATTTATAATACATTGTCAAAATTGGATGTTGCATGGAAAAAATAAAATTTTAGTCTGGTTTGATTTGTAGACGGTCCCATAAGAAAATTTCATATTTCATTTAAGAGTAAACTTTATTTCCCATCGTTTGGTACTAGCAACTTTCTTCAGTTGCAGGGTTATCCGGGAAAGTATTTTTTTCTTCCCACGACAGTACAAAACGTAGATTCCAATTCCTTTTTATTTAATTTAAATTAATTTAATTATTGTAATTCTTACATTAATCAAGTACATTTTAATTTGATTTTCTCTTTTTTTTCTCTTTTTTTATTTTGTTGAACTCAAGAACCTAAGTCTTAACCTCCCCCATACTTTAAAAAAATTTTCACTGCTGTCTAGGAAATCGCAGCTTGTCATTTAACACAAGTGTTCAGTATCCGGGGATGTTTGACATAGGCTCCGGGCTCCTAGGAACAAATTATTCGGATAGTCGGCTTATGAAAAACTTCAAAATTAACATTGAAAATCATATTTCACAACTTGTTTATATCCCTCCTGCATTTCTTTCTCTTTGTATAATATTTTGCACTACAAGAAAAGAAAATTCAATATTTTTAAAGCGATGTCCAAGAATTAAAAAAAATGTTATTTTCATATTTTTTAGTGATCTATAAACAATTTTAAAATTCGCATAATATCTAATGAATGAATCAGTTTTTAGTGTATTAAATATAGGGGAGATAATATTTATATGTTAAACTAAAAGTATATTGAAATGCAATTATCTCATCACTTTAATTATTTTTTTTGCGGTGAAATTGAAAAAACGAAATTAAATTTTTAATAAAAAGTATAAAATAAATTATACTTCTTTATACAGGGTGTTTCTAAAAGAATATCGGAGTTTTAATGCTTGGTAGTATTTATTACATAAAACTTAAAATTTTAATTAATTCATGAAATGAAAGAGCAACTCAAACACTTTTACCTGCAAGTTTACAAGAGTTCAATGTGAGCACATTTCATCACACGGCACACCTGAAGTTGATAGCTCAGTTATTGCCAAACGTTGATTAGTTTTTGTGGGGGTAATTTTTATAAATGCAGCTGGTATATTCAAACTGATGATACCATCTACAGATGCTATTATCACTTGGGGGATCGCATCTGAGTTTAATCCGGAACGCACGTTGCACAGTAACTACAGATTCGGTCTTTGCAAACTGCAGAACACAAAATGTTTTCTGTTCACTAGTGGCCATTTTTTCTACTAGTGCTTTCTAACGGATGACGGAAGAAACATTGCGTACGCATGCAGATGCACAGGTACCAACAAACTCTTTGAGTTTCTCTTTCATTTTATCTATTAAGTTTAATTTTAAATTTTATATTATAGATACTGCAAAGTGTTAAACCCGGATATTCATTTAGAAGCACCCTGTACTTTAATTACGTATATTTGAAACATTTATATAAAATATATTTTTCAATTTAAAAACGAATTGGTTATGACACTTTGTTCTAATTTTATTATATAAATGCAGTTTCATTGTTTGACAGAATTATTTATCGAATTCTTAATATTTCTTTCTAACTGAGAAATGTACCATATATCAGATTGAGAATTATGTGTAATGTATGAAGTTTAGTTTCATTTATTAAAAAATACAGAATATCCCGATAATTAGCTCTGACTTATATGATAAAATTAGGCTGATAAAGTTTATCGTACAAAGTATGGCTGTAGATGCCCATTTAAATCTAATAATGGGTGAGCTATAATAGGCCTCGTGCATTGCTCCATATTACCACTATTCCAGTATAGTAATCTTTAACTCAATCCGTTACACAGTTTCTTGATAAAAGTATCATTGTGTCAGGGTATGATTGTTTTAAGGAAATAAAGATGTCATGGAGCAACCGACCTTCCTTATTAATCAACACTAAAACTAATGTATATACAGAAAATTGACATTGAAACCGTTAGGTATTTTGAAATCTTAGTTGCATTAAAGCCACTGAAACTTCGATGTACTCATTTTATACTGAGTTGCAAATGAGTAACGTAACGTGAACGTATTAAATAAGTGACTTGAGACACGATATGAAATAAATAAAAAAAATCATATTTTGGTCACCGTTGTGACTGTTTAATAACTTGCCAATAACTGGCAGTTCAACTGGCAGTATTATTAGAGTGTTTAAAACAAAAAAAAATAAACAAACAAACAAAATCTTAAATAAATTTTACTAAACCATTATTCACTCGCCCAAAATATATAACACATTTAAAATTATTGATAAAATTAAAGATTCGATCACTTAAAGTTATTCCAAGAAAATAGAAAACACACATTTATAAAAATATATTAGAAAAATTTAATAAATATCTGCTGATAAAGAAAGAAGTAAAGAAGACAAACTTGTTTAATGCTAAAATCTGTTACAGATAAGAAAGGAGTGTTCAAGTTAAATTGTTCCTAAATGAAAAATTCAGTTCAATGTAATGTCTGTTATCTGATGATTCAGCATATTTTTCTTTGTAGAACAGTTCCCTGGAAAGTAAAAGATATAAAGTCTGAGATCAGTAAATGGATTTCTAATGTTTTTCTAACAATGTTTCTTTTTTAAAAGATACTTTAAATATACATTCACGTATGAATATCTTTAAAATATGTTTCTGAAAGTGGTAGCGTCTGCAGATCTCTAGAGATGAAGCAAGAATATTCAGATTATTATTGCTTTATAAAAATGCATAAAAATGGATTTGGCTTTAATTTTTTCCTAAATCTCTTGTTTAAAAATATACTAGAATTATTTTTTTTAAATATATCTGTAGTCTAAAATATATGTCTGAATCCTGCTAAAAGTCTGAGAATGTTCTAGTTACGTAGTATATTTTTCAATGTCATTTCTATTTATATTTTCCAGGAAATGAATACCCCAACTTACACAAATAAGTGACATTAGGTAAAATATTAATAGGGTGAATACTGTTAAAGGGTTATTTTAAGAACACCGTTAAAAATATTAAAATTAAACTGAGATTTAACTGATATTGAAAACTGATATTGAAATAACTAAAAATGAAATTTTTTATGGAATATTTTATCAACAATACCATCTAGTAAAATTAGAAAGACTTATAATTTAGTATTAATTGGTTTTATTTGACAATTTCTTTTATTTTACTATGGGCGATTTTTAGGTGCGTTCGTAATAATATACATACGTAGCACATATAGTCTTCGTCTGGTCAGTCCGTCTGTCTGTCATCACATAACACGGCCAAAAATATCAAACCAAATGGTTTGAAACATAATATTTATAAATTCAATCGTATCATACTTAGTTAAATCAATGATACCCCGTGATAGGTGAAGATTCTAGGTTGCCATGACGATTATATCCTATTTAAGACGGAGTCCTTTTATTTTCTTATTACTGAATTCAAAATATATAATCTTAATAAGTTTTTCATTCGTACATTTTTGCATAAGACTGCAGAAGCTATTGCACATAGTTCTGAATATTTATAAAACTGGTTATAGTACAGAGGCATCTCATTTTCCACGTTTGGTATACAATTTACGACTTGTTCTTCGCAATGAAATCTTCACAATCATGATTAATCCTATTCTATCGTTACCAATTCTATCATTTCAGAAACCTTAAAAAGTAATGTTCTATATACCTTATTGTGCAATACCGACAGCACTCCAAGATTTCTGAGAATCTGAAGAACTCATTAAACCTATATAATATAAAAATATAAATAAAAATGCAACAAATCATAGGAAATAAATATATATATATATAAAATAATGCATATAATGTCTGAAAATCAACTTGCCAAAGCAATTTACAGAAGCAGCATGTAAGAGGCAAACAATATACAGTGACATATAAAATGAACAGTTATATATATATATATATTGCTTTCAACCATATTGAATATTCTGTAATATGGCCAAATACTAAAAATTCTCTAAAACATCTGTTCTTGAACATCTCAGTTGTCAAATAATTTAAATCTCAAAAAAGATATTGAGCAAAATTTTGTTTCTTAGTAGTGAGTCTGTTGTCACCAAATCGAACAAATGAGCAAAAGTAGATAAAGGGACCAAATATTTTTTTAGGGGGGACGTAAAGTGTAGATTCATAGTGTGCAAGAAGAGTTAATAAGATTCATGCATTTTGGGAATCTTGATTTTTTCTGATTTTACCTTCTTTTTTTTTAGTTTATTTTATTAATTTCTTCTTTTTTTTCTCCTTGGGAATATAAGAATGTGTTATAGAGATGCCGGTGTTATCGAATGGACTATATTTCAAATCTGGGTTCGAGGCTGAAAAAAGTCACGTGATACCGGTAATTTACCCAAAGAATTTCTAACTGATAAGAAGGGAGGACACTACTGTTTTACTCATGAACTGTTTCATTGGCTGGCGGGGATTTACATTACGTCTACCGAGCCTTCCCTTCTTTACTCTAGAAGTTTTTACCTTGACCACGTGATCAAAACTTAGATGGAATATCCTCCATTTAACGTTCTTACAGCAGCAAAACAGAGAAATCCCTCAGCAGTGTTAAGGATATAAAAAAATAGAAAGGAACACTCATACTCCTACTTTTACTACAATCTCAAGTCTCCCACAGTTCAATAAATAAAGATATAGTAGGTGCTGCTTTGGTTAAACTTTTATTCCAAAGTTTCGCATGTAATGAACTATATTTGTATATTAATGTTTTACTCTACTGTATTACAAAGTTTGAAAGATGTAAATCCAGTGTTTACCTATTATGTGAGACCCAATACGTCACCTTTTCAATATTTAATACTATAAAATTTAACATTTTCTCAAACAATTATTTAGAGCGAATTATATTCAATAATCGAATTACCTTTATAGCGAATAATCGACGTATCCCTAATACGCAGTGCGGAACTTCACACTGTGAAAAATAAATCCGTTGATTCATAGTAAAATAACTGGTCAGCAACGTTGCCGGACTGTTTCCTTTCCGTTAGTAAATTTTCCGCTTTTGGGAGATAAAAAAAGAAAAACTCCGTTTCATGAAATGATAACTTTTCGTTGTAATGTTGGTATTTCTCCTTAATTTCCTACTGCCAGAATGGTAATTTTCCCCTTTTGTTAATATAACAGGAAGGGTAAAATTCTGTTTTTTATCAATTTTTTTCAGGTCACTGTCAAAAGTCACAACATTTAATATAGAGAGACGGGTATATTTCCATTTCTTAACAATGTTTTTCAGCTCACTATCCGTTAATCAATATAGCGAGAACGGTATATTTCCTATTTTATCAACTTTTGTCAGGTCACTATCTATTTAAACATTCTTTTTTTTTCTTTTTTTTTTTTTTTAGAAATGATTACTTTTGAAATATATTCCCATTAAAATCATGAAAGCATAATTTAAAAGTAATTGTTTTTAACTTGAATTGAATATTTTTCAGAAAAATAAAAAAGTGCTAACATCAGAAATGATTTTATTTTTATTGAGTGTCCACAAACTCCTTCTTAAAATATAACATGGGGATATTGCAGAAAATTACTCAAAACCATGCTCTTAAACGCTATTCTTTTTTTATATTTTAAATGATTATAAGTAGATTTTTACTGTTTTAAAATTATGCTTCTAAAAAGAATTTTTTTAATAGTATACACAAAGGTCGATGCAGCACTATCTTGAGAAGGAAAATATATTATTTGTCCTTTTGTTGTCCAGAAGCGTAGTGGCTGACCCCCAAAATAGTCTTATTTGCACTTTGGGGACATTTTCTGTGAGATTCTTTTATTTTATAAGAAACTAATTTCTTAATCTATGGATAAACCCAGCCAATTTCATACTCTACCTGAAAGTTTTATGCATTTACGAAATGAAATTGAATTCGGTTATATGACAGAAAATAGTCCAATTTTGATGAAAATTATAAAAGCTACTAATGAAGACATCAGATCCGCTCCCCCAGTCCCCTAAAAAGAGATATGACCCGTGTTCCCCCCCTCTCTAAATGGAGGACAGATTCTGCTTCTGAACACAGTCAATAACAGTTAAGGAGACACAGTACCTTTTAAACTACTTTTACAATTTTGAATAATACTGTAAAATACTTACATATAATGTCACTACAGATATTAGCTATAAAGCAAATATAATTTCATATAATTTCAAAAAAAATCTTGTAGAACAGCCTATTTAACTAAAATTTAAATTAAAAAAAAATAAAAAAAATAAATTTAAAATCCCTACTACTTTTTTAAATATGAATATTTTTGCTTCAATTTTTTCCATAATCTTAAAAACATACAACATAAAATTGTGCATGGATTTAACATTCAAGGTTATAGTTATTTTTTATTTTAATTTTCAATTATTTTTCTTTGATTTTTTACTATACAAAAGAGAAAAAGATTGATATTAACCCATACATCTAAAAATCCATGCACAGTTTTGTGTAGTATAATATAAGGAATATGGAAAAAAATTAAAGCAAAAATATTAATATATAAAAAAGTAATAGGGATTTTAAATTTATTTTTTTTATTTTTTTAAATTTAAATTTTAGTTAAATAGGCTCTTCAACAAGATTTTTTTTTGTTGAAATTATATGAAACTATATTTGCTTTATAGTACTTAATACCTGTAGTGAAATTATATTTAAGTATATTAAAGTATTATTCAAAATCGAAAAAGTAGTTTAAAAGGTACCGTGTCCCCTTAAAAATGTATTTACGCTTGTTTTGACAAAATATTATGATCAAAGCTGCATAATGTTTACATGTATTGCAATTTAATTTAAATTTTATCTCAGACAAATTTTAACAAAACACATTTAAAGATGTACATGATTTACTAGATGTGTTAAGAAAGTGTAAATCTAACTGAAAAAAATCATACATTACGATTTTGCAACAAAAAGCACAAAAAAGTGCAAGTTAAAGCTTTTAAAAAATTACAAGTTATTTTGTAAATAAAAGAGACATGTTTATTTTCAAATATCGGATTTTAATGAAGGTTTCGTACTAGAACGATGCAAATCTAGTAAAAAATTTGAATTTTGAATGAATGCAAGAACAAAAACTGTTACAGAATTAAAAAGAAAGGAATCCGTATTTTGGTGATAACTATGCAATTACAGGAAATGTATTTGAATAAGACTGTGGTTAAATTTTTATTTCAATTACTACTATTCTTGGTCACGGTACATGATTTTAAACAAATCTTATACTCAATTACCCACTAGTATCAGGATGATTAATTTCAAACTTATAAATGATATCAAATTGTATTTTACCCAAAATATATAATGATTATCATAAATATTTGGACTAACATTGAAAAGATAACAATAATAATGACTAAGTGTTTAACAGTAAATTTTAGATATAAAGAAATTTTAAGCATTGCTTAGTGAAGGACAGACATACAACACCAATACATTTAATTAATTACTAAGAGATAAATTATCAATGATAATATAAATGTTTAATTTAAAAACACAGGTAAATGTGATTATAAAAGAAAATGTAAACGCTATTATATTTTTTAAATGTGTAAACACTGCGTAGCACAAGACAGACAGTTATATTAATAGATATACCTTATTAAATATTAATGACACTACAAATATCTAACTTAAAAATACTGAAAACATGGTTATTGCAGAAATTAAAACCGCTAAGGAAGGCCTTTGATTTAAAAGCCGAACGAAAGACATCCCCAAATTCAGCGAAACGTTTAGGATCCATGACAGTAGAAAAGTAATTATATTTTGCTTCAAGATTACTTCAGGTAACATCTTTAAAAAAATAGCTAAAGAATTCAGCCGGATTCGTTGTCGCCAAGTTTAACTTTAAATTTAAATCTACAGCTAAAGTACAGTCAATCAGGGTAACTTTGAACCACTGGGTGTAACTTTGCACCACCTCCTTTTTTTCAATATTTTTTACTCTAAAAGACTAAACAAACTCCAGAACTGTGCTCTGCTGGCAAGGTTCTAAATAGGGATTTCTACTATTTATTTTAGAAAATAAATTAGCAACATTATGCGCAATTAATTGCATCATCTAACTATTTTTGTGAAGTACTGTTTTCAAGTGAATTTTGAATGCTGTTTTGAAGTTGTTGTAATCCAATTAAATTTTCATAGTAAGTAACAATATACTCATTTATCAGACATATTATTATCTAAATGTTGGAAATATGTTAATATTTTGTGATTATTTATTTATTAATAGTTAATAAAATGTGAAATAAGAAGGAACTAGCATTTTACCGCATTTTCAGGGTAACTTTGAACCGGCTCAGAGTTACACGGATGCTTATAATTTACTGATTATAGGTGCTACTATCGAAAATTTCCCATATTTGCACGTATATTTTATATAAATGCCGAAAGTGTGCATTAGATATAACATGTAAATATTTTCACAAATATGTGTGAAATACATAAAATTCATTTAAAGGTGTTATTGGGGCGGGACTATTCAAATTTGACATTTCATACATCCGACATTTTTTATTCTTATTTGAATAATACTAGTACTAGTATGTATTACTGTAACATTGGATATATTATAGAGTTAAAACATTGAAAATTGTTTTTAACTGCATTTTTATGTTTTATATGAACAATAAACAGGTTTATTTTATTTCTAAATGTTCATGGTTCTCTTCTTCCATTTTTCTGATGCCTGATATTTACTGTAATATCATAAATTATACAAATCTTGTGCTGTTGGGTAATGTAAGTCTTTACATATCTGAAAACATTTTTTGGTGTTTAAAGTTGTCTTGACTACAATATTTTTTTTATAATTAATTATTTTATATAAAAATTTATCATATGGTGCAAAGTTACCCTAAATGGCTGGGTAACTTTGAACCAGGCTAAAAATACATTTTTCATTGCTTTTATCCTTATTATTCCTTATTTTTTTTTATAGTAAAACAATAATTTTTGATTATTTCTTCATTTTTATGTCCCTAGTTGCGACAATATTCTTCAAATAAGAGTGTGGCATATGAAAATAGAGAAAATACTGATCAAAGTTACCCTGATTGACTGCAATCAACAGCCCTTGAATAGAGCAAAGCAAATAGCAAATTCGAATGACCGACAATTGCCGGAGCAAACTTGCTTCCCCGCTTCGAGATAAACAAATGTGACTCTCGATTGCGAATTCGTGTATTTCAAGATCGAAAATAAATATGCAGCAGATAACGTAATATATCCGTTGCCACCCATACGTCTTCGTCTGTTGCGTTATTTTCAGAATATATAATGAAAATTGCTGTTCTTTAACGGTAAATGTCCCTTTGTCGTGGAAAGGGACTTTTTGACTGAAATTCAGGAAAAAAAAATCAGTGAATTTCAGATTATTTTTAACAGTGCATTAAGTTGTTATTCAACACCTTTTAGGTAGGATAAGTTATCATCAAATTTTTTATCGGTACGACAGTAACTTTTTAATATCTCTCTCTCTGTCTTTAATACTATGATTTTTTTCACGTTCAGCGATAATCTGTCGATTTTTTTTTTTTCAAGTTTTATTCATATATGTAAATTTTGGATCCCTTCACTGCCTCGCAGTGAAAGGGATTCCATTAACGCAATGGTCTTCAGACTATGCAATGAAAGGAGCAAATTTTATATTTTAAATTAATATTTAATTCGCATGAATATTGTTTTAATAATTTTTTTTACATTTCATACAACAAAATATTATTAAAAAAATCATTAATATTTAAGTTTATATCGGTACGACGGGAAATTTTTAATATATTTCTCTGATTTAATACTATTATTATTATTTTTTTCACATTTAGCAATAATCTTTCAATTTTTTTCAAGTTGCATATGCATGTAGGATGGTTATATGTAAAATGATAGTGTATTGATGACTTGAATAACTTGACGTTGGAATAAAAACACATGAACTTTAATACAATTCTATAAAGATAATATAACACCATTTCGTTGATAGCTTCATCAAATACATTACATTTCTCACTTGAAACCTATAATACACTTCCTTTTGAACAATCTGATTAGGCCTTACAATGCCTTCCTTGGCAATCATAAGCCGATGCTTCATGAACAAAATAATGTAATACAGTGACTCTTTTATAATTTTTAATATCTCCAAACCTTTATCTCGTGATCGTGAAATTTCATAACTCATGATTTCAAATCGTTTTTAATAAAAATACCAGACCGTCAGTTATTTTGCTGATCATGCACGTCATAAAGAAAATAAACTATGCTTAAATTGAAATCTTACTTGTGTATGTATAATTTGCATCCCTTCACTGCCTTGGAGTGAAAGGAATTGTATTAAATTAAGGCATTGGTCTTCAAAATGTGCCATAAATTGAGCTAATTATATATATATATTCTGTTCTTTCATTTAATATTTAATATTTAATAGCCATGCATATTGTTTTAATAATTTTCTTCACATTTCATATACAAAGTGTTTAAAAAAAATATTACTATTTAAGTTCCATTCTATTTCTTGATTATTCTTATTTAATGTTTCAATTAATGCTATTAACAAGAACATGATTTTTTTTTTAATTTTTACATATTTGGTTATGTTGAATTAAATATATATATATATATATAGTATGCCATAAGGAATATTCTTTAGTATAGGTGAATAACTCAATGTATAGTTCAATTCAAAATAACAGCTATGTATATTTTTTAAAATGTACTTTGCGTATTAGATGAGGAAAAATAACATATAGTGTGTGTGTGTGTGTGTGTATATATATATATATATGATGATGAAATATTATTGCATAACTAGCCCAAAAGCAGCACATATTTAATGTAACAAAATGTATTTCATCAATAAATAAAAAATGCAAATACACAATAAATTTGGAAATAAGGTGTATATCAACAATATTTATAACATTTACCAATTAAAAAACCCAAATTGTCAAATTTAAACTACACGCGTAAAACACACAGGTAAAAAACTGTCTGTTCTTCGTCAGTGGGGGGACAGACAGACCTAACTCCACCCCCACTGTTAAAAACTTGCAAGTTTCTAAACACACGTCTACCTAGCCTTAAAAATAACAGAAATAATTAAACTATTGTGATTTTAGATATAAAATTTCAGAATTAAAAAGGTAAATAAACCATAAGTGAACAAAAATGTAGTATAAACAAAAGATTATTATTTATAGAAACAAATTATCTTGAAAAAAAAAAGCCATTTAAAAATTGTAACTTAAATACTTTTAAAAGGTAAACAAATTGAAATATATTAACGTGTATGAATGCAAAGTGACGAGCGCCCACCCAAACCTACAACAAAAACATTCTATATGATGTGCTGTTCCTAAAGTCTTAAAAAGGAACGGTTTTGGACGGGAGTTTGTTTGAATAGATGGAAGTTTGCATACTTGGCTTTAAAGTTTTGAATTTGGATACGGAGAAAGAATTAATCCTTTTTGTTATTGGCCGTTGATAGACATTGTGCTGTTGATGTTTTTGTGGTGTTTTTTTTTCCCCGTAGGTTTGGGTGGGCACTCGTCGTTCTGCATTCATACACTTAAAAATATTTTAATTTGTGTACCTTTAAATACTCTTTAAGTTACAGTTTTTAAACTAGCTTTTTAAATGACATTTTTTTCAAGGCAATATGTTTTTGTAACATAATTTTGCTTAGTTTATATAATATTTTTGTTTACTTTTGGTTTATTTACCTTTTTAATTCTTAAATTTTATATCTAAAATGACAATAGTTTAATTTTTCTTGTTGTTTTGAATGCGGGATAGACTTGTGTTCAAAAACCTGCAAGTTTTTAACAGCGGGGTTGGAGTTAGGCATGTCTGTCCACCCACTGACGAAGAACAGATAGTGTATTTCTTGTGTTTTTTGCCTGTGTAGTTTAATTTTGAAAATGTTGGGGTTTTATAGTTAAATGTTATAAATTTTGTTTATATACATCTGCGTTCCAAATTTATTTTGTATTTGCATGTTTTATTTATTGATGATACATATATATATATATATATATATATATAGTATATTCCCATAGAATGAACATACGGAAGTTTTGCCAAATATTGACAATGCAGTGCAAAATCGGTATTACTTTTCGAAAAGATCGATTTTTAAACAGGGATTTCGAAAAAAAATTGTATTTCTTTGTTGAACATAGAAAATATTGTCGGCCAAATTAACAAAAGTAGGAAATTTAACACACAACACAAATTTTTTTATGTACGCAAACACATCTTTCTCTCTCAATATATATATATATGTATGTATCTTTTATATCTTAATATATCTTTATATATGTATCTTTAAAAAAAAAAAAAAAAAAAAAAAAAAAAAGTCTTAAATAATTTTGCATTATTTAAGAAATTTTAAAAGTTTAATTTAGTGAAGGTTATAAAAAACTGACATAATATTTTCTACTAAATCAAAATATGTAACGTGATATATACATAGGTTTTGCACGTAGGTTAGCTATGAGCTGTCTAGTTTGAAGCAATTCATCATAATTGAAAAGTTTATCTTAGCGAAGGTTATATAAGACATTGACATAATATTTTCTACTAAATCAAAATATGTAACGTGATATACTCGTATACAGGTTTGGCTCTTAGGTTACCTATGAGCTGTCTAGTTTCAAGCAATTCATCATAATTGAAAACCGGTACATGATATATTTCTATAAAGAGTCATAATAGAGGCCATGAATAACTTTGAAAATGGAAATTTGAAAAATAAAATGTTTTTTAAACATTTGAATAAAATTTCAAATACTAGTTTGCGCCGAAAATTTTTATTTCTGTGGTATCTTGTAAAGGTCTTTCATTTGCATGCTCTTTATTACCCTATAGAAAAGAAGGGCGTATCTGTGTATGTGGATTTCTTTATACCCTCGAAACATCCCAACGGCTGGTTGGATTTTAATGAATGAGGTCTCTGTCAATTCGTCTTAACAACCAATTGGTTATAGGCTAGGTTTTGTTTTTATAAATTCAAAATGGCGGTAATGACGAAAAAAAAAAAAAAACGCACCATATTAAGCGGCATAACATTGGATAGGTCTTTCAAAATGAAGACGATGTTTCATTGACTATTTTACAGCCAGAACCTCCGTTAAAATATGATACAATCTGGAAGTTGTGTATGTATTGTGGATCTATAGCTTCACTGCAACTCTAACCATCATACACATCTATAGACGTCGTCAAAACAGTGTTTATAGATAGGAATTAACAGTTAAACACAACTTAAAAGTCATCAATACAAGTAAATAAAAAAAATAGGTAATTAATATAAAAAAGTAAAAATATTTTAAATCAATTCCTACTTAGGTGAGTAAGAGAATTTTTTTCTCCCATTCTTCTTTCCTTTTGAGGGGCGCTTAAAATGCCTTGGTCAAGAAGAGGGCTCTCTCGGTCTTAAAATACTTTGATCAAGAAAGGGGCTCACTCAATTATTGAAAATTAATTAATTTAATTTAATTTTTGATTTAATATATGAAAAATGGTTTAACACCAAGTGCCATCCACTACAAGTTTAAAAAAATTATTTGAACTTGATTGGATGTATAATAAGTATTTTATTAACGATTGAAAATTTGAACAAGATATATATAGCGATAGTGTGAGCTAATAGTAGGAATTGAAAAAAAAAATGTTTCACATTGATGAGAAATAATTAATTAGTTCGTTTTTTACGCAGTCGGATTTTTTGATTTTTTAAATTTAATTGTTTATTTCTGTACTCGATTTTAAACCCGTGTTTGAGAGATTGTTACAGAAACAATGCAAATCTATTCATCAAAACATTTAGAATTATAAATCCTTCATTTATAATTTGTTGAAAAAAGACGAAATTATAATAAAATGAAATTCAGTATATTATAGCATATTAAATTTTAAAAGATATTTTTTTTCTATAAGTGAATAAAATACGTTAATGGAAGAAATGGTATTCAAGTATTTTAGGCAATATAGGACATATCGATAAATACAAATCGTGAAAACGAATTTGAATAAGCAAGAAGACGTTTCATATGTTGAAGTACGGATTATTGTCATGAATTCTAGTACATTATTACTGTAATTTTCTTTGTTTAAATTAATTGCGAAGAAATAATTTTAGAAAACCACTGTTTCTTTATAATTAATTAAACGATTCAATGTCCGATTCAAATAAAATTGTCCTTATTTGAAGAATTTTACACAATTGAAATTGTATCATTTTCTAATTTATGACATCCATTATGCGATATTTTTCTACTATGAAATATATGCTCATATGAGATCATGCATTTAACGACATATTTCATAGCTTTGACAAAATTTACGAAATAATGTCAATGGTTCCATGATTAATATACTCCGAAGACTATTAAAATTACAGAAATACAGTAGAACCTCGATTATCTGAAGTAATTGGGATCGACCCTCTTTTCGGATTATCGAGAATACTTCAATTTTAAGATTAAGGAGAAATATATGCGCTATTTCTTATTATGGTAACAATTGCTGAATAAAAATAAAGCAATAGAAAAATAGAAGCAGGAATAAATTACCTGAATTTTAATTTTGAAACTAAGTACTTTTTACATATTTCACAATGGTTTGAAACAATGTTTTGTTTCTCACAGTTTCTATTGCCTTTACTTTGATGCTGTTTCGATTGCCTTTGCTTTGATCACGGAGTTTTTTAATATTATTAGTTCATCAGTATCACAGCCTTCCTAATACTCCAGCCATGCCAAATTTTTTGCAAAACATTCAAAAGCTTCGGAATTGCTAATTTGTTCGTTTTTTCGTTCCACTCCGCAGCTTACAGGAGATCAAGTTTAATTCAAAAGAACTCTACGAAAGGGTATCGAAAGTATTTAGATGTACTAGTAGTTCGGAAAGAATCGCTTGCACACAAGGAATATGATAGTTTAAAAAAAGAAAGAAAAAAACCTTTCAAAATGGATTTTGCACACAAGTAATGTGATATTAAAAAAAAAAAAAAAAAAAAAAACGGTTAACCGAGAACTTCGGTTAAAAGAGTTTCGGATAAAAGAGGTTCTACTGTAATTGCTTATTCTACAAATTTTAATGTATATTGATATGATTTTATTTAGTATATATATATATATATAGCTTACAATATTTTATAGCATCTAGGGTAGCTAGAAATTTTATATTTGTATAGGATATAAATCGCTTGGATAATATTTCCTACTAAAGCGTAATCTTTAACGTGATTTATCAGAGATTTGAAACGTAGGTTAAATTTCTGCTGTATAGTATCAAGTATTTCACAACAGATGAAAGTTTTGAAGAAGCTGATGCATTACATTTTCTCGTAATAATCATAAGAAATGAGGAATAACATTTAAAATGAAAAAAAATAATAAAATTTCCTTAAAATTTGAAATAAGATTTCAATTTATCATTTAAGCATGTGAACTTAACATTCGTTTTATCTTTTAAAAATATTTCTTATGCATGCTCTTTATTTACGTACTTAATTTTAACTGCGTGTTTTAGAGGCATATTATGTTTAAAATAAATACGTAAAATTCAACAAAACGTTTATAATTTTACATCCACTATTTGTAATCTGTTAACGCAGACGATATGGGAATAAAATTAATTTCAGAGTAATGTAATTATGCTTAATAGTCCAGGCAATAGGGAATTTTACCTAGCAAAATTAATGGTAGTACTGGAAATCTGCTTTCTAGATGTTTTTTGGGTCGCTGAATCAGAATTTGTAACTTACCACCAAAATTTTCCCCGGCAACCCCCCAAATTTTGGTAAAAAAGCCCCCAAAAATGTTTTTTATTAAAAAATCCCATTTTTTATTGTTTTAGGGAAAAGTATCTAGAAATTCAGAAAGTAGACAAAATTTCCAACAAATTAGATACATGACATTATGACTTAGGATGAAGGGGAAGGGGCGATCTGCCTCGGAACATGCGCCGCAGTACTGCGTGGACTAAGTTGTGCAATTCCACTTAACCACTCACACATTTACATTCGCCCTCCCATCTCCCCTCCGAACTATCTGTATAAAGTTTACTTTAAGATTTTTGGGTCGCTGAAACCGAATATTTAACTTTCCCTCAAAAATCCCCTCCCCCCCGAAACCCCCCTCCCCAAATAGTTGTTTTTAACTTTAATTTCTTATTGTTTTAGGGGAAAAGCATTACAAAATTCAGAAACTAGACAAAATTTGCAACAAATAGGATACATGACATTATGAATTAGGTTGAACGGGGAGGGCGAGGGCTGCTTCTGAACATACACTGCGGCGCTACGTGCACTAAATTATGAAGTCCGGGCAATAGGGGATTTTATCTGGCAAAATTAATACTAGTGCTGGATTTCGACTCACTTTATAGTTTTTGGGTCGCTGAATCCAAATTTGTAGCTTCCCACCAAAATTTCACCCGGCAACCCCCCCTCCCCCGAAAAATTGACTTTTTGAAAAAATTGGGTTTTTGAGAAAAGCGCGCGAGGAATGTTCCGAGGCAGCACCCTCTCTCCCGTTTATCCTACGTCATAATGTCATATATCCTATTTGTTGCAAATTTTGTCTAGTTTCTGAATTTTGTAATGCTTTTCCCCTAAAACAATAAGAAATTTAAGTTAAAAGCAACTATTTAGGGGGGGGGGTTCGGGAGGGGGAAATTTTGGCGGTAAGTTAAAAATTCGGATTCAGCGACCCAAAAAACTTAAATTAAACCTTATAGAGAAAGTTCAGAGGGAAGATGGGAGGGCTAATGTAAAAGTGTGAGTGGTTAAGTGGAATTTCGCAACTTAGTCCACGCAGCATTGCGGCGCATGTTCCGAGGCAGATCCCCCTTTCCCCTTCATCCTAAGTCATAATGTCATGTATCTAATTTGTTGGAAATTTTGCCTACTTTCTGAATTTCTAGCTACTTTCCCCCTAAAACAATAAAAAAAATGAAATTTTAAAATGGGATTTTTGGGGGGAGCTTTTTACCAAAATTTGGGGGGGGGGGTGCCGGGGGAAATTTTGGTGGGAAGTTACAAATTCGGATTCAGCGACCCAAAAAACATCTAGAAAGCCGATTTCCACTACTACCATTACTTTTGCTAGGTAGAGTCCCTAAACGGTCTCTATTGCCTGGACTATAAATGATTATCTTGGCTAATCAGTTAGAAAACTATATTATTATTGAAGCGTTATTCATAATACTCAGTTATGTTGGAATAAAACTGAAAATTAAACTGCACAGTTTAAAACAGAGTTTTCTCAAAAAAAAAAAAAATCCTTCTTTAGTATGAAAAAATTCGCTTTATGAATGGACAATATTTCAGTTTTTATCCACATGAATTTACCAATTTTGGGTATTTGAAATAGAAATCGCATTTCATCTGAGAAATATCTAAGCGTATGATATGTTATATATATATATTTTTTTTATCTAAATCTTAAAAGAAACACAATTTTCAGTTGAATCGCTAATTTCAAAAGTGATTTGCAGGGTCGACGAAATAAAAAGAGGACATTGCATACACTTTAATAATTAAATTTCCAGAAAAAACAAAACGAAAATAATTATTTAACTGAAAATTAGGTCTTCTTTCAATTTTTGGTAACTAAATAATTTTAGTGTTGTGTGCATACTGAAATTATACAAGTTTCTGTACGAACAATGCATTGAGACATAATATGTACCATACTCGAGAGATTTTACGACTCCCTTATTTTGGTTACATATTTGTTTTTGTCAGTAAACTTTGCCTTAGGCTATCGAACAGTTAGGCAGTCTGTAAAGGATTTTAGGAATTATGAAGATTTAAAATTTTGAACTCATAGAATTAAACTGCGTTAACATTTGTTATTCTTTGAATGACAGATTGTTGTGGGAGGAGTTTTTAAGCAGTTTAAAGAAAAAATTGGCTTAATAACTGTGATTTAGGACCAAAAATTGATTTCTGTAAAAATTTAAAACTTTAATATTCACTACTTTTTCATTTTTTTTTTTTTTTTTTGGAAAGTATATTATTTAAAATGAATTTTTGGAAAAAAAATGTCGATAGCCTACAAAGTGTTCAGTCTATGAAGTGAGACATAAATAAATTTTGTAGAAGCGACAAGTATTTGCTATATGCAAATACACAAAGTGCTTTTTAATGCATGCCAAAAAAATCTTCTTGCATTACAATTTATTTTTCAACAACAGATGAATTTAGCATTAGGTATTCTATACTTTAAAATTTTATAATTCCTAAACTGCTTAACCTAACTACATCCAGTTCGATATCCTAAGTAAAGCGTTACCCTAAAAGTCAAGCATCGAGTTAGAAGAAATTATTCGTATTGAAAATTAGACATTTTTTTAAAATTTCAGCCTGGATACATCGCTTTAACACACACACACACACTAAAAAAATGAAAATGAAACATAATTCTAGTCAATTGGCGGTATATTTTTTAATTTTCTAAGTGGATTTGCGAAATACATTGTACGAGGTTTTCTTTTTTGGACAATCTACGAAGTTATCTTTCGTTTACAAGTAGAACTTAAATGATAGATTACTTTTAAATTTGAATGAGACCAAATATTGAACATTACTGTACAACCCGCTGAAACATCATTGTTTATTGGCATTATAATTAAATAATCAGGAATTTTATTTAATATTTATAAGATTTTAAACAGCAGTAAGAAGTAAATATATTCTTAAAATGTATTTAATTATATATAGAAAAATATAAATATATAATTAAATATTTTTTTTTATAACAACACTAATAAAATTTTGATTTGAACAACAAAAATGAAAATAGTGATTCAATAATGTTTTTTGTTGATATTAAACAATAATATAGAACAATGTTTTAATTATTTATGGCAAAATAATCTCATGCTTTAAAAAATAGTGTAAATGACATGTTATAAATGTGTCAAGAATATGCACTATTTAAAAATATAATTAATTATAATTTAAAAAAGGAAAAACTTACAGAAATTACTTTTTCTGCGATTGATGTATTAATTAAAGTAATTAATCACAGTTTTTAAACCATCTTTCTTTTTTTTTTTTTCAAACTACCAAAAACAGGTTGTAAAACATATTATAAACTGCATTATTTTTATGTTGTGTACTGCGCCTGTATTTTAATAATCCATATAAATCGATTAGGTTAACTATTGCTTCAATATTTTTTATAATTATTTTCTATTTAATTTTCTTTTTGTTGCTATTACATATTAATCATGTTTTGCTAGTTTATAATAGTTTTTATTATTTAGTCTATTATTATTTAATCTATATATTTAAAATGTTAAGCGTTTTCTTTCGACAGTCCGTTAGAAGAAACTACTGCAACAAATTACACCATTTTTACTTTCTTCTATCTTTACAAGAAGAAAGTATTGGATTCGTGAAAAATTTCGACTTTCGGTTTTCGACGGATTTATACGTTTTAGAATGCCCAGAACACGATTTGATGGTTTTTAGAAAATGTCTGTCTGTGAGTCTGTCTGTGAGTCTGTCTGTCACTCTGTCACTCTGTCACTCTGTCTGTGAGTCTGTATGTGACAAACATTTTTGGGCGCTCTATCTCAAGAACTAATGCACAGAATTTCACAAAACTTCATATTTAGTTAGACCTCGATATAAACTGGACCTGATTAGTTTTTGGTGAAAATCGCCCAACAGGTGGCACTGATATGCTGCATTATTCATAATTATCGCAATAGCTCTAACTCAAGAAAAAATGCATGAATTTTCATCAATCTTCAGATTCAGTTAGTCCCTGATATAAATTAGTGCTGTTTAATTTTTGGTGTAAATCGCCCAACAGGGTGGGGCTGCTGTGCTGCTTTTTTCACGAATTCCACAAGAGCTGTATCTCAAGAACTATTGCACGGATTTTCATCAAACTTCAGATTTAGTTAGCCCTTGACATGAACTGACGTATAAATTAGTGCTGTTTAATTGTTGGTGCAAATCGCTCAACAGGTGGCGCTGCTATGCTGTGTGTTTTGCGATTTCCGCAATAGCTTTATCTCAAGAACTAATGCTTGGATTTACAAAAAATTTCAGATTCAGGTATACCTTGATATCGTTTAGTGCTGTTTACTTTTGGTGTAAATCGTTCAACAGGTGGCGCTGCTATACTACATTTTTTCAGAATTTCCGCTATAGCTCTATCTCAAGTACTAATACACGAATTTTCATCCAACTTCAAATACAGATATACTTTCATATGAATTGGTGCTAAATCGTTGTTATTTCTTGTACTATTTAAATAATTTAATTGCCGTGATTTATATAGAAGAAAGTTTTGTGATGGCCACAACATACTAGTTTTTTATGTAAAATATTTTCCACAGATTTGTTATCGTACATTCGTTTGCTCAAATATTTTATTAATTAGCCGCAATTTTAAATAAAAAAATTACAGTTGTGCATGAGCTGTATATAAATAAAATTCTGCCTTTAGAGTGACGCGCTGCACATGCGCAAAGATGCTCGCTCAGTTGAACTATCACATCACAGGTAGATGTTGTTTTAAGTTCGTCTGCTATTTGATCATACTGTAAACAGGCTTTTCTTTCTTTCAAGAAAGTTAATATTATTAGGTTCTTTCAGCATTATCAACAATTCAAAAATTGTGACGATTTTAAGCGCTAGATACGGTTTATTAATGTATCATAAATATTAAAACGCAAAACTATTTATGTAAGATCGGAACTCAAGTTCGAGACAACTGCATATGCGTCAACTGTTTTTCGAACCTCTTCAATTTAGAAGGAAGGAAAACGAGTTCCTCCTATCGTAGCAGGTTAACGCAGCAGTTTAAAGCTCATAAATTTTGTAGAGGACGTAAGTTCGAGCCCAAGCCTCACAAATTGTGTAATATTTTTGCCGATAATTCATTTCAATAATGACATATTTTATTAAGAAGATACGCTATAAGATTTTTATTTTATTATTATTATTTGAAAGCTTTATAATTAAATAAAATTTAACGCTCAATAATATCTTGCAAAAATAATGATTTTATATTTAAAATATTTAAGCTAAAATATTTTGCATGTAATAATCAATTAAATAAATTGAGCTGGTATACAATTTTCGTTATATATATATATATATATATATATATATATATAACCATTATCAATAATATATATGTGTGTGTGTGTGTCAGAAAGAAACGTTTGTCACTCATTTGCTTAAAACATAAAACGAAAAGTGTGACATTATCCAGAACTATGAACGATAGTGTTAAGTCCGAACTCTGCAATTAACCTTTAGAACTATTTAACCGGTTGTTAACTGTAACTTTAGTTGTGAAGTATGCTTACCGTTTGTGATTATCTGTGTGCTTATTAAATGTGTCGTTCGATATTACATTGTCTTCAGTAGTGTTTAAATACACAAACACGCCAAAATGCTCGGTATATTAAGTAGTAAAGCTAATTAAACACTCATAACAACACAAAAGAAAAATATTCGTGTAAGAGCTATAAAAGAAATTACCTTGATATCCAGGTTTAATATTTAAAAAAATCTATAAAAATATAAAATAAAAATCAAGTAATAAAATATATATATATATATGTATATTATAAATCGTTAGCAGCATCAAGTTTCAATTTTAGGTTTTTAGAGAATGTGACAGATAAAAATCTATATATATAAAAGAAAGTCTGAATTTTGTATTAATCAACGCGCAGCCCAAACTACTGAACCTAAAGTCTTGAAATTTGGGGTAAAAATTCTTCTTATGACATAGAGTGCCGCTATGAAAGGATATTTTAATATTCCACCCCTAAGGGGGGTAAAAAAGAGAATGAACTTAAAAAAAAATTCCTTAAAAATCTGATTTTATAGTTATTTTTCAACTGATAACATAGTTTGGTGCATTTTTGTATGCTGAATCGAATGGTACTATCTAAATTACTTTAAGCCCAATAGTTCGAGAGATATTTCATATTTTTCTAATTTGGCACTATCTTTGGCGCCAAAACCTGAATTTTTCAAGTGATAATTTCTAAAAATTCATTCTTTTCATTATGTTACTATAGCAAGGGAAAAAAATTCAAATTGAATAATTTTTTAACCAATCCTTTTGGTTAAATAAAAACAACTTGGTCAATTAGAAAAAAAATTCAAACGCCTCAAAAACTAAAACTAAATAAATAATAAAAAAAAAAACCGTGGTACTTTTCCGTTCTAATTTTCGTCGCGATACCATGCCAAAATGTATGATATCGCGCCATTTATTTCAACCTAATCGTGCAAACGATTATTATTGCAAACCGTGTCACACATTAACATTTGCTAATTATTGAACGTGAACATTTTTATGCAGGAATTTTTAATGATGGAATTTATTTTATTCCATTATAATCTCGCAAAACTTTTTAATTTGTTATTTTTTGAATAGAAAATATTTATTACTGATACTGATATAGATTTTACCATTTCGCAGTTATCTGATGATGAGGATGCTACAATAAAATTATTTCAGAAGTTAGGAATTATACATATAAAAATGTTTTGTTCAGAAAACCACGAATGTCCTCATTGAAAGAATGCAATGTTTACTGAAATATGAGACATACGTATTACGTACGCCATGCTTCAGTAGTAAAAGACATTTACAATTCCAATATACATTTAAAACGTCGAAATAAAAATCACCTGATGACGTAAATACGTGTAACTTGCTTAAAGTCAAATGAATGTGACATTTACGATCAACCATTATTGGCATTTAATCTTATAGTTTGGCAATAGATTTTTGGTCGATGGGATAACCAAGTAGTACCATTATTTTTATTGATTTAAAAAATGGTAGGTCAAAGTCTGTAATTTTCAAAAGTTATATATTTAAATGCTCATTTCTTTATATCAACAAAATTATTATTATTTTTTTTTTCAAATGTATCATTTCATTTTTGTGCCAAATAGTACGCTTGGTGACAATGGTGTTGGCATAACAGGGAAATACCAAAACAGTTTGTGATTTTATTTCAAATGTAAAGAAAAAAGTTTTAATGAGCAATAAATATTGTAAATATGACTATAACTCAGATTCTACTGAACAGAATTTTGTAGAACTTACACTGTTAAATAGTAAATTTGGTTTATAAATGGTTTAATGTAAAAACCATCATTCTAAGTTGCTACGGGAGTTCTAAAATTAGGTGAACTCGATTATGAAAGATTTCAAGTCAACCAATTAAATGCACAGTAAGTTAGATAATATTTCAGGGATGTTTTCAATATTTATCATATCATTCTGTGTTGCTTAGTTACGGAGCTATGCGGAAAAAAATTCTCAGTTGTACAGTAAAGAAAATTGGAAAATATACGCTACAGAGATAGGGTATACTAGAGAGTATATATGCTATAGTTATGGAAGTTGAGCTGAGTTCCTTCAAAAATTCAGAAGTGATGCAGTATATACCTACCCCTACCTCGCAGAGAGTTCTATAATCAAGTTAACGCGATTATGAAAGTTATATTTAACTATCTCAATATATATATAATGCAAAGAGAAATTTCATTTCGGCCGCTTATATCTTGAGTTCTGCTGAATAGAGTTTGACGGGACTTACATTGTTAGTTAGATAATTTTTCAGAAAAGATGTTAGTATTAAACATAACTTTCTACGTTGCTTAGTTAAATAATTATGGGGAAAGTTCTAAATCAGATGAACCCAGTTTTGTAAGATTTGCTTTTTTTAAAGGTTCCACTGAATGAATTTTTTATGGGATTTAAACTGTTAATTAGATCATTTTTAGGGAAGGTTTTCCACTTTAAAAGATTCTGCTAAGTGAATTTCGATGCAATTTGATCGATAAGTTAATTTTTCAGTGAATGTTTTAGTATAAAGCACATATCATTTGCTGTTGCTTGATTGTAGAATTATAGATGAAAGTCTAAAATCAGGCGAACCCAATTATTATGAACGATCAGCCTTTTCAATAAGTCCAATTAACAGATTCTGATGAGACTTGCATTGATAATTTTTCATGAACGCTTTTAGTATATTACATAGTGTTCTATTGTTCTTTACCGAATTCTACACTAACAGATCAACTAAAGAAATTGGTCCTTAACAGTCTAAATTTTGTATGACTCAATAAAAGATATAATAGCGTAATGACATCCATATTGCTTTCAGCAATTCGGTTGGATACACCAGGTAAATGTCCATATTCCTTTAAAACGCATGATCAAATACACAGATATATTTTGTTTCATTCAAGATTTCTTTAGAAAAACCGACCAGCGTAGCGGGCGAATGCGGCTAGTAAAATATATGGCAGCTTTTAATGTTCGTGTAGTTAAAAAAATATGTATATAAATAAATGAAAATAAAAATTGTTATTTTTTCACAAAAAGAATCAGGCTGTAGTAATTAAAAATAAATTCTCTACACAGTATTTTTAGGTAAATGTCTGATAAAATATAAGCATAATTATTTGAAGGTTATACTCTTCATTCAATAATTAATTTAATAGCAACTAATTAAAAATTCAAGAATTGTCCTAATGAAACATTCAAGTTATTCACCGTCAAATCTTGACGGGCACTATCTAGTATTATTTATGATAATTGTTATTAATTTCTATTATGTTTTGTTATTTAGTTTAGCATTAGCTTTTATTATTATTTCTTATCTTATGATGAAACTACAAAGTTTTTAAAAAAAATTTAATTATTTTTTTAAAAAAATTTATGTATTTAAAAAAATTAATAAAATATATTTAAGCACAATGATATCCAAGAAAAATCTGAAAACAAATCATAATATATATTTCAATATATGTATGTTTATTACAACTATTAGACACGTTGTTATAGTTATACGTATTTCAAGAATAAATGGAATATTTAATTTTCTTTTGACAATCAAAATATAAAAATTTAAATATATACTCCATCATGGAAGAGAAAAGTTTAATTAAATATATAATTTATTTTTTCTTATTTTTAATTATTCTATAAGAATAATTATACTTTATACTTCATTAATAACCAACGCAGAATGCCAATTATTCTTAAACATGATGGATATGTTAAACTGGCAAACATAAAAGTATATAAATCTGAATTCTGCAAGTTGCCACTTTTTATAATGTCTTTTAAAATGAAAGAAAATTGGACAATTTATCTTATCACACAGACATTATTTATTCAAATTTATTCCGGTCGCTTCAAATTGATTAGGAATATTTTTGACTACAAAAGATAAATGATAGCGCTATGTACAAATATTTAATAAATCATGGAAGAAGACGAATTTAAAAACACATTAGCGTTGTAAAATGCATTCAGTTAAATTTGGTTATAGACCACAATTTTTATCATATTACAGAAATTAGAAAGATACATTATTACATATATGTTAGTAATAAGTTCCTTTTTTAGGTGCGTTCGTAATTATATAAATACGTAGCACCTATAATCGTCGTTCAGTCCGTTTGTCTGTCCGCCCGTCTGTCCGTCCGTCTGTCTGTCCGTCCGTCCGCATATAATAGAGCAAAAACTACCCAACCGAATGGTCTGAAATTTTAAATATATGATTGTTGTAAAAGTTTGTCGAGACATTTCAAATTTTATGAAAATCGGATGTATAGTTCAATTACAGGGACAGTCAAAATTTTTCTTTACATTACGGCCAATGGGAAAAATTATTGCACGAGCATTTTAATGATCTTAAAGCTTTCCGAATGGTCTAAAATTTTAAACATATAATTATTGCGACATTTTGTCTAGCCATTTCAAATTTTATGAAAATCGGATGTATAGTTTAATGACAGGGACAGTCAAAACTTTTTCTTTACATTAAAGCCAGTGGGAAAAATTATTGCAAGTGCATTTTAATGATGTTACAGCTTTCCGAATGGGCTGAAATTTTAAATATATAATTGCTGCAAAATTTTGTCGAGCCATTTCAAATTTCATGAAAATCGGATGTATAGCTTAATTACAGGGATAGTCAAAAGTTTTCCGTTACGTTAAGGGGAATGGGAAAAAATTATTGCAAGTGCGTTTTAATGATGTTACAGATTATGCACTTATGAATTGCAAATAAATACACATTCAGTACAATATGCGGTGCAAAAAATAATTATAAAACTAGTTATAGTACGAACGCACCTCATTTGCCACGTTTGACGAGCAATTTCCAACTTGTTGTAAACTAAAGCTATGTAGACAAAAACATAATATTGCAATATTGGGATAAAAAAATAAATTATAAACCAAATTTTGTATATTATGTGGTGTATATATATATATTATAGATATTTTTTATGGGCAAGTTTGAAATAATTAGATTACATTATCATTATTCAAATGGTTTTTGCATGTTTTTTTTTTTTTTTTTTTTTTTTTTTTTTGCTCCAAATTTTACACATTTTAAGAAAACCGCAAACGTTTACTTTTAAATTTATACTTTATTTTTCTTTATAATTTTAGTTTATAGAAATTGGCGTAAGAAACATCAATAATTCTGTGTAGAAAATGTGACGGAAGAAAGACGTAAGTAAATGCTTGTAGCCGACTTAATGCAAATGACAAATATCTTAGCATAAACATACATTTATTAAAATAAATATTTCCAGTTCCATAAAAGCAGAAAGAAGAATGTATGTTTCTTTATATAGAAAATTTATATTAGAATTAAAAAAAAAAATAAAATCCTAAACAAATTTTTCTAATTAAAATACACAATTATATTTTCTATGTCTCATTCCTTTTGGAAATTTTGTTACAAATATTTTATTGTAGCTTTAGGGGCATTTATTAATAATATTAAGACTTTTCTATAACTTGAAACATGTTTTGTAGCAAATGTTATATTTTCATTAAAGTTATATGAGCCGTTTAGTGCACAAATCGATTAACTCCATGAAATGAAAATGTTTAGTATAAAGAGTTAAAGTTATTGTAACTATAAAAATACTGTATCTATGTAATATTTTTTCTAGGGATATTTTGATTGAACTCGTTCATTTTCTTTTAATAAAGGGTACCTTTTTATCACTGTATAAGTATATAGAAAATTTCAATGTTCCTTTGTTTAAAAAAGACGCCACTTAATATGGAGTTAGTCGGTTTGTCTCCTGAACGCCTCATATATCATGTCAATGACAGAATAACATTGTGAATCATATCAAAAATATATTTTTAATGATTTATGAAGTAGCTCATTGCTGGACAGATAATTACACTTGTTTATCTCCTATTTAATTTACATCCAAAATTGTTAATTGGTCCAAATCATCCAAGCAACCTCATAGTAAATTGGTATATAATTTTATATACCTTAGATAAATTCAAATAACATAAGTGATCGTAATTACGTAATTCTAGTAGAAGAGCAACGCGAATAATTAATAAAATTAAATTATAATCCGCGTCAAAATGTAATTATTAAATTTAATTAATTACGAATAAAATTAAGAGTTTGCGTTGTGAATTATTTAGACGAACTCTTCCATTTATGAATTAAACTAAAATTTAAGCTGTAAAAATAAATTGACACACCTTAAACATTATCAATTAAATAATTACAGAAACTTTTTAAAACTGGATTAAATATTTTATTTACATTGAACACAACTATATACAGAAACACATAATATTAATTAAAAAAAAAGAAAGCAACACTTTTGTTTGCTGCTCATTATTTCATGTATATTTAATCTTTACAAAAAAAAAAAAAAAAAAAAAAGACAATGTTTTCATTTACTCTTATTATTATATATTTTTCTTTTTGCTAAAAAAATAATTATCTTTCATTTTTAAATTACCTTAATTATATTTAATTATTGGTTTTGTTGGATCTCAGATTGCTCTCTACCATAAAATATCAGAAAAGGATATTTATAATTTCTCATATGATTTCAAGTGGTAAAAGAAAAAGTTTAAGGTAGTACCTTATTTCATATACGGGATGGTGGCCTTTATTCATCAAATTCAGAGTTGTCGCGTTGCTAAGGATCATATCCATATGTCATCTGGAATCCGCTTCTTATCAGAGCGTCGATATCGGGATGGCAGGATGCATAGCTACGGGCCGCAGTAGAACAATCAATTTTATTTCAACATCAGGAAGACGTCCTCAATTAGGCTTGCTTAGGCTCACTCCGATATGTCCATCTCGCCCGGGCATTACTAGGGCTTTCTGGATTCATTGCACGGGCTTTCAGGATTCATTGCACGGGCTTTCAGGAGAGCTCCTGCGTCCTCGACATATTTTTTTAGACTCCCTTTTTTAAACCTTTTTTCTTCTGGCCCACCAACTCTTGCAGTGGGTGGAACTATTTGTCTAGTCCACCCTTATTGGATGTGAGAAGATTTTGCATTATCCTTCGATAGGCCTATTAGCTAACAGTCTGCAAATGGCCCCTTACATATACTTTAATATTATTATATGCCTTAAAGTTTGGGTGGTCTGAAAAGCCATAAATTTATCCCAACACTTTTATTAAGACCATAAAATTATTCCAACATTTTTATTATTTTACGATTTCTAATTATACACCACTTTTCCACTGGCTTGTCATAAAACGATACCATGGCGTCTGGCTATTGTTGTTATCTGAGATCCGAACTACATTCAACATTATACATTCATTTTACAATACAACAATTTTTTTAAAAAATATATATTTAATATTTAAAATCAACTTAATAATTTTTGTATGAACTTACACTCCTATTTTACTTAAATATATAAACATTATAATTTTACACTCATAATTATACTTTATAAAAAAATATTTATACAAACAGAAATAACAAATTACGCAATTTTACTTTGATTTAACCAACATGGTGCGGGAACATATCATTGTTATATGTTGCCCAGCACTCATGTATAACCATAGCAATTATCATCTATATGCATGTATACTCCCGTATGTAATCGCGGGGGAGCGCGCTGTGTATGTATATGCAGTATCATTGCTGTCTTTTAAATATATTCGGGCGATAAAAATTTTTTTAAAAATCTGAAAAATATAAAAACTAGAAAACAGGCATTCAGTTTTTAAAGAATTTAGTGTCACCTCCAATGAAAAAAATATAGTATATAATTAGAGATAACACAAATCATATTTCGGTTTTAAGATTAAAATACACGCTTTTATTTGATATAAAATGGCGTTATTTGCATCAACTGAAGAATTTCACATTTACGATCCAGTCTCAAACAACATGTATAGAAAAGTATGCATATGACGTCACTATCGCGGAATAACACAAAAACACAGCAAAAAGTGAAGTCACATTTAAGAAACTCGACCAAAAAATTGGGTATTTAATTATTAATAATCCTTCATTTGTTTGCAACATTAATCTTCATAAAGAAAATTAACTATATTTTACAATAGATCCATGTTTTATCAGAAACCATTCATTTATATATATTTTTTGAAAATTCGGAAAATATTATTACGCACGGATTAATAAAACTGCATTATTTGTGCTTTTTGATGGGAAATAAGATATGGCTTGGCAGACCGATTGCGTTTTAATACGCGAATCAAGTTTTACCTAATTCTGGAATTGCATCCATAAACTCGATTGTCTAAGCTGCGTCTCCCGGTCAATAATTGTAACTAATGGAATTACTGTTGGGATTATCAGGATATCTAGTTACTTATTCAATTCAAATAAGGAAAGTGTTTTAGTACTAGTTGATAGAAAAAAAAATATAAACATAGCGTAAAATTAACTGAGGATAATATCATTGAATTCGCTATTGTTTTACTTTACTTTCTACGCAATAGGACTGCACGGCAAAAAATCGTGGAACTGTTGAAGTGAACAAAATGAAGTGAATTACAAAGTACGTATTGTAAGCAACTTGTTGCATTATGTTGCTTCTTTTACAATGCCGTTTTTTCCGAACAATATCGAGTATTAGCTATTAGGTAGATTTAACCTTTTTCAAAAAAATCTAGGGTAGCCTGTAAACACGTTCTCTACATTATTGTTATTATTTGAAATTTTCGAAAAAAAATCGAGATTTGTTATAGTGTAGGCGCGTAAAATCTTCATTTAATATGTGAATAGAGAATTACAGTTTAATCAGAGAATTTTATTGGATTACCTGATTCAAAATACATGGAATGAGACACTTGTTAAATGAAAGAATACAGATGTTATGATACTGAATAGCAAACATATCGCATGTATATATATATGTATATTTGTTTTTTCATACGCCTCACATGCGAAGCTCATAAAAAGAATATTAGATCATGGCATAAATTAAACGTAATATTTTGTGCCATTTATGCCATAATAAATTATAAATGAAACTAATTAGACTGTGCACATTTCATTGCACAATATAAGACTCTGATTTATCATACTCTAAAAATACATATGAGATAGAAATAATGATAAAATTTGCTAGTGAAAATGTCTTCAAAATCTCACAACAGTAGAATTTAAAGGAATCAGTAGCTTGGTGAGTCATTGTGAAAGTTAAATGCGTCAAAAGCGAACCAGAGTAGCGGAATCTGTTCGAGTGAAAAGTAATGTTTTTTTAAGGCTGTGTCATCGATTTCAAGAAAAAGAGAATGTCAGTTGTTGTCCACAGAAGATCATCCACTTGATAAAACTGCAAATTATGACAGGCATCTGATGAAACAGCTGGTCGCAATTGATAAAACACAACAATACACAGCCGCAATTTTTTTTTTAAACAGGACTGTGGATTACAATTTTAAATAGTCTTTTCTCCAGGTTTGACTGCCTGGGTATTTCTTAGACCTGAAGACACTGATATCAGTCGAAGGTAACCTCGAGATTTGGTTTGGTTGGGTTGATTTTTGATGGCCAATTATCTACTTGAGGGATATAGGCCCAAGGGGGGAGTGCCCTTCGTGGAGGTCTTTCTAAGGGAACCTAACCCGTATTTACGCATGGAAATCCATGGTTCGAAGAAAAACACGAAAACACCGAACGATTAGGCCGACGGGCACGATTGGGTTCGAACCCAGTACCTTTCCTCTACCAGCTTCGACAGAAGAAACTCTCAGCCACTGTTGGGAACCCTCGAGATTGGACGCAACATGTATGGAGTCAATTACTTTTCACTAGCTATTTCCGAATAAATCTAAAAGTGTGACATCGTACTATGTCGGTATCTACGGTACGCGAAAACCCTTTACGAGTTTAACGGAGTGTATTGATGGCATAGAACGGAAGTATCATATGTGATCATATGGATCTGCATATTTCCATTTTTCCAATGCATTTTTCGGCTCAGAGATATCCAGACGAGAGACACCAGATTCCATGTCAAGTATTGCACTATGTTTATTTTTGATTGCATGGTAATAACCAACCACATACAGCTCTACATGTTGATAACATGTTTAAACTGAAAGAATATAGAATATAGATTTGCCAAAATATGTCAAATAAACTCTGTCCTTCATGGCTTAGATTCATTCGGACGATACATTATAGCAAAATGGGAATAACAATGTCTCTTCACGATTTGGAAATTTCACGACTGAAACAGAAATGCCGCATCCATAGAAATCAGGTCTACAACAGTCTTAGCTGTTCGAGAGGACAACATAAAACTCGTTCCTTCTCCCCAAACAATTTTTTTGCGATTGAAATGTATCCAAATTGCCTTGGAGCGTCATTTCGTGTTGCGAGCATCGTTTAGAAAAACAACAAAAAAAAAATAACATACATGATTTGATTCTGTCTGTTTTCCATATTATGATTTAATAGTTGTACTTTAACTATTATTATTCCTTTTATTTTACGAAAAAAAGAGATAGAAAATGTGAGAAAATCTTTAAAATCTTCAGATATAATTTATTTTGATTTTTAAAATAAAGTGTTCTCGGGCAATAATTTTACATTGATTCTGTTATTTTGATTTACATTATTTATGCAGCTTAAAGTGGTCCGGAGTTCCAAAAATTTTTAAAAAGGACATTTATATATTTATTTTTATCAAAACACTACATAGTTAAATAATTTTAAAAAATCAAACAAACAGCGTATGCATTGTATATGATGATTATATCAGCAGATATAACAATTTTGTGCTACAGAGTCAGTTCTGCCCTGCAGGAAACTAAAATTTTCAGTCCATTTATCTCAGAATTTATGTTTGCATAATTGTCATGTTTAATAGAATATATCAGAACTTTCTGGCAAGTTATATGTGCGAAATTTTGTATGAGTTTTTGTGTTATGTTTTTAAATATCGTCATAATTTTTTTTTTTATTTAATGTGAAAATTTTTAAACTATTTTCCGGGAAGTACCAATGATTGTGAAAAATCGTCTTTTTTTTTTACTTCTAATATAATTATAAATTATCTAAGTATTATTTTTGAAAATCTGCAATAAAATTCTCGAGAAATCTTTTCTTCACACAGTTATGAAAAAAGCAGTTGGCACCGGTTGTTGCAACTCATTTGGGGAAAAAGGAATAATCCCTATTGGGGATTTCGGTCTGCATCGTTACCCCGTCCCGAGGGGAAAAAAAACTTTTAGAACGCATTTAGATCCCAGCAAAAGCTGATGTGCGATTTTTTAATTTAATGTGATCCGGTAAAGGCCAAGTGTATTTATAATTAAGTTTGTGTAGTGTTTTAGTGTACTATATGTGTGTGTTTAATAAACTGTTAAAAGTGTACAACGGGACCTCCTTCATTGCGCAGAAGTGATTCTAATATTAAATAAATTCAGATCTACGGATGCCACGATTATTTCATGCTGACACCCGGACGTGAAACTAGCAACCTTGGAATATTATATGATGTCAGAGCGACTCGAATGAGGTAGGTCCATTTAATTATTAGATTTTGATTGGGAAAAATTGTAAATATTTGAATTATGGATATAGAAAAGGTAAAAGCCAAACGATCCACTGTCAGGAAATTATTTACAAAATTAACCACAAAGGTACAGAATACGATACGACCCGGTCGATGAAAATTACTTAGTTGAAAATAAAATCGAAGAACTTTATGATTTCAAAAACCAGTTAGATGAAAAGCTTAAAGAGTGAAAAGAATTAGATTATTCGGTTGAAATCGAAATTGATACCAAAGATCTGAAAAAAGAAATAATAGCCAGCAATAAATATCGCGAAACCGGCATAATATTTAAAACGAAATTAGATAGATGCATAAAATCTTTGGAGAAAGAACTCCATTCCTAAAGGCGAACCGAAACTAGCCGCCATGATGAAGGGCTGTCTGTTCGGAATAAAAATCAAATTCTTAAATTACCTCGACTAAATATATTTGTATTTTATGGCGATTGTAGTGACTGGTTAGATGTTTGGAATTCATTTGAAGTAGCCATTCATAACAATAACTCACTAAGTAAGATAGAGAAATTTGCCTACATGAAAACTTATTTGAAGGGAACTGCTCTGTCAGCAGTGTCGTGATTCGCTTTAACTAATGAAAACTATGATTCATCAATAGATTTACTCAAAACACGATTTTGTCGTCCCGACCTGATTATTTGCTCGCATATGAATAAACTATAATTAATTGAAACTGTTAAAGCGATTTCTAATATAAAAGCGCTCAGAAAAATGTACGACGCTATTGAAATACAAGTTAGATCCCTATAATCGCTAGGTGTAGCCGCAGGAACGGATAGTAATTTAGTTTGACCTGTAATACTGCAAAAAATTCTCGATGAAATAAATTTGCAATATAATCGACAACGGAAATCCGAAGATCTTTTTGATATAAGTGATCTGATGGAATTTTTGAGAAAAAAAATTCATTGTCGTGAAACATCACTTTTGCTATCATATCAACAAAGTAGTGGTTCGGAAAATTTAAAGCTAAAACAAGCGACTAATAATCCTTACAATCCTACTAATTTCAATAAAACCAGGAAATCAACCAAAAAAATATTGCTCTACAACTTCTACCCTCCTCGCAAATGCAGGAAATAAATGTATATTTTGCTCAGATAAATCCCATTCGAAGGAAAATTGCCATTTAAATGTCACTGACAGAAAGCGATCTTTAATGACACAAGGGCGCTGCTTTGCCCTCCTTGCTCCATGCCACTTAATTAAAAATTGTTGGAAAAAAACAATGTCGAATTTTTAAATTACCTCATAATGCGTTAATCTGTGAGTTTCAAAACTTAAATACCTCCTCTTCTAATGATAAGCGGGATGATTCACTAACAGAAAATAGTCTGCTTTGTAAAGAAAGAAAAATAATGGATAGAAATTCGAATACCGTTTTTTTATTGCAAATGATTTCTGCTTTTGTTGAAACAAGGTGAAATGAGGGAAAGTTAATCAGATGTTTACTTGACGGGGGGTAAACAGAACTTTCATTGAGAAAGAAATAGCTGATTTCTGGGATTTGAAGGTCATTAAAAGAGAATCTTTCATAATTAATGGCGAAAAATAGCATATTTGGGCATGAAATTCAGGGTAAGGAAACGGAACGGTCCAGGGTTGCCGGCTTTTTTTGGTTTTAGCCGCTTAAAAAAAGCCGGCTTTTATTTTTCAAAAAAGTGGTTTATAGATAATTCTTATAAAATTTGGATTAATTTACTTTTAATACATTTATAAATATTTTCTACTAAAAAAATATAAGCTTCTATTAAATTTTGTCAAATAAGTCCTTATAACTGCTAGAATGCAACTGTGAAGGTATTATGTCAGAAAAAAAATACAGTAGAAGATCTTTATAACTATATAACGCAATTCTCCATATAATGCACAACTTTTCAGATGTAAACAATAATTTTTGCAATTAAAAAGCACCTGCATTTTCCCATTGTAAAATATTGCTATTCTCTAGAGGACTACATTTGATATATTATTTCAACTTTATCTAAGATCATTTTACTGAAAAAATGCTATTATTTCAATAAACATTTTTGAAAATGTCTTGGATGGTTGTGTCAGTTATATCTGAATCATGTTTATAAAGTAAATTTAACAATGTCTGACGTATATTACGCGAAAATTTATAATTTGGATAACTCTTGATAGTAAGGAAGCAGTTATAAAGGTATTCTAATGTATTTTGATATGTTTCAGACATATTTGGCCATGTTTATAAGATAAATTTAATGATGTGATCCATATAACGCAAAATTCTATATAATGTACAACCTTGCATTTTTAGGTTTGTGTTATAAAGATCTTCGGTTGTATATAAGTATTCAGAAGAATACATTAAATTAGACTCTAAAGTATTGGTTTGGAATTCTTTATTATAGCTCTACACATACCACGCATTTTAAAGATTATATGAAAGAATAAGAAAATATCACACATCAAAATAGAAACATTCTTACATACTGATATTTACTTTTAAAATCGATTAAAACTAAATAGCATATATGTATTTAATAACTAAAATTATATTATATAATACTTGAGAACACCCAGAAATAAGCAATTGATATTCTAACTTATAAAAATGATATACGTAAAAAGTTTTTCTGCTACTAAGCTGCTTTGTAACTTATTCCAGATATATCCATGCGGACAGATTAAAATTGTAGAATGAACAATGTTGAAAGAGAAATTAGGAAGGATATAACATTTGAGGAAATTTTAGCACATGTAAGTGCGTAAAATAAAGAGAACAATTAAAAAAAGTTCTGCAAATAAAACTTGTTGAATTAGAATTTTGAAAAGCTAATTGCTATTTAAAATAATGCATATTAATGCATAAAGCAATCCATATGTTATTCTTAATACTGTTTTAATAGGGAGAAATGATGTTTTTATTAAATGACTTTGTGTGATTTTAAATAAATATTTATCAGAAATAAAATAAGACTTGTATATTAATATCCCTTAAAATTAGTTAATAAAAGATATAACTAAGCAACCATTGTCCTTTTTAATTATATAGAGCAGTAAAAATGAAAAAAAAGTTTGTTAAGGTCAGTGTAAACCAGAGAACGCAATTGGTATGACCTTTTATTCCAATATTAATGTCTTCATTATTGAAAAATTGGGTTATATTGATTTCTACCTCTGAATGTCTTTAAAACTAATTAAAAAACACATAAAAATGTGTCATTTATAATTAAAATGCCTCACTGTATAAAAGCCAATTTTGGCCAAAAAAGGCCAATTTTGGCCAAAAAAAAGCCGGTTAAAACCAATAAAAGCCACCGGCGTGGCTTTTTTTAATTTTAGCCGGCTTTTTTGCAACCCTGGAACGGTCGCTGATGATGAACCGGATTACGCAAGTATTAAAGATTTGTGGGAATTAGAAGCAATAGGAATAAATGTAAAAAATGATGTTTCACGTACAACGGGAGAAATTTTAGAACAATTTTGTCAGAATACCACGTATAAGGATAAAAGATGTGAAACGCGGATGCTCTGGAAGAATGATTTTTCGAAGTTAAATAGTAATTATGAAATTGCTAGGAAACGTTTATTCAGTTTAAATAATACATTTAAGAGAGATGAAAATTTACATTTGAGATACAGAGATATCATTGAAAATCAATTAAAAGATAATATAATCGAGGACGTAGTTGACTATTATAATGAAAATAGACAAACTGGTTACTTTATGCCCCGTCACGGAGTGGATAGAGAATTGAAAGAAGCCACTAAACTCAGGGTGTGTTATGATGCGTCTTCTAAGGCGAAAGGCGAAATTTCATTAAATGATTGTTTAGAAACCGGTCCAAATTTGAATTCTGATTTGCTTAAAATTTTATTAAAATTTAGGTATCACCCAATCGCATTTTGCGTTGATATTGAACGAGCGTTTTTGGAAATAGGTATATCAGAGCATGATCGAAAATATTTGCAATTTGTGTGATGAATAGAACAAGGGGCAGACCTCAGTTTGGGTCGTAATGACCTCAGAATCCTTCAATTCACCAGGGCTCCTTTTGGTGTAAGAAGCCAATTTATATTAGCTGCAACTCTTAGACTTCACGTATCAAAGTATAGACACAAATTTAAAAATGTTTGTGACCTCCTGAATGATTTATATGTGGACGATTTCATCAGTGGTTGCGACACTATTGAATCTGCAGCATCGATTAGTAAAGATGCTATTTATATATTCACGACAAGCATCCATGAATTTAAGACAGTGGGTAACTAATTCCCCCACTTTAAAAAATATGTGGGTAACAGAGAGCATTAACTGTAAATAAGCAACCAAGGAATCCGGAATTCCACTTAAGGTATTGGGAATAATCTGGGATATGTGAATGATAACATTACCATCGCGACAGACCATTATAAAACTATGAACGGTAACACTTCTTCGAAAAGAAATGTGCTAAAAGCCTGTAGCATGCTGTTTGATCCTTTAGGCATTTTTGCCCCATTTACTATTACAATAAAGTTGCTAATGCAAAAACTTTGGGAAATAGGAATTTCGTGAGTTGAACCTCTTCAACCCGAGTTTTATTATGTATTCCAGGAATGACTTGAGGAAGTCATGTAAACTCAAGCTATGATTATTCCCTGACAGTATTTCGAGAATTCTAAATTTGAAAACATAGAACTGCACTTATTTTCTGACGCAAGCCCAAAGGCGTATGGTGCAGTTGCGTATTTCAGAATAAAATAGCCTACAAATGTTTCAAAAGAATTTGTTATCGCCAAATCGCGTATAGTTCCATAGAAACCAATAACTTTACCCGGGCTCGAGTTACTTGGTGCTTTGATCTCAGCCAGACTAGCATCTTATCTGAGGAACATTTTCTCCATTCTTAAGGAAAATGACGTCTATATGTGGTGTGAGTCACAAATATGCCTCTGCTGGATCAAGGGGGTTTCGGAAAATTTTAAGCAATATGTAAAGAACCGAATGATTGAAATTAAGGAAAAAACTAACCCTTCCAACTGGCGTTTTTGCAGCGGGAAGGAAAATCCAGCTGATAAATTGACTCGCGGCATGCGCTCGCACACTCTTATAAATGACAGAGTTTGGCTTTCGGACCCAACTTTGCTGCAAATGGCTGAATTTCCCTCTGGTGAATCACAGAATAAATTTAATTCTGATGCCGAAATAAATGAACTAGAAAGAGAAATGAAGGACGTTAAATTTCTTCTTCAAATTTCGCAGGAACCTAACGATCCCTTATATGATCTTTATAAATTTAACAGCCTCAATAAAATGTTAAGGTCGACTGCTTATATTCTTCGTTTTACTAGAAATTGCAAAGTTAAATCTAAGAGAATATCAGGTCCCATCTCTGCCGAGGAACTTGCGTATGTAGAAAAGCACTGGATTCGCTTTATCCAAAAAACGAAATTTGAAAAGGAGTATTTTCAACTCCTCAAAAATTCAACGATAAGATGCGATTCAAGACTTTACTGTCTTAATCCCATTTTTTTACCTCACAAACTTAGAATTATAGGAGGATGTCTTCAACATTCTAACTTCCAATTTTCAAAACGACATCCATTAATTATTCTCAAAATTCACTGAATTACTCATAATGAGAGAACACCAAAATCTGTGCCACGCTGGTGTATCGGACACTCTCACTCAACTTCGTGAAAAATTCTGGATTCTTAAAGGCAGAAAAACAGTGGAAACTTGCTTAAATAAGTGTCTAATCTGTAGGCGCTACAGGTTCAAACCAGACAATCAGATGGTAGCTCCGTTGCCTGCAGACAGACTTTATTCTGAAAATGCTTTCGATAACACAGGAACCGATTTTGCAGGACTTTTATACACAAAGGGCAGGAACAAGGTATATGTTGCCTTATTTATGTGTGCTGTTACTCGTGCCATTCTTCTAGAAGTTGTATCCAGTCTTAGTACTGAGCATTTTCTGTTAGCATTCAGACGGTTCGTTTCCAGAAGAGGACTGTGCAAGACTATTTATTCAGATAATGCCTTGGCGTTTAAAAGTGCAGAGCGGCAAGTGGCGCAGGACCGATATGTGGTTTCTGATAGTGGCCCGATTAGATTTGCCAACATCGGTCCGAATTCGAATTTTTAGTCTTAGCCGAGATTTTTTTTTTTCTTTTTCATAATTTTGTTTGAGTTTGAATTTTAATAAGATATGTATATTTCATATGAAATTCTAACAGTGATTCTTACAGATATTTCAATCATCAAAAGAGTTTTTTAAATCGCTCCTTAAAATTATTATTCGTTATAAACTTAATCGCAGAAAAAAACTTCATAAATTAATTATTTTCTAACTATATATTCATTTTAAAACTAATAGCTATGTTTCTTATTTTATTTAAAAATCAATTTATTAAACAAGTGTTTAAAATTATTTTACAAGCTATAAAAATATAAAAAAAATACTCAACTTTTTAGCATTAAAATTTAAAAGAATGATTCAGAAATCTCTCACTTCCAAAAAATTATTTACAAAAAAAAAAAAAAAAAAAAAAAAGATAAATTAGTATTTCTATTTTATTTGATGATTAAAAAATGTTAAGTAACAGAATGATTACTGCTACATAATCACTAAAAAATATATTCTACATTAACCCATCAAATGGCAAAAAATGAACTCTTATTCTAATTAAAAGTGACTAATTACCAACTTATTTTTTATTATTAAAATTAGTTTTTCTATGTAACAAATATATATTTCTTGAATTAACATGTTTAATTATATTATAATTCCCAAAGAGAAAATTGTAGTAAGAGTAAAACCACTAAAAGTCACTTATTTTATTTAATAAGCGTTTTTAAATTTATAAGAAAGATTCAGAAATATCCTTCATTTAAAAATTATCTTCTAAAAGAAAAAAAAATATGTAAATTAATATTTTTATTTTATTTTTAAATTAAAAATAATGATAATTAACAAATTAATATTTCAACATACTCATTAAATATATGTTTTACTTTAAATCATCAAAACGATGCAAAATGAATTCTTATTTTAATTAAAATTTATTATTCACCAACTATATATTTATTAAAATAAATTTTCCATGTTAGAAATATATATTTTATAAATTTACGCAACGCATGTAATTACATTATAATTCCTAATAAGAAAATTTGATAAACTGAACAAAACCTCTAAAAATATTTTTTTTAATACTTAATTATTCTTAAATTTATATTTATTCTTAATTATTCTTAATTATATCTATATCTGAATTATTCCTAAATTTATTCTTAAATTCGTTTGCTTTAAAGAAATCGCTAAGATATTTATTTCATTCATTTAAATATTAAATTAACTTTTAAATACACGCACGTAAGACAATTACAAATAAATAAATAAATAATAAAATAGAAACACTTCAAAATTGTAATTTTCCCATCTACCATTTACCTTCAACTACGAACCATTACGTATCGATAAGTCTTTCCATTATTATCACACAGAATCCTCCCCTGATCGAGTCTGAGTAGCTAAGTGGTTAAGGCGTCTACTACCTATCCTTGGGTTCGTCGGATCAAACCCAACCTCTCCCAAAGCCGAAAAATGATCCTTTCAGATATGCATTCCATGATGGCGCCATCAAAACAGATCATTTTTTTCAATTGATGCTGGTGTCGGGCTACGGCTGTCATTCGTATGGATAGCTATCGGCGTTCTGTCAGCATAGTTTTTTTCGCCGATACCGGACCGGTGGCGTGCCTTACAATCGGGCCACATTCGCACGGCGTATCAAAAAAGATACAGAACCGGTATCGGTAACCGGTATCATGCCAATTCCGCAAGTAGTGGCAAGCGGCTGTCTGCCGATTGCTTACCGATAGCTCTGTGTTTGCTGGGTTTACAATGAAGCTGGTGAACCATTCCCTCTCACTCCTGCCAATTTCCTTACAGGAAAGAGATTGACCTCTTTACCCCCCCCCCCCTCCCATGGCTGTCAAATTTGATCAAACATTAAAAATCAATAAAAAATTGGTCCTAAGACGTTATGTCTATAGAGAAAATTTATTGAATAGGTTTTGGAATAGGGGGAGGGGAGAATATCTCCTCCAACTTAAAATTATGAATCTCTCTAAACCTGTAAATGCTGTGAAATTTTTCAATGTAGATGATATAGTTTTAATAGGAGAAGACCGTTTGCCCAGGCCGGTATGGAAGATAACCAAGATTTTAGAACTCCACGAGGGCAGAGACGGACGTATTCGCTGCGTGACACTTAAGACTTCCACCGGTAAAATACGACGAGCAATCCAGATGATTTACCCGCTGGAGCTAGCTGAGTAAACTGAACAATAACTAGTTTGGTGTTTCCTTATATATTTTATTATCTTATTTTAATTTCTTAATTGTAGTATAAGTATTCATTTAGTGTTATTGTAATTGTGTATAATTCTGTAATTGTGATTCTACCTAGTTTAACCTAGTGTAAATTTTGTAGTATATATGTATTCATGATTAGTAATTATTTTGTAGATTAATAAAATGATTTTTTTTTCGGATTTGATGAATGTATTCATCGGAGTGGGAGGATGTTGCAACTCATTTGGGGAAAAATGAATAATCCCTATTGGGGATTTCGATTTGCATCATCCCGTCCCGAGGGGAAAAACATTTTGTACGCAGTTAGATCCCAGCAACAGCTGAAATTTTATAAGTAGTGAATATTTGATTTAATGTGATCCGGCAAAATACCAAGTGTACTTATAATTAAGTTTGTGTAGTGTTTTAGTGTACTATGTGTGTGTGTTTAATAAACTGTTAAAAGTGTACAACGGGACCTTCTTCATTGCTTAGAAGTGATTCTAAGATTAAATAAATTCCGATCGACGGATACCACGACTATTTCATCGGTCTGGTGAATAGTGAGTCAAATGAAGAGTTATTTGAATTTTAAATTTTAAATTAAAAAAAATTAAAAACAAAATTTGACATGTTTTCAAAAACGTTTCATCTGAATAGTATTCTTTATAGGAAAATACATTTCAGAAAAATATTCGCGAGAAAATGTTTATAAATATAGATAATAATTTTTTTACTCCCCGACACCTTTAAAATATTTGTTTAAATATTTGTTTAATACTTCATAAATAGCAAATCCAGCAACACGAAAATGTATTTGTTAAATATTCTTAAATATATCATCCGAGAACATGATTCTAAAAGAGTTAACTCTAGTTTAAATGTATTTTTTTTTTTGGTTAAAAATATCCATAATACTTTATTTTCCAAAATATATAAAAGTGAACAATAATATGCTTCTTAAAGATAGATTCACAGCATCGTATAAAGTTTATTATTTGAAATTTACCTCTACAGAAATTCTTTTAACAGAGAGAATGACCTCAAGCTTTTTTAGAACATTTTATCAGCAGAAAAGAAAACGAATACAGATTTCGCCTCATTCGTTTTCACATTCCTTTTTTTTAAAAAAACGCGTGAAAGAATGTATATATCTTTTACTTTCATACAAAAACGTATTTTAACAAACTACAGAGTAATACAAAACTTTTCAGAAATTCTTTTACAGTTTTCATTTTTTTTGAGGAACAAAAAGAAAGTTTAAACATAAAAATATTATGTTCATTATTCTCCTTTAAAAGCAATTCTAAAAAAAAAAGACTTGATTTTTTAAAATCCTTATTAAAGAGATGAAATTGTTATAAAAGTTTTAACATATTTAATATTTGCGGTAGATGTTATGAAAAATGTAGTCAAGTTAACTAAGTCTTGCTTTGTATTGCAAAGTTCAGTAACAATATCTTTTTTACTACTGAAACATATGTATGCAGAAATATTCCAATTCTTAAAAGATTAGTAACTGTTTTAAAGAAATACCTCTATAGAGGATTTTTCTGTCGCTATTCTTTAGAACAACTCAATCTTACTTAAATAATTATTTATCATTATTTATTAGGAAAATACTGCACTTGATGAGATTTCTATGGTTTCACTATTATAAAATAGGAAATTAAAAAAATTAATTGATATATATATATATATATATATATATATATATATATTTAAACCACAATAATTTGTACGGCCTTCTAAAATTGCTAAACTGGCTAATTCTAAGATATTCTTTATGATTATTAAATGCTTAAAGATCTGAAAGTTAAAAAATTACATGTTGAGCACCGAAATCTTAGGTAACAATAGAAAGTGATGAGACAATGCATTCTGATCGCGCATAGGGACATAATTTATGCAATTAATTCAGAAATGACTTTCCCAATCTCGTATGTTTTTTGTCTTATTTCCTTAGTTTCAGTAATGGTCGCATTAAATGACGGTTTAAAAATTCAGACTGCTTATTGCTACCCCTTTTTTGAAAAATAAATAATGATCTTATTTAATCATAAGTAAAATAATAACAGAATAAAGCTATTACACTATTTTATAAAACTGGTGGGAATCAAACTATCTGAATAAAAGACGGAATATCACGGAAGGGAGAATTAAGGTATTAAAGAACACTTGTTAAATCTGATAGACCGTAGAGTTCCATAAGCCGAAAATATTATCAACGTAACGTAACCAACATTGGGTTTTAAGATTAAATGTATCAAAAAACTTATTTTCCAGATGCCTTAAAGCAAACTCTGCAAAACTCGTGTCCATTGGCACAACTTGTTGTATTGGTATGATATTCAGATTATGTTATTCAGTTTATATTTAAACATAAAATATATGTTTTAATATATGTTTATTACTTCAATAAATAACAAAAGTTATCCTTATAATCTACACTAAAATGTATTTTTTTATATAACCTTAAATATATCGTCAGAAATCCTTTTTCTAAAAGAGTTAACAAGTCTAAATATATTTTTTATTGTTAAAAGAAATTTCACAAAACGAAATTTTCAAAAATATATAAATAGGAACAATAATATCTTTCTTAAAGGTATGTTCAAAGCATCCTATAAAGTTTAAGATTTTAAATTCTAATTCTACAAAAATTCTTTTAACATACAAAATGACCTCAAGCATTTTTACAAAACTTTATCAGCATCAAAGAAAACAAATACAGATTTCACTTCATTCCTTTTCACATTCCCTTTCTTTAAACGCGTGATAGAATGTATATAACTTCCACTTTCATACAAAAGCGTATTTTTAAAAACCACAGAGTAGCATAAAAGTTTTTTTGGAATAATTTTAGTCTTCAATTTGTGAACTAAAATAAATTATAAAGCATAAAGAAATATTATCTCCATTATTCTCCTTTAAAAGCAATTGTAAGAATAAATGGTTTTAATTTTTCTTTTACAGATGTGGAATCTTTATAAAAGTTTTAAAAATAGTTAATATTTGTGGTTGAACTTATGAAAATTTAAGTCTATATAATTAAGTCTTGCTTTTTATTATAAAGTTCAGTAATAATATTCTTTTCATTACTTAAATTTATGTATGTAGACATATACCAAATCATAAAAGATTAGTAACTCTTTTTATTAAATACGTTTATAGAGATTTTATTTCGTTACTATTATTTACAACAAATTAACTTTGGATAAATAATTACTTATCATTTGAGGAAGTACTGTGCTGAGCATTCGCTGAAATTTCTAGAATTTCGCTGTTGTAAAATATAAAATTAAAAATACGTATTGATATATATAATTTTTTTGAGCGCAATAGTCGTACGGTCTTATAAAATTGCTAGATTGGCTAATTCGAATATATTCTAATATATTATTAAATGTTTTAATATGTGAAATATGTACAATTAAATGTCTAGCGCTGAAGTCATTGGCAAGAATAGGTAATCATCAGAGAATGCCTTCTGATTTCACATGTGGAGAGAATTTATGCAGAATATTCAGAGATGAGGTTATCGATCTCATATGCTTTTTGTATTATTCCTTTCCTTCCTCTGTCTGTTTCTTCACTGTGTTGATAGTCAGATGATTATTTGCTGCGTTGTTGTAACTTAATGGGAAATATTATGTTGCGTATTTAAAAAGTGAAGAAATTTAAAACAGAAAACTTAAAACCGAAAAAAATAAATTAATTAAGAATTTCAAGCATTAAATCGAGATTCGTTTATGTTTCTAGAAAGTTAAAATTCATTTTACGATAGATATGAGAGTTTGCGCTCCAGTCTTTAAAAAATCGCACATCTAGTTTGATTTGCAAAGTAAAAGGCATTTTTTCATCCATTTTTTTTCACAGCTTTTGATTTCTAAATAGTACAATACGAGTTTGACAATAAATTCTATAACAAAATTTATTGAGTGTAATCCAATATTTAAATTTTTTGACGTAGTATCCTGCAACTATTCCAAAGTTCTGCCGAGTAAGAATGCCGGAATTTTGGTGATTTGGCTTTGGCATAAAATATTTCTATACGTAAATGAATATGTCTGATATTGCACTGCAGATTCTTTATTTTCAAATCTACTGTATTACTGTTTGTGACCACTACGATGATTTGTTCATTTTATTGAACAAAGTGTTTTTGGAGATAGTGGTATAAATACTGATTCTTACTCAGTTGTAGACATGAATAAAAAATAAGGAAGACATATTATGTGTGTCCCAGATGTTTAAACGTTACCCCCCCCCCCCTCCCTCTTCCAACTAGCATGAACTTAGTAGTTGATTTGTAACATTCTTGTCGATACCTACCTTTTCATGAAAATATATTTGTCTTTAAATTAGAGTTTATCGTTCACTGTGACAATTAGCCTTCGAAACATCATGTTTTATTTAATCTAGGTTATATATCTATTTAATTTTATATGTATTTTATTATTACGAATTTATTTCTTCGCATTTTCGTTGTAAATAAACAAGCTTCACCACAAAAACAGCTATGCACATTTACGCATAGTCATTGCTACCCAATTTAGTATCGGCAGAAAATATGGATTTTATACCGGCCAGAACAAAATAGTAATTATACACATACAGTGCTATATCTAAACGTAAAGTAGGTATGTGCATACACTCAAAGATTTGTTAGAGATGAACTATATTTAATAGCAGATATGCGACATTCATTCCACGACTGTGTAATTGGAAACAGTCGATGCTTTCTGAAAACCAAAATATTTTATTAATAACATTAAATGCGTGATTTAAAAAATGATTCACTTGCGTATCTGAACATAAATTTTATATATTTTTTATTAACTGACGACCATACGTCAAATATTTTATGTCTTCATCGATCTGAACATGTTTTTCTTATGCATAGTTGACAGTTGAGAGAATAATATTTCTTTGCTTCATACCCACCATATTTTGATCCCATAATTAGCTAGTATAGACTGAAACATCTTGGTTGAATCTTGTTCTTCATCGATACGGAAATGAATGCTCGTGAACCAATAAGTTTTTCGTAGGTTTGTACTTTTTCAATGGGTTATATTTAGCATAATCCATAAATCACGAATTGCTACATCTTTATCATTTTTAAGACTTTCTACCCGTGTGTTCTAGTTGTCAAACCGAATAATATTCCAGAATCGGTTTACACTCATATTTTCTCAATATAACGGATATGATTTTATTTTCTAATGCGTGATCTTTATTTGAATTGTTGGCATATGAAGTATTTAATATTCCTAAAAATGCCTCAGATTCCTGTTAATCAAAGACAGGGCAGTCACATTGTATTAAATAGGGTTGTTTTATGGCTCGCGTATGTTAAAATCGCAGAAGGTACCCGGGTACGCCGGTTATTGAAAACTGGGATAAATTTTGATCATTGACATAAGGGTTAAATAAATTTATGTCCAATTGCCTACACTTAAAAATTACTTCTCGTAGCCTCGCACATCCTTCGGGTCGCATGTAGCACGAGGAGAGTACTTGCAAGCAATCACTTTGCATATTGAAAAAAATATGTGCTACTTGATTATCCCGTCAACCAATATCGCCAAATTACACAAAATGCAAAACTGTTTGTCCAATTATAAAAATTGGCATAATTTTTATTTGAAATAACGAAAGAACGAAAAAATTAGTAAAATATTAATAAAAATACAAATTAAACGTCTAATTAAAAATAACTTGGTGACGTAACAAATACGTGCAACCTGTTTAATGTCTAGTGAATGTAACATTTACGGTAATTCATTATTGACATTTAATTTTATAGTTTGGCGACAGTTTTTTGGTCGATGGGATAATCAAGTAGTACCAAAAAATAACTTGACTATTATTTATTTTTATTAAATTGGTAAATCTTTACAAATCAGCTTGATATGGCAGATCCCTTCTTCAGACACATACCACAGAGATGCAGAAGAAGCCAGATTGTTTACCTTCATACACAGCAAAAAGATCTACGAACAAAATTGCCGTGTCTACGCCTTAAATCTGAAATATCTGTAATAAATACAGTTTTGCTAGGGGCTAGCTCTAATTAGTGCTAACTGAATGGTTATTGTTTCTTAAGCTGCCCACATGTTAAGCTTGTTTTTCGTTATAATCATAAAATTTTTCTAGTTGATTACTAACGAGATCTCTTAATATAAAACAAAAACCCATATCAACACGAAATATTTGATGCTGGTGATGCTCAAGTAAGCACTTTAATCTGTCTTAGTTTAAGTTTCATTTTATACTGATTTTCAACGATATTTTGTTTTGAAACTGGTTTAAACAGAAACTATACTGAAATATTTATGAAAAATGTAGTGAAAAAAAAAAGTTTCAGAAATGTTTATTTAAATATTCGATATCTATTTGTTTCTGAAGGTAGAGGAACTATGTTTTGTAATCAAAAGATATTATTTTCTATAATATTTTAATTATAATATATAACTATAATATATAACTATAATATATAACTATAATATATAACTATAATATTTTCATTAACATTTTCACTATATCAAGAAGCGTGTATATTTTTACAGGTTATATAATAGGTTATTTAAAAATTCTGTGTTGTTTAAAAATGACCTAATATGCTCAATAGCACCAACTACATTTAAATCTTAACCTAAGACCACAGACAGACCTCAGCTTATTATTTTCTTGTTACATCAAAATCACTCAAAATTGAATATTTTCCAGAATTTTATTGAGTTTCCGCGATCGACGATATTATCTAAACGCGATTTTTTGAAATTATTGTTAGTAAACAGAACAATATGCAAATATTTTTCACTATAACGATTAGCAAAAAAAATATTGTTATTATTATTATTATTTTATTCTGTAAAAATCAGAAATTTTCAATTTTATATTTTTAGGCGGTTTGCGCGATCGAAAGATAAGGTCTGATTTGAAGAATTCTTTTTTTGTTTCTGTTGTAGTTACCACTCCGAACTTTTCCGCTGTAGAGCGACTCAGATTTATCAGCTTAACATTTTTTGCACCACCCTAGTGTATAAACGACTTTTTTAATGAAATTTAACACTAAAATATTTAATGTAACAAAATAAACAATTTTGGTCTTTGCATAATTGAATATATAAATATTTACTCCTGAGTAAAAAAAGGGTTATGCGACAAGTGTGAGATAGTATTTATAAAAAAAAAAATGGATATTTAGGCTATTAACTCTTTATTTAAATGCAATAGAGTTTTTGTTTTTCTTGATTCAAGAAAATTTCAAATTCATAAGTATAACTTGGCATTAAACTTAAAATTTAATTGACCGAATATTTCTTTTTCGTTTAAACTACATGTTCTCGAAAAAGTTTCAATAGCAAATGGAAAATCGATTATGTGTTAACATGATGAATATGTTAAACGGTCTGAAATAAAATAAACCGAATTTGAATTATGGAACTTGCAGCTTGTTGTAATGGCTTTTAAAATAATTGAAAATTGAACAATTTATCTTATCATACGGACGTTCTTTATTCAAATTTATTCGGTCCCCTTCAAATTGATTAGAAATATTTTTGATTACTGAAGATAAATTTTATAAAAATTTTAACATTTTTGATAAGATTTGCAAAGTACATTTAGCAAGGTAATGAACTTTATATTTTAATAAACTGAAAGACCCTTATTTTAATAATGATCTTAATCATTAATTTATTTTTCTAAAAGGAGTAACCTAATTTTATTTAGGTAATTTTTTTGCGTTGAATATTTTTTTATTATTAGACAATTTCTGTACTAGAAAAGCATACACTAATTTCAAAACATGTTTTTTTTATGTAATTATAAATTAAATAACAACTTCAGTACGGAATATTACATAGTAACTGACATATATTGATAATTATACTCAATAAAAATATATTGTAATTTTTAAAAACTTAAATTTTAACAAAAAAACAAACAAACCAACAATCATAAGCAGAGTAATAAAATACATATTTTAAAGTAAAGAGGCATTTCTAATGGCGAGATTCAGTTTTCCTTCTATCTAAAAAATAAAAATAGATTAACATTGATATAAATAGATGTTGAATATAACTCGTGTAGATACTTTGGAAACATTCGAGATATTAAATTGATGAGTTAGGATAGAAAAATACAAATACAATGTCAAACATTCGTGTTTAAGATTTGAAAAATGAAACCTAGTTTAGTTTTTATGTGTAGACGGACTCCAAGACCAAGTGCATATAACATTACACAGTAGATATTACTAGGATTCAGTTGGTACCAGGCTCATTTTTTATGGAAAAATGGATAAGAAATAGTTGTGATGGCATATTTTAATCTATGATTGTACATCTTGAGTCTAGTATCCTTTTTTCTGAATAATTAAGAAAAAGATTATCTTAAATGTGATATATGAATTCATGGTTCGAAAATTTTACTGAGATACAGCTTTAAAATTGTTTAAAGGAAATTAAATATTTAGATATATTTCTCGATGGAATCTTAAGCAAGCTGAATAAATGCAGTTTTCTATATTAATTGTCGAAAATATTGAAATGGGGCATTTTTTTTTTTAGATACGAAAGGAAAAAAAGTGAAAATGAATGAAATATTATACAAATACATGCATGAATAATTATTGAACATGTTTTTAAAAAGCTATCATTATATAAATGAATTTAAGAAGGGTATATAATATTTCAATTCCATTAGAATGTTATACACCCTAAGGATATGTGTGGTGAAATTCAAGTTAGCCTCAATTGCTAAATATCAATTGAAAAAAAAAAAATCCGTTTTCTTTCGTCGATAAAGACATTAAAAAATCATACAAAATTCTCTTTACGTACGGCAATTAAAAATATTAGTAATTTTATTTAATGAGTAAATTATGACGTCTATATAATTTTTTTTATACATTTTAGTACACAAGTTTATGACTTAAAACTCTCAATTTGATTTCAGAAAAGTAAAAACATACATCATCTATCTAAAAATATATACATTTAATTCAAATATTTCCTTTATATAAATGCTCCACATTGTAACTAAACATTGTAGAATGTCTGCAAAAGTCAATACTCAAACAAAGAAAAACCTGTAAAATTGTATATACCTAATTATATTTCTGCAAAAGTTTAAAAAAAAAAAAAAAAAAAAAAAAAAAAAAAAAAAAAAAAAAAAAAAAGAGTGACTACGTGAGTTCTATGAAAACATTTCCTTTCCTCAATCTATACTTGTATGTCTTTTATATACCAACTGCTGTGTCTTCACCACCAAAAGAAAGATTTCTTCATCCTTTGTAAAAGTTATATATATATATATATATATAACTTTTACAGAAACTCTAACGAAGATTCCATATGATCGGAGTAGATATAAAATAGAAAATATAATATTGTGTTAAAATTATAATAGATTGAGAACATTTAATTTTATAACATGCTTTTCCAGGTTTTATCAAAAGGGTAGATTTCTTTCATTCTTTTATTTAAAGGTACATACATACGATTAAAATAAATTAAACAAATGTGTTTATTAATATTTTCTGAATTTTGAACTTCTCAGGTGAAAATGCTTGACATTTAAAAATAACTTAATCGAAGTACACACTGATAAAACGAAATGTTTTACAAAAATTTTGAGTGTCTTTAGAAAGAAGCAGTGACATACAGTGAGCATGGTCAGATCCGATGATTCTCTCCTAGATGAATTCGCTTCTCAGAGTTAGAAATGCAAACAAAGCATATCTGGGCAATAATTCGAGGTTTAGAATCTGCTTCCCGAAGTTTTTGTCCAAAATTTTCTCGACTAAATTTACTAATTACTATTTATTGCTAATCTTTAACACATTCTACTATAATTTTATCAAAATAACATGATTTGCTTAATTTAATTTTCATACTTGTATATAATCTGTATATTTAACACATAATTCTGTTTTTCAGTCATGCGCCCTGAACTTTTTGTTGAACCTATTTTACTAATATATATATATTTAATTGTTCTACAGAGCTTCGTGGTACAAAATTCTATTAGGGACATAATTTTTTGAACATAAAATTACGGATTGCTTTTGAAAACACGCATTATTCCTCATAATGTTTTCAGATTTTTTTTCTCTCTGCCTCTGTACTGATACTGAGTTTCAATAACTAGGCGAAATGCTTAAATAGGTGAAAATGACGCCATTTTTAAAAGAAAACGATCATTTTCTTAGATGAAACTAAATATTTTTGCACAAATGTGTGTAAAAACATAAATTGCTGCAATTTTTACTCTCCGATACTGAGATTTTCTAGACTGAAAAAAAAAAAATTATTGCTAATCTTTAACACATTCTACTATAATTTTATCAAAATAACATAATTTGCTTAATTTAATTTTCAATAATTGAATATAGTGCGACTGTTCACATTAAAGGAAGTTGCCGATAATCGTCACTTCCCGTTTTGAGTTAAAATGATCAAATTAAAATACCATTTTTTTAAAAAACTAGTGAATATGGGTATGAGGAGTGCGTATGTAAATTTTGAGAAGTCGAAAATAACGTCGGGTTTAGATTTAATGTGGGTAAAAATCTATGATCGTGTTAAAGTTGAATAAATTTTACAGTTTTTCATTCCGGAATACCAAGCATATGAGCATTAATTGATAACTTCCTCATAATAAATGATTTTTTATATATTTTACTGATTACTTATCTATCTACTTTATAAAAGAAAAATGTATCTGTACGTAACTCTGACGTCATAAATAGCAGCACGATCAAATTTCGGTTTGAAAATTTCGCTACTGCAATTTTTTAATCTTCTGACTACCGTATATTTTTAAATTTTAGAACGTGGTATAAGAAAAAATCTACTTTCAAATCCAATTTTTTAAAAAACTGTATCTTAATTGACTGATTTGTTGTATTTTTTAAAATAATTTTCAAGCAGATTTTTTTGTAATTCATCTTATCACGTGCGGCTTCAATGCATAAAAATAATTATTTTGCGCATAAAGCAACAAAAATCGTTCAGCATTTAATTTCAACTAATTTTCCATAACGGAATTAATATTTACTTTATAAATAAGTAAAAGAATGATATTAAAAAACCCCCGCAAATTTAACATATTTGTTATCGAACAATTTACATTTTTAGACATCCAAACAGGAAAAAAATACTTCCAAATGGAAATTATTTGCAAAATGCATCTGACAGTACTGTAGGGTACTGATTGTCTATGGTTTTAAAAATAACTTTCAAGCATCAAATATTTTTTAATTTACCTCTATCGCGTGCCGCTCGATTACGAAAGATTAGCCCATTTGTTCTTAAAACAAAAATAAAGAGTTCATCCTATTCTTACGGCTAATATTCCGTAAAAAATTTAAAACTTCCTCTGTGAATAAATAAATAAAACACAAATTTCTTGAATGTCATTGACATGTCATTGAACTACGCTCTTGAATCTCTGGAATTTTCATAATATAAAAGGATGCCTTAAGTATCAAAATATTGGCCTAATAACTCTTAGGTTGCGAATAATACGAAAATATCGCTTTTGATAAATTTCAAAACTTTATTTGATTGTATAATTAAAATTTTTCATGTGAAAAATGCATTTTTTATTGTTAGTGGGTAAACTAAAAAATATATTGCATGTAAAAAAATGATTAGTTTTCAATAAAAAAAATGGTGTTCCCCTATTAACTGTAATCCGGGAACACGGGTACGATATATCCTCTAGTACGATATCCCCTAGTGTATGATAATGATTGTAATGGATTAAAATGAAAACATTGTGATTAAAAAATAGTTGGATGTGTCAATCTAAGAAAATATCAAAAATTTTACTTTACAAATATTAATACTTTGGTTCAATTCAATAAATAATTCTATTAAAAAATCTATAAATACACTTTTCGATGGTACAGTAATGAAAATGTAAAAAAAAAAAAAAAAAAAAAAAAAAAAAAAAAAAAAAAAAAGAAAAAAAAAATCGCTATCACAGCACCCCGTTCGGGCAGAATATTTCCAAATTGAAGTAGAACCTGCTTGCTATCATCAAAAACATACAAAAAAATTTATTTAATTATATGTATAATTTTATGCAGTTTTCGATGGTACAATAATTAAAAGGACACAAAAATCGCTATTACAGCGTCCCCTTCGGTCAAAAAATTTCCAAATTGAAGGAGAACCTGCTTGCTATACCCGAAAACATACAGAAAAAAAATGTTCAATTCTATCCAAAACTTCCTACACTTTTCGATGGTATGAAAATGGCACATAAATCGCTATTAAGGCACCCCTTCTTGCAAAATATTTCCAAAATGAAGGAGTACCTGCTGGCAGTGACCATAGCCTAAAACATACACAAAACTTTTTGTATAATTCTATGCATAATTCGTACATTTTGATTTTCGATGATACAATGGTAACACACGGACAGGCATACATTTTGTAAAAACTTGTTTTCTTGGATTCCTGCCAACTAAAAGATATAAATCTGTCGAAAACCGGAAGTAGATAAAATATTTCGGTTACAATACATTCTACTATATTCAATAGAATATACATTTTTGCGAGTACTATTTTGAAAGGCAACTGGAATTTGACAAATTGTGTAACAAGAAAAGTTTCACTACTCAATAAAGTGTTACATATATCACGGTGGGGGTATAAATTTACTAAGTTCACATTATCTCTTCTATGTCTTGATCCTTAACCGTTTTTCGCATAATTAATACTTTTACAGCTGCATGCAGATTTAAGTACTATGTAGATTTAAGTGTTGTGTTACATAAAAAACTGCGAAATTTAATTTGCCTCTCCTTTGAAATTTACTTTTTTCTAGATATGTCACATTTCTTGCGGGTGAGCGGTATGTTCACAACTGGCATATTTGTCAAGAATAGGATGTATTTTACTTCAAACACTTTATGCTGTGAGAGCAGTATTTAAAATAATTTATATTATTTAAATGTATTTTGAATTTTCTATTTTCTGTTGACATTGTTGTAAATGTCTATAGAAAGCTAGAGATTACTAACCTCTGTCGGTCGCAACTAAGAAACTCCCGACTGCAGGCGCGATGCGCCTGACAGGCGCATGCTAGATAATCGACATTAGCAAATACTTGACGCAGTTCTGACGCTCTTAAAGTTATCAGTGACCTTCATTAAGAAGTACAGCGATAATATTTCATATTTAAATGAAAAAAAAAAAAAAAAAAACCTTATTTATTACACTCAAGTTAGTAACCCTGTGCGTTCTAGTTACGGAGAGGAGAACGGAAATATTTGTGCTGTGCCTGTAAGGACTATTGTGACCGACGAAGGGTCTAGAAGATTAGATAGATAATATGGATTTGTAACATAACATCAAAATAAGTCTAGAATTACAGTACCTTTTATTTTAGAAATACGAGCCTTGATTCCTGTGCAGACTTCCAGTGATGTGCCAAGAAGATTCAGCTGTGAATAGCTGAATTAAAAAAAAAAGTGGAATCCACCTAAATAACTATTTGAAGATTTGCAATTTGAATCTAGATTTAAATTAATCAAACAATAAATATTTGTAACTCAGAATAATTACGATTAAACTTGGCTTTTCAGATTTTAATAGAATCGAGATTTAGAATTGGATTCCGCTTTCAGAATAAAAAGATATATCACTGCCCCAAAGAAAATACAAGTATTGAAGAAAATAAAATTATTTAATAGAGAAAACAATAATGATTAGTATGCATAAGACGAAAAAGAAATATAATACGGTTATAGAAATTTAAAATTATAAGGATTGCAATTAATAAGGTATATTTAAAATGTACAAATTGTAGAATGGGATATGATAAAATCAAAGAATATACTAGTATAAAAACTATACAGAGGGTTAAATCAGTTTTGGGCTGAAACGAACAGTTATAGGGGAGAGTAGCCATATTTTGACCGCCGTTGCCATTATGCCGTTAATTACAGGAAGATACTCCATCTACCGCTTAAATCCTATCCATCAGAATGACATCACTCATGATTAGAAGAAGCAGCCGCCTAACACGTGCTGTTTCTGAAAATTAAAAAAAAACCTAAAGTTAGCTCTTTTGATCCAATTTTTTCTTACTAAACGTAAGTGAATATTTTAAAACTAAGGTAAGTTGTTAGGTTTTCATATACATATATGAATTCATCTGTTTATTGCGCATATTTTTCACGCGGATTTGTTTGATTTCGTTTTTGTTCTTAGTCTTGAAATTAACTTTTTTTTAAAAAATGGCGCAGTTGCCGTAAATGAGCCAATTTAAGTTGCTTAAATTGGACCAGATATGCGATCATAAATCTGAAAAGTAAGTAATGAGTTTCGAGGACGGTACGCTTTGTTCACTACTTTTTTTTATATTTTATAATGGATTACTATCTCCATGCAAGATTTTTTTTGTATATTTGGATTAATTTTTTTATACAGTTTAGGCCTATATAAACATAAAAATATTTTTACTTGTCTGTGCAATAAATTTTGTTTGCAATTTCTTTTATCTTGTATGTAATTGTATTTATTTTCTTTCAATTCTTTTATTCTTACGGCATATTTGATTTACAGAATTGAATTCAAGCATTTTCCCCCTGCAGGATATTTGTGATGGAAGACTTTTTAGAGTTCTGGAGGGTGGAATTATACTTTTTTGCCATTAAAACGCATAAAATCTCAAAACTCGATGAAAATGTTAAAAAGACACAGGCAAACTGTCTGGAAGAAAAACACCCGTGACAGCAAAAGCTGTTAAAGATAGGAAACAAAAAGTCAGTCAGTAAGTTGTGACGTAATAGATCTGCAACAAGGCTGCAGCGACAAATCCTCCCCAAAAGCAAATAATCATTAGAAATGTTTTTTCCCTTGCAAAGTTAAATCAAAGTACAGAGAGAGCCAAAAAACAGTTGTGTTAACATCATAGCCATATAATCTAAACCTTGAAATGAATAACAGCAAAAAAAAAGACAAAAAGGAAGCTTTCACAGCACAAAAGCAATTGGAACATCGAGTTTAAAAAAAAAAATAGGCGTAATGCAATTAGCAAGAAAAGGATGGAAGAGAAGAACTACAAACATAATGTAAAGAAAACTTATGTTTCAAAAAACAAAGTCTGATAATTCAGAATCGAAAAAGAAAAATCGAGGCACATTGGTTTTGCCAAATTTGTAAGAAAAATAAAGTAACAGAAATGATTCAGTGTTCAGATTGCCATATACGGTTCCATGTTGTGTGCGCTGGAAAACAAAAAACAATAAACAAAATTCATGTATAAGCTTTGCATCACTCCTTACATGATATTCAAGTTATTCAAGTACTTGACAATTAGAACCATAATTTCTATTCTTAATTACTGATAACTTTGATTTATATTTTGAATACATTTTGATTTAAAACAATTACTCTTATTTTCAGATATTTGATTTCATTGTATTTCATTGCTGTTGTTTTGCTTGATTGCTTTATTAATCGCAAACTTTGCTTTTTATAGAATTAGTTATATTCCTAGTCATTAAAACAACTTGATATTATTTGGTCCAATTTAGGAGACTGGGGGTCCAACTTAGGCTACCAGTTGCTGAATTTGGACCACTTTTGACAAATTTTTCAAATTAAAATAAAATTAAAAAATTTCAAAAATTAATTTATCTAAATATTTATTTAGTTAGTAGATGAATAGATTGACGCTGTGTAATGATCTTTTGCAGTTATTCCAAATATTAAGTGAGTTACACCTGAAAATAAGTGATACGGTCCAAATTCGGCTACTCTCCCCTATAAGACGTGTATAAAATTTTGGAAAATAATTTTCAACATACATTACAAATTAAATTTCGGAAAATTTCAAATATTTCATTTAATCGAGACCAACTAAAAACCTCTCATAAAAAATCACTTTTAAAAAAGCTTTTTCTTGACACTGGTCTGTGAATTTGATGTAATTTTTTTATTAAACCAACTTGGCTGCATATATGAGGAATTTTTTTTTTCATTCAAACGGTTTATAATAAACTACTAACAATACATTCTCAATATATGTGCTCCAAAGAGCACATATATTGAGAATGTATTGTTTCATACCCTAATATACTTTTTCCATAAACAACCAACATAAATTAGGAAATAGCACTCTTTTGAATGTAAACACGCATGCTTTTTTTTTTCTCATTCTTAATGCGAATTCCATCTATCGAATACTAAATAACATTTAGATTCTGTGCAACTTTAAAATATACCTTGTTTAGTTCTCAAATTTCGTCATATTTTAGATTTCGCAATATGTTTGGTACTTTGCACACATCATTTATTTATTATTGACTGTGAGAATAAAGATACTTTTTAAATTTGAATTTACTATATACTTATGATACGTTTGTCAGAATTAAAAAATATATATATAATTCTGACCATAATTCTGATACCATAGTTCATTATCGGAAAGGAAATATGAATTTTATATAAACATAGGTTTTTTTTCTAACATTTTAATTTTAGTTCCTTAACTCTTTAGCGCGCAGCTTTGCATAGATGCAAACAACAGTGTTTTGAATTTAATAGATTTTTTTATTCGAATTTACCTAATTCACAGCAGAAAATTAAAATAGCAATATGTGATTTAATTAATAACAGACATTCCGTTTTAAATAAAGCGAAATTAACCATTAAAACTACGTAATTTATTGAACGTATTCTATCATGGGGATCAAAGAGTTAAATCTTAAGTTTTATAAAATAAATAATAATATAAAATAAGGTATTTGGAGATATACGTATTAAAATATTTATTAATTTGCATTATTTTAGCGTAAAACAGCCACACGATAGTGTTTTCACTTGTATTGCAGATGTGCAACTGAAGAAAAGATTGGCTTATTATATGAAAAATGGATCTTTCTTTTTTTTTTTCCTTTTTTTCCCTGTGTAATAAACGTTTCAGACAATCCTATATTACTTTTTCGAAACAAAATAAAAAATCGCGCATTTAAGAGTTAAGGAGTCAATAAGGAAATTGTCGTAAATAGATAAGCCTTACATAATTATAAATATTTAATAAAAATACAATTTCAAAATTACAACTTCACAGTCATATGGGAGTGCGAATGTTTCCTATTACCAATTGCACTAAACTTTAATATTTAATAAGAGCCAATATATATGAGAAAAAAATTTAAAATAAATTATGAGTAGATTAGTAAATGAAAAAATAAATTATGAGTAGATTAGTAAATGAAATAATAAACATGAGTATAAGTAGTTTTAATATATTATAAAATCATTTATTGTATGTGAATCTATTTTCATAAAAAAATTACAGAGAAAATTTTGTGTTTTTAAAAGAGTAGTAATGTTTAAATGTTTAATAATATATCTGTTTGCATTACGAAGAATTAAAAACAACACATTTCTTTATGAAATTTACTTACATTTCATTTTAGCGTAGTTTCTATTATACATTAGTTAAAATAAAAAAAAAAATGTTAAATATTCATTTTTTACTTTACCGTTTCTGTGAAGAACAGTTTGACTTTTAGAGATAATATTTCATTATTTTTACCTTAAAAATTTTAAAGGGAAAGATGAATCCTCTGAACACATTTGTCAATATTTTCTTCCGTCAAGATACAAACTCGAAGAAATTTAAATTTGAAGTAGCTGGTGCCATTTCTGCATTTGAAAAAAAAATGAGTAACTAAAAAATGCAAAAATGCAATTTGTTTTTAAGTGAAAGTTTTTTGTCAAAATGAAAAAAAAAATAATTATCCGCATAAGAAAGTAATTATCAAAAGCAAATTTCTTAAGATGGGAGATATATTTTGCAATTGTTGACAGATTACATCGATTTATTTTAGAAAAAAATATGTCCTTCGCAGATTTTTAAACGTAATATAAGTTTCAACACTCTCTGTATTTTTACATTTACCTAGATTTAAATAAGAATATTTGCTACATATATCGCAGATATAATGCTAATTAAAAATTTTAGGCATTTCATAAAAATATATATTAATTCAGAGTTAAAATATAAACTATATAACTTACAATATAGATATAGTAATTTTTCTTTATCTGTATTATACATGAATGCCGAATATAACATATAAAGTTTTTTAAAAATATTTCATGGATATATGTAATAAATTATGTATAGGAATATTTTAAATATTTCAAATATCTAATTGTCTATTGCGAAGATTTAAGAAAATAAGCAGCCGAATGTTAAACAATTATTATATATATTATATATATATATGTTAGTTGCTAAATAAATGTTGAAGTCAAGAAATTAGAAACTGAAACAACGATTAGTTATAATTTTAAATATTGCTACAACGTGTTTTAACTAAAACCTTGAGTTATAACTATATACCTGTACACGAAGAACCATACACGTGTTTCAATAATACTCACACGCTAATGCTTTCTAATGTAATTTGTAATGTATATTTTTTGGACAATAAAATGCAATAAAATTCTTAGTACATGATTTTTTATAATTATTACTTTCATTTAAAATATTTGTTTATTAATTATTTTACATTTGATTTTAGTGTAATTTAACATTCAAAAACATCTGTGCACACAGACCCGTAAGGATATTTTAGATCAATCATCTAAACATCATTTCTTTGAAATTGTAAAGTATATATATGCACTTAACTACATATTATTTCGGATTAGAAACTTTAGATTGAATTTAAATTTAGGAATTATATTTAGCATATTTACTTAGAACTTTTACATGTATTTATTCACATAAACCTACTTATTTAAACGATGACAGCTCATGTTAATATATATAAATAAATGTTTAAATAATTCAATTTTATCCTTCAAACATTTAAGTAAATGTACATAATCTTTTATTTCTTATTTCTTAACTCGATATCTTTCTTCAGAATCTACATTCAAATGCATTTTCCAATAAATATAATATTTCATATATCCTTAAATAAGAAATACTATTATGATAAGGTCTTCGGTTAAATAATTACAAATTCAAATTTGTAAAAGGGGGCTGAGCTTGTAGAGTTTGAAAATGTGTTTAATATGATAAGGAAAACATTATTTGATTCAGCTTTGAGGATATTGAATATGGAATACTTGTTTAGTCATGCGGATAATTTAAAATACTGGTCGATTTGCATTTTTTTTAATACTGTCTTCCGGGGAGACATGTACCTTCCGGGGTGCATGTTACATTATTTCACCAGCTATTAAAATATGTCTGAGAAAATTATTATTACAAGTTATTTAAAAAAAAAATCTTTTCTTTTTATTTTAATAGATTTTTTTCTATATATTGTCGTGACAATTTTGATATTTTTTACAGTGTACAAATTTGTTTCATATCGTTTTATTTTCCATACATTCAGTTGTTTCGTTGCTATCATTATGAATAAAGTATAAATACGTAGTGTGATTGCATACATTATAATTAGAACTCATTCAATTAAAAAAAAAATGTTAAACCTATTAAAACAAATTTTGTTTGTGCAGTTTGCTTGATGCACGTTCTAGTAAATCTAATATGTTGTAGAAAGTTTGTAGATGTTGAAACCTGTTAACTGTCCTTTACATTCTACTTGGTATGCTTTCCAGTTCCAACTTTTTCCAGAAAAGACCGTAGATAGTATATCGGCCTCAAAAATGGAAAATGTAGACAGGGTCTGATTAATGGTATGACAATCTTCCACCATTAAAGAATAATTAAAAAAATTACCTTATTTATTAGAGAAATTATGCTCGAATAAGTCATATATATAAGGAGAAAATTTCTACTCAAATTTAATGGTTGATATGAGTCCCTATGTAATCAGCACATGAGTGTGGAGGCGGTAAGAGAATTTTTATATCATGAAAAAAAAAATTGTAACTATATATACGTAAGGTGAAGTCAATCAATCGACAGCGTTACAAGCGTATTTACTTTTAGTCCACTTAAGGGATTAAAAAATGTATATATATAAAAAAAAAGAGATTGATATAATTTCATTGACATTTTTTTTAACTGAATGGGGAAAGGTGTCTTGGCAGGGAGTCGGAACTAGATCAATTCGCGTAAACTACCAATGTTCTGACAACTGAATACATGCACCAACAACCAGATAAAACAAAATTAAAAGTGTATCCACGATCTCATCGTTTAATGAAATTCCTTATGTGCGGCTTATTGTGTTAAGGTATTTCAGATACCATATCAAATGCAGTGTCTAATAGGTTAAATGCATGAAATTTGTTGGATCGTCGATAAAGTGTGTGGTTGTCGAATCAGACACCTCAGTTGGAAAAGAACTCTTAATTTAATCTCAACGTTCTCGTTTTGAGTATCGGCTTTTAAACTTTTTCATTTAATTGGGAATACATAAACTGAAATGTTTCACAAATTTTGGGCGACTTTTTCTCATGTAACATCTGGCAGGTTGATTTTATAAGTACTGAGATAAAGGCTAAACAAAAAGACAAAATAAGGTAAAACCTGTTTTAATTTTCACATGTAGCAACGGGACATAAAAAAGGCCACATTTTTATGAATGTATTATTTAAATTAGTTTGTAATGAAAGAATTAATGTATGAAACTTACCTGTGTGATAGAAACAAAAAGCATCCACTATAAAGTACTCAAAATTTTATATATTTTTTAAGACTAGAACAAAGATTGAAATCATTTCAAATTACTTAACATCTAGAAAGCTCCATTATTAATTTAGTGATTTGAGAAACATGGTAAATGTGCAGTAAAATAAATTATATCTTACCGTTGATTGTTATTTTAACGTAACACTAATAAACACAGTTTTTAAATCTATGCATATTTTCTTTTTTAAGATTACAGTAAAATCTTGATTGCGTTTCCTTTATTTATGTGATATATATGTATATATACGAGTTATATGTGCGTGTGTGTGTGTTATTGCGTGTGTATAATTATTCTAATAATAACATTACCAATTCTATATCACAGCTGTGAATTGACAATATATATATATATAAAGAGAGAGAGAGAGAGAGAGAGAGTTGGAGTTGGAGAGAGAGATGAAATACCTGCTTTTGTGGCCTTCATTTAGCACAGTATTTAACCCCAAACTTCTATCTGCCACTAATTATTTAAGCCAAGATTTGAGAGGGACTACGGAAAAACTGTTTAGGTGCAATTTAACGTACATATTACGTATGAAAGATATTTTCACTAATGGTAACCATCAAACTTTATACTAATTAACTCAGTTGCATTCTGAAATTATTCACTTCTGTATCGTTTTAGAAACTGATAACACAACTGAAATACTATTTTTAAGTAGCAAATGCAGTTATTCTAAGAATATAATTTTTAATTAAAAAATATATGTCTTGAATACCCTTTATGAATATTTAGTGTATACTGCCTAAAATTCTGATGTTAGTGAACATTGCATTACCCAGTAAAAAATGTCGATAGAAAACCAACTATAAATTCGTTTTAAACAAAACAAAGAAGCATACAGAATGAACATTTTTCGGATAAGTGCTGTATGTAATTTTTAAATTGCAGATTTAGACGGAATAGGCATATGCTGTTTCAAGAATAAAATTATGAAAGATAAATATTGCATTACTTATTTAATTAAATAATAGTTGCTATTAAATAATAAATCATATTTCATTTAGCAAACTTTGTATGTATGCAGTAAACGTCATTAGCCTTTATTTAAATATATTTTCAACGTTTTAGAAACCCAATAACTATTAATTTTTACACAATAACTATTAATCTTTAAAGTTATTATTTCCAAACAGTAGTTTATAGAGTAATAATTTACTAACAGATGGATAGTCTGGCAGCTCTGCGTCAAATATATTACCATTTGAAGTAACCATGTGAGTTCGAATAGCAAATTCCTTTTGTCCTTTTAAAAAATAAAGAGAATGAAGGTAAATAATAAGTAAACCCCCGCCAATTTTAAACAGTAGTTTAAGCTTTTTACAGGTTCACGGCAACCCCGCGCAGTCTTACGTGATATTTTGAACAGAAACAATGAAACCTGAAAGAAAATGTATTGATTTTGCATAGTACTTTCTTCCGAGAAGAATTTTTATAGCAGTCACTGTTTCTTTGCTATTGTTTTTTTTAATTTTTCAGTGTGTGATACTCTGTATTAGACTCTATATTTAAAATGCTGAAAGAAAGTGTCTCCGGTAAATAGATAAACACAAAATAATAGTTAAAAAAAAAAAAAAAAAAAAAAAAAAAAAAAAAAACTAAGGGTTACACTGTCTTTCAGCTAAATACACCACACTTTTCATTTTTCCTTTGGAAGTTTATGATTTATCGTGCGTACGTTATTAATTTGCTGCTGTAACAGGTAGATTTATGATGAATCATCTAAAGTATGACGTCCGACAGCTGAGACTTGTGTCAAAGATATGATGTATTACTCTTCAAACTTTTAACTTTGTAATTGAAGAATTTAAGATAAATAATTTTATTTTGGAATTTGATGTTTTTGTTTTGATATTTTAAAATACCAAAGAACAAACAAAACCTTCAAATTTGTTTCTTATTCTAACTTTATATCTTATATTAATGATCTTGAGATGTATAAAGGGGAAAACATTGATTCTCTATAATGTAAAAAGGCCGTAAATATTATATTAGTTTAATATAAATATATTAAATGTTTTGTTGGTCCTAACAAATAATTTATTATAAAAATTTATGTATGTGAAAATTGTTGTTCTAATAATTAAAAAAAAAAAACATTATACGTGTTTGTTATACTAATAATATATCTTAAAAATTTCAGTCGATAAATTAAAATTGAAAACTAATCTGTTCTAAAATTAGTCTATTTTATATCTCAAAGTACCTCACAAAAATTATAAAAAAAGAAAGATTTTTCTTCTCGTTTTTCTTACCATGTGTGTGTGTGTATCTATCTATACGTAGAACAATTTTATATGAAGAACATAGCAAAACATGACACATTTAATAGAGTGGATGAAATATTAATATTGACAATTGATGATACAGTTTTAAATTACTTCATTATTTTCTCGGTATTACTTCAGTAATGGAACAAACATTCAGGTGCGTCATAAAAAAAATTAATGTGGTGTAAATCTCAGTAAAATACATTTAATATTTTTTTAAATTGTGACTGAATACGGATGGCTTGTTTCTTGTCGAGATATTTTCTATTTTCGACTCAGCGAATAATTTTTATCTTAGTTATCTCTGATATATTTTTTAATTGTTTTGTCACCTGAGAGAGTTTGCTTGAATATTTTATAAATTTTACGTATATGTGAGTCTTAATGACAAGATATAGGTGGAGAATGCGTGTAATGTGTTTTGCTGATAATCACATGAAACACATTTTTTCATACAAAACAGATATGTTTACATTCAATAACTTAAAAATGTACGCTTTTAATAAATAACCTGTGAAAAATTTGCTGCAAAACGTGCCGTCAATCGACCGTTTTTATAAAAAGGGTTACATAGCTTTAATTAACGCCATTATGACTATTTTATTACCTATATTATTGTCAAAATATATTTAAATTACTGTTATGTAACCGTTTTCTATATAAACAGTTGAATCACAGGAAAGTTTGCGCCATTTTTTTAATTTAGCGTGTGACGTTTTGGATAACACAATGCACTGTTAAAAATCACAAACTGTCCAGCCGTCAGTTTGAGGCAAATTTTTAACAGTGTAGCATGATGTAGCGTCTCTCATACAGATTTTTTGACTGATTTAAAATAACTTCAATAAACAATTTTGTTTTTAATTGAATATATATATATATATATATATATATATATCTTGCAGTTTAATTATCTTTCTTTGGCGCAGCATTTCTTAAAGATAACTTGTGTTATGAAACTCTAACCGATCTCCGAACCATCCAGATACAGCCCATGTCTTTACTTTAAAGCGCAGTAGCGTATTAAAAAACAAATGGAATAAAACAACTGAGAAAAATGTCTGATGATGATCCTAAAAATAATAAGACATTGAACTCTCTACGCATTCTGAAATCAGATATTAAAATCGAGACACTTTTATCCAAAGCACGATCACGCAAAAAGTATAACTTATCTCCACTTTTCACGTTGTTTCCTCTGAAAGAAGTGAAGGTTAAATGAAGATTTGACTGATGGGATTTTAGTTTGGACTGGTGCTTTATGTATTGGTTTTTTGCATATTAACTCTAAAATGCGTGATTTGAAGATTTTTCAAGAATACAACTATTCAAATTACTCATTAAAAATAAATAAAAAGATTATTTTTAAGTTCTGGAATAACAGAAAAATTTAGAAAGTGCGAACATTAAGATTTTCAATATAAGAAAATTAGATGTTAGAATGCTTTTCCTTCACTTATAAGTAATTTGTTGTCACAAATATTTATCTACCATTATATTAATTTCATTACTAGATAGATGCATTTCAACATACTTTTTTTTAACTTTCCACTTTAATAATTTTCTAGAAATAAAAGTGTGGTTCAAAATATACAGCGCGGTAGCGCTTGGAGTCGTCATTTCTGTGTCTCAGCGTCAAAATCATTCTGAAAATCAGAAAAACGCATGTTTAAAAGTAAACATATGGACAAGTGGTGCTAAATCTCGAACTAAATATTTTCGTGCGCTTGAAGAAAACTTTGCATCCTGAGAAGCATTTTAGTCGAAATCGCAATCCTGTACGGCTATTACATTTTTTTATGTTGAGTTTCAAAATGTGTCTAGGAATTTTAGTACACCCTGTATAATTTTCGACTTAGTATTAATAAAACCTGTTGTAACTTTGTAACAAATGACCGTATCGACTTGCTAATGGTATCATTCGATTCCGAATTAAAAAAAAACACAAAATAAACTGTGCCTCGGCTACTTAATTTTTTTAGTCCCCACCCTCAGCTAATAATTCCTCCACTCTTTTACCTTTCGAAACATATGATTTTTTTTTTTTTTTTTTGTGTGTGTGTGTGTGTGGGGGGGGGGGGTGGTTGTACTTATCAACGTTCAATTATTGTTTCAAGACGAAGTTCATCCCACATTTTGGTGAATGGCCATCAGTTGTCTGAAAGTTTTCCCTATTTCCCTATTTATCAAACAAGATTCATGTGCAATCATGCTTGTGTATAATGCTGTAAAAGGGAAAAAAACGAGTTTGAAAATATGGTGGACTCTTGTCGAAAAAAAAAAAAAAAAATCACGGCATTTCATACGATTGAAGTGCTCATAATAGTGATGCATCTTACACCCAAAAGGTGTAGTCAAAGAAATAATTAATTTTGAAAGTCTCAAAATTAGACTATCCGTATCAGACAAATATATGCCTGAATTTCCGACATTTGAATTGAGAATTAATATTGATCTGCTTTACAATTTTATTATTTTCTAATATTCTGTGCACATTTGTGTATACTCTAAATGCCATCACTTGAATAATTTGACAATTAATTTTTTTTTCTGTAAGATGTATGCATTTCTTGTAAGTTCTAACATCTCTGTATTGCTACATAAATATTGTGTTAATTCTGCACTCGCCAAAATATATATATATTTTTAATCTAATGGTACTACAAAAAATTTTTTAAACTATACAAGACATGTATATATAAAACTAAAATTAATATATATATATATATATATATATATATATATATATATTTACAGACAAGTTAGCGTATCCTGTTTAGATACCGTATAATAATTTAAAATAAAAACGAAACGTTCTTAAAAATCTCAAAATGATGAACGATATATTTTTTAATGCTATTGAGAAACAGATTTGAATGTTAATGCTAAAATAAAGTAAAACATTAAAAAAAAATAAGTTTTCAGTTCAGGCGGTAAAGCACGATGTTTGGCTGGGAATGTTAAAAGTGACCTTAAAAATCATTTAATAATACAGTCAATTGAGCTCTAATTCGTTATGAAATGGATCATTATATTCCGGCTTAATATACAGATACAAGTGATCAATGGATACATTAAATCTTTTTAATAATGAACATTACACATCATTCAACATGAAACAACGTGACAGTTGAAATAACATATTCTGTCTGCCAAATAGCGTGGCTCCACGCTGTTACGGATTGGGTATTTCTTCTGCAGACACATGACGTTATATAGCCTAATTCTGGAAGTATCAGTGTATGTTCTATACAATCCGAATTTTATGTTTTGCAAATGGTATGACCTACAACCGCTCCCGACTATTGAAATTTTAAATTGTATACCATGCGATACAAAATTTCGTGATCTGTAAATCGCATTTCTGCATCAATAGCATATCTACTCTTATCGATTTTTTCTATTATTTCTTTTTTTTTAAACAGAAATTTTGAAACATATATGTAAAGAAGAGTAAAACTTTCACATTCTTAAAGCTATTATTAACATTTTTGAAAATGCAATTAAAGCTTTTTGTCAATATTTGATTAAAAATAAAATATTCATAATGGTACTTAAGATTTCCATGAAAAAAATATGGTATTAAATAAAAGAATCTATGAAAGATACCATAGACGTGTTATGGAATTTTATTATTAAAAAAAATTCAAACTTTCAAGAAAATATACCGGAATCTTACTTTATCTGAGCTTTAATAATAATAATAATAATAATAATAATAAAGATGAAAAAATGAAAACAACAAAAAGTGCAGAATAGTATTTGTCACAAAGAAAAATCTTGGAAATGCCATTAAGACATTTTGGAATTTGACAAAAGTGTTTTTCAAAGCTGCAGTATTATAAAAACCTTTACAAAGACATGTATAGTTCATTAAAATGCGAATAGGTTCCTGTGATAACATCGTTTACCGAGTATATGAGAATTTTTTACGGGACATAATGTTTAGAATAGAAATAAAGATCTTTCTTGCATTGCATTGAATTTCTTTTTTAAGAAAACATGCAGAGTAGAAATATATTTTAATAATCTTGCATGGAAAGGAGTTACATACAAAAGAAAAGTATATTATATTGTTCGATAAATATATATGAAACGTTGGGACATATTTCATTACATCACATTGTTTCAGTTCGTATGTTTAGTATTACAAAATTTAATATTCAAAGTATAATTTAGATCAATCAAATAAATGAAGCTTTTATAGCATTATTTTTTTTAATGTCGAGAGAAACATCTGTACCTGTGTGTAATATCTCAAAATAATGAGTGTACAAAAGATACAAAGAGACATAAAGACTTTTATTCATAATACTGAATTAGATATTAAAAAAAATTAAAAATTACTGACGAAATGTACAGCATTTTCTTTTTACGCATTAGTTTTTTCATGTAAAATATCAGTTATCCATAGTTTTGTATACTCTAATAATTCATATTGAATAAATTCACATTAACATTTTTGCGTTCAAAGTTTAATTTATATTTGCATATGATTTATTCCAAGTAACTGATAATTTTAATTGGGTCGACATTAAAAAATCTGCTGCACGGTACACGTCTATTTTTATTTTAACCACTTCACCATTTGCACCGCGATTACTCGGGAGTAAAAGCACTGTTTCCCCTCAGCTGTCGCCTGTGAAGTAGTTAAACTTATAATACAATGCTACCCCATACAATGCCCCCATGTTATTTTTACTTAGATTATTGTTATACATCTGCTCTTTTTAATATTACATACCTTTTCATTTGATTTTTCTTGTATTATGTGATTGCATCATTTTTTTTTTTATTTGACGAACTATCCGTTAAACTTTCTCAATTTATCATTTACAGAAATATCTCAATTAAGATATTTCACATCTTTCGAATTGATAATACGAGTTAGCGGCCAGGACGTAGTGTAGTCATGGACTTGTGAAATGCTATACACGATTAATGCATATATTCTAAGTCATTTTGTTTTTGCCATTAAATTGACTTTAATTTAAAGATTAATGTGTTTAACAATACATAAAATTACTAAATATTTGTTCTATCAATTTAAAGCCTACATATTTAACTCGTGTTAAATATTGAATATGTACATCTAGACTAACTACAGAAAAAATGAGGAAGGCGAGTAAAAGTTCGAGCGCATACTTCATAAATTCAGATGTAGAGAAATAGGATTCAAGTTTGACTGCAGATGTTCACTTTCGGGTTTAAAGGGCGCTTTTTTCAGAAATCATTATGTCTGTTAATATGTTTTTACCTAGTTAAGTAGGTAGCTAACATGAATACTAATATTTATAATATCTTAATTATGAAATTCGTATTTACAAAAACACATATTTTTCCACTGTTGCTTTTTATCCATAATTACAAATATATTGTTTATTAATTAATTATTAGTCCTTCCATTAACGAATTTGAGCCAAAATACCAAGTCTGTTCGTCACTATCATGTGACTATTTCTATGAAACTGACAGTCAATCAAAGAAAAGGAAAACAATAGGTAAAATGCATGGCATATTATATCCTTGGAACAACTTTCACTAACCGATATGATATACTAACAGAACTGCCTCATTCATACGAGTCTTCTGAAAAAAGTAAGATATCACCTGACCAGAGACTAATGACAATGAAACAACCCTAGAACGGGACCTCTTGCTGTTCATGGTTCGAGTTTGAAATAAACAGTCTCAAAAATTTCGATCCGGAGCTATAAATCGTCAAAACAACAATCACAAAAACGGAAAACAACCGTAAATTTTGTATAATTGTATCAATAACTTTATTTTTTTTAACACTTAAGCATAAAAAATAAATATATAAAATATTTAAAAAGCGTGAGAATATATCAATAACTTATTTTTTAAACTCATAAGAATAAAAAACTACATAAAGCATCTTAAAAACGATTAGCAAGGAAAAAGAAAATTTTTCTTTTGCCAAAATAATGTATATCGTTAAAAGTTTTAGTCGTTAAAAATAAAGAATGAAAAAAATAGCGTCAAATATTAAAGTTTAAAATGTCTTCTTAAAAAAATAAGCAGTCCCACCCAAACTCGTAACATATTTCAAATGCATGTTTTCCATATGAACCATTTTGTCCCGCCAGAAGGACTTCGTTTTTTTTTTTTTTTTTTTTTTTTTTTTTTTTTTTTTTTTTTTTTTTTTTAATTTTCCGGACGAGCTAAATCTTCCTATCAACTGAATGCTATTCATTATTTATTTCGTAGTGAAAAATCTATTTTATATTTTTAGAATCTTTTTTATATGTTTTCCAAAGGTTTTCTACATACATGGGTATAAAATGTGTCTTTGGATGTCAAAAATTAGATACCGAGGACGCTTGATAAGGGGAATATGAATGAAAAAAAATATATATATATATATATTTTTAAAATCTTAAATAACTTTAAGAACACCGAATAATGTGTTTTGAAAATTAGACAAAATGTACTGTAATTACGGTGAAGGACTTAAACCGAACTTAATTTTCTAATTCCCAAACTTTTTAGCAAAACTCAAAAATAGTAAATCAAAAGGTAAATTAAAATGTAAATCAAAAAAGTATAATAAAAAAAAAACTAACCTCAGGTACATTTGGACCGTCCTTCGTCTATGTGGAACAAAATTTCCAGGCCTCTGTGAATATAGATTTCTCTAGAAATCGCTAAAAAAACAAACACAGGCACTGCTGCATAAAAAAAATAACTACTTCTATTAATATTGATATGTTTGAAGATACATTCGTTCTATCAAAAGTCTGAGTGTTGTAGAATAATTTTAATCAGTTTCTAAAATTAATTTTAAAGTTTGTCGTTAAAACTTATTACATATATCTTTACTCATATATTTTGAGGATGTTTAATTTTTTTTTGATCAAGAGTCGTTGAGGTCTTTTGTACTACACCTCAAAATACAGGGTGCAAAGGAAAGTCCCTTTGAACTGAAATTACTTACGAACGGAGAGAGCTACAGATATGAAGTGAGGTAACGGTAAAGTAAAGCGACTACGCCCGATTTAATGCAAATGACAGCAACGCCCCTAGTGGCGAAATTTGGAATATAGCCATTGCAAATCGAAACCGAAAAGAGATGGAGCAAAATTTCCAATTAGAAAGTTTCAGAGCCTCAATTAATTAGTACGAAACGTCTTTTTGGTTTACATGGATAAGGTAAATCTTCGCCTGTATACCCCAAAAGTCCGAAATCAATGCACTCGAATTTGTGTAAACGTTTGAATGGAAAAGTATAAAGTATAATAGTATAAACAGAAGTATAAAGAAAAATTCACAATTTATATATGAATACGTACATATCTCAATACATTTTGGTAATAGGGGAGAGCAGCCATATTTGGACCGCTTTAATTGGACCGTTGCCATTCTGCCGTTAATTACAGGAAGAGACTCCATCTACCGCTGAAATCCTACTCATCAGAATGACGTCACTCATGAGTAGAAGAAGCAGCTGCTTACCACGTGCTGTTTCACGACAATTAAAAAAAAAAACAACATAAAGTTAGCTGTTTTGATCTAATTTTTTCCTACTAAACGTAAGTGAATATTTTAAAACTAAGGTAAGTTGTTATGTTCTCATATACATACATGAATTCATCAGTTTATTGCGCATATTTTTCATGAGGATTTGTTTGATTTCGTTTTTGTTCTTAGTCTTGAAATTAACTGTTTTAAAAAATGGCGCAGTTGTCGTAATTGGGCCAATTTAAGTTGCTTAAATCGGACCGGATATGTGATCATAAATTTGAAAAGCAATGGATTTCGAGAACGGTACGCTTTGTACACTGTTTTTTATATTTTATAACAGATTACTATCTCCATGGAAGTTTTTTATTTTTTATTTTTTATTTTTTTTGTGTATCTGGATTAATTATTTTTTTTATAGAGATTAGGCCTATATAAGCATAAAAATATTTTTACATGTCTATGCAATAAATTTTATTTGCAATGTATTTTATCGTGTATGTAATTGTATTTATTTTCTTTGAATTCATTAATCCTGCGGCATATTTGATTTACAGAGTTGAATTCAAACATTTTCCTCCTACAGGATATTTCTGATTTTACAGTTCTGGAGGGTGGAATTATACTTTTTTGCCATTAAAACACAAAAAATCTCAAACTTTGATGAAAACGTTGAAAAAGACATAAACAAACTGTATGGAAGAAAAACAACCGTGACAGCAAAAGCTGTTAAAGATATAGGAAACAAAAAGCAGACAGTAAGCTGTGAAGAAATTTACCTGCAACAAGGCTGCAGCTACAAATCATCTCCAAAAGAACAAAAATCATTAGAAATGTTATTTTCCTTGCTAAATTCAGTTAAATCAATGTACAGAGGGAGCCAAAAAACAGTTGTGTTAACATCATCGCCATACAAACTAAACCTTGAAATGAAAAACAAAAGACAAAAGTAATCTTTCACAGCACAAAAGCAATTGGAACATCGAGTTTTAAAAAAAATAGGCGTAATGCAATTAGCATGAAAATGATTGAAGAGAAGAACTACAAACAAAATGTAAAGAAAACTTCTGTTGCAAAAAAAAAAAAAAAAAAAAAAAAGTCTGATAATTCAGAATCTATAAAGAAAAATCTAGATAGTGATGATTGGTTTTGCCTAATTTGTAAGAAAAATAAAATAGCGGAAATAATTCAGTGTTCAGATTGCCATATATGTTTCCATGTTGTGTGCGCTGGAAAACAAAAACAATAAACAAAATCCATGTATAAGCTTTGTATCACTCCTTACATGATATTCATGTAACTGATAGTTGGTTCCATAATTTCTATTCTTAATTACTGATAACTTTTATTTATATTTTGAATACATTTTGATTTAAAACAATTACTCTTATTTTCAGATATTTGATTTCATTATATTTCATTACTGTTATTTTGTTTGATTGTTTCATTATACGCAAACTTTGCATTTAATAAAATTAGTTATATTCCCTAGTCATTAAAATAACCTGATGTTATTTGGTCTAATTTAGGAGACTGGGGGTTCAACTTAGGCGACCGGTTGCTGAATTTGGACCACTTTTATCAAATTTTTCAAATTAAAATAAAATTTAAGATTTTCAAAAATAAATTGATCTAAATATTTATTTAGTTAGTAGATGAATATATTGACCACGTGTAACGATCTTTTGCAGATATAAAAAAAAAAAATGTAAGTTACACCTGAAAATAAGTGAAGTGGTCCAACTGAAATAAGTGAAGTGGTCGGCTACTCTCCCATATCACACACACACATAAAAAAAGACAAAGTGTCTCACAGTGATAAAAAGTTAATATTCAGTATGTTCGAAAAATTCGCCATTGCTCACGATACACGTTTGTACTGGTGAGAGTAATTCTGCATGCAGATTTATCAGCAGAACGTCTATTGCAAGCCTCTTCAGTACGACGACATAGATTTAAACCTTTCAAGGGCGGTGGCTAGACGGTCTAGCCATGTAATTTGAATACCAAAACTGACAAATGGCACCATATGGAATATTTTAATAAAATTTTGTTTTTGTAATGAAAGTGCAAATCAGCGGGTTTTTATTTTCTAAGAAATTCGTTTGAATTTTCTGGTGTCAGTCAATTATTTTATCAGTTTACGAACATAACTCTTTTGCCCCTGAAAGGGTTAATCTAAAATTTTAAATGCATTGAAAATTAAATTTTTCCAGACATTATACCACAGTACAATGTTACAATCTGCAATTGTGCACTGCTAAATTTCCGGAATGGCAATATGCAAAGTAGAATCGTCACTCATCGATTTGGGAGATTTTGGGTTATTCAGGCGACGTTTTATCTTATCTGTGTGAACTAAATGATGTTTAGTACTAATTAATTGATGCTCTAAAGTTCTCTAATTGGAAATTTTCCTCTATGCCTTTTCGTTTTCGATTTGCAATGGCTATCTTCCAAATTTTGCCACTAGGGACGCTGCTGTCGTTTGCATTAAATCGGGCGCAGTCGCTTTACTATGCCGTTACCTCACTTGCATAGCTGTAGCTGTTTCCTCTCACAAGTATTTTCAGGTTAAAGGGACTTTCCTTTGCACCCTGTATACGAGTCTTATTATATTGAAACTATGAAAGTTTATCATAAATTATTTTTGAGTTTATGTTTATTACACTTTCCTGCGTAGTTTAAAAGCGTTGATGAATTATGATTGTCTGTCTGTCCATCTGTCCGCTCTGTAACTCGTTTTGATACTGACATGTAAATTATGCATTTTATTCTAGTTTTCCATGGCATATTCGGTATTGCAAATTAACTGCGAACATCCATGGTTAGTTTGCGGGACATTTAAAAATATTTCCTGAAATTACGGTTTTTAGGGAGGAATCGTTTTCAATAGTATTTAGTCATGTTAAATTGTTTTAAAGATAATAAAACTGATTTTGCATCTGTAAAGTGGATGCTAACTAGACTTTTGCAGAGAACAAAATAACAGTAATTTTAGTTCGCCTACATTTCGTTTTAGGAGTGAATATGAGCCATAATCGTTGGATGTGCGTTTTCCGCTGTGAAATGCGTTTTAAAGCTTAAATATATCTTATCTAATAGCATGTTGTGTAGACCATACACATGGCTACACTATGGAATTCGCACACTCTGGACAAAAAATGCCCGATGATGAATTTTTATAGCGTTGTGTTTTTGTAGCGTTGTTTATTTATATATGTCATTTCATTGTGTGAACAAAAATAAAATTCTTAAGGATATTCCAGTAGTGTTAGAACGTGTTTCATGTCCCTTCCATGGTGCAATATTTTTAGTTCTTGTTTCTATTTATTAATTGTATTCATTAAGAACATGCTTAATACTTTATTTGTTGTCTTAGTTAACACGTTACTTAATACTGAGTAGAAGTGCCGGGTGGTCCAAAAGTTCGTTACAACTTTAAAAACTCATAAAAAGGAAGAGATTATGAGAAAGGAGAGCGGTTTGCTGGAAGGGCTCACAAGGTAGTCTTTTCTCTCTATTCTAAAAAAAAGTAACTACCGCTGTCAACGCCGCCGCCGCGGCCGGTTTTGAATTTTTTGTGACAGGAGGTCTTTCCTTGTTAATATTAAGAAAAATAATGCATACAAAAATATGAAAATCGGTAGTATTATACAGAAATGTTTGATAAACACGCTGAAGCAGACAGTTTTCAAATCGAAGAATTATTTTAAGAGATATTTAATGCCAAAGTTGGACAAATTCGTTCCATTTAAAAGGTTTTATAGGAGCAAAAACTGTACATAGGAATTTAATCATTTTTAGATCATTTTATGCGTTTGAAGTTCCCGGTGTGCAGACAGTTTTCTTTTTTTTAATTTGGCTAATTTTTTTAGGTTTTATTTCTATTTTAAATTCAAATTTTCAGGATTTCTAGAGATATTTTTTACAGATTTTAGAAAGTGATATTAATTTAAACTGTTGCCAACTGTATAAACAGCGGAAACAATAATGTTTGCTTCAAAAAAAAATATATTTATACGTGTAATAAATTAAAAATTTATTTACACGTGACTATTATAAAACAGAAAAAAAAAACATTTGGAATTAGAATTAAATAATTATGTACAAAAAGCAGGAACTTATTAAAAACTACGTCATAAAAACTATAATTACACGTGAATTTTAAGAGAGAAAGGAATTTGTAAAATAATAAATTTATTAACATGCGTTAGAAGTCTTAAATAGGAGAAATTACGTCATATTTACGTTACATTACAGTTATCACATAAAATGAACACCAAATAATATTGCAAAACAGTTTAAATTTAGAAATTGCGCTAGACATTTATTTGATATTTTGAGAGGATACTTTTCAACTACTTTTGTTAGGAAAGCGCAAATAATATTTCATTTCTAACACAAGTATTTTCACGTGAATATTAAAAAGAGAAAAAATAGTTTGGTCAAAATTACGTCAGATTAAAAACGATTAATTTAAAATGTCGTATTTAAAAGAACTTTCTTTTCGCTTTGTTAAAAAATACAGGGAGACAAAGATTCTGTTTACTTAATTCCTTTTATATTTGCTTATTTTGAAATGTTTATCTTATTTTACTTAATCAAAGACGAAAACAGTGATTGACATATGTATTTTTGGTACTACTTAGTTATCCCGTCGACCAAAAATCTATCATTCGCCAAACTATAAGATTAAATGTCAATAATGGTTGATCGTAAATGTCACATTAACTTGACTTTAAGCAAGATACACGTATCTACGTCATCAAGTTATTTTTATTTCGACGTTTTATTTGTATTTTTATTAATGTTCCACTAATTTATTTGTTCTTTCGTTATTTAAAATAAAAAAAATGATGTTAATTTGTATAATTTGGCGAGTGCTTTGGCGATTTATATAATTTGGCAAAATTGGTCGACGGGTTAATCAAATAGTACCGCAGCGGATTTGGCCTTAAAATTCCCCAGTCAAAGAAAAATGAATAAAAATCCGTTTAGAGGGAGATCGCCATTGTTTTTTAAATTATAATTCAATCTTCCGAAATCTTTTTAAAGCCGATCAAATTAGCGTACTTTTAGAGTCTGCGGTGTCTGAACGGGGGTTGACGAGCGTAGCTCGTAGGGGGCAGAGCCCCCTAGTTTTTCTAAAAAAAAGCAGCAAAAAAAAAAAAATATATTTAAAAAATCACATGTAGAGGGCGCTGACGACCCGAAACACAATTAACAGGAATGTCATAGAATGTTCTGTAGGTCATGTTGAACATTTCTGATTGGGAGAACAAATAAATTGAGCGTATTGTAGACCTGTTAATTGTGTTTCTTATCGTCAGCGACATCTACATATGAATTTTTAATTTTTTTTTCTTTTTTTGCTGCTAAAAAAATCCGATTACCTTTTGAGCCCTATCTTGCAAACCGTACTTCTTTATAGTAATTTTTTCCTTTTTTATTAGTTTTTAAAGTTGTAGCGAACTTTTGACTCACCCAGTACTTCCACTCAGTATTAAGTATTGTGTTAATTAAGACGACAAATAAAGTATTAAGTATATTGTTAAGGAAGACAACTAATAAATAGTAACAAAAACTAAAAATATTGCACCGTGGAATAGACTATGAAAAACGTTCCAACTTTACTGGAATATCCTTGAAAATTTTATTTTTGTTCATACAATGAAATGGCATATCTAAATAAACATACAAAAATACAACGCTATAAAAATTCATCATCGGGCATTTCTTGTCCAGAGTATTCGAATTCCTTAGTGCAGCCATGTGTATGGTCTACACAACATGTAATTAGCTAAGAAATATTTTATCTTTAAATTGCATTTCACAGCGGAAAACGCACATCCAACAATTACGGCTCATATTCACTCCTACAACCAACTATAGATGAACTAAAATTACTCTTATTGTGTTCTCTGTAGAAGTCTAGTTAGCTTCCACTTTAGTGATGCAAATCATATTTATTATGTTTAAAACATTTTAACATGACTAAATACAACTGAAAACTTTTTCTCCTTAAAGACCGCAATTTCACGAAATAGTTTTAAATATCCCACAAAATAACCATAAATGTTCGCATTTAATTTGCAATACCGAATATGCCATGGAAAACTAGAATAAAATACATGAATAGTAAAACAATTATAATGCGTTTCTGTATAACCTATTCAATTTTTAAAATATGTGTATGCATTAAAAGTAACAGAAAGAAATTGAGAAATAGTTATTTGTTTACACAGAATTATTCGCGATGAAGGATGTCCTATACAAATTGGAATGCGACCATTTTATAGAACTTTGTTTAACACATTGAGTGGCACGACAGTCATCGGTGACTGACTCTAATCTTTCCGTTTCGGCCCGTCAGTCATCGGTGACTGACAGTTATAGATTCTGTAACGGTGATTTTATTTCGTGGCCCAAACGGAAAGATAAAATAGACTTGGCATCCAACGTGTTAAAAAAAAAAAACACATTTTAACGAATTTTGCATAGGAAATGCCTCACTTTGTGTGAAATTAACTGAAATCATTGAAACCGCTCGCCAAATACACTATTTCTAGCAGTGAGAGATTATGATAGAGAGTAAGACCCAAACCAATATATTCACAATAAAATTGAGACCCTACTAAATACATTCTGAAATATGAGTCTTCTACTTCTGCGCTATTTCGATGGACAAGGAAGTTGTATTTAGATCTAAAGGCCCCTTTTAGATATTTATACTTGTCTTCAGAGTCTGTCCCAAAGTTTTTTTCTTTTTTCCAAAATTAAAATTGGAAACCAAACATTGCTATTTCAGAAGGAAGAATGCATTATAAGTATTTTTTTTTTTAATCCTTTAAATTTCAGTTTTAAAGTGTGTTGAAGTATTCTAGATGGGATATAAAGAGTAATATTCCATATTATCATGAATATTTTGCACGGACAGTGTTATCACCATAAAGGAGTGGGATATCTTATCTCTGTCCTCTATTTGAGTTTGAAGTAATTTTCCAGAATTATTAGAAAAAAGAAATCATGTCTTCCTGACATAGTTGTACAAGGATATTTTAAAATAATAAGAATTGTGACTTTTCAAACGTGCCATATTAAAAAATCTCAGTTTGTCAGGAACTGAAACAATTTCTGTATTAGTAGGTAAAATTTAGTTGATTTAGTGATGTGAGTTAAATTAACTAAGCATATAATAATATGTTAGATTGAGATTCTTGTAGCCTATTTTACATTTTCACGTTTGCGCATGACAGTTAGTTCGCAACTGCAGCTGTGTTACTTCTCTACAAGGGTCAGAGGCTATCTTACAAACATAAAAAAGCGACAAAACTGATACATGGTGGCTGGCTTTTCAATAGTACTTTAGGTGATATGAAGAGGCGTAAAACTCGAAAAACAAACAATTTTTGAGTTATGGCTCTTTTGAAGTAAGGATACGATATGTTAAATACATTTGGAAGTGTGAAGCTTCAAATTTAGGACTCTTTGGATGTGCCCACGTATACCACTTCAATTGGTATCGTATTTCTCACAAGTAAAAGTAAGTCTGTTTCGAAATCTGTTAAAGTATGTTCCTTTTTTTAAATTATGATCAAATTTCCAGGCTAGGACTAAAATTAGTCCTCCTTCACTCTTTTACTAAAGAAATGTATCACGACACCATTTTTCTGTAGAAAGATTGATTGATTAGAGCTTACTACCTCTTCAATTTTGTCCAAGGACTTTAGAATCACCCTGTATAATGTTTAGTTGTGATTTCTAGTAGAAATGAAGATTGAATTTGTAAAATGATAAAAAGCATACAAATTAATTTACAATTTACTTTGAATCTGTTTAAAATATTAGTTGCATGCAAAAAGAACTTTTGGAATGTAACATTATTTAATAAAATCCAAACCAGATGAGTGAGTTGAATTCGAAATGTATAAGATAACGCTATCTTTTAAAATTTGTATAAAATAAAAAAAAATGTTCTTATATATATATATTAGCGAAAGTTCAGTTATGTCGTCTAGTTGCAAAACCGGACTTCACCAAAATATAATTTTTTTTTTGGAAAAAGCTGTTATTTTGCCACACTTAGCCAAAATATGATTGAACCCAAACTCTTTAGTTTTATAGTCATTAGCATAACATCTTTGACTGGTCTTGGCATGGTTTATCGTTTCCAGACGGTATAAACTTTTACTTGGAAAAAAAAAAAACTGAAAAAACACTTTTTCCAATTTTGAAGATTCGGTCGGTTTTGAAAGTAGACGACACAATTATTAATTCACCTGTTCCAATTTTCCCTGAACTTCCAATGCTAAAAAAAATATCTTTAAAGTAATCGCATTACAGAAATCCATTATATCTATTTACTATTATTTTATCTACCTGATGTTTATTTTATACTCACTTGTATTTCATTTCATAAAGCGTTATAAAAATAAAAAATAATCAAGGGAATCTTCATTAGCAACTTTTCATTAAGATTTGCCTCAAAGATAAATATTCCATAAATGCGAAATTTAGAACCGGTAATAATTTATCGCCACGCGGAAATATAGCAAAAATATATTTTTAAAGTTAAACTTTTCTTAAAACGAAATATTTTGATAGCGTTATCAATTTTACTTGCATTAATATGAGAGCTTAAGTGAATTCAAAAATGTTCTTATATATATATTAGCAAAAGTTCAGTTATATCGTCTAGTTGCAAAACCAGCCATCTCCAAAAAATAAAATTTGGGGGAAAAGCTGTTATTTTGCCACACTTAGCCAAAATAAGATTGGAACCCAAACTCTTTAGTTTTATAGCCATTAGGATAACATCTTTGACTGGTGTTGGAATGGTGTATCGGTTATCATGGTGTATGTTTTCTCTTTTGATTAATAAATTATACTAAGAAAGGTTATACGATTATATAATTATGTCTATACTCTTGAAAAGAAATTTTACTCTGGAATTAGTTAATTATTCTTATGCAACTAAATGTTATGCTACGTTAGAAATAAAATTCACCCAATTATTAATATGTTTTAAAGTAAAAATTCTGTTATCTAGTTTTTCTGACAACATCACTCATTTCACATTTGATATAGTGTGATTAGAATCACTGAAATCAAGAAATATATTTTAATGACTATATTTTTCAAGCAAAATAACTAGTTAGAAAAAGTAATTGCTTCATCAAAACTTAAGAAGCAGAAAAAATACATTATTAGGAAGATGTTAGACTTCAGAGGAAATACTTTCACATAAAATCAAACATTATTGCTTACCTAATGAGGAAATGTTCTTAATTAGCTCATTACGATTCAGTACCAAAAAGAAAAAAATAGCCTAAAGAAAAATATATTCGAATATATTTTAAATGAAGGAAAAAATGTCAGTTTTTTAAAATTCCAATCTTATGTTGAACTAAGAAAGAGTATAATGCAAAATTTTGAGTTTGTTTTTATAACTGATATATATTTTTAAATCATTTTATTTTTTTTTATTTTAATTTTGTTTTATTATTATTTATTTAAATTATATGAATATTTTATTTTAATTTATTAATATTTCAAGGTCTAAGTAATACATTAAAAATTACTTAGAAACTGTAATATAGTTTTTATTTTATTTTATTTTTTTTTATTTTTTTTTTTTTTTGAAAAATTAAGAAAGTACTTTTTATATTTTGTTTCATTAACTAATTTTTAGATTTTTATCCGCAAACATTTAACTTTAGTTAGATATTGCTATACTCAGCTCAAATTTATATATTTCAAAACAAAATCTTACTGCTTGTTAAATCTTTATCCAGTTTTATAATTCAAAAATAAATATTTTGAAAACTATACTGATTACAAATATGTTGGAAATTGTATCTTCTGAAGACTGCCGTACTTTTACTTTAGATGATATAGGAAATATTGATCTTTAAAAACAACCATAAGACTATGAATAACAGATTTTTTATCCGCAAAAGAAAATTCCATCCCTTCAATTTAAAACATCTTATGCTCGATCATTACTAAAATTCTTGAATTCAGCTTATGAATTCAGTATACAATTGATGAAATTAAAAATAAAAGTATATTAGTAATTCGAATACGTTCGTTTTATTCTGTTAGTTTTATGTTACACCTAGCCAAATGTAGGGGCAATTCGGTCAAAATTGCTTTAAAGAACATTTATCATGTTTAAACACAGAAAAATATCAGAATTTCTACCAAATAATATGCATTTTAGTTTTGGTTTCCAGAATAAAGACATATTGAAACCTTATACATATAAGCTGAATATTACTATATGTACTAATATAACAACAAGAGTCAAGAAAATTGTCTGTTTCGATTTTTAGGTTTCAAAGCGAAATGCTACGGCTTTGATTAACTTAATCATGTTTTCTAATTGACAGCTAAGTATGTTTCAAAATATAATGACTACATTTATATTGCAAAATGTCACTTCTCTGAATAAACATTGTTTTGCTTTAAGATGGCATGATCATATTGAGAATTGGAAAATACCACAAAACAAGAAACAACATTTTTTTTTTCTTCTAAAGGAAATATCAACCATTAGGTTTAATACATCATTTATATATTATGCTGGATTATTTAATAATAAAATCCAGCTCATTGTTTTTTTTTTATTAAAAAACATTATTTTCATCGTATCATGCATATTGAAAAATAAGGCAAAGGTAGTATGAAAAGCACAGTCTACCACATTTATTTTAAAGATTTTTGCCTCCTAATTTATAACCAGAAAACTATTAAAATTAGATATAGAATATCAGCATTTTCTGCCATTGAAATATTAAATTGAAAATAATGAAACATAAATAGAGGTGTATGTCTCCTTAAAATGCCTAAGAAATCTACCTCCACAAATGCATCAACTATATACTAAAATTGAAAGCCTCATTTAAAAGTTCAAAAAGAGCATCATAGTTTTCTTTTAAATTTATATTAATTAATGTGAAATGCTAAGATTTTATAAATGTCACTTTATTTTAATTTGTGATAGAAATTCCCGAAGTCACTTTATTTCAATATGTGATAGAAATTACAGAAATAATGAAATAAGCTATGTTAAAGAAAAATATTATTTTCTAACATAACTCAATCAATAATATATGTACTTGAATACTTTTTATTTTATGTGATGAAACATAAATACTAAAGCGCATACAGATTTTTACCTGCACTGTTTTCTAAATATTAACTAAAAATTATCACTGATTTTTTCAAAAAATATCTAGACAAATATATGGTTTAGCTATCATAGAAAGCTATAACAGCGGAAGTAATATAATCAAGTGCTCGTTTATTTATGGTCATCAATTTTTAATTTCTTATTTAATATGTGAAATCGATAACTTTAAAGAATTATAACTGATGTTGAAAACGCTTACCCATGCATTTTTTTTTTTTAGATTTATTATATACTTACACTCTATGCTATTTAAAAAAAAAAAAAAAAAAAAAAAAAAAAAAAAAAAAAATCCACAAAATCAGCGATGCTCTCAATGACACACACACGCACACATATATAAACACATTTAAATAATTATTTAAAAAGATTTGGAGCATTAACAATAAATCATGAAAATGCTTTTCTCTTGTTTAATTAATTCATTAATTTAAAGATGTTTCAGGATTATTTGTATTAATTTTTGTCTGCATGAATCTGTGAGTATTAAGAGTAATAAACAGAAACTTTATTTAAATAGTATGTGCCCAGAAAAGATAATGATAATACTTTTAAAGGCTACGTTCTTTAAATTGTATATGGATATTTGAAACATATTTTATTTTCTGTGAATTTTCGATATGCATAAAATTTCAGTACTTTACCCAGAATGAAATAACAGCTTCAATTTTCTCCCATTTGACAGCTGTCACTTTTTTCTCAGTTGGAAGCTGTCACTTTTTCCAATATGAATATTTTATTTTAAGGTACATTCGAACGCCGTGAGTCATAATATCCGATTCCGTTAATTTTTGTTCTTGTGCTAAAATTTGAGAAAAAAGTACTGTCAAAATGAAAAATTTTTAATGTGTGATGGTATTTTCTTATAGATCACCAAATAAAACAATTCTTGAATTGAAAGAGATAGGCTACTATTTTCAAAATATATTACTTTTCAAATTTAAACTTTAAATCTATTCTCCAAAATTGCATGAAAAATATTAAATTTTAAAAAATGATTTTAAGTATGTGCGCTTAAGATAAACTTCAAAACCTCTTTTCGAAGAGAAAAAAGTGAAAGTATTTTTAAAAAATGTAAAATTCGCTTATTTATATGTAAAAATAAAACGACTCTTAGCTATCGATCGAAACTTTTAATAGTAAATTAAACATTATGTTTAAAAATTAATCGATAACATCGTTGAATTGACAGAAAACAAAATTCCTTTAAGGTTATAAACGTTTTTAAATGTCTAAATACAAAGGTACAATGGTAACCCTTTTATCGGTAAAGTACTCATATCCGTATAGTGCTGAAATGATTGAATCATACCATACTTTACAAACAAATGTACTTAAAAAAACTGTCAAATACCTTCGTATACTTAAACTTTGCATATAAACCTTCGCTTCGCATACTTATTAAAAGTACCGTTTTCCACTAAATTTCTGTTGCCAATGCGGAAATTCAGTGGTCCAAATATAAGCCAACGTCCATCAACGTATTAAACTATAAGCTACATAAAAATGTAATTATTAAATTATACTAAGATCATTATGCGTATCTCGATATATAATACTATTTCTTCAAAAAAAAAAAAAAATAAATCTGAAATGCACAATGTTTATATTCAGTGAATCAGTACAACGTTTAAACTTCTATTTTATCCGCAGGCTGTTGGGTACACCAAAAAATTAGCTGTACCATTATATGTCATTAAATAAATGACATATGACTAAATGAATCTAAAGTTTTATTAAATGCCGTTTATTTGTTCTTGAGATAGAGCGCCCACAAAATTTGTTGCACATTTAGGCAGACAGATATATTGTAAAAATATGTTTAAAAACATGTAAAAACTCTGACCCCTAAACCGTGTAATTCTGTCGATAACCGGAATTCGAAAATTTTCACAAATCCAACACTTCCCTCTTGAAAAGGCCGAATAAAGTAAAAATACATTAAACTGTTGATGTGTTTGCTTCAAAGTATTAAGACATGCAGAATGCATTACACAGAGTTTTTTTAGTTTTAGAAAAAATAATATATTTGTAGATTTTTTTTTTCGATGGAACCGAATTATTTGTATACTAATAGTAAATTTAAATTTAAATCATTCCTAATTTACAAAGTTGTTTAATTACACGTAAGAATATAATATAAAATAAGTATTTAAATGATTTGGATATGACATATTAAATATGTATTAAATTTATAGAAAAGAATATCTAGTAGTAAATGATCACCAATATACTTAGTATTCTTCTGAAGTTTAATACACTTTAGATTATTTGTTATTCAAATGAAAAATGTAATAATTTTTGAAAGAAACTTATATGTCCACCAATTTAAAATTGTTATTAGTATCTGAATTATTTATCATTAAAAATCATTAGAAATCATTAGAAATTTGACTCGAGACAGCTGGAAAGCTTGTCAAATATATGATGCATTAATCTTCGTACTCTTAACTTTGAATTTGAAGTTTTAAAATCAATCATACTATATTGAAATGTCATGTTTATGTTTCGAAGTTTGAAAATATTGTGGAAAACACGAACTTTATTAAATCTATTTCTATTATAACAAAAATGTTTTGTTTTGCGTTTTTGTTTGAAATTGAAATTGGAAAGTTAATTATTATAACACATCAAAATCACAACATAATATAATTCTTAAACGAATTATAGACTATATCGTTTATATCTAAAAGATTTACAAAAAAATGAAATATATACATTTATAGTATAAATAAAAAATGTTCCTAAATACGTTTATACACTATATGGCCAAAGGTGACCGGTCACTTGCGATTTTAGACGTTTTGTTAAATATTTAGAAAAATACATGAGGAATTAGCCTGAAACTGCTGTTGTGTAAACAGTACAGTATAGGTCACATATTTCCTCGAATATTTTTTTCCCGAAACCCTATAGGGGACCGTCAACAAATTGAAAAATAACGAATGTCTTTGGGATAACTCTGTAAAAACTAATGTAGCAAAAGCATTCAAACTCGAAATTATTAATAAATGACTTATTGCTATCTACTGCATTCATTTTTATGAGGATAGAATGTATACTCGTAGAGAAATTAAGGTTTTTATAAAAACAGTCCCAAATTTTGCCAATCTTTTTGCTTATGCAGAGTTCTTAATATAAAAGAAGGATATTTTTCAGAAATTATGACAAGCAACATTGTACACAACACTCTGCTATAAGAATTAAAAAATAATAAAAATTGAAAGAAAAATGAGCAGGTTTACTAAAAACATTTTCACTGCGCATGCGCGAATGCAGAAAAAAAATACAATGTGCATAATGCATTAGCTAAGTATATAGAGCAACTTTTTGAAAGTCTACAAATCATAGCTCGAAAATTCTGAAAATAATCGTCGATAGAATAAGCTCGAAATCCGTTGTTTCCAAAAGGAAACAAAAAGATGAGGGCCTGTATCCAAATATTGTAGTACGTGCAGTATTGTGCACGCTATCTTGCCACTAATCAATAGATACAGTATACATGCTATGCTCATAAAAAGGAACACAGAATATTACAATAAGCCACTTATTGATAATCTCGAGTTTGAACTCTTTTGCTACATTAGTTTTTACAGGATTATCCAAAAGATATTCGCTCTTTTTCAATTTGTTGACGGTCTCCTATGTGGGTTCCGAGGAAAAATCTTCGCGGAAATATATGGCGTATACTATACCGTTTACACTCCTGCAGTTTCAGGTTAATTCCTTTCCTCATGTATTTTTCTAAATATTTAACAAAACGTCTAAAATCGCAAGTCACCGGTCACCTTTGGCCATATAGTGCATATATTAAATTTAATTATTTGAGCTTTATTTTTCCTGAAGCCATACAATATTAAAATAAGAGAGGAAAAAGTACATTTTTGAGAAAAATTGATACATTTCGTTAAACCATTTTCAAAATTTAAACTTAATTAACTTCATCTTTTCACATTTGACGAAAGTGGGTGGTCACTTGACACACACACACAAAAAAATAAATAAATAAAAATTAATAAATAAAACATTACTTCAGTTGTTTAATTGTACATTAATTTGATTCATATATTTCTATGAAATACGATTAATATCTACATATAAGTAATGAATTTTCAAGTAGTCCAGTATTATATTGTTTAAAATATTATTATACTTTTGCTCTGCATGCAATGAATTTGCTTGCAATGAATTCTTTTATGTTTTATTTTTATACCAATTTAATTGATTTTATTTTACATAGAAATAGCATTTATAATCATTTTGAAACTAAAAAAATTTCCTTATCGTAGGAACCGTAGCGAATACTAAAACAACTATTTTTGTCTTTTGCAGCAAATTAGAGCAATAAATGTGTTTTATGAGTTCAATTTCCACATAAAAAAAATACTGCACAATTTAGAATGACGTATAAAACCAAGCTTTTGATTTAAAACGAAAACAAATATCACTTTCAGTGGAAATATTCGCTCTGTTTTTAAAGTCAGACGAACTAGTTAAGGTAATCGCGTACCGTTGTTTACATCAGTGGATCGCATCGTGGGGCGTACGCCCCATCGGGGGAAATTACAAGTTTCTTATTCACTTATTCGCCATCAGTTTCTTTGTCTTTTTGGGGGAAAGTAATGTTGTAGGCTAAAAATAAATGGAATATGAGCAAAATTTAAGAAATCGGATTTTTTTATTGAATTTTTAAAATGTTCCCTATCGAAAATTTGAAATAGACTTTACACCTGAATATTTACGCGAATAATATTTTAAAATATTTTTATATCTATAAAAGAATTAAAAATCACTATAATTTTTCTGGTTGTGATTTTTGTAACGTTTTCCATTATTTATTGAATGAGTTTTCTACTTCTATTCGCGAAGACAATTAACAATATTGGAAAAAGGAAAATAGAAAGAATGTGTTATGCTGAATAATGGCTACTTAAATGCTACTTAAAATTGATAACGATTATCGTAATCTTGAAATACTTCTTATGTATTGTGTTATCCATAGAAAGAAAACTCAGTGCCCAAAGATTTTCCACTAACTCTTAATAAGATACAACCATGCATTATAAAATGTATGAATTTATCAGTTTTAACGTTAAATACAAGTGTATTTTTAAGATATTTTGTAAAGATAAAAATGCAGGCTGTATAACACTTTTCTTTAACATTGAGTTGGAAACAACAAGTTGGAAAAGTACAACAAATCTCGTTTTGGCATATAGGCAAAGATGTATAACCTCACTGCATTTTAAAAATTATGTTAAAAACACATTTGTGGTAAACGATTCGCCTGTTTGACAAGTTAAAAAAAAATGTGAAATGAATAGTTTCTGTTAAGGCACTATTACACTCCCACCGTGTGAATAGAGTTCACTTTTTAAATATTAAGAGACATGATTCACAGATTACGGAGGGGGTGGGGGGCATAGTAACTTTATGGATGCTTTTGTGGGGCGTGACCGATAAAAGGTTGGGAACCACTGGTTTACACCTATTATAAAGATCAAATCAGTGGTAAAAATAATTATCATTATCCGTAGACTGTTCGAAATTTGGCGTTCTTTATCAATTTGACTATACATTATTAGTCAGGTTATATAATAAGCTGAGTGAAATTCCTCTCCTAATCATTTTAGGTCATTAAAAAGAATTTTAAAATGACAGTAGGACACTGAAATATCACGCAAATTAATTTTGAGCATTTGAATTCAGCAAAATTATTGCAATTTAAATTTTCGCGGAGACAATGATATCCATTTCTATCTGGTATAAAAAATTGCAACTTCTATTATGAAATATCAGGTACATAATGTACTAAAATACTACAATACAGCAATATCGCGTATGCAGTATGATAGTTCTCAACATTAAAAAATTACGTAAAATGTATAGCATACTATTCTAAATACTACCACTGAGTGCGATCTTTAAAATAATTGATTTTCTTCTTCTGTGTTTTTTCATTATACACATTGTCACACAAAACATCTCTTTCTTTCATATTATTTTAAATAAATGTCTGTTGTTAATTAAAAATAAAGCCTAAGATTAATTTGAAATATGTGTGTTTTCTTTTTTCTCGAGCTTAAAATATTGTAATCGTACCACTACTCTGAATTGTAATTACTCTCACTTTCAGTTTTATACCATTTTGTTTGTTTGACTATGATTGTTTCTTCCAAATAGTTTTCTACCAGAAGTCTTTTCAAATTTACAAAGACAAGTAATATTCTTTGATTTTGTACAGTTGTTGTAAATATGTAACTCATTACACTCATATTCTATCTGGAATCGTCTTTTTATTTTGTCGCCTTAACGTCGCTTACCTGTCGATTTGAAAAAGAGGAATTGATCACACTGTAATAATCTTGGCCCTTAAACCAATAAAATTCCTATGTAATCAGTTTCACGACTTTTAACTGCAGAACTGCAAAAGCTGAAAATGTTTTAGCAGCCATCTGTACTATTAATACTTAGGGTATAAGTTTTTAATATTCATAACATGAAGCAAATATTTATCTTGTAATTTCAGTTAAAGACGAATAATTAAGTATAATAATTCTAGTAATTCATTTATATTTCTCAGAAAAAATTCTTTGACGATCTGTTCTTGATATGGAAAATTAAAGTAGGATGAGACATTTAAAACATGTGTCATATGTATACTATATACTATATACTATATACTACATACACATATGATATATTATAAAATGCTTCAGACTTTGAAAATTTTTATAAACTGTAAATTAAAATTTTATTTCATACTTTACAATGTTTTATTTAAGAATTATACATATTTTTAATATTATATTAAATCAGTTTTGTTTATTACTAAAAGAGCTTTTTAGTTATTGCTTCAATTTTTAGATTTCAAAAATATTTTCGTTAACATTGAATCATTCCTTATCAACCTTTTCAGAAAAAAATAAATTATTATATGTAAATTTAACACTTAAAAAGGCTTTAATATATGTATTGTGTTTTTGTAACTTCTTCAATAAAAACATAAATTTTACTGTGCAGAGATGTATGGCAAATTATTAAATACTTATAATATGCAAATATATATATATATATATATATATATGTATGTTGTTGTTGTTTTTTTTACTCAGTTTAAAATCACCACAAAATTGAGCATTCGAAGCATTCATTAGTTATAAATAATTGACCGCATTGTTTAAAAATTACTTAAATCAATTCTTCTAATTTTATTTCCTATTTACACTTTGAATTAACGCGTGTAAACATCTTGTACTAACAATTATTTTCAATAAAATTCATAATTTATAAATATTGAATTTTATTTTAACAATTCCGATTTCATTTTATTACTTGCTCTTCAATATCTAAATTAAAACTAGCTATAATTACTCTACCGTTACATAGGATTAGTTTCAAGTTCATTTTATTTCATAACACTGATTTTAATTCAGATAACAACAACGATAACAAAAACACACTTTTAAGTATTTAACCCCTCTAAAAAATTTAAAACGTTTATTATTTTTTTTCATTTATTTTTCAAATGTTACTTGGATATATAACAGGCATTTTTAATCAAAAGGGAAATGAAGCACTTGTAAAAATGCATTTATTTTTTTCTGCGACGATTTTTACATCATCTATTTTATTTTAAATGTACTCGAATACCTTCATCAATTATGCTTTAATAAATCTGTATTTTTAACATGTTCTATTAACACATATGTCATTACTGTTACATAACTAATTCTGAAAACAATTTCTTTACTTAAATAAATTGGATACTCATAATATACATTAATCCGAAAAATATTCCTAAATGTTATTTCGTATTTTACGAATGAAAAAAAAATCAAATCTCGTTTCAGCAAAGTAATTACTTTTGCAGCAAATTTAGAACTTGTAAAGTAGTGAATGTAATTTCGACATCTCCTGTTACGTTTCTCTTACAAGCCTTGGAAATATCTTAATCAAAATGGGTTTGTACTTAAATTTTTGCAATTATTCTACCAGTAACTGAATTCAATTTCTGATTGAATTTTTTCTATTGCGATGTTCTTATATAAAAACTAACAATATAAATTTTTAATTTAAGGAAATGCGACTTTAAATTATAGTCTGTAAATTTATTTTCATTTAAATTAGGATGAAATAGTATGAAGTAGGATGAATAGTGCCGAAATGTATGACATTCATATGTCGATTAGATTCTTCAGGTATTATAGTTTTTCTGGAACAATTACAAACAATTTAATAAAGTGTCCTGGGGTAATAACGCCACGTTAAGTTTTTTCCAATTATCATGGCTTAGTTTTAGAAAAAAAAATTCAAACAAATATAGGATTTGATACAACAACATTTTGGCTATATATATTAGAAATAATATTTTAGCAGACTAGTATTCATAAAAGGTAATGGCGTTATTTCTTGACCGATGATATTTGGCGTAGGTGGGTAATAACGCCATGCAAACAGAACAATAAAATAAGGTGGAATAATGGCATGTAAATTGTCCAGTTCTAATAGTACAAACACTACAACCCTAGAAATTGTCAAATTTGTCTTACTTACTATTAATTGCGATATCGGTATGCAGAAATAATCATTTGATATTTAATTCTCTTGCGATAAAAAATTAGTAGACTTAGGACATACGAATTTATCTTTATCCTATTTATAGAAAATATATATATGGATAAACATATATCAATGGAAATGTCACATTCGCCTTGAAAATAGCGAGGTAAAGTCAAAGAAAAAATTGCATGAAAGGTGCATTTTGCATAAAAGATGTTATTACATATTATACTTTTTAAAAATTTAAAAAGAGTTCACAATACTCGCGCCGAGCACTTTCAATCAAAATCTTGATCATCTTCAGGGCCGCTTTCAGTAAACTGGCACGTCATAATCGTACTTTCATCCTCGGCTGGACAACCAGGCTATCCAAAAGGATACATAGCAGCCTATAGGTTTTATGTTAAGCGAGCTTTTGAAATGTGCACAGACACTTTTCTAGATGGGTCCATTTTATGACTGGTCCATTTTATAGTTCAGGGGGAGGGGATATAGTAAAACAGTCCAAGTTACAGTGGAGTGGAGGGAAGAGAAGAGGGATAAAACTGAACATTACTGTCCAATCCTAACAGTACAACATCTATTTTTTTTTTTTAATTAACCATATATTCGGAATGTTATATGACATATTATCATTAATAGCCTTATTATTCTTTATTAAGATTTCAATGGACTCTTTTATTAACGACAAATGATAAATGGATGAAGGAATAATTATTCTTGCTTCATTAAACGGATATTTAAATTATGTTGTAAGTTAAGTCTTGCTAACTCTGTGGTGGTTCTATCAAACTTAATGTCACTTACGTGTTCTTTTAATCTGTCTTTGAATTTCTTTCCGGTCATTCCGATATAAACTTTTCGTATTGTGCTTCAGTTAACAATGGAATAATGTAAATACCTGCGATTTCATCATTAGGAACAAGGTCAATCTTGCTCTGGATAACGTCTTTGAGTTTTCTTGTTGTTTTTGCTCCCAGATTAATATTGAACTTCTTTACTGCATATCTTAACTTCTCATATAGACCAGGAACATAGGAAAAATTACAGAATTTAAGTTTATTAACTGGATTGCTCTTCTGTACTTTATATTTCATTACGTAGAGCAGTTTATTGATAAAATGAAGGGGGGGAATCATTTTCTTTGGCGATGCATTTAATTTTATTTATTTCACTATCTAGAATAGAAATTTCAAAAGCTCGCTCTTGTATCCGTTTGGATATCCTGGTTGTCCAGCCGAGGATTAAAGTACAATTATGACGTGTCAGTTTACTCAAAGCGGCCCTGAAATTGATCAAGATTTTGATTGAAAGCGTCGGCGCGAGTATTGTGAGCTCTTTTTAAGTTTTTAAAAAGTATAATACGTAATAAAATCTTTTATATAAAATGCACCTTTTAAGCATTTTTTCTTTGATTTTATTTCACATCCTTTTTATTTTCAACAGTGACAATAATTCTCTCTCGTGTATAATATAAAAATAAATAAATCCGATTCGTATGTAGTTCCAGCACTTAAAAGAATAAAGTCCTTCCGGCCAGTGCCGGGAGGAAGAGGTAGCTTTCATAATCCTTACTTAAAAAAAGCCAAATTATATCATTCAAACACACGAAGCTCAATTTAGTGGAAACCGAATATAGGAGATTCAATACTAATTTTTATCAATATAATGAATGAGAATTTCGCGAAATTAGTCAGCTTTATCCAAGCTGCTTTTCTTTGAAGTAACATATATTTGGCTGCCAAATTCGGCAATTTCTTAAAGTGCCTGTCATTTTAAGACAACATGGTGGATGAGGCTAAGCAGTGAACTCGGTCGAGACCTTAGTAATTGCTGTGCACATGCTCACTCACATCGGAATCGGTTAATATATAGGAGTGCTGTCGCATGCAAAAAATCAGATTTTTCAAAATGTCACCCACAATAGAAATTGAAACTGCTATATCTGAGCCATTTTTTAAGGTAAAGACAAACAAAAAATGCTCCTGAATCCTTATATCAAGGTCAAATACTTAAGAAAGAAACCCTTTTCAATTTCTAATTTTTTTGCACCTCACTTTAAATATATATATATATATATTTTAATTTAATGGTCGCCATTTTGAAACAAGATGGCTGATGAATCTGGCCAGCGAACTTGGTCGAGGTGTTGATGTATACTATCCACATGCCTTCTTACATCGAAATAGGCGAATACGTGTGTTATCGCGTGATAAATACAAGATCGTTTCAAAATGTTAGCCATGCTAGAAATTCAAAGTGCTATAAATCAACCATTTTTTAAGATATAAACAAAAGAACAAATTTTCAGAAACAAAAACTGCTCCGGAATCTTTGTATCAAGGTCAAACACATAAAAAAATCTTTTTCATTTTCCAATTGTTTAATACCTCATTTTGAATTTTAAATTTAATTTTTTTTAAATGGCAACCCTTTTGAAACAAGATGGCGAATGAAGCTGGCCAACGAACTCGGTCGAGACATTGGTATGTACTATGTACAGACCAAGTTACATCCAAATAGGTTCATAATTACGCCTGTTGTCGCGTGACAAAATCAGGTCGTTTTAAAATGTCAGCCACAAGATAAATTCAAAATGCTATTACTCAGCCATTTTTATTAGATATAGACGAAAGAAAAACTGTTCCGGAATCTTTGTATTAAGGTAAAACACATACAAAAAAAAATCTTTTTCATTTTCCAATTTTTTTGGTATCTCATTTAAATTTTTTAATTTTTTAATTTTTTTAATGGCCGCCATTTTGAAACAAGATGGCGGATGAAGCCGGCCGACGAACTCGGTCGAGATATTTGTATGTACTATGTACACACCAAGGTACATCCAAGTCGGTTCATAAATACGCCTGTTATTACGTGAGAAAAATCAGGACGTTTCAAAATGTCAGCCACGCTAGAAATTCAAAATGCTATAACTCAGCCATTTCTTAAGATATAGACGAAACAAAAACTGCTCCCGAATCTTTTTATCAAGGTCAAACACATAAAAAGAAAATATTTTTTCAATTTTTAATTTTTCGGTACCACATTTCAAATTTAAATTTTTCTTAAAAATTTAAATGGCCACCATTCTTAAACAAGATGGCAGATGAAGCTGACCAACGAACCCGGTCGAGACATTGGTATGTACTATGTATAAACGAAGTTACATCCAAATCGGTTCATAAATACGCCTTTTATCGCGTGACAAAATTCAGGACGTTTCAAAATGTCAGCCACGCTAGAAATTCAAAACGCTATAACTCAGCCCTTTTTTAAGATATAGATGAAACAAAAACTGCTCCGAAATCTTTGTATAAAGGTCAAATACATAAGAAAAAATATTTTTCCATTTTCAATTTTTTGGTACCACATTTCAATTTTTAAATTTTTAAAAAAATTTTAAATGGCCGCCATTTTGAAACAAAATGGCGGATGAAGCTGGCCAACGAACTCGGTCGAGAGATTGGTATGTACTATGTACACACTGAATTACATCCAAATCGGTTCATAAATACGCCTTTTATCGCGTGACAAAATTCAGGACGTTTCAAAATGTCAGCCACGCTAGAAATTCAAAATGCTATAACTCAGCCATTTTTTAAGATATAGACGAAACAAAAACTGCTTCGGAATCTTTGTATAAAGGTCAAATACATAAGAAAAAAATATTTTTCCATTTTTAATTTTTTGATACCACATTTCAAGTTTTAAAATTATTTAAATGGCCGCCATTTTGAAACAAAATGGCGGATGAAGCTGGCCAACGAACTCGGTCGAGACATTGGTATGTACTATGTACACACCAAATTTCATCGAAATCGGTTCATAATTACGGGAGTTACAGTGTGACATAGGTCAGATATATATATATATATATATATATATATATATATATATATATATATATATATATATATATATATATATCAATTTTGAACGGAGGGTGGTTTCGGGGTCTGGGGGTCATGATCGATGAAAATATACCAAAATTTTTTGAAATCGCTTTCCTCCGAACGGCTGCAATAGGTAGCTTTTTTGTAAAGAAAGCTACCTAAAAACTGAGAAATTACGTCTAAGGATGGCGTTATTACCCCGGTGTATTTATTGCGCAGTCTATTTTAAACTACAAACTGTATTGCGAACACATTCGAAATCTTTATCAACATTTCGAAAGTGCATGAAATACAATATAAATTTATGTAATAAACAAAGTATTTCATAATAAATATTTAGTCTTCACATCACATAAATCGCAAATTTTAGATCGAGCCTCTAGATCGTTGACTCTCTAGAGATTCATCCAGCGACAAGGTCTACAAATGGAACAAATTAACTTTTAGCGTTTGTTTGTGTTTCAAATGACTCAGTGCTCTTCTGCGCAGAACCCGTAGGTGCAATCTCCCGGATTCATTCATAATTCCGCGTGATATTAGCATTTGGCGTTATTTCCAACCCTGGCATTATTACCACAACACACCTTACATTTTAATATGTTCTTCCACATCATATGTCAAAATATCATGTAAATATCCTATGTCCTATAAAATGAATGAACAAAATAATTTCCCAATTCTAAAAATAGTGTGTAGAAAGATTAAAAAACATATTAAAAATAGCTAAATGATATTTTAAATATGTATAATAATCACTTATAAACAAATTAAGTTAAATAATGCTATAAAAAGTGATATAATATCTTTATTAAGACTTACGATCGTTTCATCGCACAATCGGCGACATTTTCAAAATCAATCATAATAGAAAATAATTTCACATAACTTAAAAACAATAATATAGTAAACAATGTCACGAGACATGAAGCATAATGAAAATATTGCAACCATAAAATAAAATAAAATAAAAATTAAATTAGCTATTTGCGAGCGTGGATTAATTTCACATAATTTAAAAACAACATGGTAAACAATGTCACAAGACATCAAGCATACGGAAAAACATTGCAAAACATACGCAACGAGAATATTTGCAATGATTCTGCGTCCCTTGATTTACCTAGAATTTGGAAAGAGATACTAAGTAATTGTAGAAACAATAGTAAAAATTAATCCACACTCGCAAATAGCTAAGTTAATTTTATTTTATTTTATGTTTTGCAATGTTTTTCCGTATGCTTGATGTCTTGTGACATTGTTTACCATGTTGTTTTTAAATTATGTGAAATTAATCCACGCTCGCAAATAGCTAATTTAATTTTTATTTTATTTTATTTTATGGTTGCAATATTTTCATTATGCTTCATGTCTCGTGACATTGTTTACTATATTATTGTTTTTAAGTTATGTGAAATTATTTTCTATTATGATTGATTTTGAAAATGTCGCCGATTGTGCGATGAAACGATCGTAAGTCTTAATAAAGATATTATATCACTTTTTATAGCATTATTTAACTTAATTTAAATGATATTTGTTTAGTTTTTAAATTGCTATTATAATTCTTAATTGCATATATTTCAGTTGCGCTAACGTGAAGCTGAATATTCCAGCTTTTTTCCCTCTGCGTAGGGATAAATGAAACACATACTCCGTTTTTCCCTCTGCACAGAGAATTTGTTGTTGACTTTCTCTTTCTTTATCAGTTGAGCTTGTGGATCTCAACCAGTGTGTAATTTGATCCCTAAGCGGATATTTTGTTTGTGAATTTGTGAAATAATTCAATTAAATCGTATGAAAAACTTAGTATTTACAATCTGCTGCTTCATTCAGAAAACCTTTACAGTACACATGGTCGTCTAAAACCGGAGCTAAAACGAATTAAATGCAAAGAATAATGCGTGTGCAAAATTTGTTCGAATGGTGAAAACGTAAACTCATTAGAACTGTGCTAATATAAAATAGTACGAGACGAAAAAAAAAATGGATAAAAAAGTAGCAACCGATAAATGAGTGTTGAAATCGTCAGTAATGAGATTGAAAAATAAATTCCTTATGACTGGTCTGAATGTGTGTGAGTTAAAGCAACTTCAGTAATTAAAAAGGGAAACAAAAGAGCACTCTTTCGTGTCTGAAATGTATTAATAAAATCTGTGGTTATTTTTTGCTTCTTCAAAAATTAAAAGAAGTAACCCATGATATCCATGAGAGTTACGCAATATAAGGTGCCCGAAGTTTGGGTTTCACCATAAAGTGGTTTGGGTCAAACCACTTTATGCATATATATATACATGATCTGGCATGTATTTGAGAATACACATTATATGTGAAATACCACCCTTCACATCACACTATCAAATCCTTTTCTGTTACATGTTAACCAGTCAGAACCTAGTCTATGTGAGGAAATCAAGAGGTGTGCTGTCATTGTCTCACTGACTGAAGAAAACTTCGATTTAGACGCTGCTGCTTTTTTAAAATCTTGACCGGAAATAATAATAATTATTATTAATATATTATAATTATTATTGTACTCAAAATTGTCAATTCTCATTCTCATTGCGTATGTATTGTGGATAAACGAGGTACAATATCTCATCATTTCTTTAACAGTTTTTATTACAAGTGAAGTTGTATAGAATAAGCTATACAATATCTTAAAAAATATAAACTTTGAAATTTAAAATCATTTCAATTATAAATGAAATTGAATTTAAATTAAGAAAAAATCAAATACATGAATAATTCACGCATAAAACTTATATTTTTATTTGAATTTAAAAGCATTTGGAATATATAAAGAAATTATGAATATCTTTAAAGCATTTCTTTATTTCTCACCAAAGGCAAATAAATTGTTTTTATTTTGTTTTAATATTTAGATAAAAAAAAAAAAAAAGAAAAGTGCCCAGCTAAACTGATGGCATTGAGCTCACAGGCTATTGACACTAATTGTATATTATACACCTATTTTAAAGAATAATACCCCTCCAAAAAATAAGTGAAGGGGAATTAGCCCCCGTTTCCCCCTTTATACTTAACCAGTGAACCTCCAAATCTAATCAGGGAAGCCCCTTATCATAATAAACCGGTATACCAAATTTGGAGCAAATCGAGTAATCCTGCAAAAACAAACAAAAAAAAACATTTATCTAAATTAAGGGGGTGGACTAGCCTCCCTTTATCTTTAACAAATGAATCGCCAAAACGAATCCGGGAAGCTCCGGTATAATAAAACGGTATACAAAATTTGGAGCAAAGCGAATAATTCTGCATGAAAAACCCGTTTATATAAATTAAGGGCGGTGGCCTAGCCACCCTTCCCCCTTTGTCTTTAACCAATAAAGCCACAAAACTAATCAAGGAAGTTCCTTAACATAAGAAACCGGTATACCAAATTCGGAGCAAATCGAATCATTCTGCATGAAAAACACATTTATCTGAATTAAGGGGGGTGGACTAACCCCGTTTTTCTCCCTTTATACTTAACCAATCAACTCCCAAAACTAATCAGGGAAGTTCCTTAACATAATAAACCGGTATACAAAATTCGGAGAAAATCGAATCATTCTGCATGAAAAACCCATTTATCTGAATTAAGGGGAGGGGGGGGGGGTTGACTAACTCTGTTTTTCCCCCTTTATCCTTAACCAATGAACCCCCAAAACTAATCATGGATGTTCCTTAACATAATAAACCGGTATACCAAATTCGGAGCAAATCGAATGATTCTGCATGAAAAACCCATTTTTCTGAATTAAGGTGGGTGGACTAACCCCGTTTTTCCCCCTTTATCCTTAACCAATGAACTCCCAAAACTAATCAGGGAAGTTCCTTAACATAATAAACCGGTATACCAAATTCGGAGCAAATCGAATGATTCTGCATGAAAAACCCATTTATCTGAATTAAGAGGATGGACTAACCCCCTTTTCCCCCCTTTATCCTTAACCAATGAACCCCCAAAACTAATCAGGGAAATTCCTTAACATAATAAACCGGTATACCAAATTCGGAGCAAATTGAATGATTCTGCAGGAAAAACCCATTTATCTGAATTAAGGGGGTGGACTAACCCCCCTTTTCCCCCTTTATCCCTAACCAATGAACCCCCAAAACTAATCAGGGATGTTCCTTAACATAATAAACCGGTATACCAAATTCGGAGCAAATCGAATGATTCTGCATGAAAAAAACATTTTTCTAAATTAAGGGGGCGTGGACTAACCCCGTTTTTCCCCCTTTATCCTTAACCAATGGACCCCCAAAACTAATCAGGCATGTTCCTTAACATAATAAACCGGTATACCAAATTCGGAGCAAATCGAATGATTCTGCATGAAAAACCCTTTTTTCAAAATTAAGGGGGGTGGACTAACCCCGTTTTCCCCCCTTTATCCTTAACCAATGAACTCCCAAAACTAATCAGGGAAGCGCCTTATCACAATGAACCAATAAAAAATTTTTGAAGCAAATCGGATGTTTCTATCAAGAGTTATCGCGTTACATACATACATACATACATACGTACGTACGTACGTACGTACATACATACAGAACGGGCGGGCACATTAGCTCTCAGGCTTTGATAGCCTGTGAGCTAAAAAGTAGAGAAACGATACTGAATCTTTTAATGTTGAAAAATTGATGCTTTTAACAATAGGAAAAATAAAACAAAAATAGTACTAAAAAGTATACAGCAATTATGCTATTATAAAAACAGTTTTTTAATGACTATAAATGTAGATGTTGCTTTGTCAGCATTTAAAAGAAAGAAGAAAAATCGAGAAAATCTACAGCGACAAACAGCAGCAAAATATTCCCTTCTTTAAGAAAAAAAAAATAAATTTCCTGAAAACTATTTTATAGTTTAACAAAAGAATTTTTCACAGACTTAAACTTCTAAAATAATATATCGAGACAAAAATAAAACATTAAAAGACACTTGTTTTTATTTTTTTAACAGTTCCTTTTATCTAGAATACGGATATTTATTTCGATAATTTTTTCATGTAGTATAAGTCATTTTTCTTGCGGGGAATTTCTTTTTAACGAAATTATATGGACGATAGCAGAGAGGATACATCTAATAATATTATAGTAAAAGGGATATATTCAAATGAAATATAATTTGTAATAAGCAATAGAAATTTACACCAAGTTCTGCAACATAACCTACTAATAATTCTTCAAGCTTAATAAAATATGGAACTTAAAGTACATCCAAACGATTGCATACTCTTGTGTAGAAATAAATACAGCCTAAAAATATATTGAAGCCCAGTGGTTTGTGGTCAGGGCATCTGAATGCCGCACCGCAGGTCGAGAGTTCGATTCCCGACCGGGCGAGGTTCACTCAGCCGAAAGGCTGAGTTGCCCTTTGTTGTCGATAAATTACCCTTTGCTGTCGATAAAATGAGTACCAAGCTTGCTTGGGAACTAAACACCGAAAGTATCACACTAGGCTGACCATCTGGCCGGGACGCATGCTGTATAGCACATCGTGGCCCAGGGTCAATAAAACAGAGATGGGCACTGTCGTCCTGATCCTTCATGAATTGTATATACACAGAGTTTAGATTATTTTAGTTAAAATATACATTAGACTGAATATAATCTGTTTTTAATTCATTCACTGATTTAGGAGAGACTAGGGAGGGTTGGCCATAGGACACGCTTGACCCAGCCATCTGTTTTCATATTAATATATATATATATATATATATATATATATATTTGTTTTATCAAGTGGTGTCAACCAAAGCTACTGGAATGCTCAAACAACAGTATTTGTTTCATACAGATAATCGAAATAGGTGTGGAAAAATCAATAGTGAGGGGTTATCAAAATAAAACTTGTGTTTTTTAGACATCTTTTTAAAGCTATTTCCACATAAAATATGTCATAGAAATTTAAGTAGGGAGATTTTAAATAAAGCAGGAATATTGATCTTCCATCACAGACACACAGATTGTACTGTAAGTAAGGCTAAACGTAACAATATGTAATTCTTTAGAAAAGGGCTATATGGGGAGGCTTGACACTGTGAGTGCGAGGGAGGTTTGACAAGATACTCCAAAAACCTTAATTAAGTGGTTTTGGAAATATTTGTATTGTACACTGTGCATAATGATATGTAAATGGTTAGATATGAAAGAGAATATAAATTTATTCTATAAAGCTACAGTAAAATGTGGTGATTGAAAATAAATTGTTTAAAACTGAATAACGAAAGATGTGAAAAATTGCTCTAGTATCCACTGCAAGAAAACATTTAATGAAATATAAATAGGAAAGTTGATAGGATTTTTTTTTCATTTAAATATTTCTTACAATAGGTAAATAGAAACAGTGTAAAAGACTAGAACGGACAACATCGTAAGAAATCAGCAGTCTTAAACCGTTTCAGGGCCGTTCGTATGTTTATGAAACCATTTAATTTTAATTCTCAAATGCCACAATTGCACCAAAATTTTGATAAAATCTTTTCCATTTAATATGTATGTAAAATAGAGCCTTTTTCTTATTTCTAAATAAATTTGTTCGTAAATTCCGGTGCCAGTCATTTATGTCAACATTTTTGTACTGAAAGTACCAATTAACCCTTGAAACGGTTAAATGATCTTAATGATAAGTTAAGTGCTCATGCGGCTGCAAAATCACATAGCATTGGTTGCAAAATTTTAGGAAGGTACGTAGGCAAATTTCACCTGGATGAATACACTGAGATGAAGCCAAACTATGTGAGAAGTCGTCAGGTCAAGAGTCACAAAAAGCTGGACAAGGAGACATACAAACGGTGAACAGTGTTTCCTAAATTCAAACACAATAATACATGAAACCCTGTGGAAACGGAACCTGCCTCTGAAGGAATACTGCCTTAAATATTAAAATTTCATTTCCCTGCTATACAATTATACCTGCTCAATCAACATCCCTTTTAAAATAAAATGTTCTCATCTGACTTGCGAATGTGTCTAAACAGGTTTGTTTAAGCATCATATTTTCCAAAAAAAAATATGTTAATTAAAACATGCAGCATAAAGTTATTTTGCTTTTTTTAAACTGTTTTTATTTCTCATCACAAAAATTTCAATATAAAATAAAGTGGGGTAAGTTTCCCTTATAGGGGGTAAAAACTCCTATATGTCCGGAGCCAGGACCCATTGTTTTCTCATGATTAAAATGAATAATTTTTCAAATTTTTTATGTATTACACTTATGTAGCAATTTTATTTTGATAATTGATTGTATAACGAAAAAAATTATATATAAAACTTTATTCTACGTTCAATAAAAAAAAAAAAAAAATAAATAAATAAATAAAAATCGTTTTGTAAAATACTCGGGATAAACCCTCCTCTGAACGTTAGAATCCAATTATTAAGTAAGAGAAAGATTTTAATTTAATTGATATGTTTTTTTTTTCCTCATTTGAAATTCATTAAAATGTTTTCAATCTTATAATCTTTAAAGCTGAATTTCAGATAAACATTATCTTTTTATAAATCATAACATGATAAATCATATATTTAAGTTAAACAAATCCAATATATCACTTTTGAAAGCTATATTTTAAATATAAAATTAGAAATTATTGTGATCGGTTTATAATAATAATGCTAGAAATAGCAATTTCTGACATACAATTATTTAACGTACGATAAATGTTCAAATGTTAAAAAAATATATATCAATCTGATTTGAAATATTGAATGGATGAATTAAGTATTTTATATATCGTGATACAGATTAATAATGTAAGTATTAACACTAAAATTGCATTAGTACTTTCTTACACATTTTTTTTCAATTACTGATGCATGTTTACATTACTACTACTCTTAAAATTTTTATCTTTACTCTGACATTTTTAGCAACATTTATTTCAGAGGAATAAATAAATGTGGAATAATTCTTATCAAAAAAATTATTGACTTTCTAATTACACGCACGCACACACACACATAAATATATTTATTTATCTCAAACCATTATATTAAAAGGATTGTCTATGGAGTTTTTAAATAATATTTTTAGTTACTTAAAATGCAACAGAAATTCTGATTTTATTATTCAGGAGTATTTATGATAATACTTCGAGCGTTTATCAAAACTTTATTTTAATTAAATGTAGCTTGCAATATAGCTGAAACAAGCGGTTATTTTGTTGGTTCTCTGCAGAATATTACGTGAGAATGAAATTACTAATTATTTTATTCTATAAATTCTATAAGACAGTATTCTGTCAGCAATATTTTTCGTTTTCATAGGATTTCATGTCTACTACTTATAAAGCTACTTCTTTCAGACCTTAATCCGATTACACCTGATTGAAATCGATGCCCTATCATTAGCTAAAAGGTTATTATGTATATTAAAATTTCAGAGCTAATGTATAAAACCAAGATTAATTCTTTAAATATAGATGTGCGTAAAGTTAAACATACTAAAACATGCACAATAAAAGGAAAACTGACTTTAGAGAAATATTTTTTTCAAAGGGATAATTTTCGTATTTTTTCAGTAGGTTGCAGAAAGAGGCTAGAAAGAGAATTGAAAATATATGCTATTTGGGTATTTTCTTTTTTGATTATTTTTATTTTCGGATGCGATGCGTAAATTTATAAAATGCAATAATGGAAAGAAATTGGGGAGAAATGTTCCAATAATTTAAACGTTTTTAAAAAATGGTCAAAACACTTCGAAATTTTAGCAGCTAAATTTTTAGCAGTTCATTTAGTATGTATCAGTAGCTTAAAAAAAAGTTATTGCTTTGTGCTACTAGAGACCAAAAAAATGGGAAAAAGTATTCATATGTAATTGAAAATAAAGTACTTTGCTTCTCTCTTTTCGTCATCTTTTTGGATCGATATCGTTAGAATAACAACAACGACTAAATAGTTCTTATTGCCCAAATTCTCTGATATTTTAAAAGGTTATAAATGTAACTGTATATGAGCCTTCTTTTAAATTTTATGAAAACTATGCATATTTAGTTGTGAAAACTTTAGCTTAAAGCAAATGAAATCGTGCCAAAACAAGACCGGTTTTTAGCTTTCCGCGAAAATAACACGGATTTTATTTCATAAAAAATAATTTTACACGTCCAACCATTCCAAAATTTTTGTAAGTGATTTAAATTCTGTCTGCAGAGATTCTTGGAATAGATAGTGCCTAAATATGGACGCATAGTCACTTTTACCGTGGAAAAAATATTGCGGAGTAGTTCCTGTAGTTCTGATTTTCTTTTTAATGGATTAAAATTTCACATTTTTGGAAACAGACTGCGTCGTCGCATACCAGAAAGTATATGCTTTACATGCGTATTTTTTGTTAATCTCTACTAATGAAATTGCACTCTAATGAAGCGGTGCCGCATAAGAGAAAATCAGAATTAAGAAATTGAACAATTTTGAGTTTTTTCCAAAGGGTTAAAAACTCTTTTTTTTTTTACTAACTGATTATCATTATTATTTAACTGATTGATTAACTTTGATATCGATTTAAGATATCAAAGTACGGGCTTTTAGAACATGACTTTCATTTTTATTTATACTAAGCATTTTGGCCGATTCAAATGTAATAACAAGGACACAAAGACCCTAAAAATACCAGTTTTCAGTACTTCATTTTCGCTATGTAAGTCGGGTTCTGTGCATGCACGAACACTTTTGCCGGCTCGGAATGAAAGATAAGAATTTTTTATGGTGGCTAATTGTTATATTTAATTAATTACTCGGCTATTTATCAAACATATTGAGTCCCAAGTGCATTAGTACATGCATTGGATTACCCACATTTAAATTTTAAGACTTTTACTTACTATTGATTTCGCTCGCCATAGCAGACACACAGAGACACATAAAAACTGTCAGTCAGTATGAAGACGTTCTTGCTAGAAAAGAGATGGCCGTTGTGCGTTGACAAAAGTAGCGAAAATTAAACACCAGGTCCTATAAAAAAAACTCCAATTCGGGTAAACGAAGACTTAGATTATTTTTATGATGAAAGTCCAAGGGAGAGGTACAGGGGGAAAGCAATAAGGAGCCTCTTTTAAGACGTCATCACGAGGCTAGAGATAGAGGAGGAAAGTCTTGAATATACAGTTAAAACTTTCTTGCTTGGCGGACTACAATATCGCCAATCTAAAAGTATTTTGCGCCATGCACAAGAGGCAAAGAGAAACATTGGCTGGTATGTTCGCCAAAAACATACGGTAGGCTTCTACCATATTAATTGTGTAGGGGGGGGGGCAGATTGTGGGCTGCATACATTCCTGAGTCATGATAGCCGCAGACTAATCTGTACATTGATACAGCTGCGGTTAAATGTAAAAAAATAAAAGTGTTTTTGGAAAAGCCAAGTAACAGATCGAAATCGTTAGGCTAAAAAGCATGAGAATGCATTTTTCTAGACCAGATGTTAGATAAAAGATGCACCGCTTTACCACAAAAATGCAGAATTGCCATACATCTGAACAAAAGGGTGTGAAGCGAAGATAATTCTAATAAATAGATTGCATGTAAAGTGATTTTAAATGATGAGTTATATTCATGCCCAAATAAGGAAAGGACCGAAGTTAAAATGCTTTTGAAACTAACAGACAGCCGTAACGAATTTTGTACAAGGCTAAATCGTATGTGTGAAAGAATCAGAAAGTGAAAATGGAGAGTGATTCACTGATTTTATTTTATTAAAGAGATGAGTACTTAGAATAATTTAATTTAAATGTGAAGGGCTGTTAATACAATCGATTTAGTTTTTAAGTGTTGAATTTAATTTAGGGGCTGCACTGTTTGACTATAGCGCACTAAAATAAATAAATTCTTAAACAGAATTTTACTTGAAACTGCTGGGGGGGGGGATGGAATGTAAACATATATAACGAGATAATCGTTATATATATATCACCTGGGACACCACAAAAAAAAAAAAAAAAAATGTTGACCCGTGTGCATGGGTAAATCATCAAGACAAATAGTTACACATATAAATATATTTTCAAAACAGAAAAGTTTTTTTTTTAAACTAGTTGCTGTCATGAACACAAAAAAATCTCTTTCATCAATAGTTCAACAGTCCTAAGAGATTTTATGCATTAATATTTTCTAAATTAAGTTTATGGATCTCCACCTTCAGTAAAATTTTCTTCAAAATTGCATACCATGGTATATATTTTTTTAACTGAGTCGACTCTGACAGAAAATATTTAAGCAGCATATAACTAATCCATTGGCTGCACATCATCAAAATATTGATCCTGATTCGGATCATTTTATGAAAAACACAAGTACTAACAATAAAAAAATGTAATATATAAACACAAATGCAACACTAGAAGTAAAGAGTAACTAATAATAAGTGAAATGTGTAATTGTAAACTAATAAGTGATTGTAATGTGATTTAAAAGAAATTGGACATGATTAAAAAAATGTAATGTTTATGCATGCAGCATAGGATGACAAAAAAAAGAGGTGCCTGAAGCACGCCCATGAAAAAGGTGTCACCCTGAATCTTGTGTAGACCACAAGTATTATGGCGTCGGCTTAGGTATTCAGCCTTATATGAGGAGGGAGTTTTGAGACTCATACAGCGCCCGCTTATATGAGTCCCTGCTCCTCCGAAGACACTAGCGGCCCTCTAAAGGAGCACACGTCGGTTTACAAGCAAAAATTGATTTTTTGTGAATTGGAACACCAATTCCAAGGGGTTGTCTCTCACCACAATGAAGTTTTGGACCCTAAGGGCAACAATTTTGAACGGGGACAAAACATTCGAAAGGGAGAATTTAAAAAAAAAATAGATAGATGTCACATATATATCAAATCAAAAAGGGGTAGACAATCCTAGAGTGAAGAGAGACATAAAAAAAAATGAAAAAGTCATAATCAGGTTAAATAATGCACAAGTCATATACTTAGAAGGTAAGTAACTGTTTGACAAGAAAATGTTATCAAATTACATGTGAAAAAAAAAAAATAAATAACTGCAATTATTAAACGTGTTAGTTATCACTGTTAACTGAAATGTAATCGTAAAAGTATGAAATGTAAAATAAATATTAAACTGTAAATAATAGTTAAGTGTATGTAAATAACATAAAAGTGTACAGTAAAATAAAAAGAGTGTAAAGTGATTCAAAATATTGTTCACAAGAGATCTTCTAAGAAAACAGTCATGGGCCAGCCATAATGTTGTCAAAGTTCTGTTGTAAACAACATACATACAACCAAGGCCTCTGGTTGTACACTTAGCTTCACAATACATGTCATAGGAAAAAATGTAAACAAAAGTATATTATTTTCTGTTTCTTAAATTATATGTATGTGGTTGATAAACATTAGGGAAGTTGTGATTGTTTAAGTGACTTGTAGCATCGAATAAATGTCCATATCGAGGTGGTGCAAGAAGTAACCTATCAATGTGAACACGAAATGCTGTATTATCAGCAGCATATAACCTCTTGATCGAGAATGACACAGGTGAATGTTTGAAAGTTACAATGTATGGTCCAGTGTATTTAGGTTTGAATTTATCAACAGATTTTAAGTACACAATATCTTTGAGACAAATGGTTCTTAATTTAGCTTTTTGACCGTAATGTTTATATCTTTTATCCTGTGCTGCTTTAATGTTAATGTAAGCCTTGTCATATATTTTGTGTAAATCTTCAAGTAGTTTATGTATTTCAGTATGTTTATCTAGAAAAGGTTAATTGCTATTCTGATCAAAAGTGTCAAAAATTAATGAAAGTTCACGTCCAAAGTGCAGAATATTAGGAGTGAATAATGTAGTTGAATGTTTTGAACCATTATAGAGCGACTTGTGTATAAATATTGCATTTTCAAATGAGTGACCTTCTTGCAAAAGTATATTAACGGAGTATTTGATAGATTTATTTATTCTCTCCGAAAGAGCATTGCTTTGTGGCCTCGAAACAGAGCTGTGAAGTACCTTAATACCTAGAGTATCATTAAAAATGTTGTATATTTGAGATGTATATTGGGGTCCTAAGTCTGATAAAACAACAGAAGGTCTCCCAAAGGTGGATATGTAAGAGAATAAACATTTAACGACTTTAGCTGCAGATGTATCATTAAGTGGAAAAAGTTCAACATGTCTTGAAAAATGATCTGTAATAGTTAAAAATTTTTACCATTAGAAAAAGGTCCAACGAGGTCTGTACTAATAGTATGGCCAGGATATCTGGGCGTGTAGGTGGGTTGTAAGGGTGCAGGAGGGGTTTGATGATATTTACATTGAAGACATTTGACACATGAAGCTACAAAGTTTAAGGTGTCAACATACATGCCTTTCCAAAAGTATCTTGATGATAGGAACTCATAGGTTTTATTAAAACCAAAGTGAGATAAATGAGAGATTGTTAAAACTTTGCTTTTAAGAGAGTTAGGAACAACAATGTGATATGAAAAAGCGTTATTAAGATTATTTTCTTTCTTTAACATTAAAACTTTCGAATCAGGGTGTATGAAGTAATTAGGATATTTTTGAGAAGGTCCCTTCTTTAGAATATCTTTGTAAACAGTGGACAAGGTGGTGCCATTTTTTTGTTCAGTGCAGAAAGTTTCATTTGAAATTTCTAATAAAGGATCTGGATTTGTTTGTTTACCAGATACAAGATAGTTTACATATTTCTTAGTGGGACTTGAACATGAATTATTACTGTCTGGCGTATCATAGTCAATAATAGGTAATGGTTGAGGGTCATGGATAAGTTCAGTGTTAGTAGCCAGAGTTTGTTGATTGTTTTCAAAAGTACAGCAAGATAAATATTCAGCAAGAACATTTTTCTTACCAGGGATATGTTTAAAAGTGTATGAGTACTCTGAAAGCTCCATGAGCCAACGAGAGATAATATCAGCTGGATTAGTAGTCTTGTTATATTTTTCTAAGGGTTTACTGTCAGAAAGAATTACAAATTGCCTGTTTAATATTTGAAAGCCGTAACAGATATATAAATTGCCATGGGTTCTAATTTAAGTGCAGGGTATTTTTTTTTCTGATGGCTTAAGAGATTTAGAAAAATATGCTACTGGTAAAAGTTGTTGATCATGCTCTTGTAATAAAACACCAGAAATAGCAACATTTGACGCATCTGTATTTAAATAAAATGTCTTGTTCCAATCAGGTAATCTAACCATGGGAGAATTAAAGAAAATTTTCTGTATTGTGTGCATGATTTCTTGATGTTTAACTGTCCATTTAAATTTAACTTTTGGAGTAGTTAGGTTTATCAGTGGCTGTAGTAACTCAGAAAAAGATGAAACTAAAGATTTGTAAAATGTAATGACACCAATGAGTCTTTTTAGTTGCCGTTTAGTTGTAGGTGTGGGAAAAGATGTTATTTTTATGATATTTGACTGAATTGGGGAAACAGACTGATTTTCTACATGAAATCCTAAATAGTCAATACTAGTTTTATGAAAAGTACACTTGTTAGGAGACAGGGTCAAGTTATATTTGGTTAAGATAGAGAGAATTTTTCTTAATTTACTACACATTTCATCAAAAGAGTTTGCACCTACAATGAAATCATCCTGATATGTATATACACCATCTAATTGTAATTCATCAAGCAAAGAGTCCATTAAAGCTTGGAAAATAGAAGCGCTGTTTTTTAATCCGAACACTAATCTCTTGTATCTAAAAGAACCAAACATAGTAGTAAATGTCAACTGATTTTGGAATTTTGCTGGCAAATCAATTTGATGATATGCCTGATGAAAGTCAAGAGAAGACAAATATCGATACTGAGAAAGATTTGAAATGATGGTTGGAATTTTAGGTAGAGGGTAAGATGATCCTTGAATTACAGTATTTACCATTCGAAGATATAAGGCGAGACGAAATTTTTGTTTACCAGTTCCGTCTGGTTTCTTTTTGACTAAAAGCATGGGGCAAGCCCATTCTGAACAGTGGCGTTCAATAATTTTGGCATCAAGCAGATCTTTAATTTTTTCTAAAGTACCTTTTTGCAAAGATTGAGGAAGGGGGAATGGAAGAGTTTTTATAGGATAGTAATTAATAAATTTCAAATCAGGTAAAATCTTATCAGTATGACCAAGTGTATTTAATGATTTTGAAAAGGCAGGGTAATAATTAAGTAACAGTTTAGTCATTGTATTTGCTTCATTAGAACTTAAATGTGTAAGATCGAAATCGGTAGCTGACAAATCATCTTTCCTCTTTTTTAATGTTTCATTAGATGCCTGGATAAAATTTAGGAAGTGTTGTTCTGAGTTATGATGCTTGTCCAAATTATCAGAGGGGTAGTCCAGAATTTCCTCAACCTCAGATAAATGTCCAATTTTTGTGTGTTTAGGGAGATGAATGGTAGTGTCAGAATTATTTTTAAGTGAAATAGAAAAGAAATGATTTAATTGTACAGGCTTCTTTTTGCGTTTAGATTTCTTATCCATTTGAATAATGGCATCATGACCTACTACTTATTTTTTATCTGCCAAATATTCAAATAGATAGTTTATGTCATGTTTAATATTATTATTTGTGTAAACTGAGCACCATGTTTGTTCTTGGGGTTCTAGAATGATTTTACGGGTTAAGAAAACTTTTTGATTTGTCACCACATCACATAAGGTGTTACATTGATTACTTTCACTGACTTTTGACTTAGTGTGTGATGTTTCTAGTGGAATAGTCAAGTTGTTGTTAATGTGAATGCATTTATTGAAAGTATCAATGATAATGTTAAATTTGCTAATTAAATCAAAACCAAGAATGCCCTCAAAACTGGAGGATTCAGGAATATCCACTATATAAAAGTGGTGCGAGAAGGATTTTTTTTCTAATTTAATGGATGCTCTAATACATGAAGAAAAAGAAACATCCGAATTGACGGTTTTAATATTTATGGCTGTTGATAGTCTCTTGTATTTTAATACAGGTTTAAGTTCATTAAATAAATTTTGTGAAAGTAACGAAATGCTACTTCCAGAGTCAGCCAATAGGGTGATTTTATGGTTTGCATTCGTGGCCTTTACAAGAGGGAGTGATGAAGAATGCGTATTAACACTACAAATGATGTGAACATTGTTATCGCCTTCATTTTCTGTTTGAGTTGTGATATTTCTTGCGATTTTAATGTGATCTGAAGTTTGTGACCCAGTTGAATTAACTAACCTTTCTTTAGAGATCTTTGGTAATGTAGGGTCAATAGGAAATGTTGCTGATGTTAAGTCACATGGTTGAGACACAAAATCATCAGCATAAAAATTGTGTCTCTGTTCTAGTTTTCCTGAACCTGGTAATTGTTGCGTCTGTTAAAATTTTCCTTTCTCTGTGTATTAACTCTTTTCCATTTAAAACACTGATGGGCCTGGTGGCCATTGCGGAAACAGAGTTGACATGTCACAACTGTTCTTTGTGGAAATTTGTGAGGGGAAAAACTTTTTGGGAAATTTCGCGTTTTGACATTTTTCCTATAGCGCATCGCATTTGCGTTATACTTTGGGCTACCTTGCATATAATTTTTTTAGTTTCAATTTTGGGTCCAAGCGGTGCGAGTTTCAACGCATTTATTTTTTCCGAGAGTTCCTTCAATTGTTCTTTAACGTTATTTTGAGATTTACTGACAGAGTGTAAGGAATGTAGAATCTTTTCGTTATGCAGAATTTCGTGTAACGTCTGTGCTCTTTCAACAGCAGCACGATATTCATTGACGCCTTCTTCTTGTAACATTATTCGTATGTTAGCTGGCACAGCCTCCATGAATTTCATAAGTTTAATTGTGTTGCGGGCATTTTCGTCTTTAATATCTGAATAGACAGTTGCGCCAAACACGTTTAATCTGTGTGCCAAATTTTTAATTGACTCCGCTGGCAGAAGAGATAAGCTCGAAATTTCAACGCCAGCCACGCACTTGCTCGGGGGTGAGAAAAATGCAGCAAATTCTTTCTCAAGTGCATCAAGTGATTTTTTGAATTTCCGGATTCTGTGCATAAAATTTTTGAGCGGGACCAATTAACTTCCCTACAAGTACAGCAATGGTAGTCTGAGGGCTGTATTGTTAATTTCAGCGACCGACCTAATTCGGTTAAAAAAGAATTTAAGCAAATCCGGATCTCCATCAAATTGGTTAATGTTGATTTGAACTTGTTTAGCGGACATGGTCAACTGTTTACCTAACACAAATTCTCTAATCAAAAATTGTTACTGAAATTCTGCATACATATATAAATATGATACATATAAACAGATAAAAATGCAAAGCAAATAAAATAATGAAATAAAATAGTATAATAATCACATTAAAAAAAAATAACTAATACACAACTTAAAAATAAACAAAAGGTCTTTTTTTTAAACCTTTTATAGAAAAAAAAAATATCCACGGACAAAATTGTGGTTCTGAAAGTAAAAATAATTCCGTTGCTTATTTTAAGGAAAAGAAAGAGAAACAAAAATATTTCGCAATAGCTCCCATTTTATTATTTTTTTTTTAATGGATTAAACATGTAAGTCTTTCAAAATAAAACTGGTAGGAGCAAGCAACTGAAATAAAATCTTATTTTATCCTTTTTAACGGAGAAAAAAAAATGCTATCTGGCCTTGTTTCTGTAAAAGGGCAGAAATTAAAAAAAATCTCTCAAATTAAAATATTTTCAAGCCGAAAGGCGAACTAGAAAAAAAAAATTATTTTAACCTTCGTAGATAAAAAAATATATGTGGGACGAAGTATAATCCTCATGAACTCTTTTTGAGAGAAAAAAAAATTAACATATTTTAATATGCATTAAGAGTTAAGTAGAGGTGAATGTATTTCATAATAACTAAGAATAGTGGAACATTCAATGCAATGGAAAAAAAAAACTAATTATATTATATTTATAAATATTATAATAGACAACACAAAATATCAAATATAGCAACATCACTGTGTTTTCGTATCCTGTACAAAAACACAATAATATTAATAAAATAAATTATCAAGTACTTGTGAGTACTTATGGAGTAAGAAAGCATAAAAATGGAATGAAACAACTTTAAAAATTTTAAAACAACGCTTCCAGAATTACCTGAAAAGAAATTAGTCGAAAGGAAAGCAATTAAATGGGGGGAATGAAAATATGCTTTCGTACTCAAAAAATGTGCTATTTTAAGTAAATCTAGCACAATTGAAACTTTTTTTTTTTTTTTTTTTTTTTTTTTTTTTTTTTTTTTTTTTTTTTTACTACTGCACTTTAATTTTTTTTTTATTGAGAACTTTTGTTTTCATTAGTGCATATTTATGTGACTCTCTATGATTTTTTTAATTCGTATACAACGGAGAATTTATGGAGCACAACTTCGGGAGTCATTTGAATGATTTTTTTGATTGACTCCTTTGATTAGAATGACTCAACAAACGCGCACACTAGCATTTTCACAAACCTAAATATTTTGCACATTCTCACTGTAGCATCAGATAAGTTGACCCACAACACACATAGCACACTTGAGCAGATCGCAGGACAAATTGGGGTGGATATTTTACTCAAGAGTAATCACGAAAAAAAAAAAACACTGAAGCATTTCTTTCACAAACAGTGGTGTCGTATGGTAAAAAGTAACCAAAGACACTTTACAGAATATTGAGGAGGCTGGCTGAGTAAATAGAAATGAGAGCGAGAGTCGTGATTCAATCGCTGACTCGCTCGGACGTTCTTTTCAACGAATACATGTATTTGCATGGTTTTTTTTTGCTTTGTAGTCAGTGTTTCACTAAACTTATGAATTCACACAAAACGCAAATTTTTCACACACGAAAGGTTTCTCAACGCGGAACTTGTCGAAGTTGTGACATCACCAATATTGCTATTATAAGGAAACATTTTGATTTCTAATTTTAGTAGACCCTTTCACACAAAAACTTTCTTTAACACAAAACTTTCACAAGTATGATGCGATGATGGGCCGGGGGAATGGTCCGAGAGACAGGTTGGCTCGCCGGCAGATTTCTTCGGCGACGGGGAACGTGTAGTTGATTCCAAAACTCCAGGGGTTGGCAAAGGGGGAAAGTAGAAATGGAAAGGAGAGAAAGATGTTTCTTCGGCAAGGGGTAGTTGACCAGGGCGAAAAGTCCACTCCATGATGAAATCCAAGCAGCCGGTAAGCGAAGATAAGCAGTACCTCTGGGAAGCGAAGAAAATCAGCGTGTCGTTGTTTCCTTTTAGGTGACGGGGGCGAGATACTCGACGCTCACAGCAACGGAGCGGTGCAACAGCTGGGAGGAATTCATCGCTCCAAAAATCCAAGCAGAAAAATAATATTGGAAGCAAGTACCTCTCCCTTACATTTTTTTTATGGAGAAAAAAAAACTGGCCACGGAGACCAATTTATGAAGACGTTCTTGCTAGAAAAGAGATGGCCGTTGTGCGTTGACAAAAGTAGCGAAAATTAAACACCAGGTCCTATAAAAAAAAACTCCAATTCGGGTAAACGAAGACTTAGTTTATTTTTATGATGAATGTTCAAGGGAGAGTTACAAGGGGAAAGCAATAAGGAGCCTCTTTTAAGACGTCATCACGAGGCTAGAGATAGAGGAGGAAAGTCTTGAATATACAGTTACAACTTTCTTGCTTGGCGGACTACAATATCGCCAATCTAAAAGTATTTTGCGCCGTGCACAAGAGGCAAAGAGAAACATTGGCTGGTATGTTCGCCAAAAACATACGGTAGGCTTCTACCATATTAATTGTGTAGGGGAGGGGCAGATTGTGGGCTGCATACATTCCTCAGTCATGATAGCCGCAGACTAATCTGTACATTGATACAGCTGCGGTTAAATGTAAAAAATAAAAGTGTTTCTGGAAAAGCCAAGTAACAGATCGAAATCGTTAGGCTAAAAAGCATGAGAATGTATTTTTCTAGACCAGATGTTAGATCAAAGATGAACCGCTTTTCCACAAAAATGCAGAATTGCCATACATGTGAACAAAAGGGTGTGAAGCGAAGATAATTCTAATAAATAGATTGCATGTAAAGTGATTTTAAATGGTGAGTTATATTCATGCCCAAATAAGGAAATGACCGAAGTTAAAATGCTTTTGAAACTAACAGACAGCCGTAACGAATTTTGTACAAGGCTAAATCGTATGTGTGAAAGAATCAGAAAGTGAAAATGGAGAGTGATTCACTGATTTTATTTTATTAAAGAGATGAGTACTTAGAATAATTTAATTTAAATGTGAAGGGCTGTTAATACAATCGATTTAGTTTTTAAATGTTGAATTTAATTTAGGGGCTGCATTGTTTGACTACAGCGCACTAAAATAAATAAATTCTTAAACAGAATTTTACTTGAAACTGCTGGGGGGGGGGCTGGAATGTAAACATATATAACGAGATAATCGTTATAGTCAGGGTAAAACATCCTTTTATTAGTATAGATTATTTCCTTTCTACAGACGCTGAAAAAATTCTTCAAAGATATCTTGTTTTTTAATCTGAATTTTAATATCAACTTAAATTTACAAAGTATTAAAATAAGTGTAGAAATTTATGCTTTTAATATCTAAAATATTTCGTCAAATTTAAATCTCTTTTTTTATTTATTTAAATCACAAATTAGAAAGAAAAATATTTAAAGAAAATATTCAATTTTTTATATACATTAATAAAAAAATAATTTTTTCTAATGACATTCCGTCTTCGAAATGTTAACTAATTTGCTAGCATTAGATAACATACACTGGCCTCCAAAAGTTAAGGTACACGGGCTAAATGCGTTCAGTTGCACACGTTTTGTCGAATATCTACAAAATTTATTGGCGAATTGTTCTTGAACTTCTGGGATGAAAAGAACATGTTTCATTTCATATTTCTCGGTGAAGATTTAGTCGGGGGTGCAATTAAGGGGGCTAATAATAAATGTAATAATAAAATAATATTTGCGATCACCTATGTAATAGGAAAGACTGGAAATGGTTTGTCACTGTGGTAAATGATTATTGGAGTCCTGTGCAACATTTGTATGCATTTGTGTAAGCATAGCACTCATATTCGTGAAGATGTTAACGTTTTTGTGAAAAACTCAAACTTTTTTTTAATAGCATACAGAGTTTTCAACCAAATTTAACACAACTTTCCAAAAACCTGACAAAGAACAGTAGAAACAGTATACTGCATTTAAAACATGAATATATTAAATATTTGATGAGATATGGGCATTTGTAGGAAATAATTTTTAACTGCGCATGCGCAGCAGATTTCAAAATTTTTATTTCAGAATTTGGTAGTCAGCTATTTAGGGCAACTTATATAAAAAGTCTAGTCAAATATCGCGAAAATTCACAAAGATGGGGTTGATATAGTGAGTTGCTTCCTAAAAATAGCTTTATTGTAAGGGATTTTACACAACTTTTCAATCAGCTCCCTACTTCTTCCTAAGTTTTCACAATATTTGACTGGACTTTTTATAGAAATTGCCCAAAATATGAAATAAAAATTTTGAAATCTTCCGCACATGCGCAGTTAAAAATTATCTCATAAAAATGCCCATATCTTATCAAATATTCAATATATTCATGTTTTAATTACAGTATACTGTTTCTACTGTCCTTTTTCAGGTTTTTGGAAAGTTGTGTTAAATTTGGTTAAAAACTCTGTATGCTATCAAAAAAAAAAAAAAAAGGTTTCAGTTTTTCACAAAAACGTTAACATATTCACGAATATGAGTGCTAGGCTTACACAAATGCATACAAACGTTGAACAGGACCCAGATAGTCATTTACCACAGTGACAAACCATTTCCAGCCTTTCCTGTTACATAGGTGACCGCAATTATTATTTTATTATTAAATTTATTATTAGCCCCCTAATTGTACCTCCGACTAAATCTTCACCGAGAAATATGAAATGAAACATTTTCTTTTCATCCTAGAAGTTCAAAAACAATTCGCCAATAAGTTTTATAGATATTCGACAAAACGTGTGCAATCGAACCCATTTAGTCCGTGTACCTTAACTTTTGGAGGGCAGTGTAATATAAACTAATAAATTCCTTTACATCCAACTCGTAGTTTAAGAAAATTATGTTTTTCTTTCAGGAAGTGCGATGTATCTCTATTCGAAACTAAAATCGTTTATAGTTATTATTACTCCTGATCTTGCAAAAACTTAACATCAGGTTTCTTTCAAACGACTTATCATTGCTAACAACTTGAAACAGAATTTTAAAGATACACTTTTAATATGATTGAGCAAATGTGACTTCTGTGAATGTATAACATGCAATTGTTTGCTGACTAGAATTTGTAATGTAAAAGACCTAATAAATTTAATATCAAAACCTTTTAGCGACTTATTTATATACTATTACATTTTGAATGTATCTGAATCTCCTTAGCAGTGCCATTTGAATAAATCCTTAGTTTTAGCTTGTTCAACTTCACAATATACCATCAGTTTTGTTAAATAAATTTCTTTATTTAAATAAATTGGATGCACCAAATCTTCAACATTCCAAAACTTTAATTCCTATTTTCTGACATTAAAAAAAAATAATAATTTCGTTTCAGAAAAGTAATTACTTCTGCAGCCAATTTCTTGTATCTTACGTTTTGAATTTAATTTCGACATTTCTGATTACATTTACGTTACAAGATATTAAGATTTCTTCATGGAAAAACGATCCTACTGCAAATATTACAATTTTCCAGCCATTAAGTGGATTACATTTGAGATTGAATTCATTCTATTTCAATCGTCGTCAAATAAAATGAAAAATGTTAACCTTTGTTTTAAGAAAATTATTTAAAATTTAATAATGAATTTTCTCTGCGTACCTTTTATTAACAATTCTGAATATATAATATTATGATCTTAAAAATGTAATGCCACAGAGTATATGCCTTATTCATAAATATTATACCTTTTAAAAAAATATTAATGCCTTTTCTGGTTGAATTTTATACGATTAAAAAAAAAAAAATTAAGATTTCTATCAAACCTTATGTTAATACTTTAATAAAATTAATGCTCATAATTATTTTTCAATTCTCAAAAAATGTGTACACTGATTAAGCAGCATATTAAAATATCCCACAAATAATATTTCGTAAAATTAAATGCATACAAATAATCTACAACGTAACTAATATTACATCATTTACTTTATTCCTTAGGAACTGAACCTAATTTTCTCGTTTTTGATTGTATCCATCTTGAAAGAGTTAACAAATAATATTTAAATATTGTTTATACTCAATAGATTACAATTTTCTAAACCCTTCCTAGGAGAAAAATTTCGATTTAGTATGTTTCATTTCATAAATCAGGAAGAAAAATTATATATAGCTATATTTCTTAAATAAAGAATTTCATTAAAGCGATTTAATGCAAACAAATTTAACGTCCTGTGCTTATAAATCTAAATTTATAAAAATGACTTCTCTGAAGTTATTTGTGTATTTGAAAAATTACGTTTGAAATAACAGTTGTAAACATGAAATTTGAGAAAAAGAATTATTTTTAATATATTTAAAGTTATGGCATTAATTAAATTTAAAGATATATACTGAAGAGCCAAAACATTATGACCACCTCCATAATAATGCATTGGTCCACATTTGGTCCGGAACAGCTGCAATCCGCCATGGTATGCATACCGCAAGTATTTGTTAGATGGCCGGAGACAGATAATACCAGATGTTCAAACAGCTGTCATGCAAATCCGGGTATTCCGACATGATAGTTTTTTAGCTCTTACCTGCCTTTACCCCAAATGCGCTTTATCGGATTAATATATGTTGAGTTTGGTAGCCAGGACCTACAGTGGAATTCAGCATAATTTTCCTAGAACCTCTCCGGCACAGCTCGAATCCTCTGAAAGCTCGCCAGGAAGACGGCGTACCTGACAAGTCAGCCGAAATCTTAAAGGATTGATCAATTTTCTTCCGACCAGGCAACTCTCTGTCAATGATCCATGACCCAGTCATGATGTTCCCAGGCCTAGTGTAGGAGTAGTTGGTGATGATGCCTTGGTAAACAGAGGCACACGAGAGGGGCGTTTGCTGCGTAGTTTCATATTCAACTGTAGTATCTAAACTGTGTACTCTGAACCATTTCTACTGTGACCTGCAATGAATTGGAATGTCATTTGAGCGAGTCACTGACACCGACTTTGCTTTCCCAAGCAGGAAAGTCTCCGACGTCCTTTTACTTTGATAACGCGTGGGCGTCCAACGCCATGGCGTTTACTGAGGTTTCGCCGTCATTCATCCATTTTTGCATAAATGATATCAACTGTATGTCACGAACTGCACACGAGTCGTGCACTTTCAGAGATACTCGTTATGAGCCGTCGGGAGATTGAATTTACCCTATATCAAATTAGCCCTACCACCAGTTAAATACCCTTCCCACCTGATTACGTCAACTCCGCATCATCCAGGTGAGTTCATTGCAAACAGAGGGGAAGGTCATAATGTTTTGGCTCTTCGGTGTATATATACATATATATGTGCGTGTATATATATATAGTAAATAAAAGGTTTCAGCAATATCTCAAATTTAGAACGATGCTTTATCACTAACTTAATTTAGCGATATCATGGTATATCCTGATACTGAAAGTAACATTTTCAGAATAAATAAAAGAGTATTTTGACTAGCATTGCTATTTAATATTAAAACAAACAGAATTGCCTGATATCCTATATGCTCCATCGTCAGATTTGATGTGCTGAATAGTTATTTCTTTTAGTAGAACTATACGACCCTAATAATATCGTTCGTCTATTACGGATTTTAAGGAATTTAAATTCTATCCAATATATAAACTAGCCGCAAAAATCAATAAATCATAAAAAAATAACCACTAATGATTTATTTTGCTTTAGAATCGTAAATTTGTAATTTGTATTACATAATTACATCTTAAATTATCTGGTAAAACCAGAAAGATGATTTTGATACTAGGAAAGTAGAGCGTTTAGAGTGGCGACGCCGTCTTTTTTTTTATAATTATTATTAAAGTTTGTATTCGGAAATTTCAGAAACTTTTCTGTAAGATCGTCTTGATTCTGATGTATCTTTTTTATTTGTCCGAGAGAAAAAGGTTTTGTACTTATTTCAAATGAAAATATTTCGAATGATAAAATGATGAAATGATCAATATAACGATATATAATGATGAAAATGATCAATATTTGAAATGAAAATCAAACTCACCCGGGCCATCAGTATAGCGCACTGACGTTATACCGACTATCAGTGCGCTATACTCATAGCCCGGGTTTCAAGTCCAGGCATGGAATCTTTTTCACTATGTTGGCCTTTGCGCTTCTCAATCAATTACTTTGAAATTTGATTTTCATTTGAAATATTATATGCAAGGCGAATGTTTTCCTATGGAATATTTTCCATGCATTGATATAGGGTTTGTACTTATTATTATTATTTGTTTTTTACCTGCGACTACGTTCTCAATTTACATTTATTTTCACTTTTAAGGGCTCAAAGTCCTGCTTTTGCGTCAATGCCATGAGAGGTAGTTTTTCAAATTTATAAAAGACAATCACTTTATGGTACCTAAATTGAAAAAAAAGACACATTTTTGCAAAATTTCATCTCTGAGATTGTGTTGCATTGCCAAATAAAGTCTCGATGACATAATTGGAGATTGAGGAGTATAAATATCAATAAAAAGATCTATTTACATTTATCTATGTTCAAAAATTTACCATGCATAAGGTAGATATGTGACGAAATGTTATTTCCCCTCGGCATAGAGGATATTTAGGGCTAGAGAAAATACTTTCAACGTCAAAATTTTACCATATTTATATTAAAAAATCTCCCATCACAAAAACTGTCATTTTAAATGATCTGATATCCGAAACATATCTTTGTCTCATTAAGGAAGAGGGGGGGGGGGAGGGAGAATTATAAATGTTTGTATAGACAACCTCTTTTGCAAAAATGTTAATTTTAGAACAGTTGTTCTAAAATTCACAATCACTAAAAAATTCCCCTATTGCGAATTCATAAGTTGCTGGGTATATTTTGCCGTATGTTTTGATATGTTTTTCTCCTGATGAACGAGTAATTGTATTTCTGGAAATATATCACCTAATCTTTGTCTATGTTCTAAACTATACTTTACTGCTAATTTATTCTTTACCGTCTTTAGTAGCGAAGTCCCACACATATATTTTCTTTCGTTGAACAACACTTATTTTTTTTAAAAAATATTAATATAATCTTGTTTAAATACAGAAATTAATTAAATTACGTTAAAGACAATTTCCTTTTTTTGGTGGAAGAGATTGCGCGGCCTTTTATTTAAACATCGCCACATCTAAAATGCATTTTGGGTGTTCGCATGCTTAGTGTAATTTAGTATCTTAAAAGAAATCGTTTAAGTTCAAAATATTTTGTACTTCTGACATTCCATAAAAATTTTGACGAACAGTTATGAAAATTGAAGTGCTTACTTAAAAAAAATTACAAAATAGCAATGCTTTATCCAAGGCGGTAGGAAGAATCAATGTCCAATTCATGTAGACACTGCACTAATACTGCTGTACAACTACCTGGAGTGGCTGCGCCTGCACTCTACTGCTTCCCGTCGAATCTCTTTGTGCGCGATCTCTCCTGGCTTTATCTTAGTGAGATGTTTGAAGATGATATTTATTTTTTAGCCAAAATTCGTGGAGTGTCTTGTTCACTTCAGCTTCTAAATAATAAGAAAATACTGGAATAGTAAAAAAAGGTCATTCGTTTTTTCAAGGTTTCAGAAATTTTGGGATATCTTGAACATGTTTTGTCTACTTTTGAAAAATGTCTGTGTGTCATCTGTCGACTGTCTCTGTATATGTGACAAAAGTATTGCGGGCGCATATCTCAAGAACTAATGCAATCAACTAGATTAAACTTTATGTAAGAATTATATGCTGATTAGGCTTCGCTGCAAAATGCATAACAGATAGCGGTTGTATTATTATCCTTATATATATATATACATACATATATATATATATATATATATATATATATATATATATATATATATATATATATATATATATATATGTATATATATATTGTACAATTTCCGCTAAAGTCATACTCCCGTTTCTGTGGGATAAATTTTTATTTAAGTTAATTCAGGTAGAACTTAAAAAGTATAGGCATTCATTCTGATTCGGTATATATAGTGCAACAGTTGACTTCACTACTTTGTGTATTTCGCGATATGTCACTATATATTTTTCAGACCATCAATGGACTGGAACTTTACCATGATTCATATTCAGTTAGAATGTGATATATATATATATATTATTTAGTTTGATGGTATTGTTCAGCTGGCATTCTGCTGTATTTTTCATGATTTATATGATATGTATCTTTGGGATGCAATTTTATGAAAATAAGTAAGATAAATATTACAAATTACGTTGATTCAACTTTGTATTTGTCCTCACAACATGTAGAGCTGTTATGATATGTTTTTGCGATCAACATTGAGATATTGTAGAATTTCTATTGTGTATAAATGCACAAATTTCATTATTTGAGGCCTCTGATTAAAATATATTTTTTGAAAAAATTTGTATTTTAATAAGCAAAAGGGGTTTTGCTGCACGAAGCATTCTTAAATCACTGATTACACTGATTTCGAGTTCATATAAATGCTCTTTAATTCATAACTATTTGTACGTAACAGGTGTATTTAAATAAACATATTCAGATAACACAAAAAAAAAAAAAAAAAAAAAAAAAAATATTATAACGTCAACACGCTCACGATAATTATAATAGTGTTGCCAGATTGGGGCCTTTTTTGTCTCCAAACTGTTGATTGTCACAGATTTGTTGAAATAGAAATAATCGACCTATTTAAAAATAGATTAAAAATTCTGAAAAATAAGGCGCATTATACTATTAAAAAGTCCTTCCGGCCAGTGCCGGGAGGAAGAGGTAGCTTTCATAATCCTTATTTAAAAAAAGCCAACTTATATCATGCAAACACACGAAGCTCAATTTAGTGGAAACCGAATATAGGAGATTCAATACTAATTTTTATCAATATAATGAATGAGAATTTCGCGAAATTAGTCAGCTTTATCCAAGCTGCTTTTCTTTAAAGTAACTTATATTTGGCTGCCAAATTCGGCAATTTCTTAAAGTGCCTGTCATTTTAAGACAACATGGTGGATGAGGCTAAGCAGTGAACTTGGTCGAGACCTTAGTAATTGCTGTGCACATGCTCACTCACATCGGAATCGGTTAATATATAGGAGTGCTGTCGCATGCAAAAAATCAGATTTTTCAAAATGTCACCCACAATAGAAGATGAAACTGCTATATCTGAGACATTTTAGGTAGCTTTCATTACAAAAAGCTACCTATTGCAGCCGTTCGGAGGAAAGCAATTTCAAAAAATTTTGGTATATTTTCATCGATCATGACCCCCAGACCCCGAAACCACCCTCCGTTCAAAATTGATATATATATATATATATATATATATACCCATATATATATATATATATATATATATATCTGACATATGTCACACTGTAACTCTCGTATTTATGAACCGATTTCGATGTAATTCGGTGTGTACATAGTACATACCAATGTCTCGACCGAGTTCGTTGGCCAGCTTCATCCGCCATTTTGTTTCAAAATGGCGGCCATTTAAATTTTTAAAAAAAATTTAAAATTTGAAAAGTGGTACCAAAAAATTGAAAATGGAAAAATAATTTTTTCTTACGTATTTGACCTTTATACAAAGATTCCGGAGCAGTTTTTGTTTCGTCTATATCTTAAAAAATGGCTGAGTTATAGCATTTTGAATTTCTAGTGTGGCTGACATTTTGAAACGTCCTGAATTTTGTCACGCGATAAAAGGCGTATTTATGAACCGATTTGGATGTAACTTCGTTTATACATAGTACATACCAATGTCTCGACCGAGTTCGTTAGCCAGCTTCATCCTCCATCTTCTTTAAAAATGGCGGCCATTTAAATTTTTAAGAAAAATTTAAATTTGAAATATGGTACCAAAAAATTGAAACTTGAAAACATATTTTTTCCTTATGTATTTGACCTTTATACAAAGATTTCGGAGCAGTTTTTGTTTCGTCTATATCTTAAAAATTGGCTGAGTTATAGCATTTTGAATTTCTAGCGTGTCTGACATTTTGAAACGTCCTGAAATTTGTTACGCAATAAAAGACGTATTTATCAACCGATTTGGATGTAACTTCGTTTATAAATAGTACATACCAATGTCTCGACCGAGTTCGTTGGCCAGCTTCATCCGCCTTCTTGTTTCAAAATGGCGGCCATTTAAAAAAAAGTAAAAAATTTAAAATTTAAAATGAGATACCAAAAAATTGTAAAATGAAAAAGATTTTTTCGTATGTGTTTGACCTTAATACAAAGATTCCGGAAAGGTTTTTGTTTCGTCTATATCTAAAAAAATGACTGAGTTATAGCATTTTGAATTTCTATTGTCGCTGACATTTTAAAACGACCTGATATTTGTCACGCGATAACAGGCGTATTTATGAACCGATTTGGATGTAACTTCGTCTGTACATAGTACATACCAATGTCTCGACCGAATTCGTTGGCCAGCTTCATTCGCCATCTTGTTTCAAAAGGGTTGCCTTTAAAAAAATTAAATTTAAAATTTAAAATGGGGTATTAAAAGATTGGAAAATTAAAAAGATTGTTTTTATGTGTTTGGCCTTGATTCCGGAGCAGTTTTTGTTTCTGAAAATTTGTTCTTTTGTTTGTATCTTAAAAAATGGTTGAATTATAGCACTTTGAATTTCTAGCATGGCTAACATTTTGAAACGATCTTGTATTTGTCACGCGATAACACACGCATTCGCCTATTTCGATGTAAGAAGGCATGTGGATAGTATACATCAATATGTCGACCAAGTTCGCTGGCCCAGCTTCATCAGCCATCTTGTTTCAAAATGGCAGCCATTAAATTAAAAAAAAATTATATTTAAAGTGAGGTGCAAAAAAATTAGAAATTGAAAAAGGTTTCTTTATTAAGCATTTGACCTTGATATAAGGATTCAGGAGCATTTTTGTTTGTATTTATCTTAAAAAATGGCTCAGATATAGCAGTTTCAATTTCTAATGTGGGTGACATTTTGAAAAATCTGATTTTTTGCCTGCGACAGCACTTGTATATATCAACCGATTCCGATGTGAGTGAGCATGTGCACAGCAATTACTAAGGTCTCGACCAAGTTCACTGGTTAGCCTCATCCGCCATGTTGTCTTAAAATGGCGGGCACTTTAAGAAATCGCCGAATTTGGCAGCCAAATATAAATTACTTTAAATAAAAGCAGCTTGGATAAACTTACTAATTAAGCGCGAAATTAATAACTAATTTCGCGAAATTCTCATTCATAATGATTTAGTATTGATAAAAATTAGTACTGAATCTCCTATATTCGGTTTCCACTAAATTGAGCTTCGTGTGTTTGAATAATATAAGTTGACTTTTTTTAAAATAAGGAATATGAAAGCTACCTCTTCCTCCCGGCACTGGCCGGAAGGACTTTTTTAAGGTAAAGACAAACAAAAAATGCTCCTGAATCCTTATATCCAGATCAAATACTTAAGAAAGAAACCTTTTTCAATTTCTAATTTTTTTGCACCTCACTTTAAATATATATATATTTTTTAATTTAATGGCCGCCATTTTGAAACAAGATGGCTGATGAATCTGGCCAGCGAACTTGGTCGAGGTGTTGATGTATACTATCCACATGCCTTCTTACATCGAAATAGGCGAATACGTGTGTTATCGCGTGACAAATACAAGATCGTTTCAAAATGTTAGCCATGCTAGAAATTCAAAGTGCTATAAATCAACCATTTTTTAAGATATCAACGAAAGAACAAATTTTCAGAAACAAAAACTGCTCCGGAATCTTTGTATCAAGGCCAAACACATAAAAAAAAATCTTTTTCATTTTCCAATTTTTTAATACCTTATTTTGAATTTTAAATTTAATTTTTTTAAATGGCAACCCTTTTGAAACAAGATGGCGAATGAAGCTGGCCAACGAACTCGGTCGAGACATTGGTATGTACTATGTACAGACCAAGTTACATCCAAATAGGTTCATAAATACGCCTGTTATCGCGTGACAAAAATCAGGTCGTTTTAAAATGTCAGCCACAAGAGAAATTCAAAATGCTATTACTCAGCCATTTTTTTTTAGATATAGACGAAAGAAAAACTGTTCCGGAATCTTTGTATTAAGGTCAAACACATACAAAAAAAAATCTTTTTCATTTTCCAATTTTTTGGTATCTCATTTAAATTTTTTTATTATTTAATTTTTTTAAATGGCCGCCATTTTGAAACAAGATGGCGGATGAAGCTGGCCAACGAACTCGGTCGAGATATTTGTATGTACTATGTACACACCAAGGTACATCCAAGTCGGTTCATAAATACGCCTGTTATTACGTGAGAAAAATCAGGACGTTTCAAAATGTCAGCCACGCTAGAAATTCAAAATGCTATAACACAGCCATTTCTTAAGATATAGACGAAACAAAAACTGCTCCCGAATCTTTTTATCAAGGTCAAACACATAAGAAGAAAATATTTTTTCAATTTTCAATTTTTGGTACCACAATTCAAATTTAAATTTTTCTTAAAAATTTAAATGGCCGCCATTTTTAAACAAGATGGCGGGTGAAGCTGGCCAACGAACCCGGTCGAGACATTGGTATGTACTATGCATAAACGAAGTTACATCCAAATCGGTTCATAAATACGCCTTTTATCGCGTGACAAAATTCAGGACGTTTCAAAATGTCAGCCACGCTAGAATTTCAAAATGCTATAACTCAGCCATTTTTTAAGATATAGACGAAACAAAAACTGCTCCGAAATCTTTGTATAAAGGTCAAATACATAAGAAAAAAATATTTTTCCATTTTCAATTTTTTGGTACCACATTTCAAATTTTAAATTTTTAAAAAAATGTTAAATGGCCGCCATTTTGAAACAAAATGGCGGATGAAGCTGGCCAACAAACTCGGTCGAGAGATTCGTATGTACTATGTACACACCGAATTACATCCAAATCGGTTCATAAATACGCCTTTTATCGCGTGACAAAATTCAGGACGTTTCAAAATGTCAGCCACGCTAGAAATTCAAAATGCTATAACTCAGCCATTTTTTAAGATATAGACGAAACAAAAACTGCTCCGGAATCTTTGTATAAAGGTTAAATACATAAGAAAAAAATATTTTTCCATTTTTAATTTTTTGGTACCACATTTCAAATTTTAAATTTTTAAAATTTTTTTAAATGGCCGCCATTTTGAAACAAAATGGCGGATGAAGCTGGCTAACGAACTCGGTCGAGACATTGGTATGTACTATGTATAAACGAAGTTACATCCAAATCGGTTCATAAATACGCCTTTTATCGCGTGACAAAATTCAGGACGTTTCAAAATGTCAGCCACACTAGAAATTCAAAATGCTATAACTCAGCCATTTTTTAAGATATAGACGAAACAAAAACTGCTCCGGAATCTTTGTATAAAGGTAAAATACATAAGAAAAAATTATTTTTCCATTTTTAATTTTTTGGTACCCCATTTCAAGTTTTAATTTTTTTTAAAAATTTTAAATGGCCGCCATTTTGAAACAAAATGGCGGATGAAGCTGGCCAACGAACTCGGTCGAGACATTGGTATGTACTACGTACACACCGAATTACATCGAAATCGGTTCATAATTACGGGAGTTACAGTGTGACATAGGTCAGATATATATATATATATATATATATATATATATATATATATATATATATATATATCAATTTTGAACAGAGGGTGGTTTCGGGGTCTGGGGGTCATGATCGATGAAAATATACCAAAATTTTTTGAAATCGCTTTCCTCCGAACGGCTGCAATAGGTAGCTTTTTTGTAAAGAAAGCTACCTAAAAAAATTGTGACAGTCAGATAATCTGAATTAAAAATGTCCCCAATCTGGCAACACTGAATTATAGGGGAAATATAAAAATGGCTTTTTCCAAACGTATAATACATTTCCATTCACACATAACAATTATATACTAAGAATATGTTACCCATTATCTAACTGATTTGTGTCTAAATTTGTATTAATGAAGCATTCTTCTTTTGCTATTTCACCATTTTAGAAGATATACAAATGAGATAACTGGATGGGAATTTGCACATAAATTTTAATACAGTTAAGAAACTTTTGAAATGTTTTTCTTGCAAACGAAAATGGGAAAGATAAGACTATTGTAAAGAAAACAGTATTTTTCGAAATAAATCTGCTTTATCTTTTTTCCTAAATTTTCAATTTGAGAAGCGACATACAACAAGAGGTTTTAAAAAATCAGATTTATAAAATCCATTTTCTTCTTCCATTTACAATGCTCTTAAAATCTCACTGTACATTTTATCTTCAATTTCCATTTCATTTCTAAGATTTCTTTAGCTAATAACATTGATAAAAAATCGTCATCGCAGAATTCCATTGAGAAATTCCACGAAGCTAAATATTTTTTAAATATTAAATTCTAAGCTGGTAATATTTTATCGTTATGAGGCAAAAAATACATTAAGTTAAAAAAAAAAAGAAATTAAAACTTACATAACACAAAAACAGAGTAATTTCAATTTTTTTTTTTCTCTGTGGCATAATATTTTAATTGGACTTTTTATTTATGGAAGTTCGGAAAAATACAGGGTCATTGAGAAATTTTAGTCACATAAAAAATATCATAACGAAAAACATAATTGAGGTAACTGAATAAGGTTTTCTGCCAATTACTCTGTAATTAATCAAGGTATGTTTGATGTAGCTGTTTCGCCGCCATGGACGTCAGACAAAGCACATAAATTATAAAAGCATATAAGTTATGCAGCTATTTTATTTTTGAACGTTGACGCTAAATTTATAAATGTGGTGTGTACATGCACGAAAGTGGAAAAGAAATATGTTTTAAGCGAGAAAGCAACTCACAGCATCCTCAGAGGTTAAAAGCAAAATTTAGTGATTATATTTGGAAACCTCTGACAGATCTGGGGATAACTGGTAACTATGAAGTTCTACAGAATCTTCGATTAAACAAGGCGACTTATTCCATCTATATAACGAAAATAAAACTGCGAATGTCATTACGGTTTGCATTTACAACAGTCATAACTTCTGAGCCTCTTCTGAAGCTCTCAAAAAGGTCAGCAAAACTTTTTACAGCTGAAACATTCCGGATAATTTTGAAGAACATGACAAAAAAAAAAATGTGCATTTCCTCAGTTACTTTTAAATGTATATATATTTTTAAATATGTCAAACCATTTTAATGATCTTCGATTAACGCATACCTTAAAATAAATTAATTTATCAATATTTTCTCATCTCATTTAAAACAAATTTATTCGAAAACTAGTGAATTATCCGACTAACACGTTAATAATTTGGTTGGCGTTACAATTCCAATTAGTAGAAACAAATAGTACAATGTGATACTGAACGTCTTTTAAATTCTATAAATGGTAAATTATGACATTTATTGTATCTGATTTCTTCCAGAGTATTAATATTTAATATCGGGGACTTATTTACTATGCTTCCATGTATGCTGCCTTTATTGAACAAATAAATGACGCTGCTTTCTCCCAGTATGCTATAAACCTAAAACTAACATCTAAAATTGGATCAAATGCCGCTCAAATTTTACCTTTTCTCATATATCCATAGGAGAAGGACAATTGAATACCTCTGTAGATTTTCACGTGCACGTCACGCCATCAGGGGAATTCGGTAAAGATACTAAACACATATGTGTGTTTAAAATGACCTACTCTTAGGCTAAAATTATTTCATTAACTATTTAGAAAAAAAAAATTCGTAAAAAAAATAAATATTTTGTATTTTTAATGAATAAAAATAGTCATAACTAAAAATATTACAATTGTAAATACTTAAAAGAAGATCATTTTAAACAGACGTATTTGTTTAGTATATTTACCAAATTTCATGACAATCCATACTTACTTTCTCAAGATATCATGCGCGCAATGACTTATGGCGTAAAAAAAGAGCTATTTTGATTTCAACAATACACAAATTCTGTAAAGGTTTAATAAATTTCTGTTGGTAGTATATTACAAAGCAAAATCTTTTTAATCAATATCCAAAATTTCATGTTTATACATAAAAAGGTTTTGAAGATAGACTAATTCAAACTTTGAAGTTTTTCGTTAATTTTCGACGCGTTTAAAAGAGTACAAGACCCCTTAAGGCATGTTAGATTTCTCTTCATACTACTAAAATATACAAATGGCAATAATAATATATTGTTCAGGAGTTAAAATTGGAAGATTATATTGAAGAATGTTACAGTCGAGGTCATTATAGAGTGCTACTTTTCAAAAGTAGTTAAAAATAAAAATTTTGGAAAGAAGTTGTTGACTTTACACGTTATCCTCCTGAAACAAAAACTTATATAGCTGTCACCAATATATTTAATTTTATCGGATTCTGCTGTTACACTTGTCTGAAATCATTAAGAGAAGGAATGCGAAAATAGGTACTTTTCTTGAACCAATCCGAGAGCTCATCAAAGCAATTTATAGTGTCCGAAAAAGATAGGAATTAATATTATGCTATATTGCCAAAATTAATTTACAAAAGAGTACAGTTTGAATTTTTCTAACTTTACATTTTGAAAGATTGCATGAATGCTCTATCAAAGCAACGCTGAAAATCTCAGTCGTATTCAACGAAAACGAACCGAGGTATTATTTGTGAAAATTTAAGACAAATATGAGCTTCACAGCAGTGGGAATTTGATAATTTTTACTGATGGATAGCTCCAAAATGTCATAAAATGAAATTTTTAATTTTGGCCGTAAAACAGCATACATTTCACGATTGTGCTTTCGAAAGAAATGATACAAAAGATCAATAAAACTTGCAGGACCCAGAAGTAGTATGGAAATACAAGAGGCTTATTATTGATATTTTTAAATTATATATATTTTTTTAATATTAAGACAGTATATTTTCATGAGCATAATCTTAATCAATACCTTATTTTGACAACTTTTAAAATATACATTGCTGACTGATAACATTCTCCAACAGGTAAAACATTAATATGCATTTAAACTATTTTAAGACACCACAAATCCATTTACATATGAGGGTTCCAGAAGCCAAAGGATACAAGTGACAAAATTTAGAATTGCAGTAAATTGGTTCAAAGTTAAACATCAATTGTAATTGACGGAATTCGAATGTGAGAGTATTGCTTATTTCTTAGTGGTCTTTGAACTCTTATTTAATAACTGTGAAAAAAAAGTGGAGTACAGTACATATATATATTTTTTATTTATAACTAAGCAATATGAATCCTCCTTCGGCATTTGTATCTTTTGGTTTCCAAGCGGTACCCAAAAAATTAAAAAATATGAAAAAAATAATAATAATTTATGAAAAATGTAAAAACTATGTCAATACAAATTGATGAAAGGACAAAAATTTGTTTTAATATAAATTTTAAAAATGAAAGATCATGAAACAAACAAAAATAAAGATGAAAAATTTAAGAACAATGTATATAAATTTTGTTATTAATGAAAGGAAAAAAATTGTTTTCACATAAGTTTTAAATATTTATAATATGTTTTGAAACATTGAAATTTTATAAATTTTTAACCTTTAAAATGCATTAATTTAACATAAAAGAAACTAAATTCTAAAAGGAAAAAAATACGCAAAACAGTTTAAAAATATAGAAAAAAAATTCTACATGGGAACAGCGCATCTACGTTTACCGCACCTTCATAAGCACTATTATTCTCACCAGCCTGATCTTCAGAATCATGAGGAATTTTAGTCATTGAGGAAGATCTTGATAGAAAAAGTTGTATACTGGAGGTACGAACTTCAATTATTCAATGAGAGTTTAAACTGAAGTCACTTGAGTTTCGGTTTTTTGTGCTCTGGATAGCTCAGGGAGAACTCTAGGGCAGACTTCACCTTAAGTTCGGAGAAAGGTTCTAATTCACCACCAGTAGATTCTTTGTCGAGTAATGTGATTTTTTGTTTCTCAAAAGGCAGCCACTGCATATTTCGGATACATTTTTTCGATTTTATAAAGAATGGTGCAAGTGACTAGATTAATAAAATCTTCATCTTTTATCACTTTTACAATGAAATTTTTGAGACAATCATCTATAAGTTGAGCACAGTGTTCTGGGACATACAGATCCCTTTTATTACTCTACTTTCTCATTTTTATGAGCACAAAAACTTGGTCACATTCATTGTAGGAGTGTCCTGAAATCAAAAAGCGATGATCGACTGTTTCTTTATGTGTAGCCAGAACTTCACAATAAAGTGGCTTTTATTCTGTATTTCATAATTGTCACTAAAAGCTGTAATAGGCTTGACTTGAGAGGGAAGAGTCTTTATGAACTTCAAAAGACAGAATGCGCTATCTTGGGAACCACGAAAAGCCTGGCCTTCAGGAAACATGTACTGTACATGTGAGGTGTTTCGCTTTCAAGGTTATGAATGTTCAAGTTGTACGTCCAAAGTGGACATAGGTAATAAGCGCTAGAATTGGTTACATGTGTATATGGCACGAGTTTTTGCAAGCCAAAGCATATCGCGACCGTTGAATCATTTTAAATTGTGGAATGCGTCTTTGGCTATTCTGGAAGGCTTCTGCTTTGCGGAGATGGGGTTCTTTTGTGGTATCAGCTTGTTGTGCCTCATCTGCATTTTTATGATCTATTTTCAATTGTAGCTTGTCAAACATAATACATTTATCAATCCCCGACCGATAAAAACTTCGGAAAAAAAATAAAAGATACCTTAAAGGTTTATAAAAACATTCTGTAGGGGTAAATCAACTGTCATTTAAATAACCCATTAGGTACACAGCGATGGCGAAACCTGCAACTGATATATGAATCTGTAATTTAAAAAAAAGAATCAGAAACATTCAATTCATGTCATTTTCATATTTTTATATTATAATTTACTGGTTTAATTATTTTGTTTAATTGAAACAAAAAAGGACTAAAATACTCACAAACATAGCAATATTATATAGAAAATGTAATGCAAATGTAACATATTACACAGTATTTAAAATAAGTATTCCGGGTAAAGTAATATTATTTAAAACTTGAAATAAGATGAAGACATAGTTCCAGAATTGTAATTACTTTCCATTAAATATCAAATTTATTTAGAATTCAATTTATCATTTCTGTCTGCGTTTTATTTCTTTCCTGTGTCTCAAAATTTAAATTAATCGCAGTTTTTCAATAATTTAGTATTCTGTACATTCTTTAATGAAAATTCAGCTGTATTTAAATTCCTTATATTCATTTTGAAAGATATCTGGCAAAGAATTTTGAAAAATTGCATTTTTTCAGCTTCAGAAATTTCTTAATTTTAAAGACTAGTAATAAGGTGAAAGTTATTATTGTATATATATATATATATATATATATTTATAACTGTATTATAAAACAAATTACTTTTAGCAGCGTTTTTAACGAAAGTTGATAGATTATTTCTTTACAATACAAATTGTTTTTAATTTTCTTACAATCTGTATTACAAAGCAAAAATAAAAATATGTTATTACATTGACATAGTATCGACGGTTCAAACAAACTGATCAATATTTCGTAATTTTTTTAATTTCTTTTAATTTCTTACTATCATGCAAATTAAGTTTTTACAGTTTAGAACACAGACAAAAAGACGTATTTTCAAATCAGTTTGTTTGAAAAGTGTATCTCAATTTATTGATTTCCCACGGTTTTAAAAATAATTTTGAGAAAGAAATTTTTCTTTATCATATGCAACCAAATTACGAAAGATTAAATCGTTTTCTCTTAAAAGAATGTATAGTTCAATATTTGCTCTGGCTAATATACTAAGATGAAGTTATTTTTCTTTTCAAGACATAAATAAACAATAAAAAAAATATTAATGAAATGAAATTAAATAATAATAAAAAAATAAATAAATAAACAAATAATATAAAGTAAATAAAACTTAAAATTTACAGAATTATCTAATTACGCGCTTAAAAACTGAAACAATCAGAAGAAAAAAGTCTGTAATGAAATCTTTGATATTTTCTTCGGCACTCCCCTGCCATGAGGCTGAAATGAAATTAGCGTTTTTAATACATTTCAAAACTTAATTTTAATAATTTGTATTTCCTATACTAGAAATACTTTTTTGCGATGGTGGCAACTAAAAATATAGTAAATGTAAACCTTTTATTTTTATTTTTATTTAAAAAAGGACTTTGCAAAAGAGCTGTACACCGGTCAGTATATTCTACAAGCTGATAGAACCATGCTTCATCTACTAATTTAAATAATGCCTTAAAATATATTAATATTTCTGTTATAAGACGTTGTCAATTGAATGTAAATTAATTTTCCATCATTAATAAACGTTAAAGCTGAAATATGTGGAAATATTTTATCTAAAATATATTCTCTAATTGAATTTCATTGCTTTTTTATAGAAATGAAACTGATTTATACATTGGTTATAAAGTGAGTAAAAATGTCAAACTGATACACTGTAGCCATAACGTAAATTTATTCCATTATATTCAATAGTACATACCTCACATATATAACAACAGAAAACAATTTGAAATTCAGAGCATTGTTTTAAATTTAAACGGAACAATCAGTTAATTATAAAATAATATACTTAGAAAACGATGGCAGTATTTTAAAAAAGAAATTACTTTAATATTTATTTTTTTGTAATATTTCCCCTGTCTTATCTGTTGTACAGCCATAACATTCACTGACAAAACGAGAGTTTAAAATCATTATCATCTGGCTATTCATAGCCAAATTGAATAAGTAGGTTATTGTAAGCATCTTTCGTATTAAGCTTGAAAATTTTATTCCATATAGTATATATAGCTAGATATAGCAATCTCAAGAATCATGAAAAACAAGGTGTACTTTATCCACATGCAGATGATACTTTTAATCTATGACAATTTAGTGTATGGTCTCGATTAAAATACAATTTGAAAAAAAATTTGCTATAGATCTAAAGGTATTTTTATCACAAAAATTATGTAAAGCATAGCTCAGCAACGCTACGGTTTCTTCACACTGTAAAAAAAAATCTGTAGTTCTACAGATGTAAAGTTACATGCTTACTAAACTTTCACCTGTAACTGTACGAAAAAAGCTGCAAATCTACAAAACTAGTTTTTGTAAAGCTACAAAAATCTGTAACTTTACAAATGAATCTGCTAAAATTTCAGTAATCTTACTAAACTTTTATTTGTAACCCTGGCTGCAGTTACATGAAAAGTTCTCGGAATCCCAGTTTCCAAAAAAATTCTTAGTAACCTTACAGTTTTTTTGATTTTCGGCGCAAAAGTGTGTCTGTTACATGAAATTTTGTTGTTGCCGTTACATAAAAAGTTCTAGGAATCCAAGTTTCCTAGAAAAACTTTAGTAACTTCACAGATTTTTTTTTACAGTGCAGTACACAACAAGCGTAACTGGCACAAAACTGTGGCAAGATCTATCGAATATGCGATTCGACGAAATTCAAAGTAACAGTTCTTAAAAAAAATGTTTGCAGAAAAATTGTGAAAAACACAGTGTAGCTGAGTGCTACAACATAGACGATGGACACTAACTTAATAAGCTTAAATTTATGTCTCAATCCGAATAATTATGCAGTGAAAAAGACTCTTAAATTAATTCTTGACGTATAACTGTCGCAGGAATAGTAAAGAATATAACTCGTCATGGCATTTCTACCTTTTGGCCATTATTTTACTTTTAGGCACCAAAACTATAACAGAAACAAATTATATTAAGTCTCAACTTAATTATTGGATTGACAGAATATATTCTTTCTATAGTTAAGGGGTCTCAGGACTCTTAAAGCTTCAAAATTTTTCAAAAATTAATTTTTTAAATGTTAAACTCCTATTCTTTATTAAAGATTTTGATATAATTATTTCCTAGAAATTCTCATAAGAACAGATATCATCTCTTTTAGAATTATACCCGTGCAATAGACGGGGTGGCACTTCCGAAATTTCGAATTCATTTTCCTCCAAATGACGTTTTGACTGTTTTGGGCATAATTTGCACCACATCTAAAAAACTTCTGAATTTTTTTCATGAAATTTTCAAAATATATGTTTGATGTAAACCTGTATCAACGGAACCTAAAATTTCATTTTTATTGTTGAAAAAAATAATCTTAGATGATTATACTGCTGAAATTTTCAAAATTTTGTATTCGCTAAATACAATTTTGTATGAGAAATATAAAAATGCATTAAATAAAAATTTATTTAGGTACATGGTAATTTTTATTATCGGAAGTATAATTAGGCACAAAATATTTCATTCTAGAAATTTTCTTTGTAATCCTGCGCGTAAGCTGTTATGCCGATTTTCTGCTCAACAAATGATTGCCAATTTGTAGCACCCAATAAATATTAAATCCGCATATTGAATTTTTTTAAATACATGAAATGAAACAACCTACTCATATCTTTCATCTCAAATAAAATTGTGTTTTTAAATTATATACATTTTAAGATATTAAATGCTGAATATTTTCTTTTTTTAATTTTTTTTTTCCAATTTTAAATGTCCTGATACCCAAAGCGGCTATGGAATTTTTGTCTCACTCTAAATAGACAAATAGGCAAACAACATTTAAGTACAGTCAACAGTCAAATATTCTTCAGAATATCAGGAAATATTTGAATTTATCCAGAAAAAAAAGTCCAAAAGTTTAACGTTTTAGTTATTTTTTTTAATCCATTAAAAATAAATAAATAAATAAATAAAAATAAAAGTGATTTTCAAAATAAATAAGATAGAAAAAAATGTCTATTTAAATTCCCCATTTTATATAGAATTAAAACTAAATTTTACATTTAAGATAATTTAGGCTGCAAAAACAATCTGTTATGCTGTAGGACTAACATAAATTTCTTGTACATTATTCAATGGTATTTACTTTTAATACCCCAGTTATATACAGCAAATACGAATGTGAAATATATATCAATACTTTACATTTCAAATTCAATGACAAGTTAATTATAAAATAACATACTACAAAACCCATCGGTGGTATTAAAAAAATCAAAATTTTATTAAATTTTATGTGATTTAATTTGATGATTTTTACCATATAGTATATGCTGTGCAGCTATAATGTTTATCATCAAAGTCATAGTATAACATCATTATAAGTTCATTGTTCAATGCAATTTGAATCAGAATTTTTTTTTTCACTGTCAACATCTAGTAAATTAGATTCGATAATTGTATCCCATGTAATATAGCCTAATATATAGGAATTACAAACATCGTAAAATACACGGCATAATTGATCCACCTACTGTAGGAAAAGTGGGTATTACCATATTTGGTATTATTTATGGTAATAACAATTATATGGTATACCACCAGCACCATTACCAATTTATCTATTTAAAACTTACAAACTTAAGAGAAGCTCCAAATTAATGTAAAATTTGACGAAATTCCTTGCTATAAATTTAGATTTGGAGCATTTTCTTTGATAAAAATCCAGAAATGCATAATTCAGCAGCGCCACGTTTTCGACAGCATGCAGCAAGGCTTAATTGGCAGCAAAATGCGGCAAGATCGACATGAATATGCAATTAAATGATATCCATCTTAACAGCTCTTGAACTAATACATGCAGAAAACTAATGAACAACACAGCGCAGCTGATTGTCACCTCATAGGCGATAGAATGTAAGCCTAAAAAGCTTTAATTTATCTCACGTCCAACTAATTATGTAGCCAAAAAAAAATCTTGTAAAATAGTTCTTAGCGTATAACTTTCACATAAATCTTGCAAAACACGTCACAGATGTTCCATCTTTTGGCCAATATACACTAACACAATAGTAGCATCAATTTGTATTAAGTCTTATATGAATTATCAGTTTGATAAAATTCCATGCACTAGTTCTTTAGCTGGAGAAGCCATATAATTTTTGTCACTTACAGACAAGTAGAAAAACTTAAATTTACATATAATAAATAATACTCAAATTGTTTTTAGAACCTCTGGAAATGTTTGAATTTATATTAAAAAAAGTTTATTTTACAGACAGTCTATCTTTTACGTACATAAAAGAAATTATAAATGCTTTTTAAAATAAATAACGCAGAAAGCAGAAATTTGTTCTTTCAAAGACTATTTTTTAATGTTTAATAATGATGTATTTAAATAATATTTTTCGTTGCATATTGAATGAACGAAGAATTTTTTTTGCTGGAGAATTTCCAGAATTCTGTAAAATTTATCTTTCCATCCCATTACAAATATTGAAATACTTGTAAATCGGAAAAAAAATATTCTATGCATATTTTCAACATAATTTTATGTCTTAAAGCGGTATAGATAATGATATTCAGTTCGATGAAAAAATAATAGTTTCTTTACTTTGTTACAATAAATAAATAAATAAATAAATAAATGAAAAAGTGCTTGGCAATGTTTAAAAATTTACAATGAGCAAATTTAAAAAATGTCTTTTCTGAATAAAAATGTGATATAATATGTACCTTCAGGCATAACTGCCAAGTTTTACGCTTTTTCCTACCACTATTTTTTAACTGAGAAATTAGTAAGGCATTACATTTTATCAAAAATAGTGGTAGGAGAAAAGCGGAAAACTTGGCTTCTATGCTTTAGGGCTTTTCAATAATATATTTGGTTATATCAAAAAGACTAATTTTTTCATCGATTAATTTGTGGTTAGTGCTAAAAAAATCGAATAACATATTAACGGTCAAAGTCTTGGACAAGTGAAACGTACTTATAAATCTAAGTATATTTTTAATCAAAAGACTTAATTTCAAATGATACTTGAATATAGTAGTATTAATATTTTTGAACAATTGTTGTTACAATTGCAACGTTGTTTATGAAAGTTAGCTATCTTTGTCTTATAAATGTATCTGTTTTTAACATTTAATGTATACAAAGATACTTAAAAAGGACAAAAATGTATATTGAATTTAATTTTAGTTTGGCTTTTGATAAAATAATTTTACATAATTCTTCCGTTTACTCCTCGTGATTTTCTTTAAATTTTCTATAGACTAAATAATTCACAAAATAATTCTTTTAGACGTTTGTTTCTACTGGAATATAATGTCTTAAGACAAGACAGTTCATGTAAACTTTATTTTTTTAAATAGAAACACACTATATGTAACAAACTTCAACTAAGTTTGTAAGTGAAACTTCTTCGGCAGGGATAAAATATACTAATAAGAAGAATTCAAAGTTTAATTTTTAAAGGAAACATCTCAAACCATTCGATTATTTTGTCAATATAAAAGATGGTTATACGTAAAGTTCCACTCTCAAATGACCATAAAATAAAGCTACTGAAATAAATGTTATCAAACATGGTATGGAGGTGATTAAGGAAGTAAGGAGGTTGATGGTTTAAAGGAGGTGATAAGAATTTATTTCCAACCAAAACAAAAAAGTTCAAATATTCAACACCAGGGGAGAAGTGGCACTGTATGCAATATTGTTAAACGAAATAAGACATGAAGACATGGGTATAAAATGTGCTTAATCGTTTTTGAAACGTGTTAAAAAGCAGATTCAATGTGCCGTCCATCATTTTCAAATGCAAGTGAAATCGTATCACTGCATTCTAAACAGTAGCTCTTAGCATATCAGGAGGAATGTTGCGGATATGTTGGTGTATCGCATCTTTCAATTCCGCCAAATTGTTTAAAATAACCCCATAAACAGTGCTTTTCAGATAGTCCCATAGTCACAGGGGTTGAGCTCTGGTGACCGGAGTGGCCAAGATGTGGGGATGTTTCGGCCTATAAACCCTGTATTCGTGAAATGCTGCTTACATAACTGTGTGACATATGTATGAATTTGCGATGTGGTTTTGCCCTGCATAAAAATCGTGATTCTGCAATGCCACGTTTCTGGAGTTCAGGTATAACGAAACGTCTTAACATTGACGCTAAGCTAGATGCAGTCACAGTACATGTAACATGTCATGATGTAGAATGCTCTTAAAAAATGGTCCAATTATGAAACGTTCTGTCGTAACACACGTAAGGGTGACTTTAAGAGAATGCAATGAAAGTGTTTAGAAGACATGAGGTATTTGTTTGTCCCATATCCTGCATTCTTGTGTGTTGACATCGCCACTTAGATAAGAACCGGTCTCATCTGTCCACAAATTGTTCCATGGCCGATGTTCGTCCACTTCCATCCATGCAAGATATACCAAACCGAAATATTCTTTCGCAGCAGGATCGTTATATTGAAGTTCTTGAGCACGTTTTATTTTGTATGGGTAGAACTGCAAAACTTTACGGACAATTTTGTACAACGTACTGCATGGTACATCCATTCGACATCCGATAGCTCGCATCGAGCTCGTACCGTGTGTACTTTCCATTGTTTCTTCCTCCACTGCTAATGCAACAACCACTTCATTTATTAAAGAATTACGAAATTAAAATTTTTATACGGTCCCCCGGACCTATAAGTTACATTTAGAAACAAAATTCTTCTTACACTGACAAGTAAAACAAAAAAAAGTGCTGTTATTCCACGATTAAAATTGACCGAGTAATAACTGCTTAATGTTGGAGCATATTTTTTGCTAAAAATTAGCGGTCATTCACAAATGTAGTAGAAATATAATTTCTTCAGATATATTTAAAAAATGGTTGAGACTAAAGTTAACATTGCAATATAAATTAAAAATCTTTATTCATTCTGACATATTAATACAAATTATGCAATTTGTAATAAACATCTAATAAGAAAAAAAAACCCAGGATGTTTGTTAAATAAAATGATGAAAATTAATAGTTTTATCTTTTGATAATTGATTCTTATGTATTCTGTACCGCTGAATCCGAAATTTACCATCACGTAAAGATATTTTGCAAATCGTAAATTTTAAAGTAAAAAAAAAAAAAAAAAAAAAAAAAAAAAATAGCGAAAATATCATACTTTAAAATAGATGTCATTGTTGTGCTTTTAACGTTTGATAATTTATTTTTATGAATTTTTTTATCGCTGAATCTGTAAATGACCTTCTTTTTTAACCATCAAGTCAGGATTTTTTGCAAATTGTAAATTTTAAAGTTAGAAAATTCAAAGTTTAAATTGAACCTTCTCCCCCACCACATCGAACCCCTCAGTTGTTCAGCTGTAATAATCACAGTATAAACCAAAAAATTGAATATATTATTACATTGAATAAAATTTAATTAAATAAAATTTTTATATCTATTTTATAGTATCAGATTTCTGCTATATTTAAACTTTGATATTTACAATTTGCAAAAAATTTCTAACTTGGTGGTTAAAAAAGAAGGTCATTTTCAAATTCAGTGCTAAAAAATCCATAAACAATCAATTATTAAAAGTTAAAAAATACAGTCATCTCCTCTTTTTTATAGTATAAAATTTTTGTAAATTTTTAACTTTGACAATTTTTCATTTGCGAAAAATCCTGACATGATCATATAAGAACAAAGAAATTTTCGGATTCGGGGCTAAAAAATACATAAAAGGTAAAAAACACAATCATTGCACTATGTTTTTTCTAATCTAGTACTTTTTCTTAAAATTCTTGGGGGCAATCTATCCGAAATTTTTTGCGTTATCCTGTAAAGTAAGTATAAATTGTAATACCGAAAATCATAATATTAGATTGTCATCGGATTTATGTCAGTGTGTAAAATTTAATCTCGATCGGATATTTGAAAGTGAGTTTAAGTTCGAGTACAAATTTTGAACTGGAAAGACATACGATCGATGAAGATAAATAAAAACTTATAAAAATAATATAATTTTTGTTAACAGAAATCATAAAAAGAAACAGTCTCATATCCTTACAAAATCTTTACGACGTCAAAAACGTCGCTTCAGAGGCAGCGAATGAAATTTGACTTTCAACTGGATAAAAGAGAATGAAGACAAGGATGATCGGCATTCAGTGATTGCTTTGTTTCTATGAGTACGATGTCTCAGCGAAGTCATTTGACAGATTCAGAAGCTTTGAGAATTGTTGGTAGGTTAGAAGGGGGCCAAACTCAAGCCGAAGTAACGCAAGCCATTGGAGTGTCACAAAGTGTCATTTCCAGGATCTGGAACCGTTTTTTGGAGAGTGGATGTGCAGGCCGAAGACCAGGGCAAGGTCGTAGACGGGCAACAACGCCCAATGAAGATCGGTATTTAGCGTTAACAGCTCGAAAAACACCGAACCATGAACGCTACTCTTCTCCAACAACGCATTCGCTCGGCTACAGGCACCACGATTTCAACTCAGACTGTCCGAAACCGGCTCCATGCTGTAGGTCTGTATGCTCGCCGACCAATGGTATGTGTTAGATTAACATCAAGGCATCGTCGCGACCGCAGGGAGTGGGCAACCGAGCATGTCAACTGGAGGAGAAATGAATGGAGCAATATTCTGTTTTCTGACGAGTCCCGTTTTTCTGTGCATCCGGATAATAGGCGTATTTTCATCTGGAGGGACCGTGGCAGTAGGAATAATCCTGCGTTCATGCACGAAAGTGTCAGATTTGGCGGTGGAGGAGTGTTGGTGTATGGTGGCATCTACATTGACGGGCGCACTGACCTCTACATCATTCGAGATGGAGCTCTGACTGGTCGGCGATATAGGGATGAGACCCTCAGACCTATTGTAGTCCCTTACGCTGCAGCAATCGGCGATAACTTCATTTTAATGGACGATAACTGCAGGCCACATCGTGCAAACCTGGTGGAGGATTTCCTTTTCGAGGAAGGAATCGTTCGAATGGAATGGCCAGCGTGTTCTCCAGACATGAATCCAATCGAGCAGGTTTGGGACGCTCTAGGAAGACGAGTTTCTGGCCGCCAACAACCCCCACAAACTCTCCAAGAACTGGAAAGAGCTCTTCTGGAAGAGTGGGGCAGAATACCCCAACTCGTCATTAATAGCCTCATTGAGTCCATGCCTCAAAGGTGTTCAACGTTGCTGCCGCCCATGGAAACCATACCCCCTACTGAAAATGATTTTCTTTCAAGAAAACACCTTTTCTTATTATTTTCTTCTCATATGCACAAATTGTGTTTTTTTCCTTTAGTACACAAATGCGCAATAAAATGCATTTTTTTCTGCCAAACATGTGTAATTTATTCTCATATAACCTACTATGTCTGTAGACCATGTATCAATCAGCTAAACAGTTTACCAGATACAAAATGCACCTAAAACTGCAATACCCTTTAATTGTTTTGAGCAGTGTAAAACATATGTTAAAATACAATTATTTTAGTCAATCCGAAACTTAATAAAAGTTAACTCAATCGTAATGCTTGTACAATTTTTTTCAAAGCGCAGATGCACGTGAAATAAGTTCTTCGAATACTTTACGCACTTGCTATATGACCCCTCAAGGCATGCGCAAGTCGTCTGTGTTTAGGTGCAGTAAAGTGGTATACGTCATGCATTTTTAAAGTTTCATAACTCCGTCGATTTTTGTGTTATATGAACGGGACCTTTTTTGTCGATTTTGTCAGTGTAATGGGAATATTTTACTAAATATAACTTATAGGACAGAGCGAAAGTATAAAAATTTATATTTCATATTTTTTTAAGAAATGTTTTTTTTTTACCCAAATCGCTTTAAAAATTATTCTTTACCTTAATTAAACAGTTTTTGAATTTGGAAGTATACATCTAGGACCAACCATTTCGAAAATAAAAGTCGGTAAGGTTATACGTGGACACACTGTATAAAAATAACTTTCTTAAAAGGATTACAGAAAGTTTTGGCTTTATAGCATGCAATGTTTTGATCCAAATTTAGCGCACTTTTACAAAATTTGAAAAAGTTTAGTAAAACTATTTTACTGCAATTCGAAAACGAATATATTTGATGTGAAACGAGCCTGAAATATATTTAATATTCCATGTGACACAAACATTTTGATGAAATATTTTTACTTGTTCATGCGCCAGCGAAATAAAAATAATTCTGTTATAATTTGATAGAAAACACCATACGGCCTTTTACTTAAACTGTATCAGAACTTAAAATTGGTAAACATAAAACAAATATACAATTTCAACATTTAATATGTTACAATGTATATGATTTTCAAAACAAATTTGGAGGGATGCTAGTTACATATTTACGTTCTTTCCTTTCACATATTAAAAAAAATACTGGATTCAGAATTAACATTTATAGGCGGTTTCAAACTGTCAGACATTTTTTGAGCACAAAATTGGCATGACAGCTTATGCACAGGATTACAAAAATAAATAAATAAATAAATAAATAAATAATATATATATATATATATTCTAGAATAAAATTTATAGTTCCTAATTATACTCCAACATGTTATAAATACACTGAACCTAAATAAATTTGCATTTAAAGCATTTTTACATTCTATATATAAAATCCTAATGAAACGAATTTATGAAACAAATTCATGAAACTATTTTATATAACGGCTGATTAAGTTTCATGGCTATTTCTCCTAAAACGCGGAAGTTTTGGCAAGGAAATTAATAGCAGTTGATCCGTATTGATTCACTGATGTCAAAAGTGGTAATAGAACTTTGAAATTTGAATTAGTTTTCGATTTTTATTATAATTTTAATTACATTTCTGTAGTGATAATCCGAAATGACAACAAAATTATTCTTTTTATAGGGGGGGGGGGGATTCTAGGGATTATTATATTTCTTCGTTTTTGTCAATTTCAAATTGATAATTGATATAACATCTTTTATTGAGACTGAAAAATTATTGAGATTAAATTATGTTTTTCAGGAAAAAATAAAAAATAAAACAATTTTTTTTTCACATTTCGATCCACCGGAATCAATTTATTTTAGAAAACAAAAATCGTCTGTCAATTTCAAATTCCCTGAAAGGAAAAACATTTTTTTTTAAATTTTAAAGAGAAAATGACATCAATAATCTTAAAAACAGAAAAAGAAAAAAAAAATTTAAAATAAGAATTTATTCATTACATGTTAAAAGCAGAAAATAACGAATGTTTCGTCATAATCTTTACACATAAATATTTAAAAAAGTACAAAAACTTTAAAATAATAAATTTATCACACGCGAAACCTATTTCAAGGTGATAATTACGTCATTTGTTAGAAGTCAAAACATTAAATTTCGTAAGATTAAAATGCCTCAATTTAAAGAGCCTGAAATTATTTAGCTGTTACACGTGAAAAACTTTTAATAGTGTATATTGAGTCATATTTTAAAAGATCAAATAATATTTCCAAATACTTTTAAGTTAAATAATACATGTACCCGTAAATCTTAAAATAAAAATAAAATTAATCTAGATAAATTATTACATGAGACATGCATTTAATAAGGAAAATTACGTCGTATAATAAAACGATACATTTAGAATGATTTTTATTCTGGATAATCTTAATCTGACGTCACATGGTATAATAGTAGTCGGCCAAGCAAATTTGTTTATATATTACACCACTTGATGCAGCATAAATACAGGTAAATAATACTTTAGATTTATAATATCCTAAGACGAATCGCAATATTTCAATTTGACTCAATCATTAAATGTGTAATATGAATTTTAAAAGTTCACTGTTTTACTTATAAGACGACAATTTAATAAAAGAGATGATGAAATTAAAATTATAAATTTTATTAAAAAAAAACTTCTTTGTACTTTCGGGCTTTACCAAGCCCTTCTTCAGAGAATATTATAAAAAGTAATTGCTGTTACAGCTGCAGAATTCGCAGAGCGCGGCGTTCCGCGTGTCGGTCCCAGGTCCCTGCCTATGTAGACTGCAGCGGAAGATAGGAAGAAAAGAAAATGAAACCGGACACATTTAAAAGAAAAAACGATTAAATTAAAAACATCGAAAAGCTGGAAGGGCCGGGATCGGGCCCTGGGTCTATCGCACGACCGAAGTGATTTCGAGGTTGTTGTAGGATTATTATTATTCATAACAGGAATTAGTTTTTATAATATTCCCTGATAAAGCTTTGGTAAGGTCCGAAAGTATTAAGAAGTTTTAAAATAAAATGTTTATTTTTAATTTATAACATCTCTTGTATTATTTTAGTCGCCTTTTATGTAAAACAGTGAACTTCTTAAAGTTGATATTAGATATTTAACTTCGATTCATTTTGTACGAATTTGTATTCAATAAATACGCATTAGAGAATTCGGATATTCTTATTAATTAATACGGAAAAAACTACTTCATTATCCCTTGGACCAATTTTTCCAAATTATACAAATTTGCGTAATTTTATTTTAAATAACGAAAGAACAAAGAAATTTGAAAAACATTTATAAAAATACTAATAAAATCCAATTAAAAATTACTTGAGGATGCAACAAACAAGTGCATCGTATTTAATGTAAAGTGAATGTCACATTTACGATTATCCATTATTGGCATTTAATCTCATAGTTTGGCGATAGTTTTCTGGTCGACAGGATAATTAAGTAGTACCATAGAAACAGTATATGGTGTAAAAATAACTTGAATATATTAATGATGGCGTATTAAAAAATAGAAAAGAATTCATGAATAAGCTATACCTGTTCTTGAAATATATAAAACTCGATCAAGACATAAATTATAGGCGTAAAATTTCAAAACGCAATGCTTTTCAATACGTGTATCTGAAAGCGATTTCCAAGCAGGCGGAGTTTTTAACCTCACACCGAAAGGAACAATAATGTCCATAGCGTCGTTATAAAACTCAAAAAGATAGCATCATTTCTAACCTAATCATTTTATACAAGCTAATTTTCAAATGTGTAGGGGAGACCGGGACAAGATGACTATGTTAAAAAAGTTTGTTGTTTATTAATTTATTTTTAAGTATTGTAAAATTAATTTTACATGAACTTTTAGAGTATTCCTTTGTAGTATTAAATATATTACCCTTTAATTTTCAAAAGAAATAAAATAAAGGATAATTTTATTTTTTCATAACATTAACAAATCGTCATCTTGCCCCAGTACTGGGACAAGGTGACTTTGGCCTTGGGGCAAGATGACAACACTGAAAAAGGTTGAACATATTTTATCTTTTGAATATGTTACATGGTTTAACAACTGATAACTGTGTTTTTACATCCTACAAAATATAAAACTAACCATAATGCATTGTAACGTAACGTTGAAGTGTTTAGTTGTGCAGCTAACAATAGTCACAAATAAAAATGCCATTTTGGAACATTCCTCATGCCACCACTCTTGGCATTTACAGCACTGGATTCATTCTTCTGTTGGTGGGTCACATTATTATTCGTCACAAGAAGGACATCTGAAAACACCGATCTTTGAAGTTGATGCAACTGGACTGTTTGGCCTGGACAGGGAACTTAGTTTGAGTTTTTTTACCTCCTTTTTAGATTCACAAGCATCTTTTCACTGTTTATTTAAACGTTCCTGTTCTTCCGTCTGCTTTTCCCATTGTTCTACAATTTCTTTGATGGGTGTGCTAGTAAGAAGGCTTGAGCTCAGTGTTTTGCTTTTTTTTTTTTTCAAATTTTGTTACTTTAGGCAATGGTTTGAAATCAAAAACATTAACAGGTTTCTTTGGTGCATCGGAATCAGCATTTGCCATAAGTTCTCGTTCTTCTGGAGGATTTATACGTTGGTTTTCTACTACCAGTGTCTGAGGACGACGAGCTCGTTATCTTGCCCCGGACTGCCTGTTTAAAAATATTCGTTTTCATCGCCATGTAGGAAGGCATTAAATTGACACGTATTCATGGTAATAGGTAGTATTCAAACTAAGTTACTCATAAATATTCAAGAGAAAACGATATATCCTACCTGTATCTGTAGCAGTGGTGTAGTCGTAAAAAAAACAGAGGGTATACTCTCTAAGCAGAGGGTATACGCTCAAGGCAGAGCGTATACCCTAGAGTGTATATACTATAGCTTTCTTGAGAAACAGAGGGTATACGGTGTTCCTTAAAAAAATCCACAGGGTATACGGCGTATACCCCCGTATACCCTCCACTACATCCCTGATCTGTAGCAAAGCTTATTTACAAATGCATGAAAATTACAACGTATCATCGGTAAACAATCAAAGCTTCACAACTAACACAAAAATGGCATTTTCAGCGTCTCTATACTATTGTTTAACGAACGGCTCATAGGAGAGCCAGTAGTGTCCGGTTGATGCTGCCACGTAGTAGAAAACAGAAAAAATTAAGACATTCGTCATCTTGCCCCGGTCTCCCCTAATTGGTCCTACTTATCAATCCCGAAAACATACGACATATATTACGACAGAGAGGAATGAGGCCATATTAACCGAAAAATACCCATTCAAATACAAAAGCATGGCAACCCAATTGCAGAAAATAGCCGCTGTTAAACTGATAACATCATTCAATCTTTTGTAACCTGGTAATAGACACATTGGTATATTTTCATTGGCTGCGAAGACTGAACTGATGTTGGCGGGCGTAGCTCGAATGGATCTGAGCCACCTAGTTTTAATATAAAGTTATATTTCGCTAATTTGAAATTTTTAAACTTTAAACGGTGTCACTACATTAAAAAACATCTGAACAACAAGAAGGAAATCCTCGATTCAGTTTATGCAGACTAACACGAAACATATTTTTGAAAATTTCGTGAAAAAAATATTGAGAGGTTTTGTAGAGATTCTAAGTGTTATGCACAAAAATGTCATTTTAAGAGAAATGACTTAAACATTTCAGAAACGCCTTTTTAAATCATAGTGAGTATAATTCTGAATGTCATTATTTACCTTCTAATAATAGTTTTAAGGAAACCTAGATATCAAAATGTTCAGAATAGATAGGATTTTGACGTATCGCAAAAGAAAAAAAAAATGCAAAAATTTGAAGATTTGTGTCATGAAACCACAACACGTTTTACTTTAAGGAAGAAATAATTAATGGTGGTTTATTTTATAGATTCGCATAAAGAGTTCAAAACAGTATTATATCAGATTGCCACGCAGAAAGCAGCTCCAAACACAGAGGCTTATTATATAAATTTCCGATAGTAGAAGATACAGAACACGCAAATTTAGGTATTTTATTCTTAAAGTACCATGTTCTAGCATATGATATTGTATATTTTCACAAGGATTAAAAAAAAATGTATTCATTTTCGCAAGAAAAATCCGCTTTTCATATTTTGATTAATATCCTCAATCAGTTAACAAAATTCTGAAGAAAGAAGAAAAATCACAATAGTCAACATTAGTAATATTTATCACATGAAACATGAACTCCATAAATAAAGTACCCCATGTTAAGAATTTTTGAGAAATTTATATTACATGTGGTGCATTCAGACTAATAAGTTATATAATACTTTAAAGAGATAACTATTTAGGGCAGTAATTACTATTCCAACAATTAAGTAGAGACATAGAATGCGAATTATATAATTACATTTGTATTTCTATGTTTCTTATTTTATAATTCAAAAAACTTCTCTTTGAAATAAAACTTAATATATAAGTGTTCATACGAGTGCTTACTTTTAAATACAATTATTTTCTTAAGAAAACATTAGCAGCATGCGTAATTTATCGCGGAGTCTTAAAATAAAAAAGCGAGAAAAATTCTTTAGAAAATTGTTGGTATTCAAAAACATATACTAAGAACACTATACATGCAATAAATTTTAATCTCTCCTATTATAGATAATTGTTTAAACATATGAATTTGACAAAGTTTAAGTAAAAGAAAATTAATTGTAACACTTAGAGTTATTTAAAGATTTGATATAATTTATCAAAGTATATTTTAAATCAAGTTTCTTAAAAAATAATGTACAGTCGATAAAAAGTCCAAACATTGTTTTTGGCAATATGCGTAATATAAGCCTTACCATAATAAAATACCCTTCAGAAACATAATAAAAAATGTCGCTTTCGTATTATACACTGCTCAAAACAATTAAAGGATATTTGAAGTTTTATATAAAATAAAAATATAAACGAAATTTTTTTTGCCGAAAATAGAAGAGAATCACAAATGCAAATTTTTCTGGTTTTCAAACTGTGGAGTATGCAAATTTTGCGTTCGACGTCAAAAATGTCGCTTCAGCGGCAGCGAATGAAATTTGACTTTCAACTGGATAAATGAGAATGAAGACAAGGATGATCGGCATTCAGTGATTGCTTTGTTTCGATGAGTGCGATGTCTCAGCGAAGTCATTTGACAGATTCAGAAGCTTTGAGAATTGTTGGTAGGTTAGAAGGAGGCCAAACTCAAGCCGAAGTAGCGCAAGCCATTGGAGTGTCACAAAGTGTCATTTCCAGGATCTGGAACCGTTTTTTGGAGAGTGGATGTGCAGGCTGAAGACCAGGGCAAGGTCGTAGATGGGCAACAACGCCCAATGAAGATCGGTATTTAGCGTCAACAGCTCGGAGACACCGAACCATGAACGCTACTCTTCTCCAACAACACCTTCGCTCGGCTACAGGCACCACGATTTCAACTCAGACTGTCCGAAACCGGCTCCATGCTGTAGGTCTATATGCTCGCCGTCCGATGGTATGTGTTAGATTAACATCGAGGCATCGTCGCGACCGCAGAGAGTGGGCAACCGAGCATCTCAACTGGAGGAGAAATGAATGGAGCAATATTCTGTTTTCTGACGAGTCCCGTTTTTCTGTGCATCCGGATAATAGGCGTATTTTCATCTGGAGGGACCGTGGCAGTAGGAATAATCCTGCGTTCGTGCACGAAAGTGTCAGATTTGGCGCTGGAGGAGTGTTGGTGTATGGTGGTGTCTCCATTGACGAGCGCACTGACCTCTACATCATTCGAGATGGAGCTCTGACTGGTCGCCGATATAGGGAGGAGATCCTCAGACCTATTGTAGTCCCTTACGCTGCCGCAATCGGAGATAACTTCATTTTAATGGACGATAACTGCAGGCCACATCGTGCAAACCTGGTGGAGGATTTCCTTTTCGAGGAAGGAATCGTTCGAATGGAATGGCCAGCGTGTTCTCCAGACATGAATCCAATCGAGCACGTTTGGGAGGCTCTAGGAAGACGAGTTTCTGGCCGCCAACAACCCCCACAAACTCTCCAAGAACTGGAAAGAGCTCTTCTGGAAGAGTGGGGCAGAATACCCCAACTCGTCATTAATAGCCTCATTGAGTCCATGCCTCAAAGGTGTTCAACGTTGCTGGCCGCCCGTGAAACCATACCCCCTACTGAAAATGATTTTCTTTGAAGAAAACACCTTTTCTTATTATTTTCTTCTCATATGCACAAATTGTGTTTTTTTCCTTTAGTACACAAATGCGCAATAAAATGCATTTTTTTCTGCCAAACATGGGTAATTTATTCTCATATAACCTACTATGTCTGTCGACCATGTATCAATCAGCTAAACAGTTAACCAGATACAAAATCCACCTAAAACTGCAATATCCTTTAATTGTTTTGAGCAGTGTAGTACAAATCTAAAGCTTTTAACCCTTTATGATCTGACGGTAATTTAAAGTACCATTAAAAAAACTTGTTATAAAATTCATTTAATAGTTTTATTTGTAATAATACATCTTTGGATGAGTTATACATAACTTACTTTATATTGTTCCAAAAACAGTATTGGTTGCGCAAAAAAATATATTTAAAAGGATGATTTCTTTTGCCTTTGTATCTTTTAAGCTTTCTTGTCGGTGAAAGATTGGTGATGGGGGGGGGGGGGGAATAAGTTTCATTTCGGAAATATTTCTATATTTCTATTGTAAGAACATTATATTTGTACATTTTCTAATTCTACAAAATACTAAAAAAATATTTTTAATAAAATATTTGAATGGATTTATAAATAATGAACAAAACTCATATATATTCAAATATAATTAATTGATTTTAGCTGGCAAAATCCTTCTAAAATTTATTAAGTTATTATGTAAATCTTCTAATGTAGTTTACAAAAATTACGAAAAATGAGTTAAAATATGAAATGTTCATAAATCCGTAATTTGGGACATAAAGCGTTAAAGTGCACGCATTTATAAATAGAGTTGTGAAAAATCTATAAAAAATTACTTTATAACTGTAATTAAATCTTTTTATAAAAGCAGCATAAAAATTTATCCAGACATTGAAATTTTGAAAACTCTCCACATAAATTTAAAAATATAAAAATTATTTCGTTTTCTCTTTTACTAAATTTTGTACAATAATTACGTGATGGGATCTACAGCAATTTTTCACTATAGTTAGATGTAGTATGTATGTTCAAAATTAGTAGGAAATGATAATATGGTTTTATTAGTAATGTACTTTAACAAAAGCGTCCATATGGAATTAGGTTGGAATTAATAACTTGTTTATCAAAATCACATTTGAGACTGTTCAGATTCTGTCGGTTAAATTCCCGATGCATATATAGTAGTTACGTTCATTAATTTATGTGTTTACTGCAGATGATATGAGACATAATAATGCAGGTTGCATTTTACTTTGTTTCACGTTATATATAATAATTTCCGTGTTAAATTGCAAGCAAGTCCATGTAAAATAATATTTTATTTCTTTTTATAAAAACGCAGTATTCTGTATAGATACAGTAATAATTTATAGATTATATTCTGCTTTTACATTTGAAATAGAATTGGTAAAAATGGCAGAATTTTTCTCGAAAAAAGGTTTTTACGAGATTTGTTCAATTAAGAGTGATTCTATTTTTTTACATCAACATATCCTCACTCATTGTATATACTTTATGGTTACTTTCAAAGTAGTTCATATTAAATGCATTGCTCTTCTCCGAAAATTTTTCATAGTTCAAAGACATTCCAGAAAGCACGTTTTTAAATAGGTTCCTCAAAACTGCCACCACCGTCTTCATCAATAATTTTAATGATGAAAAGTACATTTAACGAAGCAACTTCAACGAAGCAGCGATTAGGAAATTCATCTCATCTTACTGTAACATCATCTTCGATTTCGAACAATCTTCCACGCCAACGTACTGTCATTGGGGTTCTCACAGCTCACAAACACATGTGTTTCATGTTCACTTTCTGTTATCAACGTGCAGGTCGCACACAAACATAACTGCAACATATTTAACATTTCTCATATCTAACGATCTTCTCTGACAATAATATCGACGGTATTAATGTTGACTTCTGTAAGCGCAGTTACAGGTACTCCGTGTTAATCTTCCTTTGAAGATGATTATCTGATTATCTTTCACACATGATTATCCTTAAACATCTCAAACCCTCTTAAAATGGTGGCACAGGGAAGAAAAGACTCTATAAATGCTTCGACTGACGATTTCTTCAGGCGAAAGCAAAATTCTGCAGTAGCAAGAGCATACTGCTCAATGCCTGTTCCCTCCATCATTCTCGTTAGCGATACTGAAAGTATCTGAACGTTCATGAGTGCCGCTGACGTACTAATGGAAATAAATAAATAAAAATATCCCGTGTACCCATTACACATTAACCTAACAATGGAACATAAAAGTATATTTGTATGCAATAAAGTATGTTAATAAAAATTAAGAATAATGCTTCCATGTATGCCCTCATATGAATTATAAATTGATTCGGTTTTCCTCATTATTTCTGATTGCTCATGATGTTAACAGACATCTGAGGATAATGTAACAAACGCACACGTATTTAAATATATCCAGGTCGATGTCGTTAAGAGATAATTAAAGTGGGTTTATCTGGAATAATTATTTTTAAAAAATCTTGATAAAATCATAATGTTCAAAAGAGTTCGAAATTTGATTTGGAAATGTTTATTATTTTTTAATGTAAGTATGTTTATGAATAAATATTGAATTTATTTGACTAAATTTATAAAAAAATACTTGTAAGTATAAGCATTACAAGTTAGACGGTTACTGGTACCTTGAATGGTTTTCTGTTTTATTCAGTGTACTTTTCGTTGTAACTGTCAATTCCTGATGAATTTGATGCACATTGAAGTAAAATTTAATGACTACGCTATTAGGTTTACGAATATAAGTAGCAAAATTTCTTAAAATCCAACTCTGAATGTTATTCCAAAGCTGAAACGTTCAGATTAAGAAAAGTAGTGTATAATATTTAATTTATAGAGTACATATATTATGTCTTAGGATTGTGACCATATAAGGAAAAGATAATATTCGAATACCTATTTCGTTTACTAATAACTGTGATAACAACAATGATATTTAGCCTACTTTTATTACAGTATTTTAATATCAGAAAGAAATCCTTTATTAATAAAAAAAAATAATACTTAGTTTTTGAAATTTGGTAGTGTACACTGAAAATTCTAATTTTTATTATACTTGTTTGTTGTCCTTTGCTTATATTTTTTTCCATAATTTGAAAGTTTATAATATATGCATTTACATAAAACACATACACATATAACATGTATATGTGTAATGAATATATATGTGCAACAATCGTTATATCTAAATTCTTCTATAACTATATATTCACAAACATATTGACAAATGAAAATTTGAATATAACAATTTAAATTCAACTCAAAGGAATATATTATCACTAAATGAATTACTAATTGTATTACTAAATAAATATTTTATTACTATAACGACTGCATTTAAAAAAAATAATTCATTCATGTTAAAAAAAAATCTACAACATGATAAAAAAAAATCCCGAATTGCTACTGTCTATAGAACAATGATTGAAAGCCGGAAGGGAAATATCTCAGAAGAAATTGAAAGAAAATATGAAAACAAGGAACTTTTATGATCTCTTTCACAATCTACGCTATCGTTTTACTTTTTTCAAATAATAAATAAATTTGTTTTATAGCGAAGACACAGCAATCGGTCTATAAAAGGAATACAAATATAGATTGCGGAAAGAATAGATTTTCTACAACACATGCAATCACTATCTTTTTCGCTTCGACGAAAAAATAATTAAATATAAAATCTTACAAGTTTCCCCTTGATTGTTCTTTTAGGTAGCTTTCTTTACAAAAAAGCTACCTATTGCAGCCGTTCGGAGGAAAGCGATTTCAAAAAAATTTTGGTATATTTTCATCGATCATGACCCCCAGACCCCGAAACCACCCTCCGTTCAAAATTGATATATATATATATATATATATCTGACCTATGTCACACTGTAACGCCCGTAATTATGATCCGATTTCGATGTAATTCGGTGTGTATATAGTACATACCAATGTCTCAACCGAGTTCGTTGGCCAGCTTCATCCGCCATCTTGTTTCAAAATGGCGGCCATTTAAAAAAATTAAAAAATAAAAAAATTTAAATGAGATACCAAAAAATTGGAAAATGAAAAACATTTTTTTTTGTATGTGTTTGACCTTAATACAAAGATTCCGGAGCAGTTTTTGTTTCGTCTATATCTTAAAAAATGGCTGAGTTATAGTATTTTGAATTTCTCTTGTGGCTGACATTTTGAAACGTCCTGAATTTTGTCACGCGATAAAAGGCGCATTTATGAACCGATTTGGATGTAATTCGGTGTGTACATAGTACATACCAATCTCTCGACCGAGTTCGTTGGCCAGCTTCACCCGCTATATTGTTTAAAAATGGCGGCCATTTAATTTTTAGGTAGCTTTCTTTACAAAAAGCTACCTATTGCAGCCGTTCGGAGGAAAGCGATTTCAAAAAATTTTGGTATATTTTCATCGATCATGACCCCCAGACCCCGAAACCACCCTCCGTTCAAAATTGATATATATATATATATATATATATCAATATATATATATATATATATATATATATATATATATATATATATATATATATATCTGACCTATGTCATACTGTAACTCTCGTATTTATGAACCGATTTGGATGTAATTCGGTGTGTACATAGTACATACCAATGTCTCGACCGAGTTCGTTGGCCAGCTTCATCCGCCATTTTGTTTCAAAATGGCGGCCATTTACAATTTTTAAAAAAATTTAAAATTTGAAATGTGGTACCAAAAAATTGAAAATGGAAAAATATTTTTTTCTTATGTATTTGACCTTTATACAAAGACTCCGTAGCAGTTTTTGTTTCGTCTATATCTTAAAAAATGGCTGAGTTATAGCATTTTGAATTTCTAGCGAAGCTGACATTTTGAAACGTCCTGAATTTTGTCACGCGATAAAAGGCGTATTTATGAACCGATTTGGATGTAATTTCGTTTATACATAGTAAAGACCAATGTCTCAACCGAGTTCGTTGGCCAGCTTCATCCGCCATTTTGTTTAAAAATGGCGGCCATTTAAAATTTTAAGAAAAATTTAAATTGGAAATGTGGTACCAAAAAATTGAAAATTGAAAAAATATTTTTATCTTGTGTGTTTAACCTTGATAAAAAGATTCGGGAGAAGTTTTTGTTTCGTTTATATCTTAAAAAATGGCTGAGTTATAGCATTTTGAATTTCTATCGCGGCTGACATTTTGAAACGCCCTGAATTTTGCCACGTGATAACAGACCTATTTATGAACCGATTTGGATGTACCTTGGTGTGTACATAGTACATACAAATAACTCAACCGAGTTCGTTGGCCAGCTTCATCCGCCATCTTGTTTCAAAATAGCGGCCATTTAAAAAAATTTAAATTTAAAATGAGATGCCAAAAAATTGGAAAATGAAAAAGATTTTTTCGTATGTGTTTGACCTTAATACAAAGATTTCGGAACAGGTTTTGTTTCGTCTATATCTAAAAAAATGGCTGAGTTATAACATTTTGAATTTCTATTGTGGCTGACATTTTAAAACGACCTGATTTTTGTCTTTCGATAACAGGCGTATTTATGAACCGATTTGGATATTACTTGGTCTGTACATAGTGCATACCAATGTCTCGACCGAGTTCGTTGGCCAGCTTCATTCGCCATCTTGTTTCAAAAGGGTTGCGATTTTTAGGTAGCTTTCTTTACAAAAAGCTACCTATTGCAGCCGTTCGGAGGAAAGCGATTTCAAAAAATTTTGGTATATTTTCATCGATCATGACCCCCAGACCCCGAAACCACCCTCCGTTCAAAATTGATATATATATATATATATATATATATATATATATACATATATATATATATATATATATATATATATATATATATATATATATATATCTGACCTATGTCACACTGTAACTCTCGTATTTTTGAACCGATTTGGATGTAATTCGGTGTGTACATAGTACATACAAATGTCTCGACCGAGTTCGTTGGCCAGCTTCATCCGTCACTTTGTTTCAAAATGGCGGCCATTTAAAAATTTTAAAAAAATTTAAAATTTGAAATGCGGTACCAAAAAATTGAAAATGGAAAAATATTTTTTTCTTATGTATTTGACCTTTATACAAAGACTCCGTAGCAGTTTTTGTTTCGTCTATATCTTAAAAAATGGCTGAGTTATAGCATTTTGAATTTCTAGCAAAGCTGACATTTTGAAACGTCCTGAATTTTGTCACGCGATAAAAGGCGTATTTATGAACCGATTTGGATGTAACTTCGTTTATATATAGTACAGACCAATGTCTCGACCGAGTTCGTTGGCCAGCTTCATCCGCCATTTTGTTTAAAAATGGCGGCCATTTAAAATTTTAAGAAAAATTTAAATTAGAAATGTGGTACCAAAAAATTGAAAATTGAAAAAATATTTTTTTCTTATGTGTTTGACCTCGATATAAAGATTCGGGAGCAGTTTTTGTTTCGTCTATACCTTAAAAAATGGCTGAGTTATAGCATTTTGAATTTCTAGTGTGGCTGACATTTTGAAACGCCCTGATTTTTGCCACGTGATAACAGACGTATTTATGAACCGATTTGGATGTACTTTGGTGTGTACATAGTACATACAAATAACTCAACCGAGTTTGTTGGCCAGCTTCATCCGCCATCTTGTTTCAAAATGGCGGCCATTTAAAAAATTAAAAAAAAATTTAATTTAAAATGAGATACCAAAAATTTGGAAAATGAAAAAGAGTTTTTTTGTATGTGTTTTACCTTAATACAAAGATTCCGGAACAGGTTTTGTTTCGTCTATATCTAAAAAAATAGCTGAGTTATAACATTTTGAATTTCTATTGTGGCTGACATTTTAAAACGACCTGATTTTTGTCACGCGATAACAGGCGTATTTATGAACCGATTTGAATGTAACTTGGTCTGTACATAGTACATACCAATGTCTCGACCGAGTTCGTTGGCCAGCTTCATGCGCCATCTTGTTTCAAAAGGGTTGCCATTTAAAAAAATGTAATTTAAAATTTTAAATGAGGTATTAAAAAATTGGAAAATGAAAAAGATTTTTTTTATGTGTTTGGCCTTGATACAAAGATTCCGGAGCAGTTTTTGTTTCTGAAAATTTGTTCTTTTGTTTATATCTTAAAAAATGGTTGAATTATAGCACTTTGAATTTCTAGCATGGTTAATATTTTGAAACGATCTTGTATTTGTCACGAGATAACACACGTATTCGTCTATTTCGATGTAAGCAGGCATGTAGATAGTATACATCAATACCTCGACCAAGTTCGCTGGCCAGATTCATCAGCCATCTTATTTCAAAATGGCGGCCATTAAATTAAGAAAAAAATATATATTTAAAGTGAGGTGCAAAAAAAATTAGAAATTGAAAAAGATTTCTTTCTTAAGTATTTGACCTTGATATAAGGATTCAGGAGCATTTTTTGTTTATCTTTATCTTAAAAAATGGCTCAGATATAGCAGTTTCAATTTCTAACGTGGGTGACATTTTGAAAAATCTGATTTTTTGCCTGCGACAGCACTCGTATATATCAACCGATTCCGATGTGAGTGAGCATGTGCACAGCAATTACTAAGGTCTCGACCAAGTTCACTGGTTAGCCTCATCCACCATGTTGTCTTAAAATGGCAGGCACTTTAAGAAATCTCCGAATTTGGCAGCCAAATATAAGTTACTTTAAATAAAAGCAGCTTGGATAAAGCTGACTAATTTCGAGAAATTCTCATTCATAATGATTTAGTATTGATAAAAATTAGTATTGAATCTCCTACATTCGGTTTCCACTTAATTGAGCTTCGTGTGTTTGAATAATATAAGTTGGCTTTTTTAAAATAAGGAATATGAAAGCTACCTCTTCCTCCCGGCACTGGCCGGAAGGACTTTTTTTTAATTAAAATTTGAAATGTGGTACCAAAAAATTGAAAATGGAAAAATATTTTTTTCTTATGTATTTGACCTTTATACAAAGATTTCGGAGCAGTTTTTGTTTCGTCTATATCTTAAAAAATGGCTGAGTTATAGCATTTTGAATTTCTAGCGTGGCTGACATTTTGAAACGTCCTGAATTTTGTCACGCGATAAAAGGCGTATTTATGAACCGATTTGGATGTAACTTCGTTTATACATAGTACATACCAATGTCTCGACCGGGTTCGTTGGCCAGCTTCACCCGCTATATTGTTTAAAAATGGCGGCCATTTAAATTTTTAAGAAAAATTTAAATTTGAAATGTGGTATCAAAAATTGAAAATTGAAAAAATATTTTCTTCTTATGTGTTTGACCTTGATAAAAAGATTCGGGAGCAGTTTTTGTTTCGTCTATATCTTAAGAAATGGCTGAGTTATAGCATTTTGAATTACTAGCGTGGCTGACATTTTGGAACGTCCTGATATTTCTCACGTAATAACAGGCGTATTTATGAACCGACTTGGATTTACCTTGGTGTGTACATAGTACATACAAATATCTCGACCGAGTTCGTTGGCCAGCTTCATCCGCCATCTTGTTTCAAAATGGCGGCCATTTAAAAAAATTAAAAAATTAAAAAATTTAAATGAGATACCAAAAAATTGGAAAATGAAAAAGATTTTTTTTGTATGTGTTTGACCTTAATACAAAGATTCCGGAACAGTTTTTCTTTCGTCTATATCTAAAAAAAATGGCTGAGTAATAGCATTTTGAATTTCTCTTGTGGCTGACATTTTAAAACGACTTGATTTTTGTCACGCGATAACAGGCGTATTTATGAACTTATTTGGATGTAACTTGGTCTGTACATAGTACATACCAATGTCTCGACCGAGTTCGTTGGCCAGCTTCATTCGCCATCTTGTTTCAAAAGGGTTGCCATTTAAAAAAAAATTAAATTTAAAATTCAAAATGAGGTATAAAAAAATTGGAAAATGAAAAAGATTTTTTTTATGTGTTTGGCCTTGATACAAAGATTCCGGAGCAGTTTTTGTTTCTGAAAATTTGTTCTTTTGTTGATATCTTAAAAAAATGGTTGATTTATAGCACTTTGAATTTCTAGCATGGCTAACATTTTGAAACGATCTTGTATTTGTCACGCGATAACACACATATTCGCCTATTTCGATGTAAGAAGGCACGTGGATAGTATACATCAACACCTCGACCAAGTTCGCTGGCCAGATTCATCAGCCATCTTGTTTCAAAATGGCGGCCATTAAATTAAAAAATATATATATATTTAAAGTGAGGTGCAAAAAAATTAGAAATTGAAAAAGGTTTCTTTCTTAAGTATTTGATCTTGATATAAGGATTCAGGAGCATTTTTTGTTTGTCTTTACCTTAAAAATGGCTCAGATATAGCAGTTTCAATTTCTATTGTGGGTGACATTTTGAAAAATCTGATTTTTTGCATGCGACAGCACTCCTATATATTAACCGATTCCGATGTGAGTGAGCATGTGCACAGCAATTACTAAGGTCTCGACCAAGTTCACTGCTTAGCCTCATCCACCATGTTGTCTTAAAATGACTGGCACATTAAGAAATTGCCGAATTTGGCAGCCAAATATAAGTTACTTTAAAGAAAAGCAGCTTGGATAAAGCTGACTAATTTCGCGAAATTCTCATTCCTTATATTGATAAAAATTAGTATTGAATCTCCTATATTCGGTTTCCACTAAATTGAGCTTCGTGTGTTTGCATGATATAAGTTGGCTTTTTTTAAATAAGGATTATGAAAGCTACCTCTTCCTCCCGGCACTGGCCGGAAGGACTTTTTTAAATACGTTTCAGACATTTATCGGAACAATGTTTCAGTGCATGATTTTATATGTAGAAAATATTTAATACTATGTATACCTAGGTAAATAAATTTAAAGTTTAAAAACGTACTAATATATTAAATTTAAAATAGATTCAAAATTATATTTTGTTCAACAGAAATTATTTGTATCATTGGCATATTACACCATCTTGAGTGACGTCCAGTTATGCATATCATTTTGGAACTATGTGATCTTTATTAAATCACATTTAATCCCATGTCGGTAAATTTCTTTGGAAAATAACTTATCAAAAATAATTCATACATGTTTTTGCGAAATATTTCATTCAACGACACTTATTTCTCTATTTAAACTTAAAATAGACTCAATATTATGTAATTTAAAAAAGAAATTACTCATAAAACCAGTGTAATGAGTATTTTATGAAATATATGTTAATAAGAGAAACAGGAATATTTTTTTTCTCAATTAGAATATTAGACTAACTTCCAATCACATTACCACTTTCGTATAAAATTCAAGAATTGTGTGATTCATAATCAATGACATTCAACGTCTATTTTGTAAATGTATTAAAAAAAACTGTTCAGAAATTATTCATACATATTTTTGTTTCATCTTTTATTTATTTGCACTTCTTGCAGATTTCGTAGCTAAAATTTAATATGGACAACAATTTAAAAAATTTGTTCAATTGATAAAGAAAACTGAGTTTAACGTAAAATACTTAGATTATGCATCTACAAATACACCTAAATATCTGCTTTGTACTAAATATTATTAATGCTGTATCTAAAAATATTTGAGAAACATATGGTCATTTATCGCATTAGAGATAAATATAAAGGGTGATAAAAAAAAAAAAAAAAAAAAACGTTTATAACATGATATGGCAAATCGGGTATACATCAAGGATAAAAAATCACATAGGAACATAGGATCACAAGCCACTTATTTAGCCGCAAATACATGGTGTTTCATCCTAACTAAACCCGGGATGACAGTAATAGTTTCAACAAAAATAAAAACATTGTAATGAAATGCAACTTCCTTTGTTTGAAATGTTATAACAGCTCGAAAAGTTTTGGAAAAACTTGTTGCTCAAGCAATCGGTCATACTGTGTAAATTGATAATCACAGTCCTAAATTTGGGGCGTCATGTGAATACTGCTGGCGCGTATAATGCAAACTTCTACCACTTTTGTTTGGTATTTTCACATTTATAACAAATGTGACAATGTCTGTTTTATTATAATATTCTTTAATTTTCTGAAATTTATTAATGCCAATCTAAATTGAGTTCGAATGAAGCTCCCTGTACTTGTGATTAAATAAGTGGTTTGCGACCCTTTGTTCCTATGTGCTTTTTCATGTTTGTTGTATGCCTGATTTACCATTTGATTTTGTAAACGTTTTTTAATCACCCTTTATTCTCAATTACTCTTAACAATATCATATAAGATGTAAGATATACAAGCATAATTGAACTTTTTTTTCACCTCTACTAACTATTCGTATAAATGACATATAAGGCTTAAAATGCATAAGAATAAATGAAAAGTTACTTCCACTACTAATACTTAGGCATGCTGTCTAATAAAAAAGGTGCAGGAACCGTATAATAAAAAATATAATCTTATATGTTAACAAGAGTGGGGTCCGTATAAGTGTTAAAAAATGTACCAATTTATTTCTTCAGTATATATTAAGTGTTTTTTAATATTACTCAATTTAAGTATTGATTCAATGTCCTTTAGATCAATTAAATTCATGTGTTTGTAATTTAAATATACTTTTGCAGTAAAAATAGTGTCTTACAGTAACAAATGTACCATGAAAGACATATACGTAAATGAAACAAATAATGCCATTCATTATAAAAAATCAAATGATTCAGCATATCGCTGAATAAATGTCTTTAGTTTTAAATATAGGACATTCATTACATAGCTAATTTAATGTACAATTCACCTCTTGGCAAAACTTTTAAGTTTTTCATATCATTTATCTTCAGTAATCAAAAATCTTTCTAATCGATTTGGAGAAAACCGAATAAATTGGAATAAAGTGCGTCTGTGTGATAAGATAAATTGTTCAATTTTCTTCCATTTTAAATGCCATTAGAAAAAGCTGCAAGTTCCATAATTCAGTTACGTATTCTTTTATTTTAGTTCCTTTAACATATCCATCTTGTTAACACATAATCGATTTTCCATTTGTTATTAAATTTTTTACTGAACAGATAGGTAAAACGAAAAAAAAAAGATTCATGTCATCAATTAAATGTTCCTTTTATGAAGTGGCTATATTAAAAAAAAAAAAAAAAAAAAAAAAAAAAAAAAAAAAAAAAAAAATGTGTATTTTGAATTTAAAAAAGGCAATGAAAAATCCAATTGTATTTATATACAGTGTTATTGAACTAAATAACATTATGTTGATTATATAATTATTTTAATTTACATTACATTTATTCAACATTTATTATAACTAAGGAGTCATTTATATACACTGAGAAAAAAAGATATGTACTTTATAAACTACATTCAAGGGTAATGCAAGGAAATTATTCCAGAGAGAAATATTCGCCTTGCATACAATATTTCAAATGAAAATCATATTTCAAAGTAATTGCTTAAGAGGCGCAAAGGGCCAACATAGTGAAAAAGATTCCATGCCGGGACTCGAACCCAGGTCGTCAGTATAGCGCACTGACGTTCTACCGACTAAAACACATGGAACTATTCTCAGTCTGGAAAATTTCTCACTATTATATGTTGGCAAGGCTACAAACGCAGCACAAGATGGAATATTTATCGTGAGCCACCGACCTGGGGCGAGCACGAAACTTAATTAAATCCAGCATCGATAGAACTATATTAATAATTTCTCTCTGGAATAATTCCCTGGTATTAATGTAGTTTCTATCGATGCTGGATTTAATTAAGTTTCGTGTTCACCCCAGGTCGGTTTCTCACGATAAATATTCCATCTTGGGCTGCGTTTGTAGCCTTGCCAACATATAATAGTGAGAAATATTCCAGGCTGGGTATCGTTTCATGTGGTTTAGTCGGCAGAACGTCAGTGAGCTATACTGATGACCCGGGTTCCAGTCCCGGCATGGAATCTTTTTCCCTAGGTTGGCCCTTTGCGCCTGTTAAGCAATTACTTTGAAATATGATTTTCATTTGAAATACATTCAAGGTTTACAAAAATATAATGAAACCTCTTCAAAAATACCTATTATTATGAAAATATTTCAGCGAATTTCACACTGCCAACTTCGGTGGAAAATAAGTCCACTGAAGACGTTTTGGTTGAAAACGTTTTGGAAATTTAATGGATTTTTAATGGACATTTAAGTCATTTTAAAATATTTTAAATACATTTATATCATATGTATACACCTACAAGGAATTTTAGTGCATTTTTTCTGCTTTATATAAATTTTAATTATTTACTCAATGAGAATTTAGCACTAGATTTTTAACATGCCTTAATTGTGTTAAAAAATCATTTAACTTCTTCTGATCGATAAAAGAAATGAAGCTTATGAAAAGGGTTAAGATTTATTAATTTGGGATAATTTATATGAATATTAAACTTCATAAGATCTGAACGAAAGAAATCTAAATGCTACGTGCTAAATTCAATAAGAAAATTAGAAAAAAAAAAGCACGGAAATGTTTTCTGATTTTGCATCAAAAGTGAATTTATGCAAAATATTGATCAATGAAGTTCCCGAGCTCGTATACTTTCTGCCTTATTCATGTCCTTCTCTTATTGGTTGATTAGACTAGGTGGATAGTCGGCAGATTATTTGCTGCATTTGATCTATCATTTTTGGGGACATATTGTGTACATCGAAGAAAATAATTTAAATATATCCGAACTTGAATCTGTATTATATAAAAAGCAACCAAATTAAATATGAATAACAAGAATTAAGACGGGATTTGGTGCTTTATTATGAAAAATTATAATTTATTTCTATGTATGCAAGAGTTGTGTTTGTTTTAAAAGACATGTTTTGTGTGACTTCCAATATATATATATATATATATATATACATATTACAGAGCACTCATTTTTACGGTTTCCGTATACAGGACCGTCGAATGAAATTCGTATATTAGATATTATACTATAGCAGCTTTCGAACAAAACTGGAGGGTTGAAGCTAAAATCTACATCACTTTTTGACTTGTAATTATCTTATTCGTTTATTGTCGCCTTTACAAAATTCTGTTTTTTAGTTGAATGTCATTAGTATCAATTATGACTATGCAAAAAAATGAATATGTTTGTAAAAAAGATTTTTATTTACAATGAAATTTTGGAGGAACTGACTATAAAGAAAAAATAAGATAAAACATACAGAAAAATCTATAAAAAAATCTCTTAAATTGAATATAACTACCTATTGTGACTATGAAGCCTGTATGCTTAAAGTTATTTGTTAATTATCGCAAAGTTGATGGCGATAATCTGATAGAATGTTATTTTGATAGAAATTAAAACATCGACAAGCATTTTAAGATCATCCATCGTAAACCCACATAATTTGTAAATGAGAATAAATTTAAATTCTCGTGGATTTCTAACGATCATTACGATGTGTCCGATAGAGAAGATAGTGATCTAAATACCTAACCCGAATCAGTTTTATACAAGAATAAATAAATTTGGACAAAAAATACACTGACTCGCTAACTGATACAGTATAATTTTATATCACACACATCTGTCAACTAGAGAGAAAGTTAAGTACAATTGTAAATCTATGTCGGTGCAAACATTTTATTATAAAGGAGTCCGTTATACATTTCCTGATCGTTTTCCTTTCAAAATTTTAAACCAGTTTATCTTTGTATTTTTGTGATTCTAAACAAAAGAATATTTTTGGCTCTACAGTTCCTAATGATCATGGCCTACAGCACACCAACTCTGTTTTCTTGTTGATCAGGTGGTCAACCTAATGCGGGCATAACAATCTTTAATTGCCAAACAATAGTGGTACTCATTTTATTGACTCCAAAGGGATGAAATTCAGAGTGAACCATACCCAGTCAGGAGTCGAACTCGGGACCTGTAATATGTAAGCTCGATGCGCTGACAACGAAGGTTTCTCCCAATTTTAACTCTAAATAATCAAAATACAATGCAGTAACAGGAATGCTTACAAGTGTAATTAATGTTATAATGAAAATGGAAAAATATAAACAAATATTTTAAAAAGTTTTATTAAAAAAAATAAAACAGAATTTAGAATTATTAAAAAATCTTTATATTTTTCTATTAAGAAATGTCGTGTAGAATAATCTCATTTTATACGAATGTCATATGAAGAAAAATTCATAATTTTATGCACAGCAGAATAATGGGGCAAATGTGGAATGCTTCATCAAAACGCAAAATTGATATTTGCTTCATTTACTTCAGTTCTAAGTTTTGTTACAGATGCGTTATATATTAATCTGAGATATCTGACTTTCGTTGTACGTTTTTGTAACCGAAATGGGTCGAAATAGATTCTTTCAAAAAAATATACATATATATATATATATATATATATATATATATATATATATATATATTTTTTTTTTTTTTTTTTTTTTTTTTTTTTTTTTTTTTTTTTTAACAAATCATACTGCATGTGTGATTTAACAATGTTTATATAAAGCTCCTGCCAATATATAAATAAATGAAAAAGTTTCTAATTGTGTCTAAATGATTTGGTGAACTTTTTAAATAAAAAAATTCCAAAGTCAAACATATTCATATAAACTTTTGTCATTCTTCTTTAAATGGGATCACAATATAGCAAATTCTTTGCTGAATGACAACATAAATAAGCAGTGAATAGGGAAAGAAAGGGAAAATGGTAAAACCATACGTGTGTCAGAATTCCATTCCTCGATATTTTAATACATTCAAGATTGATGCATGAGTAGGAGACTCTGTCCGATATTTATGATTTTTCTAATGTTTTCGAAGTTTCCACCACTTAGCTTTTAGAGCTACAGCGTTTAGATGTATCGTCTAACCCCAATTGTATACCACGCATACAGCTTGTTTATTACACTGGTTTCCAAAAATTAAGAATAAACAACAAAAGTAGCGATTAAAAAAATGTTACAAGCAGATTTTAATAAAATTGAGACGAACAACATATAGTAAGGTATAAAATAACATTAAAAGAAATTACAAGACGAATGTGGTGTTTCAGAAATTAATACAATTATAAAAGAAACAAAATAAATATGTCAGTTTGGTATAAGAAAAGTACATTTAATATGGAATATGATCACCCCTAGAAGCAATACAGCACATACAGCGATGTGTGATATTGTCAATTATGCGATCGATAAGTTCGCTGGGAAGTGTGAGCCATTGCGCTTATAAAGCACTTGTAAGCGTAGCAAGGGTCTCAGGAGGGAGACAGAGAGCAGAGACACGTCTTCGTAAAGCATCCCAAAGATGCTGGATGGGATTCAAGTCCAGTGATCGCGCTGGTCATTCCATGCACTGCATTGTTTGGTGATGAAGATAGTCTTCTATGATGTGAGCCCTGTGCGGTCTAGCGTTATTCGTCCTGTAACAGAAAATCATTACCTTTTGCACCGGCATAAGGGTGCACATAAGCATCAAGAATGTCATCTCTGTAGACGCGAGCATTCCTAGTTAAACGTGGAAAGACATGGAGGTCCACCCAAAGAGATACCATTCCAAACACAGACACTGCCTCCTCCATTCGAATCTCTTTTACGAATGTTTGATGGATAATAACGTGTTTCCTGTTCTCTTCAAATGAAACTATCCTACTATCGCTTTGGAGGCTAAGCTGGAACTCATCTGTGAAGAGAACACGTTTCCATTGATCAGCCGTCCAGTGGAATCCCACCTTAACACTAGAACGGCGGGAAGGGGTCATTTTGACCCCACAATGAAACTAGTGAAATAAAAACGCTAAAACAATTTTAAACGCCATTCATTGGCAAAAATATGTAATTTCCGTGTATTTTATATCTTATATTTAATATTACTTGGAATTTATTGAATTTTTAAAGTACTGTATATGTAACGCCTAAAGAGCGATCATTTGGATCATACTACTACTACTACTCTAAAAACTCATTAATTTTATATAAAAATTGATTTAAAATAAATGTTTTCACAAATTAAAACTATTGTTAACTAAAATAAACTTCAATTTATAAAATAATATATATATTTTTTTCATCTATGTACTCGCTGGATGATTCATTCTTTAAATCCATAAATGAGAAACGTGCTCTGTTGTTTCCGTTATATGATTATAAGCGTAGCTGAATGGTTAGAATGTAAAACATTTCGTTTGAATTTTATTTAATGCTTAAAATACTCGAAATTAAACACAGGGATTAGGAATTAATGCAGTTGATACAATAATAATTTTAACGATTTTTCCAGTGCATTATCCGGAAACAACTTTGGATCACGATCCACAAAATTCTTGAGATTTGTTTCCATTGCATCTCTGTACTTGATACTTTTTTCTCTTTACATCTACTTTATTTTCGTGTGTTTTTTTCTGAAGACTCAGGAAGGATCTTTGGGATTTTTGAAGCCATAAGAACCATTCTTAACTTATCTCCTAATTTTAATAGAAAATCTCTTCTACTGATGGGCTTGCCTGCTACACTTTTATAAATTATTCAGGCGCTCAAAGCTGCATGATCCAAAATAATGAAAAAGATATGTACAGGCCATCGTCTAGAAGGAGTGTTTTTGGCACATTTGATTACGAATATCCACACCATACTTCGTTACGTTATAATATTATACTGAATCGGGCAACTTCTTTAGACTGTCTTCTGATTTTACAGTAGAATGTAATGAGGTCAGTAGAAAAACACTTTTGTTTCTTTTGGCTTGATAAATGGTAATTGTCATATTATGTTCCACTACCTTCAATGAATAAAGAGCACTACGCATATTTTTCAAAGATATAGGAATTTCTCTTACCTTATTTTTCATTGTGCCTACCAAAGTTGTATTTTTAGCTTTTAAAATTTCTGGTAGTTTGATGCTAGTAAAATAGTTGTCATAATATTCCTCCCTTTGTTTAGACGGAGATCTGTTAATTTCATGAAAAAAAGTTCAGATAAACGTAATTGGTGATTTACTGTTTCATATTTTCCTAGAAATGGAAATCCATTCAAGAGGTACATATTTAGTATGAACGTCAACAGATAACCAAAATTTTACCCCAAATTTCTTCGTTTATTTGGCATATATTGCGTAAATTTACATCCAGCTTTAGATGAGAACAATTTGTCATCAACTGTAATATTTTGTCCTGGTCGATAGCATGTTTGGCAAATTTTAATAAATTATATGTTCGGGAATATTCAACTGTCTGCCGTACGAACAATATTTGTGCTCTACTTATAAAACCTTTCCCATATGGTTACCAACTGCAGTGAGTAATCTGATCAAACAAAAGTAACAAATGGGAAAATACTATTTCTGAAAAGAAATATAAGCCTGAAAAACCTTGCACTTTCTATATTTGAAATATTGTGTTCAAAAGAATGGCAAAATCCAACAAAGGAAATATAACATACAACTTAGAGATAATACCGGGTGACCACCACATCGGTTTTTATCTCTCTGGGAGACAGTATGAATGCAATCAAGAATTGCTTATCACTGAATTTTTCTCATGTGTTCACAATCCTTCGAGTACAAAGAATATTTTACTAAAGGGGTCAAAATGACCCTCGTCCGCCGTTCTAGGAATACATACCAATATTTCAAAAACTAACAAATCTAGAAAGCTGATTTTTTTTTAGAAAAATATGTTATCTATTTAGGAAAAATCAAAAAAATTCAAACAATTTCTTCCAACCAAACTAAAGTAATCAACGGGCGAAAGCCCTCAGGTGTCAAAATGACCCCTACCGCCGTTCTAGTGTTAAACGTTCCCTCCGGTGACATGAAGTGTCTCGTCGCATCGCGTAAATACCACCTTCATGAAGCTTTCTACGCACAGTTAACGAAGGATACCAACCTTCCATTGGCTGCAACAAGGGAGGCACGAAAATTAAAGGGAATTGCCGTTCTATTCCTTCGTAGACATAACCGCAAATATCGGTCATCGGTGCTTGTCGTAGCTTTTGCGTGTCCTTGACTAAACCTTCTGGAGGACGAACCAGTGGTTTGAAATTGTTTCCAAAGCCTATGAACAACAGAAGGATTCAGATTTAGCCATCTGGCCACCTCTGTCTGACTTTGGCATACATCCAATCTTCCAGTAGTTCTATATCGCAGGTATGCGGATAAATGATACCGCAAGGTGAGACTAATAAATTGGCTATCTCAGTCTTCTTATCTCATAATCACAGCGACACCAGCAGCCATTCTCTCTAACATGCATTTTTATTCTCCGCACACATGATGCAATACGATTGCACCGCCACTAATTTGCATTTTGTAATTTTATTCATCATCTTTTAGTTAACAACATATGCATACTTCTTACGGATAGGTTCATTTTTGATGATTTATCGCTCTTTTTGTGATTTTTCCTTAATTTTTAGAAACCAGTGTATGCATAATTGTCAATGTAAACCAACACCTTTAGAAAAGAAACTTATTTAGATACAATTTAAAATATTCAATTACGCACATAAGCTATCAGTAAAGAAACAAAAATTTAGAAAATTATGTATCAGTTTGGAAGATATTTGCGGGGAATTATGGAAAGTATCGTGCCATAAAATGTTTTATATATATATAGAGAAAGATTGATTGAGTGATAGATAAAGTTTTTTTAATGAGGGTGGTTTTGGGTTCAAGGGGTCATGATTGGTGTAAATCTGCAAAATATTTTCAGAAATTCCGACATACGACACATTGCAATAGGTGGTATTTCATTCGAAACCTACAAAAAAGCTATTGTTCAAAAACTGTGGAACAGACATAAAATGTTGCGTAGTGAATATTTCATGAGCAAAAAATCGTATTTGCAATGTAATTAATATTATATAGGATATGAGAAAAATTTTTAATATAATACTTCAAAAGAAAGCACAATTTAGAATTATTCAAAAAATGTGTAGCTTTAACTTAAAAAAAAAGGCTTGTAGCAAAGTCTCGAAATTTTATTGTAAATTAAAATGAAAAAAAAATGTATCTTTGTAAAATTTTATAGTAAATTATAGAGGCATATGAAAATATATATAGTAATACAATTCAGTTACATATTAAATGAAAGATTAGTGATTTGTGTTTTAAAAGTTTATTTAAAAAATATTTAAGTTACTTGATAAAATTTCAAAATTAAAAGAAGATTTAAAAAAAATGAAATTACATAAGCATAATTGTTTTTTACTTCCAGCATGGTTGTTTCATTGAATATTTAAACGAAAGAAAAAAAAAATAATATTTGAAGATTCATTTATTCACGAAAATTTTATATATTTTCTAAATGACCTTTCTATGAAATTGTGTGAAAAGCAATGATTACGTGGAATTGTTGTAGGAGATATACTGAATAACAAATCCTTCTGAAAGAAATTTAATGATATTTTGTTTTTTATTGTAAGAAGCACAATTAAAAAAAGTTCCTTCATTTCAATTTTCACTAATATATACTTTTTTTATTATGACTGTCCAAAGGAAATATAAAGTATAAGGTTTCTCAAGTCATATTGTTCTTCATTATGTCTTTCAAACATGACGGGATAACGCAATCTATATGTCAGCTCCGATATACATTACGAGCAAATGATCTAATACGAAGTATTATGGATTGTAAGTAATATTTTTAACACAATTGTGACATATCAATATTGCTCAATAGTTTTTTTTTAGAATCTTTAAAAGGCATTACAATACGGCGTTATATAGATCATTATGAAACATTAGTTTTTCATTAGTACGCAAATTATCTGCTATTATAAATATGTAGAAGATGCAAACAAGTTTTTTCACTAATTTAAAAAGTTAAATTTAATAAAACTGTTTTGAAGAGAGTGTTGATTATTTGAAGATTTGGGATTTAATTGAAAAACATTTATTTTGACTTAGCCTTTGTAACTCACAGCCTAATATTTCATTACTTTTAAATGAAATGCAATAGGTAAAAAAAAGAACTAACAGACCAAGCATTTAGTTTTCAGAATAATTAGGTTTTAACTAAACATTCAGGTTTCATTCAGTTGGTGTTAGGGCGTTTTGGTTCGCCATAAAACAGTGGCTCCGGGTTCGCAGATAAAAAGGAAAAACTCCAGTAATGCGTGCCGACATAGATCCTTTTATTTAGATAGAAGCAAAAAAACATTCATAATGGAGAACACAGTTATATTCAGTTGTATATGTACAAACATGGATATGTATGGATATATATGGAGAGGTGCTCCATAACGTTAAAAAATAACCAGCGGCCCTTTATGGGGATTTTACAGCAACCGAACCAGAAAGCCAACTGAACTTTTAACTCACTCATTTACACGACTTGGCGAAGCACATTATCGTCAATTTACAAAGTTATTTACGCCGAAATGAAAAAAGACAAAGTATTGACGATTAGTTTAGCAAAATATAATGTGTCAGCGCTTCCAGCAATAACTCACCGGGATGTAAAACAACTCTACTTTATTTCCGAGAATTGGCGACTTAAAGTCTGGGTTTTGTTTATTTTAACACCAACGAATTAGCTTAAATATGATCGTACAATCATAAGGAATGTATGGAAAATGCAGAGAAAAAGCATATGTGCAAACATAAATGAAATATATATATGAAAACACAATTCCCATAAAACAATTTTATTTTTGTTACTTGTTTTTAAGTCCAATTCCAGCTGCAATTAAGAATGACTTATTTACAACGCAGATAAAATAAGATAAAAGAAAGTGTAATGTTAAAAAGGACAGCTGCATTAGGTTTTTTGTGTATTTGATTACTTTTACACAAAGACCTTTATGAAAAGAAATTAATTATGTGAGAATGGAATTTTGATAACTCGAAATCGAAATCCTAAATCTGTGTATTTGAACATATTGAATTAAATTCGTTGCGAAAAGGAGAGAAAACAGCATGTAGATAGAACTACGTATTGGTTTTAAGGAATTACTTAATTTAATGATTTCACTTGTATGAAAAGAATGGGGGAGAAAGCGCAACGTTTTAAAAGTAAAAGAGTTATGTTCAAAGTACATTTTGAGTAAAGGTGGTCTGGAAACCGATATGTGCAGAGAAAGCTGTCACAATTGGTATTATAAGAAAATGCTTAGATGGCCGTCTTTATGCTGAAACTGTACTAAATATTTGGAAGGAACACCAAATTTCCACGTCATGTTCAGTTGTTTTGTTAAATTTTTACTTAATATTTCAAACATAATTTGATCCGGTCAAGTGATTTAACAGTTATGAATGTTAAGAGTTTTAAAATCCAAATTTTAAAGTTATTTTTAATCCTTACAAATACTTGAATGCATGTAAGTTTTTAAACATAACTCAAAAACTACTCTTAGTCCAGGCAATAGGGAATTTTACCTCGCAAAATTAATGGTAGTTCTGGAAGTCGGCTTACTTTAAGTTTTTTGGGTCGCTGAATCCGAATTTGTAACTTCCAACAAAAATTTTCTCCGGCAACCCCCCACCCCCCAAATTTTGGTAAAAGCCCCTAAACAGGTTTTTATTAAAAAAATCATTTTTTTATTGTTTCAGAAGAAAAGTATCTAGAAATTCAGAAATTAGACAAAATTTGCAACAAATTAGGTATATGACATTATGACTTGGGATGAATGGGAAGGGGGGGGGGGGTCTGCCTCGGAACATGCGCGCGGTGCTGCGTGGTCTAAGTTGCGCAATTCCACTTAACTACTCACACGTTTACATTCGCCCTCCCATCTCCCCTCCGAACTTTCCGTATAAGGTTTACATTAAGTTTTTTAGGTCGCTGAATCCGAATTTTTAATTACCCCCAAAAATTTCCCCTCCGAAAACCCCCCAAAATTGTTGTTATTAACTTAAATTTCTTATTGTTTTAGGGGGAAAGCATTACGAAATTCAGAAACTAGACAAAATTTGCAACAAATAGGATGTATGACATTATGGCGTAGGATAAACGGGGAGAGAGGGGGCTGCCTCGGAACATTCCCCGCGGGCTTTTCTCAAAAAATATTTTTTTTCAAAAAATCAATTTTTTAGGGGGTTGCTGGGTGAAATTTTGGTGGAAAGTTACAAATTCGGATTCAGCGACCCCAAAAACATAAGGTGAGACGAAATCCAGAAGTAGTATTAATTTTTCCGGGTAAAATACCTTATTGCCTGGACTTCATAACTTAGTGCACGTAGCGCCGCAGTGCATGTTTGAGGCAGTCCAACCCTCCCCGTTAATCCTACGTCATAATATCATGCATCCTATTTGTTGCAAATTTTGTCTATTTTCTGAATTTCGTAATGCTTTTCCCCTAAAATAATAAGAAATTTAAGTTAAAAACACCTATTTGGGGGGGGGGGAGTTAAAAATTTGGATTCAGCGACCCAAAAACCTTAAAGTAAACCTTATAGAGAAAGTTCGGAGGGGAGATGGGAGGGCGAATGTAAACGTGTGAGTGGTTAAATGGAATTGCGCAACTTAGTTCACGCAGCACCGCGCGCATGTTCCGAGGCAGATCCGCCCTTCCCCTCCACCCTAAGACAGATGTCAGAAGGTCGCCTTTTTTGCTTAAGTATAATACATTCACAATGCTATAGCATTGGGAATGGATAATACTTAAGCAAAAAAGCAGCAAAAAAGACGCCCGTCTGACATTGGTCTAAGTCATAATGTCATATATCTAATTTGTTGCAAATTTTATATACTTTCTTAATTTTTAGATACATTTTCCCTCAAACAATTAAAAAATTGATTTTTTAAATAAAAACCTTTCTGGGGGGCCTTTTACCAAAATTTTGGGGGTTGACAGGGGAAATTTTGTTGGGAAGTTAAAAATTCGTATTCAGCGACCCAAAAAACATATAGTAAGCCATTTTCAGAACTACCATGAATTTTGCTGTGTAGAGCCCCTATACGGTCTCTATTGCCTGGACTATCTCCTGATCTAGCTGTAAATTTAGATTCATATCTTTCTACCATCTAGCGATTTATTTATTTCGAAAACTTTTATACACGGAAAAAATAAGATTTAGTTAATATATCCCCAGGTAAAATGTTTGGTTGGACTGAACAAATGTTGGTTCGACTGATCAAATGATTTTGTTCGTTCAATAAAATTTTATTGAACTAACAAAAGGATTTTGTCAGTCCAACAAAAAATATTTGGTGGGGGGCAAAATTTGGTTGGCACAACTATTTTTTTGTTGTTTTAACAAAATCGTTCTTTTATATAAATTATTTTTTTATATAAATTTTTAAGAAGAAGTAATGAATATAAATCTATATAATTTAAACAATAATTTGATTTTTGGAAATTTTATATTTGAGAATACAAAATTTCGGCTCATTCCGTCAAGGGGACATTTTGAAACCGGCTAAGATAAAAAATATTATTTTGAATAACTATTCGACTCTGCTTTAATTTTTCATGAATTTTAAAAAAATACATAGTATCATGCAAGAGTAATACATCTTCAAATGGTAAATATTCACAAAATTCCATCGAATAACTGTTATGTTGCAACGCACTATAATCTGATACACTAAAACGGATATTCTTTTTTAATACGTTTTGATGTATTTTGCTTTTTTTTATACTAATTTTTGAATATTTACGATTGAATTTTGCACTATTAAAAATAAATGGTAAAATGTTAATTTCGAAAAATAACGAAACTTTAATCATTAGTTAAAATATGCAATACTTATTTCAAATATGCAATGACTTGTTAAAAAAATTTAATCTCAGTTAATATAGGCAATAATTATGTAAAATATGTTTAATTTTTTTAAAAAAATGTCTTCCTGGTCATTGACTTTTCACTACGAAAAGTAAGATAATTAAATTCAAATAAACGTCAGACCATGGTTCAGAAGATGCATCTATGTTGAATTTTTATTTCAATATCCTCTGTAGCAAGTATGTTTACTTTTCATATCAGTTCAATGCTTCATCATAAGATTAAAAAAATAATAATAAAAATAATAATACTAACTATAAAGCTGTGCTTATATTTGATTTTATCTGTAGATTGAATCCTCTGTTATTAACTTGGTAATTTAAGTAATGAGTTTCCGTTAAAAAATCGAAAGTTTGCTTGATAATGAGTGTGCATTATGAGTGAATAATGCAATGCAGTTAGAAACACTGTCTGGAGGCATCTGTGGTAAGAATTGTGTGCGTGAAACATTACAGACGGTTTATTTTTCGATACTCGTGTGGAAATCCATTTTGTTAGTTAATCTTTTTATTAGTCTTATTTTTGAGAGCTTCTGTCGGGTGGAATTCGATATTTGAGAGGCATAGAATAGCGTAATGGTCTTGCTGTACGAAAAACAAGATAGAGATTGGAGGCACTGGTCAACAAATTTGAACTTTTGCTCTGCCCTAAAACAGAAATTATGTGTTTTTATGCGGTTTTTTGTGCTGATTCCGAATTCAGTTTTAGATTTATTTCAGCACGTCAAGTTTGAGAGATATTTGCATATTTCAATTTATGCAAATTTAGTAAATTTGTATACAATTATTTGCAAATTTAAGGTATAAAGCAATGTCAGATAGGGTTTTTTGCTTTATGTTATGATTACTACCTAATTTACTGCCCAAAAACGTTGTTTCTGGGATTATACTGACATGTGACTGTGAAATATTGCACCTAAGTTGCACAGTTTTCATGTTTTTATAATAATGTTTCTTGACGTTCAAATATTTCTGCCGCACGAGTACGCTAATATGTTTCTAAACCAGTTTTTTCAGCTGATTTCAAATCTTGTATTTTCTTCTATCACGTTTTCTTCTATCACGTCTAGTTTTTGAAAAAAGTGAAATTTTAGTTTTTGGTCACAAAAGCCAGAAATAGCTTTTTATGATACTTTGTATGATAAACTTCAAATAGTTAGGATAGATTGCACTACATACTTTTTTCGATTATATACATTTTTGTTTATGTCTCTGATATGAATCTGACCCTGTTCACCTTCTTGTCAATGAGTTGCACACTCCTAAAAAGCATCTTATATCAAACCTGTGTTAATGCCGTGCAAAAGTAGAAATTCCTGTTACTCACAAACTAGACATGACATAAGAAAACAGACTGCAGATTTGAAATCAGCATAAAACTCTAGTCTAGAAAAGCATTACGTCAATTCTGTGGCAAATATTTTAAAGTTGATAGTGATGTAAACATTAAACCATTAAAAATATGCAAATTAGGCTTAATAACTGATATATAAATGTTAATAATATGCAAATCGTGACATTTATCTGAAGCAAATAGTCACGTAGTCATTATATAGAAAACGTAATTAGATGTGACATATATTGTATCAAAAATGTGCATAAAATAGCACAAAAAAGCTTAAATTTGCATAAATTTAAATATGCAAATTTCTCAAAACCTGGACCACCTAGAGATAAACGGAAAGCATATTCGGAATCAGCGCCAAAAACAGATCTAGAATCAAGAAATTTAAGTTCTAGGACAAAACCACTGTTATCTAGTGAGATTTGTGTCATATTTTTATGTTATGCAAAATCTGGATATATTCTCAGTTATGTGTTCAAATGTACCCACAATAAGGCTATCAGCTGATGGCTTGAACATAAATACTTACAACTGGTGATAGTGATTTAATGTTTCTGATTAGTTGAAATAATTTGGTTAGCCAACTAGATATGTGATCTTGTTATTAGATAAAATGCTCTATCTCACGACTTTGCTGATATTTTGATATGTAATTTATTCCAAACGGTTACGACTTGAATATAATGGATACAGCTATAGAAAACTGTTGTGAGTCCCATTTCTCACTTGAAGAACTTAAAAAGAAGTTTTGGAGACATTCGAAAAACACAGTCTACTCCATTGTAAAAGAGCAAATATAGCTGCACTTCAAGAACATACAAATAAATCGATAGTAAATATTATTATTCATTCATTTTTTCTTCAAAAACTATCAACAAAACAATTATCAGCAGGTACTCGACACTCTATTTCCATCATCAATAAAATAACGTTTAAGCCGAATGTAGGTAATTGGTTGTAAAGATTAGCAAACAGGAGAGCTTCTGTGTACCTGCATTTCACCAAAATAATTACTGATAATTTACGTTTGGGAAATTTTCTATATACACATGTTTATTTAATGACTGAACTATTATTATAATTCATATAAATATATTTTAAAGCGAAAAATTAAAGAACATTTGACGTTAAACTTTATAATTTCAACAACAGATATAAAATGTGTTTAAAGCTTATAAGAATTTCAAGTGTACGAAAGAAAAATTAAGTCTTTTATTTTTCCATTTTTTTTTTAAGAAAAATGATGAAGATATTTCTTTATGTTTAAAAGTGTTTTTTACCTTAAAATATAAGAATGCAAAAGAATTTTAGAAAGCATTTATATTACTCTGTGTTTTGTAAAAATACGTTTTTTTTTTTTTTTTTTTTTTTTTTTTTTTTTTTTTTTTTTTTTTTTTTTAAATACAAAGAAAAATGTTATATATTCTATTATACAATTAAAGAATAGGAATGTGAAAGACGAAATCTGTGTTCGTTTTCTTTGACAAAAGTTTCTACAATGTCTTGAGGTCATTATATATGTTAACAAAAGAATTTTAGAATGGATTAAAATTCAAATATGAAATAAGAAAATATGTTGTGCATATATCTTTAAGAATATTTCTGAGCGCATTTGTATATTATCAGAATAAAGTCTCAGTCTTTACTATCAAATTCAACACTAAAGAATACGCTTTCACAGGAGATTTTTTTTTTTTTTTTTTTTTTTTTTTTTTTTTTTAAACTTGGTCCTTGACAATTCGATAAAACATTTAAAAAATACTTTTAACATACAACATAAATTAACTTACACTGACCTCCAAAAGATAAGGAATGGGGACAGAATGAATTCGATTGCACACGGTCTGTCGGAAATAGACCAACATTATTGGCGAATTGTTGTTGAATTTCTGAACATGTTTGGTTTGATATTTATCGGTGAAGATTTAGTCTGGAGAATAATTAAAGGTCTAATAGTAAATTTAATAATAAAATAATATTTGCGATCACCTATGTAACAGAATATGCTGAAAATGGTTTGTCACTGTGTTAAATGACTATGTTGGTCTTGTTCAAAGTTGTTTGCATTTGTGTAAGCACAGAACTCATATTCGTGAAGATTTTATTGTGTCTGGGAAAAATGTAAAAGTTCTTTGTTTATAGCATACAGAGTTTTAAACTAAATGTAACACAACTTTACGAAAACCTGGCAAAGAACAGTAGCAACAGTATGCTGCAAACATGAATATATTGAATATTTCTAGAGAAATGAGTATTTGTATGAAATGATTTTTAACTGCGCAGGTGTGGATGTTTCTAAGGTATTTATTTCATAATTTGGTAGTCAGCTATTTAGGGCAACTTAAAATAACGTCCAGTGAATTATCTTCACAAAGATAGGGACGATATAATGAGTTGCTTTCAAAAAATAGCTTTATTATAATGGATTTTCCACAACTTTTCAATCAGCTCACTATATCTTTCACAATATTTGACTGGACATTTTACGCACGTTGCCCAAAATAGCTGACTACCATATTATGAAATAAACATTTTGAAATCTTCCACGCATGCTTAGTTAAAAATTATTACATTTAAATGGCCATATGTCATCAAATATTTAATATATTCATGTTTTAATTGCAGTATACTGTTGCTACTGATCTTTGTCTGGTTTCTAGAAAATTGTGAAAAATGTGTGCTCCGGCCGTGATTAACACAGGAGCAATCTTCCATCAACATTTACTAATAGTGATTGTTCGCTGTATTTATCACAAAAATTCTTAACGAACACTATTAAAAAATACTGGTGGATGTTACCCTCTGCCGACTAGAACTGTGAGGTAATACAAGTATTTTTGGACGAATTAAGTAATGTGAATAATGGGGCTCTTAATCGTTTGTAATTAGGTGAGAGTCGCCTCTGTTTATTAAAAGGTCGGACTGGCCTGCCATAGATTAATTTATTTCCCCTTCATGCGGAGCAATCCGAGAGGTTCAAATGCCAGTTAGCCGGAATTTTAACCACTCTGTAGGCAGGTATTTTGACCACTGATATTTTTAAGATAACATCGGTAGTACAGATTTATACAGTAAGTTACCAATAATATGCTCGCGGCATTTGGGAGCTTAATATTTCTAAATTAAAAAAAATGTTAATTCAAAACTATAATTACAAAAAGAAATGCAGAAATCCCTTGTTAAAGTATCCTTTTTATAATGATGACAGTACAATATTAGTACTTTAGAATGTTTCATTTAAGCAACCAAAAATAAAATTTTTATTGTTATATAGTACATTTTAAACTTAATTGTATCTCTCTAAATATAAATAAATGTATATAATTTTAAAAATAACCTGGATTTAAAAAAATACAAAATAATAAAAGCTCGGACAAATTCACAAAAACATCCGTTATGAAAATTATACTCTTATTTTTCATATATTTTGCGTATTTCTTTTACTATAACAATTTATCCGCAAATAGTTTACGATGAAAATTTCATAAATTCTGTGCTAGAATTTATAAAAAAAAACAACAACAACAACAAAAAAAACAATCTGTGTTTTACTGCAATTTTTGTCTTGTGCTGTTGTCATAAGCTGTGTAATGATTTCTGCTTGTCTGTGTATACTTTTTGTTCTTATGCTCTTTCTACTAATGTTTGAAAGGCAGAATGATTATTGCTTTCTACTTAACACTCTGCTGTATACATAGTGTTTTGAACAAAATTAAATTTATAAACGTATTTCTCTCTGTAGTTTTTATTTATAACTATTTATCCGCAAATAGTTTACGACGGAAATTCTAGCATTTACACATTACAATATGGCCGCTATAATGAAATCACAATGAAATATCATGTTTATTATAATAAATTAATTATAACAAAAAATGCTACCAATCTTCTCCCAAGCCGCCTTCAAAAAAATTAATATGCAGCTAAAATAATTAATTTTAGCCAATTATAGCGAACAGATATTACATTAGTAAATACATGTAATTTCTTTCCTTAACACAGTTTTAAATTCTTCATATAATTTATCTAAATTGATCCAAAATATTTCTAACCGATTCGGAAGTTTTCAAATAAATTTGAATAAAATATATCAAGCAGTTAAGATAAATTATTCAACAGTTTTTCATTTAAAATTCCATGAGAACTAGCGACAGGTTTCATAATTCAAATTCTTATTTTTTTCATTTCAGTGAGCATTATCGATATTTTGCATCATATATTAATTTTTATTCAGAAAAAGTTATGGAAAATACATAATCGATTAAAAATATGTATTTTATGGTTTGTTCATTCTGAGATTTTAGATTATCGAAAATAAATGTAAAATAACTAAACTTACATTATATAGTGAAATAACTAATATCATATGTATCTACCGCGTGGCCTAAACAGGTCTGACTGATTTTAAAATTCAATAACTTGCAAACGGTGGGGGATATTTAAAAAATTCTTGCAAGAGGTCATGTCGTCATGCATGAGGTTCAAATTTTATTTTTACAATGATTTTCGATTTTGGTTCGAATTACAAACAATAGATGGCGCAGTAAGCAATAGGCGCTAAATACAGGCTCGATTTTTTGGACAATCTCTTCTTCAATGCCCGCCCCTGAATACTACGGCTGAGCGCTGAAACGAAAATGGCGGCTGCCGAAGCCGGATTTTTAAAATGTAGACACCAGTATTTTATAAAAGATTTATCTGACTTGTTTAATCTCAGAAAAACAAAGCGGAAAAAACTTTAAAAAATATATTGGTGTCTAAAATTAAGGGACCGAACACACGCTGAAAAAAATCCGCCTTCAGCCGTCGCCATTTTTGTGTCAACGCTCAGGCCTAATACTCAGGGGGCGTTGCTTCCATGCGGAAAAGGAAGATTAAAATACAATGATTGGATCCCGAAGGACCAAAAATCGAGCCTGAATCCAGCGTCTATTGATCGTAGCGCCATCTATTGTTTGTAATTCTAACTAAAATCGAAAATCACTTTAAAACAACTTTTGAGTTCATGCATAACCCTCCTGCAAGAATTTTTTAAACATCTATCACCGTTTGCAAGTTATTGAATTTTAAAATCAGTCAGTACTTATTAGAACACCCGGTATATATTTTCTTTATAAAACGTTTCAAAGTCCATTTACCTACTGAATATTGTCTTTTATATCGGACAACTTTGTAAAATTCCTTAAAATTGACATTTTGGTAATTAGTGATATAGTTTAATGCATATAATAAAGAGAGCGTCAAAAGCATGTGTAACAGTATTAAAAATTAAAGTTTATGCAATATTTATATGTAAACGTAACCACGAGTGATAATTTATGCATTATACGTTCCTTACAGTCAAATGGTAACTATAATATTTTCAAGACTATTTACAACAGAATTAGTAAAAGACTGTGTATCAATAATAATAAATATAGTATTTGAAATGTTAAGACTTAAAATTTGTAGACATTTTAAATTCTACTAATAAACTATAATTTGGATTAAGAAGGAAAGCATGGAACTTTTTTACGATATACTTTTTTAAATCCAGTGTGAGAAATCGTAATTTAAATGGCGATATCTTTAAAAACAGACATGATTACATCTGTCATTAATTATAAGCACAAGTATTATACTAGACATCTCGACAAGTACTGTAGATTTTGCCGAGTTGTATATGTCGGACAAGGTAAAATATGTAATTTCAAATACGATAATATAAATGTTTCAACAGTTTACATACAAAATTGTGTTCTACAAAACTATAAATTGACATTTGCAAAAACGCCAGAAATTGGAGATAACTTACAAAAATTAAGAAGAATATTTTGGGTATATCCACATCATGGGTGAATGGTGTTTCTTCTAGTTATAATTGTAATATAATCCTTTATACAGAATATTTAAATAAAATGAAAGTGCAGAACAATGTTTGTCACAGTATCATGTCTTTTTCAGAAATACTAAAAATAATTAATCAAATATTATTTTTGCCACTTTTTGCGAAAAAATAAAGTAGCAGTTATTTTCAAATATAATATATTATCATGTACATAAAAAAACCCCATAAAATCCTTGATAAGAGTAGAAATAATAAAACAAATTTTAGTCACTCTAAAACTCTAACATTGTTCTTTAATTGTAATATATAAAATAAATTCAATAAAATAACATAATTTTTAAAGTATCTACAGGGCTCTGCCACCTGCGATATACGCCCGGCAACCCCTCGTTAAGACTCTAAAAATCCGTTAAATTGAACGTCTTCAAAAATATTACGGAATATTGAATTTTAATTAAAAACCAGTGGCGATCTTCCTGCAAACAGGGCTCACTTCCTTTCCCTTTTACTGGGGAAATTTAAGCCCGAATCAGCTGCTGTTAATTGCATTTTTCGTATTTGATTAAGTAATATCCGTTAAACATTTGAAAAACAGCTAATATAAAATGAACCATGTCAACCGACAGAGTTTTTGCTTCCAGTATTTTTTAACAACGTTATAAATATATGGTTTTAAACAAGATATTTTGGTACTTTTCGGTTAGCCGGGAGCCAGTGTTATATATACATACAGACATATGTTTATATACATATATGTATACATATATTGCATATACACACATATATACATATACAGGGTGTATCTAAACTCTTGGGCAAAACTTTAAGGGATTACAGTACACATCAAGACAAACAATGTTAAATAGGAAACTAAGGGTCCCAAACGTCTTCCGATGGAAATAGGCGCCATTAAAATTTAGGGTCCAAAATTTCAAACGATTATAAAACACGGAAAATTGGTCGATTCGTTTGCAGTTTTCATTAAAACTATTCTTTGAGTCAGTTTTTTTTTTTATAAATTTTAAAAATAAAGTTCAAAAAATGCCGTTAGAGGACGCTTTAGATTTTGGAGTAACGAACAACTATTTTTTACCGTTTTTTTATAGTTTCTCATTAAATGATTTCAAAAGCTTTGACTTAAACTTAAATTTTGAGCTCAAAATCTGAATAGTTGGGAGTGGTTAAGTAGAGCAAAGTGAACTGTGTTCAGGAGTTGAAATTTGAACTCCCCTCCTGAACACAGTTCAGTTTGCACTACTTAACCACTCCCAACAATTCAGATTTTGAGCTCAAAATTTAAGTTTAAGTCTAAGCTTCTGAAAGCATTTAATGAGATACAAAAAATAACGGTAAAAAAAAAAAAAAAATAGTTGTTCGTTACTCCAAACTCTAAAGCGCTCTCTATCGGCATTTTTTAAACTTTATCTTTCAAATTTATTTTCAAGAAAATACTGACATAAAGAATAGTTTTAGTGAAAACCGCAAACGAATCGACCAGTTTTTCTGTTTTTTTTTTTTTTTTTTATTTTGGACCCTAAACTTTAATGGCGCCTATCTCCTTCGGGAGATGTTTGGGACCCTTAGTTTCCCATTTATTATTGTTTGTCTTGAAGTGTGCTATCACTCCTTAAAGTTTTGCCCAAGAGTTTAGATACACCCTGTACATCAACATATATGTATATGTATACATATGCATATATACATGTATATAGACATATACATGTATACATAATACTCGCGCCCGGCTAACAGAAAAGTACCGATATTTTAAATGTAACGTTTTAAATCTAACGTAATTTTCACCAAAATTTTCTTTCTTTTCGTAATATTCACGTGAAAATATTTTTATTGCTAAAATAAAATATTATTATTTGCGCTGTCTTAAAATTGGCAACAATCGTTAAAAAGATCGAAATATGGAATAAATCTCTCGTGTTTAAATATATACAGTTTATTAATTTAAACTGGTAATGTTAATATTTCTCCAGTCTAAAATTTTCTGATTTTAACACATATTAAATGATTAATTATTTTATAGTTTTCTTTCATTATATCCACGAGTAAAAAAATCATTTATGACGTAATTTTCAATATTTTCTTAATTTTAATACATAGTCATTTAATTATAATTTGAAGGGTTTTTTCTGTTTATAATAATCACGTGTAGATTTTTTTTTTAATTTAACAGAAATATTATTAGTTGCACTGTTTTTACAATTGGCAACAATTTATATTATATCACATTTAAAAAATTTGTAAAACTATCCCTGGAAATACTGAAAATGTGAACTTAAAATTAAAGTAAGCATCTCAAAAATGAGGCATATAAAAAAAATAAATGCAGTCTGTACACCGAGAGTTTCTAATGTATATCCTTAGAAATAGTTATCAAATTCATGTGTATAATTTTTGCTCCTATAAAACTTTTTTAATAGAATGATTTTGACCAACTTTAATATTAAATATCTCTTAAACTAATTTGTTGATTTACTGCGGCGGTGACAGTGTTAGTTATTTTTTTTAGAATAGAGAGTTTCTAACATAAATCTTTTAAATAACACAATTTAAGAAACTATATTGTAATATTTATTTTATCCGCTTGCATGTTTTACATTTACTTTTATCAGAGTATACCATTATAACTTGAGAGGAAGATTTTATTTATATTTTTTCCTCCTATGATTAAAAAAGGCAACCTTTACAACTTTGTAAAAAAAAAAAAAAAAAAAAAAAAAAAAAAAAAAAAAAAAAAAACATACATACATACATAAAATACGGAGTATTTTCTATTGTTTCCTTTCTGTCAAATTTATATATGTACAATGTTTTCTATAATGTTAATATTTATAAATGTATAACGTTATTTTATAAGATTAAAAGCTACGAGTCCAAATAGTGAATCCAATGAATCCAATGGTAAAAGTGTTTTTTCATTTTAGAAAAAAATCCTGAAATATTTCGTAATATTCCTTTTCGATGAATGTATTTTTTTATGACTAAATGACAGTGATATGTTTTGTGTTCCCTATAAAAAATGTACAAAGGAAAATAAATGGGAAATAAATCAATAAATTGAAAGGATTTTCTTTTCCATTACTTTTTGTAAGGGATGTATATAGTTTTTCCATACGCTTTCTGTACGAAATAGACTCGTTTATAGTAAGAAGTCAAAATCCGATTCCTTTTTTGTTAATTCAAAAAATGTGATAAACATAACAGTGTGTATCACATTTTCTTTCTAGACAAAACATTTTATTTTTAACAAATAAAGATTTTTTCTGAATGATAGATTTCCATTGATGCAGTAATTTTCGTAATGTACTTCTCAATAAATTAGATATTTTAAGTATGTCTATAACAATTTTGTGAATTATATATGTGACAATTTTTGTCTAAACAAACAATTTTGTTAATATTTTCTAATTTTTGTAAAAATATTCTACTGCGGGTTGTCTCAAGGAGAACAATTTCCATCAAAAACAAAGTAACAACTATTTGAAGTAAACAACAAAATGAAAAAACAAAATGAATTATCAAAAGAAACATCAGGTTTAAAGCTTTGCAAGGACTTATTAAGGGGGCACAGGAACTTTGAGTTTGTCGAAACAATCAAAAACATCGCCTTTTTCAAAGAGCCAAAACACAAAAAATATGCAATTAAGATCTTTTCCTCCTCTTCCTACCTAAAGTGTATATCCTTAAGTACATTATCCAGAAAAATAAATGTTGTATGTACAAAATTAATATTTAAATTTTAAATTAAAAAATTCATCTCACTAACGCGTGATTAAGTGCTGCGCACATGATAAAACTCTAAATTATAATTATAGAAAACAATTTTACAACAAAATAGAATATAACATACCTACTTATAATTTAAAACCAATATATACGCAAAACGTTTTGTTTAAAATTTAATTTTAGCACAAAATAAAAAAGTTCAAAAATCTCAATTTTTTTTTAAAGTTTTTCAAGTGCAAAAATATAAATAACCAAAATATCTGATTTTTTTGGTTTTACCCTGTAGATCATAAAGAAACGCATATTTGGTTAATTTTTTCTAAGCTGTAGATTACATAGTTTAAAAGTAATAGTGCGCGAAAACTCCAAATTTACTAATCTGGGAAAACGCTTTTCAAAATTTCAGTATCTAAAGACCTTATATCATACTCATCATCTAAAAATGATTGTAACTCAAGAAATAATGCAAATTTTTGAATGCGGGTTTTTGCATATTGTTGAGAAATTTTTTAAAATTCAGAATAAAGCAAAAGCTGAAAACTGATTTTTTGAAATTTTAAGGGCCCTGTGTCCCCTTAAAAAAGCGACCCGTATTTTGATCAATTAAGAAGTCCCTTGCTGTGTGTTTATTCAAGAACTATATATATATTTAAAAAAAAAAAAAAAAAAAAAAACCTCAAAGGAAAAAATACGACACTCTGAGAAGAATGCATTTTCGTAAACGAACGAAACAATTTATATGCAGATCACAAGGATCCGTCGAGTTTTATTTTAAATTAATAACGATATAACAGATAACAAAATATTCAGAGGCAATCTACGTCTTTCTGAAGTGAACATAGAACTCTTAGGCTTAACTCTTTAATCCGATAAATGTACAGAAAAAATGTCTGTGACATTTATTTGAATAGAATCTTGTACTGTCACGAATTTCTATCATTATTGAATTGTTATTGTTACAGACGCAAACTTCCTTAAATTATTAAAATAATTTGCTTGATTCAAATGTTTTTGCGAAATTCATGAAACCATCCGAAAATTGCAAAAAATGTTTGATCTCAATAGCAAATTTATTATAAATCAGAGTGTGGGAGAAATATGTAGTAATAGAATTTTCAAATAATAAATTTTCTTCGGAAGATATTAAAGTCAATAATATGCATTTCAAATGCAACGATAATACACTGATATTATTTAATGTTGGTTTGTATACAAAACAAGGGTTGTACATGACAACGTGTGATAATTTTTTCATCCTTTTTAAATTCATCTAAACATTGCATTGTAATGTTTTTTGACATTTTACATTTGAAGACCAATTTGAAGTGGCAATTTCTTTGTGACCAATAGCTACAATTGATGTTGCCTCGATTGATCCTTTATTTTATAAACTACAATAGTTATACAAATCAGACATAAAAATTCAGTCAAGACAAGATAGCAAAAGGAAATTAACAACACCAGAGAATTACAGCAGGGAGCTCCACAAAGAGTATCCAACGAAGCAAGTGAGAGTCGAACCCACAGAGTTCCAACGCTCTCAAGCGTTCAGCGGGGTGGTGCCTTAACTACTCGTCTACGGAGGCCCCAATATATTTGTTTCAAAATAATAACTTTTAGTTACAAAAATTAACTTATTACTAACACGTATGATGTCATTTCCTCCTTTTTTAAAAAAATAACGAATCATATCATTCAAATTATTGTCTTTATCCCGGTTTATTCGAATGAATATTACATGGTTAATTTTATTTTAAAATACTCCTTTTTTACATGATTTTTTTATTTTTTTTGTTCTTAGTGCTATCATTTATATTTAGTAATCAAAATTATTACTAATCGATATGAAGCGTCCGGAATAAATTTTAATACAGAATGCAAGCTCGACAGATGAATTGTTCATTTTTCTTTCATTTTCAAAGTCATTACAGAAAGCGGCAACTCCCACAATTCAAATTCGTATTATTATATTTAGGAGATTAACTAATCGATCATGTTAACTCATAATTAACATTAGCATTCGTCATTAAGGATGTATAATTTATCTTCTAAAGTAAATAAAAGTAAATAAAATAAAGTGTGTGCTTTATGATGAGAGTAAATAGAGAATTTTAGATTTATTGATTTCCAAAATAAAATTAAATATTGCATACATCTATTAAATATCGATTATTAGAAAGATGAGTGAAATGGTAATAATAATCATCTAATTTTAATTTATTTTCATATTTTACGGGGGCTCATGTTTTATAAATTCTTTGGCCTTTTTTTACTACTTATAATTTTATTTAAAAAAATATATATATATTTGGAACTTATGTTTCCACCAAAAGACAAAATATAACATAATAACTACGAAAAAACTAAATAACCAAAACGAATAGTAACTGTTAATAAACTGAAGGTAACTTTATAAAAATAACTAATAATAAACGAAATAATAATATTTAATACTAGTAATAAAGTAAACAGCAATAAGTAATAGTAGCTAATAATAAACTAAATACCAAACGAAATAATAACAACACCAACCCAAAATTTAACAGAAATTATTTTTATATAATACTGAAACACAAAAGTCATACACGAAGTAAAAATGAAAGACAAGTTTCTATAAGTTTTCTACTACTTCTTTTACTTGAAACGGTATACAGAGTTAGTTTATAGATTATTATAAAATACATTTAATTATATACAGCATGCGTAAAATTTGGTTTCCTTTATCATTCTTTTTTTTTTTTCTAATTGGTGCATTTTCTGAACACATTTATAATAAGTGATTTACATGATTTTTTGTACTAAGTTCAGTAGTGCAGTAAGTGCAGTGATAAATATTTGGTTTGAGTTATTGATTAAGGTCAATCAGAAAAATATATTGTTTAAATATTTTTATTTTGGAAAAAAAAAATATTTCAAAAATTCGATAAGATAAGTTTTAATAATCCTGTATAGATAATTATATCCCACGAACAATGTGCCTTTTAATGCTTTTCAAATCAGTAGAATGCCATTCTTATAAAATGAAATTGCTGATGGTGTAATTAAATCTCAGTACTTGACAGCAACGTCTTCTTGTAACTACATGCCTGTCCAGAATTTATAGCGTAAGTTACAAGATATATGTATTGTTTTTGAAAGGATCATACTGAAATGTTCATATTTTCTCTGATTAAAATTTAAAGTAGATTTAGATTCTATGCCTACATTTTGCGAAAGAGATGTTAGTGCAAATAGGCAAACAAAAAAATTTAAACACACCCTGTCCGTATTATTTTCTAAAATTTCTTAGAATAAAAATAAAGAGCCATTCGACAGGATGTTATGTTTTCTTTTCCAGTTACTGTTAATAAATTAAACTTAAGGGGTTGCCTACATTCTGAAATTGTACCACAATATGACAATTTCAGTATTAGTTCAGTACTAACAGATACTGTAGACAACACGTTTTGCTTTAATGATACGATTTATTTAGGATACCAAAGCAGGAAGTGATTCAGTTAATTTGATTTGGTATTACGATGTTTTGTAGTTTATTCTATACTCCCAATGTTAAATTTCTTTCTAATCCTAACAAAAATAATCGATGTAAATGGTAATAATCTTACGTTATAAAGAGTAATGACCATAGTTCTTTAAGTAGAACTAACAAAAAGCTTAGAAACGTATCTGTGCTTTTGGGTTAACATATGGGTAGTTTAAAAAAAAAATATTTATGTTAAAAAATCATAGATTACTACTAACTGTCACTTTCGAAAATTACTTAAACAACATACATTTGAAATACATTTTCGAAAAGAAAATAATATTTTTAACCTACATTTTTTTTTCAAAAGAAATCGATTTTCAAAAACTCCCAAATATGTGAATGAAAAATTACTGCTCATTCCAGTAAGAGTTATTAAGTTACCCACAAAACCTTACACACATTTCAATCGTTTTTTCAATGATTAGTAAATGAATTCACATTAGAAATTCCACATTTTAAGTTTTATTATTAAATTTCCCTTAAAACATTAAAATAAAAATGCTTAAAATATGATATATTTACATATTTGAAAGAATTAATGCAATATTTATTTATAAATTCATCTGGATAAAAACTAAAACATTTATCAGTCATAAAATCAATTATTTTATACTAAAAACATTTTTTAAGTACCTTTAAACAAAAGTTTAATTTAAGCAGGAAACTTTGGTTGTCAGTTATACTGTAAAAACTGTTTATTGTGAATTACGTTTTCTTCTATAATATATTTTTCTTCAACGATAATCCAAAATTATTCACTTAAGCCTTAATATTTTTCTGTAAAAGTCATTCGTTTTTTGCAACAAATTATAAAAGGAGATTTAAATAAATTTTCATATGATTTGTTGAGTATGTCGTGTTTCTTATAAAACATCTATATCTCTAAAACACGGATTTAAAATTTCTTACAGAAATAAAATGCATTCATATGGAAAATCTTTCAAGAAGCTTCAAAAATTAAATTTCGTAAACGTGTAATTGAATGTTTATTCTAGAATTTAAGAAAAGAAAGTTATTTAAGTTTCCGTTTATCCCTGTTCTTTGTTATAAATATATCGAGAAAAATATTGCTTTTTTAATCTGTGTCATTTATAATGAATAACTTGGAATTTGACAGCACAAAGCTAATCTACGTGTCAGATCTGTGATACATCACGTTGCAAATTACAATTTGTTAGAAGATATTATACTAGAGATTTTTACTCTTTAAAAAGTGAAAATCGAAAGATTTCCTAGATGCTGTAAACTATTTTAAAATAAATAAATATAAATCGAATAAAATGGTACTATTCAGTTATTGTACCTGAATTTTTTTTTCATATGCAGCTGTATTGGTTACATTATGAAGGGTTTTTTTTTTTTTATATTTGTGAGAATTATTGTCATAATTTTGTCAATTTGTAATCATCATTATATTAAGTAGCCTATGTATATATTCTTTATTTATGCTGGAGGACAATCTGAGTAATATGCTATTTGTCCAGTTCAAGTCATTTGGGACAGGACAGATTTAATCTTTTAATGACTAAATGATTAGATCTCTGAATGGTTCTTGAAAGGTCTATTTTAAACCCAAAGAATTTTGTGAGTAGTCCTTTTAAGAAACAAAATCTTTTATACCAGATCCCAGTTATGCCACTCTAAAAATTTTAAAATAAACTACGTTTGAAATAAATCATACAATTTAAATGGACTTCAGACTAAATTAATCAAAGTAACAATAACTTTACTTTTTAAACACTTAAAAAAACAATGAAAGACTAAGATGTAACAATGTGACAATGTTAAACGATTGGTAAACTTCATGGTGTCATAAGATCATATATCTCATAACAGATAAAAATTTCATAAAAGATCTCTTAACTTACCAAATGACATGGCATCGAAGTTTTCTAAATTCTTTCAAAGAAGGATAGATTTTTTAGATCCTCATAGTGAGTCTTTTAATTAGCCATAAATAATGTTTCTGATTGAAATGTTATTCTGCTTCAATTATTTTTCACAAACAAAATTTCAGGAATCATTTTCACGACAATAAAGTATTCTTTTCCTGCAGTAAATGTCTTCTAGACTATACATCTGCTGTCTCATGATTTAAATTTGTTAAAATGTGTTTTATCTCCTAGAAAATCTTTATACTATAAATATGGCACACGATATATATTGCATACATTCTGCATTAAATACATAAGGTTGCTTAGAAAATTAAATATTTAAAAATCCTATATTTTTTCTCATCACTTTTACATTACAATATACTCCATAATGTACAATATATTAGATTATGCAATAAGTGTATTATAATTAATAAACTCTTCAAATATTATTATATATATTATTATATTATTATATAATTTGTATTTATTATTATTATTTTTTTTAATTTCTTATCATTTATCTCAAATAATGAAAATATTTGCAATAAATTTGAGGCGACCGAAATAACTCAGAATGTTCTTAGATCCACTTTCTTTCATTTAAAATAACAAACGAACTATTGACACGGTTCATAAATCAAATACGCACTGTTTTAATGGTATTAATTTAACATATTGTGTTAAAAAAATATTGACATTGCTCATTGGATATGAATTTTCTTATGGAGCAATTAAAAGGGATAGCAAAAATATGATCGATTAATGTTTTGTATTTTATGGCTGAAAAATTAATTAAAAAAAGTTAAATTTATATACAAAGATGAATGCTCTCGATTAATATGTACACAAAAGACCCAAATCTATGTTATACATAATATTAAATAGTTGATAATATTAAGGTCGAATTGTGCCTTTAACATTTTTACAACTATATACACAACAATTAGAATGGGGTAGCGTAATAATGATTATAAATATTATATTTAAAATTTGAAAAATAAAAAGTTATATTTTTTATATCCTACTAATAAGCTATATTAACTTAAGAAGGTTTGAAAAGAGTTATATTACCATGTGCATTAACAAAGAAATCCCCATAAAATTGTTGATATCAGTTTGAATAATGTAATCCATAATCACTAAATAATCTTTTGTGATTCTAACAAACCAACATTATTGTTCTATAACTGTAGTGAACTAGTAGAATATTTATTAAAGAACTAAATTTTTTAAAGTAAATCTAACATTAGATTGTTTATAATTTCCCTTTGATAACTTTCTTATACATTATTATTTTCTATAACATTATCTAAGAAGCTGTATTGAAACATTTGATTTTTTATCTGCTTGTATATTCTATATACATTTTAACAGAATATACCGTCATAACTTCTGGGACAATTTAGCTTTAAATAGTTTATATTATAATTGTTTTTCTATTATTACAAAGAAAGCATTCGCTATATAATTTGGAAAAAAAAATTGACATTAATATCGCATGTACGTCATAATTTTGTTTTCATTTCTGCCATATTTAAATATGTAAATTGTTCCATTTTTTTCAAAAATTAAATGCATTTATAACAATAAAGGATCTCATAAGAAAATTATGTTTCTCTTAATAAAATACTTTTTAAAGTAACAAACCGAACAAAAAAAAGTACTAAAGTATTTTGTAACATTATTTTCTATAAAAGTAAATTCTATGTCTAAATAAAAATTATATAAGTAACTATATGCTTCTATAATTTTATTTCATAACACAAAATTTAATATTTGAAAAAAATCAAATAGTTCTCTATCAAAAAATGTTTCAGGAAAGTAAATATACATGCATAATTATTCTGCAATTAGCCGCATGCAGTGTATTATACATCGAAGACAAATGAGCGAATAGCAAGCAAACAAATTATCAATAATTGAATTATCAAAAGCAGAGCATGCAATTAAAAGCTCTCCAGGGACTTACTTAATAAAATTAGGTCTTTTTATGTCGAATAATAACTTTCTTATTGCTGAGTTTTTTTCTTTGTCAAGTATTCCACAATCCCTGATTACCATACATTTTATTATCTAAACGAATCACTTTGTATGTAGATGCAAATATGACATTGCAAAGATGTAAGCGATTACGTTTTAAACAAGTAAGCTTGTAGCCGGAAAAAAACATACAAAAATTGCTACGTCTAGTTGATGTGTATATTGCTGTTTACTATTAGAAAGTCAGTAACTCACAAACAATGTTTATCTATACCACTTCTTGGAAAAGAAATCTCTTGTATTAGTCATTTTCGATTATTCAGCTGTTACATGGTGCAGAAGTTAAAATTCTGGATATATTCAACCAAGTGCTTGGCACAAATTCTTTTGCCAAAGTCCACAAGTAATCGAAAAACCGCGAAAGGAGTGACGAATTTCAAACTGTAATATGATAAATATATTATACACAAAAATCAAATTCTTGCTAAACAATAGGTAAAGTAAAATAGTGGTAGCGGAAGCAATTAAAACAAACACATTTAAAACATGATAACACAGCTTCAGATTAAGATCCGTTAATATCAATAAAAAGCCTTTAAAATAATAATGATAATGCAATAAAATTATTTATACGCCGTATATGCAGGACATAGGTTAAATGTGCATCTCATAATATACAAAAATCTTATTCATAATTTTAAATGTAATTAAATATATTATTTTTTTCTGTCTACCAATAATAATATTAATTTATAAACCTTCCACTTATTGGTATCAGGTAAGCCAGTGTTGTGATAGTTTTTTAATAAGGTTATAACATTTAGGAGATACTAGGGAGGGTTGACCATACGGTAGAATTAACCCATACATCAGTTTTCATATTTAAAAGAATTTTATGGTTTTATCAATCGGTGTCAACCAGATCTACTGGAATGCTCAAACAACAGCCTCTTTTTCATACAGATAATCAAAGTAGGTGTGGAAAAAGTCAATTATGAGGCGTTTTAAACCTAAAATTTGTGTTTTTTTTAAATATTTCGTAAGCTATTTTCAGATAAAATATATCATGGAAATTTCAGTAAGAAGGATTTAAGTAATGTAGAAATATCGAGCTTTCATTCCAGGCATGAAGGATACGCAGTAAGTTTGCCTTGGCATAATATTGTGCTATTCTTTAGAAAAGGGCTGTGTGGGGAGGCTTGACCCAGTCAATGTGAGGGAGGGCTAACCAGATGTTCAGAGCTCCCTTAAAACATTCATGACGGGAAACGAGAATTCTCGTTTTCATTCAAACAACTTCACTGACTAAGGACGTGGCGTGTACCTTACAGAAAATACATTTATATCATGTTGTCCATATTTGTTTAGGTTGTAAGGTATGTTATATTACATTCGTGCATTGAAAGATATTTATCGATATATAAACTTGGAAAACCTATCTAGAACACCAATTTACAAAAGTCTTTCAGCATTGGAAGAGGCTTCTGCTGTTTTAAAATTCAGATTTGATAAAAAATTGCCCGTCGGCAGCGTTTTAATTAAGGAGTTTTGAAAATCATTTTATTGTCCACTGTGCATAATGAAAGTTAATGGTTAAATATAAAAATCAATGTGAATTTATTCTGCAAAGCTACAGTAAAATGGGGGTGATGGGAAAGAAAACATTTAAATCTGATTAAAGAAAGAGGTGAAAAATTGCTATAGTATCCGCTGCACGAAATAAATTTATGGAATATAAATGGGATAGGAACATAGTTGATAGGAACCTTTTTCCAAATATTACTTAAAATAGGTAAATAAAAACAGGAGAAAAGACTAGAAAGTACGAAAGCAGAAGTCTTAACGTTTTCAGGGGCAGCGCTATGTTTATGAAACAACTTAATTTTTATTCCCTAACGCCACAGTGGTACCAGAATTTTTTTACAATCTTTTCCATTTAATATGTATGTGAAATATAAAAATTTTCATATTTAAAAAGAAATTTGTTCATATATTGCGGTGCCAATCATTTATTTCAACATTTTAGTACTGAAAGTAATTTGCCCCTGAAAGGGTTAAAATATGTTAATGACAAGTTAAGTACTCATGCAGCAATTTCAAGAAAATAATTCAGGAAAAGATAATACTAAAAATTCGTTTGCTACTTATGACGTCAATTTCGTCAATATGATTTCAAACTGGTTCTGAAAACGGGCTGCTACAAATTATTTCCCACGTCTTTGTAATACTCTATCTTTAATTATACCAGTTAGATAAATTTTTTAATACTTGAAATGCCTTGATACCATTCTACGATTTATATCGTATACGTTTATATAAAATACGATTTTTATACGATTTATATTGAAATAAAAACATTAAAATAGAAATCATTTCATAGTTACTATTTTTTAGAGTAAGTATTTTTCTTTTGAAACAAAATTTCATGACTGACGTTACGATTGACGCTTTTGGAAATTGATGTCATTTGCATGTTAACAACAGTAGATTTGGATTTAGGAATGGAGATATGAGTTTAAATTCGAAAAATATCGGCTATGAATCTTTGTATACATGTGTTGAAGATACCTATATTGCCAGTTAATAGAGCATAAATAAAAATTGTTTTTAATTTGAAATAGGAATATATTTTTAACCTTTAGTATATGTGTTAGATTTCTCAATAACTACAGGGAAAAGTATTTTTGGTATTTTCATTTTAGCGATCACTTACTTATCTGAGTAGCACATTTCGCCCGCTGCGATGATCGGTTTTTCCAGAGAAATCTTGAATTAAATGAAATATATTGATGAATTTGATCTTCCATTTTAAAGCAATATGTATCTTTATCTCAAATGTCATTCACTATTGGTTTTACCTTGATTATAGAACATTTCAGCTAATTCTATAACAACGCATGCACAACAAAATGTTATATTCTAAAACTATTCAGAAGTTTGGATACAAAGTAACGGTGCAAAATTCATTAATATCTCTCCAGTAGAACTTTTAAAAAAGGCTAATCTTTTATAATCGGCTCACCTGACTATTGAACTTTCTTCATAATTTTATAATAAAGTGACGTAAAACTATTTGCTATATTTTAAAACCATCCGTGTAAATGTATCTAACAAACAATGCAAGTTCTAATGAAATCCATTCGGAATTTTTAGATGACTTATCTTTTATAATCGTGTTCCACATGATTATGGAATTTTCCCCTATAATTCTATGGCTAATCAGCTTTTAATATTGTTAAGCACCAAAACCTTAACTGTAAAACTAATAGTGCAAGTTGAATTAAAATTATTTCAGAAGAACCCAAGTTATAAGCAGCCGAAATGAGATTCCCACACGAAAATAAACAAATACTGAAATTTACCAATTTATTTATGTAAAAGTACACGAAAACAAACAAATACTAAATTAATTACAATGTTTTAGAGCAATAAAGTTAATATTTTGTAACTGGGTTGTATGCATATTTAAAAAAATTCAAGCTTGAAAATTACTTTAAAAAACAAAAAATTCTGTAAATTGAGTAAAACTTACCAACCACATTACTGAAAGAGTTTTTTGTTTTCTGTTAGACGTTGAAATAAACGGATGTATATAGTTTAGAGATGTCAAGATTAGAGTCAGTAAAAGCGTAATTTACTAAACGATATGAATAAATATGATGGTAGGCGTTACTCATAGATATGTCTTTTCTTCATAATATTGCATTAATAGAAAACGGATATATCTTTCTTAATTGGATTGCAGATCTATTTAAAAATATATCCGTGATTTAAAATTAATTTAAATAGGATAAACAATCTGTAAATTGAGATAAGCTTTTCGTGCAAATGCTACTGAAAGTACTTTTTTATTCTATTAGACGTTGGAAAATTCAAATGTGCGCCGTTTAAAGGTCAAATTGCAGTAAAAGTTAAATTTATGGTTGGGGTAGGTTGCTGCCACTAAAATTACAATGCTAGAGTTACTCATAGAAATGTCTTTTCTTTATAATATTGCATTTAGAGCAAACAGGCCTATCTTTCGTTATTGGGTTACATGCAAATTAAAAAATATCCATGATTGAAAATTACTTTAAAATCTATTTAAATGAGAAAATTGCGATACAATTTTCAACTAAATTTCTTTTGAAAGAACTTTACTCTATTCAGCAGTGTGAAAAACGAAATTGCATGATGTTCATAAGTTAAGAAAAATTTCAGTAAAGACACAATTTATGGGTCTGGTCATCGCCATCATCAGTATAATAACACAATTGGCATTGTGTTTGTAGTTTTTGTATATTCTGAAGATGAATCAGTGCAAGAGTCAAAACATGTAAATTTTTAGTATTTTTAATGTGTTTTTTATTGAAATGACGTTTTTTAGACAGATAATTGTATTTCAACATATGTTTTGAGATTTGTTTGGAATATATATTATTATGGTATAGTTAATAGTAGACGTAATTAAGACTATACTATTTATATTTATGTTTCTTATTGCTCTTTTTAAAGATTCCTGAACGGGAATGCACCAATCTCAGTTATTGTCATTTCCGTGTTATTTCATTTTATGTATTTTACTCGGGAGGACACTAATTATTGACACGCGCGAAGCCGGGTAGTTCTGTTAGTATTATATAAAGTAGAAAACTCCACAATTTAAATTCGTATTATTTTTATTTCAGCCAGTTTAACATAACGATAATTTTCAGGAATATTCGTCGTTTTCTATTGATTCTTAATAAATAATAATTCGTCTAAAAGAACTAAAAATAATCAAATCTGAAATATCAAGAAATTTAAAAACCGTAAATGATGAATTATTAGACTATCTACGTGTTTCATCTTCATCGTAGCCATTATCAAAACAAACAAAATAGTACAGGCAATAGGGAATTTCACCTAGCAAAATTAATGGTAGTTCTGGAAATCGGCTTACTTTATGTTTGTTGGGTCGCTGAATCCGAATTTTTAACTTCCCACCAAAATTTCCCCCGGCAACATACCCAAATTTTGGTAAAAAGCCCCCCAAAAAAGGTTTTGATTAAAAAAAAATATTTTTTTTTTCAGAGGAAAAGTATCTGGAAATTCAGAATGTAGACAAAATTTGCAACAAATCAGATATATGACATTATGACTTAGTATGAAGCGGAAGGGGGGATCTGCCTCGGAACATACGCGCGGTGCTGCGTGGCCTAAGTTGCTCAATTCCACTTAAACACTCACACGTTTACATTCGCCCTCCCATCTGCCCTCCGAACTTTCATTATAAGGTTTACTTTAAGTTTTTTTTTGGTCGCTGAATCCGAATTTTTAACTTATCCCCTAAATTCCCTTCCCCCGAACCCCCAGCCAAATAGTTGTTATTCACTTAAATTTCTTATTGTTTTAAGGGAAAACCATTACAAAATTCAAAAACTGGACAAAATATGCAACAAATAGGATATATGACATTATGACGTAGGATAAACGGGGAGAGAGGGGGCTGCCTCTGAACATTCCCTGCGCGCTTTTCTCAAAAACCAATTTTTTGGGGGGTTGCCGGGTGAAATTTTGGTGGGAAGTTACAAATTCGGATTAAGCGATCCAAAAAACATAAAGTGAGTCGAAATATAGAAATAGTATTAATTATTTCAGGTAAAATCCCCTATTGCTTGGACTTCATAACTTAGAGCACGTAGCTCCGCAGTGCATGTTTCAGGCAGCCCTCCCCCTCGCCGTTCACCATACGTCATAAATGTCATAGATCCTATTTGTTGCAAATTTAGTCAAGTTTTTGAATTTCGTAATGCTTTTCCCTTAAAACAATAAGAAATTTAAGTTAAAAACAACTATTTGGGATCGGGTTTCGGGAGGGGAAAATTGTGAGGGGAAGTTAAAAATTCGGATTCAGCTACCCAAAAAACTTAAAGTAAACCTTATAGAGAAAGTTCGGAGGGGAGATGGGAGGGCGAATGTAAACGTGTGAGTGGTTAAGTGGAATTGCGCAATTTTATTAATAAAATATTAATTATTAATTTGATTTTATTATTTGATTTTATTAATAAAAAACTTTTTTGTGGGGCATTTTACCAAAATTTGGGAGAATTGCCGGGGGAAATTTTGGTGGGAAGTTTAAAATTTGGATTCAGCGACCCAAAACACATATAGTAAGCCTTCTTCCAGAACTACCATGAATTTTGCTAGGTAGAGCTCTATTGCCTGGACTAACAATATTGCAATGTGCAAGATCTATGGTGTTCAGATGTGAAGCGCCAAGATTAAGGAATATAATTTGTACTAAATTGAGCCAATTAATTTTGACAATTATTCAGGAGCATGTGAAATACTTTTTATTAAAACAGTCGGATCAAATAGTTACTCCACATACATGAATAGAAGGAAATTTAATTAAAGTAAAAAGTGACATACAGCTGATACACTATATCGCCGATGCTGATTGGCAACTTGGGATTTTAGACGTTTTGCTAAATATCTAGAAACATACATGAGGAATTATACTGGGATTCCAGGTGTTTAAACAGAATATTGTAGGTCATATATTTCCGAGAAGTTTTTTCCTGAAACCCCATAGGGGACCGTCAACAAATTGAATAAAACGAATATTTTTTGGATAACCCTGTCAAAACAAATGTAGCAAAAGTATTCAAACTGCTGAACATGATTAAGAGGATTATTGTAATAAACTGAGCTCATTTATATGAGGATAGCATGTATACTAGTAGAGAAATTAAGGGTTTTATAAAAACAGTCCCAAATTTTGCCAAGTTTTTGCTTATAATTTGCAGATTTCTTAATATATATATATATAAAATGTTCTTTTCAAAAAATATGACAAACAACATTGTACATGTACGTTTAGCACAAACGTTTGTAAAATTCTTAAAAACATATCTTGAAAATTCCGAAAATTATCGATTATAGAATAAGCTCGAAAGCAGTTGCCCCCCCCCCCCTCCCCAAAAAAATAGTAGTACGTGCAATATTGTGTACGTCATATTGGCGATATTTATGACAAATATTTACCCAGCTTTATGTACATATAAACCCACGAACACTTCCACGTCATCCTAAATAATATATTACGCGAACGAAACACCAATAGAGGTAGCGAGAGAGACGCGATCCTTATATATATACTTTTTAAATAATTCGTTTAAAATGTCAGTGTAAATTACAAATAAAATAATCTCCATAAGGTACTTTTTGAAACTCCGAAACATTATTTAATTATAAAATTGAGCAAGGATTTTTTTTTTTACTTTCAGAATATCAAATTTCAATCTTTTTTTTTTTTTTTTTTTTTTTTTTTTTACCCGTGTTCGGAGTGTTTCCGATTTATTTCCGGGAGCAACATTTGGGATTTAATTTTCCTGAATAATAAAATACTTTGAAGATGTTCATATATCAATCTATATACGAAATAAAGACTGCGCAAGTTACACTTTTGTATCGATTGAAACGCAGATGTAATTTTTTTAATATTATTTTTACGTTATTCTTAATTACGTCCTCTTAGTTATCCATCTTTCCAATCATCCAATGTTATATCTAACAGAAATACTTAGTAATGTTTCGGGTACATTAAAGAAAAAAATAATAAAAAAAGCACTGAAAAACTTACTATAAAACTAGAACATATTAAGTCTTTTATCTTTTTTAGACATACACGTTTAAACTATTGGTATCGCAAAAAAAAAAAAAAAAAAAAAAAAAAAAAAAAAATCACGTATTTTTTAAAACGAAAGTCTCAAAAGATCTTTATTCAAATTCCTTTTTATGCATTTTTTTTTTTTTCAAAAGCAATTTTAATCTGAATATTCCATTTTTTTTTTCTATAGCGAACTGCTGACGCAACGTCTTTGTAATGCATATTTTAAAAATATGCATGCATCAATGTATATTCAAAGTATCTTTATCGCAGAAACATTCTTAGAAACCTATTTGAAATCCATTTAAAGATCTCTGAATTTATATCTTTTTCCTCGCAGGGGATTGTTCTAAAAAGAATAAAACTACTGAATCACCAGATAACACACATTACATCGAACTAATTTTTTCTTATATGGACAATTTAACTTCAAAACAATTTTCTTATCTATAGCAAATTTTAGTATTAAACAAGTTTCTGTTCGTTATTTCTTTCTATATCGTCAGATAGTTATGTCATTTATGTGATATATATTTTTAAGTATGTGTGTTTTACCATCCAATACAATAACTTTTAAATGTGTATTTCGGAAGTTTTTGAAAGACGTAAGACGATTAAATGGAATGCACGCACGTTTTATTTTATTATTATTGATTTAAAGTTTTGTATTTTAACCACGCCAACATTGTCAGCTAATTACAGTCTCTTGAACGTTACAGATGATGACTAGCGTAAAAGTCACAATCGTGACAAGAGTATGATTATATTAAATCTACACATAAGATGTATCACTTCGCTGATTTACGATGTAAATGTGTCCACGATAACGAAGTTACAGACATTTGCACACTTTACAAAATGCGCACACTCCGCGACAGTACATTCATTGAAACTATTACTCTAAATTACTCAAAGGCGATGGTAAATTGCCACTTCGTCAAAGTACGTACACATTTTCGTTGTATTTGGATCACAGTGATGGTCATGTTTGCAATATACATTAGACTTATTATGAGCAATAATAAAGTTAGCTTGGTTTCCTTAACCTTCACTTTCTTATAAAAATATTACGATCTTCTTTGATTTAGAAACTCTGTAATGAAATTAGTGAAAATTGCTATACTTAAGTTTTGGTAATATGCAGCCACCTAAGCTATGATTTATCCTTAAGAATGATCAGATTTAAATGACCATCTAAGGGAGTAATTCTCTCTTCTGCTGTTTCATTGGACACTAGCATTACGACGTTTCACGTATACCTATAACTACGATCAGCTGTCATTTTGACCGCTTGCACGGAATAAATGAATAGACGTATTATTTGCTAATATTTTATAAAGTTAAAGATTATAAATGCACAACTTGCTTGTTTAAGAAGTAAACTATGCAATATATAAAGAAAACATCTAAATAACAATCATAACAAAAAGATAAGAGAATGAAAAATCCCTCTAGATGTTAAATTTAATGAATAGCATCACAATATTTTTAACCACGAAAAAAGTCATTTAAAATAAATTAAATTTATTATATTACATAACTCGGTATCACATCATACGCAGATTAGTGATCTCTAATTTTATGTGTGCAGGTTACAAAAACAAATTTTCTGCAATTTTTACAAATATTTAATATTTTGTTGCCTTTGCGTGCAATTATCTTTCATTTTTTCCTGTTACGGGAAGGGGTGTGACAAGCAACAATTCCCAACTTGTTAGAAGAAGAAAGTTTAAGGGGGGGGGGGGGGGGGTGATGAAATTTATGTCTTTCTGAGCTTTCCAGCCGTATCCAAAATAAAATCACAGCGGCAGTATATTTTATATCCAGTTACATCTTATAAATTATCCATGCATTTATCATAGACAAATCATGAATAATAATAATAAAATAAACTTTGAACAGACCAGCAGCGTCAAGATAAGGACTTCACTGAAAATTTTCTGGGCATCCGTTCAAAATCATCAACTCCATATTTGGTCGAATTATAAAAATTCACAACTACAGGCATTATTTATTCAGTAGATAAAAATATCCATTGTTTGGTGTAAAGTTCTCAGGAACAGGACTTTTTTGTTTTGTTTTTTTTCCTCATAAGATGTAAGCGTTATATTGTATACTTTACAATCGATACATGTCTCGTTTGCATACGACTTGAATACGACACATCTCTGGTTTATTTTATATAGGGAAGAACGAGGTACTTATCTCTTTGAACAATTAATTCTGCCAATACAGCTTATTACTGCGTTTCTAATTTGTTTTACTAAATTCAGTGATGCAAAGAATACGTCTGTTGTCAGGTTTCTTCCAGTGTTGCAGTATGGTTCAATCAAATGAAAAGATGCATGTTCACCAACTGTACATACGTATGGCATTGTTTCATCCTTACCAAAATACGGATATCCGGTCAGGAGATAATTTGATTACTCATCAATAGCAAGCCAAAATTTCATAGCAAATTTATTGTGCTTTTGGGGCATATACGGAATACATCGGCATCGAATTCTTCGTGGGAAACAATTGTTTATCTGCTGCATTATTTTATCCCTGTTTATAACACATCCAGCAGATTTCGTAAGTGTATACCAAATACCTGAAACAAGGGCAAATATATCAGTTTGCAGACTTTGAGATCTTGTTAACATCATGTCGAAAGGCAAATATTTCACATTTTCCAAGAATCTATCCCTGACCATCGTCTCAGTGATGAATGTCGACCTTAAGGTTTTTACCATAAACTAAAATCAGAAAACCCTTTTCAGCCAAAACTCCACCAGCATAAAACAATGATACGAAAGCAAAAATTTTTACGCGCCTGTTATTCAGTACACATTTGAATGTAATGAAATATTTTGTCTTTGATAAACGATCTCTATGAACTACTTGCATTGACATCAATTATTTTTTCATTTGCATTTGGAGTTGACCCAGATATTTCTCGAAAGACGTTCTGCTGGGAACGTTTGCTGTTTCTTAATATCATTGATTTTCCTCACATTGATTACGTCTTCCTCTATCTCGTGTTCTGTTTCGTCACCCTTGACTACTTTCTTGAGCTTGACCACTGCTACTATTTTACTTCTGGAAACTGTATAAGCAGCTGGCTATGAAATATTTTTGGATCTAAATTATTATTTACATTCGCTGTTTCTTGAATCACATGAATCTAATCCACTTGTGTCTAAATGAACAATCCAGTCTTCGTCGGATTTACTCGATATATTTTTGACATGAAATTCTCCGTCAATATGTGAATCAGAATTAGTAATATAGGAATTAGAAATAATTTCAAAAACATTCAACTCATTTTCTTTACTTAGTTATTTTTTAACAATTCTTCTACGCGGCTTCATACGCATCTATGAACACTGATTTCCAACAAAAAGAAATGAAGCTCAGTACATTTGTGTCCTTTGAAAGATAATATTTATAACACAAAAGAAATGCGTAGTAAGAAATCACGCTGAAATTACAAATTTTTGCCAAACAGTTCTTTTTCATGTCACTTCCTTCCTCTCGCCTCCCACCTCACTTCCGATTCCTTGAAATACACATCCCTTCTCGCCACAGATGCATCTGATTATGTTATTAAAACAGAGGAAATAGCTAAGAAAGAGAAGAAAATAATTTGACATACATAATTTTCTAGAAACGGTCAAATGACCGTAGTCGTAATTCTAGGTATAAATAGATGCAAAGATACGCACGTACAAAGATGAGAAGATTACAAGATATACTTATTCAAACTAAAGATAGAACATAGGTTTTCAGAAATAATTCTTTGATTTGATCAAAATATGCTTTATGTAAAGTAGTAGGAAAAGGGGGCTTCTGGGGCATCCGCCTGCGCTACCCCATCCGGCACCCCGTCCTGCACCCGATACCGCACCCCCTCCTGTGCACCCTCCCTCACCGCATCTGGTGCCTCCTCCGCCACCACCCCCTAGCGGAAAAATTGCATTTTTAAACTATTTTTCTGCTATAACATGAGAGTTGAAAATATTTTTTCTTTTTAATTATTTTTGTAAAAATATTTTTTTCAGTTTTGAAAAAAAAAAAATCTAGTCGTAATTTTTTTTTTTTTTACTTTACTAAAAAATCACATTTGTAAGAAAAAAAATATGTTATGTTGTATTTTTTTTTTTTTTTTTTTTTTTTTTTTTTTACTTTTGAAATTTTATTTCTAAATATTTTTGTAAATATACCTAAAAAACCTTGAAATTATTTTGTGAACGTGTATACATTTCATTCATCTGTTAATTTTTGCCTGTCCTTATGAATTTTTTTAAGATGAGAAAGCATTTTTTCGTTTAAAATGTTAGGAGATATAGAAGAGAGTAGCCGAATTTGGGCCACTTCACATATTTTCAGGTGTAACTCACTTAATTTTTGGAATATCTGTAAAACATTCCTACACGTGGTCAATCTATTCATCTACTTACCAAATAAATCTTTAGATCAATTTCTTTTTGAAAATCTTAAATTTTATTCTAATTTGAAAATTTTGTCAAAAGTGGTCCAAATTCAGCAACTGGTGGCCTAAGTTGGCCCCTTAGTCTTCTAAATTGGACCAAATAATATCAGGTTATTTTAATGACTAGGGAATATAACTAATTTTGTTAAAAGCAAAGATTGCGGTTAATGAAACAATCAAACAAAATAACACCAATGAAATATAATTAAATCAAATATCTCAAAATATGAGTAATTAAAGCGCATAAATTAACGTCTGAATTCCATTTTCAATTTTTAAGGTACACATACATTAAGACAGACTTTAAATACAATTAAATACAATAAACCCAACTGGAGTGAAAAATTAGCCGGAGCCACGAATCGAACCTGGGTGGACAGCATAACGTGCTGTTGCTCTACCGTTAACGTAGATGGACGGTGACGTTCCCCAACTTGGTTTATTAGTGAGAAATTGCCAAGCTAGGACATCGGCCAGGGGTAGCTTAACGGTAGAGCAACAGCACGTTATGCTGTCGACCCAGGTTCGATTCCTGGCCCCGGCTAATTTTTCACTCCAGTTGGGTTTATTGTATTTAATTGTATTTAAAGTCTGTCTTAATATATGTGTACCTTTAAAAAATATGAGTAATTGTTTTAAATAAAAGTGTATTCAAAATATAAATCAATCAGTAACTAAGAATAGAAATTATGGAACTAATTGTCAGTTACTTGAATACCATGTAAGGAGTGATGCAAAGCTTAGATATGAATTTTGTTTATTGTTTTTTTTTAGCTCACACAACATGGAACCGTATTTGGCAATCTGAACACTAAATCATTTCTGCTATTTTGTTTTTCTTACAAATTAGGCAAAACCAATCATCACTGACTAGATTTTTCTTTTTAAATTCTGAATTATTAGACATTTCTTTTTTGCAACGGAAGTTTTTTGAACATCATGTTCGTAGTTATTTCCTTCTATCATTTTCTTGCTAATAGCATGACGCGTATTTTTTAAAACTTGATGTTTAAATTGCTTTTGTGCTGTGATAGCTTCCTTTTGTCGTTTTATTTTTTTTTTTTCATTTCAAGGTTTACTTTATATGGCGACGATGTTAACACAACTGTGTTTTGGCTTCCTCTGTACTTTGATTTAACTGAATTTAGCAAGAGAAATAACATTTCTAATGTTTTTTGGCTTTTGGGGAGGATTTGTAGCTGCAACCTTCTTGCAGGTCAATTTCTTGACAACTCACACTCTCCTTTTTGTTTCCTATATTTCTAACAGCTTTTGCTGTCACGAGTGTTTTTCTTCCACGCAGTTTATCAAGTGTCTTTCTGAACCTTTTCAACATTATATTAAAAAAAAGTGTTTAAAAATATCCTCTATTGAAAAATGCGCTATTATTAATCAAATGCAAGCATTATACATTCAAACAGTTTTGAATTAAGCACCCCCCCCCCCCCACCCCGGAGAATTGAAATAACCACTACCCTCGAAGGTTTGAAATTTTATAATGGCAAAAATCGTGTAACTCCCCCCTCCACAACTGGAAGAAGTCTGCCATGGCAAATATCCTCCAGGCGGAAAAAAGTTTGAATTCAACTATGTGAATCAAATACCCCGTAGGAATAAGGAATTCAAAGAAAATAAATACAAATACATACAAGATAAAAGAAATTGCAAACAAAATTTATAGCATAAACATGTAAAAATTGTATGCTTATATAGGCCTAAACTGTATAAAAAAATTACCCAGATATACACACACAAAAACAAACTTACATGGAGATAGTAATCCATTATAAAATATTAAATTTTTTCTTAAAAATAGTATACAAAGCGTACCGTCCTCGAAATTAATTATTTACTTTTCAAATTTATGATTGCATATCTAGTCCAATTTAAGCAACTTAAATTGGCCCAATTACGGCAACTGTGCCATATTTTAAAACAGATAATCTCAAGACTAAGAACAAAAACGAAATCAAAGAAATCCGCGTGAAAAATATACGCAATAAACAGATGAATTCATATATGTACATGAAAACATAACTACTTACGTTAGAAAAACATGTATAATAATCACTTATAAACAGATTAAGTTAAATAATGCTATAAGAAGTGATAGAATATCTTTATTAAGACTTACGATCGTTTCATCGCACAATCGGCGACATTTTCAAAATCAATCATAATAGAAAATATTTTCACATAACTTAAAAACAATAATATAGTAAACAATGTCACGAGACATGAAGCATAATGAAAATATTGCAACCATAAAATAAAATAAAAATTAAATTAGCTATTTGCGAGCGTGGATTAATTTTCACATAATTTAAAAACAACATGGTAAACAATGTCACGAGACATCAAGCATACTGAAAAACATTGCAAAACATAAAATTAAATTAAATTAACTTGGCTATTTGCGAGTGTGGATTAATTTTTACTATTGTTTCTACAATTACTTAGTATCTCTTTCCAAATTCTAGGTAAATCAAGGGACACAGAATCATTGCAAATATTCTCGTTGCGTAAAAATATTTCTATTGATTCTCGGACTATGGATGGTAAATAAAATCTTGATGGATAAATTAATTTGCTATTTTTATATTCAATCTGTAAAGGTTCTTCGCTGCATAATCTGGCCAAAGCTGTGGTTCTTCTATTGTATTTGATGTCTGCTATATGTTCTTTGATTCTAGTTTTAAGTTTTCTGCCTGTCATACCTATATAAAACTGCTTTGTTCCATCTTCTTTGTTGAAAGGTATTTCGTATACTCCTGCTAATTGGTTGGACTCAATTTGATCTATTTTCTTGCATACTATATTTTTTATTTTCATGGCTGGTTTTGCGACTAGGAAGATATTGAATTTATTGAGTTTATATTTTAAACGTTCGACTCATATACTCTCATATACAAACGTTCACTCTATAAACATAGTATTAATATTTTAAGGAACTTGATGGATGATAATTCAGAAATCTTCGAAGTGTATGATGAAACATATGATAATTTGATTAATGATATAGACTGAATAACTCAGCTAGTTTTAATATGTCAAATGATTGTAGCAATAAGAAATGTCATATAAGATCAATTCATAGAAGCTGAAAATTAAGTATAATCAATTTTTAACTCTATTGCTGCCCTAAGTATATATCTATATTAATTGTGTAATGTAAAAATATACGGGGAAAGAATCAAGTTCGATGTAGATAAATATTGTGGTATTGGTTTAAAAACTGAAAAATCATCGAACTTCACTCAATTAGGAAGTATAAAATTTGATTAAATAATGTTTTGAATATAAAAATTAAGTTCGAATGTGATAAAAGTATGGAAATTAGTTTGTAAACTCACTCTTGTTTTTATATGTACAATCATGGAAAAAAAAATAAGAAGAATGTGAAATTTCCAATTAAATAGCAATGTTTGCTAATAAGAAGGGTTTAGAGAATTTAATTGGGTGTATAAAATTTAGACTGAATATAATAAAATTATGCGGAAAACTTTAGGTTTTTAATATGAAATTAATAAAAGATAGTTAACTCATGTTTCATTCGATAACAAATTTTAAAAATGAAATTATAAACTTATGTATTTAAAATTTTAGTAAATTTGTTTTGATTTGATGAGATAGAGTCAAGAAAAATCACAAGTTGATATAGTAAAAATAAATGGCAAAAGCTTTTTCACTTAAACTATATTTATTCATCATTTTCAATAGTTATAGGAAGACACATACATTTTTTTAAATATACAGATATTCAAATCAAGTTATATGACTTAACAAAGTTTGCATTTTTTCATTTATGCATGTTGACCAGATAATAAATAAAGTCGCCCCGGAGATAAAAGATAATGTTACAGTGTTTACATTAATATTTCTTGGGATGAACTTTTTATGATGTAAAAAATCAATCTCGTCATACAATTTAATGTTGCAGTGGTCACATTTATATTCCTTGGGATGAACATTTTTATGTTTAGTTAAAGCAGACTTTGTTAAAAACGTGTTGGAATATTTATCACAATCATAAATCTTCTCATGAGATCTCTTGTGAATTCTTAACAGAAACTTTTGTAAATAATATTTCCCACACTGATGGTATTTATATGCAGTAGATGTTCTAGAATGAGTTACACTATGTCATTTTAAATTACTGCTTTGAATGAATAATTTGAGCCTATTTCGCATTCAAAGGGTTTTTTCTCCAAACAGGATATTTGATGTCTATTTAATGCATTCTTTTTGGAATAGAATTTCTCGCATTGGTTGCAAGAAAAAGGTGTTTTTAGTTGTTCTGGTGAAGAGGGTATTATTTCAATGCTCGATGAATGTGCTTCTTGGTTGGGTGTAGCTGATTTCATATATTTTAAGTAAGATTGACTTGAATCTTTCTCTGCTAAACAAATTTCTTACATATTACTCATTTTAGTTAAACTAGAGAATATAAGCTTACTTCTTGGTATAACGAAAACAGCAAACAGTATGAAAAATTCGATCCGTTTCACTCAAAACTATAAAATTATAGGAGGCGCCGTTGTTTTTTAACCCGTAGGATTGGCTTAAAAAGTGAAAAATCGTTGATTTTCTTTAAATCTGAAAGTATTGGATTTGTTTAAATAATATTTTGTGTATAAAAATTAAGCTTGAATGAAGAAAACTCCGGTTAAATGTAATAAAAATAAGTATATTAGTTTGTCAACTCGTTTTTTTATATACATTCATGAAAATATTTTTAAAATGTGAAATTTTCAGTTATTGATTAGATTAAAATTTATTTATTTTTTTTTTAGCAATGAGTATTTCTTGAAGTGTGTCTCGTTGAAAGGTTAATATTCTACGTAGAGAAACATCGAAAAGGATAATAAAATTTCAAACTAGTGTAAAAGTTAATCAAATTCGTTTAAATTTCTCTTTTTTCATTAAAAATAATATTTTCCTTTGTGATTTGTTCAATTATTAAAATTGTTTAAGGTAATGTTCGTTCAAAAACTAAAAATAACTGTTTTAATTTCCCTATTAAGTTGAAATAATCGTATCGTTACTCTTTTAAATTAATATTCTGATCTTTTTCCTTAAAAATTGTTTTGATTAATTATTAATATTCATTAAGATGTTGTTCATTCAAAATTTGGATATATGTTCAAAATTTCAAATGTATCAATGATCAAATGATCTGATAAAACAATTTTATTCATTTCCAGTTTCCAACTAGTGTAAAAATTAATCAAATTCGTTTAAATGTGTCTTTTTTCATTAAAAAGTAATATTTTCCTTTGTTATTTGTTCAATTATTAAAATTCATTAAGATAATGGTTGTTCAAATAATAATAATAATAATAATAATAATAATAATAATAAAAATAAATAAATAAATAAATAAATAGTTCAAATAATAGTAATAATAATAATAAATAAATAAATAAATAGTTCAAATAATAATAATAATAATATTAATAATACAAATAAGTATGTCAAATAATAATAATAATAATAATAATAATAATAATAATAATAATAATAATAATAAATGTTTAAATTTCCCTTTTAAGTTGAAATCGTCGATGTTTACTGAACAGTTCAAAATCTGCGGTCTTGTGATATGAAAATACTTCGACAAAGCTTTTATAACATTCTTTTGTTCGCATTCCCTGCCTGAGGGAGAGATTTGAGGTTAGCGAAGGGATCATTTTTTAAATATATCTCTCAAATGCTAAACGGGGTGGAGTGGTTTCTTCAAACGTTTTGAGAGTTTGGGAAATTAAGTAATAATAATTACAAAATATGTAAGAATTTGTTTAAAAACTGAAAAATCACTGAATTTCATTGAATCAGAAAGTATAAAATTTGGATAAGTAATGATTTTTGTATAAAAAATAAGTATTTTAAATTCATTAAGGTTAATAGCCGTTCGAAAACTTAAATGTGTGCTTAGCATTTCTCATTTAAGTTCTCATCTTACAGTTTAAAAATCAGCTTGTTTCCTTAAAAATTCTCATTTTCCATTGTTTTGTTTAATTAATAATACTCATTAAGGTGTTGATCATTCAAAACTCAAATATATGTTTAACTTTCCCCATATAAGTTGATATTCTGATCTTGCAGCTGAAAAAAAAAATCTATAGCAATCAGCTTCATTCCGTTAAAATTGTTATTTCCCATTTTTTTGTTTAATTAATAATACTCATAAGGGTGTCAATTATGCAAAATTCAAATGTATGTTTAACTTTCTTCGTTTAAGTTGATATTCCGATCTTGTAGTTGAGAAAAATCTACAGTAATCAGCTTTATTCCTTAAAAATTGATATTTTTGTTATTTTTCTTAATTAATAGTACTCATTCATGTGTTGTTCATTCATATATATATGATTCACTTTTATCTTTTAAGTTGATATTTTGATCTTATAGTAACAAACAATTCAGAGAAATCTTCTTTTTTTCCTAACAAAATTGATATTTTCAATTGTTTTGTTTAATTAATAATACTTAGTAAGGTAAAGATTGTTCAAAATCCAAATATACGTTAACTTTTTCCATTTAAGTTGATATTCTGATCTTGTAGTTGAATAAAATCTACAAAAATCGGCTTTTTTCGACAAAAATTGTTATTTTCCATTATTTTGCTTAATTAATAATACTCATTAAAGTAAAAGTTGATAAAAATTCAAATGTAAATTTAATCTTCATCTTACAGTATGATAATCTAGTCGATCTAGCGTTCAACTCTCAAGTTATAGCAGAAAAATACTCTAAAAACGCCATTTTTCTCGCTAGGGGGCGGTGATGGAGGAGGCACTAGATGCGGTGTCGGAGGGTGCACAGGAGGGGGTGCGGTATTGGGTGCGGGATGGGGTGCCGGAGGGGGCACCGCAGGGGGCACGGTGCCCCTGTACCCCCTGCGGCTGTCCCAGAAGCACCCTTTTCCTACTACTATGTAATATTCTTGAGTTTTTAGAAAAAGTAAAAAAAAATAGAGAGGAAGAGAGATTATAAATAAGAAAATAAAAAAAGTTACATTCAATCAAATTGCATTTGCGGTCAATTAAAATGTTCCAGTTAATTAAATTGAGCAGTAATTCCAGTGTTAACTACAATTACATATGGGAATAGTGACTAAATTTTTAAATTAAGGAAAATAATTTTTGTACATTATGACGATATTTAGAAAGTTTGATAGTTATACACAAAATTTTAGTTTTCAGTAAATACTGAAGAAAGGACAAAGATACTTCATTATTGTAATTAACTTATAATGATGTGGCGTAAATTCTTTTTTTGAAAAATAGAAGTGTTACTTAATATAAATGATATAAAATTTTTGAAACGAAAACGTAAGGAAATAAAACCGGATTTATATATATTTTTTAGAATTTTTAGTTCATTATTATTATCATTATTATTATTATTATCATTATTATTATTACTATTACTACTATTACTATTATTATTATTATTATTATTATTATTACTATTTTTATTATTATTAGTTGGAACTATGCGTAACTTTAGGTTGGCAGATTTGAAGCTTCAGTGTATCATTCTCTATTAAAATTATTCTGTAGTAACAATATACATACATATATACGTATTATGTTAATCATTCTTTTCATATTTTTTAATTAAATTTTTGTAAAAATAAATGTAATTTAACCTAATAAATAACAAATAATAATACAAGCAATAACACAAATTTTATCTTTGTATTTAGAAAAAATACTTAATATCATTGTTACTTGTTTATTTCGTGTGAGAATATGCAATAATCTCTTAAGAAAATTAATCTAATCTGTTTTAATGTATATATTTCCGATATTTTAACTTACAGAATTTGTCTTCCATGGAGTTTTAGTCCTAATTATTTGGCTAAATACTGTAAGTATGAAGTTTTTTAAATTATGTGTAACAGGGGCGTCGCCATGGGGGGGGGTATGGAAGGGAGCCTCCCCCCAATATTTGTGAAGTTGGGAAACTTGAGCTTAGAGTTGGGAAACTCTGGATTTTTGAGACATTATGAAATTTTTATTGTTTTGGCGATTATGTTTCTTACTGAGTATTGTAACAGTAAGCAAGTTATATTATCAAAAGAAATACGAAAAGAAATCAGCCACACTCAATCTATCATTGTATTTTTCAGTTCTACAAAAATATTATACATCTGTCAGACCTAAATTTCTCTACTCCTATCCACCTATAGCTGACTATCCAGTTCCTTTATTTCCTTCAAATCTTTGTTCCTTTCTCAAAATTTTCACCCTACCTCCCTTTCTCCTCCCAAAAGAGAATCCAGCTATTTTAATCCAAAGGGACTGCAGCTTCTTTTGAAAATTGGAGATCACTTGTCGCACAACATAAAGGAATGTAGTCACCTACTTGAAACACAGCTGGGCAAGAAGATTTGATGAGTTTTCACAAAATGGACTAATTTTGCGATTTTTGGACAATATTTTACTCATTCTCATGATTTGTTTGCTCCGAAAATTAGTTAACCCTTCGCTGTCATGACAAAAGCATCATATGAGCAAATGTGAATATAAGAAGTCGTTAGTTTAGATAAATTTGCCAGATTTTAACTTTATTTGTGTGCAAAAATATATATATATGCCCTGTTCATTTATATTTATAGGTGTTTAGTAAATTTTAAACCAAAAGTCCAGTGTTATATGTTTAAAGCTGTTCTAAAAAATGACTATAAATCTTAGCACGAAAGAACCCTTCATAATAGGAAAAGAGTTTTCATGCAAGATTTTGGAGCATCTAAAAATCCATTCGAGGATGAAAAAGGTAAAAAAGTGGATGATTTGAATTTGGAACAGAAATATGACCATGAAAGCAGTCCATCAACTGAAGATAAAATCGACATACAGGTTGACATAAACACTGACAGGTTGCACTTGAATAAAATTTTGAAGAAATAAAAATTTCCTTATAGACAAGTTCATAAACAATTATGAATATTAGGATGTGATTGAAGAAGCTGACTTCTGAAAGCACAGTAGAAAAACGGTTTCATTAAATGGAATAGATAAAAATAATAGCATAGCAATGGACATTGATAGACATAAGTTTTACAGGGAAGAGTTATAAGAAATACAAGAAAATTTCTGCAATTTAGTAATGGGCTTAAATGACAATGTTCCCTATATCAGGAGAATATTGCACCAATGCATTCCATATTTAAATTACAATTGTGCAAGGTAAATTTGAGTATCACTAACTGAGAAAAGTTAATAATGTTTCCACCTGGATATGAGAAATCGGATGTACATGACTTGCTGAGGCAAATAGAAATAAACCAAATCCCAACTCACTTAACAAACCTTTCATTCATGCCATGAAATTCTATTTGGGTCTCACTGTCAAACTATATACTCGTGCCTTAACATTCACAGCAGCTTAGCTTTTTGGCGCTGCATCTAATGAAAGAATCTTTAATCAAATAAAAATTAAAAAAATATATATTGCAAGCTACAATGAGGCCTGACAGACTTGACAGCCTAATGCTTTTAAAATGTGAAAGTGAAATAGTCGATTTTATTAAACTGGACGATGTTAGGTTAGCTTCTTTGAAGACCAAAAGAATTGATGTTAAATGAAAACTATTTGGATGTGCCAATCACAAAACCTTATTCTATCCCATACATGTTAATACTTCAAAATTTGCAATCACAATGCCAAAATTAAATAACAATTCTATGTCCATAATAATGAATTCTAAAGGTTTAATTGTGTGCATTTAATTTATAATTCGTTTAATTGTGTGCGTTTAAAAAGGAGATAGAAGCATCGCATTTTTCAAACAAATCATTGAATTTCGACACCCATGCTCTTAGATGTCTGCAACCAAAAATCCAAACACAAAGAGCTCAAAAGCGATACCTTTGCACAGTATACACCCAAGCTCAATAAGGAACTGTAACCGAATATGAAGTTTGACTAAATTTCCGTGCATTAGTTTTTCAGATATAGCTAACGCGAAAATCGTGAAAAATGCTGCACAGCAGTGCCACAGATATATACAAAAACCTAATAAGCACTAAATTATATCAAGGTTTAACAGAATATGAAATTTGATCAAATTCTGTGCAACAGTTTTTGAGATATAACTATCGCTAAAATCATGTAAATCGTGAAAAATACAGCATAGCAGCGCAACCTTTTGGGTAATTTGCACCAAAAACTAATCAGCATTAATTTTTATCAAGGTATAACTGAATATAAAGTTTTATAAAATTCCGCGAATTAGTTCTTGAGATAGAGCACGCACAAAATTTGTGTCACATTCACACAGACAGACATTCTCTAAAGACAGTCAAATCATGTTCAGGACCTTCTAAAACGTATCAAACCGTCGAGAACCAGTTGTAGAATTGTTTTACGAATTCAATACTTTCGTCTTGTAAAGACAGAAGAAAGTAAAACGCTTGTTTGTTTTTTTATTAAACAAACCAATAATTAGAATTTTTATATTTCTATTTTCAAAATTTTTCTTTGGAAAGGGATTTTTTATGCATAAGCTTCATTATCATTATTACACACTTTGTACATTTCACTTTAGTTGAATGTTGGAGGAATTTGTTTCAAGTTAGGAAATTTTCGAAATCTCCCCCCCGAAAAAATATCTGTAGCTACGCCCCTGATGTGTAACTATAAAGTTTTTTAAATTATGTGTAACTATAAAGTTTTTTAAATTATGTGTAACTATAAAGTTTTTTAAATTATGTGTAACTATAAAGTTTTTTAAATTATAATTTAAGCATTGGTTTATTTAGTATATCTTTTTAATAATTGGATAGTACCAATCACATTTTTATGCATTCAGTTTTCACTGTTTTAGTAGGGTGGCTGATTTTCTCATTTTTTCCCACCACAGTATATAAGCTTAGAATGGCCATTGCTAAGTATCTTCGTAAGTGATTTAGAAAGCATGTATGTATGATTGCACAACTGTAAGTACGAAAGTATGTACGTGTCTAAGTTTTTTAGTATGCAAGCAGGCTTGTGCTCAATTTGGATAATACATCATGTATATTTCTTTATTTATGCACACAATCCCCCCCCCTCTCCTCTTAAAGGAAACATTTTATTTTTTATCGCTCTTTATTGCGTAAATTGTCAAGTTCTTTATTTTAATCCATTGAAAAATCATTACTGTAAGTTTTGACTTAGTAGTGTTTACTAAATTGCATTATTGCAATCTTTATCTATTGTTCTAATTACTTAAATAACAGAAATGAAAGTAATTTTTGTAATATTTATTTATTTATTTTATTATTTTTTTTTTTTGCTGCGTTAATCAAATTGATACTTTGCACATGTTATCCAAATTCACTACTCTCTTATTTGATCTGTTTTTCTGCTAGTAATCCAAATTTGAGAAGTAATTAAAAATCTTAATAAATCGATTGAAAATTTTTTAAATCTGTGTAAAAATTAAAATTATGTTACTATGTAAATATGTCAATATGTAGACAACCTCAAAGCATAATTTAAGCATTATTTAGTGGTTGTTATGAATAATTGGGTGGTACCGAACACATTTTTATGCATTGATTCCCCACCTTGTTATAAGGGTGTGGGTGAGAAATAATAACATCTACAAATAGCTTTTAATTTATTTTAGCAGTAAACTATCATTATTCACATGTATTATTTAAATACTTTTAACAATTTTAACGGTTATTTCACTGTTTGGATCTTTCTTGATTCTTTGGATCTGATCGCTGGACATCTTGTATCGATCCTGAAAGTAAAAGCGACTGTTAAAAACTGAAAAATCATGGGGCTTGAATTTATTTTTGGTACTTTTCGGTTAGCTGGGCGCCAGTGTTATATACACATATATATGTATATATACATGTATGTATATATACATATATATTTACATATATATGTGTGTGTATATATACAATATGTGTATATGTATATATATGTATATTTACATATATGTATGCAAATAAATATGCATATATAACACTGGCGCCCGGCTAACCGAAAAGTACCTATTTTTTTTATCAAAGTATCAAATCGCAAAAAAATAGATAAATTACACTAAATATATTGTTTAAAGGGAATTTCCAAGGTTGATACAAATATCGTTTTAAATTCATATTTTAAATACTTTTAAAAATGAAAAAGAGGTACTTTTTCTAAATTCAACATTTGTATACTTTTTCAAATATATGTTTTGAGAATTAAAGTTGAAATATTTAAGACGAAAAATCTTGTCATTATATGCTATAAGCAGTTCGTATATTTTAAGTAATACCATAACAAACATTAAATATAAACAAATTATAATTGTTTTTCATATAAATGGTCCTCCAAATGAACTGCCCGCCTGTCTCTATTATGTGAATGCGGTGAAATAATAGTAGACAACAATTTTTGTTACATATAAGACACAATATAGGAGACAACATTGTTAAACAATATAAGGGAATGAATCAATTTTTTATCGTATACCGAGCATGGAGGGAGATAAAGGAAGCCTTATGGTCTGAACTTAAGATTTTCAATACAAACACATAATTGTGCATAATATTTGTATTTTCTATTTTTTCCGATAACAAACATACTGTCATATGGTTAAGTAGGTTAAAATGGGCTGAATTTTACCATTTGAAATTCATAACGAGAAATTCATTCTATACCGTTGAAACAAAAGGTAACAATGCAGTTGGGTTTTTTTACATATGTAACTCAAAACCTATTTGGTGGAATGAGCTAGAAATTTGGATTCACACGCTTGAAGCTTCTAGAAATTGATTTTTGTTAACAAAAGACATAGATTTTACTTCATATATTTTTTAAATATTTATTGTATAATATACAATGTTTGGAATGTAATAGTATAACATTTATAAATATTTTAGAATGTATTTTTTTAATAATGTAAAATATGTATACATTGTAACTTATGTATTTTTAGCAAAATATCTTATTCTTTAAACCAAATCATGCTCCCCTTAAATTCAAACCGAACCAGTGTTTTAAAATTGATTAATATTGTGACTCAATTCCAGGATACTAGGGATCGGATTGGAAATTTATAGGAGTTAGGGTATCCTGGGGTAATTTTCAGACAAAAACATTTTAAAATAATTATCAATAATAGCATTTTTTATATAAATTCCTGTCTGAAAAGAACTCCGTGTTTTGGGGTAATATCATGACACCCAAGGGCTAAATTCAAACAGCTATTTGTGATGTATTCAAAGGGTCGGTATGAATAACAACTACTGTACTTAAAAGACACCATTATAAAAAGTTATGACAAAAATGGGGTATTTAGTAGACCATTCGGAATACAGAAAAAAACGTGAAAACACAATTGTAAAGGTGTTATAAGATTACTAGAATATAAATCCATTTATATTTTAGCGAATAAAAGTATGTTTTATGGTGTTTTCACACAAATAGTTTAGCTGCAGTAACTGCATTAGTTTTACATAAATTTATGTAAATCAGTAGAGAATTTAATGATTTTAAAACAGGTCTGAAGACTGAACAAAAAACATTAAATAAGAACACAAACATTACACCAATTTCATAAAAATAAAAAAAAGGAAAAAAGAAAAGTGGCTTAACCTGTTTTTTTTTTTCTGAATGTGTTAAAACGTTTACATACGACTAACTTCAAAAGGCCCAGCCATTTTCTTTTTTCTTGATAGTAAAGCTATCTTTGTAATTTTCTTCACATGAATATACGATACTTCCACAGCTTCAATGGATTTAACATGGAAAAGTTAAAGAGACTTAATTTCAATAAGTCCAAAAAACTAAAATGACTTAACAACAAACTAAAAGGACTTGACAACAGACTAAAAGGACTTGACAACAAATTCAACTTCATATTTGTTTGGCCGAAGATCTCCAAGACAATTTTAAAAAGTCCAACTTTTAACAGATTTTTCTCATCATTATATTTGTCAAATAACTTTCTGACCTGTCTAGTCCCAGATAGAATGTTTGAAAATAACAGACGGCATATATATTTGATTATGAAATGGATTTCAGATAAAATCTTATTCATACCTAACATTAAATATAAGATTTTGAAAACCGATATTAAGAACTTTTTAACCTAAACTCCAAACAGTTTTTTTTTAAATTTTAACTTTCAGTTGACGTTTGGAAGTTATATTTTAATGTGAAATGCCTTATAAATCACTGACAAACAATTAATTTAGCATTTAGTATCACCCAAAATCCATCTTGTAACACATACAAGAGCCTGAAAACTACCCCGAAAGCTGTCTGGTAATTAACCCGTTGAGTCATAAAAGCTGCACATTATTTTAAAAAATCAATTTTTTGCCAACTGGGCATCAAACAATGTTATTTCTTTATTTTTTTTAATTTAACATATCCTAGTATCCAAACACGAAGTATGACTTGTGTTAGCATTGCTACAACCGAGAAATTGAAATTTGAAATCAGTGAAACCAAACGTTAAATAGAAATTTTTTGTATAGTAATTAGGAAAATAATTTTGTACAAGACATAAAAAGCTATTTGTTATTTAAAAATACTTCCTGAAATAGAAAAATAATTTAACTAAAAATAAACTGTTTTAATCAGACACCAATTACTGTGCGAATATTTCTTTTGTCTCTTAATTACCCCAGTCTACCCTATATTTTATTAAAGTATGAAAATACTTAAGTGCTGAAATCCTTTTTAAATATGAACATTTAAATAAAATATAGTTCTACATTTTGAAGATAATAGGTAATGTAACACGATATTTTGTTTTCATATAAGACGGCAACATAATCAATCAAAATTCTGACACAGAAATTCTCTTCCTGCTATCACGTTTCAAAATATCCTTAAAAAATAAAACTGGTTGGTAAATTGAAAGCTTCGTATTTATCGTAGTATTATTTTATAGAATATGCAGAATATGCAGTGAATGACAGAAAAACCTATATATCTTTTAAGAGTAGATAATAAAATGTAAAGCATAATAATTTTAAAATTACACTGTGAATTAGTTACACAAAATATCGAGTTGCTTTTAATATGAATATTTTTTCTATACAAGTTAAAAATTTTTATATTATACATAATCTATATAATTGCATGAAAATTAATTTTCTTCTTATTAAATTTGTATTAATAATTGAAGTCATAAATTTGAATATTTGATAATTTTACAATATTTTAACTTTTGTCAATATAACGTAAAAGGCGGAATTCTTTTTAAAATTAAGGTTTCATTTTTTATAATTCGCATCAAAAAAATGTTGTTGCACACAGGAGGTTAAAAAACATTTCTTAAAAACTACTGTAATTTTCCTATGAGGCTAAACTATTTTAATATACACACATAATAAGATAGGTGTTGTTCAGTAGCTTAAGGTAGTATGTATAATTACTATTTTTTTAATGCTTTGATTTAGAATCCGATAATTGTTTATTACGTACAAATTTGAATAATTGTCTATAATTTTGGTAAATGGAATCTTTCTTTATTTAAAACTTACATAAAGTAATAAAGATTTCTTTCATAATTTATAATCGAAATAATTAAAAAAATAAAAATTACTATAGTTAAGTATTTATAAACTAATATAATTTTGCATTTCATGGGATATCCTTCATGACAACTAATCCCGAGTGTTATTTTATTCAATTTGCATAACAGTTAGAAAATTTTAAATGCAGATATAAATTTTATTTTCACGAAAAGAGAAGTAATTTAGATAAATTCTGGCTTAATTTGACATAAAGCCATATCAAACAAAAATATACAAAAAAAGATAATAGAATGTTTTTTTTTTTTGTCCTGTAACTGCGAAAGCAGTGAAACTTTTAAAGACATTACTGCAAAACCTGAATTTGTTTCAGACCACTTTATTCCTTTGAAAGTGATATTATCTGTATCTATGAAAAGAAAGTCTTTTCAAACATTTACTTCAAGCTTATTATTTTTTTATCTGAAACTTTTTTTTATTTACCCCATTTAAAAAAGTAATGTTAAATAAGTGTCATAAATAACAGCTTTTTTTGGAAGTGTTTCACTGTCAAAATTTTATTTTCATTTTTATTCACTTTCCCTATTACATTAAATCCCATGTTGTATTATACTTTTTTTTTTCTATATGCAGACAAACTTTAGTAAAAGTACTTTTTTATCTTTTTTGTAGTATTTTAAAGTAGTTTTTGTCTTTTTTAAAAGGGTATAGCTAAAAGGACAGTACGGTCCATTGTGTATGCATGCATTGTTATTTCTTTCTGAAAAACATCCGTGTATTATATAAGATTGATACTTAAGACATAAATGAAGAATTGCCCTCATAACAGTAAGATAAATGTGCACATACAGTTAAAAATGAATTTCAGTTTTTAAATTCGAAATTTATTTTAATTATTATAAAAGTAATGCTATGGAAGTTCAAACGTTGGACCATTCACTTTGGACGGTTTGTAGGATGTTGGACAGATAATGAGTCTTCCAAAACGTTGCTAGTGTGGTGAGCAGTGGTTATTACAATCGGAAACAACTTCACCCTTGTTGTGAAAATGTCTAGAATAAGTGTATCAGAGTTTGAAGGAAATTTTACAAATCCCTACTGGCATCATTGTAAAGCTCCTACTGCCAATTTATTGATTAATTGAAGTAAAAAGATATATACTTATACATACCAAGAGCTAAAAAAATACTTGCATTGTATAAAAATCATAATAATAATTTCCTCTCTCCTTATTTTTATCTATTTACTTATCATATGTAGTATAATTTAATAAAAAAATACTTTCGCACATTATAAATAAAGATATCAAAATGAATAACTGTTTACATTTATTATTAAATCACATTAATAAAATATCTTATAATATTAACATTGCTTAATACAACAGATTTTACAAATCCATTTCTGAATGGAAAATACATCTTGGGTAGCCATCAAACAAGAAGCTAAACTTTAGTACAGTTTTTACATATTAATCATAACGATAATAATTTTCATATACATAAACCACCAATGTCTACACGAAGTGACAGAGAAGTAATAATGTATTTAAATTTGAAGTTTTATATTTGAAATTTTGTCTGCCAAACAAATAAGACTTATAAAGAAAACTATACGGAAAGAGAAGATAGATTGAGAATGTGGAATTTTTACATAATCTAGCTTACTACCGCCTCACTCTCGGAGTTGGGACGTTAGACTGTAGATTCCGGTTTTTCAATTCTTTTCATTTTAGAGGTAGATCTCCTTTTCTATGACGGACACCTTCGTATTTGTATCTTCATCGCTTCATGGGATTTCTGCCCATCAGAATCATATCGAAGATACTAATAACACTGTTTATTTTTTAATACATATATAACGATGTCCGCTAAAGCATCTTCCTTCTTGTCGCAATAAAAAATAAACTGCATTTTACACTAATTTTGTTGTTGTTCTTCTTCTGAATCGTTTTCGGAAAATTCCAGATGGATCTCGAATGCCTGTGGGAGGGAATTAAACAGCAATCGACATATAATAAACACACACACTACAATATATATTAAAACACACATACACACATAAATAACGCCTGCATTCAACAGTTAAAGGTATGTACAAATATTATACAGATATACACGCAATAAATACAATAAACCCAACTGGAGTGAAAAATTAGCCAGAGCCAGGAATCGAACCCGGGACCACAGTATACAAGACTGCTGCTCTAACCACTGAGCTACTCCGGGCGATACCTGAGTCTGAAATAAGTTAGAAATTGCAGACTCTGGCATCGGCCGGAGTAACTCAGTGATTAGAGCAGCAGTATTGTATACTGTGGTCCCGGGTTCGATTCCTGGCTCTGGCTAATTTTTGTTTACTCCAGTTGGGTTTATTGTATTTATTGTGTGTATATCTGTATAATATTTATATATACCTTTAAGCAATCGACTTGATTGTCTCAATGGAACAGCAAATGCTAGAACGGTCCCTATAGTGACAGGGAGTAATCAGTTTAACCAGCAATAATTTCGGTAGCGATTTTATGAGAAAGAAAAAATGTATAAGTTTTAAAGTTATTATAATATGGTTAAATGAATTGAATATTTGGAAATAGCTTTAAATGAGGATTCTAAAGATATTATATTTGATATTAAAATAATGAAAGTTGAATAAAATATAGATTAAGTGAAAATAAGGAGAAAAGTTATTTAAGTAATATTCTAATAACTGAAATTAAAAGATGATTAATTTTATATAGAATTAAGAAGAGGTGTGTTGGATTCAGTACAACATAATGAAAACATAAAAAAACGTATGTCATCCTTAAAATGATCCAAGTCATTTTAAGGACTAAATAAAAACATTTATTATTATCCTGATTTGGTACAATGCCCACAATTAGTATAACAGTAATGAACATCAAATTGGTAAGAAAAGGATAATTCAATTTGATTTGACATAAAAAAAGACAATTTATAATAATGAAAATAAGAAGGAAAGTTATTGAAGTAATATTCTAATAACTGAAATTAAAAGCAAATTAATTTTATATAGAATTAAGAAGAGAAGTGTTGGATTCAGTACAACATAATAAAAACATAAAAAAACGCATGTCATCCTTAAAATGATCCAAGTCATTTTAAGGACTAAATAACAACATTTATTTTTATCCTGATTTGGTACAATGGCCAGGATTTGTATAACGGTAAGGAACATCAAATTGGTTAGAAAAGGGTAATTCAATTTGATTTGACATAAAAAAGACAATTTATAATAATGAAAATAAAGAGGAAAGTTATTGAAGTAATATTCTAATAACTGAAATAAAAAGCAGATTAACTTTATATAGAATTAAGAACAGATGTGTTGGATTCAGTACAAAATAATAAAAACATAAAAAAAAAACGTATGTCATCCTTAAAATGATCAAAGTCATTTTAAGGACTAAATAACAACATTTATTATTATCCTGATTTGGTACAGAATTAGTATGTATAACAGTAATGAACATCAAATTGGTAAGAAAGGGGTAATTCAATTTGATTTCACATAAAAAAAAGACAATTTATAGTAATGCGTGTAGCATACTGCATGACAAAAGTATTTTAATGTCAAGATACAGAAGTTTGATGATAATAAAGCACAACGTTTGATGTCTTGTGATATTATAAAAGTAATTTTTTATCTTCTTTATATAAGTAAAATAATTTAATTGCGAAAGTAAATAGTATAAATTACACAAACACACGGGCTGCATATTACATACGCCATTCGTTGCTTACCAATAAAAATAATTAAAGACAACAGAAAAAAAATGCGAACTTCAACTTTTTAACATTAGCTCATAAATTAATATTAGGGTAAATGAGCGCACCTGTTAATGACATAATTATTTTGTATTTCTTAATTGTTTTTTCAACGAGTGGAGCACTCATTATGCCCTGTATACGACAGAATGTTTTTAAATATTAGTATAATCAAATTTACAAACTAATGAATATGCGTAAATAAAAATATGAATAGAGCTGGATTATCATAAAAAGGAATAAAAATTATTTACGTTGTGTTTTGGTTGATATAAGTTTTTTGGATTTTGAATAAATTAGCCTATAATAATAATAATAATAATATTGAAAATACTGGGTTGTCTATATTGCCGTTTGATGTGTTAAATTTGATGAAGGATTCCAGATTTTAAAAAGTGAAAATATGTATACATTTAATTATGTGTACATTCACAACATGGAAGAGACTGGCGCAGTTCCTAAACATTGATATGTTTTCAATTGCGAAATTCCGTATTCTCACAATGAAAATATGTCATTTTGTGTATTTTTTAATTATCAGTTATAATATTTTACTTTAACTATATGCAAAATAGTAAACTTATATGTTTATATTGTAACCGGACCCTTTACTAGAAACATCTGGAGTCAATATATTTTTTGAACGAAATATCTAATAATAACTGACTAAAACATAAATTGTATGCGAAACGTAATGCCATTTTACTTCATTGACTTTAAACATTAATCAAATTAAAGGTGGGAATGTTCTATCTTATTATTGGCCATTTTATCTTAAAAATAATTGAAAAATCTTTTTCGTTAGAACATGATATGGGATGCTAAAAATATTATTAAAATTCTAAATTATGAAAACTTAAACATCCTTCAGAATAAAATATTTTTGCATAAAAGAATAATAAAAGTGAATGATAGTGAAATAATTGAGTTTAGTTGAGCAAAATTGAGGGTTTTTTTTTTTTTTTTTTTTTTTTTTGACATATTTTTCTTGAATTAAATTTCGTCTCAAAAATATTTATTGAAACCACCATGTGGTTTTCATGAATCACCCCCAATTTCCTTTACTTTACTAGTAATTCTAATTTTTTTTTTTTTAGAAAAAAAAATATAGGTAAAAGTTTTTTTTTTTTTTTGAAAAAAATATAGGTAAAGCAATCATTATATCTATCTACCTATCTATATCTGTCTATCAATCTATATAGCTATATATATATAGTTTTTAGCCAAATGCTATGAAATTTCATTAAAAATGTATTGGAAAGAGTGTGCAAAACAAGATACATGTTACGCTATTAAGCAATTGAAACAAGACCAATAAATACAACTCCTAGCTCTTCGGAAAGTTGGAGGAGCCATGAAGTTTCAAACAAATATATGTAACCTCGCAGGTTTCACAAGGATGGTCCAACCCACATCCTCCACTAATGTAACAAATGTCAAGAGAAAAGCTTAAACAACAATAATTCACACTTAATAAATAAAAATTTAAAATTATATAATTAAAAATAACAAAACCAACTACTGTATAACCAAAGTCAACCAACTAATTTATAACCAAAACCAAATAACATTATCTGAATTACAATTTTAATATTTCACGCAATTAAATAATTCTAGAGCTTAAATTTTAAAATATTTCGAAATTAAATGAAATATGAACATGTAAGAAGGCCATACCTGCGAAGACTTGAAAAAAATTGATGATACCTCTTGAAAACTAACATCACTCACCACATCGTCCTAAAATCTCAGGAAGGCCATCATCAAGTAAACTCGTTTTTCCGCTATTCAAATGCTACAGAGGCATTCCATTCTGGTCCAGTTTCATTATGAAAATTCATCCCATTCCAAGCGTTGTTAAAAAAGACTTTATCCAGAATTATTCATATATCCAAAATGTTGGTTCAGCTTCCTTCAAGGTGTTTGGCCCGCAAGCTGTTGCCATTTAAAAAAACTCTTATTGACATGATTTACACAATGAAAAATAAATCATATGGAAATAAATTATTATAGAAAAAGATTTGAAGTAAACCTAATCCCAGAATCTGTAAACTTAAAAACTCCTTACTTCTACATATTTTATAAAATGTTGCCCCAGTATAATGTTGATGAAAACCTCTTTCCTTAAATTTTAAAACCAGTGTGGCATTGATTGATTATTTTAAAAAATCTTTTTCTCAAAAAGATTAATTTGTGTATTATTAAATGCAGTCATTAAATGTAAATCCAAGAAATTACCATATAAACATTTATCTAAAGCATCATTTAATTTTTAAATTGGAGGATAGATACCGTTAATCAATATCAAATGTTTGCCATCAAAAATAATTATATCATCGATATATGTTAAATGGAAAACTTTTATTTGTACATAAAACATAGTTAAATTCATAATTAAGAATAAATAGATTAGCTGCAAAACTCGTAAAATTTGTACTCATCTCAATGCCACATGCTTGATAAAAAATAAAGTTATTAAATGTAATAAAATTATTATAAAAACAAAAATTGCGTAAACTCAAGAAAACAAAATCTCTTTTTATTTTATGTTCCTCCTCAATGTAAAATAAATTAAAAATATTTTTTAATGGACTGTAAAGCTAATCAATTGGAATGTTCGGGAAAAGAAATTCAAAATCATAAGTATGGAAATTAGTAGGCGTTGTGGGCGCATTAATTAATTAATTAAATATTTTTATTATAACATATATTTAATTCATTTAAATATTTTTATTTGTTTCATACTTCATATCTCCTCTCACCTTCCGAAGAGCTAGGAGTTGTAACTATTGTTCTTGTTTCAATTGTTTAATTGTTTAACAGTTATCTTGTTTTGCTCCCTCTTTTCATTAAAGTTTTCATGAAATGTTATAGTCTTTGGCTAAAATTTATATTGCTTTTTTGCATATAAAATCTGCTTTGCACCTGATGCACGGAATGTGTTTTATTTTACACCTTTTAAAAACATTATATAAATAAATATATATGCGTGGTGTCCTAAAAAGGACTGACTGATTTTAAAATTCAATAACTTGCAAACGGTGACAGATATTTTAGAAATTCTTGCAGGAGGGTTATGCATGAGGTCAAAAGTTTTTTTTTTTTTTTTTTTTTTTTTTTTTTTTTTTTTTTTTTTTTTTTACAGTGATTTTAAATTTTATTTCGAATTGCAAACAATAGATGGCGCTGTAAGCAATAAGCGCTAAATACAGGCTCAATTTTTTGGACTTTCTCTTCTTCCATGCGGAAAAAGGAGATTAAAATGTATTGCGTGGGTCCTGAAGTACCGAAATTCGAGCCTTGATTTAGCGTCTATTGATCGCAGTGCCATCTATTGTTTGTAATGCGAACTAAAATCGAAAATCACTGTAAAATACTTTTGACCTCATGCATAACCCTCGTGCAAGAATTTTTTAAATACCTGTCACCGTTTGCAAATTATTGAATTTTAAAATCAGCCAGTCCTTTTTACGACACCCGGTATATATATTGCAAAATTTAATTTCTTTTTTCCAAGCTTAACATTATTCTATATAAATTTCCCTTTTAATAATATTCCATATATTATCCCGCCTCATTAAATTAAAACCTTATTTTTAAACTAAGCTATTAATCTCCATATGTAAATGTATAAGATCTTAATCCATCTTATAGTATTATTCATAATTGTATAAATCTAAAAATTACGCTAACTACTTATATTCATTTAATAAAACCCTTTTATTATTTAAATCCCTATTAAAATTCGCTATTATTTGCCGTTATATCAAACCCCTCTAAATTATTCATTTAATTGCAAAAATATAATTCATAAATTATCTGGTCTAAAAACATACTTATTTAAAATCATTCTTTTATTAAAATATCAAGGTGTCTACCATAATATTTCAATTCTTTAAAACTTATTCCTCGGAAATAAATTCATTTTTCTTTTCTACTAAAATTATCGTCTGACGGGAAAAATCTAATTTTAGCTGCAATCTCGATGACACGGATTAATTTGCGTTAATTTGTGATTTAATTGCCTTGTACATCTTGTTTGAGGTTAGAGAAGATTCTAGAACAATGTTTTCGCACTAGGAAGTTGATTTACTTCGATATGACTCCACCGGAAATAGTAATAAATCCCTCTTAAATGCGATATAATTGGAAAAGTAGGATCAGCTAACATGCATTGTAACGTTGAGCTGATGTAGTTTAAATACAGACGCACAGCCAAATACGGTGCATTAAAGTGTGCAAAAATATGTAGTGTAGTAAACAGAGAGAACATGTTTGAGACGTCAGCATCGAGGAGGAATATTTACTGAGACTTCGAAAGTAGATGCCAAGTTCCCTTTTTTCTTCAAAAATTTCCGTTAGCACCTTGAGATGATACATAATAATCTTTTTTACCATCGATTATTTCGAGCGTTTTCCCAAATGAGTATTCCCGAAAAATGTAAATAAAGTGCGGATAATATCACATTGACTGCATCATTTATGAGCTTACTCTGTGTTCTTCTTCGCATGCCCAACCGGCCAAAACCTGTGCGAATTAATTCGGAAACTCAGACAAAGAAGATATTTTTGCCAACTTCTATTGTCATTACACCGCACAGACACATTTATATATATATATGGGTTATATATGAAGTTTTATGCAAATGAATAATGACGTTTTAATAGCACAGTTATATTAATGACTATATATTAATAACTTAATGAAACCTAAATGACACTTTGAGATTACAAATGTGCAATTTCAAATGGACTTTCTTATGAATAGGTATAAATAACTACAAAAGTAGAAATCACATTGGTAATACCATTAGATAATGCACAATTGCAGCAGCAAACTAAGCGTATAATATTTATAAAATTCCTAACGCTAAACATTTACCCAATCAACCCAATTATATATTAAAAATATATACGATACCATTTAAAAAAATATGTCAATAGGAATATTTGTCAAATCAGACTGAATATATATCAAAATACACCATAATAACTGACATCCATGATTAATTCTAATGCTAATATAACACCATTATAAACCATTACAAATGGTTCTCTATCACAGTGTATATACCGGGTGTCCTAAAAAGGACTGACTGATTTTAAAATTCAATAACTTGTAAACGGTGACAGATATTTAAAAATTTCTTGCAGGAGGGTTATGCATAAAGTCAAAAGATTTTTTTTTTTCAGTGATTTTCAATTTTAGTTCGAGTTACAAACAATAGATGGCGCTGCGATCAATAGACGCTAAATTCAGGCTCGATTTTTGGTACTTCGTGGCCCGGATAATACATTTCTATCTCCTTTTTCTGCATAGAAAAATAGAAAGGGCCAAAAATCGAACCTGTATTTAGCGACTATTGCTTACAGCGCCATCTATTGTTTGTAATTCGAACTAAAATCGAAAATCACTGTAATAAAACTTTTGACCTTATGCATAAACCTCCTGCAAGAATTTTTTAAATATCTGTCACCGTTTGCAAGTTATTGAATTTTAAAATCAGCCAGTCATTTTTGGGACACCCGGTAGAAATTACAAATGAAACACTATGCAAATTAAAAATTAAGTTTAAATAACACAGTAATATTTTTGTCTATATATAAATAAATTACTGAATTTTTAAGTAACAATTTGAAATGACAAATCTGCAGCTTTAAATGGAATTTCTGATGAATAGCTATCGAATAACTACAAATTTAGAAATCTGTCTATCTATCTATCTATATCTATATCTATGTATCCAAAAACTAAACCTAAAATTACAAAGACACTGAACTAATCCAAAATAAAATAAATAAACTGAACAAAATGACTATTAAATTTATATATATATATATAGTTATAGATATATATATATATATGTGGGTGTAAGTTCTAGATCCGTTAAAAGGAAATTTAGTTGAGCCAACGAAATACTAAATTTCAAGATGTAGCAGTATTTTTCAAATGATTTTTCTGAATGTAATATTTTAGTGTATACTCCGTATTTTAAACTCCAATCCTGTATATCAATTTATAAACCTTATCACGCACCGCACATTTAAAAAAATGTCGTATTTGCAACAGTGATCATGCAAATTTGAAAATATTTCAAATATTCACCTTCTATATCTATCTTTATGCATTTAGTCGGCAATATATTTTCAACATTTGTCATCAATAAAGGTTTATAGATTTTTATATCTACTTAAAATATCCTTATTTATTGGTTAAAAATGATATATTTGATAGTGATAATAGAGAGAACAAAAAGAATTTTGTATTATTTTTGTGTATGTCAAAAGTTTTTGATCGCTGTTTATGACTTTAAAATATGTAAATTTATATCTTATTCTACCATGATCCTGTGTTCTCAAGGGAAGTGTAATTGCAATTAACCATTTTGATTTTTTTTAATAAGAAATGTAGTATTGGTCTTATATATTTTTATTTGTTTTACACATTTACTTATTGATGAATTTAAATTGATTTTTGTATAAAACAATAATTTTAGTTGACTTCATTAAAGCTTAACAGAATGTGGGGTAATCAGGTACTAGATATTAGTCGTGCTACATATTAAAGTGTCATCGCAATACATCTAATTTTTCCGAATACCAAACTAATGCTTTTAATACTATAAGAAGTATATTGAACAAAAAAAAAAAAAGACTTCATTCGGTGTAAATTTTAATTTTTGTGATATTTCCTTATACGAGATATGTGATATTTTCGTATTTCGAGATATTTGAGATATTTCTTTTATTATTAACACATTTTTTAATGTTACATAATTGAAGGGCTGAGCTGAAGAACATGTTATGCTACATTTTCTTAAAAATTATTTTATCTTTTGGACGACGGTACACTATCAGTTATTCTATCACATGGTACAGCTAAAATACCAAAGTTCCATTCAGCCATGAAGACTTAAGACATTATTCATTAATATTTATTATTTTTAATATTTAATAATGGAAATAATATTAATATATTTATTATTTAAAAATTAAATATGAATAAGTTTTTTCTTTTGATAGAGTTTAGTACCACACCTCTTAATATTTTAAACACATGGTATCAAACAAAAAATAAATCATTAAAATTTAAAACAAAAACTTTCACATAAAATTTCTCCAAATGAATTTTTTTACTTAACATGTTCTTCCACTGAGCTCTTCAATTGTTAAATATACAACGCAGTTTTTTACCATTTAAAATCTTATATAAAGATAGATTTTGAGAGATATAATTTTGTCTCTTTGTGCAAAAGTATTTTGTTTTCAATTTGTGATTTTATTTTCTATCTGCATTTCGTATCTTATACATGGTGTCAAAAAAATAAGCTGCTTATTGTATATACTTACATAAATACATTTGTCAAAAACTAAATCATTGCAATACTTGAAGAGCATTTAAAGGGAAACTTTAATCAAATAAACTTTTTATACAAATATGAAAAGGCATTATAATCATTTTTATAAACATCGTGATGTCTTTCAAACTCTAAGAAGTTGCAACACAATGCTCATAATAATACTTACGGATATTGAATAAAAGAAATTTTAGAATTATACAACAGTTCAACTTTTAATTCGTGAGGTATATCAGGGTAATTAATATTTAAAAAATAATAATTTTAGGTGCTTATATTCTGAAGATAATCTCTAGTATAAAGAGCAGGTATTGTTTGGAATGACATTTCACAAAAATGATCAAATTTAAATCAGCTACACTAATCGTGTACCTTGTGTGTACACGACCATTTCACAAAAGATGTATTAATGTTTCCACTACTGCTTCTAATTTTTTCTGAATCTCACGACTATACTGGCGCTTATCATATGATAAGGATGACTAATATAAGCTAGAATATTTTAGTTTTGCATTTTAGTAAAACAATATTTTTTCTGTATTTTAGCAGCCCGTAAAAGAAGGTAAGTATTTTTTTAATATATATATACAACTACTAGAAACAATTGTTGATAAAATTAAAAAAGTATTCATAAGTATTCATAGTAATTTTATGTAGTAGTATATAATATAGTAGAAAACTACCAGAAATTCACCACGTATTCTTTTCTGATGATGGACATATTTAACATACTTAAGTTTGTTTTAAAAAAGAAGTGTACCTTGCTAAAATGTGCTAGATTTATTAGTAAATATGCATATAATTATAGTGTTAAAATTATGTTTTATTTTTAAGATTAGATAGAAAAATAATTACATTTCATGACATGCACTGGTTATCAAAAATTAAGGAAAAGTCACAAAATGCTAATTTTCAAATATGCGAACACTCAAAAGGAAATAATATAATTCTAGTAATTAATATCTCTACAACACAGCTAGCCCATATAACATCTCATTCATGTCACACATGGTCACAAGTGTCACAGTCACTACGGTGAAGCAAAAAAAAAAAAAAAAAAAAGGAAATTCCATACATCTCATTATGAGTCTCAAATGATCACTATATGTGACTCCACTGAGACGTCAATGTGACTGCTGCTTTGTGACGAGTCACCAAGTGACTTTACAATGTAGTTAAATTGTGACTCTCATGTGACTGTTAATTTTAGACTCAATTTCATAGTCATCATGAACGTTGCATTATGATAAGTAACCAAATAATATCATATTATAGTCACATGGAGACTTTTCCTAAAAGAACACAATGGTGACTTCACAGTAGTCTCTCTGTTACCTAAAAGTCATCATGTGACTTTAATGTGACATTATTTGGTAACTTATCACAATGCAGCGTTCAAGATGACTATGAAATTGAGTCTACAAATGACAGTCACATGAGAGTCACAAGGTAACTACATTGTAAAGTCACATGGTGACTCGTCATAAAGCAGCAGTCACAGTGACGTCTTGGTGGAGTCACATATAGTGATCATTTGAGACTCATAATGAGATGTATGGAATTTCCTTTTTTTTTTTTTTTTTTGCTTCCCCGTAGTGACTGTGACACTTGTGACCAAGTGTGACATGAATGAAATGTTGTATGGACTAGCTGTGTTGTATTACTCGAATAGTAATTACTCGAATTATATTATTTCCTTTTGAGTGTTCGCATATTTGAAAATTAGCATTTTGTGACTTTTCCTTAGTTTTTGATAACCAGTGTAATTTACATTTCCGGGCATTATTTCCACATGCAAGACATTATTTCAGACATTACTCGTTTTCGGAGCTATTTTCATACACGGTACTCGGGCCGGGCACGGGCCATACTTTCTTCTGCAGGCCCGAACATAGTGAATATTCTTTACCGGCCGGGTCGGATTTGGGCCTTACTTTTTCCAAAAGAATAGGCCCGGGCCTAACTATTTTTTTAAATATTTTTAAGAACTGATTTTACCGATGATTAATATTAGAAGAAATGTTATTAAAATAAACTATTGAAAGATAAGATTTCTCTTCTTCTCTCAAGTATGGCAACACTGCACCATTTTTTTCTTGTCTCATAAAAACATATACAATATTAAAATATATTCAGGCAGGATATTCGGCAGAATTTTACTGTATGTGCTACAAATTTAAATGTGAAAAACTAGGCAAAATTATTTGAAATTGCTTGGTCTTATGGTGATAACATTCATGTATTTTTAGTATTTTTAATAAGAAGTTTCAAGAATTATCAAATAGCTGTGTGCTGACATTTTAAATGTAATTTATGATTTTGTTTTATAAATTGAGTTCGACACATTTTCATATTTTAAGTACTTTAATGTTTTGGGCACAAAATAAAAGAATGTATTGCATAAAATCCGTATAATTTTAACGATTCACAGATATTACACTGCTCAAAACAAATTAAGAATATTTTAAGTCTTACATAAAATAACGATATAAAAATGTTTTGTATTTGCGGAAGGTGGACAAAGAGAGTCCATACACAAATGTCCCTCATTTTCAAAATTCGGACTAATTTCGCTAATTTAAGTTTCACGTCAAAACCCACGCTTTAGCAGCAGCGAATACAATTTGGCTTTAAACTTACTTCAAGACAAAGCGGAAAACAATGATCGCCATTCAGTGAATGCTTTGTTTCGATGAATGTGAAATCTCAACGAATTCATTTAACCGAATCAGAGACTTGGTGAGTTGTTTTTTCGGTTATAGGGGGCAGAACTGAATTTCAGAAGCCAACCAGCTAACACATACCTGACGGCACACAATTGGACAGCAGTCGGCAGTGTTGGTTAAGTGTCGGCATTGGCACAGAGGATTCGGTGAACTGTCGGCAGCATGACGGCAACTGAAACTTAAGAATCTGCTTTTTTGACATTCGGTTACCGTAATCGGTTTCCTTTTGGTTATATATCTGCAAGCGACTTACACCGGCAAGTGACGCAGGACCGATATGTGATTTCTGATAGTAGCCCGATTAGATTTGCCGAAATCGGTACGAATTCGAAATTTTTAGTTTTAGCGGACTTTTTTTCTTCTTTTTCTTAATTTTGTTTGAATTTGAGTTTTGATAAGAGATACATATTTCATGTATCTCTCTATTCTAAAAAAAAGTAACTACCGCTGTCACCGCCGCCACCGCCGGTTTTAAATTTTTTGTGACCGGAGGTCTTTCTTCGTTAATATTAAAAAAGCTGTTGTATACAAAAATATGAAAATCGGTAGTATTATAGAAAAATGTTTGATAAACACGCTGATGCAGACAGTTTTCAAATCGAAGAATTATTTTAAGAGATGCCATTTTTAATGCCAAAGTTGGACAAAATCGTTCCATTAAAAAAGTTTTATAGGAGCAAAAACTGTACATAGGAATTTAATCATTTTTAGATCATTTTATGCGTCAGCATTTCCCGGTGTGCAGATTGCAGTTAGTTTCTTAATTTGAATAATTTTTCGAGGTTTTATTTCTATTTTAAATTCAAATTTTCAGCATTTCGAGAGATATTTTTTACAAATTTTAGAAAAATGTATTAATTTAAACTGTTGCCAGCTGTATAAACAGCGCAAACAGTAATGTTTGCTTCAAATTAAAAATTTATTTTACACGTGACTATTATAAACAAAAAATATAAAAAGCAGGAACTCATTGAAAATTACGTCATAAAAACTATAGTTACACGTGAATTTTAAATGATAAAAAATATTGTAAAATAATAAACTCAGTAACATGCGTTAGAAGTCCTAAATAGGAGAATTTACGTCATATTACACTTATTACGTAAAATGAACAAAAAATAATATTGCAAAACAGTTTTAATTTAAAAATTGCGCGAGACATTTACTTGACATTTTAAGATGATCATAATGTTTTATTTCTAACAAAAGTATTTTGACGTGAATATTAAAAAGAGAAAGAAAAGTTTGGTGAAAATTACGTCAGATTATAATTGTCAGATTCAAATTATAATTCAATCTTACGAAATCTTTTTAAAGGCGATCAAATTAGCGTGCTGTTAGAGTCTGCGGTATCTGAACGGGGGTTGACGAGCGTAGGTCGTAGGGGGCAGAGCCCACTAGTTTAATATAAAATTCTAACAGTGATAAACAGAAAAAAAATGTCAAAAAGCCTATATATATTTATTTAAAAAATTGTTATTGAGTTCATTTTAAAAAGGACTGAAAATTACTTGAATCATCAAAAGAATTTTTTAAATCACTCCTTAAAAATATTATTCATTATAAACTCAATCGCAGAAAAAAAAAATCATAAGTTAATTGAACTTATTTTCTAATTATATATTCATTTTAAAAGTAATAGCTATGTTTCTTCTTTTATTTAAAAATCAAATTATTGAAAAGCGTTTAAAATAATTTTACAAGCTATAAAAATATAAAAAAAAACTATCATCATTTTAGCATTAAAATTTATAAGATAGATTCAGAAATCTCCCACATATTTACTCCTCCAATAATGATAAATAAATATTTCTATTTCATTTTAAGATTTTAAAAAAATGTTGATATGTAAAGGAATTAATATTGCTAAATAATCATAAAAAATATATTCAACATTAAATCATCAAATGGCATAAAATAAATTCTTATTCTAATTAAAAGTGATTAATTATTAACATTTTTTGTTATTAAAATTAGTTTTTCTATGTTACAAATATATATTTTTTGAATTAACACATTTAATTACATTATAATTCCTAAAGAGAAAATTGTATTGACAGAAAAACCTATAAATTTCAATTATTTCATTTAATACTTAAGCATTCTTAAATTTATAAGAAAGATTCCGAAATATCCCCCATTTTAAAAAATATCTTCCAAAAGGGAAAAAATATATATATAAATGAATATTTTTATTTTATTCTTAGATTTAAAACATTGATAAGTAACAAATCACCATTCTAACATAATCATTAAAAAACGTTCTACTTTAACTCATCAAACGACATAAAATGAATTCTTATTTCAATTAACAGTTATTAATTACCAACTTATTATTTATTATAATAAATTTTTCCATGTTAAAAAACCATATTTTATAAATTAACGCAACGCATGCAATTACTTTATAATTCCTAATAAGAAAATTTTATTAACTGAACCAAACCTCTAATATATATATATATATATTTTTTTGTAATATTTAAGTATTCTCAAATTTATAAGAAAAACAAATTCGCCTGCTTTAACTAATTCGCTAAGAAATTTATTTCATTCATTTAAATATTAAATTAACTTTTAAATACACGCGCATAAGACAGTTACAAATAAATAAATAAATGAAAATAAATAAAAACATTTCAAAATTCCATTTTTTTTCACATCTATCATTTACAATCAACGACAAACTATCACTTATTGAAATTTCTTCTCCTTATCACCCCACAGAATCCGCCCCTCAACAAGTACCGGTGGCCAAGTGGTTAAGGCTTTTACCGTCTATCCTCAGGGTCGTCGGATCAAACCCTGCCTCTTCCAGCGCCGATGTACGCTCTTTTCAAATATGCATGCTACGATGGCTCATAGATGGCGGCATCAAAACATATTTTAGGGTTTTTAGGCTCCGTACTTAAAAAGTAAAAAGGGAGCCATTAGAAGATCACTCCTGTGTCTGTCTGTCACAGCCACTTTACTCGCAAACTATGTAACTTGAAAAGTTTAAATTGGGGGAAGTAATAAAGACTATTGACGTATATATTTACAGATTATTAAGTATTTACAACTATATTAAGGAAAAATGTAGTGGCGAGTGTCTGTCAGCCGATTGCTTATAGATACCGCTGTGTTTGCTGGGCACTCTTCTACAACACCTTCGCTCGGCTACTGGCACCATAGTTTCCACTCAAACTGTCTGAAATCAGCTCCACTTTATAGGTCAGTATGCTAGGAGACAATGGTATGTGGTACGTGAACAGCAAAGCACTGTACAAAACTTGTATTATGGACGAATATTTCCAACCTCATACCGTTCAGCAATGCGCAAATTTGTAAATCACATAAATATTTTCTATTATTTAAATATTTTAGAACTCTACTTTTATAAATTCAGCATACTTTTCAATTATTACTTATTTCAATTATTTCAACCAGTGTTTAGGTAGCAATTGAAGATAAATATATATATATATATATATATATATATATATATTAATCGTATCTGAAACAATGTTGTGTGCAATATACCCAAATGTCAATGTTACTTATACAATGCACTTTAAAAGACGATTTTATTTATGCTGATATTGTCCAACATAGCAGTTATTTTTCTCATACTCAACTAAGTTATTTTTATAACGATGTTTTATATTCATCTGAGTAGTTGTGCATAGTTATTTCTAAAATGAACCTCATAAATTTTGTAAAATTATAAAGGTTATGCAAGTACAAAAAAGGATTATTTATAGAGGTTTTTGAATTTTGTATTAGAAAATTGACAATATTGTTTTGGAAATATAATTTTTCTGTTTATTGCAGATTTGAAAATGTACCTTTTAGTTAAGAATTGTTTATTTTTGAGTTCTTTTTTTTACATACTATTTGGATTCTAACATCTGAATTAATATTTTTCAAAGAGGAGTTATAGAATAACAAAGGACTAATATTCTCAGAAAATGGTGATTGCCATCTAGAAGCTCATTTATGTAACAGAAAGCATGTATTATGCATCTTAAGAAATATGCTTCATTTTATTTGATTAAATTTCAATTAAAGACGCTACTGCTATGCTAATATCTATAGCCTGAATTAAAGGAATCTAACTTAAAATCTGTATATTTCTGCCAATTACAATACTCTTAAAAATCAATGGTACCCTTTATCTTCATCTCCATTCCGTTTCCTCAATCTGTACAATAGGGTAAAATAAATTAACAAAACTGTCTTTGCAAGATTCCCTTGGCTGACTGCACGAAATTAAAATTTTTTAAATGGGAAATTCGACACCGCTAATAATCTGTCGTTACGGAGCAAAAAAATGATATGGATATAAAACGAATAAAAATCTAGATTATTTCAAAGGAAACGAATTTCGAAGTTTTGCTGCAAGGCATAAAATTTGAAACAGCAATACTAACATTTGAATTGGTAGGAAATAAATTTCCATTGTTTGCACAAATATTATGAAACATGTTCAGCATTATTTATTTTTTTACAGATATATTTAAAAAAAAAAACAAATTGTGAAAGATATTTCGTATTTTTCATTTTTTTTATGAATGAGAGAGGAAGGATCTTTAGGAAAATTTCAAGTAAATGTCATAACATGCTGCTTAATTTTATATAGAAATTTTACATTTACTATTTCAATTACAATATTTATTTTTAGGTTACATCTTTACATCGAATTTAATTATCCTCCTGTCCTGAGACAAATATTGCGTTGGGCCACAAAAAGCAGATTAAAATTACCATAAAATATGTCCAAAGGTCTATATATCTATTCTTATGATATGTACGCATTTATTAAAAATGTCTAGAAGTAGTTTTAACATTTCTCCATGCATTTAAATTAATTTAAATGATGTTCTTTAGTGCCTCCTAAAGCCGACATCAGGACTGTTTCTTGAGATTTAATCAATAACTTTTTCCAATAAATTTTTTAATGTCGAAAATAATATTAAGTGTATTATGGCAACTTTATAATTATAGGAGCTTTTTCTAAATTGAAAGTATTATTCATGGAGTCCTCAAGAAAATGTTTAACAATTCTACAAGCATTTAAATTAATTTAAACGATGTTCTTTAGTGTCTCCTAAAGCCGACATCAGGACTGTTTCTTGAGATTTAATCGATATTTTAATGTAGAAATAAATATTAAGTATATTATGGCAATTTTATAATTATAGGAGCTTTTTCTAAATTGAAAGTATTATTCATGGAGTCCTCAAGAAAATGTTTAACAATTCTACAAGCATTTAAATTAATTTAAACGATGTTCTTTAGTGTCTCCTAAAGCCGACATCGGGACTGTTTTTTGAGATTTAATCGATATTTTAATGCAGAAATAAATATTAAGTATATTATGACAATTTTATAATTCTAAGAACTTTTTCCAAATTGAAAGTATTATTCATGTAGTCTCCAGGAGAATGTTTAGCAATTCTACAAGTATTTAAACTAATTTAATCGATGTTCTTTAATGTCTCCTAAAGCCGACATCCGGACTGTTTCTTGAGATTTAATCAATATTTTAATGTAGAAAATAATATTAACTGTATTATGGCAATTTTATAATTATAGGAGCTTTTTTTTCTAAATTGAAAGTATTATTCATGGAGTCCTCAAGAAAATGTTTAACAATTCTACAAGCATTTAAATTAATTTAAACGATGTTCTTTAGTGTCTCCTAAAGCCGACATCAGGACTGTTTCTTGAGATTTAATCTATATTTTAATGTAGAAATAAATATTAAGTATATTATGACAATTTTATAATTATAAGAACTTTTCCAAATTGAAAGTATTATTCATGTAGTCTCCAGGAGAACGTTTAGCAATTCTACAAGCATTTAAACTAATTTAATCGATGTTCTTTAGTGTCTCCTAAAGCCGACATCCGGACTGTTTCTTGAGATTTAATCAATATTTTAATGTAGAAAATAATATTAACTGTATTATGGCAATTTTATAATTATAGGAGCTTTTTTTCTAAATTGAAAGTATTATTCATGGAGTCCTCAAGAAAATGTTTAACAATTCTACAAGCATTTAAATTAATTTAAACAATGTTCTTTAGTGTCTCCTAAAGCCTACATCAGGACTGTTTCTTGAGATTTAATCGATATTTTAATGTAGAAATAAATATTAAGCATATTATGGCAATTTTATAATTATAAGAACTTTTTCCAAATCGAAAGTATTATTCATGTAGTCCTCAGGAGAATGTTTAACAATTCTACAAGCATTTAAACTAATTTAATCGATGTTCTTCAGTGTCTCCTAAAGCCGACATCAGGACTGTTTCTTGAGATTTAATCAATATTTTAATGTCGAAAATAATATTAACTGTATTATGGCAATTTTATAATTATAGGAGATTTTTCTAAATTGAAAGTATTATTCATGGAGTCCTCAAGAAAATGTTTAACAATTCTACAAGCATTTAAATTAAATTAAACGATGTTCTTTAGTGTCTCCTAAAGCGACATCAGGACTGTTTCTTGGGATTTAATCGATATTTTAATGTAGAAATAAATATTAAATATATTATGGCAATTTTATAATTATAAGAACTTTTTCCAAATTGAAAGTATTATTCATGTAGTCCTCAGGAGAATGTTTAACAATTCTACTAGCATTTAAACTAATTTAATAGATGTTCTTTAGTGTCTCCTAAAGCCGACATCAGGACTGACCAGGGTTTCGTGAGATTTAATCAATATTTTAATGTAGAAAATAATATTAAGTGTATTATGGCAATTTTATAATTAAAGGAACTTTTTCTAAGTTGAAAGTATTATTCATGTAGTCCTCAGGATAATGTTTAACAATTCTACAAGCATTTAAATTAATTTAAACGATGTTCTTTTGTGTCTCCTAAAGCCGACATCAGGACTGTTTCTTGATATTTAATCGATATTTTAATGTAGAAATAAATATTAAGTGTATTATGGCAATTTTATAATTATAAGAACTTTTTTCAAATTGAAAGTATTATTCATGTAGTCTCCAGGAGAACGTTTAGCAATTCTACAAGCATTTAAACTAATTTAATCGAAGTTCTTTAGTGTCTCCTAAAGCCGACATCCGGACTGTTTCTTGAGATTTAATCAATATTTTAATGTAGAAAATAATATTAACTGTATTATGGCAATTTTATAATTATAGGAGCTTTTTTTCTAAATTGAAAGTATTATTCATGGAGTCCTCAAGAAAATGTTTAACAATTCTACAAGCATTTAAATTAATTTAAACAATGTTCTTTAGTGTCTCCTAAAGCCTACATCAGGACTGTTTCTTGAGATTTAATCGATATTTTAATGTAGAAATAAATATTAAGCATATTATGGCAATTTTATAATTATAAGAACTTTTTCCAAATCGAAAGTATTATTCATGTAGTCCTCAGGAGAATGTTTAACAATTCTACAAGCATTTAAACTAATTTAATCGATGTTCTTCAGTGTCTCCTAAAGCCGACATCAGGACTGTTTCTTGAGATTTAATCAATATTTTAATGTCGAAAATAATATTAACTGTATTATGGCAATTTTATAATTATAGGAGATTTTTCTAAATTGAAAGTATTATTCATGGAGTCCTCAAGAAAATGTTTAACAATTCTACAAGCATTTAAATTAAATTAAACGATGTTCTTTAGTGTCTCCTAAAGCGACATCAGGACTGTTTCTTGGGATTTAATCGATATTTTAATGTAGAAATAAATATTAAATATATTATGGCAATTTTATAATTATAAGAACTTTTTCCAAATTGAAAGTATTATTCATGTAGTCCTCAGGAGAATGTTTAACAATTCTACTAGCATTTAAACTAATTTAATAGATGTTCTTTAGTGTCTCCTAAAGCCGACATCAGGACTGACCAGGGTTTCGTGAGATTTAATCAATATTTTAATGTAGAAAATAATATTAAGTGTATTATGGCAATTTTATAATTAAAGGAACTTTTTCTAAGTTGAAAGTATTATTCATGTAGTCCTCAGGATAATGTTTAACAATTCTACAAGCATTTAAATTAATTTAAACGATGTTCTTTTGTGTCTCCTAAAGCCGACATCAGGACTGTTTCTTGATATTTAATCGATATTTTAATGTAGAAATAAATATTAAGTGTATTATGGCAATTTTATAATTATAAGAACTTTTTTCAAATTGAAAGTATTATTCATGTAGTCCTCGATAGAATGACCCAGTAATAAATTTTAATAGTATCACGTGATTGTAGAGTACATTTTAGGGTACTAGTTCAACGTCACAAATACAGCGTATCTCAAACAGTTTTAGCGAAGCGCAAGCGCAAGGACTGCTTTGTTATTTACTTGCTTCCAGTGCAGTCCACTCAAAATGGCGACTCATGATCGTAATGTTTATGCATTTTAAAAATCTGATTAAATTTTATAGAACGATGTAGATCGGAAGGCGGCAACATAGACAATCACCTCATCGAGATCACGGCTGAAATTTCGGAATTAGTTAAACTCGATTCGCATATTGAAACGTAATCGGACTGCCAAGTCATATCTTGGTGGAAAACACCTGAAAACCCGATTTTAGCGGTTTACTCGTAGGTTAATCATTGTATTTTCCTGCACCCAAAGGTTTGAACATATAGAGGACTGGGAGCAGGAAAACACAATGTAATCCTACGATTTAACCTATAAAATAGTGTTTTCAGGTGTTTTCCACTAAGATATGACTAGGCAGACCGATCGCGTTTTAATATGTGTATCGAGTTTTAATTAATTCTGGAGTTTCGGCCTTGAACTTGATGAGGTGCTTGTCTAATTAAAACAAATTGCAATATGCTTCTTCAATGTAATAATTTTTTTTAACAATTTCATTGCTGTTTTTTAGCTTTGTATCGACAACTTATTAATTACAGGACTGTACATTTAAAAGTCTTTAGACCAATTCGATTTTTTATTTTGGGACTTTATAACATATGCTGCCTACTTTTCATTTCTTCCTAATGATTTTCTAGATTTGAGACACAGAATTGAAGAGGTTATTACTTCCATTACTCCGGACTTCTTAACCGAAGTGTACATTTAAAAGCCTTTAGACCAATTCGATTTTTTCTTTTGGGACTTTATAATAGATGGTGTCTACTTTTCGTTTCTTCCTAATGATTTTCCAGATTTGAGACACAGAATTGAAGAGGCTATTACTTCCATACTCCGGACTTCTTAACGGAAGTGTACATTTAAAAGCCTTTAGACCAATTCGATTTTTTTTCTTTTGGGACTTTATAACAGATTGTGTCTACTTTTCATCACTTCCTAATGATTTTCCAAAGTTGAGACACAGAAATGAAGATGCTATTACTTCCATTAACCGAAGTGTAGGAGGAATTCGACTTTAGGTTGAATATGTGCCCTATAACTAAAGATGTATAATTTGTACGGAAAACTGGGTTAGTTTAGGTTCAATTTTGATGTATGATTTCTTGTAAATAGTCTAAATTAAACTGTAATAATACACCATTGAAACTCGGACATTCTTTCATGGACCTCTTGTTGTTTAAATATTCGTAAATATTATAATAAATTATAATATTATATATTATATATATTATATATATTATATATTATATTAAAATTACATATTAAAACGTAGTATAAAAATTAATGTAATATTTAATTATTATTACTACTTCCTAATAAAACACAATTTTCAAGAATTTTTAATAGAAACCTAAAAAAATTAAGTTAATTATTTAATATTAAGTTACAATATTAAATATTTTAAACCCCTTTTCAGGTGCGTTTGTAATTATATAAATACGTAGCACCTATAGTCGTCGTTCAGTCCGTTTGTCCATCCGTCCGTCATTCTGTCCGTCAGTCCGCATATAATAGAGCAAAAAGTACCCAACCGAATGGTCTGAAATTTTAAATATATGATTGTTGCGAAATTTTGTCGAGCCATTTAAAATTTTATGAAAATCGGATGTATAGTTTAATTGCAGGGACAGTCAAAAGCTTTTCTTTACATTACGGCCAATGGGAAAAATTATTGCAAGTGCATTTTAATGATGTTACAGCCTTCCGAATGGTCTGAAATTTTAAATATATAATTGTTGCAAAATTTTGTCGAGCCATTTCAAATTTTATGAAAATCGGATGTATAGTTTAATGACAGGGACAGTCAAAAGTTTTTCTTTACATTACGGCCAATGGGAAAAAATTATTGCAAGTGCATTTAAATGATGTTACAGCCTTCCAAATCGTCTTAAATTTTAAATATATAAAGTTTTTGCAAAAATTTTGTTTAGCCATTTAAAATTTTATGAAAATCGGATGCATAGTTTAATGACAGGGACAGTCAAAAGTTTTTCGTTACATTATGAGGAATGGGAAAAAATTATTGCAAGTGCATTTTAATGTTGCTACAGACTATGCACTTATAAAGTGCAGAAAAATATACATTCAGTAGAATACGGGGTGCAAAAATAATTATAAAACTAGTTATAGTACGAACGCACCTCATTTGCAACGTTTGACCTGCAATTTCGAACTTGTTTATATTCCCTGTGATCAAATACACGCAAATGTAACATTCGCTGTAATAACAATATATTTCTTGGTGAACAAAAAAAAAAAAAAAAGAAATCCACTTGACTTCATAATTCTTAGTGCGTAAAAGGTCCATTGAAATAAGTATATTAGATTAACTTAAAGCAAAATTTTGTGATCACAACAATACGCTATTTATAAGGGACATTCAAATGAAACCCGGTCACTACTGCAAAGTAACGATTTTATTAACACACACAAATGTAGTTATACACAGTACACAATCTCAAAAATAGTCGACAAAACTTTTGGCACATTTATCCCATTGCGACAGTAGCCGGTCGATTCGAAAGTTCAAGTGTTGATGCAATATGCTGTGAGTAGAGCCCATGCTAATACCCAGTAACCGATTGATCTAGTCCACAGTTATTCTGCGGTTGTCCAAGACTAAATCATCCACTTCCGCAGTCATTTCCGGTGTGATGACACGATGAGCTTCTCCAGGACAAGCATCGTCTTCCAGTAACTCGCGCCCGTCAAGGAATCTTTTGCGCCCTTCCACAACAGTTGAACAACTCAGACTGCACTCACCGTACACAGCTTTCATCCGTCGATACAGTCCACGGCCTCCAACTACCTCCGCCGCCAAAAATCGAATCACTCCTCGCTGTTCCTGCTTACTCGTCTGTATGTTCAGTAGTGGACGATAACTTGTGTGACTATCTTCTCTTCGGCGTGCAACCACACTGTCGCTATGCGACGTGAAACTTTGCGCATGCGTCAGTCTTTCTAGGAATAGATGGTGCCGCCATACACGTAGTTACGTGGCGCCCCCTTTCGTCTAATGAAAAGTTACACGCACTGACCGGGTTTCAGTTGAATGCCCCTAGTATAATAGAATTATCAAAACACTTTTGAAAAGTATATCATTTCTTTATATTCCCGTAGCATTACCCGTAAACGGTTTTTACAACATAATATGTTATCCGTTTTTAAATTTGCTTGTGTCTAGATTTATATAAATGAAGCCTTTATTTCTCGTTTCGCTAATACATAATATTTTAGACAGTATATAAATGAGATGAGAAAATAGGAAATCCAACAACGGTTTTAATACATTTTATAACTTTGAGATATTTTTGTTGCAAAATTAAATGGAAAAAATAAATCTATTATTATGAAAGCATTATTTTTTGGAATAAATATCCCTCATATTTCTTTGTAGAATTTCAATTTAAGAAGCTGCATACTACAATCGTTATATATATTAAAAAAAAAAAAAAAAAAAAAAAAAAAAAAAAAAAAAAAAAAAACATCTAGAAAATCCATTCATTTCTTTCATTTACAATGCTTTTAAAATTCTATTGTACATTTTATCTTCCATTTCCATTTCATTTCTAAAGCTCCTTTTAACTTCGTCCCAAAAAATTTAATTGAGAAATGCCTCGAAGCTTCATATTTCAAAAATAATAAATTCTAAGCCGCTAATAAGTTATCGATACAAAGCTAAAAACGACACTGAAAATGTTATGAAAATTATTACATTAAAGAAGCATATTGGAATTTTTTTCATCGTTGTATATTTAATCAGACTTTTAAAATACTTAATCTTCATGAAATACAAGGTCATTGAAAAGGCTGGGGCTCACAAAGATATCCTAACTCCAAACATAATTGAGTTACAGCAATAAATTTATTTACAAAGTACTCGGAAATTATACAAGCTATGTTAAATTGTAGCTTGCTCACAGCTTTTACTTCAAAACGCTAAAAAACGATGGAAAACGTAGTAAAAGGACTGCAATATGTGTAATCTTTTTTCTATTGTTTTAGTTAGTTACTACACATGTTACGCAGTTATTGTATTTTTAAACGAATTCATCTAAAGTTAGAAAAGTGGTGTTTTCGCATATAAAAGTTATTAATTAATTTGTGATATCCAATGAAATAACTCGCTGAATTATTAGCAGCTGAATGCCAAATTTTGTGATACTTCTGGAAAAACTGATGGAGATATTGGTAGATAGTGAATAGGATAGTCTGTTCAGCATCGTCAATTTTGAAGGCTATGATTCTTAACGTACATGCATAAAATAAAACGAAAGCAAAAACTACGAATCTTGGTACCATTTTCGTTTTACCCATGCATTTAACTGCGCATCGTCTGAATTTCACTGCAACAAAACAGTTACACCTTGCAAATCTCAGTTACTATCCTTGTACTTTGCCAGAAAAGTATTCAATTTTCTAAATAACATTTGAATTCTTATTTTTGTTATACGTTTGATCTTTTTGAATTACCTTGCAGAAAAGCATTCCTTATGATAAACCAATTAATCAATTGTCTTTGACATTCGCGCAATTAAATAATAATAATAAAAAAACTTATTAAAACTTTGATTGGGATTATTGCGTTTCTGGGACATTAGGCATCTGAATCAGATTACAACAATTGGGATTATTGCGTTTCTGGGACATTAAGCATCTGATTCAGATTACAACAATTGAGGCTTTGACTTGGGAAAGGAAACTAAGTTCCAATAAATCCATTTTCCCTTGAAAAAATAGTAAACTCCAAAGGCAATTGAATTTGAAATCGAATCAATTCATATTTCGTTGCTTATTTTATTTTTTATGATGGCCACAAGACGGATCAGGTAGTAACTCTTATGCCTTCGGCACGGAAAAGCGTTTTCTACTTACCCTCATTCCCATGTCAACGCCTCAATTATCAGTATCAGAAACAATCTGATTCTGAGAATTTTTTCTTGTTTCTGATCATGATACCACATGTAAATGGTTATGCACCCTCTTAAACTGATAGTAATCCCAAACTAATATGCAAAATTGGATTAACAATTACTTATATTTTAAACTTCAAAATGTATTGATTCGCCAAAACAATTATTGTTTGCAAATTTAACTTACTAAATTACTTTTATGTGTACTATATTTTCCGCCAATGCCGTGATATTTTTCGATTATACGTAGAATTAAACGAAATTTTTAGTAGCGAAACTCCTGATTAATGCATTATTCTCCTTATAGAACAACTTCATTTGTTATCACTGTTTATACTGATTTTTATAAAAGGTTCTAAAGCTACATTTGGCTGAAAATCACTCTATGACTTAATAAAATAGTGATTGCCTTGATCTTTTAATAAAGTCAATCCGTTTTAGCAATTGTGTCTACAAGAAAGAACTCATAGTTCCGTTCAGAATATTTATTCAATTTATTGCTAGATGTAAGAGGTTGCTTAGCGTGATATTATGTTAATAAATAAAATGACACAATCTCTATTCCCATTTGTTATAAGAATGATAGTTAGAGAAACTGCTACACAGCTTATTTTTCAAACTCTTTATAATGTAAATTCGTTGCTGTGAAAATGTAAAGTTATTACATTATACTATTTAATGTATCATGAAATGAGTATCTAAAGCCGAAGAATAACTAATTTCATTGAAAATAAATGTAAGTCGAAATCCGCGAGAAAACATTTTGTTTCTCATATTTATAATAGACGCACATATACATATTTGTTTATTTAAATAGTTGACTCTCATAATTCAAAATGCTTAAAATTCTGTCATTAAACATGAAAGTTCATATCCACATATCAAATGTAAAATACAAGGTGCTCGCAACATATTGAATTTCAATTTTCGCTCAAACGTTAAAACGAGAAAAAGACGTAACGAATGTTTGAGAAGATTCGTAGATTTTGCTGAAAGAAGTTAAGGTTTACTTATATTTAATTTTTAATGGAATTCGATATTCTTCGTGAAGAAAAAGCACTGAACAGGAAGCTTCATATTAAAAAAAAAAAAAAAAAAGCTTGCAATACGTACGGTGTAACTAACTTAACATTTGTACAACTGCTCACATATTTCGCAGAGTTGTCATATTGCATAAAAACAAATGTATAAATAATAACCATTCAATCACATTATCCTAGTTAGTTTTGTGTTATGCTACAAATATTACGTCGACTTAGTAACAGACTATTTGAATTTTTAATAGAATAAGAATATTGCACTCTAGTAACTCAGAAAATAAGAGTTTTGTTAACGTTTAGGAGAGTAGAACAACTTTTATCCGAAATATTATTTTAAAGCTTTTTTTTTCTTTTTATCACTATCTCATTCCTTGTGGGCAAAATCCATTTTGAAAGCTTTTTTTAACTATCATATCCCTTATGTGCAAGGGGTCCTTTCCGCATTACGAGTACATCTAAATATTTTCGATCACCCTTATTAGAGTTCCTTTCCATTTAACTTGAGTTCACGTAACCTGAGAAGTTGCACCAAGAAAACGAACAAATTAGCAGTTCTGAAGCTTTTTAATGTTTTCCAAAAGGTTTGGCATGGTTAGAGCAGCAGAAAGACTGTGATACTGCTGAACTAACAATATTAAAAATCTCCGTGATAGAGCTTCAAAGCAAAGATAATCGAAAATACGACAAACAAAACATTTTTTGAATCCTTGTGATGTATGTAAAAGGTACTTAATATCAAATGTAAGATTCCGGTAATTTCATTCCGGTAATTCATTCTATTTAGCTATTGCTTTATTTTTATTAGGCACTTGTTACCAAAATAAGAAGTATTGCATATATTTCTCCTTAATCTTAAAATATAATCCTTCTCGATTATCCGAATATTTCGATTTTCCGAAAGATGGTCGGTCCCAATTACTTCGTATAATCGAAGTTCTACTGTATTGTCAAACTATTGGTAGTTTCACTAAATGTCCTATATGTATTTATATTTGTAATCCTGATAAAAGAAATATTTTATGTTTGGAATATTCATATTAATAAAAAAAAGAAAAGTGCCCAGCTAAACTGATGGCATTGAGCTCACAGGCTATTCCCACTAATTGTATATTATACACTTATTTTAAAGAATAATGCCCCTCAAAAAAATAAGTGAAGGGGAATTAGCCCCCGTTTCCCCCTTTATACTTAACCAGTGAACCTCCAAATCTCATCAGGAAAGCCCCTTATCACAATAAACCGGTATACCAAATTTGGAGCAAATCGAATAATCCTGCAAAAAAAACATTTATCTAAATTAAGGGGGTGGACTAGCCCCCCTTTATCTTTAACCAATGAATCGCCAAAACGAATCAGGGAAGCTCCTTAACATAATAAACCGATATACCAAATTTGGAGCAAAGCGAATAATTCTGCATGAAAAACCCGTTTATATAAATTAAGGGGGGTGGCCTAGCCCCCCTTCCTCTTTTATCTTTAACCAATAAACCCCCAAAACTAATCAAGAAAGTTCCTTAACATAATAAACCGGTATACCAACTTCGGAGCAAATCGAATCATTCTGCATGAAATACCCATTTATCTGAATAAAAAGGGGTGGACTAGCCCCCCTTTTCCCCTTTATCCTTAACCAATGAACCCCCAAAACTAATCAGGGAAGTTCCTTAACATAATAAACCAGTATACCAAATTCGGAGCAAATCGAATAATTCTGCATGAAATACCCATTTATCTGAATTAAAAGGGGTGGACTAGCCCCCTTTCCCCCCTTTATTCTTAACTAATGAACCCCTTTATTCTTAACTAATAATAAACCGGTATACCAAATTCGGAGCAAATCGAATCCTTCTGCATGAAAAACCCAATTATCTGAATTAAGGAGGTGGACTAGCCCCCCTTTTCCCCTTTATTCTTAACCAATGAACCCCCAAAACTAATCAGGGAAGTTCCTTAACATAATAAACCAGTATACTAAATTCGGAGCAAATCGAATAATTCTGCATGAAATACCCATTTATCTGAATTAAAAGGGGTGGACTAGCCCTCTTTCCCCCCTTTATTGTTAAATAATGAACTAATAACCAAAACTAATCAGGGAAGTTCCTTAACATAATAAACCGGTATACCAAATTCGGAGCAAATCGAATGATTCTGCATGAAAAACCCATTTTTCTGAATTAAGGGGGTGGACTAACCCCCATTCCCCCCCTTTATCCTTAACCAATGAACCCCCAAAACTGATCAGGGAAGTTCCTTAACATAATAAACCGGTATACCAAATTCGGAGCAAATCGAATGATTCTGCATGAAAAACCTATTTTTCTGAATTAAGGGGGGGGGGTGGACTAACCCCGTTTCTCCCCCTTTATCCTTAACCAATGAACCCCCAAAACTAATCATGGATGTTCCTTAACATAATAAACCGGTATACCAAATTCGGAGCAAATCGAATGATTCTGCATGAAAAACGCATTTTTCTGAATTATGGGGGGGGGGGTGGACTAACCCCGTTTTTCCCCCTTTATCCTTAACCAATGAACCCTCAAAACTAATCATGGATGTTCCTTAACATAATAAACCAGTATACCAAATTCGGAGCAAATCGAATGATTCTGCATGAAAAACCCATTTTTCTGAATTAAGGGGGGTGGACTAACCCCGTTTTTCCCCCTTTATCCTTAACCAATGAACCCCCAAACCTAATCATGGATGTTCCTTAACATAATAAACCGGTATACCAAATTCGGAGCAAATCGAATGATTCTGCATGAAAAACTCATTTTTCTGAATTAAGGGGGGGGGAGGGTGGACTAACCCCGTTTTCCCCCTTTATCCTTAATCAACGAACCCCCAAAACTAATCATGGATGTTCCTTAACATAATAAACCGGTATACCAAATTCGGAGCAAATCGAATGATTCTGCATGAAAAACGCATTTTTCTGAATTAAGGGGGGTGACTAACCCCGTTTTCCCCCCTTTATCCTTAACCAATGAACTCCCAAAACTAATCAGGGAAGCGCCTTATCACAATGAACCTAGGAAAAAATTTTGAAGCAAATCGGATGTTTCTATCAAGAGTTATCGCGTTACGTACATACGTACGTACGTACATACATACATACATACATACATACATACATACATACATACAGAACGGGCGGGCACATTAGCTCTCAGGCTTTGATAGCCTGTGAGCTAAAAATTACTTTCCAAGTCTATTTTCAGTTTTTTAACACCTTATTTTGTTTATTTACTTTTTTTTTTTTTTTTTTTTTTTTTTTTTATCTGCGTTAGTATATGACTTCTTGAGTCGAAATGCATTTTTTAATAGAAAATGCTTTTCTCAAATGTCTATCAAAAAAGCCCTGAAAGTGAATTTCTTAAAGTTAGACTTATGGAATGAGATACAATTTATGAAGGCTGTTAAATTTCTTTTTACCTTTCTAAAATTAAATGCAATAGAAAATGCTGAATAAATTTTCGATAAAGAATGAAATTTTGTATAAGGATTGGAAAGTAATTCGCGGTTTTATTATTTTTTATTTAATTACATATAAATGGAAATCAATGGATTATTACGTATTATTAGTATTTAAACATTATTCTTAACTATTTTTTTATTCATATGATGTACTTGTTAATGTTTGTGATTTCCAATTTGAATAGAATGTGAAGATAATAGACATTCATAGACACAAACACTCGCTCCCACATATATGTATAGATATTCATATAGATGTATAGATATTTGTGTAAAAACGCTAGGCATCAGTTCTTAAATATATAATAAAATATTTGTTTCGAATTTTTTAAATAAAGCGAAAGTATTTTATGAATACATAGAAAATAAAATTATGTATATTTTTTAAGAAATTATTCTTAGGAATATTATTTTGTTTCATCTAACATTTCTATTATACAGAGTAACGTAAATTTGCTTTTCGTTTTAGATGAATTTTGAATTATTTAATTTTACAAAAAATATATTTAAGCTGAAATATTTATAATTTGAATTACGTGAGCAGCAAACCTTTGCTTTGTCTCTGTGTATAGCAGTTTTTTTAAAGAATAGCTTAAGTATTGTTGTAAAGAAAATATTTTGAAAATTTAAACAGAAATGTTGACGGGTTTTTTTTTTTTTTTTTTTTTTTTATTTAACAAGCGAAATATACAGAGAAAGAATAAAAGAACATCTTATCACTCTCGCTTATAAATATGGATCTGTATAACAAGTATGCGATTTATTAAAAATATCAATTACCATTATATATCAAGAAACAGTAAACACCTTTTATTCATTAATGATTGACTTATTCTTCTATCATAGTAATAAAAATATTCCTAATCAATTTAAAGCGATCGGGAAAAATTTAAATAAAGAGTGTGTGCTCGATAAGTTAGATTGTTTAATTTTCTTTCACTTTAAAAGACATTATCGAACGTGGCGACTCCAACAATTGAAATTCGTATTCTTTTATTCCAAGGAATTAACATATTAATTGTGTTTATCCATAATTTGCATTTTTCCATTGTATATTAATGACGTAAAATTCTTCTTCTACAACAATAAAGAGTATGAAATATCAAATTGCTCTAATAAAAAATAAAATTTTCGCGCTTTTGATGTATAGAGATTTGAACAGATTTAAACATATAAAAAAATAACTATGTCATATATCCTCTATAATCTACATATAACAATTATAATGTTGAGGAATCTTGTTATAGAATATTTCAATATTTTCAATTTAAATGTTTTATATTAGAAAATTCATAAGCTATGATTTAATATATTTTAAGATATAATTGAACTAACTCTATGTGTATATAGTTTCTCAATGATATTCATTAGCTAATTCCTAAATTGTTAGTAATTGAGATATATTTCGAATAAAAAAATAAATTAGGTAAAAAAAAAGTAATAAAAAAAATAAAATAAAGACGTTGTTTGGATCAATAAAATCATTTTTTAAAGAACTATGAAATTTATTCGGTGGCCTGTTCTATAAGGGGTATATAGTAAAAAAAATGTAGTATACGAACAAGTAAGAGTAAAAAGTCCCATTCATCTAACACTAAAATTGACCGAGTAATAAAATTGTCAATATAAGGTACTTAACCAAAGTACTGCATCTTAAGACGGATGGGTTGGATGAAGCTTTGAAGTATTTTGCACAGCGTTCTTAAAGTATTGGAATAATTTATTTCGCCTATGTCTGCACTTTAACTAAAAGTATTCACATTGTACAAATATTAGGATCGTGTTAATTTTTATTGAGGCTGTTGAATCCAAAGTGTCATCGTTAAGACAATTTTTAATTAATTTTTGTTTTGAAACGCAAATAATTCGCAGTTGTTGTTATTCAGAAACTAAGTAATCAAAAGACGTTTTCCTGTTTTTCGTTAACCTTTCGTTACCTGTTTTTCGTTAACAGATCTTTTAGAAAACACCTTCAAAGTTCGCTTTTCCGGACGAAAGTACAAAAAGCAGTCGGGTAAAGGACAAAAACCGGTTATCAAGTGATCAAAATTGCTTACGCGAAATCAATAACTAATTTATTTATCGAAAAATGAAAAACTCATTTCAATTCCAAATTGCTTCAGTAATCAGCCCTGCCAATTTTATGCCTTTACGTTTAAAAATGAATTGTTAAATATGTCAGAAGCTTTCACGCTTGTTGAGCAGTGCACTTGAGAACCAACTTAATTAAGTTTCCGATTGGTTAATATAAATGTACTTTAACATATGTTTTATTTTATTAGGAAATGAAGATTTTTTTTTTCATGATTACTTTTAACAAAAATCGTCTTATTTTGATAAGTTTTTGTTTAACTTGTAAGGTTTGTATGCACATTTTTTAAGTTCAAGATTTGTAGTAGACTTTTAATCATCTTCCAAGTATTCGATCGAGGTTACATTTCGAATAATTATGTAACTGCGATAACAGTGTAATATTTACATGTTTTTAGGTGCGTACCATTTATACTTATTTTACTGGAAAATACAAAAAAATTCGGATACATTTACCGCCTACAGGTAGATATATTTAAATCAAAATAAGTAAAATTTCTGTAAGGTATTTAAATGCATATTAGCATTTTTCTAAATGAAAGTGCGTCACGTTTGTATTTATTTTAGACTGCCCCCAAAAACTATATTACGATGTGTGAGCAGCGCTTGCTTAAAATAGATTTTAATGCTATTTTGAGAAAGCTAATGCTATATTTGCTTTTTTAAAATTTAACATATTAGTTCTTCAAAGTAGGATTAGAATTTTCTTTTATAAAAATATTTTAGAGATCAAAATCCAAATACAATTTCTATTTCTAAACAAAAAATAAATATTAAACAGAGTGGACATTTTCGCTATCGTACATAGAAAGGGACGTAAACAGCATTATTGGGATTACCCCGGCATAACACCCCCGAGAAAAACGAACGGGAATACTCGCGCTGTGTATGTCATACCCATGTCGGTTTCTTGCAATTTTTCACCATAAAATCTATATAAAACATAAAACACTAGGAAAAAAGAAGGGATAATAGAGTTTTAAACACATATTAAACATGTTACATGCATTTATTTCGTACATTCGTTGCGTCTATCTATATTGAATGTACGCGCGAGAAAAACTGCCGGTTTATCTCGCTCTGGGTATATCATACCCATGGCGGTTTTTTCCAAAATTTTTACCTTAAAAATTAGATAAAACATAAAACAATACGGAAGGGATAATATAGTTTTAAAGATATATTTAAAATGTTATTTACATTTATTCTGCAAATTTCCTGCGTCTATCTGTACTGAGAGCTGTTACAGAAATGCTTCCGCTGGGTGCGAGCTACACATTTGTGTCGATCACGTTAGATCTATATTTCGAACTATTTAACCGCTTTTACCTTCTAAGACATATGACCTAGGAGGCAGCTACACAAAGACTCATCCATTTCTGAAGAAAGGTTAGGTAGGAAAACTGCAAAAAAGCAGCACTGCATGTGACATACCCAGCACGAGCAAATTCGGGTTAAAACAATTTCTGTGTCAAAACATCAAATCATTCGTATACAATTAATTTCTAAGAATTTAAGTACCAGCAATATGTTCACAACATTTTGAGTGTTTTTGTTTTAAAAATATAATGCAATAACTATGCGGAATTGTAATTATAATACAAATATTTTGTACTCTCAATTTATGCAAAATAGCTTGTACTTTAGCTGTGTGTTAACGAACGCATTAACTTATTTAAGTCAGCGATTTAATCAGTTTATATGAA